>OX387968.1:1375975-2751950 GCA_947578425.1 Eugnorisma glareosa
ATTACGTTAAAATAATGACTTATTAAAATGCACTTCAAGGTGGTAGGTAATTCTGTGCCAAAATAAATTTCTGTGTCTAAATAAATTGAACCCAAATTTTGAATGAATGAAATAAAAACATGTCTGCGAGGAATAATAACACAATTAGATCTTTAAATTTTCCACTTTCGTGTTTAATTATCAGATTATTCTCTTCACTCACAGTTACATCTCGAACTCATCAAGCTAGACCAACAGTCACTATTGACTCACTTAACAGTTAACACCAGGTACCTCATTTAATACTAATACTGCTAGATACACAGTTAACGCTGAATTAAGCCGTCAACCCATCGCACCGCGTATTGACACTGCGTCTAGCCCGAGTTTAGTCTAAACTTAGGTCTAAGATTATATCTCAGACTGAGTTAAGTTTCTGTCTGTGTTTGTACGTGTTAATGGTCGGAATTTGTTGGTTTCTGTGCTAGTTAGTGTGATTGTGTTGTGGAAAGTGATGTTTGGTATGAAGTAAAATCAACATGGTTTTCAAAGTGATAATATTGCGTTCACAGTTATGTAAATATTGTTAAAAAAAGAATAAATCGTACCTTCTGTAACAGAAAATTGACTGAGAATCGATAATACTTATTAGTTTTATGGATTTACTTTTTTCTACAACAACAACTATCTATAGTTTTATGCCAACAATGAAAGACTGAGTTCATACGTTACCCTAAAATACTCTTTACGATTTTTCTTACATCGCATCTATCATCCCAAACTTCCCTTCAAGACATAAACTAGCCTTTCAGGCTCCTCAGCATAATAAACCAACTAACACACAAAACCCCTCCTTACGATTCAGGTAAAGGGACACTTAACCCGACGCAGCCACGAGGCAGGAGCCCCCATCACGCCGGCAGGAATCGTGGCAAGCAGTAAAAGCAAAGCTACTGCGATACTAACAAACATTCATATAAAAAGAATAAAAAGGGGACTAGTTTATTCACAAAAGCAAATGACATTTATATGGTAAGAGGCGATCGTAAAAGTTGATATTATACCGTAGGGATGTGCGTCGCCGGCGGTTGAACAATTACTTTATATAAAAAGCGAATGTGTATTGTCTTGTCGAAGTATTTTTTTTTTTAAATATTATTTTTATTTCAACCCCAGTTTGAAGTTAGTACTGCTGCTGGCAAAAAAAAAAGGCTTCAGTTACTCAAGCATTGAAAACTCGTCATTCCAAACATGCTTTCCAACGAGGTAACAAATGTGTTGGTATTGCACAACAAGCCAATAGGTTTGCCAGAACTAAATTGTCATATTTACACCATGCAAAATCATCTTGTAAAATCAACGACCAACTAGCAAAGATACTCGCAACGTTGGACCCAAATACGTCACAACAACCTATTTCATAGCCACAACTTGGTGTTAACAACATGTTACTGCAAGGCCTCGCTGAAAGCCATACATTCAGCTTTGATACCTCGTGTGACAGCCTAATGGGCAACGAGAGTGAACTCGTTCAGCCAAGCCCAGTAATGAAGTAATCAGTCACGTGTCCGACGAATTTTGAAGCAAAACACGGTTGGAAATTTGAGTTTGTGCCAATATGTACGTGGCGAACGCTTTAGACGTCCACAGCACGCTGTCGCTCAGTTCATCAAAAGGTTTTGGCGAATATCGGAAAATGATTTTGCTGGAAGACAAAGGCTTCGTCGGCAAGGCTTGTGCAGTTTAGCTTTACGAGAGTAAATTTTGTCGTCTGGCTAGAACCGAAACAGGTTGTAAATTATTAAGCCTTGGAGTAAAGCAAAAAGTCGATTGTCATTTTATCGATAAGATCGAACTGTCCCATCCCTACTCCACATATAAGGACACTAAAATTCGTGCACAAAATTCTAGTGGAATAAATAAATAGCACAATAAAGTTGGGCAGGTATTCGCGTAGAGATTATGTTAAAATAGCGATTCCCAGTATATTTAGTTTATGAACTTTTGTTTGGGATGCTGCTGAGATGCTAATGAGATGCGAGCTCCTTTTTTTGTTTTGTTTTTAAAAGGTCCGTTTTATTGTTTTTGTTTATAGATGGAGACATTGTTCTAGGTTAACCATTTATATATTTGCCTTTTGCTGCCCTTTTGCATAGTTCACCTCAAAGAACTTTATCCTTTGAGGTGTAGTTACTTATTAAATGTTAATGACATTATTTTGCTAACCTTTGTTATGGTATCACGTTGCCAGGTAACACACGTTCTAATAAGAAAGAGAGGTCAAAAGATAACCACCAAATGTAATTCTTTACCTGAATTTATGAGATTAAATGCAAAGCAATCTCACACCTCTAAACAAGACACAGCCACACCTAAGGGCCTGCCTACTATCACACAATCTCCAGCATAATTCGCTGCGAATTTACTGCAAATACGGTTTGCAATCAATTGGATCGCATCGCCAAAACAAACGGCCACCAACAATATCGTTAGGGGATGAGCGGAAGTGACGTCAGAGACAGCCGCCATGCTAATGGCTAATGCGTGTCGCCGGAAGTCCTGGCCCGGAAACGGAGCGGACATCTCGCGAAATTATCATTTAACATTTTATTGCTGTACGGTGCATGCGCCTTTATAGGCTTGTTTTGTTTGCTGAGATGTATGTGTAGGTGTGGCCGACTGGCCGGGCTTCCTTCGACTTGTGCGACATGGTTTTCCAAAGGGATTTTATTTGGCGCACTTAATTATTCTATACATTACTTTGTGAAAATCTTGCAACTAATTTTTTGAATACTCAATAATTGATTGTATTCCACAACGTCTGCGGCGGCTACTTAGAATTTAGTAAGATCATTGGTCGGGCACAGTAAAAATTGTATGTTTTTTCGTTTCTTCTATACTTTTCGTTTTCATTAGTATAAACATCTAAATAATATGATGAATGGGAGTCAACTCTCTTTTCACAACGTTATTTTTGAAGATAGGTACGTGTTTTCATATATTATTCGTAATAACACTTTAACAGTATCTATTAAAAATATATTCATAACTTTCAGAGATCCACTCACCCACTGACAGCGAACGGGATTGCAGACACAGATATACTGTGATCGGATATTCACAAAGTGATTTACAACTTCACTTATTTGTAAACCTACATTTATCAAACAAATACTCAATTTCAATTCAACGATACTGCTCGGGCTCGCGGGTATTTATTTATTGGCGAAATTTTAAACAACAAATAAATGTATTAGGGTAGAACTCGTTTGTTAAAGCGTTATGTATGTGCCCTTAGTTGTGAATGTTACCTATGTTATTTGTTGCAGCTGAGAATACCGAAAAAAATGTAAGTACTTACCTTTTTAGGTAAGTAGAAAAAGTTAAGTAGTAGTTTCTCAGTTTACTTTGTGCTGATTTTTTCATAATCAGAGTGTATTTCGTGCTCTGGTTTCTTCCCAATATTTATTGACTTTTGTTTAGATAAGTTGGAAAAACAATTCAAATTAACCCAGAATAAATTGGGCACATTACAGTTGACAGCGTTAAGGAGTTTTTTGATGTTATATTTTTTTCATGTACCTATATAGTTAGATAGAATAATATATGAAGAACTTCAAATGTTATTATTTTTCTCTTCAGTGAAGCACCAAAATTCATTTACTATTCCCTACATATTGTGTATATTTGTTTTGTTGTAAAGAATGACGAATCATATTGGGATAACCTCATTTCAAATGTCAGTTTTACGAGACGCTAGCCGAAATGTATGAAATTCCTTTTCAAAGTGTTAACTCGTGCCTTAAAAAGCAAATAATAAAACAGGGACTCGTCATAATTTCAATATTGAGTGACATGGCGGCGGCGCGCGGCCGACATTGTAGACAATTTAATAAGACGGCGAAGTATTCCGTTACCGCTCTGTTTCCTATCAAATAACTTGATTGTTTTCCACCTTCAGAATAAGGTGTTTCAAGATCTAACAATGTTAGGTGTTTCGGCGTAAACAAAAGCTTGTTTTGAGTATTTTCTGTTTTGGGTTATATACTTGCCAATTTTTAATAAAAAATCTTGACATTTAATCCAGTCAAGGATAGTTTTCTACTAGAAGAAACGGGATTAAGACAGATATTAATATTAATTGGAAACGAACACACAAAAAAAAACAATAACATGGAACCGCTGGCGAATATTGGGTACACCTACTATTACTTACGTACATCTCTGTCCAACCCCTCGGGGATAACAGGTGTGATGCTATGTGATGTAATGCCGTAAACCATGATTAAAGATGAGCTTCCAAGAGCCTTTCTATAAACCAACAAACTCAAACTCAAAACATTGCATTTATACCATTAATAAATAAATAAATAAAATAAATATCACTGGACATTACACACAGCGCCATCTAGGTGCTACACTAAGCAACGAGGCTTGTGTCGTGGACACCAGATAGTTGATAGATACTTAAATACTTTTTGTTTGTAAATACATACTTAATATACATATAAACATCCATGACTCGGAAACAAAGGTCCATGCTCATCACACAAACATTTGCTCCTACCAGGATTCGAACCCGGGACCCTAAGAACGTAAGGCAGCCTCACTACCGCTGCGCCCGCCATTCGGGTCGTCAAAATTGGCAATTGGCATTTGTCATTTGTAGGCATTTTTAGATTAATACAACAAATATACCTACCTCACACATCTACACATAACAAAACACGTTCATCCCCGACACATCCCCCACAACACACACTTGGCACTTCAAAAGCCAGCATTTTTATTCAAAATAAAGCTAGCAAGGCTAACGCGTTACCCGTCCAGGGTCTCGAATATACCGGAGCTGAACGCAGCGTTCAAAACGACCCACAAATCATATGGCGGAATTCCTAACTTACCGTTTCCTGCTGAGATATACGAGTGTACGAATGTATGACGATGTGTGAGACACTTTTGTAAGGGTGGCTGTTTGTTTATTCGGTTTCGAGTATTTCGCATGACTTCTATAAAACTGCCATAACACAAAAACATAAGGTTTTTAGATAATACCCTCTCAGCTTCCTTGCTCTATAAATGAAAAAAAAAAAAACTGCCTGAAGTGCGAGAATAAACCACCGAATGGCGTAATCAATAGTTTTATTTTGCGGAAAGAAAGAAAGAAAGAAAATACATTTATTTGGCACATGCCACAAGTGCACACAGTATAAAAAATAAAAACACATGAAAACCAAAAAAAAAACTTAAATCTAAACAAAAAGATAATAATGTGACATCGTGTGCCTCACGGCCGCGCCAAATATTCCCAGTTCAGCAAAATGCCGGGACAACTAGTGCCCGACGCTGGTTTTCAACTGGACCTGGAGCATGGCTTAGAACACAAAAATCTTTAAAATGCGTATATCTTAAAATTGATCCGTCTGGGTTACGACAGTTCTTTTGAGACGTGCGATTTACAAAGAATATTGGTACTTATTGCTGGTGCACAAGAAAATATTCGAAAAACTAAGCTGCATCTATTGACGGGCTAGGGGCAACAAATAAAACACAAGTGCTGGAATAAAACTAGAAAAAATATTATATCGCCCAAGCAAATCCGCACACCACACATAGCAAGACAATTTCACCTCGGCGACGCATTCGCTATAGCGAAGTGGCTTTATGTGGCTCGCCTTAGTGCTTCCTTTTGTGTCGCAGATTTGATTCCCGGCCACTCCACCTGCCTACCCCATCTTTGATATGAAAATGTTTAAGTACCTACTTAATATTAACATGCACGGAACACTGCGCACTTTAAAAAGGGATTTTGATCTAATAATATGTTGTTTTGACATTTAAGTTGGTCCTAACCTTTACGTACTGAGGTTATTTTCCAAAGGTTTTAAACTAATATTTGTTCGTAAAATGTGTGGACTTTATACCCTTTGCTAAACCAAGTTCCAGACGGTCTGGGTAAGCATGAATTCACATATTAGAGGCAATGTCACTTCAATGTTGATGAACCTTCATGTTTATGTTGTGTTTAATATTTAAAGAGAAAAGATTAAAGCCACCACAATGTGTGACAGATTTATTGTTCACTAAACAAATTAAAATATGACCTATAACAGCCGCGAGGGCAAGTGCTTATGCAAGAGGCAAATGTTTTGTACTCGTAGTACTTACAACGATTTTCGATGTTCAATAGGATGGATAGATAGAAACAGCCAAAGATATATAGGATGGATGTAAGCCATGGGGAAGCTTACGTCCATCCAATACATCTTTGACTGTTTTTGATCTTTCAAGTTTCTAGGCCCTCAGCTTCCACTCATTTATCAAATACATTAGTTAATTGTTTGTTGCCAGTAATATCCCGTATATCGGACAAAGGCCACTTTTAATACAGAGGAGAAGGAATGAGCTTGATCACCACGCTTGCTAAATGCGGGTTGGCGACTTCAGACCGAAGTCCAGGGTTTCCTCACGAGGTTTCCCTTCACCGTTAGTCAGTGTGGAAACTTCTTAGAAAGTACGTATGACTTTAACAAAGTCACATTGGCACTTGCTGGGTTTGAACTCGGAACTTGGAGCGTAAGAAGCGGATCAAATAAGAAACGGGACATCTTATATTATAATTATGTTTTAAAATACTTTACCTATAAAAGACATGTGAAACTCAATATAAAACATCACAATAAATCAAACTAAAATCGAAAACGGATAAAAACACCAATTCAAAGATTCTCACCCTTCCTTATAAAACATTTGAAGGTTTTTAAAGACGACTCCTTAACGCCACGTGATCGGAATGATGGGTGGGCTGTCAGCCAGGTTTGATGTAGGTAAATTGTGTTCGTATCGGCTCCGTATCGGACCCGCGGACGTGAGACGGATCCGATACGCCGCTCCGGTCCGGTTACACAAATCATTGGGAGATGAATTTTAGTTTTAGGATAAAGTTAGGATAAGTTGCGTTTGTCTTGCGTTATTTTGTGTTAAACTTGTGAACTTTTTTTCTTGTGGATTTTGTAGATAAGTTTTTGGTACTGTAGTTAATATGAATCATAGCGATACATCCGGCGGTACATCGTGTACCCGCGTGCACATCAGTGGTAATAATTTGACAGCGGTTTTATGCCGTAACTGTAAGGGTGATTATTGGTGTGCTACCGCTGACATACAGTTGGCTGTACCAAGGAAATGACGTAATAACGTAATTAAGACACATGCATAGCGTAATCAGCATAATAAGTTTCTCACAGCTGCGACACAGGCCCCACTCTTTGAGACAGTAGGATAAGGTTACGGCATATCATTATTCACAGCAGATATATTAAAGCACATTATATTCATTAACTCACACGATTCATAACACTTCTAAAATCCTCAATATTATTTATAACATGTTAAGACAGGTAGCGGCGTATAACCCGCTGGGGACTTCGGGGGAATCCGCCTGAATGTGTTTACCGATAGTGGTGGGGGTCTGGGGAGACCCCCGAGACGGCGCGTGCTTGTCAACTGCGAGACTGGGGTAATCAGGTTAAGTGGGAATGAGGATTATGACGTCTTTAGTGAAACTGACCTCGATCAGCACATCAAAACGACGATCAAGAGCTGTCAGTATCAATATTTCATATCAATATCTGCCGGAATCTGGGGGTCTAAAATGGCGCTATAGCCGAATCATATAAGGGAAATCTGTGACCATTTTAAGAATTTTAACGTGATTCATCTTATTTCTCTATTATGAATCTGCTAAAGCGAACATTTTAGAACCCCGCTCTAAGAGTCGGTCAAAGAATAAGAATGAGACATTTTATTTTGCTCAAACATGTGTATACATACAGAATTAAAGTAATACACCCATACAAGATCTTGAATAAGAGTGGCTCACGACATGTCTGCCATTTCTCATGGCGTGCAAATATTTTAGGTACAATTATTATTATTGATTCAATGATTTTTAAATTTACACTTACTTAAACATTACACATCAGTCACAGTTAGTCAAAGTAACAGTAGAAAGTTGTCACACACTGCCACGTATGGGTTATGATGGGATTCCTGTAAGGTATATTTAAATCGGTCAAACTACAAGCAAAAAGTAATAGCTTTTTGTAAGTACCTTGTATATAGGTCGACGTGTCTAAATTGTGAATTATTGACTCTCTCAAACAACCTTTTCAAAACCATAACCAATCAAAACCTCATCTAAAATTCAGCATTATTAAATTAATTCACGAGCTACTAATTAAGTATATGCTTTAATATTTAAAGAGCACTCATCACCTGCCGAATATTCAAACCTCTCTCACATTTTCCTGTATATTTTTTTTCAAAGCTTCTCGTTTTAGGCTAAAACATATTAATGGGCCAATCAAAAGGTCACGGGGTCGGCTGTGACGTCAGCAGTCCGGTAATTATGTGTAATGAGGCTATCCGGTACATTCACCCGGGTAATACGGTATTCCGGGCAGATCACCCGGTTTTATTGGGCACATCCTCAAGCGAGATGGTATGGTTTTAAGTGCTTTTTTTCTGTGATACGTTATATGAATAAGGTGTATATAAATAGCCTATAGATATAAATATATAAATAGACTATACGAACTTAAAATTAAACTACAGAAACGCCTCGTTGGTGTGGTGGTCGCAAGCGCGACTGGTGAGCATTACGACGTATTGGATTCGATTCGCAGATCCGGCAAACGGTTATTCGATTTTTCCTTCAGGGACATCTGAGTAGCCGCCCCGAAGTCCAGATTTGTGCTCTGTTGATGGAAATAGGTTCGTCCCCTACTACATGGGACTTAAACAAAACTGACGAACTGTGGGTGTACTTGTTTTAGAGTGTCATAGTCACATACTTTTTGTAAAAGATCCCCATCATAAATGAATAGCAAGATTCCTCGTAGCTCTGCTACGCGGCGTAGCGGCCTACGCAAGGGTTAGCGCTACGATTACTCTCGTAGCGATAATCGTAGCAGTCTGCTATGCATCACTAGCCTGAAACGTATTTAATTACGCTTCCAACTTGTCACGAAGTAGACTAAATAAGATTTAATATAACCTGAAATTGATTATGTTTTTGGGTTAGTTTATCCTACGAGTACCTTTTGTTCATGCACATTTACAGAAAAGAAATCAAGTATACCATAAATGATGTTGCTTCACACATTACTTCTATAACAAAACACATAAACTTCCCGTACACAATGGAGCCAGAATAAGAAATAAACAAAAAAAAATCTTTATTTACAGAATCGATCCTAATATAACACACGCATCCGTCTACGGAAATATATCTTTTAAACCTTTGTACTACGAATACTCACCTCTGTGGAATATTAGAGACTATCGCTATAAGTTTATCCATTGCGCGTCGAACACGTGTCTTCAAAAGTATCCCTGAAAGAAAACCAGTAATGAATAATAAACGTACAGAATGTTTGTAATATTATGATAAATATATATTCTGCGAATGTACCCACCGTGATTTTTACCACCGAATTTATTTACATGGGTAACTAAATTACCCCTATTGGGGTAAAGAGAACCGGGTGAATCTTGCCTCGTATAATATGCAAGTATGTCAGATAGAAGCCAATATATATTTATTGTATGTCTTTCTGTACATTGTGCCAGAGTGAGCTCATTGCAGGTTTTATAGATATGTTAGAATGGAATAGAAGTCAGGAGTGGGTTATCAAGATGTGTGGAGTTGCGGTTTCTTTACGAGAAGAGGTAAAATTAACAACGGACTGCGTTGCATATATTTTATGTAGTTGCGTAGAAATTGGTGGGTCAGCTTTACGAGTAACATGTCCGATATTTTTCTATCATTTCGTTGGTTGGGGTAAGATGTTCTGGTCAAAACTGCTTACTTAAAGTGGACAGTACCTACTACCCACGTTTTTTCTTCCATTCTCTTCTGTCAACCGTCACGTTATCATTTACTCTTTTTTCCGTCATATCATTCTTCGCACAATCGATCTATCTTTTCTTCATCAGTACTTTTTAAGTTACCGGATTGAAATCAGAATCATCCGTCATCTTGGCGTGTTTATTCCATGTGATTAGAAGTCTACGTAAATTGTTTTGTTTTCTATTCTTCCCTCACGTTAGCTACCATTACTTCTTTTGATTCAAACCAAAATCATTTTGAACACTATTTTCTATAATCCGACTCGAGACTACAAAACACTTTTATGCATTTTAAACATTCATAGGCCCATAAAAGTACCTATTCTAAAACCACTCGTTATAACGAAATAAAGAGGTAATAATATTTCAAAAAGCGCCTAAAATAGAACGCGTTTGAAATGGAAGTGGGCGCGAACACAAAATTATTTATGATTATTTTCCCGATACTCGTAGTAAACACGAGTGTTATCGTTCGTTAGTCTTACATTATCGGGACGCGGACTGTAATTGGTGGGCTGGGTACACCCCCAGTGGGTTTAGAGCGCACGATATGCGACGGTTGAGAGAGGCATGAAAGTTCGGTTGACGATCTCTGTGTTTTAGAAAATCATACTGAGGGATCGATGACGTTTTACTATTAAAAAATATTCTGACCTCGTTCTGTATTTATTAAGGACTATATATTATTTATAAAGGACTTTCACCTGTATCCTGGGTACGTTTACAAACATTTAAACTCAGATAAACAAACAGCAATAAATAAAATCTTATTGTGAATTCCAAATACAAATTGACAGACTACAAAGCAAACATGGACAAATCAGGTAAGAATTTATGTCATGCTGTGAAAATCAATAGCAAAAACAAAACAAAATTATTGTCTGAACAAATGACAGCTAATTGAAATTACACAAAGTCAAATAAAGGGTGTAACAAGACCCTTAACGAATCCGAAAGGAACTTGTTCTCCCCGTCATTGCGATAATTTTTTGTTCTAGACCATACCTGGGAACCTTCTAGTTACTGAGATATTGGGGGTCAAAGTTCCGACTCTGTCAGAAGTTTTTTTTGAAATACTTGTTTTTAATGTAATAATTTTACTTTAAACACCTCCACGACCCCCGTACTGTTAAATCCATCCATCAGCATAATGTTTTGAGTGCGTTACATTGAGTCCTACCGTAAAACGTGATTTTTCACACCAAATGAAAGTCGTTTCCCAGCAATAATTTTTGCGTAGAGTTACTTAGTTTGATGTACATAATGCTTGGTTGACGTCGTGAAGGGTCCGCTTACACCCTGTATATGTACTTTTTTGCAGTCATTTCACAGATATAACATCCGCTGTACCATCACAGTTAAAATCACCATTTTCTTTATTCCTATATAAAAGGTTTTTATCTCAAACATGTTTATTAAAATTACAACGACCTTTATTCGTCATTAAGATAGGTTTGTTGTTAGGTTGCTCCCAAAATAACTGTCAAAGGTCTGTAAGAATCGTATCGCAGTCGAATCGTCCCCTACAAACAACCCTTTCCACACGACTCCCTCTTTTACAGAGCTCGTTAAGACACATTCATGTTTGCCATCGTAACGGATATTTTAGCCATCATCCAGCATCCACATCCACCACATCCACGGCTGCGTGGTTGCTCGGCAATCGTTACGTCTATTTATAATAACTTTGTTTGTCGATCACTCCTTGTTGAGAATTGCCCTTAATTCTACCAGATTGTTTAGGCGCCTTACATACGAAGACACTACACTGACGCTAAAAATATTTGGAAAATAAATAACATTTAGTTAAAGGATATAAGAGAGTACACGTATGAAATGGTAATGTATTGTATTATATTCTTGTTTATTTTACACAATGCATATTTATATTCCTATATTTATATTTTATAAAAATTATTTACATTTTAAAATATTTCTTATAAAAAATATTACATAAACATTTAAAAATATAAAAATTGTTGCCCACCGGTATCGGGAACAGGATCCAAGCTACAGGGCTCCAGAGAGAGGAACCTCCTAACAATACGAGCCGTGTCCAGGAGTACTGCTTTCTGAATCAAGCCCTTGATCCAGCTGCCTAACGAAAGCTTCCTCAGGTATTCATCGAAGCTCTCGGCAATTAAGCCATGGGCTGATACGACTATCGGCATAATGATCGCTGAGTCCACATCCCACATGTCGACAACCTCGCGAGCCAAGTCAAGATATTTTATTATTATTAATTTAAAAGTAACTTTATCTTCATGTCGGTTACCTTGCCACGCCCAACGGCTGAACAAATATTGGAACTCAGGTAGAACATGGCCTTGGTTAGGACTTAGGATATGTTTATCTCGGTAGTAAGTTTCCTTAAGATAATTTTCGACCTACATGCGACCTGCATTATTTCTATGGAATAGGCGTGGCTACGGTTTCCCAAGGGTGTCGTAAGTAGTGAATAAGGGTTAACATTTGGTGGTGGTCGGCTAACATTAATAACATCACTTCCTTTTAAAATTCTACCAGCATTGTACACATTTTTATTGTGTCAAAATGTTGCTCATTTAAACACAATAAAAAAATCTTTTAATATTTATTCATAATTTTTTGTTTTTCAATTCTTCAGTTGTAAATTAGAGATCATTATGTAATCTTTATGACATAAATCTTCAAAATTTCAATAATGTATTTATTTAGGAGCTTTTGAAGACGCGTCTACTAAGAGGACCACCTAGTCGATTTATACCTTTTCAATAAAGTTGCGTCACTTTTCATTGATTATAATTTCTCGACGTGTAAAACGCCTTATTATAATCGCCTGGATAAATTACAAATAATGTTTAGCTCTATGTTATTTTAGTCCCAGTTTTATTGATACCAAGATCTATATTTATGTTTATAGCGTCTGTGGCTGGTTGTATAGTTTCTGGTAGAAACCTGGGGAGCAGGGCGATTGTCGAGGGCATTGGAAGTCGACTGAAGTTGATTTAGGGACGTGAGTGGGAGAGGGTTGAATGCCGGAGAGTGTGTTGTGTTTGTAAATAAACATCGTTTATTTCTTCGCCCTAGTTAGCAGGATTGATTATGTGCTTCAATTCTGCGTTCATTAAGTAGGGATGCATTTAATAGTTATTAGCTTTGCGAAATACATAAATGTTGATTTGTGTGGTATGTCTCAGAGTACTTGGGTAGAACATAACGGCTTCAACCAGTTTTTGTAAAAAAAAAACATGAAACACGTTTTACGTGCCTAAAAAATTTGAGGGGTGCCCTCGGTTTCCCTGGGATTCCATCATCAGATCTTGACATGGTGACAATGGGACCACCTCGAAAGTATACTCTTTCGATTAAAAATAATTTTAAAAATCGGTTTACAATTGAGTGAGATATCGGTGAATATAAATATAAAAAAAATATAAAAATAAATACGATAAGTCGAACATAACCTCCTCCTTTTTGGAAGTCAGTTAAAAATAAATGTCGTTTAAAACCAATTTTCAGAATGAACATAATATTTGTACAGATACATCATTCTTGGGTGAAGGGTAAATAAAAGCTTCAATAGTTACACTGCTATCGTCTTTAAAGAATAAAAAAATTATAGACAAAAAAACATAAGAGAATACCTATTTATTTTCTGTTGGGTTTCCAAAATGCATATTTGTCTTTGCAATTTTTCATAGCATATCATACTACATTTCTCAATACCAACAGCCAAGTTTTTCAATCACGCATACAAAACGATTGACGCACTTAAAAAACAATAGCATCACTAATCAAAAGCGACACAGTTCCCGCTCAATTTGACCGCTTACCCGACACCAACCTAGGTGGGTTTAAAACTCATTTCTTTACCACAAACCAGAATACATGGACATACGAAACCTTACCTTTCTTCTTACACTTTACAGAGTGGACAGGTCGGGTTATGCTGGTTCTTTGCATTAGGAAAGCGACTCACGTTCGGGCATTCCGCTCTGATCTCACGTGCTTTCGAAATTGGCGAGTCGAACGGAAATGTTCACGTAAGTCTACCGTGTGTACGCCGCCTAAAAAATTTATACAAATTCTTCGAAGAAAGGTTTTTTTTTTGGTAGGAATGTTGTTATTATTGTGTTTATTTGAACGTGTTTTGGGAGCTTATCTAATTGAGATGGGAATTTTCCGTGTTGATTGTAAATTGTTTTTCAAAACATGGTGTGCATACACAAGTTGGGTAATGGTTTTGGCAAGAAAATAATTTTCGTGGGCTTGGCCTCTTTTACGAAGCGCACTTATACAGGTAGAAGGGACACCGACACATAAAAGGTTACGGAACAGCTGATAAAAAAGGGGGGATCAAAATGATGTACTGAATATGTGGTTACCATTTGTGCCTCGGAGACCCTTCCACTCTGTTTTAATTAGAGTCTGAACATGTTAATTTTACTGTTTAGTGCAAAACTACCGCTCACGATCACTTGCATCAATTTTATACTATTATATATTATTTTGACATTGGTAATTGTTTGTTAGTACGTTAGGAATTGTGTGTTATTATGTAAGTAATTGAGTTATTAAATTTGAAATGTGTGTCTGTGATTTCGACACAACGAACTTTATTATTGTTTGTATGCGTCGAGTAAAATGTAGCGAACTTACCATCTTATCATTACATCCTATTGTAATGAAACCTACATTTACGAATAAATTTCTTTGATTTGATTTAAATTACTCGTCTGAAGCACTATTCACTATTTCCATTTTAATTTCAGTATCCTTTATGTTTCCATATCCGCACGTCAGAGCAGCCCGTTTATTTACCAGCACTCTCATCCAGCACTGTCGGGTAAAAAGTAAGCCTCTTTTTAAATCACTAGTAAGCGGACCGCGCTTCACAGCCGGTTTACAGATTTTTCAGCGGCTTAGGGATCGCTGGATGGCACTTTAAATCGCTTTAAAAACTTTTTATTGAATTAAAATGTGAATTTGACGTGATTTACATACGTAGTTTTTTACTTATAAAATGTCATAATATATATTGAGAGATATTAATGTAAATGTGTTTTTTTATACATTGATGCATTGATTTCATCATCTAAGTTTTATACAGAAGCTACCGTTTATTATTTTGGTCGATATTTAACAAATTAAATAAAAAAAATAGTACCTACTTAGTTATCCTTGCCTGAGAGATATTTCTCGACGGCATGTAAAGCCAAGTCAGAGGCCCATTGGCGGCATAAAAACTCTGACACCAGGTTAGGCGCTAACTACTCGATAAAGTAAAAGAAATAATTCTTGTAATATTATTAGAAAGTACGTTAACGTTCGTAACATTCGCGTTTATTCGTATCAAAAAACTGCAAACGCATATTAAGTTTTGATTTTAACCAAAATATGATTATTATCATGTAGATATGTGCGCCGCGTATCTTTTGTCCTGTGCTCGCCTTCCTGCCAGGTTACAGCCAAGCATACAAATTATTTCCCCATCCACGTCCTTGGCTTAGTATTTTAAATGCATAATTATTTATTTCCGTACGGAACCCGGAATTCAACTGCGGAAGTTACCTACATAAGTAAACTTGTGAAAATGTATTGTGGTTGGAGTTATTATGTTAATATTTGTTTAAAGTTCATTTTACTGAACTGTTATTTAAGCTCTAAATGGAGGAAATTTTGGGATAAGTTTCCAGTTCAATATGAGGCTTACACGGAGTGACATCACACCCGTTCCATTTGACCTCACAATCCCATTACTGGCGAGATTCCGAAACGATGGTTTAAACTGAACTCCGGAATTCGAAGCATAAATGGCGAGTTTCGTAAATGAAGGACTAAAACACATAATTAAAGACACGCTTGGGCATAACTAGATCAATTTAAAAAAAAATTCTACTTATTTCACACGATTATTTTCAGCTTTTACCCCAAAAATGTATCTTCATTAATTTTCTTCCATCAATTTGAAACCCAAAATAAACGCTAGATGTATTAGTCTCTCGCACATCTCAATCAACAAGCAAGCAAAACGTTTCCGAAAACCCCTGAAAAATGCTGAAACGCATATTTTTTCTAAAAACTCCAACTAAACTAGACAGAGTGGGTGTGCTTTATGAAATATCGCAGTTTTCAGCTTATACAGTCGTTCGATATTTTCAGCGGCTAGTTTCAGCCGGGCATTTATCTACGAGTATAGATAGGCATTTTTATATCCCTCGTGAGTTATGATCATCCGGGGTAGAGAGATAGTTATAATGAATTTTGTGGGGATATAGTCGAGTGGATTTTTGTTAGGGTTGATTTAGATCTTTAAACAATGGTCGAGGATTGAGGGTTGTAATCGTGGGGTTGATATGTTACGGAATGTGGTGGTTAAGCAACAGTTTGTTGTGAGTCTAAGTTATCATTATTGATGCAGCAGATTTATTTCGCGTACTGATGCGTTGAGAGCAAAATCAATAGTTATAGCGTGCACAATTTGACCGGTAAATAGCACTTAGCAACAACCAATCGCTTTACAATACGAGTGGCCTTACGTGTTTAAATGCAAACAGTATGTGTATTATGTTTTGCATACACCTATTCCCTACTTCAATCAATTATGTGTAGCAAAATTACATCAATAAAGCTCATTCGCCGGCATGACAAATCAATTATTTGATGTTGTCATGTCACCAAACGATACAATCGCAGCGCACAAAACGAAAATTAATACAAAATTAAAATCAATGCGACTATTAACCCAAATTAAAACCATATCCACGTTTAATTAATTCGTTTTAAAGGCAAACAGAACAAAAAATCATTTTACACTATATTACGTCCAATATCTGGTGTACAATCGAACCAATAATTTAACTTTGGGACAAAACAAAACGTTGTATTTAACGGCTGCCACTGCGGGGAGGGTTGTACGCGCGTAATTAAATTTGAAAATCATCGGAAACGTATTAATTGTTAAGCTGGGGCCCGGAAAACAGCGGGCGTGGGAACGTGAGGAGCGTTAACAAAAGCGAACTTATATCAATCGTTTAACTTAGCACTAATTGAAATAAGTTTTGATTATTACTATTTAGATTTATAGTTTTTTTTTTCTTGCATGAAAAAGCTTTGTGTAATCCATGTGCCTATCTGGCTATCTGAATGCTCAAACGAAAACAAGGAAGAATCTATGAATGTATGACTGTCATCTCTTACCAACTTCCGCTACATTCGTGGCCCGCAGGAGTACCGATGTTACTCATTAAGTCAATGAGCTACTTTGATGTGACTGCCAGATAAATTGGCTCTTACTTCTTTTTCCCTGTATCACGGTAATACGATGCACAATGTTTGGACCTTTTTCAAAGAACACCAGAGTATGATTATGGTTGTATCTCTTTTTTGTTTCGGGTAAGCAACACCAATGTTGATGAAATGGGATGCTGCGTAGACAGTAAAAGGTTTGCTTGTAATTTTTATTGATGGCCAATTTTAGAGACAATGTTGGTATAATGAGTTGAGTGTAGACAAGTGGCAGCCGATTTCAAAGCTTTTCATATTTCTGCAACGACTTTCAACATGGTTGTCATAAGCTTTTTAGTAACTCATGACCTCTTCGTCATTGTTATTAATTAATGGTAACTATATAGGCCCTATAGTCTTTTATCGTGATTTTTTATTTATGTGAGTTTCCTTTAATTTGTCGAAGTAGAATGCGTATTAAGTTTGTGTCACTCCCACGCATGACAAAGAAGCCATCTTCTATCAAGACCCGCTGCTTTCCTGGCCCAACGCGGTGACGTAGTCCCGATGACGCTCATTAGGGCAATGAGTTCAGTCTGATGTGACGACCAGACAAATTGGCTCTTACCTCACTTTCTACTGTTTATAGCTAAAACGGACTTTTTACAAGTAAATAATGGAGAATTTTTATTTTAGATTGGTTATTTATAAAACATAGTTACATGCATAAACTCATGCCGTTCCCCATGGGTGTAGGCAGAAACTACAGAACGCCACCTGATACAATCCTTACACACTCCTTTCGCCTCGTCCACGTTCATACCTACATCTATATTATAGACTAGCTGTTGCCCGCGGCTTCGCTCGCGTTTTGGTCGGAAAATATTTATTTACTTATTTTAAATTACGTATATATTATGGTACGGGCACGTTGTAAATATAACCTATGGCACTCGGGGATAATGTATCTTCCTACTGGTGAAAGAATTTTCAAAATCGATTCAGTAGATCCAGAGATTACCCCCTAGTAATATTATAAACAAACCCCCCCCCTGGGTTTATTTATTAATATTAGTATAGAAAAATGCACTCTTTGGGTTACAACAATTTATTCCAATTCCATACAAATTAAATATTTTGCAGGCCAGTGCTCACCTGACCATTGACGTGTAAACTGCTCTGGGTTATACGTGAAAATAGTATTTTCACCCCGACAGCAACGTAGTGAAGCGTTGCTCGTTGGTATAAAACAAAAACAAAAAAGTATCAATATCAGAACTCTTCAAAAAATATTGCGCTGCATCCGAAAATGCTTTTATTATATCACCTTCACCGGCTGCGGAGGGAGCGTTCGTGTATTACATAACATCACGCTTGTACTCCCCGGGGGGGTAAGCACAGGTGTACGCGTCTGTATATTCTTTGGTGTATCCGAATATACATAGGTCTATGCAGTAATATATAGTTTCTCAAATTTAACCAGTAACTTGCCTTATACATAAAAATCACTTGTCACTATGTTCGCAGCCGCTGATCTCCGAAACAACCGAATCGATTTCAATGAAATTTTGTGAATGTGGTTGATGGTTCCAGCTTGAAAGATAGGATTTTTTTAACATAATTAAAGGTGGAACCGTTGTCGTATATGAACTTAGATGTATTGTCATGTTTTCTTTACATACACCTGTGCGAAGCGGAGAGCTAGTTATATTATAAGTAAACTAAAGAGATAAATTACGTTTAACTATCAGAGTCACATGTAACAGGGCCGAGTCTATTGCCGTCTGCGTTCCTATATTTTATCTTTCTCTCAATACGGATGATTCCTGAGTAAAAAATAATATGATTCTATTTAGTACTAGATTATCCTTTAGATTGTCGAAAAATATTGGATCCGTATTTTTGTTTTGACAAATCATTAAAAAATGACGAAGATAAAACGCATCAAAGGGCTTCTGACGTCACTTGTACGTAAAAAGTGTACATACAAGTGACGTCACGCGAGTTTTCGACGCACTGTATCGTCTTATTTTTTTTGTTTACGTGATAAAAGAAAAAATACGTATACAATATTTTTTGGAAATCTAGATCTATCTAATAGATTAATATATAGATAATAATCTATTAGATTTTTTCAGTCATCTACCCTATTCTATTTAATCTTCCACGTTGGTCTAGTGGTTACCAGCGCTTCACAAGACCAACACGATCATGAGGTCCTGGTTTCGATTCCCAAATACGGGCTAAGTATTAGTTATTGGTATCTTTCAATCAGATTTTTTTTAGCAGCAATCTGAAGTGTGGATTTGCGCTCCGTTGATAGTAATAGGCTCACCTCTATTAGATGCAGGTTTGCTATAAAATGAGTATTTTTTTTCATCAATACGCAAAAAAGGAGAACTGCTATCCACTTCTCCATATATCTCTGCCTAATCTTTCGAGCTTTGTATTAGGCGTTAATTAAAATCAAGCCTTAACAATAGCTACCCACACATCTATATACCATAAACAAACACTACATCGCAGTGTGGGTACCATCCTACCTAATCTAGCTCTATGGTATAGTCATGTCATTACCAAATAACAGCCATCAGTTCCGCCAGCCATAGTCGTTGATCTACAAAATGATCGCGCGCTGACATTTCAATAGGCCCCTTTTAATCGACTCGGGAATCGAATTTGTGACCGAGTGGAGCATTAATATTGTATTAACGGAATCAACTATAATTTATAGCGTGGTATATACGTCTTTTGGTGAATGTGTAACTAAGTAGACTTAAAATGTGTTATGTGTACATGTAACGATTATCCTCACAAAGATGTGCTCAGTGGCAGAGAAGGACGAGTAAGGTCGACTTCAAGTCATCATTATGCAGGGACATGGTCTATGTAGTCTACAGAAGGGGAATCCCTGAAGAAGAACGATTATCCGAATGTGTCATTGATCTATCGAATTTTAGACTTTCGCTAAAAGTTTATAGTCGAAGATCGGCCGTGGCCCATTATGGTCTCCATGTATGCATTTGTTTCAGCATAAAGAAGGATGCTTCCATAGCTTTAGAATCGCTTTGTCAAAATCCGCAAAAAAAGTGCAAAACAATTGAATACTTCGGATTCGTAGACAGATCAAAATTCACACACAACACACACAAATCACACTGTTTTAATAACAAACCAGTTTCCACACTAACATTAACCAAATTAGCTACAACGTAAGGCATAGCACACACAGTTAGCCTCTCCCTATGGATAAATTGAATTACATCAGACCCGGTTTAACCCGATTAAAATCTGCAAGCGCGCACGGATTGGATTGTGAGCGAACGTTACGTGTTGCCGCTCAACCATTTTTACAACTAGCGTAAATTGGTTTGTTGTAATGAATTGTTCGTTCGTGTGTGCGCGGCTTTATGTGTAGGTTTTCAGTTTGAATTAAGAGTGTTAGAAAGATTGTTGTGTGGTGCTTGTTAGGGTTAACATTTGAGGTAAACTTTTCGATTGCTTGATTTTATTAAGTTACTTAGGTTTATCAGGTTTTCTCTTTGTGTTTTGTGTAGAAAAGTTAAGTCTTCGCTTTTCAGTATCGCTCACGTCACTTCAAAATTAAACTCTAGGCAGTCGGTTGAAATAAATGTATTTAGAATCATAATTTTACACTTGTTGATCACTTTTTGGTACGTTGTATAATTCATATGACATTGATGTATTGTCTCTGCTGTCAGTATAGTTGTGTACGTACATCCACAGCACCTAATCGTAACGCAACTAGCAACGTAAGTATACGTTGTAAGTTATCACTCGAGTTAACTAATGATGAATAGAAATTGAGAGTGTAGTGAACTAGAAATTGCTAAACTAAAGCGATAGTTTGCACTCAATAATGGCCAACAATAGACCTTAGTTGTCAAGAATACAACTTGTAACCAAATATTGATTGTTCGCTCTTGCGATCGTTGTAAAATTATACAGTGATCTTGATAGGCTTTTTTTTTTTATCGATGGGAAATCATTAAATAACCCCTCCCGCTCTGGGCTGAGCAGGAGGGAGTGTCAGACTTCTACTGACTAAAACCCATCCATGTTCCTTCCTTTGCCCTTTGTGTTCCAGGGCCGCGGTATCTCTTTCGAACAGTCCCGCAACCCTGGCAGATCTTGATACGCTTGATCTAGGATATAACTAAAGATAAGCAAAGAATTGAACCTCATAGAGACTTTCACGATTTATTTTTAGGTATTTTGCAGCGAGAACACCTCACGAGTGTCTCTTAACAAAATACACAACATGGCCAAAAATGATTTGAGTTTCTTCAACGCGGCGCGAGCGTAATGGTAATTGGGAGGGTGTGGCCAGGAAAACACAGTTTATGTACATATACACAGTACACACCGCACAGACGAGCACAGAGTAGGGAACCACAGAGCACCCGGGGTCAATGTACTGGGATTTCGGATGACTTGTGATCCGGGAAGGGGTGAAAAACTGCACAACAAAAAATATTTTATAAATTGATATCGTCTAGGAAAAACAGAGATCGTAATAGGTTAGGTTTATTTGTCCAACATACAAAGAAGTACTTCTTTGAAGTTTAGGCAAATAATCTTTACCTATACCAATCTCTGATGATAAAGAATCTATTGAGACCGTTCTAGTCTATAAGTTAGTACTCACATCTATACTTTGTTTTATGGAAGTAATAACCTCCATGTCAAGCAGATTTCTTTAAAAGTGTTAGATCATAGAGTAATTCATTAAAAAAAAAAATCGTCTAACTTCAACATAATTATCTGGCGGAGCGTTTGTAGCGATCTATATGTATACTACGTCTCTGTCAACCCCTTGAGATATAAAAGCGTTATTTTGTGCTATTAGCTAAAAAAATAAAGACGTAGGTATATTAATTTGGTTCAAGTGAAGCTATTTTTAGAAAAAAAACGTTGTCAGACCTTATTTATCCTTGACGGCAGGGGTTTTAGGAACTCATTAAAATTATATGGAGTTACTTTTTCATGTGAACGTTTTCCCGCAGCAGGATACGCACAGCTTCCTCAAAGAAAATACCCGGATCTTGATAAAAGAACTCAATGGTTTTTATCCTTAGCAACTGATATTATAATGTAATTATTATAAGATAATTTTACTCGATGTCCAACTAGTGTGATTCCTAGAAAAAAATGCCATTTCTGTTATTATGCTTCCTTGTAGTTACTTCCTTATTATAATGATGATTTTTCATCCTTATAAGCAATGTATCTATCATGTGATTAATTCACTCTTTTGTTGGTACACAGGGTCTTTTACTCAAAACCACCACCATAGCTCATTAAACACATAACTGTTCTCCCTAATCACGTCGGCCAAGCTCTCTGAGGTATCACTACTCTGTGCAATATTTCACGCACCAATAAGACATAGTGTACAATTATCACTAATTCGGTAATGGGATGTCTGTCAATCCGTGTGTCAATGTCTCTATGCTGTGGTTAGGCTGTAACGTAACATGGCATGGGCGGAGCCTAATCATAATGTTTTCCTCAAAAAATGTTTGAATTGTGTTAGTTAAATTGCTGTTAAGACAGGTTAATGAGTTCGGAAACCGGTGTGCTAGGCGTATATAGAAGTTAACTTTATGTAATCTTTGAATAAATAGATAGCTATTACTAGATCCATAATGGTCTGGGTTCCAGTGTCGGGTGGAGTAGTACCAAATCCTTTAAAGATTACAGGCGTAATGGTATTCTATGTTTTATCAGGTCAATAATCAAACAAAGATCAGAATAAAAAAAAAATATAAGGTCTGTTCATATCTGTTCGTATCTGTTCATACACGAAATCTCTAAAGGGGTCATTGTACTCATCATTATTAACAACTTTTAATATGGGACCAACCCCGAAATCGCAAAAAAAAAATTAGCTGTTCAGTACATTTTAACGAGTTAATGCGATCATATTTTAGGGAACAGCTGATTTTTTCTTTCGCGATTTCGAGTTTGGTCTCATAGTAAAAGTTGTTCATAATGATGAGTACAATGACCCCTTAAGAGATTTCGTGTATGGATAGATAGACCCTATATACATTGAAGATGTTTGAACTCTCAACGTTTTTATTCCTAGAAAATACTTACAACTTAACTTTTACGAGAAATTAACACTTACATCAATTAAAACAACTAATTGTTTCTGAGCGACTTACCTAACAATTATTTAGCCATTTTTTCCAACTTAAGCCTCGACCACACTATACAACCAAGGAACATCGCTACAACAATGAACGCATACGCTCGCTTATAATTAACTAATTCTTATTAAGGTGCTGAAGCATCCGTTTATTAAAAGCGTATTAGTAATAAAATATGTTTTTCGGTTTGCTGAGCGGTGTAATTAAAGCCTTATTATATGAGTACATGTTTGCTTGGAGGGTGAATTCGAGTGAGTAATTATAAAGTAGATGGTGGATGTAATTGGTGGGTCGGCAGAGTTTCAAGTGTGTTAAATTTCTGGGCCGAAATAAGATTATTTCCGCACGAGTGAGGAAAGATAATTTAAGATGATGTTGATGTTTTTCTAAGTTATCAGATCAAGATATTTTGTCAAATTAAGGTTTGTTTAGAAGCGAGATGCCGCGGCCCTGGAACACAAAGGGCACAGAACGAACATGGATGGGTTTTAGTCAGAACAAGTTTGACACTCCCTTCCGCTCCGCCCAGAGCGGGATTTGATGAATTATTCTAAAAAAAAGTTAGTTAAGAAGTAACATACTAACCAGTAACTTGGTCGTGGAGGTCAGACAGGCAGTCGCTTCATGTAAAACATTGCGGTATTCCGCTGCACTGTATCCGGCTAGACATAATTAAGAAAAGGTTAGATAGATGATCATTTTAAAATGAGGCAGTTCTCCGAAACTAGAACACATTTTTAAGGAGCTGATGGTGATGATCTAAGATGTGAATAATTCCTCGAAGTGTTTGTTCAGAACATTGAGATAATTATCATAGCCATAATAATCTTTCGGATTGGATCGCATTGAAGTTGAAACTCAAAGCGTTTCAGACCATTTAGTACTTATATAGTTACTAGTTTAAAGGACGATATTCCTACGGAAAAATATCGGTAAAGAAACTAGACAGGAGGTCGACGGTGGTTGGCGATATCCTGTTGACTTATCAACATCAATGAGAGAGTCAGTGGTTTTTTGGTGCGTTTCATCTTATGTACCATGTTTTGGCAAATAAATTACTTTGACCTTTGACTTATTATTGCCGGGCACGGAACCGAACATGGCAACATATTAAGGAGTCGTCTCAAGAATCTGTTTAAGCGCACACATCCTTCTCATTAGCAGCCTCTCATTAACCTACACTATCAATATAACGACGCGCCGTAAATCACTCGACACCACACTATAGATTGATTTACTATCCACTGCCGGTCGTCCATCAATCGCTCCCCCTAATTATTGAAGGAAATACGCATTGTAGCCAAAATGTGACTAATTGATCGGGATGTTAATGGTGAAACAAAACGCCATAAGAGACATCAAGCATGCTATTGAATTTCCAGCTTTCCTCGCTAAGCTAAGGTTTGTAAATTCAATAGCGCACTCATGTATCCTAAATCATTTCAAATTTCCACCATCGGCGTGTGAGCACGAGTTTGTTTTGTTGTGATTTTGACTTGTATGCTACCTGAGAATGTTTAAGGGGTCTTGAATTACTTGTAAAACTGTTTAGATATTGGTGTGATTGAGTTTCAAATGTAAATAACAGTGTTTACTTATTCAGCGACCATGTTAACCCAAGATGGGATCCTATCATCTTAATTGTTTGGCAGTGATTTGCTTTGGTAGGTATCATTATTCGCATTACACAGTTACAAAATATAGATTTAGGTACGTAATTGTTACTGAAGACTTTAGAAAAGTTTCCGTTACTAATGAAAACCATGCGGGCTACACCCTGGTTGGTACTTTTGTTTATCTCTCAAATATGAATCTATGAAACAATTGGTGATGGTGAGGTTCGAAGTGCCGATAATTCGGTTATCAGTTCAATCCCAGATCAGCAACAGAGGTGTTTCAGTTTGAAAGAAAAATATTTACGTATACTTACTTTATTTGTGTTTAATCTATTCATCAGGCTATATCGCAGCTACAGCAAATGCTACAAAGATCTTCAACTCTTGATCCTGATTTTACAGCATGCTATTCTATAATCAAGTTTTATGAAGCACTAAAATTACTCAATCGAGTTTAACGATCGCCATAGACAAACATTGGCTATACACACAGCGGCTATAAATTATTTTAGCGTTCATAGAGCATAGACATGTAGATTTCCTTAATCGCTGTCATGGCTAGCGCCTATCGGACGCACGTTTAGGAGGCGTTGGCTTAGGGAGGATGAGACCGAATTGTGTTAACTGTTGTATTTTGACAAAACTAAAAAATATTATTGAATAACTAAAAGTTATTCTAGAGAGCTGAAAACTCGCTCAAGCAGTGTTTCTGCTTGCTGAACTGCGGTTTCTGGCCAATGTATTGTTGGCTCGTTTCGGACAGGGAAAATTGATAACAATGCCTGATTTTGGTTGAGGCACAGGGAACACAGTTTCTCATTCTACACAAATAAGGGCGGATCATCCTCTAACCAGATGGGTTTTATATCTGATGGGCTACTGCCAGACGATTACTGCTGGGATGTTGTACACCGAGATGTTAATCACTCAGATAACACAGCATGCGTAACTTTTTGCGTCTAGTCAGGTATGAAGCATAGTTCATATGAGGCGTGCTACATACTGCCACAGACCCATACTTTGAACTTCAGTTTCAAATTTTAAAGTCCCATCCACACTATCCGTAAACGCGACGTGCCCTGGCGTACGCGCGGCGTCTAAAGGCGGTGTATTTGCGCGTCGCACGCAGCGTGACCCAATTAACTGGCGCGCACATCTGTGTGTCGCATCCACGTTGATATGAATACTGCGGACAGATATATGGACGCTGCGATTCGAACACATTGTGTGTTTTCGGCCTTAAATTGGAATGGGAAGAGTTTTATCGTAGGATACATAACATACTAACTAGCTGAGAAAACGTTGTAAACGTAACAAAAAATACTTTAAAAAAGAAACTGCATAACCATGTAGCAGCACTACAAGAATACTGCAGCAGCATAGAACAAACAGTACTACCACGCCATCTATGACACAGACGAAGAACTAAACATCGAAAAACATTGAAATTCGCGCAAATAAAGTTATCAGCGACTTAAGACTATATAGCAGAACCCGACAGCAACTGTCGGGATCCTCCCTGTTGTACTTTACACCCTGTTCTCAATACCCCCAAAACGACATAACTTGATCATAACAATAGCAAAACATTGGTCTGGGATGTTCGAAGGGTTTACATAAAAGTGTATGTACCTACCATATAGTACATCCACATTTCGCCAGTTCTGTTTAAGTCCCATGTTATAAGAGACGAGCTAAGTGTCATCAGCCAGGCACACATCCAGGTTCGAGACTGCTTCTGAGAAATTCCTGATAGACAAATATCTAATGCCATTTTGTTGGAACTTATGCTCAGCAGTGGCGCTTGTAGCGACCACTAACACCTAATAGAAGTAAAACTGTAAATGTAGGTAGTAGTTTCAAACTACGAAGTTTATGATTTCAACAACTATTCATTGTGCGAACGTTACGAACGAAATAGTTATTTTAGGTATGATTGAAAGTTTTAGGAGTACTTTGGGGTTTAGAAGTAAAAACTTGTGGCACTTCGGTAACAGTGACGGCCCTACACGCGGCCTTATTCATGTGGCATAGCTAGAGAGCATTATCAAGCGAAACGGGGGATTATAGATCATATCGACAACCAGCGCGATTGCGATGCACCTGACCAAACCTTGTCCAATATCCAGGATCTCAGAGACGCCACTGATGCCCGCATTGGGGCGAGGCTACCTACTGGGCCTAACTCATCCAATCAGACAATGTTTATGAACGATTTGAAAAGAAAGAAGAAAGGTATATCTTCTATGGGTAACACAATAATGTCAATAACCGCAACTTTCTGCTTTGGTTTTCTATAATGGCATACCAACAGAATTCTTTACCTAAATTCTTACAAAACTCATAACAAAAAATAAAAACACACACAAAAATGTAATACGTTCAAATAATCACCAGCATTAACCACAGAATTGAGTTGGCAAACATTAAATTAATCTATATCGGTCGATCAGTTCCCGAGGTTGGCTCACACGTACGCACATTTAGATCAGCTGCGAGATATCTGCATATGCACAGGGAGGAGCAGAAGGTTCAATCCACGTCCTGTAATACTTAAATGTAGGTGGATATAGTGTGTAGCTTTGTTATTGAGGTGGTGGTGCGTAGGTGCCGAGGAAGATAAAATAAAACGGCGGACAAGTAAAATTCACGTCTGTATTGGTCCAGTGTCGTAGATGGAAGGGTGTTGCCACAGTTTACACACTAATTTACAGTTTAATGTTGGTGTTGCAATATTATTAATTAAAATCTCCAACATTATAGTCGACCTCATAATTGCAATAATTAAATCATCCAAAAGTTGCCACTGGCACGTCATAAAATTATAAAATTCAGTTTCAATAAAGCTTAAATTTTTTTGTAACTCTATAGAATAGACACTGCGTTGATGTTACTGGAAAACATCAATGGAAACAGGGATTTGGACAGACTGCATATAATTCGACATGCATATTGCTTGCGGTAAGTCCATCCACATTTCACAACTTATGGTACAGTTGTGTAATAATGTTGGTAATCAGAAGAAAAAAACATTTAATCGTGACGGTCCAGTATTTAAAGCAGTTGACTTGAAAACAAGATAAAAAGTTTGCCATGTCATCCTACGGCTTATGAATGTAAACCAAAATATTGTCCACACGTTTTATGCATAGTCATGATGAAGAACTAAGATTGCTAGGCAGTGCATCAGTGCTTCACAGACGTCATCGGTATCAAAGCATGATGCAATATAGCAAATAAATCCAGAGTTTCCCTAACTATTTAAATTTGACCTTGTCCTGTTGTACAATGTCGCATACACTACTATTTTTTTAACTCGACTGGTGGCCATTTATCTTAGGCTATATTCCACTAAAAAGAAATCTTATAAGATCACTTTTTAGCACTGTCTTATGTTGTTGTGGAACCTAATAAGAAGCTTTTAATTGTATTTGCCTTACCTTCTTCACTTTCAACTGTAACTAAATGCATGAACCTTTTCAACATCCATTCGTTGTGTCCCAAGCGATTAGCAGCGTGCTCGACCTCGTTAGATGAAAGAAGCTATTCATTGGGACACATTAAAATTACGATTTATAGACCAGTGCGATGTTTACTATGCATGCACTGATCGCACGCAGATTAAACTTGTTTTGGTGGCCATTTTGAAATGTCACTTAAACAGATTTTTGAAAAAAGAAAAAAAAAAGATAAAAGTTTCATAATGAGGGCTATCGTTTTTGAACTCACCAGATGGCGCCACTGTCGCTTATAGTCGTGTCAATAATTCTATTTTATACTTTAAAGCACCAATAACTTCATAAAAAGTTTATTTTACTACGTATAACAACATAGTGTAAACTTCAGATACATTTATTTACAATATTCTCTTTAAAATCAGCAAGCATGAAACATTTAAAAATAATTTTACCTCCAAGTACTAACAAATAAGATCTTAAGTTGTCACTTAAAATCTTCAAGTCATAATTAATCAGGAATAGCTCAATCTAGACCAAAATCGTGAATATTAGTGAAAATACGTGAACTTGCTATGACATCTGACATTTCGGCGAATTCTCACACGATAGCCTCCATTGACTGGAGGGTTCCAAACCTGAAGGCTAAGACAAACTGTCACTCTGTCAGTGACATGCGCGATCAAAAACTCAAAAATGCATTGACATGAACAACCAAATCTGTAATCAATTATGTCTGTAATCATATCTTTTCTCGATGGCATGTAAAGCCAAGTGAGAGGCCCATGGCCGCATAAAAACCCTGACACCAGGTTATGCACTCACCACACGAAAAAGAAAGGATCAAATTATCCCGTTGACAGTAGTTGTAGTTGTTAAGAAACACAAAACGCTTTGAAAGTAATTACCACTTGTAAAGGCCCAAAGATCTCTTCGCTTTGACATGGAATCTAGTGGTGCCCTTATTTTTATCAAAAGTGAATGAATTTTTTGAAATGCAAGACAGTTTTATTTGTATTCTGGAGATTGGATTCGCGTCCGGTTGATGGCAGTAGGCTGGCCTCTTATGTCCTTATCTCATGGAACTTAAATATAGTAGCACTAGCACAGGTGTTACCTATATGAATAATGCGCAATGCCTAACCCTTCTGCGATGGCGTAAAGTTAGCATTAAAGCCTAAGAACTGATTCAATTATACTCTATAACTGTAGTCCCAACAATTCAACGATATTATGGTAATAGTAAATTAACAGCGAATCCCAAACCAAGTCCAAACGTTACCAGCAACAGTAACAGTAACAGTAATAGCGCTTACAATGCGTACAATAGTTACCGGATCGGTTCGTACGAGCGCCGATGTTCGCCGGAATAGTTCACAACTTCTGGGCTAGTTTCTGTGAGCACTGCCGGGCGAGGAGCACTGTGCCGGAACCGTTTTATTCCGATATTTTTTTTGGAACCAGTTCGTTTATTGTGCTCTTTGTTAAACAAGACGAAACAGTTTTAATTGTGGCTCATCATTTGACGATTTTCATTACAGAAGGTTTCTCTCCGTAATCCATACGATTTCTTCTAGAAAATTCGCAGAAAACGGCTTGGAGTCTGGATTTGAACATGGTTTAACACGTTGAGAGTTGGGCTTAGTCATTAATCATCAAAAAGTTAGTGATTATTTTAGTTATGTCTAAATCAGTCTCGATTGATACTTTAGTTTTAGTCACAACTAAAATCGAGTAATCATTAGTTATTAGTTTCGATTATTTTTTTAACTATAAAGATAATTTTCGTATTTGAAAACGAGGCAATAAAATATTATCCAGAAAATGGACCGACCTTGTACACTTTCTAGTAACACCAATCAAATAAAATTTTAACTCAGCAAAATTACTTTCTTTTAATTCAAAGTAAGCCATAACAGGTAATTAGGTACTTTTCTGGTTATTACCACATTATATCGCTGTTTGTGTCTACAGTCTATCACACAAACTATCTGATGAGATGTTTGAGAAAAGAGTCGTCATGAAAAGTAATTTAAATGCAATCGAAAACATTGACGGCGGGGCGACAAGAAAGTCATCCGTTTGATTATATTATGAGTCGTACTAGTATGTATGAATGACTAATAAAAAAATAAACCATTTGTTTAATTTAATGATTCGTTTATTATACAATTTCCTCGACATTATCACATTAGTCAACATTGAAATTTAAGTTAATTGATTCAATCATTATTTCCTTTTTTCACGACTAAAACCATTTCAATCGGCAATTGTCAGTTTAAGTAATTAGGTACGTTAGTTTTAGTTTAAAATCGTCAATTAAACTAAATTTTACGGTAATAGTTTTGACCTCTGAAACCTTGAACTACCATTGCAAAAAGCCACCAACCCATTCCGGTTGGTAAAAATAATAATTAAAAAGCCAATGCTTAGGTACCCTTACTGAGAAACTAGGCGTAAAATGACAGTTTTAATAATTTGATGCTTTCTCTAACTCGAAGATCATAACAAAACACCAAAAACGTCCTCACAAATGAGACACTCGTTAGTTTTCAATGTCACACTTAAAACTTTAAACATAAAAACATGTCCCATAAAAGTGGGTCATTTATTTGTCCCCAACAGTACGCCAGTAACATAAGTGGCGACTGTCGGTACAGTGTGCAATAGAGTTTCTTAACTATTCCCCATTCGGACGGCTGCACACTTTACACTTTATTGTGCTTAACCCAGAGATTTCAATGAGATGATTTCTCGGGGGAAAGACTTGAGGCTGTGAAGGTTCTACTCGTTTAATTGAAGAAACCTGAAAGTTCTATAATGACAGTACCTAATAGAGACATCTTCTTAGTTAGGTTTCCTCCAACTTTTCATGCTCTCCATGTGGGAAAACTAGGCCACCTCTTTGCTAATCATGAGTTATGTATCGCAAAAGGTCGCTAGATTGATTATATCAATTTAATGTGCCCTTGTTCACAACATGTCACCTACGCATTTCCACGGTATGACTGAGCCAAAGATAGACCTTAGCCAGCTTATATAGGCTGATGACTTAACATATTTTTAAGAGTTTTAAGGGATTCAAAAGTATGTGCATTAGCAGCCCTCAATTAGATCTTACTCCTTCGCTGTTATTTTCTCATTAATTTCTTTTGCGTAGTTCAAGATATTTGAATCATTTCTCAGAGAGTTGTCGAGCTTCATTGGTGGTCACAACTATGGATTCTGGCTGTTAGAAATTGACTTGTCCCATAAAAGAGGCCCCCAAACAAAATCTAAGTCGTTTGTTAAACATCGAACGGTAATAAACAAATACCCCGTTAATAATAGCGAATTAGATGCCCTAGTTCACCAGTTCAATGAGCACGGTAACTACGTTAAAAGAGCTCACCTAACGAAAGCAATTCAGCATCCAAGATCCAATAACTTACATCAGAATACAACAATGAAGTTCTGCCATAAATCGTGGCTTCCATTTGGGCACAATGTCGCAGGTAAATGAGTATTTTCGTCGACTGGGCTGGGCAAACAATAATGGGCAATTCCAAGTAATGACCGCGGTATGAACGGTACACCCGCTGGCGAATGTGGCAAGAGATAAAAGTAGAAAATAAGTTTATTTCGTTGGTTCCGAGTCTATAAAACTGTTTCTATTGATCATAATTCTGTTCGCCATCGAACTATGGAATTGATAAACCGATTTTTTTTACTTTGCGTTGACTAACCAGTTCATCTATCATACCCAAAAGAGCTATAAAACATATCGTATGTCTGTAAGCGTGACGCAGTAAAAATTATCTTTTACTGTGTACTTATGTCTTGCTATCGTATCCAAATATTGTAGTAGATGATGGCAACAAATTTTATAACTACATATCAAACACCCAAAATAAAACTAGGTACACGATTATAAAAATCCTCTGTCCAATTTGCCTTCCTCGTGTACTCTCGACTAGTATCCCTGCCGAGCCCTTTAAATCACATAATCACGGCGTGTCGCAACGGCTCAGCGGTTAATAGAGCATGCTGCCCAACGCGAGGTACGTGAGTCATTGATTAAACTTCAATGTTACGCTTACGACGCACTGTTCCACGTTAAGGTAGGAAATGGGTATAATTAAAATCATGTTCTAATTGACGCAGGTTACTTAGGTCTTAAGGGTAGAGATGGGCCTAGGAAAACGCGCGCAGTAAACTTTTAACTGAAAAACACGTTTTACACTATAACAATTATGTATTTCGGTACTTAGGTTTACTTTATTCTTAAGTACCCATTATAATTGTGCTTGTCGCAAAATATTTAACCGAAATCCTATTGGATTGTTGAATTTTTGATTAAAAAATCACCACGTACACATGTAGTAATACGTTTACGTAGCTCGTTCGCGCTGAATGTGCTAAATGCCTCTAATATTGATAGCGACTAGAAAACAGTTTCAGTTCAAACTTCAGTCGACTTCTGAATAATAGGTACATGTGACATGTTTTGTGCGATTTTTCAGTCTATCTTTTGAATGACAGATATATTTCATTATCACTACAATACTGCAATAGTTCCTTGCTTCCTTAAAATTTGGAACTTTAGCCCATTGAGAACAATGCAACTCAATTACACCTCCAAAACTAAACCTTAATCAGCAAACAAGACGCACTAACTTAAGACTAAAACCAAAATTGCCAACCAAACTACAACAAAGGTACTTATTCCCATGCTTTACGGGGACATTTTCTTAGCTCTAACCATCCCTGTTGACTTTTAAAGCAGGCCATAAACTAGTCCATAAGATAATTTAAAACACCCGGGCGGGCGATGCCGCGGGATAAAGCTAGGGGCGATATATCACCGCTCGGAACGCCTTTACAATGCACTCAGACGTACGTATAATTTTATATATATCCCCCAATGAAAATTCGGATTATTACGGAAGGAAACTGTGTGTTTGTTTACCGTAAATGAAGAACTGCTGAAGGTTACGAGTATTATACTATTTGGACCACATATTAAATATCATTTTAATTAAAACCAGTATCAGTTATTACAATGTTAATATCCTCCCTGGCGTGCTATTACGTAACTAATATTGCTGTGAAAAAGCGAGCAATTTTCCGAAAGCGACAGTTAAAAGTTTCGCCGGTATACCGACTGCAAACAAAATGTTAGTTCACGCACTGGGTTCTTTAAATGCGCCGGGAGCGTTTGTATAGCGTATTCTTTGTTCTTGATGATGGCGTTTTAGGTTTAGGTATTTGAGCAATGATAACACTGTCACCACCACCAGTTTGTTTTGGCTTTTTTGTATTAGGTACATAGCTTACTGGGGCTTAACACTGACACATATCACGTAAAATTTTGTTTCTGAATTAGTAAAAGGAGTATTGATTACTAATAGAAATATCAAAAATAATATATTTTTAGGCTGGCTTTAGGTGTATCCGAAAGGATTGTTTTGTCTCTATACTTCACCTGCCTAGCGTTTTCCTATCTATCTTGGAGTCTGCCTGCAGTCTTACCGAACGCAGCTTTGGTATAATATTATATCATTCCTGTTTTTATCTGAATTTACAACCCTAATTGCCATCATGAAAAATTGGCCTATATGTTCTACTCGGCTTTTGTACTAACGGCTACTGGAGCCGCTGCGTTTCTTCTGCGTGTTGCGTCACCATCGCGTAGTCTATGATAAGCTGTCGGGATCGCATACTTACTCATCAGTCACCCACCATCGCGTGCCGTTAAACGTCACCCATGTTCGGGATTCACAATATTCACTAATTAAAAATGGTAGTTTTAAAGTTCGCGTGACTACGCGTTTACTACGGCTGTTTCTATATTATTACTTTAATAGAATGTTTTAGTAGCCATTATGTAGGTGGGAATTAGTTTGGGTAAAGTTATTTCCTTGTTTTGGGGCTATTATTTAAATAAAGCCGAGTTATATTCATGAACTGTTGGAAGCCATACTTCTATCGCTTTGGTAGATTTTAGGGAAAACTATTTTTCTAGAAAACATATAGTTTAGCCAATATATTTATTTATTTTACTATTTATGTAGGTACACACGGACGACAACACAGGAAAATAACATTATAATATTTGAGTACATAGGTACTGCTTATTGGTTAAGAAATGTCTGCCAGCAGACCTGCAGAAGGAGAAATGAAAAAGAAACAATCGGACATAACAGATTATAATCGGTTCGCTTGATTTTTTTTTTTGCAAAAATGTCAAATACTAGCTGTTGCCCGCGGCTTCGCTCGTGTTTTGGTCGGAAATTATCCCCTGGCACGTTGTAAATATAGCCCTTGGCACTCGGGGATACTGTAGCTTCCTATTAGTGAAATAATTTTCAAAATCGGTTCGGTAGATCCAGAGATTACCCCCTACGTACAAACAAATTTTACCTATTTATAATATTAGTATAATGTTGGTATCATCACATGAATGAGAAAAACGTGCTGGACCGACCCCAATTGAATTGGGATAAGGGCAGAAGATTGATGATGATCATTGAGACTGTGACGTTTGAGACTCGAATTATGATGCAAATAAAACTGAATCCTGTGGCGAATCCCAGAATTTTATTTTTCGTTTACAAAATTAACTTTACAAGGTTACCAAAAATCAATTTAAATCAGGAAGGGCGTCACCGTGTTTGCCAACCCACGCCATTAAAAGTACACATGTATCAGAGTTGGAAATCCAATCTCAGATTATATGAACGGGCTGATATGATTCAATTGGGGAATTAGGTCACCGGTGGCCATAGGCAATAGGCTGGCCTAACACTACTTGTGACCAATTGCGACTAATCTAATTTGTTATTGTGCGCTTAATTATGTAGGGCCGAAGATTAATTTCGTAGTTTCTGTCTATTTATAGAATACATCTGCTGCTGCATCTTGTATTATATCTCTTGCTGCATATTCCAATCAAAGCGTTTTCAGTTACACTGTGACACAAAACGAAGGCCTAAGTAAGTTTTAATTTTTGTGTCATCTGCGATTAGTGGATTAATGCTGTTATGTCACATTGTTTTAAAGAAGTGACATTATCTGACCTCTGCTATACAGATAATTACCAATTAAAAATAAGAAGATACGTATAAAGCGCAGGCCTCACTGCCAGCTAGCGAGCTAGCGAGCGAGCTGGCGGGATAAACTATGTTATGGTGGTTTATGGTATACCAGGCGAGGCGGGCGAGGTGAACGAATAATATCACTGGCATCGTCGGGTTAACCCCGGTAGGAGTCAAGCTGTAGTGTGGAAGAGCACAAGATACGACTTCATCGCACCCCCCCCCACTCCAATCACCATGTTCGGCAAGCTTATCCCTTGGGATCAGGAAGCCAAATACCTCGGAGTTGTACTCGACGAAAACACCTGACCTTTGCGTCGCATATAAGAGCAGCTCGTAACCGAGCGGCCTTTGCTATGTATAGACTCCACTACATGATAACGGGTAAGAGCAAGTTGTCACACAAGTGCAAGTTGCGTCTCTACACCGTAGTCATCAGACCGATAATGACATAATTATGCCTGTGTCGTATTCGCCCATGCCCATCCCCGTCACCTTCATAGGATGCAGACCTTGCAGAATCGATTCCTCCGTAAGATAACCGGAGCCCCCCGTATGTTCGTAGTGACAGCCTCCACTTAGATCTTAAATTGCCTACCATCCAGCAATTTATTAAACGCCTTTCAAACCGTTACTTTGACACAGCTGTCAAACATGAAACCCCCTAATCACATCGGCCGCCCAGTACGACCCATCGCGTATCAGTAGCGTTCGCCGTCCACGGCACGCTCTTCTAACCCCCGATGATCCTCTCACCCTCCTCCAGGAAAGCAGTAGGGAAACCAGCACACTTAACAGACCGCCGTCATTCCGCCCTCGCCGCCGTGGTCCGTCGCGACGTCCCCTTTCAAACCCCCCCCGTCTCTTGCAAGAGCCAGCCCACGATGCTGAGCCACTAGCATTAAACCAGCCCCTAAACCAGATCCAGCCTGTCGCCTTGCTGCCCTTCCTAGCGACGCCCGTAAGCAGTAGCCAGCTTCGTAGGCTGAACTGCGAGATGCCATTAACAAAAAAAAAAAAAAAACTTTCGCGTCGTTTGTATCGCTCACGTAGCTTAGCTCTGTAGTTTGCGGTGTGAACCAAAGTACGAAAAGACTAGGTAGAACTATGCTCGCCCGGCTCGCTCGCTCGCTAGCTGGCTGTGAGGCCTGCGCTTATTTTATGAAGAACAGAATCATACATTCTGTTCTTCATAAAATCAAATTTTAGCGACTAGAAACTTTCGAATGCGTTTGCTAATCTTCCTGATTCGCTCCATAAAACATCCTCAGAGAGTTATTCTCCATCGAACGGCTTAAATAACAAATGCCCCATTTTAATATAAAAAATGTACAGAAACATCGACTTTCAATTTCCCTTCCTCTCGTTGCCAAACTTGCGAAATCCTTAAAAAAATACTCCCGCATTCCTTCCATTACGATTCATTCATTATATAGAGACGTCAATTTCCGGTCGCCATGTTGGATCGGTGCCCGTTCGCAATCTCCAGCGGATATGACGTTTTGATCATTTAAAAACACCCCCAAGTACATGTTACTGCCAAGTTTTGGTAACAGCCTATTTAGAAAGTTTATTATAGATACTACTTTTAAGGATCTAGAATCTGGCCTGTAACGAGACTTCTAATAATGGCTTAATTTTGGAGAACATTTTTGTGAGCCTTTGTTACGATGTTATTTTGAATCAACACTGGGACAACAGGACATAATGATGACTGGTGAAATGTAGTACTACATGTCTGGAGTCTACGTTCGAGCTAGGGCACCAGTATCATCACTGTTAAAAATAATAGCGGATTTTCGTCTCACCTAGTTAATTAGCCAAAACATGGTCATTTCAAGATGTTTCAGACCAATAATATACTCAAAAACTTAATTACCAACCGAACAAAATCTTACTCCCCCCAACCGACTCCTAAAAATTGTTTGCTCTAAGTTTAAAATTAAATTACAACAGAAAGTTGTTAACAAGAAATGAAACAATTGGGCCGTCAAGTCCACTGCGGGCCTGTAGCGGTTGAGAGGGCCTCGCCGCCATTATAATAATATGAGCCTTGGGCCCCGAAGCGAGCGGAAACGCTGCTAATTAGCGACGGATCGGGGATGTGCAGGAGATAGGGACTAGAAGTGTGGACGGGTACGACAGAAGGAATAGGCATTTCAGAAAGAGGTAGGGAGAGAACTTGGTGTGATTAGCTTTAAAACTAAGTGTCAAAAGAAAAGATCTCAAATAAAATGGAGTTCAACAAGGTTGGTTGTAACTGCATAAACCCATGTTAAAAACTAGAACTAAGATCATTAATCTGCATCACGATAATAAGCCAAAGCCCTTTGAAGCAACTTGGAATGTACCAAAGGACACAGCTACTGTAATGATTGCCCGTTCTTCTCCATAGAGATCTACGCTAGGGATTGGACAACTACTGTACTTTCACAGTTTTTATGCCTTGTGATTGGGACTATAGCTACATTTCAATGCTATCTTTGTTTCGACAATTCAAAAGTGCCTATAACTGGCCTACTTGAAATAAATGCTTTGATTTTGATGTTGATATAGATGTGTAAATTTGTGAAGCCCAGTCATTGGAACTTAAGTAGCTTTAAACCGCATGTTGATTTTTGAAGAATACATCGCGTACTTTACTAAAACTGTTTATTTTGTCTACGTAATATCTCACTTAAGTTAACTTTTCCCTGTACTTTACCGCCGAGCCCGCTCACAACGCTCTCCCGTCCGTATATTTGCCATCGTTGCGGGCCGGTAGCAAGTGTACAGAGTTTTCATAATGGTGGATTGTTTTCGTCCATATCGAGTGCACATTTTGTGGCTATTCACTCGGATCACGAAGTTGCCCGAACACTGAACGGAGGTACTCCATTGTACAGCTTATTTTGGTGGTTAGCGTATTTTGGTCGAGTTACCCTGTTGTTCTTGTGTTGAGGGAAGGCTAGCGTGGAGAATGTTGTTTTTAGGTATTTAGCTGAAAACTTTTGCATGTTTAAGCGTCCTAGACTGGATTTAGTTTGTTGTAATCCTGATTAACCTTTCTGTTTTAGGGTTAGGATTTTCCTCCTCTGGAATTAGCTGTTAGTCTGTGTAAATGAATAACAACTACAGATACTAATCAGACATATTAGATAACACAGTAAAGGTTCTGTCATGGCACGGACTGGCTGCAGATACCGGACACTGACAGACAGTTCAGTGTGTCATATCTGTCAGAAGCAACTTGTCCGTACGGGGTACCTTAAAGCTCAAAGCCACTGCTCTCAACGAGGTTTTTATTTTCATTTTTGTGCAATATAATATGTATATTTCTTTGTAAAACTACTTTGTAGGATGATATTTCCTGTTATGCATAATATTAATATTTTCAAGAGCTATTGCGGCTTATATGAAGCCGATATAATTTACCTTGTTTTTTATTTCGCAGAACTGTTAAAGGTTTTCTTTGACTACGCTCACTTGTCGCTTCTGGTAACTCATTATAAAAACCATCTACGTGGGTTCTACCTGGAATATGAAAATACCCTCCCTTTTCATATTTGCAGAGGTATACTCCTCTTTACCTGAGTTATAGGAACCATATTTATAAATGATTGGAAATTGAAGCTTTAAAAGTTTTCAAGGAGGTGGAATAAAATATATGAGCATTTCTGTATTAACGAAAAATGTTTTTATTGTCTCTAGATGTTCTTGAGAAATTGTTAAAAATAGAGACAGTTATGGTAATCTGTTAATAATTACTATCTGCTCAGTAATTTACTTATCGTAGAAAAGAATACACCATCCCAATAAAAAACATAGGTACATACGGAAAAGTGTTGAACCATTTCACAACCTTTCATCTCTTTGTGCGTAGACCAGGTACACACAATTATTAATTGGTATCGTCATCATTAACAGACAGTTTGTCTTTACCCCTAATCATTTAATAAAACATTGTCCTTCAAGTTAGACCGCAGTTCAATTTTAACTCCGAATGAAGATGCCTGTGACGATCAGCACTCAATTATATCTTCTAAAGTGATCAGTTCTTTTCAAAGTTCCATTTAATGTCTTCATAACTTCATCAATTCATAATTCAATTACGTAAATACACATTTAAGAAATCGCCAGTCAATTTAGATTGCCCAAAGCTCCCATTTCGATTAAGATTAAGTACAAACCAATTCAGAAGCAGACACGACAACAAATACTAAACCATATTTTATTCACCGACCCAAAATGGACCATCTTAAGTAGCTTAAAGAAATAGCCCCAACCGTTCCCATTACGCAGGCTGAATGAGAAAATTTGTATAGAAATTATTCATAAAGTGACTTACAGATGGACTTCAAATAATAGATTCCCTTTGGAGTCTACGGTTGCCAGTGACAGCTGATTATATGTAAATTATGCCAATTCGCGCCAATTGGCGTGGCCGGTAAAATGGAGGGGGTGGTAATTTGCTGGAGCCTCCGACCAACGTCTTCGGATTTTTAATGAGAACATTCTGTGATTTGTTTTCAGTTAGAATAAAGGAATTATTGGCTGATTTGTTTGTTTGGTTGGGCTGAATTGGGGAGTAAAAGAATCTAGAAAATTAATAACGTAGAGATTTTTTCAATTATCTTTGAAACTTTCACTCAATGAATGTGCGTCTACCGACCGTTACAAAGTGAATGCTTTTTTACTTCAATGTAGACGGATATACAGAACGCTACGTTCTATAATCCTGGCTTGACGCCTATTTCGGTTATCCGTTTTCATGCAGCTTCCGACACACTTACATACCTAACTGTTTTAAATAACTTATTTGGTATACAAGGTGTAACAAGACCCTTCACGAAGCTTGCCTGCCAGCCTGAAGTCAACCTGCATTATGTACATCAAACTAAGTAACTTTACGCAAAAATTATTGCTGGGAAACAACTTTTTTTTTTGGGGTGAGGAATCACGTTTTACGGTGGGACTCAATGTAACGCACTCAAAACATTGTGCTGATTGTGTAGTACGGGGGTCTTGGAGGAGTTTAAAGTAAAAATCTTACATTAAAAACATGTATTTCAAAAAAACTTGTGAAAAAGTTGGAATTTTGACCCCCAATATCTCCGTAACTAGAAGGTTCCCAGGTATGGTCTACAACAAAAAAATGATCGCAATGACGGGAAGAACAAATGCCTTTCGGCTTCGTTATATACTTTTAGAAACATTACTTTATGTAATTTATTTCATCACTAATGCTCTCAAAATGGTGAAGGAAACCATCGCATCGTGACAAAACCGACTTGTCCTTACGAAAAATTCGACGACATGTGATAAACACCACGCACTGGGCCTTTCTGGTGGATTGTCCTCCACTCCTACTCATATAGAGATGGTGTCCCGACAGTAGGAACATTATCAACCGAATACGCTTGTTCTACTACGGTATACTTAAAAAAATATTTGTGTAATGACATATTTATCAAAAAAATACATTCATTTGTAATAGTCACATAGAAATTTAGACATGACACACGTTTTCATAAAGCTAAATCGATCACAAAGGAGAACTAAACTATTTCTACATCCAAGGATTCTGCCGAATGACATCATCCGATTCTTTCGGGAGTTGAGTAAGGGGTTCTATTTTCTATAGACTATAGAGGAATGGGGTCATGTGAGTCATTTACCTTTATGGTGTGGTTCTACACCATTGGTGGGGGATAATGGTGCAAGGATGAAAGCATAACATGACCTATATGGCGCCTTGGAGTGGCTTACATCTGGTGCTTTTGTTTGGCTTGTAGGAAGTATTGAGATTAATCGTTCTCAAAGACTGTGTTGATCTAAATTAAAAGTTTTTGTCGAGTTTTTTCTTTAGTAGAATTAAACATACGCTATACGCATTAATGAATGTCAATAACCCGTCTTAATCTTGGCCAGTCACATGGCATTCGCTTTCAAAATGTTTCGTCTTTCTACAACTAGGCTTTCAACGGGTTGAAAAGGTTATTGGTTCGCTTTAGGAACCGCAGTGATGATGGCTTGGCACAGTTGGTGAATCATCAGCTTTTATGCTATTTGTCACGGGTACGGTTACCACACGTAGCAAAAAGTATGACCTACGTATAGAGATCCTAACTATTTTCTACTCCTTGTTTAGCAATGGGATAAATCTTTTTGCGCTGTCGGACAAACTGCAGATCCATTTTATCATTTTCTGTTACTTACATAAAGATGAGTACGGAACCCACCTGACATCGCTAATACAAAAACCCTAACATTTTACAATGACTTATTTATCGTTCGCACTTTATTTTACCCACTGAGCCATTAGTTAGCATATTTCGCTTACATTTTAATTTTATTACCGTCCAATCGATATCCTTTCATATGCAGATGTATATAAGGTAGAGTTTCGGTCGTTATTGTGACTAGGACAATTTCTTTTGATCAGCCAATAAATTCAGACGATTTCAGACAGAAGTTTGCTCGTTAACGAGCCGGCTTTTGTTAGAATTATTTGTTTAAACAACAATCGAGTGATATGCTTGTATAGGAGTGTTTGTCAATATGTCATGTACCGAAGTTTGGAAGTTTCTGGTCCTTTCAGAGTTTGTTGATAGATGTTGTTGGTGTTGTTGTGGAAGATGTGCTGCTTTAGAAGTACCTCGAAGTTTCGGTTTTGTTTTTAAAGACGGTTATTTCTGCCCTTAGGATTGCATCTTCAGGCCTCAGGTATTGTGTTATCTACATCAATTAAACGCGAAAGCAACTCTGTCTGTTTATCGATCTATGTGTCTTCCTGTTGGGTGCAAATCCCATGAGTTATGACATAGTCTATTTTTTACTCGGTAGTGTGCGGTAGGTAGTTAATTTAATTTCCGATCTCTCCGCGAGCCGAGCCTAGCTTATGTGTATAAATAAGCTAGTCTAAACTTCTATATCTATACTAATATTATAAAGAGGTAAAGTTTGTCAGTTTGTAGGGTGTAATCTCTGGATCTACTGAACCGCTTTTGAAAATTCTTTCACTCATAGGAAGCTACATTATCCCCAAGTGCGAGTATTATATTAACAACGCAAGCGAAGCCGCGGGCAACAGCTAGTCGTTATTAAATGAAATTGACACTAATTTAAAGAGGCCCAAAACATTTTTTATATCTCTATTTATAAAAACATTTGTGTTACTTTTTCCATTCCCTTTGCTCATAGCGCCATTATGTAAAATGTTTCAAAATAAAGACCATCGTCACCTCTTTGCTCTTCAAAGAAACATAGTTAAAATACCATTCAGAGCCAGTAAAACACAGCCAATGATGTGTTAGGTTCCGCACTAATTCCTCCCTTTAGTTAGTTCGCGCCATCTCTCACCTCGAACATAATCACATACTTTCTACACTGCTTAGATACCTATAAATACATTTATTTCCCTACAAATGACACAAGACCGTGACTCCAGACAATATGTTACGTCACGACTGCTCCTAATTCCTATTTGAAGTTTAACATTTGGGGATCAGAGGACTAATTTCTTCATTCACTTGTAACAACCTCTATGTTATCCAAATAGGGTTGGTTTTCCAGTGTTTTGTAGTTCGTAAAGTTTGTCATTTTGATGTATGAGGGTGACAAAGCAACAGTTTTAAGATTTGAGACAAGTATTAAGTGTAGTTGTTACACAGTCATTTATTAATCGTGTGGAATGACATAATGAGGTGTGCTGGTTTTTTTTTTCTAATTGGACACTGTAAGAAATGATGGACATATTTTGAACATAACCTACTACGAGGTGTCAATAATGTTTCAGTGTAAATTATTTCGTTTTCCAATAGTAGGCAAATTGGCAGTTCTTTAGTAATGGTTGTAATTTATTTATAGTTGACTAAGGTGCAGTGTGCAATAATAGTTCGCAAGTCATACTCAAGTGCTTTATATTGTCAATTAGGCGTGTTATTAATAGGTAGTACTTACATTCACAATAAATAGATACCTATGTTTGGTTGAATTTATATACACGCGAGAATGTTGAGTATGTTGACTGTAACTAGTGTAAAGTTCACAATATTTTAGTTTTATAAAATTAAAAAAAGATACTGTTAAAGTTTTATTAAAACTAGCGCGGTCTGCTGATCTCCCTATTCATAATGTTAGGAAAAAAAAACACTCATAATTTCAACGAAAAGATATCCAATGCTGAACGTGGGCCGCCTCCGAAGCGTCACCACGTCGAACAGCAGCTGTGCTACTCGCATACATCTGGTACCCACGGTCTTCGCCAAGTTTTCCATCCAGCAAGAGTGACTTCTTCACACACTGCATCTTACTGTTCGTGATCCCCACTCCAGAACCTCTCGGTCCCATTGGCCGTATTGCGAGCAAAGCGCCATGCTCACTGCTACTTCAGTTTGTCTTTAGTTTTTGTGTGTCAGTCAACTACAAAACAGCCAAGTGCGAATCGGACTCGCGTAGGAAGGGATCCCTAACATTATCTAAAAAAAAAACACGTTTGTTGTATGGGAGCCCCCCTTAAATATTTATTTTATTCTGTTTTTAGTATTTGTTGTTATAGCGGCAACAGAAATACATTATCTGTAAAAATGTCAACTGTCTAGCTATCACGGTTCATGAGATACAGCCTGGTGACAGACAGCCAGACAGACGGATTCTTTTACTCTTTGGGATGGAAACCCTAAAAAGTAAGGGCGATTTAACTCAATTTTCGAACCACCTCTCATTAACAGCCGCTTCCTCCTAATTACCATCCGTACAATACTTGCACTACATCAATTACGCATCCAATTTTAAGTATGACACCATTAGCACGGTAATGAATGGTGTGCAAACGGTAACCTCTTGTCCGAACTAAACCCTGGCAACATTAGTTATTATGATTGATGGCTCGCGTAGGGTTGCCAGTGGCGGTGTTGCCAGTACTCGGTGTTGCCACGCTTCGGGTGCACTATTGACATGAGAGCTCGTAATTAGATATTGACACGCGATTTGTGAAAATGAAAGCTGCGTTTGTATTGGATGGTGTTTTCTATGATAAAGTTATATATTCACGTTGTTAATAGTGTATTTTTTTCCTGTTAGTTACAAGTGCCTGCAATTTTTTAATCGTTGAGGCCTATGTCTGGGAGGCTCACACAACTGGCTCTTTCAAGACGCCTCGTACTTATAACAGCATTGATATTTTCGGTAGCTTATATCAATCCAAAACAATATTATATTTTCCATCATAGTAAAAGCTGAAATATTATTACAAATATACTTGTAATATCACTTTGTGGAGTACCGTGTTAATACACCGAGATAACAATCATGATGATGAATTACAAATAAACTGTTAGTTATTCAGCAAGAACCTAATAACATAACCATAAAAATACATCGTGAGTTATGTACACTTAGGTAGTAACAAACTACGCCAAAGCACATGGAACCACATCTTGCATTTAACATTTTTACTGCCAATTTCATTGCCCATCAAAACTCCTTGCTGCAACATAGGGTTAGCATTCGTTACATTTGTCAAACTATTAAATTCTAACCTACCTCATTAATGTCCCTGTTTCACGCAACACTAGGAGACAACTAAACGAAATAATTCCATAAATAAAAGAGTGCTATTAATAAATTGTTGACGGCCGGCTCATCTTTTTATTTGAAAATCTAGCAGTGTGCTCGCATTTAGGGACTTATTCGTCTGCAGTTAGTGAGAACGGACACAAGGAAACAGAACAATTCAGTAACTACAAGATCCTCCTTCAGTCGTACAACTTGCAATCAGAAACAACAGCTTGTCTTATGTCAGTACAAATTGTCTGGTCTCACCGGGGACCTGTGGTCTTCACACTCACCGAGTTCTAAATCTCTGAACACAGCCGGGGTACAAAGTAATCATTAGTTTCGATACTACTTACATTTAACTAGCATCTTCCTAGTTTAAACATGGTTTTGCTTGCGGCTTCGCGTGGAATGATTCCAGGGGATACAAAGTATCCTATGCCAATTTTCGTCGAAATACGTTTACAATAAACTTTAGGAGTGAAAAGTGGTGATTTATTATTTTAGCTTAGCGGGTTTGCGTACAAAACCCTTGTGGTTTAATACAAATCAGTTGGATTGCTTTTAGAGCAGGTACAGATTTGGTAATGGTAGAGATATTATCTCGTTGGACTGTCAAAGTTCTGTCTCTCGAGGGTTAAGTTCAGACAGCTAATACTAGGCCAGACAACGTTACTAGAATCTGTCTGGACTACACGGTAGGGTTAACTAAGCATCACTGAAGGGTTTGGATGAAGTTTAAAATGGATTCCAGTTGTTTTTATTCCAGACTGTTAATGTTAATTATTTGTTTTTTAGATTTAATTATTGGAGAACTGAATTATTTTTACTAGGCCTCTTAAACCTTAAGGTTTACAATATCGTTAAATGAAAAAGAAAACAAGGAATAAAGAAAAGTATTAAGAATCAATGAAAAAAAGAAACTTAAATCTACATCGATTGATTGCATCGAATTACTTCATATCACTCTTAAGGCTACCTCACAATTTAATTATTTAGAAGGTCACCAACATACAAACTCCATGTAAAAACTGGTAGGTATTCAGCTGCATCTAGTCAGACTGGAAGCCAATCCCAACAAAACTAGGGTGATGATGATAAACTATCAGCCTCACAAACACATTATCAGCACAAAGAACGTTTTATAATGAGTTGCTTACAAAAAGCAAACTTTTCAGAAAAATCTCTACTACACAACAAAGCGGCAACCCTGTGTGCCAGAGGTTAGTACGTAGCTAGCTATTAAAGTTTTAGTTGAGACACTCGTTGTGTTAAATGTCACGCTTTGGGCGCGCGGGGGGCGCGGGGCGGGGCGTGCATGCTCTAGAGATGATGATACCGCTGGAGATTAGGACCTGTGTAAGTAGGTAAGATTAGATGATGTAACTGTGATGTTGTTCCTAGGTACATCGCTATGTAAGCTTGAATGTTGAACTGTTGTTGATAGATTTTTTATAATTTAGCAAAGACACTATTAATCCTAAAATTTCCCTGAAACATCGAATAATTACTGGCCTAGGAATTGAAAACCAACTTGAAACAACTACGATCCCCAAGACCCCGGTTGTACCAATAAGTATCTAGTACTGTTTTAAACTTTCAAGGTTTACAACTACACATAAACTGTCACAAACCGCGATCATGGCGCTTGCAACAGCGACGAAATATCGGCAGACCAAAATTAAAGACCATCACGGAAGATATCCCGTGACAGTTTATGTGAAGTATCTAGTACACCCACATTTCGCCAATTATGTTAAAGTACCATAAAATATGAGGCGAAAAGGTATTTATGATTTATTTATTAATTAAATAGTTTATTGTACCAACACATACCCAATAACGCATGGGATTTTTATTTTATTTTATTCTATTCGAGAACCTTACAGCTAATATAAACAATGTTCTTCAACAATACAAATTTAAAGGCCATTTACAAAGTTTCCACAGCTAAAAGCGTAAAAAGTGCGTATATGCGTGTAAAAGTGGCGATCTGATGGCAGTTTACGATTTGTCAATCATACTCCACCTATACTTAAATTAATTGTATTTTTTGTACTTCTGTACACTTTTAATCACTACTACCAATCTGGTTTCTAACTAGCTATTTCCAAGTTTAGCTTAACCTGCAAAATAATTCAGATTCATAATTTAGCGTAAAGGGCAGGTGCAGTGTCACAGAAGAATGTTGTAACTGTAAGGAAGTCATTTCCATGGCAAACTCAGTCCTGGGTTAATAGTTATTTAATAAAATGTACAATATTTTTTGACTCTCATCAATTTATAAATTATTTTCTACAATTTCAAATATTTTATTCTTAATACAATTAAGAGCTCTAACAACTCTATAAAATCTCCTTACAAATTACAGTTGCGCAAACGCAGCTTCAGTGGCACATCGACGGTCGATTGGCCGCCATCTGGCGCCGTAATAGATCCTAACCCACCATACCATCACGCTATCATAACCTCGATAACATCAACCACTGCCTCCATATAACTACGAGCCATCTATCTAACAACTTAAAACCAGCAATGAATGTCGATTTGGCGTCTCGGTCGTATTATTTTCTTGTTTTAAAGTGGGATGGCCTTCCATTATCTCAATGACACAACTTTAAATCATGTTTCCATTTCGTGTAAGTAGTATATTAGTATCTGAAGTAATTGCTGTTTTGTTTACTGCTATTATGGAGAAGTTTTGTTTATAATTTGGACTCATTTTGAGTTATTTGTACGGTTTTCTTCTTCTTAGCGTGTTCAAGGCAATCTAAATTGTGTCGGCCCAGAACTAAGCCACTAGTTTGGCGCCTTCAGTAGCGTCCATCAGTTCCTGTAATGAACAAACAACAGGACACCGTATGACTTGATATTAAGTAAGTACTTACCCCATTTACACGGTAGTTAGTGATTTTCTAAGACAGTGATATAATTCTCAAAATGGCTGAAATTTGAATGACAAGTATTATTGAGACAGCCATTTGCAGTTTTCTTGGTTTTAAGGAATGTAATCCTACAAATTCCTTGAAACGAAAACATCCTGCAGTCGCCTATCCATCCAAGTCTATAGGTATATAATGGTCTCTGTTTTACTAGAATAGTTCTAATTTGAGTAAATCAACAAGCAACATGTGACGGTAATTGCACAGGCATTGTTACAAGCACATCATAAAAATAATAATTGTATTAAATCTAGATTCCTATCAATTTTTAAATTTATGTATGCAAGGTGCACTTCTCCATGTCATTTTAAAAACCTGACTAGATAATTTACTTAGGGCAAAAATTATCACACACAAATGGGCACAGATCATAGGGCTATGTCAATCGAGCTGGGCTAGAAATAGCTCACAGCTGATGTGTTATATCATTAATTAAGTCTTATCTAAAGCGCCATAGTCAGTTAACACTTTTAGAAATAGTGTCTTAAATGATTTGCCAATTGGTATGTTATGTGTGTGTCTACTTCTAGGTGTTGGTATCGTAGTTAGTAGTCAGAATTGTGATCACTAAGCCATCTGGCAGGCGACTAATATTTGGGTTCTTTAGCATTAGGCGACAGCTAAATGAATGCCTAAATAAACTCGCCAATGGATTTTGAACTCTGAGTCGAGCGTTGAATCGAACAGACATAGGATCGACAAAACTCAAGTATGACAATGGGCCTTCGATCATAGTGCATAATGAGTATATTTAGTTGACTTTAAGATGGTTAAAAAATGTTGTCAAATCTCGTCATCTGCAGTCGCAACTTTTGGTTTTTGAATGAAATTGACAAAGAGTTGTTCGTGATTAAAATTGTTTCATGAACGCGTCACGTTTATGAAATTGGAAAAACAAAATGGTGTTAGTTTTGAATTTGACCACGTGCCAAAAGGTACTTCTTGGTACACTTAACATTCGTTTATTTTTATTATTTATTACTGTTGGTTTCTATTGTTACAGACTACAATTTTCACAGCAACGTACAAAGGTTTTGTAAGGGATGTCGCTGCGTAAACGGTTACCATGAATTCTGTACATGATTCTAATGCCACCAGAACATGATGCTGGTTACGAACATTGCTTTAGTACTCCTTATCAAAAGTGGGCACATTGTGCCTGACCAAGTACCGGTGGCACATGCTTGTGTACTAAGTTAGTCTGTGGTGGTGGTTGTACCCAGTCTGTGGTACACTTAGCCGGTGGCAGTTTGATCACAATAAGCCCATTGTGCCGTGGTGCCATATTGCTTGAGTCGACATTTGGTACTGCGGCCGTAGGCTCGTTGCAAGAGGCGCGGTTGTTGATTCAATTGTATTTTAATGGTGGCATTTTACTGCATCGTTGGTCTCGTGGTTACGCTACTGCTAAGCATGAGGTATTGGGTTCGATTCCCAGGTCGGGCAAAGTGTAATTGAATTTTTCCGTCAGGAATTTCTGAGTATCAGCCCAGTGTTCGGATTTGTGCCCGGATGATGGTAACAAGCTCGCCCGCAATTGCATAGGACTTAAACATAATTGTTGAAATGTGTGTGAACTTTTACAGGGTGTAACAAGACCCTTAACGAAGCCGAAAGGCACTTGTTCTCCCCATCATTGCGATCATTTTTTTGTTCTAGACCTTACCTGGGGAACCTTCTAGTTACGGAGATATTGGGGGTCAAATTTCCAACTTTTTCACAAGTTTTTAATGTAAGATTTTTACTGTAAATACCTTCACGACCCCCGTACTATTCAATCCATCCATCAGTACAATGTTTTGTTCTGATGGATGGATTGAAATTTGGGCGTTACATTGAGTCCTATAATAAAACGTGTTTTTTCACCCTAAAAAAAAAAGTCGGTTCCCAGCAATAATTTTTGCGTAAAGTTAGGTATTTAGTTTGATGTACATAATGCTTGGTTGACGGCTTCGTGAAGGGTCCTGTTACACCCTGTGGATAGGTACAAGTCTGCCTAACCCTTCCAGGAATACAGGTTTGTATTTATGGTATGGTATACACAAAATAGTGTGTTTACTGTTAAAGCATTCAATCTAGTACCTGGTAACTAATTAAGATCCCTAATCTCTTCATCAATAGATCACAAGATTACTCACAAAATTAATCTTATACATATTTATTAACAATATTCCTCATAGGATTAGCATAAAGACCCGGACAGATGGCGCCACCATCGCTCGACCTCAGCTGATGATAAATAAATTAATAGAAATCTGAGATTAATGCAACGACCTGTCGATTTCTTATGTTAATGATGTTATAACATGTATCAGGGCGTACTTCTCAGTATAATCGTATGGTAATGTTGAAGGTGTGAAAACATAGTGGGTAGGCTGGCATTACATTCAATTGAAGATGAAATCTTTAATTAATTGTAAGACTTTGGTGCAATATAATAATTTTCAAATAATTGCAACGTATTTTTTCCTTTTGTTTGAACCTGTCTAGATAACAAACTTATCAATCTATATTACAATATTTCTCATTTTTTTTTGCTATACGCAATGGACCGGCCGCCTATGCACCAACGCTTCCCACGTATTCAGTAGGTACATCATTCTGAAACCCCCCATAGAAATTTTTCATCGAACTGGACAAGTTCCGCCCGAACTGGAAAGAGGACGCGCGGGTTCGCGAGAAGTGGAAGCAGTGGAGGGAGGACTTCGCCCAGGAGTGGGACAGAGCAGGCTAGGGAAAAAACATCGTCTATTTGTGTTCGAATATTTTGAAACGTACGTTTAATTTGTGCTTTGCATTTTTCTTTTTTCGTTTTGTTTGTCGAAAGTGCATCGCGCGAATCAAAAGACCACCTGAAATAAAGACCTTGAATTCCATAAAAAAATACCAGGAAAAGTAATTTTCTTTATTTATTTATTTATTTATTTATTTATTTTCTCCCACAAATATTAATTTGTACACAGTATAAGACACAAACAGTTTGAGGATGGGAGACAGGAGCCCATACTAAGTAAAAACCTGTGCTACGGGTCTCCTGGTCTCCATATCTCGAATACATTATTGAGAGCTAATCTAAGGACATAAGTAACAGTAGCAGGGAACGTTTACGGCTAATGAACAATAAAATTAAAATTAAGAAATAAATAATAGGAAATGGTGTTTCGATAAGTTTGTGATTTTGTTCGTGAGTGGGTGTGGTGGGTTTGTGGATGTGATATAAGTACGAGTTATGCTTGTGATGCTTTGGGTGTGCGTGTAGTGCATGTGTTTGTGTTTATGTTATACTTCTCTGTAACTGTTTAACAATTTCTCCGTATCGTCATAAGTAAGTGATAGGAGCCATTTTGAGACCTTACGCCTGCATTCAATTTTCGTTAGTGGATAAATTGTAAGAAGCTTATTTGCAATATTATACAGACGTGGCCCTTGGAAAAAGAAGAAATATCGACTGAAACTTGTCCTAGCCGGCCCAGCTTGGCAGACTTGATAAAAACGTCTTCTTTTTAAGACTGGATTAAGACTACTATAGTTTAGTGAGGCATGTTGTCGTATTATAGTTGCTAGGACGTATAGTTGTCTAACCGTTAACATTTCAGCTTGTTGATACAGGTCTGTCGTAGGAAAAAGGCGCGGTTTGAATAGACTGATTTTTAGGATGAGTCTTTGAGCTCTTTCTACTTCAAGGAGGTGTGTTTTGGCTGCTCCGCCCCATGAAGAGATGCAGTAGGTGAGGACAGACTGACATAGCGCAAGGTACACGGTTCGCATGACTTTAGAGTCTGCTACGTGCCGGACATTTTTAAAGACATAAGTAAGCTTACGGATTCTTTTGGAGACTATACTAATATGTTCTTTGAAGTTTAAGTTCTCATCTATTATTACACCCAGGTACTTAACGGATTTAGATTTATTAATATGTGGACAGTTACAAGTTAAGGCTATTTTTTGAGTACAAGAATGTGCGATTATTCTGTGTGATGAGATGGGAGTGTTCCGTAATGAGAAAGTCAGATAAAAGGTTTTAGTGGTATTAAGAGTCAGAAGGTTTGAGGCAAGCCAGTGGCAGACCGTGTCGAAGCCTTCCTGGGTATATTTAAAGACTTCGTCCCAGGTGTCCCCATAGAAGGTAAGGGTTGTGTCATCAGCGTATGAGGTAATTTTGCAGTTTTGGAGATTAAGTTTGCAGAGGTTATTTATATAGCACAGGAAAAGCAATGGGCCCAATATACTGCCTTGAGGGACTCCGTAGATCACCGAGCTCTCCCCGCTTACAGTATCGCCTATCCTTACCTTTTGCGTGCGATTTGTAAGGTAGTCTTTAAGAAGGAGTAGTTCCGACCCTCTTATACCCATGTTTTCTAGCTTTGCCAAAAGTTTTTCAGAAGAGACTGTGTCAAAGGCCTTTGCAAGGTCTAGAAAAATTGTCAGGCATTTCTTTTTCTCATCCAATTTCTTTGCAATGAATTCGGTAAAGTTGTGTACCGCATCGTCTGTCGATTTTCCTGGTCTAAAGCCATACTGGGCATCCGCAAGTAACTTTTTATTTTCCAAAAAATTGATGAGCCTCCGATTAATAATCTTTTCCAAGATTTTAGACAGCGAAGGTAAAAGTGAAATTGGACGATAATTATTGACACAGTCTCTTCTACCACTCTTGTGTATGGGAATAACTATAGATTGCTTGAGAGCATCGGGAAACACACCCTGCCTAAAACAGTTATTGAAGAGCTCCGTGAGTGTGGGCGCTATGAATTCCTTAATTAGTTTCAGAACTCTATTCGAGATGCCATCCCAGCCTGTGCTGCAGTCCGATTTCATGTTCTCAATTATACGGGCAACCTCCTCACAGTCGGTGTCCAAGAGAGCAAAGGTCGAGCAATGAGCACTGTTAGAATTAGTGTCGGAAATCGGTTGAACCGTCGGTATGGTATTCGCTAATTGGGCGCCTATATTTGCAAAGAAGCTATTTATTGCGTTACTAGATTCGGTAGGCGTTTGTTCCAACGTAAGTAATTCATGGTATATATGTTTTGTTTTGTTTAAGTTTGTTATTTTTTTAATACTACTCCATAGCTTCTTGCTATTATTTTTTGGCGAGCTCAAGTTCATGTTTCTCATATTGTCTTCTACATTGCTTTATTATACGATTGCAAAAATTTCTGTACCTCTTATAAATAGTTGCAAGTACTTGATTATTGGGTTCTTTTTTAAGTTTAAAATGCATCCTATCACGGTTTCTGATACATCTGAGTAACCCTACTGTGATCCATGGCTTTAACGTTACTTTAGAACGAGGAATTTTGATTTTGATTGAATTGGTAAGTATTAATTGTTGAATATGTTGTATGAATAACGTAAAAGAAGCGTTTGGATCACGATCTTTTAGTAATTGGAAAAAGTCAATATTTTTACATTCCGAAATGATATTATTGTAGTTTACTTTATCGTAGAATTTTTTACTCGATATGCTGTTGTTATTTTTAGTTTCCAGACAGAAAAGTATCGCTTCGTGGTCGGTTATGGCCGAGTTAAGTATAAGCGATAATGAGGGTAACTTTGTTTTAATAATGACGTGATCAATACAGGTTTTAGATCTAGTTGGAGTGTCATAGGCAGGTATTAAACCGTGTAATGTCAAAAGTTCGAGATAATGGGACACGTTTTGATTTGAGTCAAGTATGTTTATGTTTATGTCGCCAATGATAAGGATATTTTTAAAGGATGATAAATCAGATAGTAGTTTGTCCAATGCATTTAGAAAATTCTCAATATTTTTGAAACAGTGCGGTCTGTATAATGCAATTATAGCCGTGTCATTAGGGCCTTTTTTAATTACCATACAATTGGCGTCGCTGAAAGAGGGTTCATCTACCTGAACATTCAGATGTTTATTAGTATAGATAACTAGTCCGTCATTTTGGTTGTAGTGATTAGTGGTGTTAAAAGAATCGTAGCCATCTATAGACGGTAAGTTGTGTGCACAGGACAACCAACATTCTGATAAGATGATAATATCACAGTTTACCTTTATTCGTTTTAGTAGGATACTTAAGTTATCATAATTTTTATTGATGCTGCGAATGTTTTGATGTAGAATTTTAGTGTATATTTTAGGGTTTTTAATTAAGTTTTCACTTTGTTCAGGCTGACAAATTACTGGTTCGCTTATAATGAAGTTATCTAAATTGTTAATTATTTTGTTTACGTCCGAGAATTTAAAATAAGGAAAATATAAGAATCAGTTGTGATGTGGCTATATAAGCTATAAAAAGAGGTATGATTGCCTGGGGCAGCAAAACCGAGTTGAGTACAATTACCAGGCCATCATTTCAGAATTGGCAGCTGTACGTGTGCAAACAGCCTTAGTGAATTCCTTAAACTGTTTAATACCAGTACGTGTTACATTTAATGACAGCATTTAGTACAGATCAGAGACTACTAGTTTTATTATATAGTTTTATTACTTACTAATGAATAACTATAGATTTTATGGCCATATGTTTTACATTGCCCCGCACTACTGATGACAAAAAAAAATGGAATGTAAAATATGACACCAAGACATGTGTGATGTGAGATATTAAAAGCTTCTGGTTTTTATTACGTATGTTTTGTTTGTCTATTATCTAATAAACTAAAGTCGCTTTTGGTGTGTATGGTATCTGTTACTGGAGATTTGTGTATTTTTAGGTAGGTATGTGTTGTGTTGTTTACTCAAATATTTTTTTTTTTGAAATTGTAGTTTGTTTACCAATATTATTACTATACTCGACCGAGGACATACAAAGTTAATCAAGTTGTGCTGGCCCTACAAATCACATAATTCACTTTCACGTTCGTGGAATCAAAAGGTTTAATTTATAGTTAACAAACTTCTCAAGAATCACTCAAACACACTATGTACTCGTAGTAAACAGAAACCTTAGTTTTGATGGATCAATCAATTCTGTTCGATGTAAGTTTTCATGTGTTTTCAACCAGTCATACCAAGGGGTATCGTATTACACAGTAATAACTGGGCTGTGGTGGTCAGCTCCATGTAAAATACTGGTATTAGCTGCATCCGGTTAGACTGGAAGCCGACCCCAACTTAGTTGGGAAAAGGATAGGCTGATGATGATGTAAGTTCTCATGTGGTGTAAACTCGTAGTTGCAGCTGCTGAACATTAAGTCCGAGGTGAAATTTAAAGGTGTAGGAAGTGGGAATTTATCTTAATGTTTGCATCGTATTGGCAGAAATATTATTGTTGTACCGAAACCAATAAGCAATTTGACAAAGTATCCCATCTCTCGGACCGCTTACGGAAGTGTCAAAGTCCTACAAATGTCTCCGTCTCTACACATTGTTGAAATGTTACCATTAGGACATTGACTTTGATTATATGCATAAGTATGCAGCTCTAAGTACAAAAAAGTTATAAGTTGAAATCATTGATGGTTCACGTCACGAACAAAACATCTGTTCCTGTAAAACGGTTGCCAATCATGAATAGACCTATTTCTGGCGACAATACCACACTAATCCGACTAGAATCTCCCAACAATATTTACTCCAACTACCAAGAAATCGCAGCAGCAGCCTTCGGAACAATCAGTCGCGCATTACTACGTGTGTTCATCAAAACTCCTGGCGTTGACAGCCCCCCTCCTCCCCCACTTCCCCAGCCTGCCGACCAGATAATAGCTTTTCCCTGTAACAGTGCCGTATCAGAAATCTTTATTAGGTAATTATTTCTGGGCCGCCCCCCGTCGCTAACTATGACAAACATATTTGTGTTTTGTTCGCTCAAGTACGGAAGTGCTGGTAATCATTTAGGCTGGAATTCTTGCTAGGTAAGGTTTGGTTTTGTTGCTATGAACTTCTGGGCTTAATATGTTGTTAAGCTTAGTTACTCTTTACCTGATTGATCTTGCGTGTTCAGTAAAATTAAGTCTGCAATGGCCAACTTCAGGGTAATCTTCTGTGATCTGCGGGGTAATGTACCACGTACAACTTACAATGGCAACATTTATTCACAATTTCATATCGACTGTTCATCAACATTCATTGCGTTTTTCGTGCTGTAGAGTGGACACAATTTTCATACCTGAAGCATGGGTACCTTTTCGAATGTGATGTACAGTGTGCTACGCAGTTAGGGTGCTGTTCTAGTAGGACGGGAAACGGAGGTTCTCAAACACAAACCTGCATAAATCTAGCTCAAATCTTGCAGTAACAGGATATAGAGAGTTCTATGCCTGCGGAGGGTAGTCAGGCTGGGGATGATAATGATTTCAATTAAAACCATGACTGAGGTCTCCTCAATCAGCATTATTATTACTATAAGGCGATTGATTTATAGTGTTCAGATGATCTAGCCTAAAATTGCTTGCAGTAAAGTAAACTACACTTGCGGAACCACATTACTGGAGTATTACTTACCAAACCAGCCACTGGAACCTTGACCACTTGCCCACATGATACCACCACGTCCTCAAATCATAACAATCAATATCGTAACATAACTGCAGGCATGACAAATGACCGGGGGGTGAAGCTCGCACAGGGAGGGGTGGAGAGGGGTGTCGAAGGTAAGACGACGATAACTCAGGCCAACGGCCGAGTTTGTGCGAAAAACAAAGAAAGGTGCCACGATATATTTGTTACTTATACGTAGGGTGACCGTGACTGTCATTGGAATTTGGAGACAGTCCCGATCCATCGATTTGATGTTGTTTATTAAGCACACATTTTTGAACGTTAAATGGTAGAACGTTCATTCATTCATTTAGTAATTTGGTTACACAGGGTACAGTGATGTTTTATAAAATGTTTGGTCCAACCTATATTCCGCCGAAAGCATTCAAAATAGTATCAATGGTAAAATCAAAATAAAAATAATTACAAAACTACAAAATCTCAAATACAATGTCAGCAATATTACAGTTGTCAAAATTAAATTAATTTAAATATAAGTAGTAGATATAACGTACGTGGAACCAAACATTATTTTGTAACGACTCACCTCAATTTCTAGAAAGAAAGAAAGAAAAGAAAGAAAGAAAAGAAAGAAAGAAAAGAAAGAAAGAAAAGAAAGAAAGAAAAATGTTTATTCGACGTCAGTACATTAGGCACACACACAATAATATTAAAAAAAGTACTGTACTGATGACTGACTGTATGACTGTACTGTGTGCCTCACGGCTGCGCCAAAAAGGTCCATTTCAGCATTAATGCCAGACAGGTGAGGCTGTCTGACTCTGGTCTTCCAATGAACCTTGAGGGGGTAAGTGACATACATAAAACAGTTTCAAAGATAGTATATGAATAAAATGATTAAGTACAATAAATAGATATTGAGTTAATTTATGAAATGTGTATGAAGGTACGAGTTAGGATAAAAATGTGAGTAGGTAATAAGTATTATAACGTGTTCGAAAGTAGCACTGGTTACAATATATAAATACAGAGAAGCCAAAATAGAATAAATATTATAACAAGAAAAATAAAATAAACAGTATATTAATTATAATATCAAACAACTACCTAATACTACCCACATACATTCGTTCATTCGTTCTACATTTTGAGCTTGCCTATTCTATAGTTTTTTCGATGAGTCAGTCCCAATCAGTTCCTTGTGAAAGTTCTCGGCTAATAAGCGGCTGGCATTTTGAACCTCTGAACATTGCATCGTGCGACCCCAGGATGCTCGGTGTCTCATTGAGACTTCCGCTGCTGAATATAGTCCACTCTCTCTTCGGCTTAGGACGGTGTCTATGGGCAGAAGTTGCTGAAATAGTCTTTGGACATTGAAATTGCAGAATGACTAATAATGTATAGTGATTCGATTTTTGAAATCAGCAGAATAGTGTCATTCGTTATTTCATTAATTTAATTTCGAATACCTAGCGATATATTATGTACGACTGAGATATGTACATTTTAATTTTGCAACATAAGGTTATTCAAAATATATTATATAAAATTAACCAACGCTATCCTTCTTAAATAATGTAACATGGTGTCTCCACTTATAGACAACTAGATTTTCCCCGAGGATTTTCCCTTTAGGGGTTGTGTTTCTGAAAACATCCCGGTGGGTGCCCGAGGGTAGAAACATCCCTTTTATTGAGTTCGCTCCGTTTTTACAACTTTTATTACTAATTTTTTTATAAAACTTGTTATGATCGCCTTTGTACTAATTTGGGGCTGAACAAAAATAAGTTACTTAATCATTTTATTTTAGACTGGGGACATTTTTTCTGTTAGGGGAGTTGGCTTGTTAAGCAATAGCTTTGTGGGTATTTTTGAGGAAGTTCCCAGTCTTAATAAACCTGGAGACTATTGTTTTATTATTGCCTGTTTTTTCCTTAAGCTTTATCACAATTGATTTATCGCAAATCCAGAGGCTTTTAATAGAAACCTCTTCCGTATTTTAATAATAAGTACCTAAAAGAGAAGAAGAATCAAAGTTGGGAGCTGCCTATTGCGCCCATATATAAACGCGATTTAATTACGTCCAATTTAATTTGGATCTTTTCACAACTGTCATCAAACGCAATCGATCGCACTCTAATCTCTTAATCCCCATCAATTTGTCAATCCCCATTCAATAACTCGTAAATAAAATCAACAATATTGGCCAGAAAAAATTAACGGCACAGAAGCCCGTTTACCCGCAAAATGGTAACCGTTCTCCAATACAAATCCGACAAATAAAACAATATTTTATCTTAATTACTTCCATCCCAAATGACCATTCAAATACGTGGCACGGGATTCGAACCCATGACCGATCCGTAATTAATTTCGCCGTGAACATTGACAAACGGACCGGCCAGGATAAATCTACTGCGTATATCATTACGATTTGGGCCCTTTTCCTTTATAAATACGCGTTCTATAGGGTGCTGCCTAAACTCGGGGTGCTCTGTTGTTTACGCTTATTAGCGGGTGAGCTCGAGATTAATTAAATGAAGTTATTGCTTGAGCCATTTTTATTAGACTTTTACTTTTTTGCTGCTTTTAATCTTTTCATCCAATTTGCTGTTAAGGTAGGTGGTAGTATTCATAATTTTGCGATTTCCGGAGATTTACTTACCCCAGTAAGCAGCTGGGTGACAGTTGAGTGGCGTGCAGTTGGAGAAGCCATGTCCTGTAGCTGAGTCGCTCAGCTGGTGGCTAATTCATGAGGATGATAGGTTCAGCACAGAGGAAAGGTTGGGGTCAATTATTTAGTCATCTCCTTTCAATATTCATAAATTAGTTCTAGCACAAACATTTTCTTTGTTACCTACTTACTCAAGAATATTGATCCAAACTGTGATATTATTATTTCGAAAGTAAATGTGTCTGTCTGTTCACGCCTCAACCACTATGAACTAATCGTTATGTTCGATATTTAAGTAGCCATATAGGAACTGGAGAAAGATATGAGCTACTTTTCACTCACTCACTCTTATCATTTACACAGACGAAGTGTGTGTAAATATATGTGTGTTCTTATCCAATCTAAATCAAATTAAACCTCTTTATTTAATTCCTAGAAATTTCATTACTTTACTAAATCAGATCTCCCTCCCCAATACCCACTCATTAGCCTGCACTACCCAAAGTTCTTTCATTCCTAATAAGGTCATTCCTCCCCACATTGTACCATTCTTTTTGTCAACGTGTGTCTTAGAGCCACCATTGTCACTATTTTCCTCAATTAACTTCTATTGTTGGCAAACGCAGTGGAAATGTGTGGGAGATGGGCCGTCACGGGCCATAATGCCTATAGCCGATAACAAGAGCCATGTGCCATATTACGTGCATATTGATGGTGTGATTATTCTATTGTTATTACGGTATTGGTTGGTCTAATAGATACATGTGCTACTGCTGAGCATAAGTGTGCACGACGCACCTTTTTGTAATTTTTATACTTTTTGGTATATTTTGTACAATGTTTCTTTTATATTTCGAATGCTGTATTTTTGATATTTTGTTTTCCATTAAAAAAGACCAGTCTACCACCAACCATCACGGCGTTTACTTTCGTATAACAGTCCCCTTTAAAATAGGAAGTCTTGTAAACCAGCAGTGTGGTGATTAGGCTCAGTCCGCTACATCGTGGTCCTTCTACAGCCAGTCTAGCAAATATTGGTGATGGTGCGTACTCGTGCGGGTGCCAAGATGGGGGCTGAAGGGAACGCTGTGGAGAAGGAGCTGGAGCAACCAGGGCCCAGCCATTCACCCGCCGACGCGGCGGCCGCAGTCCAGACCCCTTCCGTCTCCGGCAATCAGACCCCGCCGAGGCCCGTCACTACAATCCAGACTCCGTCGAGACCAGTAAGTAGAACTTCATCTCGTTCTTCTGCTACAATGGTGGCTAGAAAGTTAGCCGCAGAGGCTTTACATGCTCGCCGTATGGCTGAATTAGAGCAGGAGGCCGCAGAGAGGGTCGCCGCAGAGAGGGTCGCCGCAGAGAGGGTCGCCGCAGAGAGGGTCGCCGCAGAGAGGGTCGCCGCAGAGAGGGTCGCCGCAGAGAGGGTCGCCGCAGAGAGGGTCGCCGCGCGAGAGCGCGAGGCAGCGGAGTTGGAACTCCGAGCAGAATTGGCGGCTATAGATGCTGATGCCAGTCATCGTAGTTCGAGAAGCAGTCGTTCGGTCAATGACTGGCTGCAAAAATCGCAAGCTGCTCTGAAAGTTGATCCAGTTGGCCTAGCTGACCCCGTCGAGTTTCATTCAATTATCTCGGTCGCCCCCTCTCGCCTAGCCCCAGCCCCGGTTTCGCCTATAAAACCGGCTGACCTAGCCACAACAGCTACAAATGCTAACATGCATCTCTGTTCCAGCGATTCAGACCGCCTTGTGAAGTCGTTAGGCATTCTCATAGATAATGTTAATAAAGGCGCATGCCACCGTAGGGGTGATAGGGATTTTCCATTGCCGTTTTTCGACGGTAAATCGCATCTAGAATGGCTTTCTTTAAAAAGAGCCTTTCTAGATACGATGGACTCACATTCTGCAGTGGAAAATCTAGCTAGGTTGAACAAAGCATTGAAGGGATGCGCGCGTGAAGCGGTCATGATGCTGCTGGCAACGGCGCGTGAGCCTGATGTCGTGCTGCGCGCGCTTGATACGCGCTTCGGCCGCCCCGAGCTTATAGTGGCTCAGGAGGCAGCTGCAATGCGCACTTTACCGCGCGTCTCCGGTGAAGGTAAAGACCTTGCTATTTTTGCCAGTCGTGTTCGTAATTGTGTGGAAGCGATTCGGCTACTCGACCAGCCTCACTACCTAACATCGCCAGAGCTGATTCAATCGGTTATTTCTAAAGTCCCCGCACTGTTACGAGCACAATGGGTGGCCTACGCCAGCAGTCACGCGGCCAGTGGTCTACCCATGCTCGACATGTTCGCCGATTTCCTGGCCAACATAGTCGAGCTTCAGTCTAGATTCGGTCTCCTCCCTGAATCGGCTGGCGCACCGAGTTCGACTTCCGCTGCCAATAGCCGATTCAGGGATAAGGTGCACGCAGTCGTTGATGGAGAGAAATCTCGGTCAAAATCTAAAAATAGTTCATCCACGACTGTTTCAGGCAAAATTCATTGTGTTTTATGTCAACAACAGCATTCATTGACGCAATGTGACAAATTTCTTTCCTTGTCAGTAGATGACAAGTGGCGTTTTATAAAAAAGAAAAGAATTTGTCACAGGTGCCTCAAAGAAGGTTGGCATAGGCTAAGTTCGTGTTCAGCAAAAAGTTTGTGTGACATTGGCGATTGTAAATTCCGCCATCATAGGTTGTTGCACAGTGCTAGTGAGCGCGCAGCCGCAGCTCACGTAGGCTTAGAAGAGGACGACGATACTGCGCCGTCCACGCTGAGCTCCGCCCCGTGCGCGTCGAGCTCCGTACCTATAGTTTCTCTTGCTGAAGGGAAAGAAATCCTGTCCCACGCGTCAACTTCTTTTTCAGCTGAAAGTCCGGCGCAATCGCTGAGTCTTCGCCCGTTACTGAAAGTTGTTGCTGTAACTGTGTCTGGTCCGTCTGGTAGTGTCGATACTTATGCCTTATTGGACGACGGGTCGACCGCTACTTTTATTGATGCGGAGGTTGCTGCTAAGATAGGTGTTAAGGGGCCAGAAGGACGCGTTCACGTAGATTGCATAGGGGGCCTTAATAAGAACGCACTGGTGCGTTACGTCGACTTCTACATCAAGGGTCGTCACGCGAAAGATAGTCACCTTATTCGTAGGGCTAGATCTATTGGCAGTCTAGGGGTGTCGTCTCAGTTTGTCAACAGGGACGCCGTCACGAAATACCCATATCTTGCGGATCTTGCAGATGAGTTGTGTTACGGTAATATTCAGCCAATGCTCATCATTGGCATTGACAACTGGCATCTCACCGTATCTAGGGCCACACGTAAGGGGTCTAAGTCACAACCTGTCGCGATTCGTACTGCGCTTGGTTGGGTATTATTCGGTTTCGGTTGTAGTTCAACTACTCAGGTTGATGTTGTTAGCCACGCCACACTGTTTGAATCCGCGACTGTAGCCCACAGCGACCGTTCCGAATTAGAGCAGCTTATTAAGGAGCAGTACAAACTCGAGTCTATAGGTATTTCGAAACGTGAGGCGCGCAATGCTGATGACGAACGTGCTGATCAGATTATTGAGCGCACAGCACGCCGCCTGCCCAGTGGTCGTTTTGAAGTAGGTCTGATCTGGAAGTCTGACGTTTTATCGGTACCTAATAGTTACAACCTCGCCTTATCTAGGTTTTTAGGCTTGGAGAAGAAGTTGTGTAGGGATGGTGCCTACGCGGAGCGGTATCGTGCCAACGTTCTCGATATGGTTGGGAAGGGCTACGCCGAGCTGTGTCCAGAGACACCCACAGGGCCACGTATTTGGTACCTGCCTCACTTCGGCGTGGTCAACCCAAACAAGCCTAATAAGCTGCGGGTTGTGCACGATGCCGCTGCCAAATCCAAGGGCGTCTCACTAAACTCGTTGTTGTTACCGGGCCCTGACCTGCTTGTGCCACTACTCGGCGTTCTTTTTCGATTTAGAGAAGGCAAAATTGGGTTGACCGCGGACATTCGGGAAATGTTTCCGCAAATTAAAATTCGCGTTGAAGACCGCGACGCGCAGAGGTTTTTGTGGCGCGATAATCCACGCGAACCGCTGCGCGTTTACCGGATGTCGTCGATGATGTTCGGTGCCGCTTCTAGTCCCTTTACGGCAATTTACATTAAAAATAAAAATGCGGCCGAGCATCAGACACAATACCCGGACGCAGCACGTGCAATCATTTGCGACCATTATATGGACGATTGCATCTGCAGCCTTGACAGTGTGGATGAAGCAGCAAAACTGGCCGCTGATATTCACGCTGTCCACAAAAACGGGGGTTTTGAAATGCGTGGCTGGGCCTCCAACAGTGCCTCGGCTCTGACGTTGTTACCGAAGGAGACATTGCTGGAGGTGCCGGTGACTTCACCCGTGGACCTGGGCCACCTGGCCACTCCTGTGAGGACGCTTGGCCTTATTTGGCAGCCCACTACAGACTGTGTCGGTTTCAATATTGGATTAAAAAAGGATGGGCTGCCAAAAAAGCTTACCAAGCGGGTGGTTTTGGCCCACGTGATGCGAGTTTTCGACCCCCTCGGAATTATTGCGCCTCTAGTAGTGACCGGTCGCATCATGTTTCAAAATGCGTGGCGCAAGGGTCTCGAGTGGGATGAAGAACTTTCACAGCAGGACAGTGCAGCGTGGAGGCTATGGTTTCAGGATTTGTTTGGGGTTGCCGAATTGCAGATCCCACGCTGCTACTGCCTAGCCGACTATGAAGTGAATCATTGCGAGCTTCATGTTTTTTCTGACGCCAGCGAGTCTGCCTTTGCTGCGGTGGCTTACTGGCGGTTCGTACTTAAGGATGGAGGAGTCAAGCTCGCAGTGGTTTGCAGCAAGGTCCGTGTAGCTCCTTTAAAGCCGGTGTCGATTCCGCGGTTGGAGCTGCAGGGAGCGTTGATCGCCGCGCGCCTCGCTTCAACAATCTGCAATTCTCATCGTTTGAGACCCGTCAGGCAAGTTTTTTGGTGTGATTCAATGACGGTGTTGAGTTGGTTACGAAGCGAGGCCCGCTCATTCAAACCTTTTGTTTCGCATAGAGTCGGCGAGATCCTGGAGTTAACGAGTGCCAGTGATTGGCGGTGGGTGCCTAGCGAGTTGAACGTCGCTGACGATGCAACCCGGTTAAAACGCACTACGTTATCCCTAGAGTCTCGCTGGATCACTGGTCCAGAATTCTTGCTTTCTTCTGACTGGCCTAGTGAGCCTAGTTCCTTCCCAACCGTAAATGAAGAGAGTAGGAATCCGGCATATACCACAGCAGTTTACCTCATCGGTAGCGTAGAGAGGCATGTGCCAGTCTCAGCTGATCCCAAGCGGTTTAGCTCTTGGCTGAGATTGGTACGTGCAACTTATAAAGCTCATAAATATATAACTCTTATAAGACTCCATTCATTATCACGTAGGGGGCTTCAGGTAGATAATTTAGTGCGTGAGCAAGGGCGGATACTAACCTTTTCTTTTCAGCCTTCAAGCTCTTTTGGCTCTCCACATTCAGCGCATGAGACAGCTGCCGATATGCGCCTGGCCGAGACGCACATTTTACTCCAGGCACAGCTGGACTCATTTCCTGTTGAGATGATGTGTTTGAGCAGTCTCCCTCCCTTGCCCATACCTCGCACCAGTCGGCTGTTCCGACTGTCACTGATTGTGGATGAAGACGGCCTCATACGCCTATCCAGCCGTATCGCCGCAGCCTCGGGAGTGCCTGAAGCCACAAAAAACCCCATCATCCTCGATGGGAAGCACCCTGCCGTCCAGCTACTAGTAGACCACCACCACCGCCGAGCCGCCCATGCCAACACAGAGACCGTGGTCAACGAGCTTCGTCAGAGCTTCTACTTGCTCGGCTTAAGAAACGTCGTCCGCTCCGTTGCCTTCCGTTGTCAGCTATGCCGCATTCGCCGAGCTGAGAAATTCCAGCCGCCTACAGGGAATTTACCGGAGGCACGTTTAGCTCACCACAAGCGCCCTTTTACATTCACTGGGCTAGACTACTTTGGACCAGTTCAAGTGACTATTGGCCGAAGACGGGAGAAGAGATGGGTCGCTTTGTACACGTGCCTAGTCGTCCGCGCCATCCACTTGGACGTTGTTGGAAGCTTGTCGACAGATTCTGCTGTAATGAGTCTTCGGCGCTTCGTGGCTCGCAGAGGAACGCCTTCTGAGATTTGGTCTGACAATGGCACCGCATTCATCGGGGCAAGAAGAGAACTCCGTGCACTCTACGGGGACGCAGCCATAGAATATGCTGCAACGGAGAAAATTAGTTGGCGCTTCATTCCTCCATCGGCTCCATTTATGGGTGGAGTATGGGAGCGACTGGTGAGAAGTGTGAAGACAGCACTCCGAGCGACCCTCACCGAACGTGCTCCGACAGAAGAAGTTCTCCGAACCGTACTCGCAGAAGCAGAAGGGCTAATCAACTCCCGCCCCCTGACGCACGTTTCGGTAGAGCCCGGCAGCGAAGAGGCGCTCACCCCAAATCATTTCCTCCTTGCAGCTTCATCGGGGCGTCCCGTTCCAGCAACCTTGACGGACCGTGATCTGGTGTCGAGAAGCGGTTGGCGCAAAGCGGTCAGACTGGCGGACCACTTCTGGCAGCGCTGGGTTAAAGAGTACTTGCCGAATCTCATTCCCAGACCCAGGCAAGGCGACGTTCCAGAGTTGGCTGTGGGCGATCTGGTCCTGGTGGCTGACGGCAACCTACCGAGGGGCTCCTGGCCGAGAGGGCGCATCTCAGCGACTTACCCGGGCCGCGATGGGGTGATCCGAGTGGCGGAAGTCAGGACTGCAGCGGGCACACTGAAGAGGCCCTTGAGGAAGCTGCTCAAGCTGAGTGCTTAACTTTGGGGGGAAGGAATGTGCACGACGCACCTTTTTGTAATTTTTATACTTTTTGGTATATTTTGTACAATGTTTCTTTTATATTTCGAATGCTGTATTTTTGATATTTTGTTTTCCATTAAAAAAGACCAGTCTACCACCAACCATCACGGCGTTTACTTTCGTATAACAGTCCCCTTTAAAATAGGAAGTCTTGTAAACCAGCAGTGTGGTGATTAGGCTCAGTCCGCTACAATAAGGGTTTGGGTTTGATTCCCAGGTCAAGCAAAGTGATATTGGCTTTTTCCGGAGTCTGGTTATATTGTGTCCAATTAATGACAAAAGGTTCACTTTCTACATTAAAGGACTTAACATGGCTGACAAAATATGGGTGTACTATCGGTACACTTTTGCTTAATCTTTCGAATAACAGGCGTGGTGTTATGTATTACGAATAGATAAGATATAGGTATTTTTATTGTCATGGTTATAGTATGAGTGTTTACTTCGGAATTGCGGAGTTGAAGTACCTTTGTTGCTAATCAATATAATACAATCATGAACGTAGTCAGTTGTTACACGGATTGTATTCTGATGATTGTTTACACGGTGTTAAAAGAGTAACCATGGAGTGTCTTGCCGGTCCTTGTCTATAGTTTTACCTTAACGATATCTTTATACGGTGATGAACTAGACGTTGATGGTGTGCTTATGTAAAACTCAACATTTTGAATTGTTATTGTTCAAATTGCACAAGTTCTTCTAGCACAGCTTGTGTAGAAGGCCCCCACGAGGTGGACTAATGACCTGAAACCACCTGTATGATGAAGCATAGGATCCAGTAGAGTTGGCTAAGCTTTGGCTAGGCTTTTGCTCAGCAGAGGACATCTTTAAGCTCATTCATTGCCTTGAAAGAACTCAGCTAAAGAAGAGTTAGGTGACAAAACGTCTGAGGTAAAGTTAAATTTTCTTATGTAGATAGGTAAGAAATCGTGCAGCGATCTATACACATTGTTAGTACCTCTTGAATGTTTAGTTTGCACTAATACTTCACTACTTAGTCCCAACTTATACATAGCTATACAAAATACAAATATATACTTGGTAGATTTCACAGACAGTGTTCTGTCAATATCTATCTGTCACAACTAAAAAAATATTTACACCGCTAAAGATTACAGTTTTAAAATTGTTTATTTTCGGAAACGTCGAAATCCGGAGACCTTTACGAGAAATTGGGCAGGACACCTAGCAAGGCGCGGCGACGGCAGGTGGAGTAAAGCTGTGACCGAGTGGCGCCCAAGGACTGGAAAGAGAAGTGTTGGTCGTCCGGCGGCGAGATGGGCAGACGATATTGTTGCCATTGCAGGAATATCCTGGATGGGGCTGGCACAGGAACGTGGAGCTTGGCATGAGCAAAGAGAGGCGAGAGCCACCCAGCTGTGGGTGAAGTCGGGCTGTGGATGATGAAAGGATCTAAATATTAGCTCGGTTGATGTGAAAAAACTCACCCCTTATTCAATGGGTAATACAGGTGTACCTGTACCTCTTTTAGAAATACAAGCGTGATGTCATGATATGTAGTAATTTCTATTTATACACAACCCTTATCTACTTATGCTTGTGATTATTTAAAATGATTCATAGCATAACTATAGTAAGCCTTATCTAAAATCTCTATTTACGTAAATAGTACCAATCTTTTGAACATATTTATTTATAAACCGATGGTCTCTTTGATAAGGAAACTCGTCCAATGAACATTGTTTATTTTCCTCATTAACTGTACTATGCAATATCAGAAGATATCTCGATGGCAGCACCTATTAACTGTTTGCAGATCATTCTTTTACTGAACGTTTATTTGCCTCTTTAGTACAAACAGTTTTAAATGTAACCAATCACAAACTAGTTTATAACGTCTTACTACTTAGCCGTTGAACGGGTTCGGGGTTAACGACATCAGCACTGGCTCAACGAAGGTTACAGTTTCGCTAGCCGAGGTCCGTCCATGGATGGGTGACCATTCATAACATACGAGACTCCTCCATGCCTCAGAAAGCACGTTGAGATGTTGGCCGCGGTTGTAATTTGAAGATCTTTGACGGTCGTTACAGGTCGATAGTGGCCCAAAAGTCTGACACCTAGTCTTACCAGGGGGTATCGTGTTACCCAGTTTTTGGGTTGTGAAAGTAAAATAGGCAGTCACTCCATGTAAAACGCTGGTATTCAACTGCATCCGGTAAGGTAGTCCACAGACTGATGGGGTGATTTCAGTATATCGTACTCAATTACTCACGGGATCGGTACAAGACATTATTTCAGGAATGTTCAAATCAAATCGTTTATTTGTGCTATATGGGTTACATGCAGGTTTTCATTACATAATTATATACTTATAATGTTCATTCCATGATCAGTGACTTGGATACAAATGATTAAATAACATAATGAAAATATGAGTCTAAAATTCTAATGATAAGATATAAATTACATTTATGATTAAATATAAATTATATTATTACTATTAGAGTCATGCATGATAGACACAAGACAATCAACAACAATAAATTATCGTCAAGCGGACAAGAAACATTTTAAAAGATCTAGTCTATAAAAAATCATCAACAGAGTAATACAAATTTTCCATAAGAAATTGGAACAATTTATTTTTAAAGACATGAATGATAAGGCAATCCAATAAATTTGTTTTTTTTTTATTTCCTCATACGCAATTGTAATGTATCGCTACCGTGGAAAAACGCACGTAGCGGCCAGCAAGCGCGACGACGAGTTCGATGAACTCTGTAGCTAGGCAGGAACTGAACAGCTGATTTCAGTATTTCAACATCCATTGTTGATTTTTTGATTTTAGCCGTATTATTTATATAAATGGAGTGCTGCGTACAGGCAATGTAATTTTACATTGAACTATAGAAAAAGTAATTGAAAAAAATAAAAAAAATAAAGATAAATTCCGGTGGAATATGATTAAAAAAAAGGAGCTGAATTCACCCTGTCAGTTTGCTGTCCCTTACACCCTGTATAGGTAGGAGTCACTAACATTTTTGGGAAAAGGCTAGGCAGTTTGTTCGCGACGAAGCGTCACCAACAAATCATAAGTGATAACTTAGAAAACAATTTAGTGAAGTGTATATAACGTTAGCATACATAGTGTTTTTAAATAGTACCTAGAATCTAGTTTGTGTAAAACCGTAAGTACAATCCATTTTGTAGCTTCGTTTGAGTGGGCAAATAGCCGAAATATAGTTTGTTTTTAATATATCCAGGTAGCCTAGGTTGAGACCTAGGCCTGGACCTAATTTTTGTAGTGTAAACCCTTAAAATAATCCACTTAACCGAGGTCGCAAGATGTTACGTACATAACTTTTGATTATAAGATTATCGTTATTTTGTTTTATTTCCCCCTAATTTAAACGGGTCTGAAGCCCTGAAATACATAGGTGTGTCTATGTACATAGTAGATTACATAAAAGAAGTACATTGGTTACTTAACGCCACTTGTTACAAAACAATCGCTGTAACGCCTCCTGAAATACTGGCCTGTAAAGCTAAATAATAGTAGAATTTTGTTAAATATTTTCCTTTACACTGCAATAGTTTTTCAGTAGTTATAGATGCAATCGACGTCATGATTTCAGGAGACGGGCAATATTTTAAGGTTCACAACGATGACCTACATGACCTAGGTCACAGTCAGAACACTAGAAATAATCACTACTATGTACGCACGCGCAAGCAATATTTTCTACAAATAAAGATTAAATCAGGAAGCGATTAGCGGTCCTCGTTACGGTAAAGTTTCGCAGTACTTTAGTAACGCGCGCTCTCGGGCTAATCGTAGTCATCGGCAAGGAAGATATATCTCTCTCTCTTTCACTCTAAAGTACTCCTGAAGAATTACGCCAGTCGTTTCCTGAAAAGATATGAAGACTTATAGCTGTTGATTTTATTTCATCGAAGCCTCATCCTAGTTACTCCCGTTCAGCATCATCGCCGTAGTTTCATGCAGTCAACTGAACCAACAGGTGTAGGACGTCAGCGCCGCTTGGACATTCTTCAACCTATAGTATCCAGCGATCACGCCCGTCCAGCACATCTGCTGGCCCTTCGAGCCGGACGGCTGCATTGAAGACTGCGAACATTCCTGAAACCTGAAGACTTATCGAAGCAACTGAAATCAACTATCAAGCATGCCGATAACAAGATCGCAAGGCAGGGCACCTGAAGCATTCATGGTGGAGATGGGTAGTGCTACAGCCATTCGTCACCATCTACCCCCACGTTCACCATCCACCACCGAGGGCACGACCGAGCAGCGGCCGCGCCCCCCTTCCCCGAGGGGGGGTGAAGACTCGCCTGCGCCTAGGGCGTCCGAAGAAACAGAACAAGTGGAACAATCAGTTGCTGCCAGAACCAGGAAGGTTACCAGAACAGAAGAAGGAACTTCAGATAGAACAGTGAGACCGTCCGATAGAACATATAGCCGATCAACCATGCCGATGACTACCCGGGGTGACGCCCGTACCGAACATAGCAAGCCGCCGTCGACTACGAATAGAACGACGCGGTCACATAGAAAAATTTCAAAAGCACGTGAAGACTTATTGAAGATTAAGTTGGAGCTTGCACAGTTAGCACTTCAGAGGGCCGAAGAAGATTCGGACAATGAATATTTAGAAGATAGAGACTCAAACAACGAGTACGTGCGTTCCTGGCTCGAAGAGGCACCCGAACCTGAGCCGCCGAAAGAGGACAACGCCGCCGAGGGGGACATAGTGAATAGATGCCGAGCGCAGCCGCCCCCCCCTGTGGACATCGAAGATACAGTGGACCTCCAAACGCAAGTACCTTTGTCGAATTCTAAAGTGAATGAAGTGAAGAACCACATCGCATCTACATCGAAACAAATAGAAGACATCAAGGGGGAAGATAAGCTCCGTCCATTTATAATGGAGCTCACGTCCGCAATAGCGTCGCTCGCCGACAAGAAAACAGAACATTGGACATCGAACCACCCCTCGGCGTCGAAGGTCATCATGACACTACCAAACTTCAGTGGAGCACACACAGAATGGCTGTCATTTCGAGCCATCTACGATACAACTCGAAGATATTTCAACGACGTTGAGAACACAGCAAGACTTAGAAGAAGCCTGCATGGACGGGCACTTGAGACGGTGAGCTCGGAGCTCATCGGGCACGCCAGACCAGATGACATCATGAAGGAGCTGGAGCTACAGTTCGGCCGACCAGATTCAATCGCTCAAGCCGAGACAGACAGACTGCGAGGACTACCGCGCTGCAGCGAATCACCCAAAGATATCTGCATGTTCGCAAGCCGAGTGAGAAGCGGTATCGTCACTCTGCGCGCGCTGAAGAAAGAACACTACCTGATGAACGCCGAGCTGATACGCACACTCACCGAGAAGCTGCCGAACTCTCTGCGTGTACAGTGGTACAGAACCTATACCGAGAAGTACCAGTCGCTGCCAGATCTCACACTCTTCAGCGAATTCGTCACCGAACAAGCTCACTTCTGCAGTGCCTTCGCTCCGCCCGAGAACATTAGCGCTGCCGACGCTTCAACAACCAGACGTGCCACGCAGAGAACTCACACAGCTGTAGAAAAACCGGTAATCAAGTGCCGTGTCTGTGAGAAGGAGGGACATTACGCGTCTGACTGCAAGAAGTTTAAAGAAGCATCAAGCGACAAGAAGTGGGAACTAGCGAAGAAACACAGCTTATGTTTTCGCTGCCTGAGAAGTCGTCGTTCCGGTCACACATGTAAAAGCAAGAAGTGTGACATCAAGGGGTGCACAGCCACGCACCATCAGCTTCTTCACTATAACAAGAAGCCTGCTGCAGAGGAAGTCGATAAGCCCGACGTCCCGACACAGAAGACAGAGTCACAAGAAACGGTGGCCAGTTCCCGATCAACGTCGAGTCAAGCCTTCCTCAAGATAGTGCCGGTGCGGGTGATCGGACCGGCGGGAGAGGCTTCCACCTACGCTCTCCTAGACGATGGGTCAACTGTGTCACTCATCGACGAAGACATCGCGAAGCAAGTCGGGGCGGAGGGCCGCATCGACCCGCTGAAGATAGGTGCGATCGGTAACACCACGATCGACACTCCTTGTTCGCGGAGAATCACCGTGACACTCGCCAGCCAGCTGAAGAATAGGGTGCCATTCAAAGCGCGCACCATACCCAAGCTGCACCTCGCGTCACAAACAGTCACTCAAGAAGACGTCGCACACTGCGAGCACCTAGATGACCTCAGGCAACAACTCACATATGACGCTGGCGCACCGAAGATTCTCATCGGCCAAGACAACTGGCACCTGTTACTCGCCACCGAAGTCCGCAGAGGTCCGAAGCACCAGCCTGTCGCGTCACTTACTGCGATGGGTTGGACTCTTCACGGCGCGCACACCAGAACATTGGGCCAGAAGGTGCACTACGTCAACAGACTCACGGCGGCGAGCGACAACCTCGAACAACAGCTGCGAGAATTCTTCGCATTAGAATCATTGATCATCAACCCACGACGTCCGAACTCAGATCCTGAGAAGAAAGCAGAAGATATCTTGAATCGTCACACGAGACAATTAGAAGATGGCCACATAGAAACAGCTCTACTGTGGAAAAATGAAAATATAGAAATGCCAGATAGCTACGGGACAGCGATGAAGAGGCTCGTCTCAATAGAAAAGAAGCTCGACAGCGACCCTGCGCTTCGAGATAGATATACAGAACAGATGGACTCTCTCATGAAGAAAGGGTACGCCGAAAAGGCACCCAAGTCCAGCACACCGGGCAGAACCTGGTACTTACCTCACTTCGACGTGTACAACCCGATGAAGCCCGAGAAGATTCGCATAGTACATGACGCCGCCGCCAAGTCAAGAGGGCTGTCACTCAACGACTACCTCCTGACGGGACCTGACCTGCTGCAGTCGCTGCCCGGCGTCATGATGAGATTTCGTCGACACCACATAGCCATCTCCGGTGACATAGCGGAGATGTTTATGCAGGTTAAAGTGCGAAGTGAAGACAGAGACGCACTCAGATACCTCTGGCGAGGTAATAGAAGAGAGGGGGCCCCTGAAGAGTATCGCATGACGTCCATCATATTCGGCGCAGCGAGCTCACCGTGCACGGCCATATTCGCGAAGAATTGGAACGCGAAACGACACTCTACAGAGCATCCAGAAGCCGTAGAAGCAATCATAGAAAACCACTACATGGATGATTATCTTGATAGTTACAAGACAATAGAAGAGGCGACGCGCATAGCAACAACAGTCAGAGATATACACAAACAGGCGCGCTTCGTCCTCAGGAAATGGGTGTCAAACAGCACAGAAGTCATAGAAAATATAGAACCGTCACAAAGCCCTACTGAAGCTGTCAACATCGGCAGTACAGAAAACATAGAGAAGATACTCGGCCTGATATGGAGACCGAGCACAGACGAGCTGGGTTTCAACCTTACCCTTGCTCGCCTACCGAGTGGCGTATTAGAAAAGGAGGTGCCGACTAAGAGAGAGGCGCTGAAAATCGTCATGTCACTGTACGACCCGCTCGGCCTCGCTTCGCCAGTTACCATTCGAGCCAAGCAGATACTGCAAGAAGCATGGAGGCGAGGTACAGACTGGGATCAGCGAATCGACCAAGACCTGGCGACACAGTGGAGAAGCTGGATAGTACACCTCGAGCGGCTCGGGAACATCAACATACCGCGATGTTACCCAGGTTATAGTGAGGCCGCCGAGATACAAGTCCATGTGTTCACCGACGCGAGCGAGATGGCATACGCAACGGCAGTCTACTGGCGAGCTACGACACCAAGCGGCGAGACACACGTCAGCCTCGTCATGGCAAAGGCGAAGGTGGCACCACTCAAGCTGCAATCGATACCACGTCTCGAGCTGCAGGCCGCGGTGATGGGAACCCGCGTGGCCACGGCTGTGATACGTGAACACCGACTCAAGCCCACCTCGACCACGTACTGGTCGGACAGCAAGACCGTACTCACATGGGTCAGAAGAGGAGCGCGAGTATACAAGCCTTTCGTCGCTCATCGCATAGCCGCCATCGAAGAGAACAGTAAAGTCGAAGATTGGCGATGGGTACCTACAAAAGTAAACATCGCCGACGCCGCTACGCGTGACGTGCCACACCACTTTGACTCGAAACATGAGTGGTATTGTGGCCCGAAATTCCTGTATGAAGAACCGTCGTTATGGCCATCAGAGAAACCTCCAATCGCAGAGCAAACAGGAGAAGAAAGGACGCTCATCACCGTCGAAGAAAGTGAAAGTCGACAGCTCTCAGAAACCATTCCCGATCCGACAAGATTCTCCAGATGGGAACGATTGCTTCGTGCGACGGCGAACGTTCTACGCTTCGTATCTCTATGTCGCAAGCCGTCGGAGAGAACGTTCTACAAAAGAACGAAAAAGAACACAGAAAAAGATCCAGACTGGAGGAAACAGAAAAAATCGATAACGCCTGCAACAAAACTAATAGCAAAGACGCCAGACTCAATAATAATAGGCGCCGAGTTTCTACGGAAGGCTGAACACATACTCGTGCAAGTCGTACAACAACAGACATTCGCTAAGGAAATAGCGAGTCTACGAAACAACAAATCGATAGATAGAGATAGCAGACTGCGACCGCTGCAAATAGAAGTCGAAGACGACGTCATACGTTTAAGGAGCCGTATAGCCGCGACCTGCGAGATAACTCAAGACGTCAAACGACCGCCGATATTGCACGGCGATCACCGCATCACCCAGTTATACATTGACTGGACACATCGCAGTCTACAACACAGTGGGACAGAACTCACAATCAACGAGGTGCGACAACATTACTGGGTCATCAAGCTGCGACCCACGGTAAAGATGGTGGTGACACGCTGCCTGCAGTGTCGCATTCGCAAGGCGCGAGCTCCCGTGCCTGCGACCGGTGACCACCCGAGAACGCGCCTAGCACATCATCAGAGGCCGTTCACCTACACTGGGCTTGACTACTTCGGCCCACTGTCCGTCACCGTTGGCCGTCAACATCAGAAGAGATATGTGGCGCTGTTCACGTGCCTCACAACCAGGGCCGTACACCTCGAGATTGCCGCCAGCCTCAGCGCAGACTCCGCAATACTAGCGCTGCGCCGATTCGCCGCCCGTCGCGGCTGTCCCACCGAAATACACTCTGACAACGGTACCAACATGCATGGTGCTGACAAGGAGCTCCGAGACGCCTTCAGAGAGGAAGCCAATCGCCGAGGCATCGTGTGGCGCTTCATCACGCCCTCCGCACCATTCATGGGGGGCGCCTGGGAGCGCCTCGTTCGCTGCGTGAAGTCCGCACTGTACACCGTACTCACTGAAAAGCACCCACAAGAAGAGGTGTTGTCCACACTGTTGTGTGAGGCAGAGTACACAGTAAACAGCCGACCGCTGACACACGTCTCCGTGGACAGCGAAGACGACGAGTCGATCACACCGAATCACTTCTTACTCGGTGGGTCGGCCAGACTACCAACACCCGGCGTGTTCACCGAGCACGACATAGATAGCAAGAAACTCTGGCGACGCTCACAGATACTCGCCGACATGTTTTGGCGTCGCTGGGTACGAGAGTACCTGCCGGAGCTGCAAAACCGGCGGGAGCCGCACGGCCGGGGGCCTGGCCTACAGGTCGGCGACGCCGTCCTGATCGCCGACGGCCAGCTGCCTCGCAACACATGGCCGCGAGGCCGTATAGTCGCCGTGTTCCCCGGGGCGGACGGAGAAGTCCGGACAGCTGAGGTGCGCACTGCCTGCGGCACCTTGAAGCGTCCGGTGAAGAAGCTCGTCCCACTACCGAAGTAAGCCTGGAAGCGAGGCGTCGAGACGGCGAGCATCGCGGCGGCGGGCGCCGCGACTACGGTCGTCGCTCACCGGGGTGATGCAGCGCCGCGCCGACGTCGCACCGAGTCGTCACAGCACTGCACGGCGGGAGAGATGTTCGCGACGAAGCGTCACCAACAAATCATAAGTGATAACTTAGAAAACAATTTAGTGAAGTGTATATAACGTTAGCATACATAGTGTTTTTAAATAGTACCTAGAATCTAGTTTGTGTAAAACCGTAAGTACAATCCATTTTGTAGCTTCGTTTGAGTGGGCAAATAGCCGAAATATAGTTTGTTTTTAATATATCCAGGTAGCCTAGGTTGAGACCTAGGCCTGGACCTAATTTTTGTAGTGTAAACCCTTAAAATAATCCACTTAACCGAGGTCGCAAGATGTTACGTACATAACTTTTGATTATAAGATTATCGTTATTTTGTTTTATTTCCCCCTAATTTAAACGGGTCTGAAGCCCTGAAATACATAGGTGTGTCTATGTACATAGTAGATTACATAAAAGAAGTACATTGGTTACTTAACGCCACTTGTTACAAAACAATCGCTGTAACGCCTCCTGAAATACTGGCCTGTAAAGCTAAATAATAGTAGAATTTTGTTAAATATTTTCCTTTACACTGCAATAGTTTTTCAGTAGTTATAGATGCAATCGACGTCATGATTTCAGGAGACGGGCAATATTTTAAGGTTCACAACGATGACCTACATGACCTAGGTCACAGTCAGAACACTAGAAATAATCACTACTATGTACGCACGCGCAAGCAATATTTTCTACAAATAAAGATTAAATCAGGAAGCGATTAGCGGTCCTCGTTACGGTAAAGTTTCGCAGTACTTTAGTAACGCGCGCTCTCGGGCTAATCGTAGTCATCGGCAAGGAAGATATATCTCTCTCTCTTTCACTCTAAAGTACTCCTGAAGAATTACGCCAGTCGTTTCCTGAAAAGTTATGAAGACTTATAGCTGTTGATTTTATTTCATCGAAGCCTCATCCTAGTTACTCCCGTTCAGCATCATCGCCGTAGTTTCATGCAGTCAACTGAACCAACAGGTGTAGGACGTCAGCGCCGCTTGGACATTCTTCAACCTATAGTATCCAGCGATCACGCCCGTCCAGCACACAGTTGATAAGATCACCGTTGAAACGAGTTGCTTTGAGTTTGTAAATTTCTGAGTAACGTCGTGGACGAACAGCCTTAAATTTGTAACTGTAGGTATATTAACTAGCGAATTGGTGACTGAGCTTTCATCCTAATGTATGATCTTTTAATTGATTGATGGCTGTCTGTGCCTTGACATGAAATAACTACATAATGAACCTAGTGCTTACATAGCTGGACAAAACAAAGGTATCGACAAAGGTTTCGCTGATGACGAATGGTTGATTCTACCACAGCTTGGTAAACTTCAAAGTGTTTGCCGAGCCTTGGTTGACGAGATCGTTCTGGCCATTTTGCTCACAAATTCTTCTTTTGTAGTCCAGACAGGAACTCGGCCGCAAGGCCACAAAAATCACGTAATGGATAACGATTCTTTACTTTGCCACCAATTGTATGATGTGGACCAACCAGCAGAATGTTTCACTTACGTAACCGTCGAGTTTAATCTATTGATTTGCATCAGTATCTGATAACATGTTTACACGATTCGTACTTTTCAATTTTTTGAGGTATAATTTTATTAGGCACTTATCGTATCATTCTTTTAGTGATGAACATATTTTTACATGACAAACATCTAATCTCAGGATACTGAATGAAGCAGATGCAATGATTAATTTATTAGGAGATTAAAAGGCATGGAATAAAAGCACTATAGTCTTTTAACTGTTTTATTTTTTTAATGAATAAACGATTGTACACAATGTACGCTTACGTATATAATAAGGCTCGCAAGCACCATAAGTTTGGTGACAAACGTATTTAACACAGTTATCTCAATCCTTTGCAGATGACAGAAATAATGATGTTTTTGTTTAGCTTAGCGTGATACGTTTGTGAAAATGTCTTATATTCAAGATGTCTTGTTTGAAGATGTTCAAAATCTGCTGATTCTCTTTGATTTTGTAACTAAACACTCACTGCTTCAATCTAGATTTCATATTCCCTGCAAACAGAGTTAGTCCTGGCACATTCGCCTTCTTGTAGAAATCTTCTTCCTTTAACAAATTCCACCACGCATGCACCTTGGTATATCTGTCATCCAAAGGCACCAACACATTCGCGGAACAGATGCTAGCAACTACTGACACATCAGCTATCGTCAAATGGTTGCCTGCCACGTATTTTGTCTTCTCCAAATATTTTTCCAAAATGTCATACCCTTCAGTTACTTGTTGGATTTGCTGCGGAGTAACCTCAGTTAGTCCTGTATCAAGGATTGCCCTCACAATCCCATAGAGTGCAGGGAAGAGGATCGAAGTGTCGAAATACAGCCTCGAATCTATTGTCGCTCTTACACTCAATTCATTAGGGTACAATGTCGCTCGTTTTTCAGCGCCGTATTTGGAAACCAGGTACGTTATGATTGCGTGGCTGTCAGAAAGTAGAAACTTACCATCTTCTAATAAAGGCACTGTGTGAAGAGGATTCTTCTCTCTGTATTCTGGCGTCAAGTGTTCCCCTCCCTTATAATCGATGTCCACAGGTTCGAAGTTCAGCTTGAGTAGTTCTGCTGTCATCAGAACGGCCCGGGCTGGCGGACTGGTGTTGATTTTATAGATTTTGATCGGCATGTTCACTGTCTCGATGTTTTCACTGAATTAAAGGCTGGTAATCAAAGTTGCGGTTTATATTACCTAATAATGCATAGTGCACACGGAACTAATGAGGTAATCGATTCCAAAATAGAACATAAGTGATAAAATAAATCGTATGTAATGACTAGACATTTTTTTCAAGTTTATTATTACACAGGAATTTATTTAATTATAATAAATTAGAATAGAATTAAGACCAGTAGTCTGTGTAATGAAACAAAATATTTATTATTCAAGATTGGCGGAACAAAATACATATTAGATTATAAATGTTTGGCTTGATTTGTATTCATACTGTGGTCCAGACTGCATTCTACAATAAGTTCATTTATTCTTCTTCTTTTCGTGTGGTTAGCGCCTAACTTGGTGTCAGAGTTTTTATGCCGCCCATGGGCCTCTGCCTTCTCAGGCATGTTGGGTTTCCTCACGATGATAATTATGCAATAAGCACATGAATGTTCGGCAGTCCAACGGTCACACCACTAGGCTATCACTGCTTTATTTTTAAAAACATTACCCTCCCTCTGACGCAGTCGGGTAAAAAACAGGGTAAAATCTCAAATAATTCAGAAATATATATGGGATACAAAATAACTAGCCATGTGCTTGCTTCTAAGTTCTAAATTTTCATTCCCTATTTATCTTGATAGATGAATTATCAAACAAAAACAGCGTTTTTTATTCTGGACAAAGGGAAATCTATCCTGGGTTTCCAAAATACGATGACTCACCTAACTATATTGCTATTTATAAACACAAGGCTAAGTACCTACTAACATCCAACCAATCACAAAAGTGATTAGATAAATAAGTCGCGTCGTGTGCAGGTGTGTGCAGGCCGCCATTTAAATACGAAGTACTAGTGCTATGATGATACTCATGCTACTGACTTGAGGTTGTATCACGTTAGTTTTCAGAAGTGTCGTGGACGATTAGCCTTACAAGTTTTAAGCTCGTTCAAGATTTGAGCTCGTATTTGTGGATGTGAAATTAAACAGATTTTTAAAAGATATGACAACTTTAATTTAGACTGAATTAATGTAAGCTTTAAACAGTCATAATTTTGTATCACATACAAATAACTTACATTTTTTATTCAGTTAAAATTAACCACTTGCACATAATTAAATAAGGTACAAAAAGATAACATTTTTTTTAAACTAAGCACAACCTATATTTTACTTTAACACTGATTTGATGAACCCTTCAAACTGAGTTAGTCCAGGTAGATTTCCCTTCTTGTACCAATCTTCCTCCTTTAGTAAGTTCCACCACGCGTTCAATTTGGTATATTTTTCATCTATTGGCACTATTGCAGCTAAAGTCGAGATGCTAGCTACTAATGATACATCAGCTAAAGTCAAATGGTCGGCTGCCGCGAACTTGTTCTTCTGCAAGTATTTGTCCAAAATCTCATAACCGTCATTTACATCTTTGAGCTGTTGCTCCGTCGGTGATGTTGTTTGTCCACCAGTAATTGACTTCACGATCCCTCTTATGGCTGGGAAGAGGAGCGAAGTGTCGAAAAACAGCCTCTGGTCGATAATCGCTCTTGCTTGCAATTCTTCAGGGTACAGTTTCTCTTGTTTGTCACGTCCGTATTTAGAAACTAGGTAGGTGATGATTGCGTGGCTGTCGGCAAGCAGGAAATCGTCATCTTCTAGGTAAGGGACGGAGTGTAGAGGGTTCTTCTCTCTGTATTCTGGCGTCAGATGTTCTCCTGCCATGAAATCGACCTCCACTGGTTCGTAGTTCAGCTTGATGAGTTCAGCGGTCATCAGCACGCCCCGCACAGGTGGGCTGGCGTCGATTTTGTGAATTTTGATCGTCATGTTGCGTGTTTCAATGTTAGCGCGGTACTGAGTGTCGGTAATCACTTCAGCTGCTTATATTTAGTAGTGATAAAATGATGGTTGCTGAGCGAGCGAGATAAGTGTACGGGTTTAAGTGATAAAAACCTAGTCGACATGACTAGACGAATTTTTGTGCGATGTTTATTACATTCGAAGGTCAATAGAGTTGAACCGTAAACAACCGCGCGAGCATTCTGTAGTGCTGTGAATTGTTATCTGACCGGTTTATAGTTTCATTCATATTAGGCGAAGACTGTCGTCATAAAAAAAATAAACAGGATAAAAACATTACATTACCTCACACTCCTGTTTTTCCTGAAGGGTATAGCAGAGGTGTACCTGCCTATACACACCCACATTTCAACATTATGCTTAACTCCCATGTCATAGGGGGCAGGGTGGATAAAAAAAAAATATAAATACACTGCTTTCCAAAAAACTTCATCTTTGAAAATTAAATCCTGCATATATTTTGTTTCCGTTTGTCGTTAGTCTAGTGGTCGTAAGGGTTAATACTGAGCATGAGATCCTGGGTTCAATTCCCAGATTGTCCCTGGATTTGTGTCCGGTTGATGGAAATAAGCTTGCCTCTTATTACATAAAATACATTATAACTAGCGAAATGTGGGTGTACTAGTAGGTACACTACTGCTTATCCCTTTGGGGGTTGAACAGGCGTGATGTTATGATATTATTTTGTATTTATATACTGTTGCTCCAATTGACACATCGCATAGTTGCCTAATTCCTGCTTGAGGAAATAATTCTATGATATTATGTAGGAGCGCACAAGTAGCCAGGGTCACAATTTAAAGCCGGTTAGATGCTAAAAGTAGCGCCAAGGTCAATGACGTAGATTTGGCGTTCAAGTTTGAGGCCAGTGGGTTAATTCATTTTGACAATACAACAACGTTCATTACGTTTTTAATATTGGTGAGCGGCCGAATATTTTAAACATATGAAGCAACCTATTACGAAATTTCCTTTAAAATCCAATATGCTATCAATGATAGACAAGTTTGTTACATAAACTGCGGTGTGGGACTACACAAAACGGTATTGGTGATAATAATTACTTAAATAAATGTTTGTTAACGAAACAAAGACGAACGGAATGAAAAAAAAAATTGGTTTGTTTTACTAATTTTTATGGACAACTTACAATTTACCAAAAAATTAAGTAGTTACCTATGCAAAAATGTATTTAAAAAAATGCCAAAAATTTCTTAAGAAAGTTTCCCGATACCTATCTCTTATGGATTCGGATTTTCCCTTGTTGTACCACTTAATATAATCACCGTATAGCAAACCAAGGTTAATAAAAAAAACGTCGTTTTGTTGGATGGTTTGGTTATAATTACATGCTTTTTTTTTTTTTTTTTTTTTTTTTACCGATGGGAAATCATCAAATAACCCCTCCCGCTCTGGGCTGAGCAGGAGGGAGTGTCAGACTTGTACTGACTAAAACCCATCCATGTTCCTTCCTTTGCCCTTTGTGTTCCAGGGCCGCGGTATCTCTTTCGAACAGTCCCGCAACCCTGGCAGGCGTCGGCCCTTACGGACCCCTTCCTGTTTGCTGACTCTCTTTGAGGCGCGCGTGGAACACGAACGCGCCGTCGACACGGCCTGTCGTCATAAGACGGACGGACGGCGAGCTAGCCCATAGCTCACCGTCCACAGGCCCGCGTCTACGGTGGCCGGGGGCCACCACGTGGCCCCCGACGCCCGGTGCGTCTCCCGCGGCGGATAATTACATGCTTGAGGTGACTTTTGTATTATACTTTTATTTCGTTATGTATTATTATTTTTTACTTGCTTTTTAATTTTTTACATGAAACCAATAAAACGTATTATAAAAAATATTTGTAGTTTGTATATAATGTACCTACATAATAACTTTACTTAAATAAATATTCCCTAAGAGGATACAATTATTAAATAAACCCGGCCAAGGGCGAGTTAGACTCGCGCACCGAGGGTCCGTACCGACTTGTACTCGTAGGTGTGTTGTTATTGAACTACATAATATTTTCGATTTTTAGATTTTGCCTTTACACGTGCTGTAAGATATTATTTTAGCTTCTTGCCAAATTTCATGATTCTAGGTCAGCTGGAAGTTCCCTATTGTTTTGATTTTCTTATGAAATCACAAAATATACGACGACATAAACGGTTATTTTGATCGCATCGACTTACAACTTTGATTTTTTCACTGTTCTGAAGGATAGCGATTTGAGTATTCGATATTAATTTCAGTTTGATACCTCCACGCGTTCCTGAGAAAGAGGATCTTGACAGACGGATAGACTGTCAGGGTTTCGAATCAGGCCCTTGATCAAACTGCCTAGCGAGAGCCTCAAGAGATGATCATCGAGGCTCTTGGCTATGAGATCGTTGGCCGTAATGATAATCGGCACAATGATAGCCGAACTCACACTTCACATGTCGTCAAAATCGAGATATTTAAGTTTCTCAGCTTTCACGAGGTTCTCGTCATGCGGGATGGTAACAACGTCATATCGACCAAGTAGGTATGTGATAATGGCGTGACTAGTAGCTAGCAGGGAGTCATCTTCTTCTAACAAAGGGACGGTGTATAGAGGATTGTTCTTCAAGTATTCTGGTTTCATGTGATCTCCAGCCATAAGGTTTACGTCCTGGGCTTCATAGTTCAGTTTAATATTACCTGCCGTCACCAGAAACGCGTGGGCGTGGGGTCTGAAGTCGAGTTTGTATATTTTGAGAGTCATGGTGACTGTCTCAATGTTCGCGAGGAGTTAAAGGCTAGTAGTGATAAAACATGTAGCGATAATGGAGTTGGTATAATAAGTTTGCCGGTTTATGTGATAAACACAATCGACTAAGTGCGAGTCAGAATGGTGCCACAAGGGTTCAGTTCCTTGGCAGAAATATTTAAGAAGTTATGTTATTAAAATCTTTGAATATCCAGAGGTTGTATGTTAGAAGAAAAAAACCATCTTTGCTAACATTTTACAACCTCTTTCAAAAATCTAACAATTTTTCAGACACGTCAGTAAAAGGCTATTTATTACTTGGAAAATTATCGGTAGGTATGTTGTCGGTAAATTATTATTTTTAATGAAACGTTGTATATCTCCAGAGAACATAATATCTCCCTCCGTTTAAGTTATTTGGAAGAAAAACTTCGGTCTGTCAGACCGTGCGCGGTTATAGGTGTTATTCAATTTGGCACGGAGATACGAAGATTAAATATGATTACACTTTTTTAGTATACGCTATAGACAAAAATAAAACAGATTTTTTTAAATATTACAACTTTAATCTAAACTGAATTTATGTAAGGCAAACAGTCATTATTTTATCGACATACACAAACAAAAATCACTTACAAAATCATTTAGTCTAATTTTATGTCTACACTCATTGATTTATCATTAAATTAAATACAAAAAGGTAAGCAACATAATTACTTTAATTTATTATATATCAGCACAGTCACTTTTTACTTCATCACTGATTTGATTAACGCTTCAAGTCGAGTTAGTCCAGGTAGATTTCCCATCTTGTACCAATCTTCCTCTTTTAATAAATTCCACCAAGCGTGCAGCTTGACATATTTTTCATCTATTGGCGCTAATGCAGCTAAAGTCGAGATGCTAGCTACCAATGACACATCAGCTAAAGTCAAATGGTCGGCTGCCGCGAACTTGTTCTTCTGCAAGTATTTATCCAAAATCTCATAACCGTCATTCGCGTCTTTGAGCTGTTGCTCCGTCGGTGACGTTCTTTCTCCACCAGTAATAGTCAGAAAAATTACTTTTATGGATGGGAAGAGGAGCGAAGTGTCAAAAAACAGCCTCTGATCGATAATCGCTCTTGCTTGCAATTCTTCAGGGTACAGTTTCTCTTGTTTGTCACGTCCGTATTTAGAAACTAGGTAGGTGATGATTGCGTGGCTGTCGGCAAGCAGGAAATCGTCATCTTCTAGGTAAGGGACGGAGTGTAGAGGGTTCTTCTGTCTGTATTCTGGCGTCAGATGTTCTCTTGCCATGAAATCGACCTCCACTGGTTCGTAGTTCAGCTTGACGAGTTCAGCGGTCATCAGCACGCCCCGCACAGGTGGGCTGGCGTCGATTTTGTGAATTTTGATCGTCATGTTGCCTGTTTCAATGTTAGTGCGGTACTGAGGGTCGGTAATCACTTCAGCTGCTTATATTTAGTAGTGATTGTCGCTCAGCGGACAGACCTCCGGCGCGATCTCATGGCGACATGGAGAGAGCGACAGTCGCAACCCCGTGCAGGGCAAGCCACAATAGTGGCGATAACTCCTCACACTCCTCTTTGAGGAGTGGCTAGAGAGGCGCCACGGCGCCCTCACCTTCCGCTTGACGCAGGTCCTCACCGGACACGGCTGTTTCGGGAGGTTCCTGCACCGAATCGGGCGGGAGGAAACGCCCGGGTGCTGCTACCATTGTGAGGATCGACCGGAGGACACGGTGGAGCACACGGTGGAGATCTGCCCCGCGTGGGCGGAGCACCGCCGTGTCCTCGTAGCGGCGATCAGCGGCGGCGACCTCTCGCGTCCGGCCTTGGTTCAATCCATGGTCCGGAGTGAGACGGAATGGGACGCCGTCACCTCCTTCTGCGAAGCAGTCATGCTAGCAAAGGAGGTGGCGGAACTTGAGAGGGAGAGAACCTCACGTCCCACGCACCGGGCGCACCGGACGCACCGGGCGTCGGGGGCCACGTGGTGGCCCCCGACGCCGATGGCCACCGTAGGTGCGGGCCTGTGGACGGTGAGCTATCCGTCTTAAGACGACAGGCCGTGTCGACGGCGCGTTCGTGTTCCACGCGCGCCTTAAAGAGAGTCAGCAAACAGGAAGGGGTCCGTAAGGACCGATGCCTGCCAGGGTTGCGGGACTGTTCGAAAGAGATACCGTGGCCCTGGAATACAAAGGGCAAAGGAAGGAACATGGATGGGTTTTGGTCAGTAAAAATCTGACACTCCCTCCTGCTCAGCCCAGAGCGGGAGGGGTTATTTGATGATTTCAAATCCGAAAAAAAAAAGAGGTGGTCTCCGGCACTGAAATCGACCTCCACTGGTTCGTAGTTCAGCTTGAGGATTTCAGCCGTCATCAGCACGCCACGTACAGGTGGGCTCATGTCGTTCTTGTGAATTTTGATCGTCATGTTGCCTGTTGCAATGGTACCACAATATTGAAGACTGGTAATCACTTCAGCTGCTTATACTGATAAAATGATGACTGCCAAGCAAACGAGATAAGTGGAAAAATCCTAGTCGACATGACTGGATAGTTTTGTGTGCGATGTTTATTAAATGGTTATTTTAATTTATAAAGGAGGTGTTTTTTTTTCGGCAAAAATATCTACCGAGGTACAAATTACTATTTAAATTCTTTCCAATAAATTGTGTTATTAGCAGTACTTTAAATCCATCAATACTCGATAGATTATGAAATCTATACTTCTATACTAATATTATAAAGCTGAAGAGTTTGTTTGTTTGTTTGTTTGTTTGTTTGTTTGTTTGTTTGTTTGAACGCGGTAATCTCAAGAACTACTGGTTCGAATTGAAAAATTCTTTTTGTGTTGGTTAGCCTATTTATCGAGGAAGGCTATAGGCTATATATCATCACGCTACAACCAATAGGAACGGAGCATCAATGACAAATGTTGCAAAAACGGGGAAAAATTATCCTCTTTGATAGCTTCCGTTGCGTGCGCTGCGTAAACGGTTAAAGTTGCAGAAATATAATGTAGCAGGGAATTATTCCTCTTAAAAAGGTCTCAAAAAAAGTCCGCGATGGCACATGCCTATCTTTTAAGGTTGACTCACAATAACCATTTTTATGATTTTAAAATTTGGTCAAAATTAATGTTTTATTTGCGAAGGTGTTTTTACCGACATAGTATTAATCCTTATCAAAATAAATATGTTAGTCATCTTTAGCATTCAATTGTGACCAAAATTGACCTTTACACTATTCAATTTAGATGAATATCTTAGGAGATATCACAGTTTTAAAATAACTCCGCATCAAAATAATGACCCGCGCGCGCTGCGAGGCGGGTGTTCATGTTGTTGGGAAAACCAATGTGATTAGATTCAATGCACAAATATTGTGGGGAACTTAGAGAAGGTTTTAGTTTTTGTTTCATGCTGTAATCAGTGCTCTCTATCAAAAGATTTATAAATTTAAAGTGTTCAAGAAGAACTTACCATCATTGTGTAAGATACATGCAACGACATCTATTGCACCAAAATGGTACTAATTAATAAAAATGTGCTCACAAGATAACTTTTAAATCGGGTCTGAGAGCAAAAAGTACTCTAGATTAGTCTACATGACGCTGTAACCCTGTAGAGTGTGTGTTCGATCGCTTTACATGCATTATATTTTAACGGTTAAATTTCGTGCTCGATAGATGGCGCTATTAATTTCACTCCATTTTCTGAGTCGCGGTGTTAAGTTTTCCGTGAAAGAATGACCCTCGCCCGTGTCAAATGTCTGAAGCTTGGTTTATTAACCAACGAAACAAAAAGAGGAGGTTCTCAATTCGACGCGCCTATATTTTTTTATTTTATGTATGACCTGACCACGCATAACTTTTTACAGAGAAGTCCGATATACATGATCTTTTGTTTTTTAAATTGAGAAATCATGTTTGGGCTCATTTCCTGCACCTTGATGAGAACTTTAGATCTAGCTGGAGTATGACGTCATCGAAGGTCTGACGATGGAGACGGAAGGCACTTGCAAGAGGTCCTCAAGAGTTTGCAGCAACAATAACGTGTTTGGGCTTAATTCATGCACCTTGATGAGAACTTTAGGCCTTGCTGAAGTATGACTGTCATCGACGGTCAAACTATAGAGACAAATGGCAGTTGCAAGCGGTCCTAAACAGTTTGCAGCAGGTATAATGTTATTGGGCTCATTTCATTCACTTTGATGAAAACTTTAAACCATACTGAGTTGTCAGTATGACTTTCATCGAATGTCTGACGATGGAGAAGGAAAGCAGTTGCAAGTGGTCCTCAAGAGTTTACAGCATCTGTATCGTGTCTGGGCTCATTTCATGCACCTTGATGAGAACTTTAGACCTAGCTGGAGTATGACTGTCATCGAAGGTCTGACGATGGAGACGGAAGGTAGTTGCAAGAGATCCTCAAGAGTTTACAGCATCTATATCGTGTTTCGGCTGATTTCATGCACCTTGATGAGAACTTTAGACCTGCCTGGAGTATGTCTATCATCAAAGGTCTGACGATGGAGACGGAAGGCAGTTGCAAGAGGTCCGCAACAGTTTACAGCAGTTTTATCGAGTCTCGGCCCATTTCAAGAACTTTGATGAGAACTTTCGTTCTAGCTGGTGTATGATTGTCATCGAGTGTCTAAAGATGAAGACGTAAGGCTGTCGAGGGTCGCGGGCCTGTGGACAGTGAGTAATGGGCTAGCTCGCCATCCGTCCGTCTTATGACGACAGGCCGTGGTGACGGCGTGTTCGTGTTCCACACGCGCCTCGAAGAGATGTCAGCAAACGGATGACGAAAGGGATCCGATAGGAGCGAGGCCTGCCAGGGTTGCGGGACTGTTCGAAAGAGATACCGCGGCCCTGGTACGCAAAGGGCAACAGAAGAAACGTGGGTGGATTTTAGTCAGTACAAGTCTGACAATCCCTTCCGCTCCGTCCAGAGTGGGAGGGGTCATTTGATGATTATCCATCGGTAATAGTATATAATAGGGATTTACTCCTTTTGAGAGCTTCCGTTGTGCGTGAACGGTTAAAGTTACGCAATTATCATGTATGTCGGAATTGTCCCTCTTAAAAAGCTCTAAAAAAATATCCGCAATGGCCATATGTCTAACTTTTAAGGTTGACGCACACTCTTTCTAACCTCTCTTTCTTTTATGTACGCACGCACGCAGACGAAGTTGCGCGGGTCAGCTAGTAAAAGAATATGAAAAAGCACTTCCTCGAATCATAACTGCGTTCAAAGAAACGTTCTTAACAGCGCTGGCGGCTGTCAAACTATTCCATCTGTCAAAATATTAAACTCTTCTTCTTCTTTTCTTTCTCTTCTGACAAGGGCTAAAATAATTTGAATGACAATATTGTCACCAACAACAACAAAATGAATAAAATAGTAAATTATCGGCCCTGACAGACCCCACTGCGTTCAGCTCCCACTGTCTTTTGGCCAGTAGCTAACCAAACGCAAAAAAATAATCTGAAATGTTCAAACTCAAAAACTCAAACTCAAAGCGTTTATTTCAATTGGACCTTCGCAGGCACTTTTGAAAGTCAGAAAAACAAAGGCGAAGCTACAGTCACAGACACAAGGCATAATAACTTGTGAAAGTACTGTAGTTGCCCATTCCAAAGCGTAGATCTCTATGGATAAGAATGGGCAAGAAACTCCATGGACACTCTTTTCAATCAAAATATTGTTACAAGATCTTGGTTACATCATTCATGTTGAGATTATACATATATGTGAGAACGATGTAGAAAGACGTGCACATTAAGAGCGTCCAGAGTAAAAGATTATAACTATCAACAATTTAAAAACAAAGTAGTTAAAATAAACCGTGGCAGCTAAGAGATGACCAGTCCCATCTGACAGCGCCCGTTCACGAACATGACGCATGCATCAGCTCCATTCAGCTCAACCATATTGAAGGGAACTAAACGACCCAACACACCCGCCACTATCAGCGAGACATTTGAGTAAGCCTGACATTCTCTCAGCCACCAGGGCACATTCGAGTCAATGAAGGATAACTAAATGTAAATGGTAGCTTTACAGTACATAGTACTCACACATGTGCTATGCAGTTATATAATACTAAGAGATTGAATCTATACAATGCAATGATATTTTTACAATCTTCTGCAGCTTCCACAATAATTTCACATGAGCTTCTGATTAGTTTGCCCCTATGGTTGTGGAGCAGGACCAGCATTGAGCCAAGCATTTTTATCATCGATGTAATCCCCTAACTTATAATATGCTTGCCTACATAGTGTGCGTTTTATACAAGATTTAAATTTTGTCTCATTCAGTTGTTGAATGTGGGGAGGTATTTTATTATAACATTTTAAACAGTACCCCATAAAAGATGAGTCTACTTTAGCTAGCCTGAAACCGGGCTGTACTAGTTGGTCCCTGTTTCTAGTATTATAGTGGTGTCTGTCACCTCTTTTACTAAATAAATGCAGATTTTTCCTAACGTACATGATGTTTTCATAGATGTATGACAAGGTACTGTCATGATGTTAATTTCCTTAAACAGTTCCCTTAGAGAATCGCGCCTACGTAGATCATAATTATATGGCTCTGATGGCTCTTTTCTGCAGAATAAATATAGACTCAATGTCTGCAGCCCGTCCCCATAGTAAAATACCGTATGACATAATACTATGAAAATAACTAAAATAGACTAACCTCGCGGTATCTGCATCATTAAATTGGCGGATTTTTCTAACAGCATATCCTGCTGAACTCAGCCGTCCTGCAAGAGATGTTATATGCGGACCCCATTGTAGCTTTGAGTCGAGCGTGATCCCCAGGAAAACAGTATTTTCGACGAATTGCAGTTTCTCTTGATTCAATACTATGTCACTATCACTACTTTTAACATTCGGTAGAGCAAATCTTATGCACTTCGTTTTTTTCCCATTTAATACTAAATTATTAGCGGTAAACCAATTATGGACCTGCATTAAGGCGTTATTTACGTCGTCGAGATTTGTGGCACGTCTGTTTATCTTAAATATTAAAGAAGTATCGTCAGCGAATAACACCATTTGTGGTTGGTTTTTAAATAAATGGGGTAGATCATTAATATATACCAAAAAGAGGAAAGGACCTAATATCGAACCTTGTGGTACACCCACACTTACTTTTAAACCCATTGAATTGACACCATTTATTTGTACTTGCTGATGTCTATCGTTTAAATACGATTTCAGTAAACTGAGCGCAAGTTTCCTTAACCCGTAATGTTCAAGTTTTAAGAGTAGGGTTTCATGGTTTACGCAATCAAATGCTTTCGAGAGGTCACAGAAAATTCCTATGGCATCTTGTGCCTCTTCCCACGCAGTAAATATGTGTTTTGATAAGGTGACACCGGCGTCAGTCGTTCAACGTCCTTTGGTGAAACCATACTGTTTCTCATGCAATGTGAAATAAATGTATTTTTTAAATTCTTGATCTCATAATGTTTCACAAAAAAGTGTGCCGGGAAAATTAACCTATCTTTAATACAAAACTAAATTCTAAATAGTATATTTTTAGGTTTTCATACGTGTATAAATGAAGTAACGAAATGCATCATCGGAGAAATGAATTACGAGATTGCCAGATTAAAATTCTTGGGTTGCAAGTTTTAGCATCTTTGATCGACAATTTCAGGTGGTACAAATGCATTAATAAATCCAATATTTATTTTTTTCAGAATCTGCGATTTTTTTCCTATAAATTGGTACCTTTATTGTAAAGGTACATTGTTTGGCCACAATTGTATGGGGGAAAAAACACCTCCTTTTTAATGTAATGTCGACAGAATAATTAAGCTGAAGTGGCCGGTCATATTAGCCGTAGAACCGATGACGGTAGATGTGTTCTTGAGTGGGAAAAAATAACTCTTAATCACTACATTGTATAAAACAAAGTCGCTTCCCTCTGTCTGTCCATAAGTATGCTTGGATCTTTGAAACTACGGATTTTGATGCGGTTTTTTTAACAGATAGAGTGATTCAAGAGGAAATTTTATATGTATCATATTGCACCCGTGCGAAGCCGGAGCGGGTCGCTAGTTTAAAGATAAAGTTATGTGCGCCGTCAAATAATACCTATGGTAATTTCCTTAAAAAAGAGCACTGACGCTATACTTCTCTTCTTCGTTTGACGTTGTTACCTCAATTAGGGAGCGCGTGGCTTATAACAGCCGGTCAGGTCGATCTTCAGCTTCTTCTTCATCGTGTCCTTAGTAGCTAACCTGGTGTCAGAGATTTTATGCCACCCATGGACTTCAGGTAAAGCCGGCGCTTGCCTAGGTTGATCCGTGGATCACCAATTATATACCGAGTTTCCTCCGTGCCTCTGAAAGCACGTTGGTCCCGGTTGTCATTTATAAATCTTTGACAGTCGTTACAGGTAGTGCAGTGGCCCGAAAGTCTAACAACCAGTTTTAGCAAGGGTATCGTATTATCCAGTACTGACTGGATAGTGGTGTTCACATAGGCAGTCGCCCCATGTAAAATACTGGTATTCAGCTGAATGCGTTAAGACTGTAAGCTGACCCCTGCCCCAACATAGTTGGGAAAAGGCAAGGCAGATGATGCCTCAATTGACACATCGCATTGTTGCCTAATGCCAACTGAGGTTACGTAGAAGCAAGCTCGTTCGAGTCAAGTTTATTACGTAAAGCCGGTTAGATGTTAAAAGTAGCGCCAAGGTCACTGTGTGAATAGTATTTTGGCGTTCAAGTGTAAGGCCGAGTCTATGTACAAACAAACGAAGCTGTTTTGACGTCTATTTTTACATAAGCAAACAGAGATAACATTGGCAATATCAAAACATTACGCATTTATTTTTTCGAAGGGTTAGGCAGAGGTGTACGTACATTTAAGGTTTAATGTTTAAGTCGCATGTAAAAGTGGGCGAACCTATTGCCATAAATTGGGTATAAACCTAAACGTCGGGCTGCTACAGAGAAATTCCTGAAGAAAAACTCAATAACACTAACCGACTTGCGAGCGAATCTACGATTCATGCTCAACTCAACATGCTTGCAACCACAAGAATTAGAGACCGTCTTAGATAGAGGAGGCTATAACTAGATATATAAATAAATGTTAAGCCTGTTTTAAAATCATCTAACCAGATAAAACAATATATTTTTGCAATAAAAAGAAAATGTTGTTTGATAAAAGACTAAAATGACATCGTTGTGGTCCCCGTATCTTTATCAAATTGACCTTCAGATCCGCCATATCTTTGAATAATTCAAACTGTGTGTGTCTGTGTATCAATGTCTCATGGCCAAGCGTGTCCTGTGACCGGAGCCACCGATACCTAGAAGTGAGTCGTTATATAGCTGATTAAACTATTTCGGAAATGTTTGTGCGCGCCTCTGTCCAAACTGGAGCAGGTTCGAACATGTTCGGTCTGGTTACGTTGTGTTACGTAAAAGTTAGTATATTCAGTCAAGGTTAGCCAAAATGATGTGATGTTTTGTCGGATGATTTCGTTATAATTACTTACTTTTTTGTTTTTTAATATAAGCTTTTATAATTATTTATCTAACTTACCTCGTTAAATAGTTAGTATGTTAGCTCGAAATTAAGGAGTCAATTAATAAACAACAATAGCCATTAGACAATATTTTTAATTAAAATAAAAACAAGTACAATGGTTTCATCTTAAACAATTTCACAGTTTTACCTACTTCTTAATTGCTTTGATAAAACCTTCGTACTGAACCAGTCCAGGTACGTTTACCTTCTTGTACCAATCTTCCTCTTTCAGCGTATTCCACCATGCATGCACCTTGGTGTACTTGCCATCCACAGGAACCATCGTATCTGCAGAGGAGACAGCAGCAACCAATGACACATCAGCTACGGTCAGATGATCGGCTGCCACGAACTTTGTCTTCTCCAAGTACTTGTCCAAAATCAAGTAAGCATCGTTCAAACTTTCCATTTGTTTCGCAGAAATGGTTTTCTCTCCTGCCATGAGAGTAATCACAATATCCCTGGCTGCAGCAGTAAGGTTGGCAGTCTCGAAATACAGTCTTTGATCGACTGTCGCACGTAATTTTAAGTCACTAGGGTACAATTTCGCTTGATATTCACCGCCGTATTTGGAAACCAGGTATGTGATAATGGCGTGACTATCAGCGAGCAGGAAGTCATCTTCTTCTAACAAAGGGACGGTGTGTAGCGGGTTTTTCTCCAAGTATTCTGGCTTCATGTGCTCCCCGGTCATGAGATTTACGTCCTGGGCTTCATAGTTCAGTTTGATAATTTCTGCCGTCATTTGAACGGCACGGGCGCGGGGGCTGAGGTCGAGTTTGTATATTTTGAGAGGCATGTTGACTGCGTCTGTGCCGTAGTGCGCGCGGAACGAAACTAAAGGCTTTTGCTGAATGCTGATGTAAACTGATGTTGCTCACAAGTCACAACAACGGTTTATAATCGAGTAGTGAGTATATCTGTAGCGATAACGTATTAGCCGGGTAGATAAGTTTGGCGGTTTATGTGATAAAGAAACCGTTGCAAGTGCGAGTCAGCCTGTCACCTCTGTGCCTGTCACAACTATGATTTTGTTATTTGGAAAAATATGTAAAAAGTGTAGTTTTATTTTAGGGTTGCGTCTCCGAATGGCAAAAAACGGAACCCTTATAGATTCGTCATGTCCGTCTGTCTGTCCGTGCATGTCACACTCACAGTCACTTTATTCCGAAACTATTAGGACCACACAGTTGAAACTTAGTAGATGGATGTATTCTGTGAACCGCTTTACGAATTTTACACAAAAAAAAAAATAAGATTAAGGGATGGCTCCCCTTACATGGAACTGTAATTAAAAATATTTTTTTCAGCAGACGTTACGTGCGGGTGTTTAAAGATAGAGGATAGAGGTCTTTAATAATGACATTGAGGTTCAAAAAAAAATTTTTTCTCAAAGTCAATCGTTTGAAAGACAGACGCTTCCAAAGTGGTAAAATGTGTGTCCCGCCTCCCTTTTAATTTCTAAAGTAAGAGAAGGAAAATTCTGAAAAAAATGTAGGATTGTGGAACGTAAAAAAAACTTTCAACCAAAATTGGTTTGAATAAGATTTGATATTTAGTTTTTGATGAGCCTTCAAAATATGTTTATTATATTGTTTGGTGCTACGGAGCCCTGTGTGCGTGTGAGTACACTCACACTTGGCTGTTTTTTTCAGTATGTATTATTTGTATTTTTCAGTTACAAGTATGGAGGGCCATCCTCTGCATTTTATTCTTTACAATAAATGATGAAAAAGATCAAGCTGACAAAAATTTACGGTTTTTCCGTCATGGGTGTCATTTTCGTGGCTATTGAGGTCGCTGATAATGAAAATGAGGTTAAAATGAAAATCCAATTTACATTAAGATATTATAAAAACAAAGGAGGTGTTTTTTTTCGGCCCAAACATGTACCGACGTATAAATTACTATTTAAATTCTTTCCAATACCTATGTATTGGAAAGAATTTAAATAGTAATTTATTTTTGTAATATGGTAATAGCAGTATTTTAAATCCTTCAATATTCGATAGATTAAGAAATAAAAGAATATGAAAAAACACTACCTCGAATCGCAACTGCGTTTAAAGAAACGTTCATAACAGCGCTGGCGGCTGTCAAACTATTCCATCTGTCAAAATATTAAACTCTTTCGAGATCGGTCGTCTGTCAAGGGCTAGAATAATCGAAAAATAAAAAGAATAAAATAGTAAATTATCGGCCCTGGAGCACTGTCTTTTGGCCAGTAGCTAACTAAACGCAAAAAATAATCTGAAATGTGAAACAAATGTATTTTTTAAATTCTTGTTCCCTTATGGGAACAAGTGTGTTTCACGAAAAAAGTGTGCCGAGAAAAATAATCTATCTTTAATACAAAACTTAATTCTAAATAGTATATTTTTAGGTTTTCATACGTGTATAAAATGAAGTAACGAAACGCATCATCGGAGAAATTAATCACGAGATTGTCAGATGAAAATTCTTGGGTTGCAAGTTTTAGCATCTTTGATCGACAATTTCAGGTGGTACAAATGCATTAATAAATCCAATATTTATTTTTTCAGAATCTGCGATTTTTTTTCCTATAACTTCGTACCTTTATAGTTAAGGTACATTGTTTGTCCACAATTGTATGGGGAAAAAAACACCCCCTTTAGTTTTGCTGTTGAATGCTAACTGACATGTTTAGTGCCGAGCAATAATAACATTGTTTGGTGCTACGGAACCCTTCGTGCGCGAGGCCGACTCGCACTTGGCCGGTTTTTTATTTATTTATGGTTCTGTACCACTAAGTGATTCTTAACATGCAAACTTTGTAAACAGGGTGAGTTGTTATTTTTTTGACTATTTTTGGGGTACGGGTTTTAATGCAATCAATAAAAAAAATCAAACTCCATATGGTATCAATCTTATTCTGTATTGTCCACTAAATAAAAAATATACATACAAATTGCAATAATACAGGGTGGGCGTCCCCCACGCCGACGCGAAAACAGGTACCACTTCTTCAGTACATCATTCTATGCCCCTTTTATATAAACATTTTCCATCGGTCATTAAAAAAAACATCTCAATCCTTTGTTAATTTAGAATTAATTTCAAATAGGTATATTATTTTTCTTAGAACTAAACACTGTCATTATTTTAATGCATTCCTCAATGATTTTATAAACATTTCATACTGAGTTATTCCGGGTTCATTAATGTTTTTGTACCAATCTTCTTCCTTGAATAAATTCCACCACGCGTGTATCTTGGTATATTTAGCATCTACAGGTACATACAAGTTGAACGAAGACACAGCAACCACTAGTGACAAATCAGCGATCGTGAAATGATCGCCTGCCACGAACTTTGTCTTCTCCAAGTATTTCTCCAAAATTGCGTAAGCATCATTCATGTTTTCGATTTGCTTCGCAGTGGGAGCTTTCTTCCCGGCCAAGAGGTCAAGCGTTATTGGCCTGGCGGATCCAAAGAGGTTCGAACACCCGAAAAACATCCTCTGATTGATTGTCGCCCGTAGTTTCAAGTCGCTAGGGTACAATTTCTGTCGTTGTTCAGCGGTGCCGTGTTTGGTGACCAGATACGGGATGATTGCATTGCTGTCAGCGAGCACAAAGTCGCCATCTTCTAAGACAGGGACGGTGTGCATAGGATTTTTCTCTAAGTATTCTGGTGTCAGGTGGTCTCCGGCCATAAGGTTTACGTCTATGGCCGTGTAGTCTAGTTTGAGAAGCTCAGCAGTGATGACGGCGGCGCGCGCCGGCGGACTCGCGTCTAGTTTGTATATCTTGATCGTCATGTTGACTGTGTCGACGTTTGCGAGGTACTGATGCCAGTGATCACTGCGACAGTTTATATATAGTAGCGATATTACGATGACTGGTGGGGACTTATAAGACGAGCGAGATAAGTGGCGACCTACAGGTTGTACCTACTATTTATTGTTGCTGTGCTACAGGCCTGTTGGTGTTTTTATTTGATATTAGTATCCGTTTGTTTTGACGTGACGTGACGAGGCGAAATTAGTATGTTAGGAGTCGTTAAAGGTGGCGTTTTGAAGTTTCTGCCTACCATGGAAAAATAAGTTTATGTGTTTATCAACATCCGTTTCGCAGTGATTTGTTTATAAATAATAAGCTTGGTATAAAACCTTCTGGCCTATTCCCTACCAATAGCTGTTGTAGTTTCTAAAAAGACATCCAAAATTACACTACTAAATATGTATTTCGATTACAAGTAATTCAAGTATCTATCGCCTATAAGGCCTGCCAACAAATCAAGCAAGCATTGGCTCGTATTAAAAATATTCAATATTAATTTAGTAGGTCCACTTTTTTTTTAATGCAAACTTTAAAATATTATGTATTTTTTGTAAAATTATAGAATAATATAATTTATTATATTTTTAAATAAATATTTCAAATGGAAGGAATGGGGGGGCGGGGGTTCTTTGCCCAGGAGTGGGACAGATCAGGTTAACAAAAAGTAAAAGTAATTTGGTCTAAACAATAATTTATTTAAAATTAAAAAAACTTAATTAGCTATACAATTTCAAAACTGTCACTATTTTGCTTTTTTCAATAATGTTTTCATGAATTCTTCCAACTGAGCTACTCCGGGTTCATTTATAGTTTTGTACCAATCTTCCTCTTTGAATAAATTCCACCACGCGTGTGTCTTGACATATTTAGCATTTACAGGTACGTACACGTTAAAGGAAGACACAGCAACCACTAGTGACAAATCAGCTATCGTGAAATGGTCGCCTGCCACGAACTTTGTCTTCTCCAAGTATTTCTCCAAAATTGCGTAAGCATCATTTATGTTTTCGATTTGATTCACATTGGGAGCTTTCTTCCCGGCCAAGAGGTCAAGCGATATTGGCCTGCCAGATCCAAAGAAGTTCGAGCTTTCGAAAAACATTCTCTGATTGATTGTCGCTCGTAGTTTCAAGTCACTAGGGTACAATTTCTCTCGTTGTTCAGCGGTGCCGTATTTGTTTACCAGATACGTGATGATTGCATGGCTGTCAGCGAGCACAAAGTCGCCATCTTCTAAGACAGGAACGGAGTGCATAGGATTTTTCTCTAAGTATTCTGGTGTCAGGTGTTCTCCGGCCATAAGGTCTACATCTATGGCCGTGTAGTCCAGTTTGAGAAGCTCAGCGAAGATCACGGCGGTGCGCGCCGGCGGACTCGCGTCGAGTTTGTATATCTTGATCGTCATGTCAGAGTCGACGTTTGCGAGGTACTGATGCCAGTGACCAATGCGACGGTCTATATCTAGTGCCGATGATACGATGACTGGGCACTAACGAAACGAGTAAGATAAGTAGACATATTGGCCTGATAGGGGCCTGTTTTACTACATATAACATTACTTAGATATTTATTTTTATTTATTAAATATCGTTCCCCGTGATTGTGATTTGCAGTGATTTTTTAACAAAGATAAGAATTTATCTTATAGATTAAACGTATGTCCCGTTATGTGAATATCGCAATAGAGGCATCCCTACACAGACAGGTTAGGCTCAAAGGAGATAACGGGTTGCGCTCGCGTTAATTTAGAATTTGATAATCAATTCGGGTTGTACTCTGCTTGTAATAATATAACTCAATCATGATTCGAAAGACACGTGGCGCCATCTATTATCATAAGAACGTTATTGTTGTTTTCCTAGGGAACAGTACTTTTTTCAGGATGAAAGGTATATGTCCGTTTCTTTAAAAATAAAATCAGGATGATCGAATCAGTCGTTTAGGTATGAAAAAGTAACAAACAAACTTACTTTCGCATTTATAATAATATTAATGTTGGTTAGGAGTTAGGATTAGGATTCCTTTAAACTCTGCATAAAGGAAAAGGATCTAGGCGCATCAGGGATCCGTCGGCCCTGCATAAGTTAACGGTTAGTTTTCAGTCTTCTACATGGAACGAGAAATACATGGTATTTTATGCCAAGTTTTCAGGTGTCTTATATTCTTCAGCCATAAGATTGATCTTAAGGCGAGCAAAGAGAATATAAGTTCTTGTCACAGTTGCTGAAAAACAGCTGTCACTGACAGGCAGACGGACCGACCAAGTAGCACCTTTAGGCAAATCTGTGGAACAACAAGGGCCACAACACACTCCCTAGGGGTACACCACAAGTTTTATACCCATCTCAAGCAGCTTAATAGGCTGTATTCAAGCTGTCCAACCCCCAGTAATACAAATGCTTAAAGAACAGTAATAATTTAAGGTGTCGTCGAATAGTCTTTTGAAGTATATCTACAAGCTGAGGCTAAGTTTTTAGCTTGCATAGCATCATCATCTGACCCGCTTTCTCTCAGCTAAGTTGGAGCCAGCGTCCAGTCACACCGGATTAAGCTGAATACCAGTATTCTAAATGGAGCGACTAAATTTTAGACCTGTGCGGGTGGCTACACAGTGGTCTTACACGTATGGCCCTGCAGTGTGTTGTGAAGATTTGGGGCACGTCTGTTTATCTATACTAATATTATAAAGAGGTAAAGTTTGTAAGTTTGTGAGGTTGTAGGGATCTCTGGATCTACGATTTTGAAAATTCTTTCACTTATAGAAAGCTACATTAACCCGAGTGCCTTAAGCTATATTTACAACGTTTTTGTCGGAAATTATCGTGGGATAATTTCCGACCAAAACGCGAGCGAAGCCGCAGGCAACAGCTAATTATGTGCTGTTGGTTTTCAAAAAATAAATGGGGCAATCATTAATATAATAATTATATTAAAAAGACGAAGGGCCCAAAGTCGAACCTTGCACTACAGGGACAGACATTTTACTTTTTAACCCATTTAATTGTTCAACACTTATATTAATATGTGTAACTTTCTTTTCATGTCAAGTAGCTGCCCGATTCGTTCTGGAAGTAATGAGACAATCCGTAAATATATTAAAAACATAAACCTCACTAGACAACCTTGTTTAATGCTTTGGTTATTACGATCGTAGAAAAAACAGAACCTTGAAATAAATGTGAATGGACTTTAAACATAATTAATGTAAACCGTACAGTGTTTGTATGTTTTTAAATCCGGCCAGTTATTGCCAACAGACTTTATTTGGAATGTTTATTTATTTATTTATATATGTGTATAGACAACATACATAACAGGACATTACATTAAAACAGAAGGGCACACAGGTACTGTGTTAATTCGTAAGAAATTTCTTCCAGCAGACCTACAAGAGAAGAGTTGGATATAATAAAATTGTCAAACTTTTGTATCTTTAAGTACATTAATACACATTATTACTATCCCACTGCTGGGCAAAGGCCTCTTCTCAACAGACAAGGCACGAGCATTGATCACCACGCTTTCTCAAGACGGGTTGGCGATTTCAGACTTTTTAAAAAGTCCAGGTTTCCTCACGATGTTTCCCTTCACCGATGTCTGTGATGTCCAAGATAAACTTAGAAAGTACTTATGAATTGAAAAAGTCACATTGTTACTAGCCCGGGTTTGAACCCACAACCTCATGCATGAGAGGCGAGGCCTTAACCTCTGGGCCATCACGACATATTATGGACTATACTCCTGAAACTGTCGATAAGTTACGCAGAGGTTTATTTATCCCACCCAGGATTTAAGTCCCATGTAATTGCCATCAACCGGGAAAAAAATCCTACTTAAAATTATATTATCATTATAATTACGGAACAAAGTTACATTTATGTCATAAAATAACCTTTATATACAATTTATTCAATCTAAGCACTGCCACTATTTCACTTCAACCTTGATTGCACTAATTTTTCATACTGCGCCAGTCCAGGTGCATTTGCATTTTTGTACCAATTTTCCTTCTTCAGCAAATTCCACCATGCGTGCACCTTGGTATATTTTTCATCCATGGGCACCAACACATTGATTGAAGAGATACCAGCAACTAATGACACATCAGCTATCGTCAAATGGTTGGCGGCCACGTACTTTGTCTTCTGCAGGTATTTGTCCAGAATTCCATAAGCGTCGTTAACAAGTTCGATTTGTTTCGCAGTGGGTGAATTTTGACCAGACATTAGCCCATTCAATACCTCCCTGGCTGCACCAGCGACGTTCGAAGTCTCGAAAAACAGTCTCTGATGGACTGTCGCACGTAATTTCACGCAACTGGGGTACAATTTCGATTGTTGTCCACCACCATATTTGGATACCAGGTATAAAATTATGGCGTGGCTGTCTGCGAGAAGAAAATCGCCATCTTCTAGTAGAGGAACGGTGTGCATGGGATTTTTCGCCACGTATTCAGGTGATCTGTGTTCTCCGGCCATAAGATCCACGTTTTGAGTCACAAAGTTCAGTTTGAGTAGTTCAGCCATCATCATGGCGGCCCGGGATGGTGGGCTGAGGTCGATTTTGTATATTTTGATCGGCGATGGCATGTTGACTGTTTCAATCTTTGGATGGAACTAGAGGATAGTGGTGAAAATAACGGTTTATATTTAGTATAGTAGTGATAAATTATATGAACGAGCACTTAGCAGAGCAAGATAAGTGAAGATAACGGCGTCATGGGGCCTGATTCACCATGAGATTGTTTAACTGTAACAAATTGCCGAAGGGCTTTTTGTCACACGAGTGTTGTTAAAATTTATGAATTATCAAATTTGTTTGTAAGGTTGTATGTAGGGGTTAATCTCCGGAACTTCTAATCCGATACCGAAAATCCTTTTACTAATGGAAAGCTATATGATCCCTAAGTGCCCGAATATCACAGGCTATATTTAAATTCCGTGGGATAATTTCTGACGATAACGCAAGCGAAGCCGCGGGCAAAAGCTAGTTTATCATAGTTTTCTTCTTATTAGATATTTTTATAGCTCAAAGATTTAACCCAGACTGATAATGATTGAGACATTTTGAGTTCGTCATTTCTTGATGCAGATACGATAGTTACCTACATCATCCATGGCCCAAATGTCTATCTTAGAATAGGTCATATTTATTATATTTACGGTGTCTACACCGTAAATATAATAAATATGACCTATTATAATCCAATTCTATTCTATTCTATTTTGATTAATTATAATCTATTATAATTAATCAATACTCTTTACCATACACCAATTTAAATGAGTGTTCATTATCATCATTTTAGCCCAAAGACGTCCACTGCTGGACATAGGTCTCCCCCAAGTGTCGCCACAGTGACCGGTCCTGTGCGCCTCGCATCCAGCGATCCCCGCAAGCTTCACAGAGTGTTCGTCTTTCAAATATAATGAAAAGTTGTCATCGCAGAATTTACCTTTTATGCAAATATCATTATTCACACAGTCCGAGTTCTTTTTCATTGATATTCCCCTTAGTCACAAAGTCAGACGAAACTTTCACTTCATAGCTATCATGCCAGTAACTAGCGAATGTGTTATCAGGCTCTTTATCCGGAAGTAATTAAGTATTCTGTATAATATGATAACAATATAGTGCATGAACAGACGATTTACAGAAACCAATGTTTATAGGTGGGTGTATGAAGTTCATGCAAGGTACCCCTTTTAATTAAGGTGACAAGAGAAAGGTTTCCAATACACAAGAGCTTGCATGAAAATACATCAACGTAGTACCGAATATATTGTGTGCAACAATGGACTGTTCTGTATTAATATGATAAAAAAATAAGGACTTCTTTGAGGAGATAAAGAAGCATCATACATAAAATGAATCATTATATGATTATTTATTATTTTATGGATCATTGTTATCTGATAATAATAAATTTAATTAAATTAATATTGTGGTGCATAATAACGAACGACTACTTTATTATATTAACAACAAGAAACATTTACACCTGCAAAACAAAAATGTCACCCTCTCACATAACCCCATCCAATTACCAGTAACATTCAAATATCGGACCAATTAATTTCGTTTCAGCGCAGGCGTTTTGACGGCGAAAAAACAAAGCCAAAGGGAGGCAAGCACGTAATCTGAGCATGAAATATAGCAAGATAAAATCAGGGGTAGTTATCTGAATAAAGTCGTTCCCATTCAAATGTGCGCTGAAAACTGTGAGAGCCCATTTCGGCTGGACCTTTGTTGGGGTAGAAGTCATAAGAGGTTGCGGATTTGAATGTTAAGGATGGAGGTGACTTTGCGTGTTTTGGGAGGCTTTTAAAATAATAAGTTTTCGAATAAAATAAAATAACATCAAGCCTGGAATCCCCAAAAGCTTAGGCAGAGTTATACTTATAGTACACCCATATTTCGTGAGTTATGTTTGAGTCTAATGTTTTAGAGGGCGAACCTTTTGCCATGAACGGGGAACAAATCCAAACTCCGAGCTACTCCTGAGGAACTTCTGACGGAAACCCATCAGAACATGATAGTATACATTTACAAAAAAGGTCGAGCTACTACTACGAAATTCCTGATGAAAAAACACAAAAACCACCAGAATATGATAGTGTCAATACAAAGTATTGACACAACAAAAAGGGTAAAAGATTAAGTAAATCAGTCATGAGGTACGTATTTATTTTCCGACTAGTTTTGACCTCGAACGGAAATCATGGCCATGTTGTCATCAGTAAGAAAAACCAAGAGTTGGAAGTGCAAACATGGTTCCATCCAACGAAGGACAGATGATCCGCCTCGCAGAACCTTGGACGAAGGAAGTTGGAAGACTCCTTAAGTAATGTTTGCTTACGACACGTGGTTTAGTAAATAGGAACGCGAAAAACCAAACTCAATATTGAAAAATTCACTCCAAATTGTGCAATACACATTTTCAACAAAATGTCGTCTCATGATTTGTAAGCTAATTGATAATGAACAAAGATATACTATTTTTTACAGGCCTTCAACATTATAATAAATCAAACATCTGATAGAGTCCGAAAAATAAAAACAGATGATAATAAATTAGCAAGTCATTATGATAGTGTCACAAACAACAGATATTTGGTTCATAGAGATTCAAAATAAAGCCGTATCATAATAGCCGCATTCATTCAAGGCAAGTGTTTTACATGACCTGGGAGAATCGTGTTACTACTTGTCCCCCTTTACCTATTGCGCAATATTTCTGAAATTATTCGTCGGACTGCCAAGTCATAGGTCTCAAGTTCGAACCCAAGACACGCACCTCTGATTGTTCGGATTCATGTGCGTATTGTATAATTATCGCTTGCTTCGGTGAAGGAAAACATCGTGAGGAAACCAGCATGCCTGAGAGATATTTCTCGACGGCATGTAAAGCCAAGTCAGAGGACCATGGACGGCATAAAAACTCTGACACCAGGTTAGGCACTAACCACACGATAAAGAAAGAGAAATTTCCACCCTAGGTCCTATCCGTATCACGGTACGATGCTCTATTGTAGACAAATAGTGGTCTTTAGTTGGTTGCCATGACAACGCCGAACCACTGCAAGGACTCGAACGTTACATCAACGCTTATCTAAATCCTTGTGACCTGAACTGCCTTGTTGTGGTCTACTGGTCGCAGGAACCGCTGCCGAGCACGTCGTGAGCCATTGGCTGGGAAGACAGAATTTTTCTTTTTGGAATTCGTTGGTAAAATTCCTAATCCATATAGATTTGCACACTGTTACTATGAGCACTATCGGGATTTCATAGGATATACTTCCAGATTTTGGGCTGGTACTAGTACGCGATAGGGTTAACCTGACCAGAGACCAGTCTCATACTATGTGGGTCTTCACATTGTTATCAGACCAAAGAGGATGTGGGGTGTTACAAACATCCTCTTTAAGGGGAGAGCGAGTTGCATCTGAAGCAACTGCTTCAGATGCAACTCGCTTTTCCCTTCATTTTAAACCAAACCCGGTCACCCGATTACGACCAGGTACACACTCAAAGCTGGATTTCGATATAGCTGTTAAGGCCGTTTACCATGTATCACGCTTTTTAGCTACGGGATAACGGCAGAGACCGAAATAAAAGTGTTTTTGTATGACTATCAAGCGGTGGGTTGTTGGGCTGTAAAAGTGTATAGCTAGCTTTGGGGGCAAAGGTGTGTTTGCTGTGTTTGTTTTAGATAAAAGGGTTGATTAAAATAATTGTGTGAAGTCTCCATCTAGGCTGAGCCTGTTCCAGGTAGGTATTATCGTTAGGGCTGACTTTTTGTTCTACACAAAACATAAACGTTATGTTCACATGTGTATAATTTGGTGTCCTAATGCCTCAATTAACCGGGCCAATCCAATTAAAAAAGTCCTTAGCGGAAAATTGTAAGGTGTTTTTGTCCGACTTAGGAATCGAACTCAGGAGGGTCATGTTCAGTAGTCGCGCTCCTCCCGCTTGGGTTACATTTGGGTGAAGAATAAAGAGTAAAGTTATCTGGGATGGTCTCATAAGTGCGTTGCTAAATGCTGACGACTATAATAAATTTTAAACATGCCACCTTTAAGTTTTCCAGGGTATGGTTCCGTGTGGTATGCGTTCCGTGACGGGAACGCATACCACACGGAACCATACCGTGACGTCCTGGAAAACTTAAAGGTGATGCGGAGGAATGAGAAAAATGTCGTGACAAAATTTTTGAGCTTGAATGTAAGTGGCTATGAGACCAAGGAAACATGGCTGGGCTGTGGGAAAGATGATATACAGGGTTTAAACGAACCCTTAACGAACCCGTCAACCAAGCATGACGTACACCAAACTAAGAAACTTTACGCAAAAATTATTGCTGGGAAACGACTTTTTGTTTTGCGGTGCAAAATCACGTTTTACGGTATGACTCAAAACATTGTGCTGATGGATGGATTGAATAGTACGGGGGTCGTGGTGGTGTTTAAGTAAAGTTCTGACATAAAAAAAAAGGATTTAAAAAAAAAAAAACTAGTGAAAAAGTTGGAACTTTGACCCCAATATTTCCGTAACTAGAAGGTATTATGTAGAACGACAAAATGATCGCCTTGACGGGGAGAGCAAGTGCTTTTCGGCATCGTTAAGGATCTTTAAATAAAAAGTTGGTCATTAGATGAGGACAAATAAAGAAGTATGCAGCAGGAGTATGATGCTGCATATTTTAGATTTCTACTTGTCGTGTCATTAGTCATTACACCATAGGTGACTTCCTATCTACATCAATCTACTACTATCTGTGTATCTTTACGTCGATTTTCCTATACATCATCATCATCATACATCGGACACCTACATGTGGCATTGATCCTTATCAAAATATGGTATGATAGTAATAAAGCAAATAATAATGACTTCGGGCTTTCATATCAGTAGGTAGACTAGCCAGGAGGTTTTGTGTGAGCTCGTCTTATCGCCGAGATAACTGTGGCGATGATCTCATTGAGACTTTTATTTCTATTCTTCTATTTTTACTAATGGTTAAAAAATACGACTATTTTAAATTCTGGTTGAATCTATATCATTTATATTTTGCCAGACTTCCGCGTTGGTGTAATGGTCGCAAGCACGACTCCTGCGCATGAGGTCCTGGGTTAAATTCCCAGGTCCGGCAAAGTGTCATTGGAATTCTATCAGGAATTTCTCAGTAGCAGCCACGGAGTCTGGATTTGTGCCCGGTTTTGTTGGCAATAGGCTCGTCCCCTATTACATGGTACTTAAACATAACTGGCGAAATGTGGGTGTACCATTAGGTACACCTCTGCCTAACCCCTCGGGGAGTACAGGCGTTAGATATTTTGCCATGATTTGTTTTCAATCTACACTAATATTATAAAGAGGAAATATTTGTATTTTTGTGTGAATGTTTGTAATGAATAAACTCAATATCTACTGTAGCGATTTCAAAATATCTTTCACCATTAGAAAGCTACATTCACCCTGAGTAACATAGGCATCCGTACGAAGCCAGGACGGGCCGCTAGTATTTTATAAAGTTTATGCGTTAATCAATTGTAGTAGATAGGTATTTTATTTTAAGTTTGCATGCTGAAAAGAGTAAGCGAAATGATTAAAAACATAATAGCTTTAAGACCTAATTGTACCATATTTCTTGCAAAAAAGATTAAGTACATATTATTATATAGGCCCTAATTAGACCTAGCTCGATAGAACTGGAAATCAAAGGAAGAGGCCTTTACCTAGCAGTGGGATAATGTAGGCTAACAGTGGCAGTGACAGGTGGTGCTAAGAAAATGTAATCAAAATCTGTTTGTTACAGGAGTCTCGAAATATGGCAGATAACTTCTAAAATCTACAAAATGACACATATATAGATTAAAGTGGCTCCTAAAATCTATCAATAATAATACGCATAGAGTACTGCTGGCCTACACTATTTTTTGGCGATTTTTATAACGTAGGTGGACCCGCGTGGAAATTTTGTGTGAGAAAAAAACCAAAATAAAATATAGCCTATGTCGTTCCCCAGGATATAATCTATCTCCGCACCAAAATACGATCCGATGCGATCCGATCATCCGTTTACTCGTGAAAAGGTTACAAACAAGCAGAGTTACTTTCGCATTTATAATATTAGTATGGATGTGTGAGGGCTGTTGGTAAATATTTCTGAAGTTGTCTTAAAAAATTGTATATAAAAAACAAGATTACGACGTTAGTTCTGATTAAAGTCACGCGCCAAAAGTTCCTTGTACAACTTTATTATTGTCTATAAGTATTGACGAATTTTATTTGTTAAATTAGTTGTTATTGTGTCGCAAATAAGCGTTCGGGCATCGTGACCATTGCTGTTTTAGAATCAAACTTGCTGAAATGTCTTAAATTTCAGACTTGCAGTTGTTTTGCAGGGTACGCATAGTAATGCGTACCCTGCAAAACAAAGAGTTTCCTGAAATCAAATCAGCAACATATAAACGGAAAATAAACCAATTTAAACATCATAAAATACAAACATTTCTTTCCCCGATTAGCGTGTATACAAGGTGATAATAAAAACATCGTATACAGGGTGTAACATACTAATAACAGCATAACGACGTATTGTGTATGTCGATGGAAGTCGCTCGAAGTCGCTCGCTATGTCTAATGGATCCCGCTTTGTACACTTTCAACGTGAAATCATAAAAATTGTTGGCAAGCGCGAAATGGAAGCCGTTCCGGGAATCCGTGTTTTATTTTTAAAGAATAATAGAAATGTGTGAAGAATGTTATTTGTGTTTGTTTTGACTTAGAATGAGATAAAAATGCTTGTTGGAATAAATTGAAAGTTTATTTTTCAATTTTTGTTTTGCTACGAATGTTTAACTGGACTCATGTTTTATTTTGACAGCATTTTATTTAAGTAATTACTTAATGATAAAAGGTATACAGTAAAATCAGCTGTTCCATTCATGTTGACCGTGAAGGTCTTGCACTTTTGTTTAAAACAGCTAGTAGTCAATTTTTGTGTAGGTAATTCCCTAAACCATTTAGAGAAACATAATTATGAATACGGTCGTAGACGACCAAATTTAAATAAAAATGCAACATCTTTCTCTAACCGCTTAACTCAACGTTATTTTAAACTGAACCCTAAAACATACAGGATGTATATTTTATAGCATCCAAACAAAATTATGTTCGCGAGTAAGCTAGCTAAAATCAACTTATTGGTATCTCTCCGAGTTTCGTATAATACGGGGGGATATACGCACACACAAGGCTTCCGTTTTACGAGATAATATAAAGAAATATTTAACGACCCTTGTACCATCACCCTATGTTGGCTAAAAAGGTTTTTATCTTTCGTAATTTTATTTTTATTCTTATGTTGGATATTTTCCGTTTTGCGTAGAATTTCTTTCAGGCTGTTTGATTTTCCGGGACGATGAAGTCCTTATTAGTTTGCTAATTAATTTTGGAGTGATTGTTAATAAAGGGATTTTTAGTTTATTCTTCTTTTGGGAGGAGTATTTTTAGCTGTTTGATATGACTTTAGCCAAAATTGGTCGATGAAATAGCCTGTTAAATTATCATAGTTCTATCCTTTCAATAAATAATATTCTCAATGTTACAATTATTTTACTGTCACTCAAGGACTTTGAAAAAACTACAAGTCTTGTTTACATTGTAATCTTTTCTTTCAGTCTAAATCTCGCATCTTAAGTCGCAAATCTAAACAACTTAGCAAGCTATAGCACCACTTTACTACCGATAAAAAAAACATGACCACCCTTAAAAAATAGGTACCGTACATAATTGTTGATAAAAAGTCAGACTTGTTTTGTAGGAGCAAGGGATGCTGGGGGATCTGTTGTAGAAAAGCAAGCCGAGTTGGGGCTGGATACGATGATACAATCGTTATTAGATTTACATTAACAGCCTTGCGGCTCGGGACGGGGAAATGGCGACGGTGGGAAATTAAATGTAAAAAGTGAAATTTCATTTTCGTGGTTATTATATGACTGTTAGTTGATGGTATTCATAGTCATTCATTATTTTAATATTTTAATTTTAATTTTTGTAATTGTTAATTTTTGTTATGACATTATAATTTTGGGAAATTTGAGTTTTGATTTATATTATTTAATTAATTATTTTTGTATTTAAATTTAAATTTTTGTAATTGTTCATCTTTTTTTAGTCATTGACATTATAATTTTAGAATTTTAGATTTAATTTATCTTATTTAATTGTTTTAATTTTGTTACGGATTGAATTTTTAAACTTTTTAATTGTAAACTTATTTCAAATGTGTGCTTTTATGATCCTAAATGGATTGAAATAAATGATTTTGAATTTGAATTTAAATAGTCAAAAATAATTAATAGAAAGCAATACCCTCCTTTTCAAGATAGTCGGGTAAAAAGGCAATTGTGAATTTGTTAACTTAAAACTTGCAAGGTTTAATGTTACTGAAACTTTTTTTAACACTTATTATTCTAACCAAAGCCTTCCTTCATTTTTTGTGAAAATCTAAAAAGGTACCAATTTTAAATAAAAAAAGGCACCTTTACACGCTTCACAACTCTATTATTAATTCACTTCCTCAACTTATAAACTCCAAACTGTACACTTTTTCTGCTCTCAATTGTACAGTCAAATTGTATCAAGCGGCCTCGTTAGAGCCATTATATTGTGCCTGCGTCATTACTCAAATTTGGTGAATTTTTCCTTATCAACCGTTATTGTAGCCACGTACCCGTCACGTACCTGTTACGTACCCTGAAGTTACCCTGCGTTACCCTGGCTACAGTGGGCCGTGTATGTGTAGGAAACATGGAGTAGTTAGCAAATGGAGTGATGAACGAGTAACCAGCGCGTGACAGCTGTCAAAGGTCTTTGGATAATCAACGGTACAAGAATCTTTTGGAGTGTGGCGAGAATTGGAGCTAAAGCCGCAATCTTGTTTTTTCAATACATTTCACAATACGTACCGAACAATTTTATCTGAAAACTTCGACTGACTCTCAATTGGAAATTCAGTATGTGATGATAGAAATAAAAAACAATTACTCCTCTAAATCGGCAAAATTTTCAGCAAAATTAAATGGGAAAATGACCACTTTCCATGATTTTTTGATAACATTACAATTTCACTGGAAACTTTCAATATAATAGTGTATGCAAGATGACACTGAAATAATTGTATGGCAATAAGATAACACGTAGGTATTACGCGAGACGTAATAAACACAACTGACAAATATACCTCTGCCAATCCCGTCGGAGATTACAGGCGTGATATTATGTTATGTGAAATCATTATAATGATTTGCATCTTATAACTCCATTTGCTACCCATTCCGAGATAGACACAGATGAAAAAATATACTCATAATGATGATTTTATTGGTCTCCCCTTTCTTTGAAGTTGTCATTTTTTTGCTCGAAGAGATGGCTGTTATAAAAGAGTGCACGTGTTCAATGGTAATGTGGCGTTATGTCCTTTTTATGGGGTCTTTGATATGTGTACATTATTAATGTTTACCATCCACTGGGTTTGTTGTGAATGAAAATAAAAAAATACTTCGTGCTGAATTGGGTGAAAGATCATAGGAATGTTTTGAAGGAAGAGAAGGTGATGTAATTTTGACAATATTTTTGTTTTTACCAGTCAAAATATAAGTTTTATACACAGTTATTAGTTTCGACCTACTTTAACGAGAAAACCTTTTTCACCTTTTTCCTATATAAGTGAAAACTACAGAACACGACCTCCTACGATACTCTATAGGTAGGAACTTCATCAAAATATTTTTTTCAAAATTTTGCTGTACCGATATTGTCTGACTAGCAATTGTAAGGTCGCAAGCATAAAACCAAAATTGCAATTTTGTTATGATCACCTCTTATCTTAATCATTCAGAACCATAGCCATAGACACCTGTTAGCCCCTAAAAGGATCCACGTTGCGATAATACTTAAATTAGAATAAACCTTTAAGTTTCCAAGTTGTAAGTAACGTTTAATGTCGCGAAGTTGGTAAATTAGTAACATAATATTTTGGCTGGTATTAGGGACACGCCATCTACTTCCGTGATCGGTACAAACAAACCGATGTTTGTTTTTGTGTTCATTGGTAGTTTATAAACAAAAAAATATATTTTCAGGTAGCATGTTCTTTTAATTTAATTTGAGGCACCACATACAGTGAATGAAGGAATCGATATATAAAACACAATTCAATTCAATATATTTATTTGTGAACATAGGTATATAATAGATGTTATAGTCCATGCAGTCGATCACTATGCCTACCATTTAATGGTGTACAAATGTTAATTAATTCTATTCAAATAATACATCAAAGAAAAAAAAAATACAAAAAAAAAAAAAAACAATAAATCAATAACATAATAAATCAATAACAGGGAAAGAGTCAATACGAATGTCAAGAACAATAAGAAATATAAATGAAATATTGTGGTTAAATGTCAATTTTAAAACTTGAAAACACATCATTATTCGTAATGTCATAAAATGAAAACAATGAGAAAACTTTATGTCAATGTCAATTATAAAATTCGTCAACCCACAACATCACAACATAATATTAGCATTCAAAAATTACTCAATAGAATAATAAGCCTTAACTATTAATAATTTAAATAGCATTTTTTTAAATAAATATATAGTCGCTGCTGCCTTTATACATTTCGGAAGTTTGTTGTACAGTTTAGGACCCATAGTGAAAATGCTTTTCTGAAACATTGCAGTTTTACTCGGAATTAAGTTTAACTTATCAGCTCTACGAAGGCGAACACATGGGTAAAACTTATAGCTCACGTTTCGTTGCACTCCCTACTCCTCGGATCAGCATCACCTCATCTCAAACTCAAAGCATTTATTTCAATTAGACCATAACAGGCACTTTTGAATGTGGAAAACTAAGGCGAAGCTACAGTCACAGACAAAAGGCATAATAACTTGTGAAAGTACTGTAGTTACCCATTCCAAAGTGCAGATCTCTATGGAGAAGAATGGGCAAGAAACTCCGTGGACACTCTTTTCAATCAAAATATTGTTACAAGATCTCGGTTACATCATTCATATTGAGATTATAATATATGAGAACGATGTAGAAAGACGTGCACATTAAGAGCGTCCAGAGTAAAAGATTATAATTATCAACAATTTAATTGAATTCCGATAACATCATATTATCACTGTCATGTCTTCTTCTTTCATGCTTTTGTTTAAGTCGCCATCTCTACAGTTACCTGCTTTTTAGCTACATTCTTCACACAGTCCGTCAACTGATAATTGGTCTTCCCTGCTCTTTTATACACATTCATACTCAAAACTGTCTTCACTATAACATGTGAGCTACAGTGCGGGGTTTCATAGAAATGATGGTGATCAATCTAGTTTAGGCAACGCTGCAGGTGCAGTACTTGCCTATACATGTACATTGAGCTTTAAGCGTGGTGATTATTGCTAAGCCTATATGAAAAGAGACCATTCGCCATGTATGTACATGAAATTACAAGTTGTTTGGTAGGTACCTATTATGTCAAAAAACTTTTAACGTTGACATCTTTCGCAACGCATCACTAGTATCGCATCACTTACAGCCAGGGCTCAGTTACACGAAATTTGTTAAGTTATAATGGTGTGACGCCGAAGTTGACGTGGAATTGCGTCAAGGTAGGAGCATCCTTGACGCGACATGACTTTGTACAAGTTTTGTTAGACTACTGTTATTGGAGACAATTTGTTGTTTCAAGTATACGGCTGCAGCTTGAAAGTTGGTGAGTTTGCGTTGAAAAGCAGTAAAAGTTAGTGGATCAAATATTTTCTGCCAAAGTTGGTCACCGTATTCGCCACAACTGCAGTTGTTTGCCTCAGTGACGGTAAACCCCAGGATGACTGGTGAAGAATCCAGGATAAGGGAACTCCTCACCATGCCTATCACCGATCTATAATGCGAGCCAAGTTTAAGACGACGGTCGTTTATTCAAAGTTTGACAAAGCTATATGCCGATAGCTTCTTAGGGCGCTTTCGAAATCGCTTCTTTTCGAAACACTTCGTCATCAAACCTTCTATGACAACCATCATCACAACATTTTTGTGTTATCAGCCTGTACTGGTCCCACTGCTGGTCAAAAGTCCTCTTCCTTATGAAAGAGAGCGAGCTGTTATCGATCAGTTCTGGTTTTGGACGACGACACTTTTTTCAGATGGCTTGGGTTCTATGACAGGCCGGTTTTTTTTGCTTTACCGTTTTGTGTTTTAATCTTTATTCTTTATAGATTAGTTAGTGCCTAACCTAGTGTTAGAGTTCTTATGCCGCCCATGGGCTCTAACTTGGCTTTACATGCCGCGAAAAATATCTCATGCATGCTGGTTTCTTCAAGATGTTTCCTTCACCAAAGGATGTGGTAATTATACAGTATGTTTTAATAAAACAATGTAACGCGCCTGTCTCGGTTCGAACCCGCGACTCATCGGCACTATTCATCGCATTATCTCCACTGATCATCACAACATTTGCTGTCTCAAATTCTACCTTCGCAATTAGTAATAGCAAACCTAATTAAACGTCTAATTACAATTTGCTCAGTGCGAGCAAATATGCATGGAAGTCCATTACGGTACGATGGCTATTAATTATTAATTACGGTATCGCTTTACAGGCGCGGGCTGGAGGCTATGGTAATACTTGTGGTCACTTAACACTGCTTAGATGTACACATTATGTACAACATGTTTGCACAAATGTAAGTCAATTTAGTTTAAGGTACATAAGAGAAAATGTCTTCCGGGAAAGTTCTACATCTAGCTTTTTCTGCCAAGAACCTTCACTTTGAAATGGAAAAATAGGAACATTGAACGTTTCAATTCCCACGTATAAGTCAGAAATTGGTAATAATAATACGAATACTTTCTTTTAATAATTTTTAAGAGATAAAAAGGAATTTATATACAACAAACTGAAATTATTAAAACGAATTTAAAGGATCGGTCAAACCAGGACAGCTCCAGACATGGATATCTCTATACACATACTAACTGAAGTAGGTATTTGTCAGTGTCCGTGTTCGGAGCCGTGACCGCAATCGTTTGACTGAAATATAGTCTTATGGATAAGAATTGAGTCGGTGATACGGAGATCGTTACCATTTTTCCACCAGTTTGCCATTCCAAATTAAAATTCAAATCCCATCATCCCCATCCCTTAATCACCTCACGGCACTAACAGCAAAGACACTCTTGACTCCCCCTTTACTTCAGAACTCACGTAAAACCAATTCCGAGCTCCAAAATAAAGCCGTTTACAAACTAAGAATGGTATTAGAATCGCGTCGCAATCGCTGTAAAACATTCGGCGTGTCGTTTGTAAGTTTAATTAGGGATCCGTGGGACGGACGGACGGATCCACACGTGAGAGGCCTGTGATATTAGTTCGCCAATTTTCATATTAGCTTAAATAATATGTTAGGTTAATTGATGGCTTAAAACGGAAGAGTAAGCGATTTGAATGACTGTGTATTACTTTACTGTGTATTTTATAGACAATACTACTACTACTAGAAATTATAATAGTTTACGGTTTTGCAAATAACTCACAATTAAATTTTAACTAAAATGTTGTTTTTATTTGCAGAAAAATCAAGAACGAGCTCGAAGAACATACAAGTAACACGACACTATTTTATTATTGGCATAAGTTTTAAACAGTTTTTGATGACTCCTCTTATTGAAGCTGTAACAAAGAAAGGTTATATTAATGTATCACAATCTTCATCGCAGCAGTCAGTCACTCAGCAAAAAAACACTTCGAGTTTAATGGTTTGTGTGTGTCCAGATGGTCGAATCAGGCACCTACCAACATTGATTTTACGTTTCAGTGTTTCTTTCAGAGACCTTCGGAAATACCGCTCTTCTAGCTTAAACTAACGTGTTTAGTGTTTAACAAATAAATAACATTCCAATTTATGAAAAAAGTTCAATTTCGTCGCATAAGTAAATTGGCGGTTTTAACATTTTGCTACCGTTTGCTAGAAAATCGGAAGGCGCGATGTTTCAGTCAAACAGAAACAAGCTACGTCTTTAACAATAACGATATTGCACCATTATCTAGGTATAATATTAAGTCATTTTTACACTCTTCTGTAAAGTTGCTAGTTTTGACGTACGTAGTGTTAGAACTTGAGCGACGATTTATCATTTCATAAACAAACATGTTCCTCATTTCCCCCTCTTTCCATTGCCATCTCTCCTCACTTACACCCAACCAAAACCCCGTAGCGATCCAAACTTCTATGGGAGCAAGTTGGAGGCGCGTGTGCTCTTTACCGGGTGTTCTGATGCTGCCACCTGTATTGTAATTAGTTTAACTATACTACCTACGTGTACAAGTCGCACTCAATATTGAGCCACTGATTTGGATGTGTTTGGGTATCTTCAAGTTTGGTGTGGTGATTTATAGATAAGTTAATGGATGAACTGGGTTTTAGACTGTACAGTCTTAAGATCTATCCACACATGTCAGGGCCGTGCCCGGGGCGTGACAGGGCCGTGGCCAAATGTATGTAGGCACTGAAGCTTCGTTTCCGGCCCGGGCACGAATGGGTGTGAACGAGTTCATATAAAAAGTACACACCGATATTTTTTTGAGGGCACGGTCCATCCACGTCCGGGGCACGGCCCTGATATGTGTGGATAGTCCTTTACTTGTAAAGCCCGTTCTCGTTCGCTCCAATGTTCTTTAAAAATATTTTTTTTAAATTATTTTTTCAAAATAATTTCATAGTCGTTCCCCTTAAACAGTTCAGGCATCGAAGCTATTCTGGTAGTTAGTTATCGCCACATTAAATTATATCTTAGGTGACTTCTAGAGAGTGGAAATTCAATGGTTTGCTTGACACAAGCCAAACCTCCACTAATAAACAGATTACTGATGAATGAATCTGCAGATTGCTGATGTATGCAGCACGTAGCGTTCTGTGGTTTGTGCCTACCCCCATGCGAAAAAGGTGTGAGTTTACGTATGTATGAATCTGCAGTAACTGCTAGCTAGTCATCGGTACCAATTGGTTTTTAAGGCCGAAACACACCGGATCCGTACACGTAGACGTGCACGTGCACGTGCACGTACCATGACGTTGTAATATATGGAACTTTATAGAGACATGGCACACCGCTTGCGTGACGTACACGTGCGCGTAGACTACATGCGTAACGCTACGCATTGCAGCTGCCATGTGTCAAACTTGCTGCGTACCTACGCAGAGCGGAACAGCAACGTCACATTGATGCGTGCAGTGATGACGTTGCAGTCAATGGCATTCCGTATTGGACGTCACACCGAACAAGTTTGAACACGCACGTATCTTTGCTGCGCGTGACTACGCGCGTGACTTACGCTTTCAGTTGTATTCGTTTTCAAGTTTTACCGATAGTAAGTGATGTTTTGTTTCGATTTTAATGATGAATAATGAAATTAAAGAAAAACTAATTGTTTGTACAACACAAAAAACAAAGAGTCAAAATATGTCATATAAAACTTGAACCCATTGTTTTTTGGCACACCCAGGAATATTCTGTCACAATAACAGTAATATTGCTTCTTCTTCATCAGATGAACTACTTGGTCCGTTTACCCAATCTTCTTCAGACATCGTGCACAAGAATTGCTGGGTACGCAAAGGACCGGTGCGTTGCGTGCGTACCACGTATGCGTAAGCGTAAGCGTACGCATATGCGTAACCCGGTCTGTCGGGGTTCACGCGCGTCACCACGCGCGTGTACACGTGTACGTCACGCCACGCATCTGGTCTGACCAGGCCTTTAGGTGGAAATATGTATTTAATGCGTACAGAACTATCTATTTTATTGTTGTTTCAAGCTTGTTTATATTTCTGTAGTACAAATGTACGAGCCTTCCGCCCGATTGACAACTAACATGATTTGCAAGCTAATATTGATAGCGTTCGGTAATATTCCAGGTATTTCCAATCACATTCGACACGCTTATTTGCACGTACATCCAGTTTACAGGATAAACATTACACACTGTAATATAAGTTCATCGAATCAGGCTTTGAAGTGATATTCCTGTATCACAGACACATTTACTAACCTGTAATGACCACACATTGGTCTGGGAGTAATGTTTGTATAACAGTGTGGATTGGACTGTACCTAAAGTTTGTCAAATGGATGGTGTTAATTGAGACAGATTCTAAAGACTAGCTAAATCAGCTGCTTCACTGAGTTCATCGCAGACAGCAAGCGTAGTGATCAATGCCGAATTTCTAATTTGAGCGGAAACCTTTGTGAACAGTGGGCCAATTAGGTACTTGCTAATTTAGTGTCAAAGGTAAAGGCACAAAATTTGAACATTTGAGTCGTCGTAGTCGTTCGTCTCGGTAGCAATTGAAGGGTGTTTTGGAAAAACAACCAAAATGTCAAATTCATACAACTTAACAGGAAGCAAATAAAACTTATAAAAATGGAAATATTGGAACAAAAACCTCCTTTAAAAAAAACCGCCAATGTCCACGGACCTAGGTTCTGTTTGCCAGATACAGTATGGACGTTGGTTGTTTTGCCAGAAACACCAAAATTTCGGCGTTATAAATATTTCTCCCGGATGTTGGCTGTTTTTTGCATTATCTGCAATAGTCAAGTTTTAGTATGAGTTAAGGAGAATCCAAAGAGAAAAAAACCCGCTATCCCAATTATGTTAGTCCATGTCAGTTTAAAAACTAGTAATCTAAATACTTAACCGCAATTCTTCTTGAACAACCCTCTAAATAGGCCCTCCTAAAGAGGTAATGATCCTTTTTTTTTTAGAAAAAAAAAAACTTATTCTTCATTTACCTACTTACCTTGTTATCAATCACTTCAACAAATTATGTGTTTTAATTTTAAGTAAACGCAACTCCGGCCCCCAAGATACAGGCGCAGCCTAGTTTGGGGACCTCCACTTTCTATATATGTTAAAATTTTACTTGTTACGTTGATTCATAGCGCTAAGTTAGGTTAAGCAATTATGTTTTTGTAACAATGGTTTAATAAATTTATTCTTATTCTTATTCTTAATTCTCTCCTACCAATTCTGCAATAAATAACCAACATTTTACAGCACAAAAATACCTATCTCGTATAACAGGGAAAAAAAACAAAAGAAGCAACTAAAACGTAGTCGTCATGCGCCCTTGTGCAAAGTTGAGCGCAACAAGGGCTGTCTTAGCATCGTCAGACGTAGCCGCGGGCCCGTCGCTAACGACTGCACTTCTGGCCCACCTTAATACGAGCCCGCCACGACAATTTGTTATTTGTACAGTTTTTAGTTTTTACAGAATCGTGTAATGGTGGAGGTGATACGTATAAATGTTTTGTGATTGTCCCAGTGAAGACTATTATTTTTTTACAATGAGCAGGCAGCATACAAACTGATATGCTTGCTTACTCATTGCCATTTGGCAATTTAGTCTTGCTTTTTAATGCAATAACAAAAGTACTACAATCGACAACGCAGAGAGCAATTAATACTTGGTTTTGTATTTTATACACAGAATGTAATATCAACCAATCAATGAATCAATCACTTTATTTTCAGGCAATTAAGGCCCATAAATGCAATACATAAAATAATGTTATATACGATAATAAATATAATTATGTGATGTTACCTTGATTTATTGTACAGTATACATACTATTACACGCTGTACAGTCTGTTAAAAGCTACTCAAAGCTGGCTAGTAAAGCTTTTTTTAACCCAATCAGATACAAGTTAAGATATTTTTGAAGCATTTGTGACTTAGTACTTTGCTGAAAACGTTGAAATAAAAATGCTTAAAATTATTTGATTCTATCGGTATGCCAATCAGCTGATTCTCGAACAATACCTACACCCTTATGTACATAATACCTACAAGTCTAGTACATACAAATGTGACAAGATAACATTTTACGGCAGTTTGCCGTGGTAAACCGAGAGGCATCTTTTAAGCAGACATGTACGGAATAACAATGTTTATTGTACGACTATCGGGAATGTTTACTAGGTGTTCTATGTTCTAGTGGACATTCTGTTGGACTGGAAGCTGACCCCAAGGTAGTTGAGAGAAGTATAGGCAGTTGATGACGTTTACGTGATGCCCACTGGTTTTATTTTTATTTATTTATCACTAACACTACTAACATTGCAGGGAATTCCTAATTTGTTAGCGTGGTCCTAAATTAAACTATTTTAAATAAAATAACACATACAAAATTGTTTTTGTGAATTCATTCAGAGTGCAGGAAAATAAATCAATCCTGTCAACAGTGTCATTTAGTGCGTGCAAGGCGCGTGTCAGTGGCGTTTTGCTGAGCAAGTTGGTTCGTGTTTGAGGCACTACTAGTAATCGTGGCTTCTAGCGAAATTATAGGGTTACAGCATAAACTGATTCCTGTAGGTGCTGGGAGCTGGTAGAAAAAGCTGATTAGATTGTGACTTTGACTGTATGTGACTACTTATGTTTAGGCAGAGGTAAAAGGCTGAAAACGCCTATAAATAATAAACTGTTTTGAGAATGATTATTCTAAGCCTATATTTTCCCACTGTAGGGCAAAGGTCCCCCTTCCTTCCTTACACTTTTCGCGATCTAATGCGATATAGGCCAATTCTTTGAGAATTAAATATCTAATAACATGCCATCAAAGGTTGTATCCATAAAAGTATTCCCTCAAGCTTCCGAATCAAATTTAAAAGGACTAAAGAGTTCTCTGATAAAAATGAGATCATCACTCGTTTCTCCCCCACTGAACCCGGTCAGCAGGGGGACACATACACTATACAAATCTGAATAAAATCCCAAAGAATTGTGTCCATACAACACAATACATTATTATATCTTCAAGTGCTACCACCGCATTTCACACCGCTTTGTTGGCACCCATAAGTTCTGCTCACCCCACAACGAACCGGTTGGGTGTCACGCTTGTGGAACGTTTTGCGTCGAGTAGCGTGCCTAATGAGTAGGGTTGGCGGATGTTCTGGACACTGCTGGGAAAAGTTTGAGTATGGTTGTGTGTTGCTATCTCAGTAACTTGTGAAGGCTTAAATGGCGTTTAGAACAGGTAGTGTATTGTGATGTTTTGGGAGCTTTACATCAGCTTTTTCATTTCAGATGTCTTACTTCTTTTCAAATAGTAATCTAAAACCAAATGAATGAAGAATATAATAGGTTTTTTTTTAATGTTTGTTGCTATTACAACAAATTACTGTTTTCTATTCAAACCATAATATAATTTTTTAGATCTAAGTAGTATGATTGTAGAGGAGTCCACACAGTGGTAATACTTTCGTCATGAGCTGGTCTAGCGTAGTACGGAGTTTCAATAGGCTAAGGGGCGATTTCATCATGATTTTACTACCATCGACATGTGGCCAGCCGTATCCATAAGTATCAAAAGATCTTTTTGGATCTTTTTAATATTTCCGCCTCATATCATTTGCTTAGATATTTATGTTAAAACCAAGGCTACAAAAACTAAATGCCATATCTTCAAAAGTTCCCGTGGCAACCCTACCAACAATAAGTGTGTGGCCCCTAAACGTGACAGAATGATAAGCGTGTCGAATGAGCGAGTTGATTGAAACGAAGCCGGCATGTTTCTATAGAGATCGCCGATGAATAGGCGAATTATCATAACTTGTACTATGCACTTTAATAAATAGATTGTTGTGAGAGAAATAGACTGTTCGTTGTACTTTGTCTTGATTTTGTTGAATTGAACCCTTTGATTTGAATTGCAATGTTAATGTTCTTCTGATGTTGGGCTAATTTTTGAAATTGCTATTTTAGTATTCCAGTATTAGGCAAGTTGCCGTGCAACAAAAAAAAAATGTCCTATTACGAACTTCTTAATAGAAGTGAGCAAGATTATGGATTTAGGTTATAAAGGGAAATAGGCTCCCCTGTTAGAGTCAGGCTTAAATAAAATTGTCTGTGTGCTGATAATAATATTAATAAGCACATTTATTATCTACATAATTAGTTTATAAAAATGTTAGATTTTGTTTACAATAAGAAATAGTTTACTTCCTACAGTCATTATGATCACTGGTAAATACACAATTAAAGCACTCTGTTATTAATTTTCCCAACCTTAGAATCAAACCCAGGACCTTAGCTAAACAGCTGCGTTTTCTACTATTAACTCATAAAGGCATCCATTAAAATGAACTAAAGGAAATGGTTTGTAATGACGCGTGTAAAACGAAATAGTTATTGCTAGAGAATATTATGACTTCCTGTATGACCATCAATGATAAATAATTATTACTTAAACAGATGCTACTTCAAATTTGTGATCCTGAAAACTAAAGTAAAAAAGAAAACTATTTCCTTAAATTGTCGTTTAAAAAGTAAATCTTTTGGCAATGTGAAAATCACGTAAAAGTACCTGCACAACTGTACATATTTATGGCCATATAATTAGTACGAATTGCTACACTAAATAAAAAATGAAAAACAAGATGAATCATTTATCTTGTGTTTAATTTTTTGACTTAGTACCAAGTTGATTAACTAAGTACTCTGTAATCAATTAACTTATTACCTACCTAAGTTCTAAGGAGATATAGTTGTGTTATAATTCAACAGATGGCGCTGCCCGTCGATCGATGGCTTTACGTTGAAATGTGAATCTTATTTTTATTTCACAAAACTCGTTTCAAATCTCTTAAATGTATTAAAGTAACGTAAAGTATTTCATCTTCATACGATTGGGCCGTATTTACCGGTTTAAATCGATCAAAATAGTCTTTGTTTACATTTTTAGTTCCTTGAGTATGTAATAGATGGCAGCAGCAGTCGTAAGAATGAATGTAGGTGTAAGTTCAATAGTCGAGTACTTAGAATTTAAATTATTATAACCTAATTAAAAGTAACTTGATTTTAACAATTTTGTTATAATTCCCACATTTTTATTCTAGTGATGTTGTTAGGTGCCTTTTTCTTGAAGAATAAAAAGTACTTATTAATAAAAATTCACACCGTGTTTTTGACCTGTAAATCTCCTGAAATTTTTCATATAATTGCTGATGTGATTAGCTATAGTAATTAACTTCACTCATTGCAATAACATAGCATACACCCGCGTTCGACCAGTTATGTTTGATTCCCATGTAATAGAGGGCGAGCCTATTGCCATCAACCGGGCTCAAATCCAGACTCCGTGGCTGCTATTCAGAAATTTTTGATGGAAAAGGCCAATAACAGTTTGCCTGACCTGGGAATCGAACCCAGGACCTCATGCGCAGCTATCGCGCAATGCGACCACTCCATCAACGAGGCAGACTCATTGTAATGTATGTACCTATTTATTGGTTTATGGATAACTAAAAACAACAATCAAGCTAAAGGCTTATTTTCAGAGGAAATGCGGGTGGTCTTTTCTCTACACAAACGCTCTCGCCTGTATTCTTTCTGGTTTCTGACTTAAAAGTTATGATTTTGTACTGTTAAATAAATATCAACCTCTTCTATGTCCCTATGTTTTCCTTTTTGATGATACATAATCTGTATCAGCACTAGAACCTTTACAAAATGCTCAAAATTGCCTATTTGGAGACCTAGTGTACTTTGACAACTATAAATGAAAAAAGAAAAACATTGGGACACAGTATATATCCTTCTTATACAGTTTATGAAATAACTTTAAGACGACGAAATAAATAATCGAGAGCCAAACGTCGAATTATGACTTTTTACTTGTCGGATCTGTAGTTGTCTCTACCGCACCAATGTCTAAATAGCGCTCGTTGAGCGATAGCGATAGTTTCTTCAAATATCTACCGCATTTCCTCTTAGCTTATCGTAATGATTCAAATAGGCTTTCAACATCCAATATTCATTTATATCGAGTAGGAAACACAACAGAAAACACTCGAATGAGTGTTTATAAAAAATCTAAGAAATTAATACGACGAGGAGAAAAATGAAGCAAACAGAATGAGAAGAGGCTCTCCGATGGTACTTGAGAGTAAGTGGTAATCTCGATGAAATAATTTCCGGAACGAATCTTTAGTATGGCCACGAAAATGGTGGTGTTGCGAACTGATATCCAAGCGGCAATAATACTATTATATTAAATTATATTATATTATAATAATATTATTGGATTACTAGGTTATAGTTCTAAGTTCGACTCCCTCACGGGTCTGACACAGTTTTATTAGGTTTTTCCATCAGTTATGCATGGTTGCTGGCAATAAGCTCAACCCCTTTTACATGGGACTTAAACTAATACTAACTAATATAATATAATAATATAAACTCCTCATCACTTTCGTAATCAATGGGCGTTATCGCGTATGAATTTGCTAGAGGCACTAGTGTAGCGCGACGTCACCGAAATGTCAAATGTCAGATTCAGATTCAGATAACTTTATTTGCTCAAATGTTTGAGCAAATAAAGTGAGTGTACATACAATTATAAAGAAAAAAATGCATAGAGTGTTCGCACGTTGCGTGCTTTTTTATCACGTGTTTTTATTAATATTCACGATTGTGGTCTAGACTGAGCCATTCCTGATTATTTATGACTTGAAGATTTAAAGTAGCAACTTAGGATATTCTTTGTTAATACTTGGAGGTAAAATGATTTTGAAATGTTTCGTGCTTGCTAATTTTTGGGAGAATATTGTAAATATGTATCAGAAGTTTATAGTATTATGTGGTTATTACGTAATAAAATAAACATATTATGATGTCATTGGTACTTTTACGTATAAAATATAATTATTGACATGCCCTTACTCGACAGTGGCGCCATCTAGTGAGCTCAAAAACGTTAGCCCTCATTGTGTAAATGATTCTGCTGAAACAATTCCAAACTTAAAAATATATGGCCGAAACGGTTTGGTTATGTAAAAATCTTGTCTTGACTTGGCCCTATTGTTTTTTTCTCCCTGGGCCTGTTTGCACTAATTGCCTCCAAAGTTTTGTTTGTATTGATTTTGTTACTAAACTTAAGCTCTTATGTGTGCTCCGATTTTTATTAAAACTTATTTAATGATCATCCTGTTTGAAATTATTAAAAAAAAAACCACCTCACACAAATTCTACTTTTTTTTTCAATTTCACTATTTTATGTTTTTTTTTTTCAAACTCGTAGCATTTATTTCTATTAAAAAACAAGATACAAGCACTTTTGAAATTGTCAAGAAGCCTGTTCCTAAACGATTGACTTTGAGAAAAAATGGTTTTATGAACCTCAATCTTATTTTTAAAGACCGGGGCGAGCCTACTGCCATCAACCGGGCACCAGTCCAGCCTTCTACTGAGAAATTCCTGATGGAAAAACACGAACAATTTGCCCAACCCAGGAATCAAACCCAGGACTTTATGAAATGTATCTAACTATAAGCTTAATAATATGCATACCTACCTAGAAAGTAGTGTAGGTACACATTATTGACTTAAATGACTACGAGCTATACGTGAAGTAAAATATTCTACCGATTGCGATCTTGACTGTTTGCTAATTTGACCATTCGCGATATGGACCAAACGCTATTTTGACAGTTCGAGATACGGACCAATCGCTATTTTGACCGAGTGCGATTTTGACGGTTTTTCAGTCATTTGACCGATTGCGAATTTGACCATACGCGACGAAACGCTAACTGTTATTACGTTAATTTTCATAATAATATCCATACCTGCCTAATTGTTATTTTGAAGACTTTTGCGTTAAGAACCATTAAAATGTTCCACAGCCTATCCATATTCAAATAAACCTCATTACTTTAAAACCTTCTTGACTAACTGTCTGCTAAGAATATTAACTAAACTAATTAGAGGAGCAAGATAAAGATCACTGTTAACTCGTGATGCATTACTAATATCGCTTAACCCTCAAGTTAAATGTGCTAAAGGGTTCAATAGGGTCGGGATCGAACTTGTAACCTTTCGATCAAGTTCGTAAGTTGAACGGTTTGAACTATTGCGCCTCCTTGAGAGTCGTTTATCATTTTGACATCGATTTAGGGCTGAGATAAGAGGTTTATTAATTTAAAACTTGTATAAGATATTATCTACATGGTTCTTGTGGTCGGTTGATGGCAATAGGCTCGCCCCAATTACATGGGGCTTTAACGTAGCAGGCGAAATGTGGATGTATTATTAGGCGATTTCAGGGGTGATGTGATGTTTATTTACATGGTTAAATTAATACCCATTTTCTCTTAATGCAACCTTAATATAAAGTAATGCTTACGTAAAAGTACCCTGTTTTTCCAAAGCTAGGCTGATACAATTCTAACAGTGCATAATAGGAGCTGCTTGATGTGAACTAAAACGGGTATAAATCTATTAAATTCTATTCAAATATTTTTCTAGGTTAGGTGAATAATTCGCTTGGTTATTTTCTTTTTAAAGATAACAGTCAGGCAGGTGCAAAAAGATCTGGAAAGGTAAACTTTGAGTATTTCCACCCTATCTCAATGAAATTATAAACTTATATAATTATAAACTTAAAACTAATGCAGTCGGCAACAAAATTCATAATTTCCGTCTTTCATTTCCTTACTGTAATTTATTTGACGACCCGAATAGCGAAGCGGGTTAGAATCCCGGTAGGAGCAAATGTTTGTGTGATGAGCATGGATATTTGTTTCCGAGTCATGGATGTTTATATGTATAATAAGTATGTATTTACAAACAAAAAGTATCTATGTATCTATCAACTATCTGGTGTCCACGACACAAGCCTCGTTGCTTAGTGTGGCACCTAGATGGCGTTGTGTGTAAATAAATATTGCTGGACATTTCTAGCGATATTTATTTATTTATTTATTTACTGATCAAATGAACCAATGTAATTGATTTTTTGACAAGTTAATTTTATACCCCATAGGCGTATAAATTTGTTTGTGTCACGTCAATTTATATTGCTGACCGTGCGATGAGCATCTTGCTTCAATTAAAAAATAAAGAAGGAATAAACTGGGAGTGTCATACAAACACTAACAAAGTATTAAAACTGTTAGTATGACGAGCAGACGCATCTAATAACTATCTAGAAACACGCCATAAAAAATCTAATCTAAAGTAACATATTAAACGCGACATCTGCTGGTCCTAGGTTCGATTCCCGGCGGCAAATTACATAGGCCTAGCAACGAGCCAGCTGCTCGATAAGGGATAAAATAATTGTTTTAATTTATTGCCAGCACTTTCTCCGCGTTTTATAATTATGCTAAAAATGTGTAACATAATTTTTCGTTCTGAATCAGCATTTTGTATGCGAGTTTGGAATTTGCGTTTTTACGTATAAATTGTAGCGATAAGAGTTACACAGGTATCTACTTTTATACTGAAAGTATATAAAGGGTGTAACAATATAGGTAGGCTTGCTCTCCCTGTCTTGCGATCGTTTTTTTTTTGTCCTAGACCATAACTGGGAACCTTCTAGTTACGGAGATATTGGGGATCAAAGTTCAAACTTTTTCACTTTAAAAAAAAATATTTTTATCGAAAGATTTTTACTTAAAACATCTCCACGGCTTCCGTACTATTCAACCCATCCATAAACACAATGTTTTGAGTGCGTTACATTGAGTTCTACCGTAAAATGTGTTTTGTCATCCCAAAATAAAATGTCGTTTCAAATTCAAAACCATTTATTTCAATCCATTTTAGATCATAAGCATACATTTGAAATAAAAATTAACAAGTGTAAAAAATTAAAATGCCAATCACTAATCGGCCCTAAACAAAAATAATCAATTAAATAATATAAATCTCCAGCAATAATTTTTGCGTAAAGTTACGTTAGGAGAGACTGCCTATCTGACCTCCACAACCCAGCTAGTACTGGGTAGGTAATACGATACCCCTTGGTAAGGCTGGTTGTCGGATTATCGGGCCACTGATTACCTTTACAGGTAACGGTAACATAATGTAAATTGTTTGATGAATAAATATGAAGATGGTGATGAACAACTGTCAAAAATCTACAATTGACAGCCGTCACCAACGGCTTAACGTGCTTTCCGAGGCATGGAGGGAACTCGGTATGTAATAGGTGGTCACCCATCCACGGTCCAATCTAGGCAAGCGCGGCTTAACCTGAAAGGCTTTCAAAAGGTTTAGGTACTCAAATGTAATGCATTATTGTTTATAGTTAGCAACGTCGTAAATAGCTGTCAAATATTTCGCCGTTTTGACTATATGTCATCAACACTTATAAATGAAATTGCGTAAGATTGCCCTGTAACGCACTAAAATATTAATTAAGAAATTGCATGTCTGCTGAAGTATTTCTCGCTGTGATTGGTAAAACATTTTGAACGAAATATGTTTTTATTTTTCCTTGACAACATCTAATACTATAGCGTGGCTATAAAAGCTTAACAAACTCCTACCACACAACAACATAGTGGTAATGGTAAACAGTGGCTAAATGACACGTTAATAGTAGTGAGTGGATGACTGACACGCCGCGTGGCACGTCGCGTGACGGCCAGCAATAATGGCAATGATGGCAATAGTGTCGCTACCACCACGATTACTGAATTAATTGCCCTGCAGGTACGTGAAGGTGTGGAGAGCTTTTACTTTAAGCTTTTTTATCATTTTATAATTTATCGTTCGTAAGAACATAGACATTAGGTACATTAAATATAAGCAACGTAGAATTCAAAATAATATTCCACATTAGCTCTGGATTGGAATGGCATTATAGCCACTAAGACCATTCGATGAATGGGTTAATGTTTTGATACCACTCCTTTCGAAAGCATATTCATCTATAGTTGGTTTCACGAACACGGCAGGTCTAAAAATATGCTGCTGATTAGCCATTGAGAAACTGAAAGTCCAACAATCAGTCTAGATATCAGGAAATGAAATAAAATGATAATATGATCTTCATTTTATCAGAAACTAGCTTTTGCCCGCGGCTTCTCCCGCATTATGGAAGGGAATAATTATCCCAAGGGAACGAAGAAGCATTAGTGAAAAAAAATCGGAAAAATATCAGCGGTTTCGAAGATAACCCTCTCAACCCAAACTGTAGCTCTGTATAATAATAAATAATTGACGTTCTGAACGTTTTCGGTCACGGTGGCCAATCTCAGCGGAGATTAGCAATCGGCGCGGGAGATATTATACTGCATATGTGCGTGCGCATGCACAGGTGCACTCTCTCTTCGCTCACCCTCGTAGTCCGATGGGATTGTAATCGGACACGGCTGCTTAATGTGCATTCCGAGGCACTTCCGAGGTAACTTCCAAACTCCGGGCTACTACTGAGAAATTTCTAATGGAAAAATCCAATAGCACTTTTAGCCCGACCCGGCAATCCAACCCAGGAGCTTACAGCTCAGTAGTCGTGCTTGCGACCGCCAGACCAAAGGAGCAGTTTTAATATTATATCTCTTTATAATATTGATTAAGTATAGACATTATCATTAACCCACCAAAAATTGGGTCATTTAACCGACTTACCACACAAATATGTGTTATAGCAGTTTGGCACAAGCCGGTCTCACAGCTGATCTGCCCACCACCTGCCCCAGGTGCGCGCGTCGATTGACAAGTGCAATTTATATGTGTGTGAGTAGAGAAGAGGAGGTGCGGCGTAGTAGGCAACGTTCGCCATTTCTTTTAAACTCTTTTTCTTTAAACTTTGTAATACCTTGCTGGGAAACGACTTTTTTTTGGGGTCAAAAATCACGTTTTTCAGTATGATTAAAAAAATTGTGCTGATTGATAGATTGAATAGTATGGGGGTCGTGGGGGTGTTTAAAGTAAAAGACTTACATTACAAATATGTATTTTAAATAAAACTTGTGAAAAAGTTGGAAATTTGATCCCCAATATCTCCGTAACTAGAAAGTTCCCAAGTAAGGTGTAGAACAAAAAAATGATCGCAATGACGGGGAGACCAAGTGCCTTTCGGCTTCGTTAAGGGTCTTGTTACACCCTTTATATTTTTACTTAGATACAACATTGTTTAGTTCTTATTTATATACATTAGTATATTATTTATATACATTCTAACCTGAAAATGTGAGAATTTAAATGTATTTTGATTGATTTTTAATGCTTTCTATGCACTTTATGACCATTTCGGTGCAAACATTCCTAACAATAAGTAATTTGTTACGAGAGACCTCTCATAAAAAGGTGATTCACTGTCTTGTTATTTTGTTATTTTAAGACCCCATGACTAACACGATTATTTTCTCATAAATCACATACAAGAAAACAAAACCTTAACCTTAGCGTAATAAATGCATTCAGTTAAAGTTCACGTTGTGTCTTATTGAAACCTACGTTTTGAAGTTCTTAATACCTTTTAAAACCACTTATTCAGAGCACCTGCTCTGAATAAGTGGTTTTACTTTTTAGAAAAAATACGTTTGTAGAAAAGTAGACACGCTTTAAGGCATCATCATAATGTTTTGAAATATCAAGCCCGTATCTAGCATGTATCTTCTTTACACACTTATTAAATAATCATTTTGTTAATATTAAATCTGGAAAATGTTTATAAGTTTTTTAAATGATGTTTACATTTTAACTCATTTCACATTTAATACATTAATTTCCAGTTGAACATGCCCATTCTACCCTAATCTACCCTTAGCTACGATGCGTAATCGCATGCGCACGCGCACGCAGCCGCCGCCCGACCAACGGCAGCGCATTCACAAAATTTTAAAATTCGAATTTTCTGAATGAGCAAGATGCTAGTGTAGTAACGTAACGGTTCTTGCATCTGGCTTCAAACAGCTGATTTTGACGTATGTATGACATTGTACATTTGACATTTGAATGATCCCTGTTTAAAAATATGAATGGATATTTGAAATTTCGAATAGTTCGTATAGAAAGGTAAGGGTTGCGAATTTACAAATGGTTTGGTTTAGACTCTAGATAAATGAATTCAGTTGTTTGAGTGGTTAAAAAAATAGTTAAATAGTAGCAGTTGTGACTGTTGTGAGATAGTTTTGATGTTTCGAGTAGTTTATTATACACCTTTGACATGTTGTGTTCGTGTAGTGTCTATTTCCTAGTTATTAAGCCTTGTCGGTACCAGCTGCTTACTAGGCAGGGTTGGTTATCAGTTATCAACTGATTATCAGTCTAATCATAAGACGTATTATTACATAGTTTTATGGTCTTATACTCACTTGGGTATTATATGATTTCCTATCCAGAGTTACTAGTGATTCAAAGTTTTCCCCTTTTTATAAATTTTAAGACCCGTTTTTATACGCTAATAATTACATGAATTTTAATTAAGTAATTGTTTTTTTCTTTGATTACCTACTGCGGACAAAAAGGCTTGTTTAGAATTTTAGCACTATTGGTCATGAAGCTTAAATATTTTTTACATTGTGCCCTTAGAAAGTTAAAGTAGCAACATTTCTCTCAGAGTTCGAAATTAACAAGACAATTAAATTAACAATGATAAATATCACATCGAATCCTGTTTTGACTATTATAATTATGTATTTTGTAATGATGTGCATATTAAACTTCCTCAGGGCATACCATGATAAAAACTACTAAATATACTTAGTATTACAACTTTATGGTAACCGATATATGTTAATTACCGCAATAAAGTTTAATAGTGCCTCTAGGCAAAACCGCAGGCTTTAGCATCTGTTTTATGTGCTTTACAAATTACGAGAAGAAAAGTTCGTATTAGTAGTTTATTTTACGCAACTGCTATCGATCAGGTTCGATCAAGTTCACAGACTGTTGAAAAATCTCTAGCTAATTCGTATTAAAAACAGTAAAAGTATTGATGTGATGTCCAAAGCACGGAAGGTTTGCGATCGAGTTATTCATGTAAATGTAATGACACGTGGGTTGGTATTGCACTTGTTTTTTACGCCTGTTTCCCGCCATACGAAACAGTCAAAACTTCTAAGATTTTAAAAAATTGTTATGGTGCAAAATAGAAGATCTAATAATTCCTCCAATGCTCTTACACCAACCCATATTATCACGCAATGGGCCAGAGAGAGGTGAGGTTTTTGTCACAGTAGTGTAGAGCTGCCATGGTGGTCAATAAGTCAGTGGTCCTGGTTCTGTTGATTGGCCTATAATAACAGATAAAATTTCTGTTACCTTACTAGCCCTAGGCTGGCACTGTTCATTCCTCCCTCCCTGAAATAAAAATCCTGGCTAAGTCCCTGCTAAGTTCATAAAAAATATGTCTTGCTCACATCATCATCCATGGTTTATCCTACTTACATTACCATTGTCCCCGTCGGCGTTTAAGCATACGGACCTACAAACAGCCTGTGCTATCATCCTGTAGTGAGAACACTATAGGATGATAGCACAGGCTGTTTGCCGTGCCTCCATGTCGTACTGTTGCACGTGCTAAGTCACCAATTCCTCGCACTCTGGCCGCGCTTAATGATCTCTTGGATTCTAATCCAACAGATGATCTGTTTGCGTATAGATGGACGAAGATTTTATTGTTATGTCAGAAGTACTGTGAGAGGAATTTATGAAAGTGTTGTTCTTTCTTTTATATTCACTTCAAATTTTGCTTTGCTTTGTTACTTTGTATATTTTAATATGTTTCATAACTGTCTCTTCTATTTTATAATTTTAGTTACTGTAATTGGTTTCACAACCGTTGTAATCAAATAAATAAATGATTATGCCAATCCATTCCTATGCCATACACCAAATCCGCTTGCTTGCTTGCATAGCCGTAGACGTACAAGACGAGAATATCTGCAATGGAAGAACCACATACTTTCCCGAATGAGCTGTTACTAAGTTCTATGAAAGTTTCGTATCGCCTTGAAAAATTTCCAATTAACTATAGCAAAAACTGTTTAGAAGTCGACGGTTACATTTCGCACTTTCACCGGAGCACTTATCTACTCGCATCGAATCGTAATTTCCTTTTAATAAACTCCTAAAGGGCGGCCTCGAATTATGCGGCAGTTACTGACAAAATACTAAATATTTTGAAATACCAAATAGAGGATATTTTATGGTGTATATAGGACAATGGGTGCATTCTTGTAGAAGTTGTTACTAAATGTATTTATAATTGATTAATTAAAAAGAAATCATGAGGACAGAAACTGGGTGCTTCATAAATGTATAAACGTTAAAAAAACTAGATGTTAGAAAATTTGAATTTGAACTTAGGAAAAAAAACTAGTTGATTGGCATTCACAACTATTTAAACTACCTTTTTATCATGTAAAAGATAATGCCTCTACATTAAAATCTTAATGCAATGCATTCATTTATTTACCTACAATACACAGCTTAACCGGTGCTTCTAGTATGTTTAAATTCACAGCGAGGGCGAGTAGTAAGGAAGGATTTTTGAAAATTCGTCCTCTAAATGGAAATTTATAGGACGAAAATAAAATAAAAATATTTTTTTATGAAATTTCGTCATTTTTGCCGATGGAAAATCTCGCCGACTGGGCACACGGCTTGTTAATCAATAATGCGTGACAATTGAAAGATAAGTTCCTTTGATGTATGTTCCAATGTATGGAGGTAATGCCTAGCCCAAGGCGCCCTAAAAAAAATAATCGATGGCAACCCCTAAGCATGTTGAAGTAGCTAAAGCTCTCACCCTTTGGTATAACCCCGAAATATAACACATTTCTTTTTTACCAGACTACGGCAAGAAGTACGTATGTCGGTTAGTAACATTTTTATGTTTCACCGTAGCGCCTAAAATACTAAGCTGATTTTGATGAATTCTGTATCAATCGAATCGTTATTACAGTCCAGGTGACATAGGTTACGTTTTATTTGAACAAAATCAATATGGCGGATGCTGCAACCAAGAAAGTGGAGCTTGTCATCGCTGTTGTTTTCTTTCTGCTTACCTATCAAATGGGATGTCAAGTGAAGAGAATAACTTTCGGAGTTCATTAATATAGTGAGGATCTCTCATTGTATGGATAATCTATACAAAGCCAGAGGCCAAGTTATACTGGAAATGTACAGCTTCTTGTGCCGCCGTGTGTACAATATTAAAAATACTACAAACTAAAACAACTGCGACAAAAACGGCCACCAAAAATACTATTAGTATTATTCAGTAACGACGTGTGACTCCGGTTATACGAAAACAGAATAAACTGACACAATGACTAATAACTGAAACGATGTCTTGTTTACATATGGTTTTAACAATATTGCCATCTTAAAAATAATCAGTAATGACAGACGTAATCAATGTGAAATTAAAAAGTCGCTTAACTAGTATTTATGATCAACATTCCGATCACCTACCCCATACGTATCCCTATTATTGCACATCCGATGTTGATGAGCAGTTTCTGATCACGTTTCTACAAACTATTTCCTCTTCGCTGCATCTGAAGAGATTGTTATTAAGTTATAGAAAGCTAATTGTGGCGAAACGTGGGTGTGCTTTACCTCTGTCTAACCGACGAGGGAACATGGCGTGATGTTATGTTCTAGCTGATTGTAATGCTTATTCTTATCCACATGATGGCTGACAGTTATTTGTAGGTACTAGTATCGCAAGATAGTCAACATAAAATAGCTTCATGCTTGCACATCCCTGAGGCGTTAGACAGAGGTGTACCATAGTAATATTGTCATTTCGACAATTATGCCTAAGCGCAAGTCTATTGTCCTACAACTGGGCACAAATCCAAATTCCCTACTACAACTGAAAAAATCCTGCAAAATAATCTTTCAAAATGATATGAATTAAATAAAAAAGTATACTCGAATCTTGGGATCGAACCCAGGACCTCAATCTCGACAGTTACGCTTACGACCACTAGATAAACAGACACATTTATTGGTCTGGTTTTTAATGTTTATATTTCTTTGCCTCCCATCCTAAAAATAGCCTCACCACTTGACCACAGGGTCAGTTCGCGGACAGATGTAGCCTGGTGACCGAGCAACAATGATAATAGCCCGCCACGCACTTGGCGTTACTTGGAGTTAACTTAGCGCTGCTGTCAACATAATTACACCAGTCTAGGTGAGATGTTTCTTGTTTAGGTTTTGTTACGACTAAGGACGGCTTGTAGAACGTGCGACTATAAATTGTTTTGTAGATGGTGTGTTCCTAGCACAGATCGATTTTTTTCTGGTTTGACAGCCTCGTATCGTAACTATTAAGTGTTTCAGAGTAAAAATGCAAACAGATCTGTAGCATATTGTACTGAATTTGCACAGATAGTTGCATCGATTCTTGTTAGTACCTATTAAGTAGAAATTTATACAGTTATTTGGGTAAACTACAATGCAATTCATGTAAGGTATTAGGAAAATTCCTAAAGTATAAATACTCACTAAAAAGCTCAATAATTCCTTCATTAAAACATGACACCAAGCCTGTAATTGACAAAAGGTTAGGCAGACGGGTACCTGTAATACATCTACATTTTGCTACTTATGCGTGTGTACGCTTATTCATTATTCAAGCTATTAGCAGAAAATTAACCATTAAGCTCAACTTATGCTTGAAAAAATTACATGCTGCATTCTCAAATTGCCCCTCGAATCAAATCAGTACACATTATACAATTAAGTCGGCGTCCACAGAAATTAAGTCGCTCACGTGGGCCCAACCTAACGTTCACCTAATTACTAGGTTTGTTGAACAATCGTCACGTAATCAGTGCTATCACTAACCGTAGATGACTTTAACAGAGTTATTACAAGTTTTAACGTAAATTAGTACACTGGTGTATTATCAAGTTATTACGCTTGCTTACATCTTGTTAATTAAGATTTTGAGGTGTATAATGTACTAATTATGAGATAATTATGAACATAACTTTGCGCTGACGGTATTGAGGTAAGCAGAGATAGGAGATAGGAAGAATTTATTGAACAACAACATTTTCTTAGACAGGTGATTTTTCTTTTGGGATTTCTTCCGCATGTCTTTTTATGGCAGAAACTTTTGTTCCGCATATTTTCTTGGTAATTATGGCAATATTTTCTGGTTACTGTTAGTTTTAGCGGTTTTTTGGAAGCCTCATGTTCAGTAGTGGAACCATAGTGGAACTATCAATGTAGTACTTACATATTTTTTATTATGTTAGACTGATGAGAAAGATAAGCTATACGAAGTATGTTCTAATTACCATAAAACAAGCTTTTATTAGAAGGCAATATTTCTATATGAATCCATATTTATCTACCTAGGTGCTCGTCATAACCACTTACTCAAATTTCCATACAAAATCTCTTAACTCAGCAATAAATCGCAGCAAAAAAAAACAATAAAATTAACCAGATTGCAATCACTGATGATGACAAATACAAAACCGAACTTAACCAACAAATTAACATAATTCCACCATTAAATCATTAAGCCATTAACTAATAAATACTTACATTACAATACTGAGGTCATAGATTCGGAGGTCACTGACCCTGCGCGCACGCACGCTTGTCGACGCGTGTCAAATGATCTACATAAATATAAGAACCAACTTTATTTACCATCCCTAAAATAATGGGCATAGGAAATTGAACTTTGTTGTGGAGCTTTTAAGTGCCGTATTGAAATTGACGGTGTGTACGAAGTGAGATGTAGGGTTGGCATTTTTTCAAAATGAGATGCCCACATCCGATTGTTTTTATTCAAAATGCTGGAAACATTTAATTGTGTATACGTAATGTTAGGAAATAGTTGAAATGCAGATTACACTGTTTTGTTCGTGTATCGTTTGGTTGCTACGCGGTTCGTGGTTCCGTGTCAGCAACCACGTTTTGGTCGATAACGAGATCAGATTTGATGTTAATAATGTTTTTTCGAGCGTTTCATTCGAGTTTTGTTGGTTTTTAAGTGGTTCCCCAACCGTAATGGCCTAAAAGTGATATTGACCGACAATTTGTTCAAACATTCTTTTTGTACGCAAGGTTTATTTCTGAATAATTTGGTTACACATGTGTTGATAAGACGTGACAGCCCTACTATTAGGGATGGGCTTGACCTTAACCGTCAAAATTTTGAGACGAGGTGCGAACGGCTGTCTACGTGTAATAATGTAGGTAACACCGTTAATATATACCGTCAGTTTTAATATTATTTCGCATTCTCTTTATGAAATGAGCAAAACATTTTTTAGCTTAAACTATTATTATCCAATCCTCAAAGAGCTGTCGTGTTAGTAAAGCCTTCAAAGCCATTACCTGCCTCATTAGCGTCAGGTGCATCAAAACTAGACTTTTATTTGAAGTAGCTACCTACTCGTAGTTAAAGTCTATTATTTTAATAATACTAGAATAAGCAATTTTATTTCTCGATTTGCTTGTAAAATTATCTCTCACTCATTTTTACTATCATTACTGTTGCATATCGTATTCATTGACACTTAGATGTCATCACTGACTTTATAAGGGCAGCATTCCAAAACAGATCTTCAAAACCATACAAAAATGTGTGACCGTCATACAAAAGACTACAATATACCACGCGTGGTTTATAAAAAGAAATGTATTACTCTTTCAATTTAAAATGTCCTATTCAAAGCTGACGGCCCAAGATCGATGCATCACTATAAAATATGTGGCCTAATAACTTATGAGTGGCAAACTTTATATTACTGGCCGAAAAATTCAAAATCTTAACGTTTTGAAAGTAAAATTGTTTATGGCAACCGCATTTTGAAGTTTGTTTTCCGAACGTTGAGTATTGCAAAGATGTTCTATGCAGTTTATACAGACTTTATGTAGATGGGTTAAAGGTTGATTTTCGTTGTGTTTGTTTAGGAAGTTTGTTCAAATGTAGAGGTGACGAGGTAGGAAAATATTCGGCTTCAGAACATAGATGTCGAGTGATAGTGCGTGACAGATTTCAGGGTTGCCAGTTGGTAGAAGTTGTTTTTCGTGATATTTGCTAATGAGTTAACATGACATGAAGTTTCGAAACTTTAATAAGGAAATAATACTTGGGTTTGTTTTTGTTGACAAAGTTTTTCTGAAGAACGTTTTAAAATTACGATCAAGTTGGGTTTACTGTATAGGTTATATTTATTGTGTAGGTAAGTCACTTACTAATTTTAGTAACATTATTAAAATAAATAATTACCTTAAAATGTAAATGCTAGAATCTGAATTATTAGACTGCAACACTGAAAATACAGAAGGGGTGATATTTTATTGTTAGTAATCACGTCTCTCACCACTCCTGTGACCAACTAAGTAGGGAATTGGATGACAATGAAAGGGTTCTCTTTGAAGCCCACGAAATAAATAGGAAGTTAAAAAAGGAAATGGGTCAGTTATACAATCAATACACTGACGCCATAGAAGACTGGGATAGGCTCCAAGTTATTGTGGACGGGTTCAGCCAGTGTAGCGCAGAATATGAGCAAACTCTTGATCATAAACACTTATTAGAACAGCAGCTACATGAGGCTAGAAGTCAAATAACAGAACTTGAGACTAACAATCATAACATCACTGCCTCGCTGAACCAAAGTCTGTTCAGTGAATTGGTGCCTATTGCCCCTTCAATGGTTTCTGCCACCAATCCCTCCTTCACAATAGATTTGACAGGTGAAGATGATTCCAACTTATGTAATTCAGTGAGGGCAGTCACCAGTAAAAACAAGCTAAAAAAATACATTAAAATCAATAAATACATTGTCAAAACACAAAAGATGGTTAAAAGGCAAAAGTATTTCATTAAAAATGTTAAATTAAATAGAGAAAGACTAAATGTATTAAAACAATTAGATATATATTCATTTAATTTGGAGCAAAGCACTAGGAGGTACAAAATTGACACAGAACACCTGCAATCTAAACTTGATCACCTACAGGAGAAGCTAAGTTCAATGACTAGCAAATATAATACCTCTGAACATCTTATGAGGGAATATGTGTTGGCGATGAATGATTTGGTCAACTCACAAACAAACAACTGTGACCACTGTCAAACAGCTTCCCATATAAATACACCAGACCATTCATTGGCAACATGTAATATCACCTTACCGCAGCCATGTGTTGATTTGCATATTCCTACGAATAGGGAACTATTCGTAGGAATATGCAAATCAACACTACACAATATAAACAAACAGTAAATAATGACATAGTAATATTTTGTGATGAGATTGGAAAAGACCTAGGTAATTTGTTATCAGATGAGAACCCAGGACACTCAGTGATAAACAACTGTATGCCGGGATGTTCTCTATATCACATAATGAAAGAAATAATTAAGTGTAACTTTAACCAGGACACCATATTATTAATTTTGATAGGTAACAGAGGAAATGTGAACAAAGGAGAGTTGCTCCAGTATCATAGGACATTGTCAAACTTAAATTTAAGAAAAATTGTGTTGTTTACATTTCCATATAGTAAAAGTTTGCCACAGGAAGAAAATTTCCTTAGATATAATATTAATAACACGTTGCATAATTTGACATCTAATAGTAATGTTTTTCATTTGATTGACATTAACAATTATATTGGTAATAATTTTTATTTGACAAAAGATAGATATCTTGTGGATCGGTGCTATTTATCAAACTATTGTAGAAGACAGGTAGCTGTATCGCTATCATATTATTTTTCTATTACAGCCAAGAACTTGGCTAATCGAGTTGCCTCTGTTGAGCAATGCAATATTGTAGGAATATTGGCAATAAAGCAAGTATTAAATATTCATCGTGTAATTTATTAAATAACGTAAACTGTCACAAGGCTGTTGTTTCGAATGTACCAGAAAAGAAGCGACACAAAAACTTTTAAAATGAGAACTACTTTATGGTTGCGTTCCATTCCTAACAACCACCCCTGAACGCAAACCCATTTTTGCAATACAATACAAATTTTTATGCTCGGTTGTCCCCTTAGTAAGTATATCTGCAGTCATTTTATCACCTCTACAATAATTAAACTTTATCTCTAAATTATTTACATGCTCTCTCAAAAAATGATATCTAATATCAATATGTTTAGAACGGGGTAAATAACATTCATTGGTAGACAATTTTATAGCGCTTTGATTATCGCTAAATATGTGAAGCGGTCCGGCTAGGGGCTGGCCCAACTCAACGTGCAACTGTCGCAGCCACAGAGCCTCCTGCGCTGCCGATGACATAGACATGTATTCCGCCTCGGCCGTCGACAGAGCCACCGTTTGCTGTCTCCTTGAGCACCAGGATATTGCGCCTCCCTGAGAAATAAAAACATAGCCCGTGCAGGACTTACGGTCGATATTATCGCTGGCCCAGTCTGCGTCGCAGAATCCTCTCATGTTTGTTTCACCATCTTTGGTATAAGTGAGCTTCATGTCTTTAGTTCCTTGTAAGTATCGTAGTACCCTTTTGACTGCTGTCCAGTGTTCAGCTCTTGGATCCTTATTGAACCTACTGAGAGTATTAACCGCAAAGGAAATATCAGGCCTTGTACCTTGAGCAATGTAGAGAAGACAGCCTATGGCTTGTTGATAAGGGTAATCCATTTCCTTGTCATCAGCATTCTGAGTAAACTTCAGACCTACTTCTATTGGTGTTTTACATGGTTTACAATCAGACATGTGAAACTTCGTAAGTACATTTTTAATGTATTTTTCTTGGTCAATCATAATGGTGTCTCCATCCCTTGTTATGTTCAGACCTACACACTGACTAGCCTTGCCTAGGTCCTTCATCTCTAAGTATTGCATAAGCCTGGTTTTAATCTTGTCTCTTTCTACTTCATTAGAAGTAAACAAAATAAGGTCATCAACCCATACAGCAATGTAGGTATTCTTGTCTACATTGAAATAGACACATGGGTCAGACTTTGACCGTTTCATCCCAATCTCTTGCAGCACAGTGTTTAGTTTTGAATTCCACAACCTGCTTGCCTGTTTTAGCCCATATAACGATTTATGCAAATGACATACCTGAGGACCTTGTTCGTACAGCTCTGGTTGCTTCATGTATATTTCCACATCAATGTCTCCTTGAAGGAATGCAGATACTGCATCTAGCTGATCAATCTCAAGCCCCAATCTTGCAGCTAGAGATATTAGATAACGAATGGTACTGTACTTTACAACAGGTGAGAACACTTCCTCGTAATCCGTGCCCTTTCTCTGGGCATATCCTTTAATGACGAGCCTGGCTTTAAAACGAATTATATTACCACTTTGGTCAGTTTTAGTTTTGTATACCCACTTGCAAGGTAAAACCTTTCTATCCGAAGGCAAGTTCTCTAAACTCCAGGTGTTATTTTTCATCAGTGAGTTGTACTCCTCGTCCATTGCCTGTCTCCATTGTTTGGCATATGATGATGAAAGAGCCTCTTCTACTGTCTGCGGATCAGAGAAACTAGAAAGTAAACAATACATACTGTTTTCATCTGTATCTGTGTTATTCCTTTGTGATCTGTTTCGAGGCCTCAGTGTGATGTTCTGCTCATACTGTGAGTGTACATATCTTGGTGGGACATATGTTTCATCTAAATCCCCTACGTCCGTCTCATACTCGCTAGAATCCTGATCACAATTCTCATTTGTTACACAATCGCCAGTAGTTTCTTCATCTGATGGCATGAGGTTTTCTACCTCAGACAGGGGTACTTCTGTGCGTACCGGGACACTGCTGCTGTGACTTGTGGAAGTAAATTGACTACCTGCCGACTGTGACTTCACTTGTGAATCTTGATAGTTAGTAGATGAAGCTGAAACATCATTAAGAGCTTTTAAATCACTTTTGCAATTCTCAAAAAAGGTGACATCTCTGCTTTTAATAACTTTGTATGTTTTTTCATCTAATAAACGATATCCCTTTGTACTGTCACAGTATCCCACTAGAATCATCCTTTTTGACTTCTTGTCCCACTTTTTCCGTTTTTCCTTTGGTACAAAGACCATGGCCTCGGAGCCAAATATTCTCAGATGAGACAGGTCAGGTTTGTGTCCATTCCACAATTCAAATGGTGTCTTACCATGTAAAGCTTTAATAGGAGATCGGTTTAAAATATATGCTGCAGTCCCCACTGCCTCGGCCCATAGTTTCTTTTGTAAGTTGGCATGGAACAGCATGCACCTAGCTTTCTCAACTAGTGTCCGATTCATCCGTTCGGCCAGTCCATTTTGTTGAGGGGTGTAGGGCGTGGAAGTCTGATGTACTATACCGCTGTTGGATAAATATTTTTCAAAATGAGCATTGCAGTACTCGGTACCATTATCTGTTCTTAATACCTTAATTTTCTGAGAACAATGGTTTTCAACTTTATTTCTATAGTCCTTGAAAATGTCTAACACTTTGGTTTTATTCTCCATGAAGTATACATACACCATTCTTGTGTAGTCATCTATAAAAGTAATATAGTACTTCATACCTGAGCAGCTCAAGTTCTCCATGGGTCCACAGAGGTCAGAGTGAACAAGCTCTAAAGGTACAGTAGCACGTGAACCAATATGCTTAAATGGCAACCTCGACTGCTTGCCTTCATAGCAGGAGATACATCTTGTCACATTACTTTCAGTATAAGTCAAAGTCACACCCTTGACGCATTCAGGCAGCTTGTTGACATCTGAAACATTTAAGTGGCCCATACGCAGGTGCCACAAGTAAGTGTCACTACACTTCTCCTCACTAGAGCTTAAATGTGCAGTTTCAGGACTATTCTCTGTATCCAATGTATATAATTTATTATATAGAGTTGCGGAACATATAAATTTGCCACGTGAATCATGAACATCACAGCCTCTTTGAGTAAATGTTACTTTATAACCACTGTTAACAATAGTACTCACTGAGAGTAGGTTGACAGCTAGGTCAGGAACATATAAAACATTTTTTAACTGAATGTTCTTACCCTGCGCTAGTTTGACATCAGTGTATCCAACTCCTTCAACTGACAGCGGCTCTTTATTAGCTACAGTTATTTTCTTCACCGGTGGCTCTGTGATATTGTACATCCACTGTCTATTACCAGACATATGCATGGACGCACCTGAGTCCATGAACCATTTGTTATGGTTTTCTCCTGAAAATGCTGAAAAAGCTGCTATGAAACCTGTGTCCTTTTTGCCTTTTTCATTCTCAGTCTTGTTTACCTTCTTAGCACTTGTACAAAACTTAGCAAAGTGTCCATAGCTATTGCAATTGTAGCATCTTGGCCCTTTAGCCTTTGGTTGTTGTGGCTGACGTTGATATTGTTTCCTTGACTTTGAACTAGCATACAAAGCAGTACTGATGTCTGCTGATCTAACTTCCTGTAGGAGCTTGGTCTTGATAAGATCGGCACTAATCGTCGCGCCAGAGCTCTCAAGCCCCATTATCATCGGAGCGTAGACATCGGGCAGACCGGCCAGCATCAAGGTGCCCAGCCACTCGTCGTTGACTTCAAACCCTATGTTGCGTAACTTGTGAGCTGTGGTCATTATTTTGTGAATGTATGATTCCACATTGGCGCTAGATTCCAGAGTAGTATTCACTAGGTCTTTCAACAGTCCAACTCTTCTGGTCAATCCGTTGTCATCAAACACTCGTTGCAGAGTTTCCCACACTTCTTTGGCGGTCTTACAACTTTGTACATGTATATAGTTTTGCGGATCTAACAACAATATTAACTTGGACTTCGCCTTGATTTCCCTACCAGAATCAACAACTTTGTCATCTTTGGGCTCCACACATTGCCACAAGTCTTCATGTTCAAGGTATGTCTTGACACTGAACTTCCAGGTTGTGAAGTTTTCACGCCCGATCAACTTCTCGAGATTGAACATGTGATGCGACGAACTCATTTTCTCAGAGTTTTATAATTCGTCGGCCGGTCATGTATGTTATATGCGTGTATTTAACCTCACTTTTGTTCCGATACACGTACACCACAAAGTACTGATAAATTCTGCACGAATATATGTACTGATACTTGCTAATCAACCACGCTCTGCTACCATGTAGGAATATTGGCAATAAAGCAAGTATTAAATATTCATCGTGTAATTTATTAAATAACGTAAACTGTCACAAGGCTGTTGTTTCGAATGTACCAGAAAAGAAGCGACACAAAAACTTTTAAAATGAGAACTACTTTATGGTTGCGTTCCATTCCTAACAAATATTCAGTTAAATTACTCTGCTAATAGTTTGATCACAATTAATGAATCAGTCAATCATTTAAATTAGAAAATGAGACAACAGAGGCAACCTCTTGCAATATTTTAAGGAAGCCAGATAATAAACCAAGAGAATGTTTAGAGGATTTCAATAGTATCAACCTGGTGCATCAAAATATTCAAGGATTTTTGAACAAAGAATTAGAAGTAGAACTTTTTCTGAATTGTAACAACATAGATATTCTTTGTATAACGGAGCATTGGCTTAAGTGTCACCAATTAATTTTCAATTTTAGTAATCACCAGGTTGGTAGTTCATTCTGCAGGGAAAATGCTATACATGGCGGCGCATTAATCTTAGTAAATAATCAGCTTAAATTTAAAGACCGCAAGGATATTGTAAGCCTATCTGTTGAGCGAACAGTTGAAATAGCCTGTATAGAATTGGAGCAGTTTATCATATTAAGTGTATATAGACCTCCTTCAGGGTTGTATGATAGTTTTGAAAAGGTAATGGATGAAGTGTTGCATAAAATCTGTAATTCTAAGAAGTCCATAATCACTTGTGGTGATTTTAATATTAATTTGTTAGAAAAATCTGGGCTAAGCACTAAAATTATAAGCCTGTTTCAGTCATACAATCTTGAAAACAAATTTCTGGAGCCCACTAGAATAACCCCCACTAGTGCCACTTGCCTCGATAATATTTACACAGATGTCATACCTACCCACACAGTAATTATTAACTTAATGGATTCAGATCATTGTGGGCAATTGATCACAATTCCTAATGTAAACAAGAAAGTCACTAAGAAGGATATCATTGTTAATCCAAAAACTAAAAATCGCCTGGAAACTTTTAAAACTAAACTTTTGTCTAAATTACCACCTTTGTCAAATAACGGTGATCCCAACCAACAATATAACGATTTTTTTAGTATGTATTGCACACAATTTAAAACCACGTTTGTCCCTAAGACAATCTCGGTTAATAGTAACGCTTCTTTCAACGACTGGGCCACCATTGGTATTCATAAGAGTCGAAAACGACTTTATGAGCTGTATGAAGAACGGACGTATATAAACACTGTAGAATTTAAGTTATATGTTAAGAATTATTCTAAGGTATTTAAAAAAGTTTGTTTTATAGCAAAGTCACGTTATTTGAGTTCAAAAATTAAAAACAGTAGTAATGTAATTAAAATGACATGGAACATTATTAATAGCGAAACGGGAAAGTCTTGCAATCGAGATAGTGACTACAGCCTTGCTATTGGCGATAATATTTTGAATTCAGACACTCAAGTTGCCACAGCATTTGAAAATTTCTTTGCGGATATTCCCGTATCGACTACTAAATCGCTAAACTCGTCACCTGCTGCTGCCGAGTCTTTATTAAGCGAAAACGTTTCAGTCTGTGATTCCGAATTTAATTTTCAATATGTCACCTGTAAAGATATAATTAAAACTTTTCACACGTTAAATGTTAAGAAGACCGCCGATCTATGGGGTCATTCTGTGGACGTTGCTAAGTCCATTATAACCATTGTAGCTCCTTCTTTAGCTGTAATATTTAACGATTGTATTGACCGTGGTGTGTTTCCTGATCTAATGAAAAATAGTAAAATAATACCATTGTTTAAATCGGGTAGTAAATCAGACCCCACTAATTATAGACCCATTTCTGTACTACCCACCTTCAGTAAAATTTTTGAAAAACTAATTTTAGAACAAATGCACAGATTTTTCAATAAACATAAGTTATTGCATAAGAAACAGTTCGGTTTTACAAGGGGTCGTTCAACTACTGATGCCGGTGTTGAACTTTTAGGGCACATTTATAATGCATGGGAAGTTAAATGCGATGCTTTGGGCATTTTTTGCGATTTGTCTAAGGCTTTCGATTGCGTTCTTCATGAAACATTAATCAGGAAACTACACCACTACGGAATCCGGAACGCCTCTCTGGATCTTCTTGCGTCATATTTGAGCGATAGGATTCAGAGAGTTGATGTTAACGGGAAAAGGTCCCCCGGATCCGTAGTAAGAATGGGGGTACCCCAGGGCTCAATTCTTGGCCCATTTTTGTTTCTTATTTATATAAATGACTTGCCTTACCTCCTAAAGGATAATCATGACATAGTGTTGTTTGCAGACGATACCTCTCTTTTATTTAAACTCAAACGTCAGCAGCTAGTTACGGACGATGTTAATAGCGCCCTGGCAAAAGTCGTTAATTGGTTTAATGTTAACAATCTACTCCTAAATGAGAAAAAAACTAAATGTATTAAGTTTACGATACCCCATGTAAGACAAGTGGAAACTAGTGTACTAATCAAGAATGAAGAGTTGAAACCGGAAGATAACACAGTGTTCTTAGGCATAACTTTGGATGCCAAGCTTCAGTGGGGCCCCCATATAGACAAATTGTCAAAAAAGCTTAGCTCTGCAGCATACGCCGTTAGAAAAATTCGTGATTTAACTGATTTAGAGACAGCCCGTTTAGTTTACTTTAGTTATTTCCACAGTGTGATGTCGTACGGTATTCTCTTGTGGGGCAATGCCGCCGATATTCAGACAATATTTGTTTTGCAAAAAAGGGCAATTCGTTCAATTTATAAATTAAGTCCTAGACACACCCTCAGAGAAAAATTTAAAGAGATTAATATACTTACTGTCCCCTCTCAATTTATTTATGAAAACCTTTTGTACGCACATAAAAATATTAATTTGTTTAAAAAATACAGTGATATCCACAACGTAAATACGAGGAATAAACACAAATATGTTGTTCCTGCAACGAGGCTAAAAAAAATAGGGGGTACGTTCAGATGCCAATGTATACGTTTTTACAATAAACTTCCGAGTCATATTCAATTACTAAGCCTAAATAAATTCAAATCGTTTATAAAACGGAAGCTATGTCTGAAAGCCTACTATAACATTAATCACTATCTCGAAGATAAAAAGGCTTGGGATTAAGCTGCTCCAATTAAATTTACTCTGTGAATGTCGAAATTTCGGACTTCGCTTGTTTATTATTGATTCCTTTTCCATATACACTGTGACATTTAATTTATTTGACATGAATACTTTTAGTATTTTATTATTATTATTATTTTTTATTATTATTTTGTTTTATATTTTTCTTATTGTTATATTTAATGATTTGACATGAATACTTACTTAGCTAAGTATTTTACTTTTATTTTTATTTTTTATTGTTAATGGTCACATTTAATGACTATTATTTTGTAGAGTATTTTGTATTAATTTTATTTGATTATTGTGAATGTGAGGACCATGTGTATCTTTTTCCACTATTGTCTGGCAGTTTGAGTACTATAAGCGACCTACCCAAATGTCCTTTCTTTGGTATTGTTCGTCGTGTCGTTGAGCTCCTTGAGTTATAAGTCGAGCTACACGATAACTGACAAATGCTTGCACTGACTGGACAGGTCCACTCAAATCTGTGTGGTTCTTTCTTCAAGAGACCATCTCAGACACTAATCTGCATAGTCCTCATGTGAGTTAACCAAGATTATGTCTGGACTTTAAAAGAGACTATGACCTCTGAGTTTGTTTCGGCTGTTTCTTCTCAGAGTAGTCAGGTACGAAACACCGGCCCCATCTAGTTTAAAAAAGAGACGTGTAAAAGTGTTTTTAAAAAACCTATTTGCAAAATAAACATCATTTATCATTTATCATTTATCACTCACGACTGTAATCCTGAATTGTTAAGCAGAGGTCTACCTGAAAGTATACCCACAATTTGCCAGTTATGTGTCAGTCCCATGTAATAGAGCCGATTACCTTCAATCCGAGACAAATCGAGACTCTTTGATTCGTCCTGAAAAATTCTGATGAAAACCCTATAACACTTTGAACGGCTTGGGAATCGAACCCGAGGATTCATCGTGAGCAATAAGCGTTTACGGCCACTTGACCCACGAGGCAGTGGAAATGAAAATAGCATACAATATTGAAATACTAAAAATAATATTACAATGAGTGACACCAATGATGTATAATAACGAAGAGGCAACCCTACACGATACATGGTGTTTATTTCACTGCGCTGACGCATCTGTGAGTCACGACCTGTTTAGGTGAACCGGGCGTATGCGCGTATTGTACACTCTACTACGCCTTACGGTACGCTGGCGTAGTGCTACAAGTACGACTAATTAGTTAGGTGATATTTTCGGATATGAATATGAGATTTGATGCGTGACTCATGCTTGGGAATGGGTGTCATCGGTTGAGAATGCTCATACATATAGTGTGGCTACGTATTATTTAAATCCTTGTTTGATCAAGTATGTTCAATATGGAAACAATGACCACACAAATTCTGACGCATATTTTGTAAATAAATATTTTCAGTAAGATCTTAGTTAAACCAACGAGAAAATTATTTTTTAGCTCTAGGGTAAGGTTAAAAAAGAATATCACATTGGGTTATGATAACTGAAATAGGTGCCTGCCTATGCCTACTAACATAATATAACCAGATATTTAGATAGAATGCTTATTGTTATGTACCTACACCATGAAATTTACAAAAGGAAATAGTATTCTTTATGGTTTTGATTACTTATGTGTTTTCTTTTGTATGGGTATAGTTATAGGATATTTTGTTTCTTGATGTGGCCAGATACTTTTTATAACATAATAATTAAAACATTCATGTATTCCTCCACTCGTGTGCCTGGTCACATCTCGCCTGCAAGCCGTCCGCGTCAGTTGCGTAATAGTGACAGATCTGCTCCTCAACGTCAGCCAACACGTGGACTCTGCTTCTATATACACCAACAAGTTCATATTGTGGTTTCATTAATACTAAAAGTACGTTTAATAGAAGTCGTTGAAGCATGAAGTTGGAGATTGTCCCAGGTTTTGTAAGACTTGTGTCCATTTAAGTTATGTCTATCATAATAGAACAAAAAATAAATAAATTAATAATAATAATTTTTTAATATATTACTTCACTTTCACTTTATATTACTTTATTACTATTTTTTTTTTAATTTGTTATTTCTTTAATATTTTTAATATGACTGTTTGAATTTATACTTAAATTAAACATACATGACATCTAAGGAAACAATAATCTAATCTATTTTAATATAACAATTAATTTAATTTAATTTAATATTTAATTTAATTTAATATCTATCTCTTTCATATTTTAATTAATTTTCTGATACTTTGGGTGTATGTGTAAAAACTTGCCTGAAATAAATGTATTTATTTTTATTTATTTTTTTAATAGCATAATCAGTGTGTAATGTTTGCAGTGCTCCCGAGCACTACATACAGGGTGTAACAAGACCCTTCACGAAGCCGTCAACCAAGCATTCTGTACATCAAACTAAGTAACTTTACGAACAAATTATTGCTGGGAAACGACTTTTTTTTTTTGGTTTAAAAATCACGTTTTACGGTAGGACTCAATGTAACGCACTCAAAACATTGTGCTGATGGATGGATTGAGTAGTACGGGGGTCGTGGAAGTGTTTAAAGTAAAAACTCTACATTAAAATGTTTAAAAAAAACTTGTGAAAATGTTGGAACTTTGACCCCCAATATCTTCGTAACTAGGTATGGTCTAGAACAAAAAAAATGATCGCAATGACAAGGAGAACAAGTGCCTTTCGGCTTCGTTAAGGGTCTGGTTACACCCTTTATTACAGACCTTATTCTATGAGAGAGTGGACTGCATGGGCCCAGTGCAGGTTGGTAGGTGTCACATAAAGCTAAGTCTTTTAAAATACAGTGGAAACACAGTCCAAAATGCATGTATTTCAACATGTCCTGTCCCTACCGATTGAATTATTCAATCTTACTACTGGACTAGAGTATTGTACCTAGTACCCCACGCTCGGAGGTTACTCTAACGGTCACTGAACCAAGGAGACCAACACGAAAACTCTGAGGTTCAATGTCGAGGTAGTAACATAGTTTATCTGTCACAATCATTATGATTTTTGGCATTTACTGATACCACGGCACTAAAAGACAATACAATAAACGTTTATTTAATATCAAGATCCAATTTGTTAGTAGTTTATTAACTTATAATAAAACTAGTGTTAGTAATACAACGTTAATCTACTCGCGCCCTGCCTGACCCATCAGGAATCGAGGTACCAGTACTCATGTGATTATAAAGAGAAAAAAAGTAAAACGAGTGTAAAAGTAGTGTGTGTAGTGTGTGCATTGTAAAATAAATTACAGCATAGTCGCTACCTTTTGGGAAACCTCAAGAAACCAACAACATGTTTATTCACATTAAGATATTAATTAAAACTTCAACGAGCGCAACTATAATTTTAGCCCTACATAGCTTTTATTATTTCCCTAGTTATTTACCCTGAAAATTTGCCTGTGTTTGAACCTATCTAAAGAGTCCACAATTATCTAGCTAGCTTAACGATGATTGGCTAAGCAGATAAGTACTTCTCTGTCAGTTGTGACTAGATAATATCACATTTTATGCGGGCCATTAAAATGCTATAAAAAGTAGCCAAGTGTAAAATGTACCAAGTTTTTTCTTTGCTGACTAAAGTGTAAATAAAAACTAGAACACCTTATTTCCGTATATTTTAATGTAGTTTCTATCTAATTTGCCCATTATCTAACTCCACTATGAAAGCTATTAAACCTTATAACAAAACTAGCTGTTGCAAACATACAAACTTTGTCATAATTATATACTTTAAAAAATATTAGTTCCCTTTTTGAATTGGATTTTGTTACCAATTTCAAGGGTTTTATTTTTTTTGCACGGTACCCTAATTATTTTTAAAAATAAAAGCTTATGTAGCTTATGTTAGACCTTATAACATCAGCAATCTTCCAATACAAGTCCCGTCAAAATCGGTCCAGCCGTTTCGGAGATTAGCCGGAACAAACAGATCGAAAAATTAAAAAAAAAGTGTTTTTGTTATAAGCGCCGTATATATTCTCATTTGCATTCAGTAAAAGGCTGTTATTTTGATATTACAAAAGGACACTTCAATTTTATTTAAGCATGTGTATAGAATAGATTAATTTGTGATAATATAGATAACTCAACAGCAGAGAGCAAAACACAAAATAATTGAAAACAAATTTACTTACGTTTAGTACTAAAGGGTCAAAAGTATAATGTAGGGATTGCGTTATTTATCTACTTAATTCCTTGAAAAAAATATATACCTGATTTTACCGTCTTTCTAAACTCCGTTAGACCTCTACGTGTTGTCTATTTCGAACGCCCATCTGCGCCTCGTCGAGATAACTTAAACCTTAGGTATTTAAATATCGCATTCTTAAAATCAAGAATCACGTTATTCCTTACAGGGTAGGCACACATCCGAGTGTGTATGCTAATTATATTGATCGATATTATTCTATAAGTTTACGGTGTTCGATTGAGGCTTCAAGGATGAGGCCAAATGCGCGTATTTTATTGATCTGTAAGTCGCGTAATATTTGCGGAATTTATGCTGCATTCGGTTCCTTATCAAGTACCACATGGCGACGCAAAATGAGTTGTACTACACGCATTCTGCATCGCCGTGTAGTACAACTTAGTAGCAGTATAGGGCTTTAGGTGTCAGGTGCATGCCAGTGAGCGTCAAATACTACGGCGCAAATTGAGTGACTGAAACTTTGTGCTTGAGAATTTCTGCTGGTAGGTGATGCAGGTTTTCTAATGGCTTGAACATAAGGAACAGTAGGTAAGTTATACACTCCTTTTCTAAATTAAATATCTAAACTGTATAAAATGTTATATTATGTGAGACTACAGCTGCAAATAAATAATGATTAAGATCTATAAATATCTGCATCAGTGGACAGTGACAGACAGTGGTCTGACAAAGCCCTTAGGTAATCGTGTGAGATTTGCATCAAAGTGAATTACTAGATAGTTACTTTAGATACTCATTGACGGCCAGATGCCGAAAAGTCATATTTTATTCACACCTGGATTTAAAACAGTACGCTTTACATATGCCTACTTAAAAACTGGATACAATGTTTAACTATGAATATGGGTAATATTGCAAAAAAAATGACATCAAAACCAAAACACAATATAAATATGGAACAGTACGGAAACTACGTACTAACGGTCGAATCGGCACATAGTGCTGTCAAAATGTCAATCCAAAATGGCGGCTGCAAAAAATCAATATGTCGAAAAAAAATCCTCCATTTTTTATTTGTTCTCTTCTATAGAGAAGAGAACACATTAACTGCAAGTGTAAGTATAAAGAATTCGAATTAGATTTTTTTTGAATTTTGTGAGAATAAAGGTATTTTTTTAAATGTTAAGGGTTTCTTAAATACTGTCACACGCATTTTCGACTTGTAACGCGGTACGGTGCGCAGCCGCTGGGTTAACCAGGCATCGGCGCCGCACATGCGCCCTGTTATGCCATTCTCTAAGTCGTCGCCAACGACGTAGTTTGTCTTTTAATAAATTTTCAACTTTATACCCTACAGCATAAAGTTGAAAATCTATTAAAGACTAACTGTACTGTTCAACAGAGGAGCGCACGAAACGTTTTCGCCTTTCCGCGGCTCACGCGGTCACGCCAAAACGTGTAAAAGGTTACGCCATATTGACAGAGCCAAGTGTAGTTTATATACTTCTAGAAGTTATTGTGTGTTAATATTAAACTGTTCCGTGTTATAAACTACTTCAACTCGATTGTTTGATCAATACACTACACAATATTTTCATAAATAAATTTCAATTTCAAAAACATTATCAGTGACAACCCTAATGCTGCAATGGAGCGTAGGTAATTATTTTAACAACTAGGCCTAGTTTCCGTACTGTTCCATATTTATACTGTGACCAAAAGTCATTTACTCATTGAAATCAGGCTGATCAATCAGCACTTTCTGATAATCAGCATTTTCTGACCATCAAAGTTTACAAGATACATGTAGTCTACCAAAACGACCGCCCTTCGCCACTTCCTAGTGTCCACCGAGTCCATATTTCTTTAACAACGTTGGTGGATAGATGTCTATCTTTATAACACCATTTATAGCAACCAATATCTGTCTATTCGGTAATCTAAACTAGTATTTATATTAGACCACTGTCGATTTGCGTACAACACTGTTTCTAGACGGACAGGTGGTCAATATTTCTAGTGCATCTATTATCTTCCTAGACTACAAGCCATCGTTCCAGGGTAATAAGCAGGTATTAGATACCGCCAGGTATAGTTAAGGATCTTTTTAGGACTTAAAAGTTCTAGAAAAGGCTAGGTGTATGTTTACGTTTATGATTTTATCCTTATTTAGTTAGGTAGGTAGACTGCATATTTTTAGATATTTTTAATAAGGTTTGCAAGGTGTGAGGAGTCAAGTTTTATCTTTTAGTTTTTATAATAAAATGTATGATGGAAACTGAACAAGATTTAAATTAAAAAGTTGTCTTCAGGCAAGTATCTACTTCAAAAGATATACCACTACTAAAGATACAATGACATGAAAACAATACAATTCAGAATCATAAATCGAGGCTTAAAATTTGACAAGAAATGTTGAGGTTTCCCTGACTTCATCACTGTCCAAAAGTGCATTTTAATTTGTCCAAAAACTTTGATTATATTATATTAAAATTACGCAGACGTAAAGGTAGTGGTAAGTGTATTTTTTTACACAACTAGCGGCCAGCGTTGTCCTGCTAGCCTATTTCCATTTCCGTGTTCATTAGAGGCAGTACTGCCTCGAACGATCCTGTTACAGACCTCGCTAGCAAATTTTCACAATGCTTCCCATTTCTATCTGTAACTGCTTTCAACGAGCCTCACACCTACCTACGTATAGTCACGGATAGGCCCACAACTCTGCTGACCCCAGTAACACGCGAGCGGGGCGGTCCTGAGAGACGCAAGAGCGATGGACTCATCGATCACAAATTGAAGGGCTCGCGCCTCCGTTCGCTTTCACACTCGGATTTGTAACGTGACTTTAGTTTGATGTGTTCGGATTGTGGGACTTGCGTATTCATGTTGGAGTTTATATAAAGAAAAAGTATTTTTTTGACTCGCTCAGGACAAAAAAAAAAAAAAAAAAATTATGAGCAGCGGTGGCCCAGTGGTGGCGGCCCTGACTTAAGAACAGTAAATCGTAGGTTCGAATCCAGGCGCATTAATTACTTTATGTAATTTATTTCATCACCACTGCTCTCAAAACGGTGAAGGAAAATAACGTGAAGAAAGCGGCATGTCCTAGTACCTAGAACCAAAAAATCTATACATGTGACATCTACCAACCCGCACTGGGCCCGCGTGGTGGATTATAGCCCATTCCCTCTCATGGAGAGGAGGCCTGCGTCGCAGCAGTGGGAACATTGTAAAAAAATGTGGGCTGATTATGCTTATGCTAAGTAAAAAATAAGACATATTCAAGCTCAATTGGTCCTGTACGAGGCCAAAAGTCGTAAATCTCAGCATTAACATCAAAAAAATAAAAGAGTTTACCGACCTTCTTAATTTCTTCAACCTACATCATCATCATCATCATCGGCAACCAGACTTCACCCACTGCTGGGTACACGTGGCCTACCATGACCTCAGCAGGAGTATTCCAATATGGGAAAGAGATGGCGCTACGCGACCTGTATAGCTCTGTCTCTTTTCTACACTGGAATTACTCTTGCTTTAAGACGTCATGCTAGCCCTCCTGGTCACTCTTTGCTTCTGCCAATATCGACGATCCAGTGCCAGCCTCATTCAGGTATTAACCTACACTGTACCTTCAATAAATTGATAAAAATTGTTTATCGTTGGTCTAGCGAACTCTTATCTAGTGGTTGTAAGCCTTAAACCTGAGGATGAGATTCTAGGTTCAGTTCCGGGTATTTGAAAGATTGGATTTTCCCGCCAAGAGTTTCTTAGAAGTAGCCCATAATCTGAATTTGTCTTTAAACTTAAAAACACAACTAGAAAAATGTGACGCATTGGCGATTACAGACCTGGTATATTACTCTGAAAGATTTCAGCATCAGTATTTTTTACGATCCATACCACAAAGTTTTTTTGTTCATCTGAAACATTTTAATGCCACGCTGATTTAATTATAATAATTAAAGACCGGCCAGCTGCCGATCAGATGGCGTGAAACATGCTTCATTTACTGCAAGATGTACAATATGTTTGTGTAATTGTAATACGAGCATCAAAGAGAAACAGTGGCTCGTTCCCAACATGTGCGGCTTGTTATTGTAATAGAAAACTGATAGCATTATGAAGATTAATTTAATACAGAAGTTGCTGGAAGAGTCCTCAACATTGTACTTTTTATGAACCTAACTCCATATAAATAAATCTCTAAACGTAAATCATAGCAGATCTCGGGTGACCGTACGAAAATATACACGAGATTGATTCCCATTCTTAATACAATAACTAAATGAAATCAACTGCAATTGTGTTCCTGTTCGATTTATCTAGAACAAGAATAACATGCATCGCGCCTATTTCTCACAAAACGTTTAGGCAGAGGTGTATCTATACAGTACTGTAACGTTAAAGTTCTATTTAATAGGGGACGACTCTATTGATTTCCATCGAACACAAATCTAGACTAACAAAAAAAAAACTTCCAAACTGAACCCCCTAATGTGAACCACCAAACACGATGCCCAGTACACAACCCTCAATAATGATCCCGACATTTCTATTCAAGGGAGGCGATATTAATAAGCTGGTCCTTCGTACCCCCGCCGGCGTATCGCACAATACTTAACATGTAATGCTCGATCCCTTCGAACCAAGATTAAGGCCTATTTTATTTTAAATCGCTTTTTGAAGGTCTATTACATGTGAAATTGAAAGAATATCGATTTTTTGAAGCTTTAGTGATTATGAGTATTGTTTAGAGTATGTAGGGATTTGGTGGATTAGCTCTTGGTTGTGTTAACAACTGAAGATAATTGGATGCTCGGTGGATAGTCATTGCTTTCCATGGCTGCAAATGTGTGATGGTCTGGTGTAGTGACATGTCAAATCATTGAGATTTCTGTGCTATATCCAAGTTAAATATTAACTGATGATTATACACATAAGCCTTCCGGAATAAAATATCTAATTGTTGGTGAAAATCACATCAAAATCTATTAAGTATTTTAGAAAAACAACGCAGCCACACATACAGACACAAAACCTGTTTAAACGAGACCAACAAAGCTACCATATAGAACTATTTACACATGGAGCGCACTTATAGATTACTGCGTCACCTAAAACTACCATTGAGTATTATCTAATGTCCTCAGTTGACAGAAACAGTGTTATTGTTTAATAACAACAACGTATTGTGTGATGTACGCTTTACAAACAGTGATAATGGCGGCACAGGCGTAATATAAACACCCTGTATGTGCCCATCAATGTTATGGCAAAATATACCATCTCCATAAACGATATTTGGGTACGTTATGTCATAATAACCTTGAATGACAATATTTGGATATTGCTATAAGTTTAGAAATATGCCTTTCCTTAGCCAAACAAGCGTGTTTGCTTACTGTCGATATCATAATACTACCAATGCGCATTTGCGCTTATTATTATGTAAATATTTCGAACCGTATTTGGTTCAGAAAGTTCTTACCGATTAAATGAGGCAGACACTTCTAAAACATAAGCTACAGAGGTATAGAAATGATCTCAGGAGAACAACTTGCACCAAAACATTGATTACTCGCTACACCTTTCATCAAAGGTGATTTAAAAATATATCTTCAACCCTTTCGAGCACAAAATTCCAAAACACCTACAATTTTCAACGCTTTACAACAACGAACAACCTAATTCAAAGCATGATTAATTTTTCGGGGTGTATCTTAAAAATTTAGGGGTAGTTAAATCATAACTCAGATTTAATTGCCCCATATTTCACGGGGTACAATAGTGGGCCTGACGGCAAATGACTGTAGGCCTGAAGCCCCAGGGCCCAGCCACACAATACTGTCTCAGAAACAATTAGAAGATTTAGGTAGATGATTTTACAACGGAATTTATGAATGTATTGGATTCGGGTTACGTGGAGTTTTGTTTTCAACTTGTTTTGCGTTGATGGGGCTATTGAAATTTGAATTATCAGCAGAATTAATATAATAAAACAGGGTCTCTGTCTAACCCTTAGACAGAGACCCTGTTTTATCTTAGACAGAGGTGTACCTAATAGTACACTCACATTTGGCCAGTTATGTTTAAGATGACCCTTCCCGGTCCGTCTATCGTCAACGCGAGCATGTTCGAAAAGCTTGTTGTTTCATCCAGAGCCTCAGCGGCGTTTTCTTTCAACTCTCCCGTCTTACCCCGCCCCAACCTCGCACATCTCGTCTCCCGCGCACCGCATACCGCATAACGTGATGACATTGAACGAAAAATAGTGTTCGAAAATTGCTTAAACTTGTTCCAGTAAATACGTGTTTTTGAATAAGTCTTATAAGTGTATGAAATAAATGTTTGTCATTAAAAATCTCCATTACATGTGCAAGGTTGCTGTCAAGATGTTTTTTTTACTTTTATAGTTTATGAGTACATTATGAACGGCCAAACTTCTGTTAAAATTTGTGCAAAATAGCAATTTTTGGAGGCTTATACTGAATTTGTTTCTACAATTTTTTATTTTTTGCTACCATAGAAACCTAGATTTATTGCACAAAATACAGATTCGTTAAAAAAAATCAAAGATAGATGTGTAACAACTGCATAATCACGTACGAGCGTTTGTATGAAAAGTATGACGGGTTGGCCGCTCTTAAGTCCCATGTGATAGTGGGGAGCTTATTGCCATCAACCGGGCACAAATCTAGGCTCCGTGGCTGCTACTGAGACATTCCTGATGGAAAAATCCAATGTCACTTTTGGCTTGAAATGAAGATTTTGTCCGATAAATATAAGCTTTATAAAGTTAGGTTCCTTTACCTTCTATCAACACTGAATTAATGATAGAGGGCTTTTTAGTCAGGCCATAGACGAACGTAATATCACTGTTTACTCTTTGCTTGACTTCTGAACGATGTCCATGGTCATTATCATTGCCTCCAACTTTACAAAAACACAAAACAGTAACTGCACCTACCATAGAAAATTTACCCACCACGTCCTCGGTTATTTTGGCAAAAACCCGAAATAACTGAAACGACCTATTATTGTGTAAGATATTTTAGGTCAAATCTTGAAAGACAAAAATGTAAGGATCGAAGGTCGAAAGGAATCAGAGCCGATCTATCACGATCAAATAGGCGCGCAGTGTGAGAGGCTTGGACCTTTACAAATAACGTGCTTATTCATGTAAGCACCTAGCTACTGAAAAAAGTAAAAGGAAAGGTCCTAGAGACCTAACGTATTACCTTTTGAGGTCACAGAGACCTCAGCCGTGCTCACGATTAGGTTTTGTTTGAGACCCTGCTGATTTGAATAAAAATATTGTTAAGAAGACAAACTAAATTGGTTTTCTGTTGACCGAATTGAAATTTATTTGGCAAATTCTTTTCAAAACTGTCAATTCACCAAATACGATTTTTAATATCAAATGCTCGAAGCGTTTAAATAACTACGCGAAATCATATTCCAATAAAAGAAACCACAAATGACAAACTGCTACCAAATCTAAAATGAAAACCTAATTAAGCGAAAAATCAATTAAGCCAACAGGAAATTATCTAATCTCTCTAATGTTGATCATTTTGCGGTGTAGTACGAACATTAATTATTAATTTAACGTGTTTAAATGGTTTTATACACAGTTCGACATCAAAACAAACAGAGATATATGGATAGCGGATTAATCGATACGCCCCGGTATTATTGGTAGCGGAAAAGCGGAAATCAGTGATTGCCGACCCGTGGCAATATCCGCTTAGTACAGCTTTTATCCGCCGCGCCTCTGTAGGCATTGGGCCTACAACTGGGTGTTCTACCCTACTATTTTATTTATAGATATTGCTCAGTAATTAGTATGAAGCTTTGCTGCCGGCTTTATTTGTGCTCGTGTTTGAAATGGCCCTGATATGAAAATATATTGCAGTTTAGTGCTTTATGTGCGATTTGCTGAATGCTTTATTAATTCATTTCGATTGGCAGTTCGTTATTTATTTAGTTATACAGATAGTAGCTGCTCTTACAGTTGGCACCAAAGTTTACAGCAAGCCAACAATATAACATTAACTAAATAAATTGATGCAATAATTAATCATAGCTTTACGCTATAAACATTACAGAAATAAAACGACGGATGGACTGTGTGATAGATAATATTATGGCAAGAAATGAGGTGTCTGATAAGATCACGAGTAATAGAGAAGTATGGAGGAAGAAGACATGCTGCGCTGTACTGACCTCAATTACATAAGGATAGCGGTACGAGAATGATGATGAAGAGTTATAGAAATCTTATTAAATAATAACATCACGCGTGTAATCCCCGAAGTGTTAGGCAGAAGTGTACCTAATAGTACACACACATTACGCCAGTTATGTTTAAGTCCCATGCAATAGGGGGCAAGCTTATTGCCACCAACAGACTCCATGGCTGCCACTGAGAATTTTGCTGATGGAAAAACCCGATGATACTTCACCCGACCTGGGAATCCAACCCAGGAACAGATGATCAGCAGTCTTTTCTCGCCGGTACCCCAGTTCTTAAATAGTCCGGTTCTATCAAAACTAGCGGTGGCCATTCACCATATTTTAAAACAATGTCGAACAGGTTACTATTTATTATTCGACGATAACTAAGCAATAATATGTATTTAACGTTGGAGCCTTAAGCAACAGTTATCACTTGAGTTATTAAGTTCAGAGATCAACTGCAGTAGCCGATACAGACTCGTTTCTAAATTTCCAGTTTGACACAGAGTAGCAAATGAATGGAGGGACAAGGTACAGAAGAAATGAGCGGAACAACGAAGCGATGACCCATCTACTGTCATGTTCTTTGTGCAACTCCATTGGCACTTTGAGGGGTATGTCCGAAGTCACGCCGATAACGTCGTTAATGTGGCAAATTTTGGTCGAAGCTTATTTAAGGGAATCGTCGTCATGACGATGAAGAAGACGACAGACATGTGTTTCAGATGTTTCGCGAAGAGTTTGACAACAATTATTATATTTTTTATAGCCATTCATTTTTTGAATTGACTGGCGGCATAATAGTTTCATGGTTGGAATTTGATTCATAGACCAAGGCCAGTTTGAAGAAGAAAAGAGCTAAAAGCTCTAATTTGGAAGTAGCTCAAGAATTTGTAAACTTCTTTACCGATATCCCGTTAAAAACTACGGAAGCTCTAAATTCCTCACCTGAAGTCTCAATTGGTTTATTAAGGACCAACGTGTCTGGATGCCCGGCTGAATTTAAATTTAAACACATAAACCCTGTGATAGTTATCAAAGCTTTCCGGCAAATAAAAATCAAAGTGACCGAAGATCTATGGGGAATGTCTATCAAAGTTTGTACATCCATAGTTGAGATTATAGCACCTTACTTAGCGTTAATTTTTAATTTGTGTGTAGACCAAGAAGTTTTCCCTGATTTAATGAAATACAATAAAGTCATACCAGTTTTCAAATCCGGGGATAGTAAAGATACTAATAATTATAGACCTGTATCCGTGTTGCCAGTTTTTAGCAAGGTTTTTGAAAAGGTAATGCTGAATCAAATGCTTAATCATTTTAACACCAACAAAATCCTACACGATCAACAGTATGGTTTCACCAAGGGACGTTGTACGACTGACGCCGGTGTAACCTTATTAAAGCACATATTTACTGCATGGGAAGAGTCCCAAGACGCCATAGGAATTTTTTGTGATCTCTCCAAAGCGTTTGATTGCGTAAATCACGACACATTACTTTTGAAACTTGAGCATTACGGACTAGGAAAACTTGCACTTAGTTTGGTAAAATCTTATTTGAGTGATAGACCTCAACATGTTCAAATAAATGGTATCAATTCACAGGGTTTAAAAGTAAAAATGGGGGTTCCGCAAGGCTCAATATTGGGTCCTTTCCTCTTTCTAGTATACATAAATGATCTACCTTATTTACTGAAAAACCAACCTCAAAATATGGTGTTATTTGCTGATGACACTTCTCTAATTTTTAAGATAAATAGACGGGCCCAAATTCTAGATGACGTGAATAATGCTCTACTTCAGGTTCAAAATTGGTTCACAGCAAACAATTTAGTATTAAACGAAAAAAAGACTAAATGCATTAGATTTGCTTTACCGAATGTTAAAATTAGTGATTGTGATATAATATTGAATAAAGAGAAACTTGAATTCGTAGATAAAACGGTTTTCCTGGGGATTACGCTTGATTCAAGGCTACAATGGAGTTCTCATTTAACGTCTCTTGCCGGGCGGCTAAGTTCAGCAGCATATGCTATTAGAAAAATCCGTCAATTTACAGATGTTGATACCGCTAGACTGGTCTATTTTAGTTACTTTCATAGTATAATGTCTTATGGCATTTTGTTATGGGGACGAGCTGCAGACATTCAGTCAATATTTATTCTGCAAAAAAGAGCCATCAGAGCTATATATAATCTTCGTAGGTGCGATTCTCTAAGGGAACTGTTTAAGGACATTAACATCATGACGGTACATTCAATACATCTACGAAAACATAATGTACGTAAGAAAAAATCTGCATCTTTTTAGTAAAAGAGGTGACAGACACAGTTACAGTACTAGAAATAGAGACGAATTAGTTCAGCCGGGCTTCAGACTCGCTAAAGTAGATTCATCTTTCATGGGGTACTGTTTGAGATGCTATAATAAAATTCCACAAAGTATTCTTGAGCTCAATGAGACGAAATTTAAAACATGCATTAAACGCACACTATGTAAGCAAGCATATTACAAGTTGGACGATTATATCGCTGACAAAAATGCTTGGCTCAATGCCAGTCCTGCTCCACAAGGACAGGGACGCATAAATTGATAACATTAAATAGTATTGTTGGAGCTGCTGAAGATTGTACAACTATCTTTGCATTGTATAGATTCAATATCTTTAGTATTATATAAAGCCCATATTGTGTGAGTGCTATGTACTAAAGAGCTATCGTTCACTGGAAACCTACGTCCTTTCCCGACTTGAATGTGCCCTGGCGGTTGAGAGTATGTCATGCTCACTCAATGTCTCGCTGATGGTGGCGCGTGTGTCGGATCATTTAGTTCCCTTCAAAATGGTTGAGTTGAATGGTGCTGATCCATGCGTCATGTTCGTGAACGGGCGCTGTCAGTTGTGACTGGTCATCTCTTAGTTGCCACGGCTTATTTGATTTTTTTTTTTTTTTTTTTTTAAATTGTCTTTTTTGTGTTTACTATGGACACTTTTAACGTGCACATCTTGCTACATCGTTCTCACATAATGTACCATCTCAATATGAATGATGTAACCAAGGTTTTGTAACAATATGCTGATTTAAAAGAGTGTCCATGGAGTTTCTTGCCCATTCTTCTCCATAGAGATCTACGCTAGGGAATGGGCAACTACAGTACTTTCACAGTTTTTATGCCTTGTGACTGGGACTGTAGCTACATTTCATTGTTATCTTTGTTTCGACAGTTCAAAAGTGCCTGTAACTGGCCTACTTGAAATAAATGCTTTGATTTTGATTTTTTGATTTTGCTATTCGTGAAAAGGACAGTGTAGTGAAGTTTTTATTTATATTTAGAAAGATGCTCTTTATTATGTACAGAATACAAATTACACACACTTATTTGGTGTTTGTTCTTCAGAAAAGTCAGGTACGTAGTACTCGCAACTGGCGTGCATGTATAACCAGATGTATGAACGTGGACGAGGTAAAAGGAGTATGTAATGATCGTAGCAGGCGTTCTGTGGTTTATGCCTACCCCCATGGAAAAAAGGCGTGAGTTTATGTATGTATGTAATATAAATTACAGGTATGGCCAAAATAGAAATACGATAAAAATACGTGGTATGATAAAAATACGTGATATGTTTCTTTAAACACTTTTCAAAAGCATTGTCCCTTAATCCTCCATTGACTCACTACTCCACACAACCTTAAAGCATAAAATTAGTATCGAAAGGGTCTGGCTATCGACTCAGAGGTACAGACAGACGTGTAGCTATTGAGTTATTTATTATAAGCGAGCTAGATCGACTAGATAGCCGCCACCTGCCCTAGGCTGAAGTTACAGCTTGTTAAGGCGCAATTACACATGGTGTCGAAAAGTCATTACGTTTAAAATAAAATGAGGGAAATTGCTAAGACATAAAAATATTTTTTTTTTAAATATTTTATGCGTTTAGTTGTTTATCGATTTAATATTATATTATTAACACATTGCAGATTATTAACTAGAGAATTTATTAATATAAAAATTGGCTTGAAATTTATTGAGGCTGTTTTTGATTTTTAACGGTTGCTGATTTAAATCTTTACAGTTAACATTAAACTACCACTACGCCTGTAATTTTAAAACGGTTATCCAGAGGTGTACCTATAGTGCACCAACATTTCTCTTGATATGATTAGGTCCCACGTAATAGGTCTGACGGAACTGAGGAAACCTAAACGCTAGCACTGGGGGCTGCAATAAAATATTAGCCACATAGTTGTTACATCATTTCCATCTTTAAAGTACTCGTTACATCAAGGACGAACCTTGCCATATGTCATTTGAAACAGAACACCCAATGACAAGGCCAGATTATACTGAGATTGGACGCCATTACATCATAAGTAAAAAAAACATTGAACATAAACATAACATCATCCCTATAATCCTCGAAGGGTTAGGCATAGGTGTATCTAAATAGTACGACCACATTTCGCCAGTATTGTGTTGTTGTCAGCGAACCTATTACCATCAACCGGGTAAAAATCCGACTGCTACTGACTGGGAATCGAACCCAGGACATCTTGCCCAGCAGTTGTAGCCACTAGACCAACGTGGCACACACAAACATTTGTTCATTTTTTTTTCTCAAATATGAAAGAACCTTTATATCTATTGGAACACCTTTACACTGCAATATCAACTCTGTGCCTACGCATTAAGTTACACATTATCTTGATTATATAATTTAATACATAGGTGAGTTACTAAACAATTTCTCTTTAAACTAGTAAACATGATGTCGAGCACACAAATTCATTATGGCTCTTACATTTCAATTTGAATAAAATATGTGCGTTTAATATTCAAATGTAACGGATAGTTTGTTTCCATAGATAAGCTATTTAGACATATGTGTTATATGTAGGTCTATTTTATTACCTAGAAGGAAGAAGGAAGAAGAAGGCGGCCTGCCTGCATTAATTAAATTAAAATAGCAATAGTTTTATCTTCATCACATGTTAAGATATAAAAATAAGTGCGAATTGCATTTAAAACGAAAATTAAAATATTTTTATATTTACAATATGAGTGTACTATAAGGACACCTCTGGTAATCAAGAGCAGGCCACAGAGAAACTCATTTACGAAGTTCTATTAAATTACAACAAAACTTTTGAAATATAACAGATTTTTTTATATTAATCAGAAAATTCCCTCTCCCAATCAACAGATTTCTAAAGAAACAGTATCTGTTTACTTATCTCACAACAACCGACTTATCGCTTCACACCTCAGCTTCCCCCAAGTTCCCCTTCAGGGGCCATTGCCCCCATCCCCATACGACACAATGCCTTCGAACAGGGGAAATTAGTGGGCTACTGTGTAGACGTGACCGGCCCATTGCCATGCCAACGTGTCCCAAGAAGCCTTCCCTGTCCTTTAAAACGTCCAAAATAGATTTTTCTTATAAATAAGCCTTATTTGGGAATATAGGGTCGACAGGGGCTGTGGGTAAGTGATGGACAATTTATGGTGTGATTTTGACTTTTTGTGTTTGTGATTTCTGGTCTTAGGTCAAGTCTCAGAAAGCGCGTTATGCCGTCGGTCCCGGCTGTCATCTAATCAAATTATCTTTGACAGTCGTTCCAGGTAGTCAGTGGTCCAAAAAGTGTGACAGCCAGTTTTACCAAGGGATATCGTATTACCCAGTACTAACTGGGTTGTGGAGGTCAGATAGGCAGACGCTCCATGTGTTGGACCATGGTTAGACTGGAAGCCGACCCCAACATAGTTCGTAGGTTCATAGGCTCGGCAGATGATGAAGTCAAGTTTTAGAATAATATTGATTCACTATTAGTTTGGCGTAGAACGCCTATTCGCATTTCTAACATTGAGAAATAATTTTACAGCACGGAGTTTTTTTATTAAAACCGTGGCTTTGTTTTCATGTCTAAAAAATTGGTTCTAGAAGCTTTCTCACGAAATAACTGGTTTGAAGACTGAATCTTACTTCAAAATATAAATGCAAAAGTTTGTGAGGATGGATCGATGGATGTTTTTTACTCTTTTACGCAAAAACTACTGAACGGATTTGGATGAAATTTAGCACAGAGATGGTTTATAACCTAGATTAACACATTCGATACTTTTTATCCCGGTAATACGATCTCGTGGGACAATTATCGAAATCCACGCGGGCGAAGCCGCGGGCATAGGCTAGTTATGTATATAGGGTGTAACAGGACCCTTCACGAAGTCGTCAACCAAGCATTCTGTTCATCAAACTAAGTAACTTTACGCAAAAATTATTGCTGGGAAACGACTTTTTTTTTGGGGTGCAGAATCACGTTTTACGGTATGACTTAATGTAACGCACTCAGAACATTGTGCTGATCGATGGATTGAATAGTATGGGGGTCGTGGAGGTGTTTAAAGTAAAAATCTTACATTAAAAACATGTATTTAAAAAAAACCTTATAAAAAGATGGAACTTTGACCCCCAATATCTCCGTAACTAGAAGGTTCCCAGGTATGGTCTAGAACCAAAAAATTATCGCAATGACGAGGAGAATAAGTTCCTTTCGGCTTCGTTAAGGGTCTTGTTACACCCTTTATGTTGGCACTTTATTATTTGACTGCACTAGATTATTGTATGAACCCAATTGTTTTGGACAAACTTTGTATCAATAGTTTTCTTCTCTCAATTCTTCCAATTAGGCTGATCACCTGCTACCGTTATCTTGTAACAGTTATTTAACTTTTAGTCCAACTTTATCTATCTTTATGAACCGGATAACGAGTCTTATCAATGATATTTAGAGTCGCAATTCTATAATCTGGCATACAATAACAATCAAAACGTCGTAAACTTAAGTAAGTTCCCGTGATTGACATTCTCACTTAATTCCAAAATTAACATAGAAATGATGAAGCCCTATTATCGCTATCATCAAACGTAGCTAACCAAACTACTACAGTCACCGTTAAACTGCGGTTAAACTAACTATCGCGTAACCTCGTTACAGTAAACAGTAAAAAAATAACCTAATCTGGTTAACTCTGACAAAACAGCTAAGGGCTTTGACCCTAAGCGAAGAGATGTGGGGTAAGCGGGACAGTTGTCGGCCGTGATTTGTTTTTAATTAAGTTTCGCTTTGAAGTTAGTTTGGGTTTCATTTGTGATTAAATATGGTGAGTGATTTATGATTGCGTTCACAGATTAGATTTGTGTACGAGTATGCGAGATAGGGTTGGATAATGAAGGGTTATGAGACCTCATGTAGCTGGCAAGTAATTTGTAATTATGAGATGATTTTGCAAGTAACATTATTTCAAATCTGTTTTTTGTATACAATAACTCTTCTAGCAGTATCATTGTTTGACGATGATAATACCTTAAAAGCACACAATTCACCTTTATTCCTTCGGTAAAATATAAAATAAAAGCGACATACTTTACTCTGTATTTGAATAACAAGCGTACTCATTCCTTCACTTATCTGGAATTACCATAAAAAACTAGTATCTCATAATAGGTGTCGTCACCCTCCGAACATATTCGACCTATTTTCGGTAAGCCACATGTCTCAGATTACCGAACGAGTATAAAAGAAAAAAATGAGATTGTTAGTAATAGCGACACGTAACTACTACAAACATATTGTTAGTAGTTAATTTGTTTGTCTGTATGTAAACACGTAAACAGAGTATCGTGTTTATGGGGAAGGTTCGTGTTAGCGCGAAAGTAAATATGCTAGGGACGGTAGTTGGGACTCCCACCCTATAAGCTTTTATGTCTTTTTACAAGAGATTTTCTTCGACACAGTACACGGTTCATTTTTAAGTTCTTTAAGTTTTGTTAATGAAGCCTGATAAAAACTAGTTTTAGAACCGATAGTGATCTTTTAACTTTGCTAGAAATAGTAATTATTATTTTGAGATTTTGTTCTGGTTCTTTTATATGGTTGACATTTTCCTGGTCAAAGTTCTTACGGCCATAAAAATGAACTTTCCTCAAGAATGGATCCCTGAGAAGGAAGCTCGTTGCCTGAAAATATAAAGTTTTAGATCGTTACATTTTCTTAAAAAATCGACGTTGCGCGTTGTATGAAAGTTTCAAAACATAATTTTCTTAAACAACTTGATGACAGGTTTGTTGTAGACATCTTTATAATTAAGTCTCTTGTCCACTGGCAAAATAATCATAAAGTAAAAGTTACAACAGACTTTTAAAAGTTGTAAAAGAAAAAAATAACATGATACAACACAAGCCGAGCAAATACTACAACCACACCCACTTCTGCTGCCAAACAGTATTGCCGCTTTGTAGTTTGAAGAATTACAGGCATATTTACCGAAGTTTAAACTTGATCTCAAAGGTCCAAAACGCATTACCAACGTCCTTGGTGTTGCAGATCAGAGAGTCAGAAGCATCTCTCTGCCCATAACTAAGTCTTACAATTCGTTTAATAGGACGTACCTAATCAAGTTGTAATTTATCTGTTCCTTTGGTTGAGCGGTATTCCTATCATTGTCGCACAATGTCAAACTACGACTGCAAGATACATACGGGAACATGTCAAGTCATAGCAGCAATTTACGTGTATCGGTTTCGGTTATACAGGATGTAAAAAGATCCTTAACGAAGCCGTCAACCAAGCATTATGTACATCAAACAAAGTAACTTTACGCAAAATTTATTGCTGGGAAACGACTTTCAAATTTCAACGAATTTTAAAATCACGTTTTACGGTAGGACTCAATGTAACGCACACAAAACATTGTGCTGATGGATGGATTGAATAGTACGTGCTGTGTTAAAATCTTACATTAAAAACATGTATTTAAAAAAAAAACTTGTGAAAAAGTTGGAACTTTGGCCCCCAATATCTCCGTAACTAGAAGGTTCCCAGGTATGGTCTAGAACAAGAAAAATATCGCAATGATGAGGAGAACAAGTGCCTTTTGGCTTCATTAAGGGTCTTGTTACAACCTTTATAGCTCTCATATAATACTAGTGCTAGGTTCTTACCGATCTACCTGAGAGGTATACTAATCACAGGCAGGTAACGACTGACCGTTCAAGATATAAAGTAAATGACTCAATATTACGGAAAGTGTTAAGTTGTACGGTCAGCAAAACTATCGGTTCCCGATTGACAGTTTTTTCTGATATCTGAGAATTTGTTATGGGCCAGATTTCTAGCTGGGCTTTATGGCCTTTTAATTTATTTAACAAGGGCGTTTTAAATAAATTAAAAGGCTGATAAATTAAAGCTGCTGAATTTTCAACACGGTGCGGTGCTTGGTTTAAAATCTTTAGAGTTTTATTAGTTTACGAATAATCATCAACGTAAGGTTGTGAAAAAATCGATGGTTTTATTTACCGAAAGTGAATACACTATTCACTATGAAACATCGTAAGAAATACTTTTACCATAGATTCAGTACATTATTTTGGTTATTTAGTATCTATCATACCGTACACAATGTGCTTGAAGTAATTCTAAAATACTTTTAAGGAAACAGAGAACCGTTTCTTCTATCGCTCCCGACTTCTACGTAAGGAGGGTCATTAATAAGTTGATAAATGTGGTATAATTCCGCGGGTCTCGCTCGTCCCAGTCATCGCGCGCTATCGCACACCTCATCTTAACTGATTTTTAGCTTTGTCGAGTTCAGGCCACGGAAATAACGGTTTGGGAGAAAGCTTTCATGACATGATCAGCCGCTGATGGGACACAAGCCAAAGTATAAGAGGTAAGCCCTATACTTAACGTTTATGGACTCAAATAATGAAATACAAATCCTCATCGATTTATCAAAATTCTTGGTTTTTTTTTTCTGGCACAAGCTGGTTTCCTCACTATTATAGTATTGATGATACTGATTAATCATCATCATTATCATTTCAGCCGAAAGACGTCCACTGCTGGACATAGGCCTCTCCCAAGTTTCGCCACATTGACCGGTCCCATGGGTCTCGCATCCATCGAATATAATATATAAATAATACTGATTAATATTCGAACATAAATATACAAGTAATATAACACGATGCCACGAATTTGCGCTTTCCTTAAATTGAAAATTGTATCTAAGTATAATAGGGCCAAAGGTTACTTCATCCAAATTGAAAAGCAATATAATTGCTGTTAGAAATCTGAAAATAGACACTTATTCTATACGTAGGTACTCCCGAAAAGTTTTATTCTTGTACTTATTTTAAAACGAATGCAACAACTATTTTCATGAAAGTTTGTGAAATTCACTTCTTTAAAATGAATACTGGCTGTAAAGATCTAACATAATTCGGTTACTAGTGGTTATATTCTTATCATCTGATTACAATGTTAGCAACATGACTTTCAATGAATTGTTTAAATAAAGCCACTTGAGCAAGTTTTACGCAATGCGAGAAACGCCTGCCAATTAAATATAGCAATTCCCGTCAGTCAGCGAATACTCAGTTTTTGTAATAAATTAACTGGATGACATAGAATTTTCCCACATCTTTTACACATATTAATATTCAAACCAGGATATTGATTCTAATATCTATCAATTATGAAAAAAAAACATATTAAACCTACAAATCGCTATCTTCTTGGCCACACCGCTAAAGCCACAGGATTAATGACATCGCCTTCAAGCGTTCATTAATAATTTACGTTTTTATGCACATTGCGTGACGACTGGGACGTTTACCTTACTTTTAATTACACTAGCTGCTGCACGCGGCTCCGCCTGTGTTTTGCTTTAGATTGCTGTTGTGTTCTGTGCAATATAGATGGTATTATACCTTTTAGTAGGTAATGGAAGGCGTATTAGTGTGCAACTCTAGTTTCTGATAAGCTATTTAATGTATTAAAGTGGTCAAATATCCAATGTGAAGCGCATTTGATGGACAATTGTTTTATAGCCATTGCTTTATAATCACGCCAGATAGTTACTAAGATAGGCAGCAGTTTGACTGATGAGAATGTGGATGAATGATTTGCTGACGGCTACAGGAGTTACATTTTTGTAAATGCTGGGTTTCAATATTGGAACGATTAGATTTTTGAGATCTTTAATACACCCTGCTGACAAAAATCTAGCAACAACCTGAAACCGATCATTTGCTGAAGGTGTAATAATGCACAATTTCCTATGAAAAGTCATAGTAGGTTGTAGTGTATCGTAATTAAACTAATAAATATTCATCTCATACAGATCCGCAGTTTTCAATAAATCTACTTTATGACTAAAACAAACTGACAAAACTGTTGTTACGAAAGCATAATTTATTTATGTTGACACATTCATATTCAGCTAGATTGTGTAAATATAAATAATAATAAATGTATGTAAGTGAAACACGCGAAACGAGCCCTAAATAACATAATCAAAACGGACTTGACAGTTGTAAATAATTACAGTGACATAATTAGGCCGGGAAACTTGTATTTATTATTTATTTACTTTTTTTGGGTATTTTTCGGCCGACAGTCGACCTGGCATTTTTCAGTGACACTGTGCAAGGTCTTACCAAGGAGTATCCTTACCTAGCAACTGGGGAGGTTGGACACGCACTCCATGTAAAATAGTGGTATTATAATAATACAGCTGCATTCGTTTAAACTGAAAACCGACTTCAACACAGTTGGAAAAATGCTGGGCAGTTGATAACTATGTCCCAGGTTAAAGTCTTACCAGGGGGCATCGTGGCACTCAGTAACTCGCTTACAGAGGTCAGACAGGCAGTCACTCTGTGTAAAAAACTGGTCTTCAGCTGCATTCTGTTAAACCGGGAACCGACCGCGACCCCAAGATAGTTGGGAAAATGATAGGCAGATAATGACTACCTAAGTATGTGCCGAATCATATAACATTGATTTTTTACTGATTCACCAAGTTGGCGTTCGCGAGCCGTGATGTGGGACTTACGTCGCAGCGCAACCGATTGCCAGCTCGTCTAAAATGCCGCGGATCTTCCCTGATAAAAGCGTTTGCCAAAAGAAAACTATAAGAGCAATTTCAAAATAAAAAATACCATTAATTACGTTAGCGTATCGAAAAATCTATGCTTCAAACCTATATATCGACACTTATAAAACAAAGTTTAAACTTAAAAAGTAAATATTTTTTACTGATTTCGCGGCCATTTTTATTTTTTGGGGACGAAATACAATATGCTACAACATGCGACAATATGCTATCTGTAACAGTTATCAAAACTCAAAAATCGAAAAACATTGAAAAAGCTCAGAATCGAAATCGCTTTAGAGCTTACAGGGAGTGTGATTAAAACTCTGTGCCCTTTGCCAATAGAAGGTAACTAAACACCTTTTAAAACGGCCACTACTACTACTAATTGCATCGTACAACTAAAAATAGTTTTAATTTACTCTTAGTCAAAAAACTAACAATTAAAAAATATTTTTAACTCCCAAACTTAAGCAACACAATACAAAACGAAACTTAACTATAATTACACTAAAAGTTTCATCGAAAAATAGGCAGTAAGCTGTTACATAACTTTTTATTACTTGAACATTTTAAAGTGTTTGCTGAGCCATTTTGTTAGTTTAGAAACACACACCGCCTCATTAAAAATATAATCTAATTACCAACATACTAATATTACTATCATAATAACTGTACTAAATGTATTGTTGAAACTTATCATAATTTTTAATTGTTTTAATTTTTCTGAATAGGTTCACCAGGAAGCTAGGCCCGCTGGCCGGTATGGTATGGCTTTGTGCACCATGGTTTATGGTGGTAGATACCATCGGGAGCCGTGAAGAAGTTGTGTATTTATTAATTATGATGTTCGTGGTTTTAATTTATTGATGGTGAGGTTTATACATCATGGTGGAGCGGCTTTGTATGGGAACCGGTACTGCAATGAAATCTTAGAATTTAAAAAAAAACAAATTATGGAGATAGCTGAGATAACATTAACGTTAAAAAATATATTCAATTACGTAGTTACTTTACATTTTTGCGAGATTACTACTTCGTAAGACCCTAGGTTCATTTTTAGTTGCACATCATTATTTTATTTTGTGTGCAATATCACAGTTAAATCAAGAATTGCAATTGGTCCATTACAGGTATAACTACGTACTTTTCAATAAAACTTCGGAGGAGTCTAAGGATGACTGAGGAGTCGCCCAGTTTATGGCCTATGGTTGAGTAAGCAAGATCTTTATGAGAAATACTTATGTCCTATGCAGGCATTACAACACTAATAAACTTGAACCCAACAACTTCCAAAGCACTAGACGCTTAATTCACATGCAACAACAACAGCCAAGTAGTTTGCAACACAAGTGCATAGAAACACAAAATCGATGAGAATTCACAATGAGTGTACAGTTATATACTTAGCGATGATACGATCGCGTGCGCTATGAAATATGTAAGTACTGAGTGTGTCGCGGTGGGAGAGGATGTAAGAACGTGGGTGGATGTGGTAGAGAACTGGGGGATTACTATGACGCCTTAAATGCACGCCGAAATTAAAGGCAGAATAAGAGAACAATTCTGTAACTTTTTACCAACCTTCTGTACTTTATTTATGCAAATAAATGATTTTTGATTTTTTTGATTTTGAAAGCAGGAGTAATTCTAGTGTGGGAAAGAGATGGCACTACATGACCTGTATAGCTCTGTCTCTTTCCCACATTGGAACCCCCCTGAAACAAAATGAAACCTAATTGACCAACTATTACACATGTGCGTATAGGGTTTTGTTCTAGCTAAATGGGCTTGCTTTTGACCTCGATCACGTCTGATAAGGTCTATGATGGAACGAGCGTGCCCAGAAGATGCCTGTTCACTCTTGCTCTGAAGGCAGCGGGTTAAATGTGGCAGAAACACAGATGTTGGCAGAGAGTTCCACACTTTGGCTGTGCGCATAATAAATGTGGAGGAGAAGCGCTGAGTACGACTCGTCGGGATATCAACCGAGTGTGTCAGGAACAGCGTGTAGAGTTCTTTATCCCCCATAGAAAAGGGAGGATCTTAGACCGGGGGCGTTCTGTCTGGGGGTTACTGCCTGACAGTTAATGACGGGTTTTTTCTATTATGGTCTTAGGTCGCGGAAAACTTTAATACCGCGATTCGGAATATTTGATTTTGGTTCTTTATTTGTGTCATAGATGGTGCTGCAGTTCTTTTAGTACTATGTTGCTATAGTATTTTTTGTAGCGCCGCTACAGAGGAACATCACACATGTAATCACCGAAGATTTTTTTTCCAGTTATGTGATGGTCCCATGTGCTAGGATTTGTACTTGGTGCTATCTTCAATAGGGAACAAATCTAGACTCCGTGAGTGCTGCTTAAAAATTCCGGATGGAAAAACCTAATCACTTTGGTTTTATGTGAACTTTTTGGTCTCTTCTTCGAACATTCTTGATTAAAGGGCTATTACTCGCCATGCATCAAACATTCAGCTGGTGAAGATTTAATTCTAAAAATGTATATATAACATGAAATAGTTAAAGGTTTCTTAACTATGTAGGTACCTTGCCAGTGATATCAATTTCATCAAAGCTTTTACTGGAATTATCTCATATAACTAACTCAACTCACTCCCACTAACTCACTCCCTCACTAACTCTCTTATAACTTCATCATAATTTTTTAAAATTCCTAACGAACCTTCCATTTTACTGTCATTAGTCCGTTGAACTTTACCCTCGACAGCACTACATCGTCCTAACATCAGTCTCCATGGATTAGCCAGGATTAAAATGTCAGCAAGAAGCCATTACAGCTCCATTCACAACGTTATTAAGTAATACGATAACAATTTGCCTCCATCTAGTAATTGAGCTTTAGTTCAATTTAAACTCGTTTGACATCAAGAATGTCTATCGAATTCCCCTGATGTGACACGTAATAGGGCTAAATAGAAATGTATGATGGAGACGGTAGGTGGATGATTCGGTTATGACGTATTTATATTAACAGCCGCACTTATAGACGTCGATTAAGGTTAGTGAATCATTAACGGTGACTTGCCTAGGAAATATTGGCAGGTGACGGAATAGGTAACTTGCTGTCTGTTGAATACAAATAAGTACATAAAGGGTGTAACAAGACCCTTCACGAAGCCGAAAGGCACTTGTTCTCCCCGTCATTGGGATTATTTTTTTGTTCCAGACCATACCTGGGAACTTTCTAGTTACGGAGATATTGGGGGTCAAAGTTCCTACTTTTTCACAAGTTTTGTTTTTTTAAATACATGTTTTTAATCTAAGATTTTTACCTTGAACACCTCCACGACGCCCATACTATTCAATCCATCTATCAGCACATTGTTTTGAGTGCGTAACATTGAGTCCTACCGTAAAACGTGATTTTTCACTCCAAAAATAAGTCGTTTCCCAGCAATAATTTTTGCGTAATGTTTCTTAGTTTGATGTACAGAATGCTTGGTTGACGACTTCGTTAAGGGTCCTGTTACACTCTGTATATGTACTGAAATAGTACCTACTACTGAGCATAAGGTCCTGGGTTTGATTCCCAGGTTGGGTAAAGTGTAATTGGGTTTTTCCATCAGGAATTTCTCAGTAGAAGCAACGGAGTATGGATTTGTTCCCGATGGATGGCAATAGGTTTGCCCCATATTACAGGGACTAAAACAACTGGTGAAATGTGAATGTACTATAAGGTACATCACTACCCAACCCTTGGAGGATTACTAACAAGCGTAATGTTTTGTTCTTTCTGCGCTATTGGATATAGCTTGTAAAAATATTACGCTTCCAGTTGAACAGGGAGTGAGAGTAGAGTGAGCCAAATATACTTTGTTAATTATTATAATAACTCCTCTAAATTGCACGTATTTTCTACGCATCATAAATATAATTTTAGCCGGAAAATCACATTTCTGAAATAAGTCTAAATAAATCGCAACAAAATACTTCATTAACAATAATCATGTCGATATGAATACGAATGTAAACAAGCTTTTAAGGACTCATTTTAAATACGCTACTGAGAATTTTCGAAAGTCAAAATTACACATGTAATAATTGAGCATTAATTTCGGATATTAATCCAATCATATGAGAGCTATTGAAATGAAATGAGGTTTTAATGTAAGAGGAGACGAATGAAAGAGATTCGTTAAAATTATTTCAATTTTAATCATAATATTATTTCGTTCCGAAAATAATAATTATGAGGACTTCATGTATATTTTAAAAGCAATTAAGTGAACTTTGCTCAATTTATTTAGGTTTCTGCAATTTTCATCATAATTTAATTATTATCATCTCAAAATGATTAGTCGCAATGAAGAAAATTCATAATGGCAATTTAATGAATGAAGAAGACACTGAATGGGCCAAACTGCAGACATGCATAACGTATAGTCTATGGCCGACTTTATAAATCGAAGCAGCTAGCATAGTAATAGACTCCCTTCTCAATTTCTCATAGACACAATTTCTTAGCGTAACAGAATATCTTTTCTTAAGAATTTTACGACGTGCCCGAGATAGTAAACAGCTGATCTTGTCGTTTTTTTTTCTGTTGCTCCCAGATAGGCATGGCAGGTAACATTCTATTACAAGACTTACTAGCTTTTTATATTTGAACGAACATCTCACAGCCTAAACCTACCTCTTCGTTATAAAAACATGAAATGGGAAGTTATTAGATTACTTCAGGAGAATAGATACACTGTATTTATGACCTAATATTGTTAATGTTAGCCTACACCATCCCACTGCTAGGCAAACAATTACAATTTTTTCGGTTTAGGGCTAATGTGAACCACTAGTTGTTGGTTTGTCCCTCCATCTCCTGCGAGGTCAACCACGTCGCCTTCTGGCTGTGTCAGACGACCTATAACAGGTTCGATATAAGTTTTTTCTTCAAAGTTGTTGCTGATAGAAAGTCGCTTCGTTTAGGCCCTCTGTGCACTCATTTTTTGACTGTTCGTAGGTCTTTCTTTTATTTGGTATAGGACTGGAACTGGCCTGGATCCCAAACGTCCCTACCACAGTTAGGTCAGTTATTTCGCACAGCCGCACTTGGCTGAACTTCACGCTTCATCGTGCGGGTGCGGGGTAGTCGGGCAGGTACCCGAAATCACTATGCCTCGGACATACGTTGTAAAACATTCACAGAGGGCATGAAAACGAAAAAAATGGTACACTGTCATAGATTAAGTTGGTGTTCTGTTACTATTGTTGTGATACGATTTTTCATCATTACTATGTTTTATGTACAGATACACAGGAGCAGTTTTGGTCACCTTACAATCCACAAAATTAATATTATACCAGGTGCGACATTCGTCAGCCTACCATCAGGATAATCTGAGTACACCGTATATTTTGGTTCTTATAATGGTTGTAGAAACCAAGTATTTGAACGACTATGTCCGCCACGGAAGTTCATCATCATCCGCAGTCCGATTTCAGCCACTTCTGGGTGCCTCTCTTTGTTTATGCCAAGCTGCAACAATCAAGGAGGTTTTTTCCGATACCAGGACTACGGTGCGGGTTAAGTCTCTTGAAGTCAGGTAAATCCTGAAATCAAATGTAAAATTAAAAAAAAAATGAAAAAGTCTCCACCATAAACTTCAAAGATTTGGGGTGTGAATTTTATCTTTGAAGTTTTTTTAACACTACATAAATTGAAGCTCGTATAGCTAAAAACCGCCATCCGACTATTCCCATTCAAACACAAAAACATCCCATCTGCCTCCTACTCTATGCCCTTACCAGCGGATGCACAAAAGCGGGCCCGTCAAACTGGTTCCCACTTTTTTTGCCCCTACGGCCTCGGACCCACGCACACTTGCACATGCGTGTGTGCGTGCACACGAGCGGGTGCGCGTGTGTGCGTGATCAGCTGATGGCAACAGCTGTAGTGTGATCAATCGGTTTCAATGCGTAATGTCGGTATGCGGGGAAATGCTTAGGTATGCCCAAGGGAACGGAAGGATTGATGGAATTTGGATGTCTAATTGATGTTGTGGTCGTTTTGGTAAGCGGTAGTGTGGAATTTTTAGTTTGTTAAATTTTAGTGAACTTAAGTTACGTTGCACAGACGTTCAAAAGGTGTCTGTTATAAAATATAAGGGGAAGTTTGGATAGCTTATTGTATTTACGAAGAAGCTTTTCAGAGTGTCATTATCAATGTTACCAACCTTGCTGACTGGTAGACTTCCTCACTAGTTTTCTTGCTAGGACATGAGCTGGAGTTCATGAGGGTAATCTTAAGCACCAAGCCATTTGGTATTTTATTTCATAAGTTGATCATCATCTTCCCAGTATTTTCTTTATTCCATTGGTTGATATTCTACAAGAAAACTAAGACTTCTAATACTGTCCAGTGGCTACTTTTCCAAGCTTCTTAAGCGTCCACTTCGTGCAAATTAAGTATCCAATTCCAATTTTTATTCTCACACAGTTATATTATATTAGCCAGTTAGGCACAATAATTGCTGAAGTTATTACCCTTATTATAAAGGCTAACAGTATAGCCACCATCAAGTCGTAATAACTCTTTTACGACTAACAAATGAACAGATTATGAGTTCGTTCCTGGAACCAGGTTTGAGGTACCAGGCAGGCATAAAAAGCCAGGTGTTCGCTGCATTTGGGACTCGAGAATTGCGTCATAGTGAGTTTAATTTAACACGGACATTTTTGGCATAAGTAGTGAGTAGGTTTGCCTAGTCATTCTTGCAATATAAAGTATAAATACTCATGTGTCTCTATGTTTTTCTTTTTCATTAAATATTCTCAAATATCCACACCAGGCCTCTGTCGACAGCGGATAAAAATAGGCAATTTTGAGCATTTTGTAAGGGTTATAATGCTTATAAAGATTACGTATCATCAAAAAGGAAAACATAGGGACATAGAAGATGACATTTATTTTAGTATAAAAAATCATTGCTCTAAAGTCATAAACCAGAATGAAAACAGCCGAGAGCGTTTGTATGGAGAAAAGACCACCCGCATTTCCTCTTAAGTATTGTATAACGAACTGGTGTCAGCAACTCCACGTCCAAGCACGTATTTGGCGTGCGGTGGCAGTTAAGTAACTATGTAATCATATAAAATGGTTAAACTAGATGAAAACTGTAACATTCTGGCTAATTGATATTAATCACAAGGATGAACTAACAGCAGAGAGTCAGAGAATATAGTAATCAAACTTGGCCTACATGACAGGCCTACATTAAGCACTGGACACTATATTGAATGTTATGGTAAAATAGTTTCAGTTAAGCTTAGGTACCTACTTAATAAGGTTCTTAAACATACAACTCTAATCCCTTTATTAATTACGGCTATTTAAATGGCTGTTTGCATTTTTAGCACACACAAAAGTACTTTCCTTATCTTTGCAATAGATGGCGCTACTTTACGTACATTTTACTTTTAAATGTAAACTAATGTACTTTCAAGTTTACAGATTAGCTTAGAATGTAAATAATAGTAAGATATTTGCTATTTTATTGTTAAAACGACAAAAGTTATCAATTCCAATGACTTATACAAGTTAGGGAGCAGGTGATCGTTCCTACAAATGCCTGCACAGCGAAAGGTGAAAAGTATTCATATAAAGTATTGCGTGTAACTGAATAGCTTGAATTAATACACGATTAATTTTATTACTTTGAAAAAACACTGTCGTAAGTTTGATAAAGTAAAAATGTGTAAAACGTAAACGTTTAAAGGGTTAACTTTTTACTTTAAGTTATGATTATAAGGATAATACAAGCATTTACTTTTACAGCTCTTACAGGTGTTCATGAAGTATTAAGAAATGTTTCCCTAAGGGTGGTCAGTAATTCATGACTTCTTAATTTACTTATAATGTGCTGAATTTCGCGAATACTTAAGTTTATTTCCGGCTAAACACTATTAAATTATATTGACTGCTTGTTATGCTTTTATAGTTACTATAGTCGGTATTTCTTTAACATTTAGCTAATCATCAATCAGTATAGTAAAAAAAACGAAGTTTGAGCTCCAAAAGTCTACATGACCTAAGGAATCTGAAAGACTTTTCAATTAAATCTGTCAATGTGAATAATTGGTTGAAGACCTTTTTGATAACCAATCGCATCTTACATGAGATTTTTCCAGACATAAGTAAATAATAGAGACACACATTTCATGAGACTGCTTCGTTGGTCCAGTGGTCGCAGACGATCCTGCTAAGCGTGACGGCTTTGGTTCCCGGGTCGGTCAAAGTGTTATTGGGGTTCAGCACCATGAATTTCTCAGTAGCAGTCCAGAATTGTGCTCTGTTGATGGTAATAGGGTCGCCCCTTACATAGAAATCCTACTTAATATCATAAATGCGAAAGTTTGTGAGATGGATGATTTTACTCTTTTACGGAAAAACTACAGAACGGATTTAGACGAAATTTGACACACAGATAGTTTATAAAATAGATTAACACATAGGTTAATTTTAATCCCTATCCCGTGGGATAATTATCGAACTTCACGCGGGCGAAGCTGCGGGCATAAGCTAGTTAAATATAACTACCGTAATATGGGTGTACCTACTATTAGGGAAGGTACCCCTCTGCTTGACCCATCTCGGATAACATGCGTGATGTTATATGTTCCTATGAGACTTTCAGAAATGATAAATCTACCACGATAAACATCAATTTAACTAACGTATGTTGGTTAATATTACAAACATTGTTTTATCAAGCTTTCTGCACTAAAACCTCGGTCGGGTAGCTTTGATAGCAAAAGCTTAGTATTCTGTGGCGGTCAGACGGTTAAGTACACTAAACTATAAGTTAGTTCAACTAACTCCATCCAACTAGAGCTTACCTGCACGTATTTACATTCAGTTATTTAGTATTTTAGGAACTAAATAAATACCAGTGGTGATTTTGTTCTTTAATTAAGCGTATAGGCCAAATATTTCGAGAAAATGACAGTTAACAGCTGATTGTGTTATTAACCAACACTAAAAGTAGTGTGACCCATTAATAGGCTGATGGATACTTTTACCATAGGCATAGGTACATAATTACAATTTGTTTTTTTTTTAAACCAACCAATATGGGGAAGAACTCGCTTTCATCTTTGGAGCAACCAGGAAATCATATTTCAAGTTCTGTACAAACTATAATTATGAACTTAATCGCTCTGCAATTATCTTTTATTCATTTCCTCACTGGACGAAGATCTTACGACCACAGGCAAGTGCCAGTACTTGCCTGTGGTCGTAAGAACTGTTACATAGTCCTGCGTTCCTAGTACTCCTATTGAGCATAGTTCGAAATGACTGAACGTCACACATCACTCAGGTCACCATTTAAAAAACGAATGCATTCGTGCACCTTGCCTCCCGGCGAGCTTTACAAAAAAGGAACGTTTTGACGGCGCACAAATAAAACTGCTCCATCTCTTTCTGACACATTCGAATTTTCAATATAACATGTTGAGTCTGTCCCTGTCACTCTACCCCATATCTCTTGTACTTTTTTCGAAACCCTCTCATTACTATACGAGCTACACACACTAGCTGAGTTGAGTCGAGTGAACACAGGGTGTTTGTTTATTTGTGTTGTGTTGGTGTGCATGTGTGGGTAGTCAGCTGAGTAAATCCTTGAAGCAACACGTGTGTTGTGTGTGTGTGTTTTGTTTAGGTGTCGAAGTGTACAGGATGTAATTTTAGATGATTTTTCATAAGATCTTTGAGCTTTTGAAGTTTGGGCATTTAAAAAGCATTTGTTTGCGGTTATCCTAATAATAATCTTGTAGTTCCCTTTACAAAATCCCACTGAGAAAATATGAGTTGAAAGTAATCGTAAAGTAGGAGTACTCTGATAAAACTCAAAATATCTTTGAAATAACTAGATTGAAATAGACTGAACTTTGAAATAATTATATTAAAATGAAAGCGTGTTTACTTGCTAGTGTACTAGGATAACATGAATACAATACACTTAATTGTTAATTGGATACCTTTGATGTCTCAAATGTCTTGTGTAATTGACATTTCGTTACACGTCTGTTTATTATAACTTCGCGTGACATAATTATTGATTGGGCTCATTGAATTATTATTTTCAAAGAAAATAATTGACTGTTCAAATAAATAACTTAACATTTAAAATGTTAGTTCGTTTTTAGTGTTGAGCCAATTACTCTTTATCAATCATCATAAGTAAGTGTGTAAATGCTCTTTGCTCAACTTGAGCATTGTGATAAACGGTTAAGTACGGTTAAGTCCGGTCATAATCACTTAATTGTGTGGTGGGCAATTTATAGCTACGTAATAATTGCAATATGTAGTTTTAAGATGCATCTCTTGTAATAATAATGGATCATTTTTTCGTGACTTGCTGTCTTCTAAGGATCAGAATGTTGAGCCACAAAACGGACGAATGAAAGGCAATCGCATGTGGCTAAGATACAAATGCTAAGTGGGATGTGTGGTGTAACGCGAATGGATAAAATTAAGGATAAGTATATAAATGAGAGGTTGTTTGGAAGTGGAGCCGGTGACTGAAAAGTTGTGTGGTAATCGGTTATCGTGGTTATGGACATGTAATGCGGAGGAATGAGGAAAGTGTTGAGTATGAATGTAGATGGCTATAAGAGTAGAGGAAGACCAAAGGAACGATGGATGGATTGTGTGAAGGATGATATGGCTAGAAAGGAGTTGACTGCTGAGATGACGAGTATCTAATAGAGAAGTATGGAAGAAGAAGACATGCTGCGCCGATCACGAATGAATTGGGATAAGGGCATGAGAATGCATGACGATGGTCATCATTTTTTCGTGAATTTTACCTGTACACGGCAACTGGGTGTGGATGTGGAGCTGTGTTTTAAACCATGTATGTTCCATCTCCCAACCTGCCCGCTGCGCCCTAAAACATGCTGACAAAGATGACCTTAAGCTGCGACCGGCGACAAACCCCGCAGTGACGAAGTTTCGGGCCCACAAAGTTGTTGTGACACGAAGAAAAGCTTGTACGCTTCTATGAGACGGTCTGCTATACATATAATATTACCAGCCCACTACGAGTATAGGGCAAAGGACTCTTCTCGTACATAGAAGGCATATTGATCACCGTGATCTGCTATGCTGAACTGTCAAGGATCTACTTGGAGAATACTCAGTTAAGTTGCAGTTAAAAGAGCATTTGTTACCAGTATATTACAAGAATCTATAAATCAGAAACCTTACTAACATTATTATAAAAATATTACCCACAGCATTACAGCACGTCTACCATTACCATCAAATAACTAACTTATCTATATCGGCATATTTCTAGGGAATTCTAAAATAAAAAATGTCCCACAAGATGTCCTTGAAGTCATATGGGCTGCGCCGCCGCCGCCCGACGCAACAGCTGATGTTACCTGACACTGACGTCACGCACACCAACACACTACACCCACACAGGTGTGGGGTGGGGAGGGTGTATGTGTGAACCGGAGACCAGATCATTTTCGAAGAATAGTTTAAATAATACGAGGTAGGGAGTTGCAGAAGGTTCGTTTCTTATTTTTCTATTTTATGTTAGACCTGTAAGAGGATAATACTCAGGATTGTAAAGCGATTGATTTTCCAGGGACCGCTAAATGTTCTTTAGTATGGAAATTGGTTTGTTTTTTTTATTTCACCCGGCCTTCACTTTATGTGAACTCAGTTTCTAGTGTTCAATTTTTATCTGGGACTTATTTTGTTCCAGATTAAATGTTTGTACTGATGTTTAAGTATCTTCTTAAAAGTGTTAAATTTTCATACTAATTTAGTGTAAAGTGATATTTCTGTTCGTTTCTTTTAGTGCATTAGGGTAGAATGGTTCTGTTCTGTGTGAGTGATGAGCTTTAACAGCTAAATTTTGAAGAATAGTTTAATAGTATTCGGATGTGATCTAGGAGCTAAGCTAACTTGAGTTTAGTTACGGACCTAAGGACTTGGAAATGTGTTTGTTGAAGTTCTACTACGATACATAAGAAACCCGATTTTGTCACTAAATTACTATTCATCTCATTATGTAATACACTGAGGGCTTCTTTACAAATGCTGCTCAAAGTTAAACAACCTTTTGCCGAATCCACAGGCTAAGCCGTATATAATCTGTGACGTGTGTTTATACGCCTTGTAACTTCAGGCAGCCCTTACACGTGTCAATTAATCTAATCTAAAATAAGAAACTTTTATCACAAAACTCCGCAACATTCAACATATCCCCAAAATAGTCCCAATGATTTGTGTCTTGTCACAACCATAAACACAATTCTCACAAACAGTAATACAATTTAACTTCAACATAATTGATACATAATTTTTTCCCATCACAAAAAGTGTCAATACTATAAAGTTTCTATTGAAGCCAATAACGAGGATCTACAAAATAATTGCTATAGATTAATCACCCAATAGGGACCCACGGACTTTGAGAAACAGTAATCAGTCAAAATGTACCTACAATAAGCCAACTGCAGGATGACGCGGCGTTTTCTCTTCAAACTTAAATATTTTGTCAAAAATCCTGTATGGACGAATACTAGGGAATTTATTTCTGTGTTTGTTACAATTGGGATGTAAAAAAATAATGTCAGCTGTTGGCTCATTTGTTAAAGTCAAGTTGGAAGGGGTTGAAGTCACATTAACTGTTCCGTTTTGCACGTCATTTGTTTGTTTCAATTGGGGTGGAAATGAAAATAGGCCGTACTTTGTCGATTAATCTTGCTTATTAATATGCACTTCATCTCAGCAAATGCCCAAATGTAATTGCATCAGCGTGCTTTTATCCAGGTAGTCAGTTAGGTGTAGCCAAGTGTTGGTTAAAAACGGGCATAAGACTCTCATAATTTCTTCATGCTAAAACGATTTCTTAGCATTAAAGTTTACTTGAGATATCGCTCCAAAAATACTTTTAACTGTCTCTAGGATGAGTTAAATAACTGAGCTTGCTGTTAAAAATACATTTAAGCCTACCAATGTTGATTCAAGGTCCAAATACTCTTATCATCAAAGTTTCACAATTTATCAGCAATATTATGCCACTTCATCAATAAATGATCAGTATCATCGTTATCGCGTCGTATTCCCAAGTGGCTCGGCTTCTAGTATCACCACACATGCGTCTCAGTCTCGAGACGATTGCTTTCTGACTTCCGCTACATAACTAGCTATACCGGTATATTTTTGCATGTTTAAAAAAATGCAGCAAATCTATATAATTATAACATTGATACTCGGCTGTTTTCATGTTGTTGTTAAGTCCCGTGTAATAGGGGGCAAGCCTATTACCATCAAACGAGACTGCTGCTGATAAAGTCCTGATGAAATAACCCAATAACACTTCGATTCGATTCGGGTTCGAACCCAGGCAGGCGCATTACTTTGTGTAATTTATTTCATCACCACTGCTCAAAAAGAAGGTATAATCTGATCAGCTGACAGACCTCAGTTTCTGAATACAATGTTCGTAGAACCCCATACAACGCGTATACCATGAAAAACGTAGCAGAACATGTAAAAGAAACTTTAAGATGTATTGCAAAAAAAGCTCAAGACGTTTATGAACAAACTTCCAACATAAAGCAGAAGAGTCAGGTAGGCTTTTTTATAGAGAAACGATTGAAAAACTTGGTAATGGATTGTGAACTTTAAGAACAAGGAATAAGGGTGATGTGTTATAAAGGAGGTAGACTTTTATCACCATTTGGAATTAGTAGAGATAATTGAACCTCAATATTATGCAGTTCTTACATTTACATGAATGTTAAGAAAAAATACTTAAAGCAATGTTTTAAAACACGTGCATATAGAAAAATAAGTGTAGCAATAACAGTGTACCGACATGGATCTGTTTTCCAGAAGACTTAAATAGTTATTGTAAACCAAAATCATAATTCACCAGCATTTCCAACCTTGTATTAAACTAGCTTCAAAATACTATCTAAATCCTACATGGATTTCTGGTTTTCGAGAGAGATCAAAACACACAGACGATAGATAGTATAGACTCACCCTTATACATATATGTAGACGAGAATTTATTTTTATGAAATAAATATGCGAGAGCAAAAATAATAAAGTGTGCAGACAATTTGCGATCCTCAATCGACGCAGTGCGTAACTGCCACTACCGCTTCTCCCGTAATTACAATAGGGAATACTACTCCCCCTAATGTAAAAACAGTATGAATATAATACAATTTAGCTTAACACATAAGCAGTCCTTCATCGCCCGTTTCCAGCAATATTATCCCCGTAATAGACGTGACAGTTACCAAATGCGCACACTAATTTATCTGCACCATATTCCCTTTGCAGCTACTCTAAACAGCTGATGTTTTATCATAAACAATATTTACTACCTCACTGAAACTTCAACTCTATTCATAAAACGTTAGGGCTGGCATTTTCTTACGCGCTCTCGAACAACCCAGGAACGTTTATTTTTTGCTGTCTCACGTGTGAGCTGCGTGTATGTGTGCGTTCGCCCTTCGCTTTTTTCTATTTTCTGGCCTTACCAGTCCTCTAAGAAAGGGTGGGCACACAAATACTACAACGCATTACTTGCATAAGTTAGATGTATTGTTTTGATTTGTACGTTTTGTACTTTTTTGGACAATCCGTCTTGGATTTTATTATGGTTCTATTGTGGGTCTGGTTTTGAATCTTGTATTGTAATCCCCCGCCTCTTATAATTGACCAGGTATGTGTGTAGGTAGACGATTAGGGTAGATTTGAGGCAGGATTGAAAAAGAAAGAAAGTGTAACCAGTTTAGAATTCTCTTTTGACCACTTGTCTTTGAGTAGAAGCTCGTTTTAGACTCAACATCCTTTGCTTGGAATTGTAAACTGAAATTGTGCAGGTATGAGTAATACGTCACTCGGTAAGACTGCTCTGAAATGTAACACACAGCAAGCAGGTAAAGCTATGTAATACATCTTGTCTTTGGAGCCTGCTTCATAGCGCCTGAATCATCTACTATAGCAATCTCTATGATATCAACTCAAATTACTTCACCAAACTAGTTTGAAAATAGGGCGAGGGATTTCAAAGCTTTTACTTCGAATACAATACTAATGCCAATCACAGTATCAACACCAAGGGTACCACCCTAAGGAAATAAAAATTCTAATTTATGTCCAAACTGACCTACTCTACGAGTCCACACCATTAATTCCTTTAGAACTTCAGCCATTGTATTTCTCGTATAGGGATTATTAAAGTGAGCTTTATAGTATTGTGTTGGCCAAGGAGCGCGGATCAAAGAGTGGCCAGTCGATTTGCATAAGTTGCCAACCGGTACAATCATCGCAGCGTGGTGCTGGATACTGTCACAAATAATAGCGTATGGTGTATTGGTGTGGAGCAAGTATTAAAGGGCTATTGTTTAGCTTTGCTCTGTTATTCGGGGCGGAGGGAGACACGTGTTTTGTAAGGGCGCTGGTGTTCGCGGCGAATGGGTAGAAATTGTTCGGTGAGGTGCTGTCGAAACATGCTAAAGAGTTTAGCCTGTGTCTACTATTGAGTCATTCTAATTGAATTAGAAGGCATTAGTTTTGAGAATAATTACTTTTGCTCTTCATTGTGTAAGCTATTATGTATTTATTTATTTAACACTTCAAGCACAAAGTACAGAGGCGGACTTAGAGACATCTTAGAGAGGCATTTTCTACAGCCAGACAGACAGAGACAAGCCACTTTTAGACAAGCCACTGCTTGTCTGCATAACCCAAAGGTTGACTGGTGTATATCTGAAAGTAATTTTAATGAATACTAAGATAAACTACAAGGATATATAAAATACTATAAATATATATCAAATCCTAATGTATTCTGCATTCGCCTCTGGTAGTTCGCCCCACAATGTTCAGAGAGTGGTTTAAGATTTAATAGAAAATCACACTCGTCTTTATATATCACAAACAAACACATGTAACATAGAATATTGATGCATCAAAAACTGTTCCATTTATAATAATTTTCACAAACATTTTCAAAGTCAAACGTTTAGTTAGAAGTAGACTCACCATCATCATACATCACACACCATCTTGAAGAAATGTTTCACAGCGAACATTACAAAGTGCTCGCGTAGATCATTCCGGCCTTTATACCACGTGCAACCATCACGTGTTTAATATGAGCCGTGGCCATAAAACAACCGAACTGGTGGACAAAGTGAACCAACTCGCTCAAAGTGAACTAACTCGCACAAAGTGAACAAACTCGGACAAATAACTTTACTCCACTAACACAACACCTTCAAACAATCATTTCGGATTTTGATTATGTAACGTGTAAAGAAGTTTAAATGAAAACCTGAGAATGCTTCTTTCTTTTTCGTTTCCTCCTTGACTTAAAATTTTGACACATAATAATTTTGGAAGGTTCCGTAGTTGCCATTTCAAAAAGATGGTGTAGTCAGCTAATAGACAGTCAACTGATAGACATCTCGACCTAAATAACACTAGTCCTATATTTTGACAAGTATAATAATCTGTATTTCATTAGTTTTTAGTAACTTTGATATTGTTTCTAGTTTATAATTTATATTGATTTATTATTTTTTATATTGATTATGTATTGAATTTAATGTATTTTAATTTTATAATAATGGTTGATTACGTATTGTTATTCATGAACCGGCTCTGTCAGCTGGTCATCTCTTAGGTGCCACGGCTTATTTGTTTTTTTTTTTTAACAAAAAAGACAAACTTTTTTGTTTTTACTATGGACACTTTTAACGTGCACATCTTGGTTTTGTAACAATATGCTGATTTCAAAAAGCGTCCATGGAGTTTCTTGTCCGTTCTTCTCCATAGAGATCTTAGCTAGGGAATGGGCTGAAACTACAGTACTTTCACAGTTTTTATGCCTTGTGACTGGGACTGTAGCTACATTACATTGTTATCTTTGTTTGGACAGTTCCGAAGTGCCTGTAACTGGCCTACTTGAAATAAATGCTTTGATTTTGTTTTTTTTTTGAGATTTAATTATTTTATTTTTAAATTTGATAACGGTCATTCTACATTATTTTCTATTTTATTAGACAAAAAATGATTGTATTAATTTTATTTAAATTTTATTTTGTATACGACTTAGTTATTACGTTACGTTATTTGATTTCGTACTCTAACATTAATTTTAAGTGTACTTACTAACTAAATTATGGATCGTTGTGTCTGATGCAAATAAATAAATAAAATTAAAAATTCAGGAAGATGGTAGGTTTCTATTAACCTATTGATGATTGTTCTCACGATGACGGTGCAAATCTTGTCCTGGTGACAACAATGACGAAATCTCTTAACTTGTCGAACTGTAGAGTTTTCTTCGTGTACTGCGGGACCTTAAAAAAGGAATTAAGAATTTTACAACCTAGTTAATACTTTTGAATGACAGACGAGATTGTTATCAAGTTCACTTTGACCACAGTTTGATAAAGTCAAGATTATTATGAGTCACGATCATAATTTAGAAATGAGGAGCAAACTTTGTTATATACTGCGTGTGTTTAAGTTTTTAACTTCCTGAATTTGGGGTTACGTTGAAATTCTAATTTTGAATTTAAGCTTTCTGTGTTAAACATGAAAAGTCAAGGCAAAAGCGATTGTGATTGGAAATGTGTTGTATTGAAGTTTCCTTTGATCAAGTTCAGTTGCACCAAGTTCTGGTCAAGTAAGTCTTCGGTTTAATGGCAACTGATACTGCTGTATTTAAAAAAACTACTAGTTTTTACAAACTTAAAAAAAAAGACTGAAACATTGTGATATCCACCAACCCACACTCGGCGCGCGTGGTGGATCACTCTCCACTCCCTCATAGCGAGAGGGGGCCAGTGTCCCAGCAGTGGGAACATTATAGGCTGATTATGCTTATGTATTAGCTCGTTAAAGAATTACATTAGTACCCATAGTTCATGTTAGGATAGGTACCTCTTTTTTCTTTTTTTCGGATGGGATGTCATCCCCCTCTGGGCGGAGCGGAAGGGACGGTCAGACTTCTACTGACTAAAGAAACCATCATGGACCCATCCATGTTCCTTCTTTTGCCCTTTGTGTTCCAGGGCCGTGGTATCTCTTTCGTAGCTATCACAAACACGCTCATTACGAAATTTTTAACATACCAAACTTCAAAAGTAACACCTGTATAAAAATAATATATTCCTAAAACTATATAAAACAGGTACAAGGAAATCCTCTCTTAAAAAACTTCCGAGAAACGACCGAGAATTTCTTGGAACTACCTGCTAATACTCTAAAGTGTTTTTATGTTACTATTTTACCTCAACCACGATAATTTTGCAACCCTAAAAATCTCGCAACCTCTTATTTGAAAGAGACAAAGTTCAATTCGGCATAGCTATTAGTTATGTGGTTGAAGATGAACTGAGGGTGGATGAAAAAATTAAGGAAAGAAATGAAACAAAAGTAAAGATCACAGAGCTTGAGGGTTCCATAAATCAATAAGGAATCGAATAGCCATAGACACTTAAAACTTTTTTTATGGAAGATTGATGCTGCTTAATGCTGCAGGGGATGTTGTTAGAAAAAATAATATTTAAAATCGTCTCTCGAAAACTGGAGCAGAATGAAAAATGGATTAGGTAACTTATTTATGTTTTAGAAGCTTAAACGGATAACCTCTTTGTGACTTAAGATACAATCTTTAGGGCTTGCTTTCTGAAGAAGTATAGTCCTTAGTAGTCAAGCAAACAGGAAAACCAAGGATGAACTAAATATACAACGATGAATCTGCGAACATAGTAGACGTTGTTTAGTTCCCCGAAATCTACAAATTTTATCAACGGTTTCCAGTAAATCGGAATTGATGCTTCTCTGTTTTCAAAAAATGATAGACAAACTGATTTAAAAGATATTAATATACCGTTATGGACTACTTAGACGACAAGTCAATAGAATCTGGAATTTGTAAGTTAGATTAATTGATATCGCATTGTGAATACATTTGCACGCCATGCTTAGGCACTATATGCTGAAACTACTGTAACACCTTATGTACCATATTCTATAAATAAATATTTAGATTTGATTTGATTTACATGATTCCTCTAGCCAATCGATTAATATTCTAAGAAGACGGTTAAGACGGAGATGGCTCCTAACGGTGGCTTGAAGAATACTGCTGAGCAAAAACTACGTGAATAGAAAGGAAGTAAGAATACTGGTGCAAATAAAGTGCAAGATCAAGAAACAAAATGAACACTGTAGTTCCTTAGAAGTGGTTTGACTTCCGTCACCGATGATGTAAACAGCTGACACATCTGTTTCTACTTCAATGTGATCTTCGGAAAGTGGATGACTAGTTTCTTTTCACTCGAAATTCGTGGTTGTGGTTTTACGAAATGCAATTGCCATATGGATTCACGATCACGACTCATTTATATTAAATACGACCACGTATTGATTCATGTTTGTTGCTTTTTGCTGAATCTATAATGAATGCCTAATGGCGACAGAAATAAATGCCTAAGTTACCTCCTCACATTTTTATCCTAACTTGTACCTACATACACATTTCATAAATTAACTCGATATCTATTTATTGTACTTAATCATTTATTCATATACTATCTTTGAAACGGTTTTCTGTATGTCACTTACCCCCTCAAGGTTCATTGGAAGACCAGCGTCAGATAGCCTCACCTGTCTGGCATTAATGCTGAAATGGACCTTTTTGGCGCAGCCGTGAGGCACACAGTACAGTCATACTATGTATTTTCTCTTTTTTATAACTTTTTAAATATTATTGTGTGTGTGCCTAATGTACCTACTGACGTCGAAAAAACATTTTTCTTTCTTTCTTTCTAAGTTTAAGCTCGCTGTTGGATTTTTAAAGCTCAGTTTCGGCACCGCGAGGTGAAATTCTTACATTGCTACCATATTTCACCTAGTTTCAATGGAAATGGGCATTTATCTTACATAAATACTTTCATGAACTCGAGCCTATTTACCTAAACGGTATGCAGAAACTTAATTTTCTTTCTAAAAATTAAGAAAAAAAAACCAAGGACAAATATTCCAAAACTTTCTTGCATCATATCACAGAAAACAAAACAGTATTCCATTAAATCCCGCAGCGTTAAACACAACAAGTCACACAAACAGACCTCGGAAACCAATAAAACTCATTGACTGCCAAAAATTTAGTCGAGTTGCAAACTTGGACCAAATCAGACGCTCCGTAGAGCCACTGAGAGCTCCGAACTTCTGCGAATATTCAAAAAAGGTTTGCCAAATAAAATTTCATCTCACGAACTGAGAAAGTTGAGCCAACTTCTTCAACTAGTCTTCTATAAAGTGTTGTAACATCTGTTGTATGGACAGCCGGACAAACTTACTTTTACAGCTTACTCTACCCTTATTACCAAGTGGTAAAGTTGCATTTCCTTTGCTTGGTGAGGTTTTTGTTAAGTCGGGCTTGCGTTGGTTTTGTACTCCAGCTAGAAGCTTGTTCATAAAAATAAAGGGGTATATGTTTGAATAGGAATGAATAATTTTGAACGTTTAATCCCTTTTATTAAAATGTTGGAATTATTTTAATGATCTGGGAATGAAATAAAACTATATGAGAATATGAACGACTTTTTGTGACAAGAATAGAAAGTTAGTTGAGTGTTAAGGATATAATGGTTTAGTTACCCATGAATGTAACCCTTGGATTAAAATCTAAACAGCAAATATTTACAAAAGAACTTCGCTCTAAAATCTGTTGCATTTAATACTCTCAGATTTGTGACAGATGGCACCACTAGTTATTGAACAAAGTTTGTTTGCAAGCTCAATAACGAAAAACTGGCAAACTACCAAAACACTACCATTTCAGTCTTCTTGATCGTGTGGTTAGTGCCTAAACTGGTGTCAGAGTTTGTAGGCCGCCCATGGCCATCTGACTTGGCTTTACATGCCGTCGAGAAATATCTCTCAGGTTTGCTGGTTTCCTCACGATGTTTCCCTTCACCGGAGCAAGTGATAATTATCCAATACGCACATGAATCCGATAATTCCGAGGTGCGTGCCTTGGGTTCGAACTCGAGACCTATGACTAGGCAGTCCGACGGTCACACCACTAGAACATAGTGATGTTCTAGTGGAATGGAATGTTATAATGGTATGTATTAGAAGTGTCTAATACATACCATTTCAGTAAAAAACTAACGTAATTCAGCGCTTTCTCTCCATGTTCCACCTATGTAACAGAGTCAGCGTTTTGCATAATCACAAGTACAGTCACATTCAAAATACATTCGTTACCTTAAGGGCTATTGTTGTCTGCTTATTGCGAATCTGCTTTACCGATTAACAGTCTATAATGCCATGACGTCCGTACCATAAAATGAAATTTAGCCAGTATTTCTGACTGAATTAAAAAAAAATACACTTACAATTACTTACTTACTTCCAATTTTTTGAATTTTTAAATAATGCAGGCCATCATTTTAAGTTGATGTCACATCGACGTGGTGTTTGCCATTTTGGCTTTTGTACCTTTAGAGCGGCAAGCCCGTCATACTTTTCATACAAACGCTCGTACGTGATTATGTAGTTGTTACACATCTATCTTTGATTTTTTTGAACTAATAGGTATTTTGTGCACTATATCTAGGTTTCTATGGTAGCAAAAAATTAAAATTGTAGAAACAAATTCAGTCTAAGCCTCCAAAAATTGCTGTTTTGCACAAATTTTAACTGAACTTTGGCCGTTCATAATGTACTCATAAACTGTAAAAGTAAAGAAAACATCTCGATAGAAACCTTGCACATGTAATGGAGATTCTAAATGACAAATATTTATTTCACACTTTTGTAAGTCTTAGTCAAAAACACGTATTTCCTTAAGAAATTTTCGAACACTATTTTTCAATGTCATCGCGTTAGGCGGTATGAGGTGCGCGTGAGACGAGATGTGCGAGGTTGGGGCGGGGTAAGACGGGGGAATTGAATGAAAATCGTCGCTGTGGCTCTGGATGAAACAACAAGCTTTTCGACCATGTTCGCGTTGACGATAGACGGACCGGGCAGGGCCCTCTTAAGTAATTGAATTTCTTCGTTAGTGTCAAGTGGTTTTCTAGCTATGTAAAAAAAACATTAGGAAACTGACGAAGCTATAAAAGCCTTTACAGTACTTACTCACCTTCCCAGTCCCATGTACCTGCCTACGCGAACAAATCAGTCGCATTAACAATTAATCTGCCCTCTAATTGGCACGGTGCAGAGCAGCACATTGCAGCATGCGCTACACGCTGCACTCGTTTACAAGTTAAATCGGGGAAACGGTAAGCCAATTAATTGAAGGGACTTTCCGGGCCGAGCGTAGTGTCGCGGGACGAGAGCTACGAATTGTGGATAAGAAATAGTTTTTGAATTTTAGTTGGTATATTTTGTGAACTTCATTTTGAAGAAAACAGCCTAGGAGTCTCGGAGTCACGAGTCCTGCTGAGCTCACGAAGGACAAAGACAAATATTTGAAGTCGATGGCCAGCCTACAGTAATTGGAAAGGCAAAAGAAGAAGAAGATTAAAATCAAATCAAATCATTTATTTGCATAGAATGTAGGTAATTGTACAATCAAGTTGTTAAGATGATTGAGATGGTGGTGGTGGAGGTGGTGGTGGTTGGTGATTAAGTTCCTTTTAGAATCTATTTTTACCCGACTACGGCGTAGCCAAAAGGAAGGGTTTTGATTTGACAAACTGTTGCCCGTTCTTAACCATGGTATACAAGGTATAGTACGAGTATTCGGGCTTGAATATAACACACCGAGATTAAGAAAAAGACGAACCTTTACAGCCTTTTCTATGAGCATTATTCATGGCAGGATATTGTGCCTGAGTGTACCTACCTACATACTAATTATCACTTGTAATTAAGTTCGTATTACTTGAATTTGACTAGACTTAGTGCACTTAATAACTTTCTGTGAGTTTATTTAGAATTCTAAAAGATGCTTAAGTTACGCACTAGGTTTTGAAGACGCCTTGGAGTACGTGTACGTGTCATGTCAAGCCTTTTACTTCTCAGTTTTTATATGCGAGTAGTAAACACAACGCGTGAGTCAAGTGTTGGGTTAACGTACCAGCCTCCTTAGTGGTGACAATAAGTGCGAAGTAGTTTACTATCATGCCCGTTTAGATGCCTTAACAAAGCGCTGTTGGATTTTTAACTTTTGACGTTAAGCCCAGCGTTAAAAATCCCACAGCAGGCATAAATCCAGCTGTCATCATAGTGTTAGTGGAATCAGGTATTAGTCAAGTGATGGGATAAAGTATGTCATGTACTTGCTTTGAGGTGAGATAGCACAAAGTGATGGAGTATCAGTGTCAGGTTCTCTTTGGAAACTCTCATGGTCAAGGTCTTTCCATCTTTTAAAGGAAAACTTTACGTGAAGTGGGGACTACGGCTAAGGACGGTTCAAAATTATCTTTCGGGTTTCGTGTTGTCGATCGTATTACTAACAGAGCTTATTTGGTTTTAGTTACATACATAACATAACGCCTGTAATCCCCTACGGGTTAGGCAGAGCTGTACCCAATAGTACACCCACATTTCGCCAGTTATGTGTGAGTCCCATGTAATAGCCCTCATTGGCATGGTTACTAGCCCCGACCTGACTGAACACATGGCCTAGCTAGACAAAGTGACATTTAAACAACGATAACGTAACGTAGCATAAAATAACGTCACGCCTTTATTCTCCGAAGGGTTAGGCAGAGCTGTACCCAATAGTACACCCACATTTCGTCGGTAACGTTGAAGTCCCATGTAATAGGGGGCGAGCCTATTGCCATCAACCGGACACAAATCCGGACTCCGTGGCTGCTGCTGAGAAATTCCTGATGGCAAAAACCAATAACACTTAGACTGACCTGGGAATCGACCTCAGACCCCGACTGCTGAGCTAGGTGCTCAGCAGTCGCGCTTGCTGTTGTTGTTTTACTTTGCTTAAAACACCTATTTCGAAACAAATAGCTTTACACCTGAAACCAATGTTTTCGATGTAGTCCAGGCCCTGCAGTCTCGATATAGCGATCGGAAAACAACCGAATTTAGACGGAAAGTCATAACGGTGTGGATTTAAGGTGGACCCACCGGTGTCGGCTTCCACCTTAAATCCGCATCGTTATGACTTTGCGACCGAATTCCGTTGTTTTGCGATCGCTATTTATGTCGAGACTGCAGGCCCTAGTCTATGAACTCACGTTTTCCGATGGAGGTAAGCAGAAACGCCATCTGCTGCGATCCTTACGAACTTCTTATGCTTCGTCTACGTTCAAAACTCTGGACGCACACGCACCTGAGGACTATAATGAAGACTCTCCTTGGGCGCTGGGCCTATTTTGAAGTCAATATAAGACCTCATCATCTGCCCAGCCTTTTCCCAACTGTGTTAGGATCGGCTTCCAGTTTTACTTGATTCAGCTGAATACTAGTATTTTACATGATGCGACTGCCTATCTGACCTCCACAACCCAATTAGTACTGGTAAGACCACTTGGTAAGACTGGTTGTCAGAGTTCCGGGACACTAGCTACCTGTAACGACTGTCAATGATCTACAAATGACAGCCGGGACCAACGGCTAAGCGTGCTTTTAAAGGCACGGAGCAAACTCGGTATGTAATGAGTGGTCACCCATCCACGGACCAAGCAAAGTAAGATGCAAGGCAAGTAAATAAGTCGCCCATTTATGCCACCCATGGGCCTCTGACTTGGCTTAAACAAATAAAATACTTTCCAAAAGTCACTTCATTCCCTTCGTAGCTCACATAAGTGATGTCTAGAGTAAAACTGCTTTACAACTCTGTGTACTTGTATTCTAGCTCATTTACAAGTACATATCGACTGTAAGAACCAATTTAAATTATTGTCAACTTAACGACGCACTGCGACGCTTGTGCACTCTGGCTTAATTGCGCAATTTGCACAGAACTGTGCAATTGTGCATTGTGGCTTATTAATGCATCGAGTTGTCTTTGAATGTTCAAGTGTATTGGTTGTTAATTACCTGTTCGTGTCACATTGTTTTGGAACTGTTTAAATTATTTGGGTGGAATTGAGTGGTGTTTGTTAATTCAAATCGGTGGAGATATTGTTGGATACAATTGGTAATGAAATCTGCATAATTACTTCATCCCTAATCAAGTTAACATTCGAATCGGCAGCTTAACACTAGGTTTATAATAAATCACTCAAGTGAATAGTTCTGAGACATGACAGTATTCAAATCCTGGTCATATTCAGGTTGTAATCGACCGTTTTTTTTTAACGGGTTTTTGTGTAAATCAAGTTTATCTGCAACTTAATACGAATTTGTATAATGTTAACCCGAGCTTTCATATTATTTATAACCTAAACAAATAAACCTCCTAAACACAAGCTAACAATCAACTAAAAACTATCTCTATTAAAATAAAATTATGCCACAACTTCACCCAGGAACCAGACCATTCCCCAATTGACTCTTACGATAAAGTCTAATTTATATCCCAGACAATACTAGGGCACATAAAAACGGTACATAAATACCAAGAGCAGTTAAAACTCCACAATTAGATAAGCGACAACGACAAATTGCCGCCGCGGCAACAAATCTAAACAACAACTTGTAACAAATAGCCGTATTTCAGTCTACCACTAATTTACAATTAATGTACGGTTTAAGATGCAGTTTAGACCAGTTAAGGAGATCTTAACTAATGGCACACTCGATGCTAAAGTAAAATGGATTAGATGGTACTGTGCAGTGTGGCTTCGATTTCTCTTGGAGGGTTACCCACTTCTAGGTGGGATTTGGGGGGTTAGAATTGTTTTTGTGAATGCCTTTTGTTTTGTCATAATATACAGCAAGGTAATGTGGTCTAGATGAGTGAACTACCTAAAAACATTGCTGAAAACCATGACGAGGTCGTTTGAGAGTCGCTCAAACCAGGGGAGCGTGGCCAGATTGGCAAGCGGTTCATACTGAGCATTGCGTAGACCAGTGATGATGATGAATACTGGGCAGCAGGTATAGTAGAAGAGATGGGCTCCACTTGAGTCTTCTGCATGATTACTTTAACGAGACCTATAAAAGGCCTCCCAAAATGATGTTATATATAGCAATCACAACAACAACAACCATTTATTTTCAGGCTTCCTAAGACCATAGATACCTACAGACTAACATACATATGACATAATACAAATTATGTTAGTAAAAAGAATAATAAAACTATATTAGTAGCACTTCACTTGTGCACTACGTCACTGTGCGTTCATGTGGCACTTGCCCGTGGAAGCGACGGAATACCACTCCCTGCGCCCAAAAGTCCTCCTCCAAGACGAGGTGCAGATAACATTTTGGTATTCACACCACGAACGCCTTAAAGTTGACGTTGCGGTGCGACTCAAGCAGCTGCACTCTCGCCATGTATTTGGTCTTCTGACGCACGTACTCCACGATGTCCTCCGCCGTAGTGGTGTAGTATAGGCGGGGGATGTATACCGGAGTGTTCGGCTTCGCGGCACGAATAGGCACATTACAACACACACACATTAATTACACGTCATACACAGCAATGAGCATTACTATAGTAATGTTCTTTGATACGAGTATGTATGATTTGCGTTCGTAGATATACTAATAGGAGCTGTCATGTGTATTCGGAGCAATCATATCAAACTTCAGCGTTTTCATCTACAACTGCCATATTCCAGAAACCAATTTCGCGCTTTATAATGTGAACAAGCATCAAAAGGGCTCACAGTTGTTTATTTGCTTGGAAAGTTATTGAAATAGTAATATATTCACACGATGTGTATTTCTCATGAGCACAAAACACTAACACCCAAAATAAACTAGTATTTGTAGTTAGTAGTGGTACTACACCAATAATAAAGCTTTTTAATCATTCCTTAGTGTTCATCTTTTTTAAACAAGCTTAGTTTTAAGCACGTGATTTTCGTTTCGCTGTTTTAGGATTTGTCGTAAAGTAAAAGTTGTACAACGACCTCAAAAGAGGTGTTGTGCTTTCAAGACAATAAGATAGTTAAATTATGGTAACCTTTGGAAAAATTCCAAGCTGATACAAGTGGTATCATTAATGTAGGCATTGCGTTGTCATAGATCTACTCAGCCTCAGGCACAGTCAAATTCCGAATCCTTCCCCATATCCAAATAACTATAACTACAACAAAAGGCAACAAACACTCCGTAAATTAAAGAAACTCCATCTGTTATCCTCACAATATAAAAACATATTGTAGCTAAATGAATTTGGGAGAGGGCAGAGATGCCAAATGTGCGGATAATGATGATGAATTATGATCCGATGGAGGATGGAGGCGAGTCATGGTGAGATTGTTTCCGTTAAGATGTGAGGGACGAGGGAGGGGAGGGGGGGCCTATAGTGTGCTGCGTTTTGTGCTTTATGGTGTTCATTAAAGGGTTTAGATGACTGGAAAATAAGGTAAGTATATGGAGTAGATTTGTATAACATAAAACATAATATACAGGGTGTAATAAGACCCTTAACAAAGCCGTCAACCAAGCATTATGCACATCAAAATAAGTAACTTTACGCAACAAATATTGCTGCAAAACGACTTTTTTTTGAGGTGAAAAATCATGTTTTATGGTAGGACTCAATGTAACACACTCAAAACATTGTACCGATGGATGGATTGAATAGTACGGGGGTCGTGGAGGTGTTTACAGTAATAAAAAATCTTACGTTAAAACAAGTATTAAACAAAAAAAAAAACTTCTGAAAAAGTGGGAACTTTGACCCCCAATATAACTAGAAGGTTCCCAGGTATGGTTTAGAACAAAAAAATTGTCGCAATGACGGGGAGAACAAGTACCTTTCGGCTTCGTTAAGGATCTTACTAGACCGGTTATTTAAAAGTATATTTATATTGACAAGTCATGGTATTTCTTCTTCTTTGCGTATCGATAGACTCAAATAATACCCGACCAGTATATTGTCACCTGCACAGCTCTGTCGTGGCTTCGTTTAAATCCTGAAAGGTGCAGATGGTTGTGCAGGATGGGTAAAAAAGGAGGTGAGGCATATCCTGCAGAGGAGCTCAACCCCTCCTCGCTTCATCAATCTAGCAGAACATCTTCCTCCTGGATAGGAACTGCAGTGGCCAATCTGAAAATCTATTAACCGTTTGCGGGCCCAGGTTGGCCGCTGTAGAAATAATCTGGCCAAATGGAGTATCATCGACCTATCCCAAAGTCAGGTACTTATTGCAGTTCAATCTCAGAAGATCCATTGGCCAGATCCATAATGGATCTAGTTCCAATTGTTTTTCTCATTAGATCCTGATTTCAAGATGTGGATCTACTGAGTTTTTTTTTACAAAACACTTATGGGCCAGACCCATGATGGATCTTATTCAACCTACATGATGAGTCTTTTTGCTATGAGCAAATATGAGTAATCTATCTATCTATCTATATATATAAAAATCAATTGCCCAAATGTATGACGGAGCATCACTTGCTATTGTTAACATAGTGCACGAATGTAGAACTATCGTCTTGAGAGAGTGATTGAAGTAGGTTTATATAAAAACTGTATTACAGGTAACCAGAGCTCTACCGAAAATAAAAGTGTCGTTTTGCAGTAAATATGAGACATGTTTACTGTTCAACTCTCGGTTTGAAACATAAATCATCATTCATCACAACACACATAAAAATATACACCACACCTGCTTCCTAAATCAATACTCAAATTGAACAACAAAACAGCACATGTATAGCTTAATCAGTTTAAATATTAACGGCACATGTACGCTGAATGTACGCCCAAAGTACGCAGCGTGTACGCCCGATATACGCTCACCTATGACGGCTAATAAACGCTGAGCGTCGTAGCCATGCAAATTAATCATACAGAAATATTCATGCCGACACATGCCATGAAATGATAATGAACCCGTATTGTTATCGGGGGCAAGGGATGGGTGGCAGCGGGCTAGCTTTAGTTTATGAACCTACTATGTTTTTGGCAAAGACATTGATTCAATGTTACACTTTCCGATTGAACTAATTATGGTCGTATCATCTCGCCTGTTGTCCCTGAATGGTTAGACAGAGGTGTACATAGTATAGTACATCCACATTTCATTACTTATGTATAAGTCCTATGTAAAAAGTGGCGAGCCTATTGCTATTAACCGAGCACAAATCCAGACTCTGTGACTGCTACTGAGAAATTCTGATAGAAGTTGATAATACTTTGCCAACCTGGGAATCGAACCCAGGACATCATACTCAGTGGTCGCGCTTGCGACCACTAGACCAACGAGGCAGTCAGACAGCAGATTTAGTTTTCCTACCTTTTTAAGTGCTTAAGACAGATCGATTATATAATATGCATAGATCTGATATAGAATACAATAGTTGGCCCTGAATAAAAAACTCTATAAGAAATAAAATAAGCAACAACAAATTTTGAAGAATGCGGTGTGTTTTGATCTTACAAAACGAGTAAAAGATTTCTGAATTACTTATTCTGTTCTTGATTCATTTTGTTATTTGATTCTAGGTGTCAGTTGAGTATGGCAAATTGAAGATACCTGAGATTATTTCAAGTACATTGTGTTCTGATGAGTCTTACAATACCAACCCAATTTCATGACCTTGTAGTAAACAAACGGTAAATTCCTCGACTTTTGCTTAATTAGATAGTTTGATAACAACATATGAATTAATAATCCAACCCGCTACCATTTTATAACTTGCCCTACACGCCCAAACACAGGGTTAGATACCGCTCGTGTAAAACAATACCGTTTACAATAGAATGCCTCTGTCTGCACAATTAGTATAGAGAAATTGCTTTTGACCCAATCCTGTCTAATAAACAAATGCCATATCGGCTTCTGTGCCATTCCGGCTTCGTGCCACACAGGCCTCTTCTTTGACGACTGCAACTTCGGCTTCCAATGCTGGAAATAATATGTGCTTTTGAGAGATTTCTCTGTTCAATAGTCTGTTTGGAAAGCGTACAGCCTTTTGATTGGGACTTTGGCTGATTTGCTTTCATTATGATGCTTTCTAGTTGGATGTAGGAATTCCTTTGACATGTCTCGTGTGTGTGTGCTTTATAATTGTTAGACGAGACTCTAGGCAAGCGTACCTGATATCAATGTAGTTCTCTATTATAGAAATACTAGCGAGCCAGTGTTGCAAAATGTTTCAGGGGTTCAATTTACTGATGTTGCGACATATCAAACATCAAAATTTAAATCTCAAATCCTTTATTGCTATATCCATAATGTACACTTACAGGTGATAATTAATATAATTATAATAATAATACCAGCATTACTGTCCCACTGCTGGGCAAAGGCCTCTTCTCAACAGAGAAGGCACAGCAATGATCACCACGCTTGCTCAAGACGGGTTGGCGATCTCAGACTTTTGTAAGTCCAGGTTTCCTCTCGATGTTTTCCTTCACCGATGTCTGTGATGTCCAAAATAAACTTAGAACGTACATAAGAATTGAAAAAGTCACATTGGTACTTGCCCGGACAACCTCAAGCATGAGAGGCGAGGCCTTGACCTCTGGACCATCACGACATGTTGGTGGAGGTGGTAAATAAAAAGTATAAATATAAACATTAATGGACCCTGTCGGGCACAGCAATTTTTTTAAATAATTAGAGAGAGGAAGAGCGCTTTTTTACTTTTCCTATATTTATTTGCTATATCTAGATTAACCAATAATAAACTTAAACTAAAGGTTTAAGTTAGACCGAAAGTCGACGCCAAAATTGTTGGGGAAAAACTAGGCATAATGTTGACCGCATTCAAATCCATGCCTTTACTGCGGTCACATAGACTATATATTATTTATAGAATGATGCAAACAGATTATACTATATTTTCACCCATATCCAAACCCATCCAACAGAGCAACCTTCTCAACGCTTGTTAAGTTCTGCGGTAACACTTTCGAACCAAACCTATTACTTCTTAAGTAATATTGCAAGTAATGGCTGAGCAATCAGTAAGTAGCTACAAGTAATTACGATCACTTGTGATCTTTCATCTTTGTGCGTTAATCATTGCTCCACAAGAACTGAGGAGGGAGGAATGGTCCATACCGAGTTTCTAAGGACCATTAATTTCAATAAGGTTTTTGGGGGTAGTGGTGGCTTTTCCGCTGCCATCGATCATTGATATTATAGTATAAACGTTGGGAAATTATTACTGAGGATAATAATCTATCGAGAATTTGCTGATGTGTCACTAGATCCTTTCATGTTTGGGTAAACGGTTCCGGACAAATTGCGGACATCGGACACTGACAGATTCACTACAGTATCTACCAGAGTATGATGTCCAGAACTGCTTCTGCATTTATCCATACACACAGGTTTCACTAAATCTTAGATAGATAGCTCTAATGCCACAACATGAATCCTCCTCATGATACATACCAATACACTTACCCCCCAAAAAACATTTAGAAATATGCATTTGTATGATTGTTTTGATAAAAAAAAAATGAATAGGAACATTTATAGAATAGAATAGAATAGAATAAACCTTTATTCGCTAAAAGTTTTTTATAAAAATGTGTTGTTGATAGAATTCATCCCTGTATATTTGAAAGCTTTTTAATCATTATAAAAGTAAAATAGCGTATAACTCTTTTGTTAAATCAGATTTTAAAATAAAATAGATTTTAGAATAAAACTAGCTTTAATTTCACAAACATTTTAACTTTTATGAATTTATAGGGTGATTGCGTATTATTTTAGCCCGGGAAAGTACACAGTCATCGCTTTTTCATCCCCAAACGAGCTTAATCTAAACATTTACTATTAAAAACATACAGTAATGAATAAAATAAATAGCTTACGTTTGTAGCGTGAGATCAAAAGCTGTGTTCAATTATATGTTTGTCTGTTTGTATATCTCTTTGATAGCTGCGTGTACTGATATCGTTTCCGCAAACTTGGTTCAAGGTAGGGGTGCCTCATTAAAGTTGGTTGGGAGATGTTATTTTAGGGTCCAATCTAAATTCCAGTAACCGTTTTGGAACATTATGGAACTAAATACTACGGGGAATGAGTTTATTTTAACAAATAAGTAATTATGAGAATGCTTTGCCAATTCTTTTAATATTTCTTTCACTGAATATTTTTTTTCGCTCAAAGAAAATCTGAGTAAAACCTCAAAAACATAAAAGAAATGGTATTTATTTAGGCTCTCACCACACAAAACAATAAAACAAAATAAAATAAAAAAAGAACAAAAAAAATAAAAAATACGTCACACAATAGGAATACGTCACACACTAGGTATACTAAATAGGTCCTGTACGAAGCTAAAATGGGTATCTCAGCATGGTGCTGTAAAAATCATCATCTGTCTAGCCCTTTTTACATGGAGCAACTTCCTCTCACACGCAGTCACACGGTCACTGCCCAGGTACTGGGTTATACGATGCCCCTTAGCACGACTGGTAGTCAGACTTTTAGACTACCCGTAAAGACTGAGTAGAAACTAACGCCTGTAATCTCCGAAGGGTTAGGCAGAGATGTACCCAGTGCACCTACACATTTCGCCAGTTATGTTTAAGTCCGATGTATTAGGGGGCGAGCCTATTGCCATCAACCGGGCACAAATCCAGACTCCGTGGCTGCTACTGAGAAATTCCTGATGGAAAACCCAATAACACTTTTTCCGGCCTGGGAATCGAACTCAGGATCTCACGCTCAGCAGTTGCACTTGCAATATTGAGTAATATAAGCGATGCTCATCTAATTATCTTATGAAGCTTGATGAGCTACCCCTATTAGTATTTTCGGTACCAACCATCAGTTTCTCACTCGTATAGACTCCAAAGACCAAAAGCCAATAACTTGGCAGTGCCAGCCCTATTCCCATCAAATGTTTGCAACATCCAGGTTATGAAGTTTGCGTACGATCAAAGGGGTGACTGATGCGTCGAACATTTTGATACGGAGATCGGAGAGGAATTAATATTGCTACGAGGTATATAGGAAGAGGGATGATGACTTCCTTTAAGGTATAAGAGTGATCAGGTGTATTACCTGTGAAAAACATGTCATAAATCAAAACGAAAGATAAAAGAAGAATCTGGAAAATAAAAAAATAACCGGCGGAGTGCGAGTCGGACTAGTGCACGAAGGGTTCCGTATCATTATCTAAAAAAAAACACGACATAAATACATCATCTGTGCAAATTTTAAATTTCTAGCTATCGCGGTTTACGAGATACAGCCTGGTGACAGACAGCCAGACAGACAGACGGACAGTGGAGTCTTAGTAATAAGGTTCTGTTTTTACCCCTTGGGTGCGGAACCCTATCAAGATAAGTTGTGAACAAAAAGTGTACTTAGAAAATTACATAATTGACAAATATGTCCTAATTATTTGATTAAGTCTTACGAAGTGGTTGCATTGAAGAAGCTCATGGTAAGTTGAATAAAGAAGTAATTTTTGTAGTCTATACTAATACTTATACTTAATATACATAATACTTACACTTAATAATGTTATAAAGAGGTAAAATTTGTTTGTAAGTTTGTATGTAGGGGGTAATCTCTAGATCTACTAAACCGATTTTGAAAATTCTTTCACTAATTGGAAGCTACAATATCCCCGAGTGCCATAGGCGTGCTCGTGGGATAAGGTACAACCAAAACGCGAGTGAAGCCGCGGGCAACAGCTAGTACCTAATTAAAAAAAAAAAAATGACAAAATAGTTTTAAATTGCCATAGAAACAGTTTGCATAAACACTGTATGTGTGTAGGAACCTCTGCCTACCCTCCGGGGAATACTGTCGTGATGTTGTATTCTTGTTTACTCCCCATTCTTTTACCAGAACAATTTTAATAACATCCCTTGAAAACACAACATTCAGCATTCCCAAACATTTTTTCTTCGGCGGCGGCGTCTAGACAGCATAAGTTACGACATCACATGCTCCCAAAAAGCACACCGAGATGTTAAAGTTGCAGCAAGTGCTTCAACCAGATACCATCTATACTAATATTATAATGAGGTTAAGTTTGAGTGTTTGTAAGTGTGGATGTGGGGGCAATCTTCGGAACTACTGATCTGATTCCGAAAATTCTTTCACTAATGGGAAGCTACAGTATCCCCCGACTGTAATACATGTGTTTAAAAAAAATTCTTCAACAATTCAAAAATTCAAGCGCCACGTCCATCAAAAGATCAAAACTAACCACCATATTGACTTTTTTCTTTTCTTTTGTCATCGTTGTATTTACTGTATTTCATAAGCTACCCACTGTTGTTGAAACTGTTATCTCTGCACTATACTTATTGTATTTTTTTAATGTTTAATTTAGTTTTTTTGCATGCTGTGTCTATCGCATCATATTGTACACTATGCTTGTATCATATTGCTTGTATGATTAGGATACACAGTGCAACAATTGTAAAAAAAAAAAAAATGCTTCCTTGGTATAATTTCTGACTATAACGCAAGCGAAGCCACTGGTAAAAGGTAGTCTAGCGTAATTCCGGAAATTACAAGTTCTTATCATGTTTTAAAACACGGTGAAACACGACATTTGCAGCGACGTAAGTTTTTGACGCCGCCTGAATTTTAATAAAGTTGCCGTTTTCAACTGGAAATCTTTCAGTGCTGGGATGTTTTTTAGCGGGTTTAAAAAGGATTTTTTGCTGGAGAATTGTTTTTGATGGTCTTGGGTTTTGGGTCTTTAGAGTCGTGACGTTGTTAGTGATGGGGTTTTATTGGATAGTGACATTTCATTTTGGTTTTTATCTGAATCTGAGTATTTTGAGATATCTGTCTTATTTTGGTTTTATAGAAAAATAAACATTGTTTGACTCCATCTTAAGAGGTCAGTGAGACCTATTTGTTTTCAGATCCTATACTTTCTAAACTCAATTTGTTGCTGGTGCAAGGTGCTACTTGTACTCATAGCATAATCCAAATGCTGGGACACATGCCTCCTCTCTATAATCCGCCTCGAGGGCCCAGTGCGGGTTCGTATGCCAGTGTAGGACGCCGTGCGCCTATTACAATTATTATTACGACTTATTCCTTCGCCGTTTTGCGAGTGGTGATGAAGTAAGTCACACAAAGTACTGCGCTGTCTGGATACAAACTCACGATCGACCACTCTTAAGTCGGGGCCATGGTCACGGGGCTACCTCTAATACACTAGTCATTATCTTACTTACTACCTTACTACTAAATATAAATGCGAAAGTTTGTGAGGATGCATGTATGCATGGATGGATGTTTGTTACGCATTCACGCAAAAACTACTGAACGGATTTGGACGACATTTAGCGCACAGATACTTTATAACCTGGATTAACACGTCGGATACTTTTAATTGAATTAAATAAATCACAAGTCGCTTCCCGCTGTCCGTCTGTCTCTATGTATGCTCAGATCTTTAAAACTACGCAACGGATTTTGGTGCGTTTTTTTATACCTAGATAGAGTGATTCAAGAGAAAGGTTTATAGGTAAGACATTGTACCTGTGCGAAGCCGGGGCGGGTCGCTAATGCAATATAAATTTCAAAAACAGTGCATTAAATCTCTCACAAGTTTCATAAAATATCTTCACAATTTACCTTCGCCTCTGCTTACCCCAGAACAATGCAAATTGCTCGTACAGGCACTAAGTAGCGATCCGACGCTCGCTCACTTCCGACAGGTAGACCACTTGACAGCTATTTTCAATTAACTCTCGCAAACTGCAGAATGTGAACTAATTAATGCCGGTTTCAATTGTAATTTGAGTTGAATGTACAATAACATCATAGCGAAAGAAAAGGGGTAAGTAAGAGTGATTTAAGTTTGATTTTGGTTGTAGCCGGCGGTGCAAAGGAAATCTTCAGACATAAAAATACATTTTCGTATTCCGCTTTCTCTTTTTTATTCAACAAATGGTAAATAAATAGGTACAGTGAACAGTTACGAGCACCAATATGTAAGCACGTACTGATTAAAATTTCATGTTGTTACGAACCTAGTACCTAAGTGTTTTAAAACTCATATTTTTATGAAAATGATCCTATCTGAAAGTTGCAATCGTTATTTCTATCGAAAATGTATTTTAAATACCAATATGGTTTAGACTCTTTCTTAAGAAAGAGTATACCATATTGGTGCTCGTGATCGTACACCAATCTAAGGTATAGGTACTTATATTAATACTATTGCAAAGAGGTAAAATAGACAATTAGTATTATGTATTCCGTTAATGAAGCTGGAAACACAACTGATTACATAAAGTGCTCACATTCAAAGAATAGAATAGAATGGGGAATCATTTATTTCAGACGTAGTCCATATTAGTAACACATAACCTTATAAAGCTATTGTTAGTACATACAAAAACAAACCCAGAAAAAAAAAACAAAAAAGCGACACCGCACATGAGCGCCAGTTTATGCCAAGCCCTGGACGCGAACACCCACAGCCATATAAAGCTACATTATTACTTAAAGTGTCGAAACAATTAGAATAATTAATAAAAGAAGAAAACTTTATGTTTTCTCATGATTATCTTGCTAAATATTTAAACTGGCTGTATAATAGTAATTTAGGATAATCTCCAAAGATAAATCTACTAGCATTGAGTAAGTTAAAGATTTTTTCTCCGCACACGTGCCGTCGGTACACGCCTGGACGTTGTGTCCTAGTTTAAACCGAGTAAAGTGTTCAATTTACTGCTCATCGTTGAAACTGGCGCACTTAAACTTTACTCGTTGTTAACACAAGAAGTATTTAATTACGATCTTATTTTACTGTCAGAATTAACTGCCGTCTTGACAGGATTCAAGGATCTTGATTGTTTATGGTAATGAATAAAGTTTTCATTTAATTACTGTATAGTGTTTGGCCAATGGCATGTGTTAGCGGCTCCATAATAACTAACGACTTCTTTTGTCTTTTAGTCCATACTCATTATTGTCATCCTCATATTAGCCGAAAGACATCCACTGCTGGACATAGGCCTTCCCCAAACGTCACCATATCGACAGATCCTGTGTCTCTCGCAAATAAGAATCTATCTCTATCTATCTGTCGGTCAGTGTTTCATCTTTTTAATGTCTAAACTGCTGATCGGAGTTGGATCTTACTTTGCGTATGGTTTGTCAATGAATTTTTTTCAAACCGTGTACACACTGCGACACATCAAGCTATTTTCTGGCCTCTGTATAGATTTCCCGTACAACGAGAGATCCCCATAAACTGGTTTTTTATAGCTTTATTGGTCGCCGTAGTACATTTTTTACTTCAGCTGTGGTTACTTTAGGATAATGTCCAACTTCTTCTACTAAAAATACAACTACAGCTATTGTTCTATTTCTATGAAACCACAAGTATGTTACAAATCAGACAAACTCTAAAACTCCCAGACAACATTCCTAATTACGTTCCTCCAGCATAGAGAGAAATGCTCTAACTATATTGAACCAACTAAATCCAACTGGTCGGTATCCAGACTACTCGAAGGAAACAAACATGTCTTCATTTAACGGCAGACAGGGGGGAACAAGACACACGCTCTGTTCTGGACAGGTCCATTTTCAATTAAAGCGCTGTTATCGCAGTGTTGATTGGTTTTATTGTTAAATGCCTGATTTACAACAGGTACCTACGGCGTGGAGCAGATTATGCTTTTGGAATGGTGTAAATTTATTAGTAAGTTAAGTTTAATGCCAAAAAATAGTTTTTCGGAGTAAAATTTTGATTACAAATCAAACTTGACGTGTGACAATTTTTGTTTTTTATTTACAGAATTGCATGTCAGTTATTGCTTAGTTAGAAAGATCGAAGACTGCAGTGTGTTTCTATATTTTAACAACGGTCACCAATTCAAAAGCTATCGTCCTTGTAGTTAAGATGACCACCGTCAGCTGTATTCTCATCACGCCACTCTGTAATCTTTTAGCAACTAATAACATGAATAAATAACAGGAACCGGAAACCTGAAATAAAAATGTTCTCAATTAAACTCAAAGAGCGTTTTTCAAACGTTTCCTAAACGTAACCGTAGCGTATTGATTTATATCACGTGTAAATTTACTTCAGTCCCATTAAAAGTAAATCAAAGTGGGTACTAAATCGTCAAAGTCTGACTAGCGTCCAGCATAATTTGGTCCTTTAGTACGCTTTGAAACTCCCTGGTCCTTTGAACATTTGCTGTTGCCTAAAGAGGGGTGGAAGTCCATGTTATACTGGAGGATTCGGTTAGTGTAGAACCACAAACCGCGTTTGGGCAGTCAACATTTGTGCAATGTTAGTGAGATCATAAATATAGTTATTTTTTTATTCTATTTTATATTGTGTGCGATTCTTTTGATAATAATCTTTGTCGAATATAAAAAATTTATTGTATTATCTTTATAGTTTGATTGTGAAATTAACGTTTGGGTATCGGTTGGTTTGAATACTTGCTTAGAGAATGCTCGCAGAAAAGGATTGTTGACTTGCGTGTCTTATTTATAAGATAAATAAGACCTTTATAACGATGATTAACTAAGAGGTGATTTCTGTATCTTTATTAATTTCAGTCACACTTCAGTAGTAACAAATTAAGCTGGCTTGACCTTACAAAGACGACTAACACGAAGTTTCAGAAGAATAACAGGCCATCATATACGTTAGATTCAGTTGGCAGCAATTGTATTTATATAAACTGTTATCTGGCAAAATGAAGACGCCGTGACACAGTAGATCAAAAGTAAATCATCTTTATAGTTTGATTGTGAAATTAACGTTTGGGTATCGGTTGGTTTGAATACTTGCTTAGAGAATGCTCGCAGAAAAGGATTGTGGACTTGCGTGTCTTATTTATAAGATAAATAAGACCTTTATAACGATGATTAACTAAGAGGTGATTTCTGTATCTTTATTAATTTCAGTCACACTTCAGTAGTAACAAATTAAGCTGGCTTGACCTTACAAAGACGACTAACACGAAGTTTCAGAAGAATAACAGGCCATCATATACGTTAGATTCAGTTGGCAGCAATTGTATTTATATAAACAGTTATCTGGCAAAATGAAGACGCCATGACACAGTAGATCAAAAGTAAATCAACATTTATTAATGTTGATTTAATTAAGTATAGATTATTATCTATACCTTATGAAATTTGTGAATGTAAAACAAATTGCAAATGTAATTCAGAACCATACACAAAATGCCAAATGGTTGTGTACAACAGTTTATTCTAAGTGGTATTAAAACTTCAACATAAATGTTCGCTACAATTAAAAAGCTTAACAAAGCGTACTACTGTTTTATAAATCCGACACTACCCAGCTGTTTAGTTATATTATAAGTCATAAGTGTTATATTATAACAGAGCAAAAAAGTGATTAGAACATAAATAGCGTTTAATAAGTGTTTATACAATAATATTACGATAGTAATCCGACTCCGCTGGTCAACTGCGCACATGTGACGTTTGTTGTGATACGGTTAACCCTTACTACGGGTTTGTGCGATCAAAAGGACCAGTTTTTCTGGTTGCTAATTAAAATGTCAATAGGATTTAAGTTGTATGGAGGGACAGGTAAGTGCAAAGTATGAATGTGGATGGCTATAAGAAATTAGAAACATGTATATTAGGATTTCAAACTTAATTTTGTGAATAATAAATAAATAAATGAAAACGTAGCTGGCAAAATGTGTATGTTTCTGCCAAACCTTTCGGAGATATATACGCGTGACCATAATAAAATAAAAACCGGAAAAGTGCGGATCGGATTCGCGCATGAAGGGTTCGTACCATCGTAGTAGGGGAGCCCCCTTTTTGTTTTCGGATGGGAAATCATCAAATAACCCCTCCCGCTCTGGGCTGAGCGGGAGTGTCAGACTGTTACTGACTAAAACCCATCCTTGTTCCTTCCTTTGCCCGTTGTGTTCCAGGGCCGCGGTATCTCTTTGGAACAGTCTCGCGACCCTGGCATGCATCGGTCCTTTCGGGCCCCTTCCCGTTTGCTGACATCTCTTTGAGGCGCGCGTGGAACACGAACGCGCCGTCGACACGGCCTGTTGTCATTAGACGGACGTACGGCGAGCTATCCCATAGCTCACCGTCCACAGGCCCGCGCCTACGGTGGCCGGAGGCAACCACGTGGCCTCCGACGCCCGGTGCGTCTCCCGCGGTGGTTGGGACGTGAGGTTCTCTCCCTCTCACGTTCCGCCACCTCCTTCGCTAGCATGACTGCTTCGCAGAAAGAGGTGACGGCGTCCCATTCTGTCTCGCTCCGGACCATGGATTGAACCAAGGCCGGACGCAAGAGGTAGGGGAGCCGCCTTTATTTTTTTATTTATTTTTTGTTATAGCGGTAATAGAAATACACATTGTATGAAAATTTCAACTGTCTACCTATTACGGATCATGAGATGCAGCCCTCTGACGGACGGACGGACGGAAGAACGGACAGCGGAGTCTTAGTAATAGGATCCCGGTGGTTACTTTTTGGGTACGGAACCCTAAAAACTAGAACAATTGACAGTTAGCAGTCTTATCTACAGGCTGAAGAAAAGATGGATTGGTGATGAAATTAAAGTATTTCTAGAAAGAAAGCAGATACGGTTGGTTGAAAGAGATGTGTATGATGATACCAAAGCTTTGCAGAGGATGCTTCAAATTAAAATTATTTATTTGTGAAACATATACAATATAATAAGATCTTATGGACTAACTTTATGGTAAACGAGTTGTTGATTTATTTTCAAATCACTTTTGTAAATTTTAGTGTCATTTCCAAGTGCATTGTTTCATTTGTTGTGAAAGTATTATGGCTTTCAGAAAGATATGAATTTGACGTTAGTAAATATCTACAGAAACTTCCACCCGTAACGGCTCAATTGCTGAAGTGGTTGAGTGATTCCCTTCTGCAGTGCGAGTCGATTCCCGAGCCGAACAAATATTAGTCTGGCCTACAGATAGTTGTTTCAGGTCCCAGTGTTTGTTTGTGAGTTTTGGGAATAGAACCCACTGCGTAGAAGTCAAGCCTAGTTGGTGAGAATTGCGTTAAACTCGATGAAAAATTGTTAACTTAGAATTCACTTTTGAAATTGTTTCGGTCGATACCGATCTCATTTATGAAAAGTAGTACAAGAAAGTCATTTTGAAAGTAGGCAACTAATTAAATTCGAATTATATTTATGGAAAATATGATAGGAATGATAAAAGGGTGATAGGAAAGTGTTGGGGTCATCGCATTTTCACTAGCTTCAAGAAGATTCGCACATAATTCACCCCCGACAAAAAAGAGCGTCATACGATTTACGTGTATCTGTCTGTAGCATCGTAGCACCTAAACGAATGGATCGATTTGGATGTGGTTTTGCTGCTTGAAAGCTGATTACTACGGCTGCTTATAGGCAGCATAGCAAGTTTAGTATTCTCACTACTTTACCATTTTTTATATCGACTTCTTCTAGTACTACAAAAGCTTTCTTCTTGTTGATATCCCATTATACAATAATCCATTGTCTCCATAATTATGTTTAGTTAATGTTTTTGCGTTGAACTACTAGTATGAAGTTTATGTTTATACGCACTTTGATTCGTATTGTTTTGCCGCAAAACGTCTTTTTCGACGTAATTATCAAAAGTTTGTAAATAACTATTGTATTACCAGAATGTTTATAAATTATTTCTTTGTGATCTTTATACTGAGATGTGTTATAATAGTGAGTCGTATTGTTTTTAATGAACGTTTTCATTTTACCTAGTAAATCAGTCATAACATCAATATTTAGTTTCTGGTAAAGAAAAAATATTATGAAAGTCACGATTTATCTTTTTATTGAATCAGAATGTACGTAAGTTTTTGAATTTATTTGTTGTAACAGCAGAAGAAGAAATAGTTACAAAGCTTTTTATGGAAATTTATTTTGGTCCGAAGACTTGTGCAGTTTACTTATTTGTTCTTGATAACCAAGGGAATGACCTTGAAAACTAGATATAAACCTTCACCAAAATTAAAATCATCCAGCGCAGAACCACGGCAGATCTTTTTTTAGTCTTCTCGGCTAATCAGAAGCTCCAGTCTGGCAACCACTCTTCACCACTGCACTCACTTCACTTCCACTGCTTCGGTAGTACAACTAACATATACAGTCCCTCCATGTGGAGTACTGGTGCATAGCTGCAGCCGTTTCGACTGGAAGCCGACCCCAACTTATTTGGGAAAAAGACTAGGCAGACGATGATGACAGGATCGCAGCAGCGAGTGTTGTCAGGCGGTAGAAAAGTGACAATAAGTAGAACTTCTCCTTTTTGCAGAAACTTCGTCCTCAACTGACCCTAATCCTTTAATAAAGACCCCACATTTACGTTATCAAAATGAAATGCAATAAGTGCACCTGATGCGGAGGTTCTCCGCCTAACCCTCAATTATTCCGCCCCAGCGTTTACGGCCAGATCGATTGGACGGCACTCGTAAAACATTCAGTACTATTACCTGTCACCCGACGTCGTTTAAATAGGTGTGGCTCGTGTAATGCTAGTGGTTGGGAATTTTAGATTTTGTGGGGTTCCGTGGGCAGTTTTGCTGGTGGGTTTTTGGGCAGAGAGTTTTCTTGATTTTTGATCCCTTAGGTCTTTTTAGGGTTCCATACCTCAAAAGGTAAAAAAGGGAACCCTTATAAGATCACTCTCTTGTCCGTCTGTCCGTCTGTCTGTCCGTGTGTCACCACCGGTCTATTCTCAGGAACATGGACCTAGCAAGTTGAAATTTATACCAGATACTGAGGTCTATAGACCCTATTAGGTGCATAAAAATCAAGGTCAGTCAACACGGTAAAAATATATGGGCTGGGAAAACTTGTAAGTGCCAAAATTTAAGTACCTTAATTTTCAACTTTTTTTATTTTCGCAGTTTTCCCTTTACTTGTGCTGTAAGACCTTGCTTAAATTTTAACCAAAATTGACAATTCTAGGTCAACCGGAAGTACCCTATAGATTTTGGGTCGAAAACCTATATGGTAGTTCCCGTTGACCTAGAATCACGAAATTTGGCAAAAAGCAAGGCCTTACAGAACAAACAAAGGATAAAAAAAACTAAATTAAAGGGTGCCCCCTTAATAATGTTGTGTATGTAATGTGACTGTATAAGTGTATTATTTCTATTATGAGTCAGTGTTACTCGAATTAAAATGATTTTATTTTATTTTTATTTATTTTAATACACACATATATAGTTGACGCCAATTAAGATATTTTTCGTTTTAGAAAATGGTACGGAACGCTTCGTGCGTGAGTCCGATTTGCACTTGGCCGGGATTTTTTCGTCTTCATCGTGTGGTGCCTAACCCGGTGTCACAGTTTTTATTTGCCCATGAGCCTCTGACTTGGCTTTACACGCCGTCAAGAAATATCTCTCAAGCATGCTGGTTTTCTCACGATGATTTCCTTTACCGAAGCAAGTGATAATTATACAATACGCACACGAATCCGAAAAATCAGAGATGCGTAGACCGCGTTCAAGAGCAATGATGACACTGTTATGTCTTACTGAACGCAGTTTGAATACTCTACTAATCGGGTTCAGTTCAATTGAAAAAAATCGCTCTCAGTGGGAGGTGTTCTGAAGCAGTATAATCTGGAAAATGGTATGGTATTGAAATGAGGGACTTACATGTGACTAATATTTTAAAGAGGTAAAAGTTAAAACTACTGATCCGAATCCGAAAATTCTTTCACTAACGGAAAGCTACAGTCTCCCCGAGTGACATAGGATACAATTAAAACGTTCCCATGAATTAATTTGCGTAAAAGGGTTTATTCGTGGTGACATCCTAGGCATTACAAAAGTGTTACTTCTGCCAAACTGTAATGCAATTTGTTGGCAGATGTAGCTCCCATATACAATAATAGGTACCTTTAGTTCTATGCAACTATTCGTAGGTACTTTTCCACCAATAACAAGTTTTAACATTAACTATAACTAATCACAAATAATTGACAATATCACAAAGGCTGACTAGTAGTGTATTGAAACGCCACTACGCAATTCAAAATGCTATCAGCGTTAGCTAATAACATCCCAAACCACGCAATGGCATCTCAATTCACACCGGTGAAGCCACGAACATAAGATATAGTAGGCATGACATAATCTATGAATCTCCATTTATGAGGCTTTGACAAAAAGTGTTAAAAAGAAACTCCCCTATTTTATATATACAATGCTCTATGCAAGACAGACTTGACTTTATGTAAAGAATAAGACATATCAATGTGTAGTAAAAAATAGTTAGTTAAGTCACAGTAGCACCTTTTGTGTTTTAAAATTTAAATAAAAGTCAGCGATTTTTTTTTTTTTTTAGTTATGACCACTCGCAGCGCAACAACTCTACTGAGGTTGGAGCTGCTTAACCGGCCAATCCTGTGGTGGCCGAAAATTACTTTAAGGCCCCCAGCCAGGGTTTACAAACTAAGGATATTACACACTAAATGAACGATTAAAGTCAGCGACACCATATTCTATCTTTTATATTTTAGCAGATATAGTAGCTTTTATGTATTCAAAAAGTATTTTTCGAAATATTTAAGTCCAAAAAAATCAACTTATCAAAAAAATACTATTCTACGCGGGTCAAATAAATTATAATTATATCATGCAAATTAGCCGACCTATCACAATTTTTGCGAACGAAGTCGCGGGCGAAGTTCTAGTGAAAAATAAAGAAATAACGTTTTATTCTATTTAATGTTTGATTTTTCTGCTGTCTGTTCGGAAATAAACAACATGGCGGATTTTTCTTCATAAAAATAGAGCTGTGGCGAGTTTACACATACTTTTTTTTGGCGAATTAACTTTGTGGCGAATGTACAATAACCCTTCTAAATCGACTGGTATGGTGTAAAAGCCAGTAACATGTAAAATTTCGGTTTTCAACTGAATACTTGTCCATAACAGTACTACCAACTAGTACCCGGTGGCCCCCCCACCATATTTGCTGTTCCTCCTAATGTCATAACTCCTTAGCGATCTTTTACGGCATCCGTATAAACAAGACAAATGGGCTGTTCCGTGACAAGACCAACACTTAGGAATAGATTCGCCATTACAGTTACATGCGAGTTACAAACTTTAGTACTCGTAACCTCTAGTTACTAGACAACAGTCAGTGAGGAGACGCTGACACCGCTTATTGTCAATAGAACTTTGAATAGTTATCTTATACATTGTTAGTTGTTGGTGGGTTTAGATGGTGCTTATACAGTTATACTTTATGGTCATATGTTGTAATATAATTAGTGCATTATCATTGATCAAGTGAAGTGTTAGAGTAGAGTAGAGTAGAGTAGGGACTCCATTTTCCGCACTTAGACTCTAATATGGTCCGTTGTGCGTAGGTGTCCGGCTACGTTAGCCAGCCTAGCTCCGCCCAGAAGCACAGAAGTTTCCTGGGAGCTTCACAGGCTTCGCGGAGCGACCTCACCGTTCCGAGGATTTGTTTGCGTTGGGTAGCCACGGCCTCGCATTCTAGGATGACGTGGGCGGCTGATTCTTCGGCGTCAAAGCAGCCCCTGCAGAGTGGGCTGTCCGTGGCGCCTATGTTAAAGAGATGTTTATTTAGGGGGCAATGGCCCGTTATTGTCCCTATTATTATTCTGAGGTTATTTCTACTTAGGCTGACCAGTCGTTTTGTTAGTCGCGGTTGTAGACTTGGCATCGCCATTTTGGACTGCCTGCAGTCCGTAGACCGTGACCATTTGTTGTTGTGAAGTTCAGTTGATCTCTGGCGAACCCATGTACGGAATTGTGAGAAAGGTAAGGGAAGGAGTGGGTACGGGCCTAGCACTGCCATCTCGGAACCTCTCTTAGCAAGTTCGTCTGCGGCGTCATTGCCTAGGGATCCACTGTGCCCCTTTATCCACTGGAGGGTGATTCTGTTAGACCGCGATATACTCTCCAGGGCGTGGTGACATTCAAATATTAATTTACTGTTAGTTTGTTTGTTTTCTAGGGCTTTAAGCACAGCCAGGCTATCAGATACAAATCTGATTGCGTAGTTGTGAATCCCTAGACGCTTTACGGCTGTTGCGGCTTGTGTTAGGGCGACACACTCGCATTGGAATATCGAGCTGTGTTCGCCTAGTGGTAGGTGAAAGTTGATATTGAGGTCTAGGGAGTGTACGCCAGCCCCCGAGCCGTTTTGAGTTTTAGACCCATCTGTATAGATGCGTACTTCATTGACTCCTGACTGATCAATTAATTCCTCTGTTGTTTGTATCCTATAGCTTTTGTTGAACATAGGTTTATTAGGTGTCCTATCACACGGGGCAGCGCTGAGAGGTTGATACTCAATCACCCGGTCCAGGATGCCTGCGTGGGGACTGGTGTGGTTCTTGCCCCATATGCCTAAGTGCATAAGCCTGATAGCTGCTAGTGCTGCCTCTTGCTGTATATGCAATTCAAGGGGAGTTAAATGTAAGGCTATCTCCATTGCCGCAGTTGGGGTTGTCCTCATACAGCCCGTGATAGCGGAACAGGCGTGCCTTTGGAACCGCTGAAGCCTAGAGACAGCGGTAGACAATTCAGTTCTCGTCCACCAAACCAAGGCGCCATATGTCAGCATTGGTCGGATCACCGCTGTGTAGAGCCACAGCGTGATCTTTGGAGACAGGCCCCATGTTTTTCCTAACATTTTTTTGCATTGGTACAGTGCGATTGTGCTTTTGTTAAGTTTGTAGTCAAGATGCCTATTCCAGAGCAATTTGCTATCAAGAATCACTCCTAAGTACTTGACTTCTTCTTTAAGTATTAGTTCGGTGTTGAATAGTTTAGGAGGTTTGTGTGGTCCAAGGACTCTTTTGTTTGTAAACATTATAAGTTCTGTTTTAGTGGGGTTAACCGATAGTTCGTGTTTTGTACACCAATTCTCGATTATTTTGAAGGCTTTCCTCATGAGGTCACATAAGACGCCTTCAAATTTCCCCGTGATTAGAATTGTTATGTCATCTGCATAACCCACCGAGTACAGACTGCTGGCGTTAAGCTCTGTAATAAGCTCGTTTACTACTAGGTTCCACAGTAGTGGTGACAGCACCCCACCCTGTGGGCAGCCCCTACTAACGATACCTCGTGTGGTGGTGTTCACAGTAAATTGAATAGCGCGGTATTTTAACATATTGTGAATCCATTGTATAAGCGTTGGCGCCACACCGTGCACGACTAATGCCTGGCTGATGCTGGCGAAGTTCGTTTTATCAAAAGCACCCTCAATGTCTATGAAGGCGCCCAGTGTTGGGTTTTTGGTTTTTAGAGCGTTTCCTATGCGTGTGACCACGCAGTGGAGTGCGGACTCAGTTGACTTGCCTTCGCAGTAGGCGTGTTGGTTAGGGTGTAAAGGTTTAAGTAGCGAGACTTGATTCCTAATCCTTCTGTCTCCCAGCCTCTCTAGTGTCTTCAAGAAAAACGAGGTGAGGCTGATGGGTCTGAAGGATTTGGGTTGAGTATAATCGCTCCTACCTGGTTTTGGAATAAAAATTATTTTTACTTCGCGCCATTTCAAGGGGATGTAGCGGTGGGCCAGACAGGCACGAAAAATCTTGACAAGGTATTCTGCTAGCGAGTCACCGCTCCATCTGAGCAAAGCCGGAAAAATACCATCCAACCCTGCTGCCTTGAAAGGTAAGAAGGTGTTGATTGCCCATATTATTTTGTCTTTGTCTATTACTTCTAAAGCCACCTCCCAGTCTAGGTTGCTCGTAGCCCTTTCACTGTATGGTTCCCAGCTCTGTGGGGTCGCAATCCGGCAGCCCGGGAAGTGGGTGGTGAGAAGTAATTCGCTGGTCTCCGCATCGTTAATTGTGTAGGTATTGTCTGGTTTTTTGAGACATCCTATTGAATGATCAGTCCCGGCGGCGAGACAAGTTTTGACCCTCACTGCCTGGTTGCTATTCTCAATGTTAGTGCAATAACGCCTCCAGCCGTTTTTTCCTCTGAGGCGTATTAGTTTTTTATAAGTTTTACGGGTTGTTTTGTAACGGTCCCAGTCGCCTGGCGACCGTGTGTTCATGGCTCTGTTGAAAAGCCTTCGCAGCCTGTTTCGGTGTCTTTCTAATTCTGGACCCCACCAGGACTGCCTTGCCCCCTGTCTTGGCACAGTGAGTGGGCAAGACTGCTCAAAGCTAGTTAGAAGGATTGATGTGAGGTTGTTTACGTGTTCATCTAAGTTGATTAAAGGGATTTCAGCTGGAAGGGAGGGTAAATTACCAAACTTTGCCTTGACTAGCCTTATGAACTTGGTTTGGTCTGTGTTTCGAGGGATCCTCCTCGGTTGTGGCTTTGGTAGGTTGAGATTGATGGTGTATCGAATCCATCTGTGATCCGAACATGATAGTTCGCTGGACACATGCCAGTCCTGGATGGAATTGGAGATACTTATAGTTGATAAAGTTAGGTCTATTACTGTTTGTGATCGTGCGTTAATGAAAGTTGGTTCTGAACCTTTGTTGAGTAATACAAGATTATTGCTAAGAATAAAGTCGAGCATTGCCTCACCTCGGTTGTTGGTTTTGACATTACCCCAGAGAGTGTGATGCGCGTTGGAATCAGTTGCGACGATTAGTTCCAGTTTCTCCCTTTCGCAGTACTCCACCAGCGAGGCGAGCTCTGGTAGTGGCACGTCCTCGTCGCCTGGCAGGTATGCCGAGGCGAGGACGATATCCGGGAGATCCTGTTCTGTCCTGCAGAGCCTCGTTGCTGTCAGATCTCTTGAACAGAATTCGTTGATTAATAGGTTAGGTACATGTTTTGGGATAAAAATGCAGGTTCGTGGGTTGCTTACGGAGGTGTCTAGCAGCAACTTACCTCCGATGTTCGCAAGACCACATATTCTGCCGCCTCTAATCCACGGCTCTTGGATTAGGGCAATGGTCTTTTGGTGTTGGTTGTCCAGCACTCTGCGCAAGGTAGCCGACGCAGATTGGCTGTGCTGGAGATTGGTCTGCAGGATCCTAGTTGTCCCGCATGGGAGAAGAGCAGAGGCTGCTGTCATAGTCCTCTCTCTCCTCCCCTGCTGGAAAGCAGTCCTCGTCCGAAGTTAGTCCGGGCGAGGATGGATCCTGTGTGGGTACTTCAAAGAGTGATTCGGCCTCCATGGCCGGGGAAGAAGTCCGCTCCCCCACCCCTTCTACGGTCTCCATCGCAGGTGGCGACGGGGACCGCCTAGGCGGTGGCGGATCAAGCTTCGGTCCAGGCACTACAGGGGCCGTTGCGGTTGAAGGCGCGGTGGGCCCCTCACTGGCTACACCCTCCTCCAGGAATCGGATGTAGATGCTGCCCATGAGGTAGTACACGCGCCTATTTTGGTCCTTGATGGTTTTGACCATAGACTCTGGCACACGGAAGAAGAGACAGGTACCCGGGGGCTCCTGTCTTACCCTCTCGTGTGTAAGGGTCCAGGTATTTATTTTTAGGTTGGGATTTTGGCGGGTAAGGAGCTTTAGTAGTGCCGGAGTATCATCGGTTTTCTCCGGAACAAACAGCATACATAGTGCCTTTTTAGGTATTTCGGCTTGGGGCCGTACGGTTAGACTAGTCCCCGGTATCGGGGACGTCATGTTGGTAGTGATCCGCTTGAGCCAGGCCAGCGTGAAAGCATCTTCGCACCAGGTTTTTAGAACGCCTTCGGCGAAGTGGGCCTTCCCTCGAAAGTGGATCGCGGTGTTTTCGGTTAGGTTGGAGGGGTCGGGATCTGCCATAAGCAGCGACCGCAGCTCTTTTTCAATGTTTAGGCGGATCCCCTCCGCCTGTTCTTGCGTCATGTCCTGAAAAGGCTCCGACATGACGGCGACGCACAGCTCATTGTTCCTGTACGACGCGGCCGCTTCGGCGTAGCTCACCAAGGAACCGTCTACCATGTGGGTGCGAGCAGGCTTGCTCCTTTTGCCTATCCCAGTCGGTGTGACGGTATCCTCGGGTCGCTCACGCTTCTGCACCCTAGCAGGAGGTTCCCCGCCGGTGGTTTTGGGTTTTTTACGTCCCCTCGGTCTGGAGCTGCGCTTGCTCTTGGTTGCCGTGGTAGCCGCACCTGTCGGTGTCGATGTACTAACCGACACTCCGGCAGTGGCCGCTACAGTGTCATGCTGCGCAGGCTTGACCGGTACGGACAAACGCTTCTTAGAAGTCGTTGTCTTGCGGGATACGGTGGTCCAGGTTTGTTTGACTGGAGACTGAATGGCGTCCCTAAGAGACGACATGTCGATCCCGGTCGTGTTGGCTGACCCTGCCGGTATGGCTTCGGTCAGACTCGTTAGGTCCCTCGCTGAGGCCTCTGACGTTGACGCAGCCCTAGTGGGCGCATCCACGCCATCAGCCACCGTTGAGTCGCCATGTGCGAGAGCTACCCTAGGCCTAGCTGACAAGGTTGGTTCAGTGCGCGCATCGGCGGACGCAGATGGGGTTGACGTTGCCTTCGACGCAGCCTGGTTTGGCGCATACCTGGCGACAGCCTTCCTCATCGCATCCTTGGACGCAGCGGAACGTTTGTTTGTGTTGTGCCTAGGGGCATCAGAGGACGCAGCCTTAGGCGGTTTTCGCTTAGGCGCATCCTGAGACGCACCTCTAGTTGTTGGTGTGATTGGCGCATCAAGAGACGCAGCCTTAGGTGGTTGGTTGGTGACTACATTTGGCGCATCAGAGGACGCAGCCAGAGCGTTGGTTTTGTTTTGGGTCTCTTTATCCATGTGTTTGGATCGAGATTCTTCACCGTCGGAGCTCTCCACCCGCCACGGAGCCCTCAAGTCGGGGACGCCCCTCGTTCCACGAGTGGACGCCAGAGCTACTCCTTCGGTATAGGACCAGCTTATTGAGAAGTAGACGAGCCCGCACGCAACGGAGGATCGCGGGACTGTGAACGGCACGAGACTATGCCGCCACTCATCCCACAAACCCACGCCACGCCGGCTGCCCCCCCCCAAAAAATCGGCCCTCGCTTGACAACCCGCTTATGGGATGCCCCAGCCGATTGATCGCGGATAGCTACTCCACGACCACCCGTGTGAGAGGAAATCCAGACCAAAGTGTTGTGTTGTGTGCAACCTGCTCCACTCAATCACCAGGATTCTTTCATCCCTCCGTACGGGTCCCCGCGCACGGCACAAACACGCGGGAGGTCATTGCTATCCATCATCTGCTCTTGTTCGATGATGGACACCCAGGGGCATGACCTCGCCACCCCTGTGCTGTTATCGCCTGGTGGTTTTCGTTGCGTCTATTTCTTAAGGAACTAGACCAAGAAACAGGGCGGCAACCACGTGAAGGAGAACACACCAGACTTGCCTTGAGGATCTACACGACTGTAGCGCTCACCCTCAAGACCCCGCCTCCTTACCACCTCTGAGGGAAGCAGTAAGGTAGGCCTGTATCTATACTACCAAACAAAGCGCAAGCAAAGCATGTCGTTGTGCAACCGCGAAAGCATAAATACAAGCCCGCCCCTACGTAAGTGTTACTTAGTTACACAGTTATAAGTTTCTATTTACTAACATTATTAGTATTTTATCATATGTATGTTAGTCTGTAAGGTATACTTATATCTAAGGGCCAAAGTAGCCTGAAAATAATTGGATATTGTTGTTGTATTTCATTTTTTCATCATGTTTGTAGCTGTCTTTGGATCATGTTATCCAGTGAGTCCATGATCCATGTAAAATAATGTTAAGCAGCTATATCCAGTTACACTGAAAGCGGACTTTAACATAGTTGGTAAAGAGTTACTGATATAATTTATTTAGAAATATTTTCTTTTTTATATTGTGTCAAAACAGAACTTAGCGCCATCGCACTATCCATTGATGTCCAAACAGTCGTACCAATATCTTTACTTATTAGCCGTGTATGCATAACACAAGCACCTTTTAATCCAGGTATTATTGTTCGGGTCGAGTGGGCACTGACCCTTAATTTGTACGCCTGCAGATTTAGAGCGTGCCTTATAAAAACCTTTCACTTTTTCATGGGACCATAGCGTTAATAATATTTTCTGCCGGACCTAAAGAGGTAAATAGGTGTCATGTTTGTCCCCACATAATGATCTACGGCCACGTGTGTGCGGTAAACTTATATGGCCATTATACAATTACCTAACAAGTCCTCGGTAAGCCGGCCTGCATACTAATAGGACGAAGGACGCGCTTCCTAATGTGGACCAAAATAACCCTTAATATGATTTATTTCGTGCATGGTCTCCATGTTTTAATGTTAACTTATGTTATTGTGATTTATATGAGGAATCAAAAGACTTACACCCGTATCTATAATAAACAAGTCAGTGATTACTTGAGTAAAAGTAATAACTTAAGATACGGTATTTATTCTATAGTTCAGTAATTGCTTGAATTAAGAACTGTAAAAAATTAGAATTCTTAGCTTTGCTTTCTTTCCTTTTAAATTCTTGTCTCTCGAATAAAAATGGTTACTTAAGTAATTACTTAAACTCAAGTAATAACTTTAAGTTGACTATAGATACCAGGGTAAGACTTCCCGCCATAGAGAAATTCATCGTTGCAATCAAAGATTTAGGTAAAACATTGGTTGGAATAGAAGTGGTCTGGAAAGACCACTGACTGGAAACAAGCCCTAAGTCTAAGAATTATACTATGTAAAACAAATAAGCTGAAACTCGAAGACAAACCTTTGAAGCGACAGTCCTGTTTCCAGTAGCATTAGGCGACATGAATGCTTGAATGAAAGCACATTATTGGATATTCAACTTTCACCGCTAAGTCGAACGTGGAAAAGGCAACAGAGCTTTTTTCAATTAGGCATTCATTTAGGTGCCTTTTAGTTTTAGCGTAAACAGTTATTCCATCACTTGTGCTGGAACGTAGATCTACGCGAGACACAATGGGTTTTTAATTGTGTCTATATACTCGGCATACGAAAGGTTAATCTTGATAGTTGACCTAACATCCCAAACAACGAGGTTTTCTTCCAAAATGTGAAAATGTGTAGAACCGCTCAACTCCAAAACATTTTGGTAGATACGAGTACGTATAATAATTAGTGTCAGAACTGGCGTGAAAACTTGTCTGTGAAATACCAGTGTTATGCATAATATATCAAATTCGCCCGGGGTTGCGTAACAAGGGCTCATAGGGTAGCCGAGGGGATGAAACTCGATATTATTTCTAATGCTGATATTTCCATGACAGTTCGGGCTTCGGAGAAGTGAATGAGATTGGTTTTACAATTGTGTGGTGGTTTTGTGTGTTGAGTGTTTGTATGAAGAGGAATCCCATGTACCTTACCTCTTAGTTTGATCAATATTTTTGTTGCGCTGTGTGACTGAATCCGCCCTTGCAAATCGATGGTCATTTAATTTTAACGCAATGATATTGACGGTCTATACGTTTCAATGTTTATTGCATGAGCAGGAGTTGCCAATAGTTTAGTAAAGTGTTGCTCTGTAATGATCCGACACGGTGAAAAGGAAATAAGTGGCAATAAAATTAAAACACTGAAATTTTTGTTCAATGATTGTACAGTCTTCAATACTAACCCTAAACGGTCGAAAACATGGCGCAATTATGATAATTGTAAGTGTAGGTACCGCTTTACATAATCGTACATCGTGCTATTTAGCCCAGAGGAGCGTGATTAATGTTTTACATTTACGTGGTATTGCGTTTTTTTGCAACTGTTTGAAATACAGCATTGTCTTTTGGGATATCAAAATCCACTCCACACCATACTACCAAAAAAATAAAATTATCTAACAATCTGCAGCTGCAGTTTAAACCATGACATGTGTTGTATGGGTGGCAACCCTGTGTACTCCACCAACCCTTTTCTAAATGTTAGACAGTTAATATTTTAGGGAGTTGAAAATTGGAATTTCGATGAAGACGCTTCATGGTTATAGTGGTTTTAACGCCTCCTGCCAGATCCAAGCTTTGATTCACCACTTTCAGGGATTTTAGATCTCAAATTAGAAATGACACTCAAGTGCCTTTTAAAATTCATGGAACTAATCAGTAATTGAACGTTTCATAGAATAACACAGATGTAATTATTTCAGGGAAGCTCTAATGCCCGGTCTTTTCTCCATTCAAACGCTCTCGTCTATTTTCTTTCTGGTTTATAACTTTAGAGCAATGATTTATTATATTAAAATAAACATAAACCTCTTCTATGTCCCTATGTTTTCCTTTTTGATGATACGTAATCTATAAAAACACTAGAACCCTTAAAAATGCTCAAAATTACCTATTTAGAGACACTATCAACAGAGGCCTAGTGTACAAATTTGAGAATTATCAATGAAAAAAGAAAAACATAGAGACACAGTATATATCCTTCTTATTCAGTTTAAGAAATATCTTTTAAATTGGTCGAATATTGGAGGAGGAAATAGTTGAGAGCCAAACTTCGAATTATCATTTTTTACATAGGTTATACAATGTCGAAATCGCGCTGGCAGTGCGACAGTGCTATTTTCTTCAAATACTTAATTTTCAAAAGTCTCTCGATCCGTATTTCCTCGTAAGTAAGTAGTTAGAGATACGTAATACCATATAATAATAGGAGCATGCTGTCTAAGCTGTCTTATTAAACATCACGCTTAGCAGACAGAAGAACAGAACCTTCATCACCATCTGCCTAGCCTCTCCCAACTACCTATGTAGTGGGTGGCTTCCAGTCTAACCGGGTGCAGCTGAATACCAATATTTTGCATGGAGCGACTGCCTATCTGATCTCCACAACCCAGTTAGTACTGGGTAATACGATACCCCTTGGTAAGACTGGTTGTCAGACTTTCGTGTCACTGACTACCTGTAACGACTGAACTAAGAACGAACCTTATCCACATATTTTATCGAATGCCATAAGAAATAGAAATAATCTGTAAAAATAAACCTAAATATGTGAAAGTTCATGTTAACAGCAAGTTCATACCATTTATATTATAAAAAAGGAAATAAAATAGATTCTAGTCACGGATCAGCATCAACGACATCCCAATTTAAGTCTCTTTACTAGCTTCGTCTAGTTTATCTACCTACCCCAAACTTTCTGCAACCACACCTAAACTGAACAGTCCTGACATCAGTTAAGACCGGCGATAGCCCTAGACCTGGGAACAGATCTGCGGCCCACATTTGATAAGGCTACTCCGTACGTGCCGATAAGCGAATATGACTAACTCTGAGACCGTTAGTTAGTGGTGTAAGTATTGGGCTTAGCGGCATTATAATAACCACAGCGATGGGCGCACTAATACGTGACTCCCGCGCAGATAACTACCGCGCTACCTTTTGGCATTAAGAAAGCTGAAAGCAAATTCACATTTAAAAGAAAAGTTTGTAACCACTATCTAAGTCAGAATAAATAACTCTCAATTAAAGTCGAGTCACGGTAATTATCATTAGGTTTTTTCTTTTTATATTTTGGTATTTGTTAAAATATTTATTACTTTATTTTATGTGTAGGTATTAAGTGTATTAGTAGCACTATAAGTACTAGTATAAATTATTTTTTTAGATTTTTATTTTGTACCCTACCACAGCGTTGTCTTATTTAACCCAAAAGTTGACTGGTAGAGAATGCCTAATGGTATTAAGTCCGCCTATGTACATGAAGTTTAAATAAATAAATAACTACAGACGCCAGCACATCAAGCTACCCGAAACTCAAATTATCACTAACCTTGAACCCAATGCTTTAATGTTAAAGTTGAAAATCTATTAAAGAAATTTGACAGATTGTAGTAGCTTGATGCGCGGGCCTCTGTACATATAGGACACGGGGAGAATACAGACGATCTGAATTCCGTTGCCATTACTATTAAAGTGACCTTATTTATTATCATGCGCCTCGGAAAACATGTTATGCCATTGGTTCCGGCTACCACTCGTAGGTATTTGACAGTAAATGTTGTAAATCCGTTAAACCCAAAAGTCTTCGCATTACCCATTAACTGGCTAAATTGTCCGATGAAGCCGCTCCATGTAAAATGCTGATATTAAAAAAACTGGTAAAACGATTCTCTAATATGTTTAAGAATAGGTCAGCGAATTTTGGAAGTCATCGTATCTGTGTCATTATTTTGAAGATTGCCATGTCATAAATGATCCAAATGTTTTGAAACCACAAAAACAGCACTCTTAATAGACTCCACGCTATTCTCTCATCTCTCGAACCCCACAATCCTGATTAGCAACCCAACAAATTGAAACTTAAAGCTGTTGCAATAAAGGCGTTTATGTGATTTCTCGATAGCTGCCGGTGACTCATGTTGATAACAATTATGTTCCTATTTCGTACCGGCCGGTTGCCGGCTGGTTGCCTGGGCCATTTTGTGATCTAATCTGTTTCAATGCTGAACTTTGTAGGTGAGGATAATTGGAGGGTATCACTGAAGAATTTTTGTCCTGATATTTTAACTTCGTTACATTGATTCTCTTATTCTTATTGTTCAACATTATCATCATCCTTAATCTGACTTCGTGCCCATCTCCACGTTCCTATACAAGCCTCATCCAGGATTTTCCCTCGATGGCAACACTCAACTAGGTGTCCTGCCCAACGCATTTTGACTAATAACAAAAATAGAATCGATGTAACGATGATAAAAAAACATTTGTTCATCTTCGTATCAGCCGAAAAGCATCCGCTGCTGGATCCTGTGCTTCTTCTTCTGTGGCCTTTGCCATCATCGGTCCACCTTGTAGCCACACATTCAACGAAAATGAGTGAGAGTAGGTAAAAGTTGACTATGAACGCATATTTATAACGACGATTTTTCCCTTTATTTTATATCTTAATTAGCTAACATTAATAAAAGCAGATATAAACATTACGATGGCAAAACATAAAACCTTCTCCTTTATTACTCATTTGGACAGACAAAAGCGAGCTCCACTCTAATTTGGTGAAAACACGAGTTAATTTCTTTTTGTACAATAATGAAGAGTATACATTTCATTACCCATTTCATAAAACAACAAAAATGAACAAAAAATGACCAAAAATATCTATTATTTCACGTCGTCCCGTCCCATTTATGTTATTAAAAAATAAACATTGTGGTTAGAACCGGTTTAATCCAGTCCGATCCGGTTTTCACACGTCGCAAGGGGTGCGTTTCGCCAACTTTTTTGTTTTCAGGGGAAAACACCTTCGGTGGTGTGAAAAAAATATTCGGTAGCCGCTAAATGTAGATTTTCACGCTGTGGCGACGTGGGGGATATAAAGATGTAACATGTATGAAAATATTGGGGAAAAATGCTGTTTTTCTAGTGGAACAATTTTTTTTAGCTTTTGGTATGAGTTTTGAAATTGTTCTGAATGAAATTAACAAGAGTTTTTTTGAACGGATTTAGCTATGGTTGTGATGTATAACTAGTGTATTACAACGCCATTTCATGATAATTTGTCTTTATTCCAAAAGAGGTGGTCGTGGTTTAGAGTTTAGTAATAATAGCCTTTACTAAGAAAATCCTTCTCCAGATCAGAACATAACCCTCCTTTTAGGTTTCACCGGAGTCGGGAAATAAGACCGAAACAAAATGATTATCAGTAGACCAGCACTAAAACAATTACTACCACCATAATTCAACAACAACACAATCAGCTGTCTACGTACTTTGTGCTCGCTTGTACAGTTGTTACGCAAGTGCTACGTGGTTTATCACGGTATGAATCACTTCTGTAGCCGCCTGTCCCACGTCAATGCACTGCTGTTTGTAACGATACTGTCGCAGATGACTGTCGGAGTAGATACCGGAATTGACGTGTTTTACATGATTTACGCATGCCTAGGAACGTGTAACACTTGGCCTTTGTTTAGGAGAGCAGAATGATAATATGTAGAAATAATGTAGTTGAAAAAACACGCATTTATCACGCACAAAAATTTATGTATTTAGAGTTCCACTATCCACCTCCTGGGTCCATCATCAGACCCTCAAAACTTAGTCTATCATATTGGATAAATCAATATGAATCATATGACCCAAAACTCGAATGGTTTACTATTCGCCACTAAAGAGTTCCACTATCCATCGCCTGGCTCCATCATCAGATTAGCTCCAAAGGTCTAAAAATTTCATTTCGATACGACAGTTAAAAGTACGTTAAAATTGATTTCCAAGATTTTGTTACATTGTTTTTTTACAGGTGAAATATAAGCGTGTTAAAAATACCACTCACTTTTCTATGACTGCCTCGTTGGTATAATGGTCGCAAGTAGTTCTGCTGAACATGAGGTCGTGAGTTCAGTTCCCAGGTCGGGCAAAGTGTGATTAGGTTTAAAGACATTTATTTCTCATAAGAACTTATAAATAACAGTTCATTTATAATGAGATACAGAGTTACTTTTACATAATAATATAATATTTGCCTCTGGGGCGTTGGCGACGTGATAGGGTACATACCTACATGTTTTTTTAGCTTAGTCTTAAATATGTTAATATTATCACACAACTTTAGATCTTCTGGTAAATTATTGGGTTCTTCTATCGGGAACTTCTCAGTTGCATCCCAAATTCTTCATGTCCGCTTGTTGGCCTGGACTTTAACATAACTGGCCAAGTTTTGGTGTTTTTTATCCCCCCGTCTGTGCAGCTACACCTCTGCCTGACCCTTTAGAAGAACAAGCAACGCTGGTTTAGGTCGCGAATATTTATTAAACTAAATAATTGTACCTCTAAAAGGACGGCAAGACAAAAGAAGTCGCGCTCAAAAGTCATTGCTGTAATAAAACGAAGCTCTGCTTAGTTTAAGATCAAATTTTGATGTTGTCTATAGTCAAACTGAGAGAATATTAAATATAACATATTAAAATTGTGCTGTATTGCTTCAGAAATGTGTGCCCTTTGACGTAAAGAACTCGGAGTTGAAGGGCTCAGGGCCCACGCAGCAAGCTTAGCTGTTTTATTGTGTCAATAATGTTGGGTAACAGTCTTTAACATGGCACAGTCAGATTACGTGTTAAATCTATGTTACGTCTTTTGAATATGAACAGTTAGAGTATATTTTACCGCTTGTGTATTTTCGCTTAGTACATAGTTATAGGTGCCGAACATCAGCCTAATGTGAATAAATTACTTTTGATTTTTGTTTGGGTTCGAAATAGGTAGGCGCGTCACTTGGAAAAACTCAATAACACTTAGCCTGATCGAGTTATCGAACCCAAGACATGTTCAACAGTAGCGAATGCGACCACTAGACAAAAGAGGATTGCAGTACTAAACTATAATGACGCATCCCCTGTTCCAAAATCTGATGGATGCTTTAAGATGATTAGTTTATAGTCAAAGATTTTTTTAAATGTTAATATTTTTTTTGGTATATAGTTTTTTCTCGTTGCTTTCCAAATACTATTGTTTGTCTTGTACCAATAACAACTACATATCTCCTAGTTTAAAAAATAAAACTTTTCTGGTTCTTTCGTACATTTTCCATCGATGTTAAAAAGACATATTTTCTGCTATAAAATTGAAGTTTTATGCTCGACTGGCTTCGCTCAGGGCATTAGAAGACTGCTATAATTATTAAGTGAGTAATAGAGGGATAGCCGGCAGTTAGCTCGGTGCTAATTATTGCTGCTAGTTGTGTTGCGGTTATTATATCATCATTATATTATTAGTCCGTAAACGTCTGCTTTATAAGTGCGTCCATTTCGAAAACTGTCGAGGTGTTATTATCGTTGTAGCCATATTTATGGTTAGAATAGCGCTTAGCAGAACAGAACGCGTACTGTCAAAATCTTCAAATACACACATCAAAAGTGTCTAGGGATCAACATATATTTTTGCAATAACTTTTCTCCTGATTGATATTAATTAAAATTTTCTTTAAGGGTTCATCAAATAAAGTGTTTTCGTTTGTCACAGTAACGATAAACCAAGTCACCTTTGCATTAATAAAGAAATTTGCCATTTTCCTAATAAAGGGATTTTTGACATTTGAACCACTAACACAAAAGTTCGAAAAAAAGACTGAAATAACAGCTTTCTTTAAAATTTTATTGGGTAACTTAAACAATTAATAATCCGTGTTTCTACCGCGAACACTAACAACACAAGAACATCGGTTTGGCATACTCAAAATGAGTTCATCCAAATCACGCTGTGGAATGGCCGCCCATGTTCGTTGCAACAACAAAAAAAGGTCTTCTTGCGACTGGATACCCTCCATATTCGGCAGAGCTCTTCTCTGTAGCATATCCCATGCATGCTCAATCGGATTCAAGTCTGGCGACTGAGCAGGCCAGGGCAGGACATTGATGTTAGCTGCGGCGAGAGTCTGTCTTACAACTCTTGCGGTGTGCGGTCGTGCATTATCATGCATTAACTGAAATAAGGGACCGATTTGCACTTGTTGAAAGGTGCAGCTTTATTCTTCAAGGCGCTGCACCAGTGTTATTGGACTGTATCTTCAGTTTCATAGGATGTTGCGGAATGATAATAATTAAAACGAATTTATATGCTTAATATACTGCATAGGGTGAAGTGTAGTGAGTGTAGAGTGTAGAGGAGCGCGTAACGTAACTTCTTCTAGATGTCTTCAAGCAGCAGTCGAGATGAGTAAATGCGTAAAAATTTGGGCGGCCTCTTTATATAAGAAACGCCACTAGCGCAGAGCGCGGCGTGGGTGAACTACCTTGGAGATTTGGTTCCAGCCAATCAGAGACGACTGTGAGTTGTGTATATGTGTTTGTGAGATGTAACGCGTGTCTGTATGTGTGTGTAAAGCAGCTTTTATTTATAATTACGTAAATCATGTACATTTATGCAGTTATTTACTTGCTAATGGTAAAATCTGTTACATATTGGGTTGAAGCTTTACATAATACGTAAAATTCTTATATATCTACGTCGGTTCTACACATATCTACGTTATATCTTAACCTACTGAGTTAAATTACAATAAACTTATGTATTTAGCTATAAATGATGACAAAATGAGATTCTTTAGGTTTAATAAGTGAGCTATAAGATTCTAACAAGATTAACAAACAATAAAGGGCTCTAGCAGGACTAATAAAACAAAATAACAAGTTTACATGGCTATTATTTACATGTATCTAGTCTTAGATCTAGGCTGTTATTAACAATCTCCCCCTCGTGCGTAAGCACCGTAATAAATGTTTTTAGTCCGACGTTGAGATCAGGATGAGGCGGGAGGCTGGGCAACGAAGTAATCCAGCTGTTGTTCGTACTTCAGTTACTCGAACTCGTCCGTCTGGGCCTGGGTAGACTTTCATGATCTCGCCTCGAGGCCATACTCCTCTTGGCATCGTGCCATCACATATTACGACGATGTCGCCGATTTTTAAGTTTTTATGCTGAGGGTTGGAGCTGGATCGTGGCATTAAAAGAGGTCTGTATTCTGCCGTCCATCGTGCCCAAAAGGCATCGGCTAAAGCCTGAGTGGCTTTCCAGGAGTTGGAGTTTATCTGTGTGTCTTTAAACGAGCCAAGTGGTGACATTCCGCTCGAGCGCCCAATAAGGAAGTGATTGGGGGTTAGCGCTTCTTCATCTAGGTTAGGATTCACCGGAGTCAATGGTCTCGAGTTAACAATGTGCTCTGCTTCTAGTAGCAACGTGTGAAGTATGTCATCGGGAGGAAACCTTTCTTTGAGGGTGACTCGTAACGCTGTTTTCACCGATCTGACCATTCTTTCCCAGGCGCCGCCCATGTTTGGGGCACCAGGTGGTATCTTCTTCCAGGTGATCAGCTTCTCGGATGCAAAGGCTCTCAAGTCATTGTCATTGCCTTGCATGGCTTCAGCGATTTCTTTTTCAGCGCCCACGAAGTTGGTTCCGTTGTCGCTGTATATTACTGTTGGTGTGCCGCGGCGAGCTATCATTCTTCGCAGGCTCATGATCATGGAGGAGGCCGAGAGGGATGTGGCCACTTCCAGGTGCACTGCTCGTGTGGTGAGGCATGTATATAGCGCGCCCCACCTCTTTTCTAGCTTTCGCCCGACATTGATGTGCATGGGCCCAAAATAATCCACCGCAGTGGCTGTGAAGGGCGGTTGGTTTTGGGCCAGCCTTTCTGCAGGTAAGTCGCCTAAAGGGATTTTTGAGGGGATCCCCCTATAGGTCCGACACCATTGGCATTTATTGCATATGTAGCGTATAACACCGCGCAGTCCAATTATGTGGTAACGTTGTCTCAGTTCATTCATGACAGTTTGATGGTTGCCGTGATTGAAGGTTGCGTGCGTGTGATGCACCAACAGCTGAGTAAAGCCTTCTTTGGCATGTAGGACTGGCAGGTTTTGCTTTTCTTTTATTCTGCTGTCTAAACACAGGATCCCGTTGCGGTCGATTTTTACGAAGAGCTTGAAAAACGGTGACTTTCTCGGCAGTCGCCGTCCGGCTTCGATCGTCGTGATGTCCTCGCCGAACGAGTTATACTGACTTCTTCTTACTAGCAATAGTTCAGCTAGTTTTATATGATTTGGTGCAAGTTCTTTACTTGTGATTCTTTTGAGTAGTTTGGCTTTAAATACCTCGGCGGCGAGCAGAACGGTGGCAGCAACACGTATTAATCGAGTGTATTTCGAGAAACGTTCTAACTGAGGTAAGTAATCGCTTACGTCATGTCTAATAATCACATGGACTTGTTTTAAAATTCTTTCTTCCCCTGAAGGGGGTGGTGGCGCCGCGGCTCGCTTTTCCTGCGGCCATGATGCGGGGTCGCCTCTTATGAACTCGGGTCCAGTGAACCACCTGTGATTTGAGTTAAATTCGACAGGAATGCCCTTGGTTGCGTCGTCCGCGACGTTATCAGCGCTGGGCACCCATCGCCAGTTGGCTGGAGTAGTTAAGCTTTCGATCTCAGCCAGTCGATGTGCTACAAACGACTTGAACGTGCGCGGGTCTGATTTTATCCAGGCTAACACGGTTTTTGAGTCTGACCAATAATGGCATTTTAATATTTTATAATCGGACTCGCGCTTGACCGATTCGGCTAATCGACTGCCTAACACTGCAGCCTGAAGCTCTAGGCGGGGTATGGAAATAGGTTTCAGCGGAGCCACTTTGGCTTTACCTGCTATCAGCCGTGACGCTTGTGTACCGTCTGAGTTTGTACTTACGAAATAAATCGCGGCTGAATATACTTTTTCGCTTGCGTCGCAGAAAACGTGTAACTCGCCTTCGCTAGAGGACGTGGCAGGTACATACCTATCTATTTCTAGTTTTTTCAGCAATTGTAAGTTGTTTATGAATGATAACCAGGTCACGTGATGCTCGGTTGTGATGGGGTCGTCCCAGTCTATCCCGCTACGCCATATTTCTTGTATAAGACATTTGCCTATCATCGTAATCGGCGAAACTAATCCCAGCGGATCGAATACCGACATGACCGCGCTAGTTACTTGTCGCTTGGTGGGCAGAGTGTCACCTTGTATGACGTTCGCGGGTGTACTTCTTAGATTGACGTTAAAACCTAACGTATCGCGTGCGTGGTTCCATATAAGGCCTAATGTTCGCTCTACATCGCTTTTTCCTAACATGGTCGAATCGCTACTGCGCGTATCTGTGACGTCACTTATTACTTTGGGCACGTTCGACGCCCATCCGCGTAACTCGAAAGATGCATTTAAATGTACTTTATACATGGCGTTTATCACTTGTTTTGCCTCGCTTTCCGAGTTGAACGCGCCTAAATAGTCGTCCATATAAAAATTACGCACGGTGGCTCTTGCGACTTCTGGGTATTGCTGGCCGTGATATTCTGCGTTTTTATTTTTTACATAGATGGCGGTACATGGGGAGGAGGCCGCACCGAAAATTAACCCTTTGACGTAAATGGGACACGGGTGTCCCCACGCTAAATTATTATTTTTTGTTTAAATTTCAATGATGTACACCGTGCTATTCAATCTGAATCGTTTGCTTTTGAACGTATCTTTATTTTTGTATAATTTTGTGGGTCATAAATAGGGGAGGGGGAACAAAAAAAAATAATATTCTGCGGTAAAGTGTAAGGTTTGTGGTTCACTTTTCAAAGAAGATTATTATTGCCTTTTTCAAGTTGCTACATATTATCAGTGACGTTATTTATTACAATAGTAAGTAAATATGCACAATTGATATATTTTTACAATAAATTGCCTTTGTAAAGTTATAATAATGCGTAATAACTAAAAGGGACACTGGCGTCCCAATATGCGCTATCGGTCGATTATTCACTTACAGTCTACTGAGATAGAACAGTATCTAACTGCCGATACAAGCGACTGTGAAGATGCTTTGATTCTGGATCAAGAGGACAAGGCCTTTACTGAATAAGACATGGCAGAAGGGGCACTAGAATGGAAGTTATAATTGAACCTGCACACTCACTAGACCTACCTCCTACCTCATTATCATCACTATAACCCCATCCACGCTCAGTACAAATTTTTCGATGGAGAGCAAATACCTACAGGCCATACAACTTTTCAGCAACCGATTATGAATTTGGTAAGCGAAACATATTCGAAGAATGTGCTTCGCCGAATCCAATTGATGTTTTTGATGGTGACAACAACATCAAAGGTCTCTCATTTACCACTGATTATGACGACATTTACGCATGTATAGGGATAAACTACGTAACGGGTTATCATAACCTGCCTGGTTTACGTAATTATTGGTCAACTGAACCTGATTTTGAGAGGGAGACTAATAGAAGAATTTAGCTGGGATGGGCAGCGTTTGGGAAACTTCATCGGGTCTTCTCGTCGCGTATTCCACAGAACCTAAACACCAAGTTCTTCAACCAGTGCGTCCTGCCTGTTATGATTTACGGAGCCGAAACGTGGATTCTCACGGTACGGCTCGTCTATAAACTCAAGGTCGCTCAGCTAGCTATGGAACAGGCTATGCTTGGAGTCTCTCTGAGGGATCGCATCCGGAACACGGTGATCCAATAGAGGACCAGTGTTATCGACTTAGCTCACCGAATAAATAAGCTGAACTGGCAATGAGCCGGCCATATAAGCCGTAGAACCGATGACCGCTGAGGTAGACGTGTTCTTGAGTGGACACCACGAATCTGTAAGCGTAAGGTGGGACGCCCTCAGGCTCGGTGGAGCGACGATCTTCGCGACGATCTTCGCACCCTTTGAAGATTGTTGCTACCGCAACTGGATGAGAGTTGCTGAGAATCGAGTTGAGTGGCGTGCAATTGAGGAGGCCTATGTCCAGCACTGGACTGCTGTAGGATGAAGACGACGTAATTGCCAACACACGTAATAATGAAGGCACGCAACCGAAAAAGGTGCACCTAGTGTGCTAAGGCACAGAAATAAAATCGTACAAATAACATTTGAACATGCGGTGAACACTTATGTTTCACAGCGGATAGAAATTGTTTTGCAGATTTTAATATTTAGAGACATTATAAATATATTTTGTGCCACAGATCTTTTATTATTTCTTTTCTAATACTAGATAATTATCTTATAACCGTAATAACGAAAACCGACAAATCAGTATAATTTGTGACCCTTATCGCATATTGGGACATATCTGTCCCAGTCAATAATACATAAAATTATACATGTATGATGTTTTTGTTGTTACATATACTTAAAACTCATCAAAAGTATCACATAAATCCATATAAGTATTTAAAAATATTTTCCTATTGGTTATATGCGTCAAAGGGTTAACGACGTCATTCGGTACTCCTGTGGCGGTCGTTCCCTATCTTCACCCCTCCATAAAAATCGTAGACTATCGCGGTCTTGCTGAGCGATTTTGACCTGTAAAAACATCTCCTTGATGTCGGCTACTACGGCTATTTTGCCTTCTCTGAATCTAACTAACACACCGAAAAGCGATTGTAATAAATCAGGGCCTGCTAACAACGCGTCGTTTAAACTTTTACCCCCATTTTTTGCTGCTGCGTCGAACACCAGGCGTATTTTACCCTTTTGCGGATGCACTACTGAAAAGTGCGGTAAATACCAACTGCGTGGTGACGTCGATGGGGTGTCTATTTTTTCGGCGTAGCCCGCTTCTATCAGATTATTTACTTGCTTGTTATATTCGGATTTTAATTTTGAATTTTTATCTAATTTATTTTCAAGATTGTACAGACGACTGAGAGCTTGTTTTTTGTTATTAGGCATTACCTCGTCGTCTGTTCGCCACAGTAGTCCCGTTTCGAATCTGTTATCGCTTATTTTCTTGCACGTTTTGTCTAGGATTGCCAGGGCGCGCTGATCTGGATCGGACGCTGGCCTGCGAGGCTCTATTCCTAATGATTCGATACTAAAGAAATTTCTGATAAGCTCTAACGCGGGGTCATCTGATGGCGTGGGTCGCACGTGATTTACCAACGCTACTGTATTGCGTGGACGTGAGTTTTTTCCATGTAAGACCCAACCTAATTTGGTCAGCGATGCTACGGGTTGGGTTTTGTTGCCGACACGCAGTTGTCTTGACGTAATTAAATGCCAGTTGTCCTGGCCTATTAAAATGGTCGGTTTACCCAACTCGTAGCACAGCTCATCCTCTATTTCCGTTAGGTGGCTGCACTGGCTTACTACTTCTCTGCTTACCTCCTGTGGAGATAGATTTAAATTTTCTATGGTGTTTGCACTCATAGTTTCTAAGTTTCTACTACATAAACCGCGGATTGATAATTTAACGTGGCATGATTCCGTGTCGTCTATTCGATTACCTCCCACGCCCTCCAGCGATAATAGTTGGCCTCGACCTCTAGGTATCACGCTGTCTGCCACGCCTCGTTCAACAAGCGTCATGGTTGAACCTTCATCTAATAAGGCGTAGGTAGCAGTCGCGCCTATGGGTCCGCTTAATTCGACCGGCACTATTTTTAAATAGGTATTAGACGTGTACACGTGATTTACCGAGCTAACGTTACCGCGGGTAGGCAGAGCTGTATTGTCGCTGCCGTGTAGCATTTTATGGTGTGACGCTTCACACCCATTAATTCCGCATGGCACGTATTTGCACCTAGCCATTCGCATGTGCGAGCTATTTAGGCACCTGAAACATAACTTATCGCGCTTAGCCGCGTCCCATCTTTCTTTTACGGATAATTTTGCAAAGTCTGCGCACACTGCAGCGCTGTGGTCTCCCGCGCAAATAACACATTTTTTATCCTTTTCTGCCGACGACTCGCTATTTGGTCGTGATGTTTGTGGTTTTTGCGTTTTTGACGTTTGTTTCTTTGACTTATTTACGGCGGCTACGATTTTACGCGATGAGCTGGCCTCGGTTTCTGAATCGTCGCTGTCCGAGTCCGCGTGTTGATGGCGTGTGTGTTCACGCGCTGTGTTTACCCCGCGCGGTTTCGTTCGGTTTTTTCTTTCGTCTCGCGCCGTTTCGTAGGCAAACATAGCGCCACATTGATCGGCCATAACGTTTAAGAACTGAGACAGCAATTCTAACTCGGGCGCGCCGCTGCGCTCTGATTTAAATTCGTACCATTTATATTTTAAAATTATGCTGAGTTTTTCTACTATTCGACTCACTAACTCAGGTGAATACAGATATTGCGGCTGTTTGAGTGATTTTATTGCCGCTACTGTATTTGATATTTTGCTCGCGAAACTACTTACGTTACGCCCGTCTTCGCTCATGCGGGGCATTCGCTTTATGTTTTCGAGTTCCGATAAGACGAGTAATTCCGGTCGGCCGTAACGTCTTTCTAACGTGTCCATTACTTCATACGGATCCGACACCGTGAATAATAACGCCCTAACTGTTTCGCGGGCAGCACCTCTAAGTGCTTTTCTTAATCGAGCTACGTTTTGTACGTCAGTAAACATGCTCACTGTGTCGCTAAAGACTGATTTGAATGCCATCCACTCGGCAATCGCCCCGTCGAAATGGGGTAGTTCGTGGATGAATTTAGGTGCCGCGGAGTCTGGTCTGCCTGAATTTACCGCCTGCACTATTGCGTTGGCCAGCATCGCCATGTCGCTGCTACTATTCGACATGTCGTTGCCAACGCGCGGCTCGTTCCTACTCGTCGTAGGTGGTCGCGGCGCCTGTCCCGGGACTTGGGCGTTATCTAAAATTGCTGGCCTTTCTGCTACGTACTGTTCCGAAATCCAGCCCTCAACACGAAACTCTTCTAACTGGGGCGGGCGCTCCGCGTCGCAGGAACTTTCCAGTTCGATCCTGGCTATTTCCAGACGACTTAAGGCAACTGCGGACGCCGCCCGAGCTCGTGCTAACTCGGAATTATGTAACTCTAGCTCGGCTTTTAACATTGATAATCGGCTACTTGCCCTGTCTACGGGGACGTTTACTACGGTGCCCGACGCACTCCTAACTTGAGTATTTGACTCATCGACTCGCGTTAACCCTTCTTCGATTACTTTCTCGATATTACGCGTGCTGCTATCACCGTTCGTGTCCTCTATGCTGGTGCCTTTACTCCACGTATTTGATTCGGCCGACATTGTCTGACCGGACGCCGTTGTGGCGTCTGTGGCAGGCGTAGATTTGCCTGAACGCAATACACGTGCGTTATCCATTTACGCACGAGGGGGCCCTATCCCTACTACTTAAAATTAACACTTTATCACTTTATCACTTTCACTTTCACTGTTTTTCTTGATGTGACGCCTACCTTGCCTATCAGCCTGGCCGGACTCCTAACGCGGTGATGCCGAACCAGGAATGGGAATGTACGGGATTGGAAAGGTAGGAACCTCCCAGCAGAGGGCGCGGGCGCTTACGGGTGCATCAGAGTGTGGCGGGAAAACCAACGCTCGTCGTTGCGTGCCAACCTGTGGCCCCGGGCGTGTCCACACCGTACCGGCGGGGTCTGACTGCTACACCTGGGATGGTGCGTGGAGTGGTCAGGTGCTCCACTGCCTCCGTACGATATAATGGCCTTTAACACCGCTAGGTGGCCACGTACGTGTGATAATGATTGCTTCCAAGTAATTAACAGCGGCTAGGCAAGGCCAACTGCTAACACTCGCGCGTACTTGTTTCTTTTTTGAAAGTTTGCTGCAGTGAACTTGAGGTTTTTCTCTCTTCAGTGGCGAAAATTTCTTTCTTGAAAGCTTGATTCAGAGATCCGGCTCGAAGGACCATTGAAAGGTGCAGCTTTATTCTTCAAGGCGCTGCACCAGTCTTATTGGACTGTATCTTCAGTTTCATAGGATGTTGCGGAATGATAATAATTAAAACGAATTTATATGCTTAATATACTGCATAGGGTGAAGTGTAGTGAGTGTAGAGTGTAGAGGAGCGCGTAACGTAACTTCTTCTAGATGTCTTCAAGCAGCAGTCGAGATGAGTAAATGCGTAAAAATTTGGGCGGCCTCTTTATATAAGAAACGCCACTAGCGCAGAGCGCGGCGTGGGTGAACTACCTTGGAGATTTGGTTCCAGCCAATCAGAGACGACTGTGAGTTGTGTATATGTGTTTGTGAGATGTAACGCGTGTCTGTATGTGTGTGTAAAGCAGCTTTTATTTATAATTACGTAAATCATGTACATTTATGCAGTTATTTACTTGCTAATGGTAAAATCTGTTACATATTGGGTTGAAGCTTTACATAATACGTAAAATTCTTATATATCTACGTCGGTTCTACACATATCTACGTTATATCTTAACCTACTGAGTTAAATTACAATAAACTTATGTATTTAGCTATAAATGATGACAAAATGAGATTCTTTAGGTTTAATAAGTGAGCTATAAGATTCTAACAAGATTAACAAACAATAAAGGGCTCTAGCAGGACTAATAAAACAAAATAACAAGTTTACATGGCTATTATTTACATGTATCTAGTCTTAGATCTAGGCTGTTATTAACACTTGTAGAGGAACGATGACGTCTGATACAATCGTCTCAGCATAAATTTGAGCGTTGAGGTTGCCTCTGATCCAAATCAACTCAGTTCTTCCGCCGATCCAAATACCCGCCCATACCATGATGGTTCCACCACTATAAGGATGGACTTCCTGGCAGGATTTTAATCGCTGTTGGCGTCCAGGGGTTCTCCAGTGTCGTATACGTCTTGTATCCGGTCTCATACCAAAACGAGACTCATCAGAAAAGCACACGAAACGCCATTGTTCTTCTGCCCAATTTCTGTGTTCAAGAGCCCATTGATATCGTATCCTACGATTGTGCATTGCTATAGGTGGTACCCGTAGCGGTCTTCGGGAATGAAGGTTCACTTCATGCAAGCGGTTTCTGACTGTTTGGTCGCTAATTAAGTTCCCTGAAGAGTGATGAAGCCTCACGGCTAACATCATGGCGGTTATTGTTGGAGCTCTTCGAGTTAAGATTTGAATGTATCGGTCTTGTCTCCGTGTGGTGCAGCGATACCGTCCTCCATGGCGCTCAGCCACGGTACCAGTGCTTCGGTAACGTGTCCAAAGTCGACTGATAACACTCTGACTTGTATTCAGAGCTAAAGCCACAGTACGTTGCCGGGAACCAGCTTCTATCATTCCCACGGCTCTGAGCATTTCTTCCCTGCTTAAATGACGTCGCCGCTCCATAATAACGTTGGTTTTAATCAGTAGTAGGGAAACAGTAGCACTAATAATGTCTTCAATGCGTTGTATGTTTTTACAGGGAAAATATTGACAGCTGATTTTCATCTTTTACTCGAATTTGATTCACAGTTCCTGATTCAAATTATGAAATGCACCAAAAAGGATCCATATAAATTTATAAAATCATAAATTTATTACAAAGCCACATCTCAATCTCAAGAAATCCACATAAAAATGCTTGATCCCTAGACACTTTTGATGTGTGTAGTTGAACTTGAAATGTCAAATAGTAGTCAAAATCAAGCCATTTATTTCAATAAGGTCATTAAAAGGCACTTTTAAACGTCAAAATTTACAAGGAAATGAATTGATTTTAGTTGCCCATGCGCAAATGTAGTTCCATGTGGAGAAGAAGAAGAAGAAACTCCATCATCATCATCAGCCTATAGAAGTCTACTAAGGCCATAATTATGTCTCCCCAACATCACCTTGGCTATAATTTTCATCCAGCTTCAAGCCACGCTGCAAAGATTGATATATCAATACCTACCCACTTGGTAGCCTGTCATAACTTCCTTACAGACTAGGCAACCTGACATTTTGAGAGCACGAGTCTTAATTGAAAGAGGTGTGCAACTGTAAACATTGTCACGTTCAATATAATTATTTTTACTGGGTGTAATCTTACTTATTTCATATTGTATGTTTTTCTATTTTATTTTATGTGTTTATATTGTATGTCTTATAGCATCGTATTGGACGAGTCTGTAATGATGTTGTAATTGGTGGTAAATAAATAAATAAATTTATCAGTGATAAGGATGATGGGAAAGACAAATTAAATAAAATTTAAAAGAAAACTAGCTTTTATCAAAATTAAAAGAACAAAATTAAGCTTATCTATCAACAGTGAGCGCGTTTACAAAGTATCGTGTCCGTGCTACTAACCGTTGAGGAGTTATTTCGTAAGGAGACGATCCAATAAAAATGAATCGATAAAAATGTACTGTCGTAACCAAACGTGTGTGCATTTCAGCTCAATCGTTTGGGGGAAACTGGTTTGAAATTCAGTTGCAAGATTTGACCAATACCGTACTCTCTATCTCTCTAAACTAACAAGACAAGTTAAATAAAAGCTTACAAAAATGTAATGACTTGACAAAAGCTATGAGGCTATAAAAGCGAAAAACTTAACATTAAATTCAAAAGTAAATTATTTAATACATGCGTACTACCCGTTTTTATGTACAGCTGCCAAACTTGGGCTTTAGCTCAGGAATTGACAAACAGACTCGCAACATTGGAGTATGCAATGGAAAGGAGTATGTTGTAGGTATGTCAAGAAATCAGATAGACTGAAAAACTTTGTGATCAGAAATAAAACAAATAAGTACTACAGATGTCACACTGAAAATCAGAAGTCTTAAATGGAGATGGTCAGGGCTTATGGTAAGAGGATAAATGGAGTAAAAAAGTTACAAGATGGTACCCCAGAGAGGGTAAAAGAAAGAGGGGCAGACCGCAAAAAAGGTGGGATGAGGACATAAGAAAGGTGGCAGGAGTGATGTGGAATAGAGTGGCCCAGGAAAGGACAGAATGGAAAAGGTTGGAGGAGGCCTTTGCCGATTGGCAAACAGATCTGCAGAAAACGGCTATATTATTCTCGTTTATTCATCTTTATATACATCATCTGCGTAGCCTTTTCCCAATTATGTTGAAGTTGGCTTCCAGTCTAACCGGATGCTGCTGAATACCAGTATTTTACATGGAGCGACTGCCTGTCTGACCTCCACAACCCAGTTATTACTGTGAAATACGATATCCCTTAGTAAGACTGGTTGTCAGATTTATTCATATACATTCTTTGTTTTTGTTTTTTTTTTAAACATAAAAAAAGCATTTTAAATATAAAAAAATAGGTTTCCACTGGTATTAGGAGCAGGGTATTATTATTATTATTATAATAAAAGCTGCCGAAAAGTTTATGCCAACTCTGTAGAAAGTCGTCCTAGAAAAATGAAATGCTCCGAAAGCGATTGAGATTTGTTAATTCCCTAATTATAACAACAATGAGACAGGGACAGCGTTACATTGTTACTCCACTACCTACGATATACAATTCTCCTACTATTACTGCTAAGTACCCCAGCGCAAAGCTGAAGGTGGTGCATAAATATTTGATCAGGTAATAGGCCGGTAACCAGCAGTTAGTTCGTCGGTAATTACACCCGTTACCGACGCGGCGACGTTTACCTGACATTCCTTATTCATAGACACCATGCACTAACTTCCGGACTAGAGATCTGCTAAAGTTAGTTTGCTAGTTTGTGAGTTAAAGGAAGTATACGGTTGTTTTTTTTCAGATAGATAGTATGCCGTGCCTTATCAACATCATTACATGACATCAAGTCAATGTGTTAGTGCGGTTTAGCTAAACACAGCTTTTGTGTGTGTATGTTTTCCAAGTGTTTACAAAAAAAAAACATAAATGTTTACCAACAGCTCCATGAGCGCCAATAGATCCATGTCGCACTGAACATGCAAATGCATAAATGAATTGTAATAGCACCTTAATATGTTTGTATTTGAAACCTGACTAGTAACAATATCTAAGTAAACTTACCAAGTAGGTGTATTTTTTAACAAAAACTATTCAATACATTACTTACGACAACAATGCACGAATCCATGATGAGTTTAATGGGACACAGATGGATTTATTGATCTACGAAACTTGATCAGATCATATTATATAAAACCGGTCTAGGAAACTAAGCAGTTGGATGAAGTCCAGTGCAGCAGTGGGCTAAATTATAATAAAACAATAATACAAGTGCAGTACCCTTTTTTAACAAAATTTGGAAGTAGATAGCAACCGGCAGCTAAAAGCAAGTCATTTCGAAGCAACAATCACGAGTGAATGCATCACGGTAGCCATTTTTAATTACAAAAGTAAACCAAACCAGCACTCCGTTAAATTCTAAGCGGTCAGGTAGATACATCAAATTCAACACAGGGTGAGCACTTAGTGGCGCGGAAGAGCGATTAATATCTTTGCTTCAAGCGTTCGCAGGTATGCTAGAAAAGATTCCTTAATTAGTTCGCATTACCTTTGTACCCACGTATTTTTCTGATCCCTTATTTTTGAATATTTAAAAATGTACAGTATATCAATAAATAAAATACCATTGGGTGTAAAATATAAAAGTTTAAGTTTACTGTTACTTGATTTTAAACAACTACCAGAAAAACATCAACAAAATAATCTTATGGACCTAGTTCAGCCCAGCATCATGTCAGGTCTATCGCTTCTTCTTTTTGAATGGAAAATACATCTAGTTAACAAGATTATGAGACCAGACTTCAACAGGTAACGTTTCACAGCCTCAGCCATGCAGCAAGATTTTCAGCCGATAACTGCTTGAAAATTGAATAAAAAGCTTGACTTGCAGAAGAATGCAATTGCGTTCTATTATATCTCTCAGAATGGGTCGCCAACAGAAATCACCGTGCAATATCCTAAGCATGCCTATCTTTCTGCAGCCATCCGCTCCCCGCCCCGCTTTAGCACCCAAACCTCAGTCTTCAAAGTGATGAGATAGCACCCGAAGACAGACAGTTTAATCGGGCCCTTTACTTAATACAATCTGCGCTCAGATCTAAATTAATGCAAGTATAGACCGTAGTGCGGTGGGACTTTTATTGTGGTCGTTTTAGTGTAGGCTGACATAGAGGTCCGGTTGTTGAGTGGTAGTGTTGTAGAGAAAATTGTCTTGCTATTACCTAAATTATATTGTTTAACATCTATATATAATTTAGAGGGGCATTTTGGTCCATTATTCTTTCATTGTTTTTATTTGTGAGTAAAAGCCTTATAGACAAGATGGCTAGCGAAGGAGGTCTTCTAGGTTATGAAATAAAAAAGTTTATTAAATGAAAAATACCGGTATAAGCGTGTTTCCTGGACTTATCAAAAGCATTTGACACAGTCCTATATGATAAGCTTTGGGACAAACTGGGCAGGGCGGGGGTACCGGTAGAAATCATATCGTTGTTGCAAGAAGTTATTTTCTCCTGTGTTTTGCTAGAAATAAAAGGCTTTTTTATTTTATTTTATTTATTTATTTTATTTTATCTTTAGAAATGATAGGTATCTTCATTCCTATTTTTTATTTTGCTAATAATTGAATTATTTTATTTTGTTGTTTTTATGTGCTGATTGTTTTATTATTATTATGCTGTATGTATTTTATCTGAAATAAACGTTTATTATTATTATAAACGGTTCTTATAACAAAAACATTATTTTCAATTTTTGTCAATCTGTCTGTGCTTTTGTTACAGCTAATCTTCGAAACGGCTAATCCGATTTTCACAGAACTTTTACTGAAAGATAGCTGATGTTATAAGGTCTAACACAGTCTACTTTTATTTTAGAAAAAATATTAGGATTCCACGCAAAAAATTAAAACCTTTGAAATTTTAACAAAATCCGTTTTAAACGCTAACCTCCGAAACGGCTGGACCGATTTTGACGGACTTTTACTGGCAGATAGCTGATGTCACAAGGAGTTACTAAACCTTGAAATTGGTAACAACATTCGATTCAAAAAGGAAAGTATTTTTTTTTTTTTTAATATCACGCGAACGAAGGTCGCGGGCACCACCTAGTTAAAAATATTTTTGTAGACTTGTATAATAATTAGATTTTTCTAGGAACCGGTTTGCGAAAACTTAATTAATTTTTACAACCTTTAATAAAGTTTTATGATACAATAGCCTTACCAAGGGCTATCTTATTACCCAGTACTAACTGGGTGGTGTAGGTCAGATAGGCAGTCGCTCCGTGTAAAATACTGGTATTCAGCTGTATCCGGTTTGACTGGACTCCGACTCCAATATATTGGGAAAGGTCTCAATCTTTTTCTTATCGTATCGATGTTCCTTCCATGTTACACGGTTTGGGCCCAGTAGCTGGCCATGTTTATTGCAGCGGCACAGGCGCTATTCAGATCGTCAAGAGTGCAGGTAAACCGACACCTGGGACACTCCAGCAGGTGCATAGTTTCATAGTTTCATCGAACTTGTAACTTTAAACAGGTGAGGACCTGGTGACCTGTATTACAGGTGTTACTACCTACCACAGGCACCAGCGATCCACAACCAAAAATCGTTGGCTACTGCTCATGTGTAAATATTGTTTGTATTTTTTGGCTTGTGGTGAGAAATAAACACTTATTATTATTATTATTTCCTTTATTCATATACATACATATAAATTACATTTTTAAATATTTCTAAACAAATTATTATTAAAAAAACATTTAAAAATATAAAAAAATATTATTATTATTAATGAAAACACACCTTTACAAATAAAAGCTAACCTTTAAACTACCGAATAGCAAACAATCCTTACAAATCTAAAAGTGAAGTCCAAATGTTCCGTAAAATCAGTTTCATTGGCGCTGTATCGAATATTTTCATGACAAATGCCTGCTATATTTCAGACAGGCTATCTCGGCCGTGCCAACAACTGCTGCTGTACAACCTTTGCACTTTGTAACTACATAATGTTATTGAAAAGCAGAATTTTGTTCCTCTTTCGTGTTTGTTTGAGAATAATTCGCTCATGACAATGATATGCGAAGATCAGTAGTGGGGAACAGTAGTTGCTGTTCGTAAATTCGAACCCAGACAGGCACATTGCTTTGTGTAATTAATATCTTACCACTGCTTTCAAAACAGCGAATGGAAATATCCAGAGGAGATTGGTAAATACTGACCAAAATTTGAAGATGATTCGACTCCTACCAATCCATACTTGGGCCGCGTGGTGGATTAGAGCCCACTCCTTCTCACAGAGTGGAGACCTGTGTCCCAGCTGTGGGAACATTATAGGCTGATTATGAGTGTGCCTTATTCTATAACGTAAATAATAGTTTTTTTGAAAACACTGCTCCTTGCTTTTTTCAGGGGTTTATCAATAAATATATATCGTTGTTATAATAAATAAAAATAATAATAATCATTTTATTATCAAGCTACTAAGGCCCATAGATAAAATACACAAAAATTATCTTAAATAATAATATACTAATACATATTAAAAACCTTAAAACTACGCCTATACACGTGACGTTGTCGGTTATGCTGCCATTATTTTTATTTCGATTTGGTCATGTTTTACACGAGCAAGATCGACGAGAACTAATTGCCCTCAAGCCACGTGTTTCAGCTTAAAGGACACAGCACACATATCAAATCGGAAAGGTATCGGCACCGTATCACCTGTCGCCTCGCCGTCAAACAGGCGTCAACCTAACGTAAGCAAGCGGATCAGCAACTCTGATACGTCAACTCGGATACGGCTAGGCGACGCCGCGCTTGGGGCTACGGGACGCGGTGCTTACGGCTCGCCGACACCGCGCACGACAAGAAGTTGCCTTGTGAATGACCATGGTGTGCGTAAGTGTGGAGGAAGAGGCGTAAGCTCGAGTACGGGTAGACGTAGGTGCGGTTACGGATAACGTAAGCGCGGCTACGGCGAGACGTAAGCGCGGGGACGGATAACGCAAGCGCGGCTACGGCGAGACGTAAGCGCGGGGACGACGAGCCGTAAGCGAGTTGACCACTCACCGCAACGCGGTTCGTGAGCTTGTCCCAAGGCCAGGCGATTACGTTACGATTCCGATTAGTGTGCGTTGCAGTAGGGAGTTTCATAAAAATAATACTGAACGGCTAAGTTGATAAGGTGCCGATTCCTTTCCGATTTGATAAGTGAGTGTCCTTTAGACAGCGACAGCCACGAAAATACAATCTTAAGTCAAACCATTCTATCAAGAAAAATGTCAATGGATTAACAATAAATCTCCACGTTACTGCAACAAATGATTTATCTGAACTGAAATTAAATACTCGTAAATTACGTGTTCCACGAATCACTGAAGCTTAGTTATAATTACTCAAAATTAATGCGACAACACCACTCGAAACCCCACTAGGCATAAACAAGAGGCCCATATACAATATATCCTAATATATATATTGTGCAGTTAACCCAAGTTTAACCGTTAACTATAAAACCGGCTAAGGGTTAACAAATTAAATTATTCTAGAATTATATGCGTGGTTCGTTTTATTGTGAAAGGTGTGGCTTCAGACGGATGTTGTTATGTCACTGAATTAGTGATTATTTTAATGGTCTTTAATGAAATAAAAACAGAGATGGTATGATTCCCTTTTTTGTAATAATTGGGTTGCAGTTATATTTCAATTATTTGTTGAAGAAAATAAAACACGAATGCTTTTATTAGCTTTAGTGTTTATTATATTTTGCTACGTACAAAGGCAATTTACAGAATGATTTATCTACTTTACAAAGAGTAATGGTAGACCTTCGTATAGAAGTAAATCAAGATTTAATTAAATTGAGATTTAAAAAAATAATAATCTGGCGTTTTTTTTATTTTTTTTTACCAGTTGTACAAATATACAGCGTGTATTAAAAATGGTTATTATATTCGATCCAAATTTATAAGACTGCTGATTTTATAAAGGGTGTAACAGGACCCTTAACGAAGCCAAAAGCCACTTGTTTTCCCCGTCATTGCGATATTTTTTTTGTTCTAGACTATGGTCTAGACCCCCAATATCTCTGTAACTTCTAGTTACAGAGATACTGGGGTCATGGTTCCAACTATTTCACAAGTTTTTTTTTAAATACATGTTTTTAATGAAAGATTTTTATTTTAAACAACTCCACGACCCCCGTACTATTCAATCCATCCATCAGCACAATGTTTTGAGTGCGTAACATTGAGTCCTACCGTAAAACGTGAATTTTCACCCCAAAAAAAAATGTCGTTTCCCAGCAATAATTTTTGTGAAAAGTTATTTAGTTTGATGTACAGAATGCTTGGTTGACGGCTTCGTGAAGGGTCTTGTTTAGAGACGCAAAACGAATTTTAAACGTTTTAAACCATTTTGTTTTAAACCGTCTTTTTGGTTTAAAACGATTTAACCACACTTAGCGGTTTAATATGGTTTAGAATGTTTTTTTTTGGAATGCGATGAGGCTTTACACGAAGTTTTCTAGACCACATCTCCTTCCTGATTTAGAACATATAAAAGGAAAATAAAATAAAAATGTTTTAAAATAACCTTCATTAACATGACAGAGAAACATAAAATCGATCCCTACCTGCCCCATCTCTCCCCGTTGCGATTTTGGTAGCAAAGTGAAAAATAAAAATGCGGCATTGCCGTTTTATTTTAATAAATACCCAAAACATGATTGTTTTCAGTGTCTAATCCTAAATAGTAGTATAAATATGATATATGACTTCACATATATTAATAAAAATGATTTCAATTAGCCTTTTAAACTATTTTTTTAAGTAATTCGTAATCAATGTACGGCCCACGTGGTCGTGGTTTTAAACCGTTTTAAACAAATTTAAAACTGGTTTTAAACCACTGATTTTGGTTTAAAACGGTTACAACTATAGTCTTGTTACATCCTGTATGTATACGCGATTACGGATAATATTGATCCCGAAGAAATAGTTGTTTACTTTGATGATGTTTACCACGCTCTTAAAAATATGATCACACATTCGTAAGGGTTAGGCAGAGCTAGCTAATAATAGTACACACACATTTCGCCAGTTATGTTTAAGTCCCATGTAATAGGGGGCGAGCCTATTGCCAACAAAACCGGGCACAAATCCAGACTCCGTGGCTGCTACAGAGAAATTCCTAATGGAAGACTCAATAACACTTTGGCCGACCTGGGTATCGAAACCTCATGCTCAGCAGTCACACATTCATTTCTCATTTAAACGCTGTGGTTATAAATCTGTAATTGGGTGTATGTTACAAGATAATGTATTTTATAGAATTTTTTTTTTTTTTTGTAAGATAAATTGTAATGTAACTCGTTGGTAATCCTAAATAAAAATAAAAAAATAAACAAAAGAAATAATAAACAAAATAAAACAAAAAGTGGTGATAATCTCTCGCGTTGTCTAAACAAGCCTTAACCCATTACGTTGTCAGCTTAACGAATTCTCGCGGAGGTTATAAGTTTATTCGTTCGCAGTTTATAGAGACACTCGTAAAGTGTACTATACTAATCTTCGTATTGTACTAGTGTACAACTGTACATTAATTCTTGTTTATGATGGGTTTCCGCGGTATTCAATTTACATTTACAGAGTTATTAATTAATAATGTCGTGATGGCCCAAAGTTTAAGGCCTCGCCTCGCATGCATGAGGTTGTGGGTTCAAATCCGGGCAAGTACCAATGTGACTTTTTCAATTCATATGTACTTTCTAAGTTTATCTTGGACATCACAGACATCGGTGAAGGAAAACAACGTGAGGAAACCTGGACTTGTAAAAGTCTAAAATCGCCAACCCGTCTTGAGCAAGCGTGGTGATCAATACTCGTGCCTTCTCTGTTGGGAAGAGGCCTTTGCCCAGCAGTGGGACAGTAATAGGCTGGTATTAGTATATATATTATTATTAATTAATATATTCTGTGTTGTTGAAGTTTGTACCTAAACATAACACGGCATTGTATACTTAGTTCGCAATAAATGTTTTGACTTTGACTAAAACTGAGGTAGCTAATAGACGACGAAGCCGCGAGCAAAAGAAAATAAGAACGTTGCACTCCTTTTTATGAGCATCTGCGATTCTTCAGGCAGGCAATCTTGAATTTAAACTAGGCACTTTATTACCATAATAATATCTTTAAAATATGAAAAAAGGATGGCTTAAAAATCTTTAACATACACTTCCGTATTTAACGTGGTAAAATACAATTATAATAATTTGAAACTTTTCAAGAAAATATTTTCAGGTTTAAATAAAATCGATTAACACACTGAAAAAATATAAATAAATGGAGTCCCAAAAGCTCCACTATAGGCCTTACAATATAAATACACAGTATAGACAACAACTTGTGTGGAAATGTTGAAGGAATCCATTTTCACATCAATCTGGTCACGAATGGCGGTGTGGCCCCAAAATTAGCAGTTAAACTTTTTAATGTATCTGCTGGATACTGCTACTCGGTAGAATAGGGACTTGGGTAGTTTGGGGTCTTGCGTGAGGTTCATGTTTTGCAAAATTGGGTTTATATTAAAATAAGATTATGGTGAAATGTTAAAAAGATGGGCAGTAGAACCACGTAATCCTACATAAAATCAATTTTATCTTTTAAAATGTTTTATTTGTATTTTATTATATTAATTGTCTGTTTATCGTTGTAATTTTGTAATAGTCTACGTACCTTTTTTGTCTTGCAGGTTTTCAATAATCTATCATCAATTCATCAGGTACCACTTAACAAAACAGATTTTGAATTTGACTCCGTAATGTTATCTTAATCTTAGAAAACATTGCAAAAAATCATTTCTAACACATTCAACGAGTTCTTCTAAAACCAAATTTTATACACAATATAAACAAAAAAATCTTACGAAAGTCCACAGCAACAGAAAACATACAACAAAGGCTTGTATTCCTATGAATTTCAAGGTCAGGATTATCACGTTTCAAGTACACAATCACAATTTCCTGGAATTACCAATTCTGAATTTTGTTATGTATTCAGCTGGTTATTTTGCGCTTTATCAATCTTCCAGGAGTCATGATAACAGGACTCACTTATAATGTATCTTTTTGATAGGAAAGTTACTGTTTGATAAACGCGATACCCTTCATTATGTAATCATATTAAGTATTATTTATGATTACACGTGTAATCTCCGAAGGCATAGGAAGAGTTGTACCGATAGTACACTCTCATTGCGCTAGTTCATATGTATACTTGATGTGATAGAAGGGGCGTGCTAGCATTGAGAATTTCCTAAAGGCACTTTATCGACCTGGGAATCAAACATAAGACCTGTAGTCAGCAGTACCGTATCCGACCACTAGAAAGAAAAAATACAATAAGCACCTTCCTATCATGTTACCACTGTTGGGGCATAGAGTAGGCAGTCAAAGTTAGATATAAAACATCCTTTGAAAAATTTTGACCGCCATATTTTTCACTCTCACCCAAAATTGATTCGTCAAACCAGGTTCGAGTGTTCATCAATCAAGTGTCCCATGTCCCTAGTTTCAGCTCCCCCCCTGTGCTAGCGTGATATAATGCCATATCTGTCTCCGCGTCGCACTGGGTGACGGCTCACGTTAAATACTGTGCGTTTACTACGCGTTTACGAGCATAAAACAAAACAATATAAAGTTTCCCTACAATTTTCTATTGCTTTTAACTAAATTGATATTTACGAAACTGACGAGGTTTATACAAGTTGTTTTTAAATACCGTTTTTGGTGTGGAACTGAATCTGTTTGGATATTTTTTTGAGTCTTGTTTTCAGGCCTCGATAATATTATCTTTCTCTTATGTGTTCATCAGTCTAGAATTGGTATATTAGGCAAAAACTATCAATTTTCAAGCGTAAATAATTATTAATTATAGCAATTGGGAATCGAACCCTGGTCCTGCAGTCTCGACACAGATAGCGATCACAAAACAACCGAATTCGGTTGCAAAATCATAACGATGTGGATTTAAGGTGGAAGTCGACACCGGGGCGGGTCGCGTCCGGCTCGCGTCCACCTTAAATCCGCATCGTTATTGCTAGGTGCTTTCGGTTGTTTTGCGACCGAATTCGGTTGTTTGCGATCGCTATCTATGTCAAGACTGCAGAGCCTGGATGTCACACGCAGCAGCCATGCTTGCGATAAACGAAGCAGTGAGAAATTCAGACTGAATAATTATCTTCGGTTTAAATGATTCCTGAGGTAGGTACCTATCTGATGCCTAAGAACAATTGACCTAGTAACAAGATAACTCCCTAACCACTTTATTGAAATATCTTTAACACCACCTACACCAATATTCCTCGTTACACAACTCCCTCTCGTTAAGAACTGAGAAACAATTGACAGACTCACGATCATTGGCCGTGATTGGGAACGAATGAGTTCGCGCGGGAGTGAAGGACGATATATTGGTAATTGTGGATCATTCTGATCTGGCTTGAGGGGATAATCACACCTTCTGTAATGCCGACTAGGTTTTTTAGTATATAAGACTTTGGTTTCGGTTGCTAAGCTGAAGTGGCAATAGCTAAAGTCCTGTACTCTGTGCTTTATGTGTTAAATACGTAAATGTCGCCCTGATTTTGTTGTTATGTTTATGACTTACAGTACAGTTATGTTTAATTATTGCTTTTTTTAAGTTAATTTTATTGTCATTGGCTTGCTGCGCGCTTTATTAAACTGTCAGTGCAGCCAACAACTGCTAAATAAATAAATAAATGTGTCAAAGGTCAATCACCGGTCGTTACAGCATATCAATTTTGGAGTTAAGACTGGAGGAACATGAAATGTAGTGTCAGACGACCTACGGTTAGATAAAATTACGTCTTGAAAAATAACCAATCATTTATTCGTCTTTAAAGAAAAATAATTCAAAACAATTTGTTTTACATAGGATAGGACAGATACAAAAGACGAGATAGCTTAGACGGATAGAGAGATAGACTTTATTGACTAATTTAAATGATAGCCATAAAAAAATACATTGCACATAGAAAGAGCTTCTTTGCATTTCTAATTATATGCTAAACAGTGCAGGTGGTACTTTCAAAACCACTTAAGTTCCAAGCTCTAATCTTACACTCAAAGCATAATACTATACATAAAATTTTACTTACTGTAGTGCTCTCTGTAGAAGACTTCTTAAGGGACACTGACACTACCATAACTTTTTTTTGATTAAATATCGATTTTTAATATCGAGTGTCCAACTAATAACAATTCAGAAAACCTTGTTATTGCACCTGCAAAACTAAGGTTTTCCTGGTATATAAACACCTATTATAAGCAATAACTCACTACTTTCCAGTAGGTGTACCAACGGCCTTGAAACATAAAAACATAAGGAAAAATCAACAACAATTTTGTGGCGTATAACCGCAAATACTTAACTAAAATGCGTAGAAAATATTTAGTCGAGTCGTTTTAGACATTTCGTGAGGACACAGCGCTTTCCGGCTACAATAAAAATATGTAAATTGAGCCACCGTCGAGGAAACCATTTCGCTTAATTGCAATCCCACCACCAACGGTTTATATATTAAAATCACGCGACAACCCTAATGAGTGTATCTATAGGTATTGTGTTTGTATTGTGCCGGTTGAGGGTTAGAGGGATATTTGAATTAGAAGTTTATAGAAAGACTATAGCTTATGCCTGCGGCTTGGCCCGTGTGGGGTATGGGGGTATAAGGTATCGTACTATCGGGATAAAAAGTATCCTATGTGTTAACCCAGGTTATAAACTATCTTTGTGCCAAGCTTCATCCAAATCCGGTCAGTAGTTTTTGCGTGAAAGAGTAACAAAGAGCCATCCTCACAAATTTTCCCATTTTAGTGTTAGTAGGATTTACCTTCCAGCCTGTAACTTTGACCTGCTGCCAAGCAGTACTGCCGAACATGAGGTCTTGGTTTCGATTCCCATGTCGTTATTTCATAAGAAATTTCCCGGTAGTAACCCGGAGACTGGATTTGTGCCCGTCTGATGGCAAAAGGCTCGCTCCCTATTACATGGGACTTATACAATTCCGCCAGTTATGTATAATATACACAACTGGGGAAATATTACAAGGAAGTCCCAATGATATCCAACAACATAGCTGTACGCAGACTGCAAGGTTCTTACATTCCGTCAGCTCTTTGTGCATCAATCTGTCCTTAGGAAACGTAGCAGTCTTCCCCCGTCTAACCTAAAAAAGCGTACAAACCTTCCCCCAGGCACCCAACACAGAACCACGTTCGCACAGCATAAGTATTATGTAATTAGCGCGTACATTTACAAAAAGATTCATAAACATCTGAATATCTTAGACCTCAACAAGCACAAACTAAAATTAAAAGTGACAGAACAGCTACTTAAACAGGACTATGCCACAACGGAGACTTTATTTACCTTCATCGCCTAATAAGCACACACCCATCTCCATCCTTGCACGAATACTTCTGTCCCCGCATCCATTCACACTCGCACATACAACTCCCCCACTCACTTACACACCCACACCACATACACTACTTATTCACACTCACACACAAACATCTACGCTCACCCTCTCACATACTCATACATACGTTATTTAAAAACTAAAGTACCTAACCAATAACTTTTTCCCTTCTGAAGGTAAATCGACACAGACCACTCATGCATCAATCTATTGGAACCTCATTCCGAAACACTGTCTCTTAAGATACAAAATACCCTAGTTTAACAAACAGAGTTTAATCTATTGTGTACAGATTTCTGAAGCATCCAAATGTTTAATGTAAGTGTTCTCAACCACTCATTCTTTGGGAAATAAAGATATTTATTTATTTATTATGGCCACAGGTACACTTCTGTCGAACCCTAAGGGGAAATACAGGGGTGACGTTAAGATGTAGAAAGATTTCCCTTCAGGGTTTGTAATATTGACTCATTAGAACGCATTTTCCATTTTTTATTCCATCTCAATATTTAAAACAAGGATTTAATAAACGTATAATTACTTTTTTCGTAGAAAGGAATCGCGTATAACATTGTGTATAAATAAATTAAATTTCCTATAATATTGTGCCTATTCATGCATACATTGCCAGATCACTTTCATAAATGAATTCTCGGAACCCATGATGGACTGCAGTCGGAAAATACAAATTATAGATACTGCTATTCCACGTTAACGTAATTGGGCGTACTAACAGAACGAGTTTACAACCGAAATAAATTTATCAATTTCATATTGGTAAAACATAGGTACACTGGAAAACATTCCATACAAGTTCAATTTTAAATTAAATAAACTAAAAATAAAAACTGTAGATGAATACACTCAACAAATTGTTGCCAAATATAGATCCTCTGTTCCGTTGACCCAGCAAATAAAAAAAGTAAACGCATATGATTCGTTGAATGGAAATGAAAATTCCATTTACCATGCCTCCTGGGCATGTAAAGGTACCAATTGTCGAAAAACCCGGCTATTCTGACAGCTCTGAGCCATTATACCCGGGTTTGATACAAGAGGAGGGATCACGGAGGGTCAGTTTAAGCTAGCCGCTTCCAGTGTACATTATGTCCGTACTATGTTTGCACGGTCGCGAGTGCATAACCGGAGGCGATGCAGTCCTGTTGATTTTTTATTTTTTATACCCGGGTCCGTTGAGAGCTGGGCGTTAATCAATACTTTGTACATACTGCACGCAAAACAACAAAAAAACACGTATTGTTATGTACATGGATAACATTTTTTATCCGGATCTGGGCCCGGATATGGGCAAAATGAAAGAGTGTATTAAATCGATCGTGAACAATATTTAATATTCGCTTTGTGTTGGTTTTTGTGAGGGTGAAAATAGAGCATGGACCTGCATTATTTGCACGTAAAAGTTGGCTTAGAAAATGGGCTGACGCTGCGCTTTTGCAAAAAACGTGAATGGCGCGGCTTTTTGGTTTAGCACGAGGCCTTATTGCTTTTTATTGGGGTATTTTAACGTGATAAAGTATTTTCAGTGTAGATTGGGTTAGGTACTGGTCATATTTTCAGGCTTTAAACGTCGACGGAACTGATGATTTGTAATAATACTTATAATCATCCCTTCATCTATAAAAATACAGAAGAAGAAGTTGAATGGTTGTTGAGTTGAGTTAGAAGTTGTTTTATTAATTGAGAATTTTTTAAGTACTTTTATTTTAATTTTTAGCTTGTAAGTAATAGATTTTGCTGTGCCCTTACAGGGTCTACAATGGGTCCTAGCTCTAAGCTTTTTATAACACCATGTTTTACCTTACCTTGTGGAATGCAAATAAATAAATATGAAATATATGAAATATGAAGTAATTAAAAGTGAATTCAACTGCAGAGCTACACCACACCATAACAGTTATTATTCCAAACAAGCGCAAGTAAAAACTCCGATCAAATACTAAAATTACAAAATAATTTTCCCTCTAATTAAACTCGAGCTTTCATTTAACATCTGAAAGTTAATCCGTAAGTATTTACGAAAAATATTTCCCGTAAATTGCATCACGAAACAACCCCAGAAAATGTTGAAACGTTTTATAGTAACTGAAAAATGAGTAAAAAAATTGAACGGAGAAATAAATGCGTATTTCAATGAAAAATGCAAATGGGAGGCTTAAGCATGTTACATAAAGATAAAAAGATACTCTGAGCGAGGATTAATGCGTATCAAAAAAGAATTAAACATTTATTTTTATGCAAAATATTGTACTTTTATGGAAAACGGGGCTTTTAAAAACTTTAAAAGATAAAATATTGAAAGGATTACCATTAACAGTAATAGCTGATAAGAACATTGAAAATCGGACCATTTTAATTCGTATATTACCTTAAATGCTTCGGGCATTTGGGGTTGAAAGACTTGCAACTAGTATATTCCCAGCCAATCCAAGAGTCATTTTGTCGTGAGCCAACGTGAAGCAGAAATGGTGTAAGGGCCACTGCAACGCAACCGATGATTCCCGATGTCCACCACTGGTGGATATCGACACAATTTCAATAGCTATTATATTTCAATAGTTATTTTATTCGGTTGGCGTATTGGTGACCACTATTTGAGGCGCGTGTGTGTGTGTATAATGTCAATGTGTTTTATTTATTTTAGTTTCTGTTTGTGAATGTTGTTTATGGATTTATATCTGGTAAAATAAATACTTCATTTCATTTTTTTCATTTCATTTGGTATGAAAAACAGAAATACACTCCTAGTAATGATAAATATTTTTTAGAGTAAAACAAAAACTGAAACGACCACAAATTATTATTTTTTGCCCATCTTTGCCTCTTCCAGTACATTAGGTCTTCCCCCTACGTCTAGAAAGATACACAGCACTTTGACAAGTACCCTCAACGTTAAGTATTTAAAAATTAAAAACAAAGGGAACTTTTTCCCATGAGCAGGCTCTCGAGACGAGTTGAGCCTGAACTTGTTGAGCAATGTCGAGTAATGTTGAGCCAAAGTTGAGTGATGTTTATGTTTACCGCAGTCACGAACGAACGCGGACGTTTTTAATTAGACCACTTTTATTCGTGTCATTAGCTATTTTTTTTTCATTAGGTGTCTGTTGATCTTCATTTGTTTTATTGTAACGCAGAGTTCGATTGCCAGTAAGATCATTTAGACACACCGCTTGTGATTGTCAAAATTCTCCAAATTAAATTTACTTAGAACAAAATTTTTTAATATTAAAAATAAACTATGTTAATCGTCAACATATTTAGCAATGAACATATTTGGCAACAAATTTAGGTAAGCAGGCAAAGATCACACGCGGAAAGGCCTCTCCGGTACGTGGTCTAATAAAAAGCAAAAGTCCCCGAAAAACAGTATAACAGTATGGTAGACAATTCAAAAGCTTTTTATACTTGTAGTAGTCAAAACTGATCATTTAACCACTAAATATACACACACAAAAAAAACAGCCAAATAAGGCATAGAATATTCTACTTTGAATGGCTATTAAAATTACATATTGTGTGGGCAGAACCACTTTTGACAGCTTATCAATTCAAGGTTCAACTTATGTCAATATCGCATATATGGACATACAGACACACTCCTGTTTTAATATATGTCTATATTGGAAGAGGCAATAATTTGTTGGAAACATTTTGTCGTAATGAGTTTAATGAATTTGAATATTTTTGACATTTGATGCTCCTAATATGGGGGGAACATCGTTTGGTTAGGAAAAAAATATGTGTTTATATGAAGATAAATCATGTTTCTAAGTGTCTAAATGGTGTTATCGTTGCTAGTGCCAGCTGTCCTGCGTGAAGTTCTGAGTTCAATTACTAAGTCAGACAAAGTGAGCAGATTTAGTGTATGTAATGGTTATGCCTTTCCTATTTTCAAGGCAATTTATGAAATTAACTTTTTATGCCATCGTCTGGGTCTATGCCCTAATGATAGAAAAATATGTTAATTTTTGATGGATCTTTATGCAGATTCCTGTATCCATTTTCTCTAAAAACCTATTACCTACCATTATGTTCGATCCAGAGATTGAGCTCCAGCAGGGCTATTGTGTATCTCTGTTGACAGTTCATAGTGATCATCACTTGGCGAGTTTTGATATACAATGACCGTTCTTGTTGGTTTCAACTGACGCTACCCGTGCAGAACAGTCATTGTCTATCAAAACTCGCCAAATTGACAAATTAGACTAACGAGACCACCGCATAAAGATTTCGTTTGGTTTTGTCGTGGGGTCTTAAAAATACATTTTATCAGGCAAAAAGAACAAACAATAAAACGCAAACATACTAGTCTTGGTCACCACGGTCACAAATGCCCCATTAACACATTGTGGTCGCTAATTATAACAAGTTTCTCTACAGTACTTACATAAGCGATTGTATGGTAATTACCTTTATGTAATATACAAAGTAAGTTGAGAATAAGAAGGTTTGTTTTTAATAAGTAATTGTTATGTATTGGGATATTTTTTAAATATTTTGTAATGGCTTAGATTTGCATGTCGTAAGTCGTAAAAGGAGATTACTAAGTTTAGCTTAAAGAAATAACTTATTGCAGCCTTAAGGATTAAAACTTATAGATTAATTGTTGGGGTATCGCATTACCCATTATTAACTAGATTGTGGAGGTCCATGTGAAATACTGGTATGAGCTGCATCCGGTTAGACTGGAAGCCGACCCCAACTAGTTGGGACAAGGCAGGTAGATCTTGATGTTGATGATTTAAGAATTAATTGTTAGATGTGTCTAATGCCCGTATTCACGAACACTAAGCTACGCCTCACCAAATGCCTAAATATTATTGAACTATTGTATTATTGTACTGTTGGATTTAAAATCTAACCGTGCGTTTTTATTTACGGGTATAAAACTTTTAGTTGTAGGTTGAAATGGACTATTTGTGACGGAGTTCGTCCAGTGGAGTACTACGATACCTACCTCTGCCGCCAAGTAACGTTGCTAGGTTCCAGCTCGCAGAATATTGGTTGTTGTAATAAGAGGCTCAATAGACGTTTTAAAAATTCATATTCATCGCAATTATTGCAACGCACCTTAGATGCCTCTAGTGTTTCAGATGTTCATAAATATTACATAACATCACGCTTGTACTCCCCGAGGGGTTAGTCAGAGGTGTACCTAATAGCACGCCCACATCTCGCCAGTTATGTTTAAGTACCATGTAATAGGGGGCGAGCCTATTGCCAACAACCGGGAACAAATCCAGACTCCGTTGCTGCTACTGAGAAATTCCTGATTGAAAAAACACAATAATAATTTGCCCGACCCGGGAATAGAACCTAGGAACCTAGACGCGCTTGTGGTCACTCGACCAACATGGCAGTCATATGATAACCAAATAACATTAGGTGGGCTTATTTTATTACCACCCGACAAGATCGTAAAAATAAAATAAACGAATCAACTGCATAAAGCCTACTATCTCCTTCATACCTAATGAGTTCGACAGTATAGATAAAAGATAACATCAAACACTAAGATATTGCCTTCTTTCAGCTGTTGTGAAAATAACAAAGAAATTCTAAAAGTTTTACAACATCTAGGTGGTGCCTTGCAGGCTAGCCTTTATTTATATAAGCACTTTCGAACACACCTGACCGTGTGTGCTCATCTTTATGAAACACTAGCTGTTGACCGCGGCTTCGCTCGCGTTTTGGTCGGAAATTATCCCACGGGTACAACGTGCCTATGGCATTCGGGGATAATGTAGCTTCCTATTAGTGAAAGAATTTTCAAAATCGGTTCAGTAGATCCAGAGATTACCCCCTACAACCTCACAAACTTTACCTCTTTATAATATTAGTATAGATTTATTATAAAAATATTAGGGCTTTAAAATTTAATACAAATTAAACCATCACCAGGGTTGAACACACAATTACTACACATAATAAACATCACGTTTGTTTTCCTCGAAGGTATAGGCAGAGGTGGCCATGATTCGCCAGTTTATGTTTGAGTCCTGTGTAATAGTGGGCGAGCCTATTGCCATTAACCGAACCGGACCACACATCGAAACTCCGAAATCTTACTGAGAAATTCCAATGAAAAATGATGAAAAAACGAATAATACTTTGCCCTACCTGGGAATTGAACCCAGGACCTCATTTTCAGCAGTAGCGCTTGCGGCTACTAGACCAACGAGGTTGTACTACGCATCAAGCTATATAGGGATTTCTAATATTTGCTGACCCCGTATTGTTTCCGTTTTCCGTATAGTGACAGGTCAACTTATATTGGAACTGTATATGCCGTAGTGCATACAGGTCCATTATACTTCACTCTTTAAACCATCTGTCACTAGGAAACGTCCCCGAACATTAACTATTTACTTAACTTTTAACTCCGATTAACTTAATCGCCGTTCAACCGACAAGAATTATAGCTTTCTTCGTAAAAACTACTAATTAAATAAGTTCATTTTCAATTTATGCCTTGTCCAATAAATTATCGGTTGAGTCGCTAAATATTGCTAGCCTTCGTATGTCTGTCCGTATATGGTTGGTAAATGAGTCGGTTGGTCGTCGCTAATTAGTGTTTCTGTCTGAACGATTATTACAGATAAAACGTCTTTATACGGACGGCCGGCATTATAATTGGTACTTTCTATTTGAAGTATTTTAAGATATTTTGTGTGTTACGTTTTTAAAATTTGTTTGGAAATTACGGTGGCTGGGAGTCACCACGCGGCCCCCGACGCCCAGGGCGTCTCTCGCGGCGGCTGGGACGTGAGGCTTTCTCCCTCTCAAGTCCAGCAGCAGTTATAGCCTAGTGGTGTACCGTTGGACTGAAGAGTTATTGGTGTCGAATTGGAAGCCAAGACAGGCACCTATGATTTTTCGGATTCATGGAGGATTCATACTATCGGCGTATTGTATAGTTATCACTTGCTTGAAGGAAAACATCGTGAGGAAACCAGCATTCCTTGAAATATTTCTTGACGGCATGTAAAGCCTAGGCCTATGGTGGCATAAAAACCTTGACAACAGGTTAGGCACTAAACACAAGATATAGATAGAATTAGGGTTATTGAAATTGCTGTTTTAAAAACAAATATCAACAACGCAGAGCCTGGAATAGCTTTGTGGGTCTTCAGGATTGTGGAGAAGAAACTACATAAGACGGAACTTAGGACAGCAGTGGGTGGATAGCTGAAGGCTAAGTTAATTAATGAATCACGAATGAGAATAACAAGTTAATATTTCCCATTTATCTATTCCGATAACATTGAGGGACATGTAAAATATGCCGCAATAATATTGTAATAGAAAACAGGTTGAAAAGCTTTCTGAAAAAATATACCGAGAATATCATTTCCTATTTATCTTTCTGAATAGTTTGTTTAGCTTAGAGGCAGGATATAATCAGGCTTAACCCAACCTTTTACAGATTTCACACCCGAAAAAATCACAAACAAACTCCGGCTTATAATAAACCTCAACATTTGATCTCCACCAAACTATCTATATGTAAAACAATAGCAGAATTGCTAACAGAATTTCATACCAAAGGAAAATCCTCAAAAAAAATCGGCAATACGGAGACACTATGTGTTCCCAGCAAAGGATTTGTTCAGCATTGGTACTGGGAAAAAATATTCTTTTTTTGTCGATGTTTCAAAGTTTTTCTGCCATCGGTGTGCCCGGAGCTTTGTAAGGCTCGTACTAAGAGCATTAAGGATGGCACGGAATAGTAAAAAGAGTTTGTTCACACGTTTGTGAATTACAATTGGGGAGTTTAAAGAGAATTAGTGAGGACATTACTGAGTGGAAGTACTTACGGTTTGTTTTGTTTCCGTGAATCTACTTAAATGGTGAGGTGTTCGCTTCACGATTTTCCATTTTGGGATGCATAGGTATTTATTTAGTACTCAGATTGTACTGTTAGTGTTTCTAACAACGGTCTAGCCTTGTAGGACCAGTTATTTATGAGGGTTCCCTATTTCTCTCGTTTCCTTTATCCTTTTTAATTGATATAATATTTACTTTTCTAATAATAAAGAGATTTTACTTTTGCTCCTTAATCTATAAGTACATCTAAACATACATACATAAAAATATATAAAATTGAAGGTCTGTTTGTAATATCAAAATAACAGCTTTTTACTGAATTCATATGAAAATTAATACGGCGGGCGCTTATATAGCAAAAAGATATTTTTTAAATTTTTGTCTGCCTATCTGTTTTTCCGGCTAATCTCCGAAAGGGCTGAACTGATTTTGACGGAACTTCTACTGAGAGATATCTGATGATACAAAGACTAACATAAGCTACTCTTATTTTACAAAAATAATTAGAATTCCGCGCAAAATTAAAACCCTTGGAATTAGTAAGTAAATCCGATTCAAAAAGGCACTTTAAGGGCAAAGCGCGGTTTTTTTTAACAGTAATTTCACGCAAACGAAGGTCGCGGGCAACAACTAGTCCTAACATACGAACATGCGTTTTATCACCTTATAAGCTGCTTACGCAGTAACTGAGTGGCAGTCGTTATGTGTTTGTCAAAATACATGTATGTACCTGCATCAGGTTAGATTGGGAACCGAACCTGACATAGTAGGGGGAAGTCTAGGCAGCTGATGATATGATGATGCATGACACATCACAAATCATAGATACATACATAAACACTCATGCTTTGTTCATACGAGGTTAGCCAAAAACTTGAGAACACCACCTGACACGATCCTTATATAACCTTGTGCTTTGTCTACGTTCATGCATCGATAATACTCGCCGGTTGCAATAAGTAGGTACTTCGGACCTAGCTGTTCTGAAGAAACTTCACCAACACATACCTTTACTTTGACGTAGCAAAATCTTCTTTATGAATATTAAATATTTCTCAATGTACCAGCCCTACTTGGGTGAACCACGTGGATCCAGCCACGGGGCGATTCAACGTAAACCAAACAAAAACCATGTCGTGTCATTACAGTTAGCTAACTTATACAATGTACTGAAACTTCTTATCTCGTCCACTTACAAATTAAAGGCTGTTGTTAGTTAAAAGTTTTCCTCCTGATGTCTGGAAATTTCTTTGTTGATGTATGTCTATACAAAAAAGATAAAATGTTAGTAGTCCTTAATGTCCTCCCCTGCGATCATAAATAGTTAATTGGCAGATTTTTATTTAAATTATTTTATCAACTACTAGTTGTTGGCCTCGGCTTCGCACGCGTTTTGGTCGAAAATTATCCCACTGGCACGTTGTTAATATAGCCTATGACACTCGGGGATAATATAGTTTCCTATTAGTGAAAGAATTTTCAAAATCGGTTCAGTAGATCTAGAGATTAAGCCCTACAACATCACAAACCTCTATAAAATATTAGTTATGGATTATCAACTATGTTAGATTCGGCTTTTAGTCTCACATGAAGAAGCCATATTACAGTACATGATACAGTGTGCCTATCTGATCTCCACAACCTAGTAGCTGGGTAAAAAGAGACAACCTTTGGCAACACTGGTTGTTAAAATTGTGATCATGGTAAATATCACACAAGCGCATAATGTTAGGTGTAATCGTAGCGTGGGGGCGGCTGAGAGCGGAGCCAAGAGGCTGCAAGCGGAGCCAGGCGGCAGCGTCAGGTCACAGTTATCAGATCAGATAATTACTATTGTCATCGGGACTATGTTGAATACAAAAACAAGGACAACCAAGCAGTGGTGTATTTTCCTTACTACACGCCGCTGGCCCGGGGCGGCTTTTCGTACAAACGTTACTGCGTCCCGAAGTCTGCCGCCCCGTATTTTCACCGTATTGTCCGAGGCAAGGAGCAAATTTCTTTTTTATTTGTATTATTTCCTTATACGCAATGTATCATTACCGTGGAAAAACACAAGTAGCGAACGGCAAGCGCGATGACGAGTTCGATGAACTCTGTAGCTAGGCAGGAAGTGAACAGCTGATTTCACGCGTTGTTCGTTAGAGTATTTCTACATCAACATCAACATGGTTGTATTTTTTATTTTAGCCGTATTATTTACATAAATGGAGTGCTGCGTGCAGGGAATATAATTTTACATTTAAATATAGGAATAGTAACTGAAAAAACAATACCGTGGAATATGATTCAGAATAAGGAGCTGAATACACCGTCAGTTTGTGGAGGGCTGTCCCTTACGCACTGTATTGGCACTCGAACATGACATACACACCAACAAATGAAATTGTATAAAAATAAAGATTATGCTTTGAAAAATATACACGAAGAGTAACATTTTCAAAAAATAAAAATTGCTTTGTATTTTGAATTTTTGCTACCTTTCTTGACCAACAATGAAAATAGAGGGGGCGGCCGAAGTTGCGGACGGCCCCGGGCGGCAAAAACCCACGCTACGCGTGTGATGTGCACTATTACAAAGCGGGTAGAACAAAACTTAGAAGTTTTGCCTCTGTGGCCAGTTACTCGGTGGCGCGACGGTTGAGCAATTTGGAAACACCAACATTATCGAAGTGCATACCTTATCTAGTTTAACTGCAAACAACCTAATTTTAAATGAGCATATTAAAGTCACTCCTTATAGCATAAAACAAAATGACATCGCCATTCTAAAAGTCATAATTGAAAATGAGAAACAAGTGAACACTTTCAATGGAAGGTACACTCTCTCATCGGCAGTTATTGAAACAGGACTCAATTAATTCTGCTGAAGGTTTCAGTACTTTCAGAGGTGCATTGTTGAGTGGGGAACTGCATAGGCTGCGATTACGACTAGTCGTAAGGAGTTAGGATTCTTGAAGGATTTTAGGGCAGATTTTAATAATGGTATCCAAAATTACTGTATAATTATTAAATACAGAGTCTTAAGATTGATTAAAAATGTAGACATCGTCTTGTTACAGCCAGAAGACCTTACACCTAAGTGTAGACTGAAACAAACTGCGGTCGTTTACTAGTCTACCAGTGGCAACACCATCACTGCTGGATCACACGCCTTCTCTTTGAGAACGAGAGCAGGTTGTAATCCACCACGAGCACCCAGTGCAGGTGGGTGAAGGCCACATATGTCTTCGATGTTTTCCTTCACCGCAACACTAACAACAATATCTATGTAAACAGTAACTGGGTAGTTCCCCTCAAATCTTCCACATTAACTTAATCTCTGGTGATCCTACTTAACTAACTAAAACGAAGTCGCAACGGGCTCGCAACGCGCACTCAAAAATCTGACGTCATACCTACTCTATGAAAAAACGACCGCTTAAAATATCCGTAGTCGGCTCATATTTGAATAGTTCACCGTTTTGCGGCCCCCAGCGTTTCACTAGAAATATGTATTTCAGCACTAAACTAGCTCAACACGAGTACCGACAGGAATTTCGTCCGAAAATTTCATTGGCCGTAAAATTTAATGAACATTTTTGTTTCGCGTTTTTCTGGTTAACTCCCGAAGGTTTTGCTTGTTCACACTCGTTGGTTTAACAGAGTTCGACATGAACCGGAGTCCTGGCTCTATTTGACTTAAAAAAATGGTGAAGTGCAATTTATTTCGCTGTATTCAACATCGCCATTTACCTTCTTTAAAATTCTAAAACATCATAATCTGTATTTTCGGCAGTTTTTTGTTTTTTTTTTTTTTTTTTTTTATTTCATTTCAGTTGCAAGTTCTATCTCCCATCAAAAACAAAGAAAAAAAAACAGTCAGTCTGACCCATTTAGATTCAGTCAGTCTGATCCATTTGGATTGAGATCGAATTTGGCACGTGGATAGACCGTGGCTGGGTCCCCGAGGGATAATTTCCAACCTTCGCCAGCGGGCAAAGCCGCGGGCACAAAATTAAATTACGATGCTGAACATCCAGAAAAACCGGAACCACGTGTACAATTATTACCTTACTCCTCACAGACTCATAAGGAAATAGGCGAGTCTATTAAAGTCTTCGTAGCAACGCGACTAAACATTCGAAGGCCAGAGTTCACGCTTCTAAGTAGGCATGATGCAGGCAGGTGCTAGGTTCCACCTACGCACGAACGACAACCAGTTTTGCTACTACTGCGTGGGGTGATCAGGAGCTTGTGATCTAAGGTCATAGTTATTGTGGTTTGTTAGACTAGAGAAAAAACATAGACAAAAAAGATAAACTCATTATTATCACCTGCATTTGCAATTCCTGGATGGCACACGTCATCAGTTTGCAACATTACTGATACTGTTAGCTTGCGTCATCCCACTGCTGGGCAAAGGCCTCTCCCCGTGACTTCCAGTTGTTTCGATCCAACGACCACTGCTCGTTGATTTTATCCAGCTCGGCCCGCCATCTTCTACGAGGTCTAGGTCTGCCACGACGCCTTCTGGCGGTGTCAGAAGGCGAAATATGATTTGAAACTTTAGTTTAAGTAAATAAATTTTCTATTATTCTACTAGGTACCTTCTGTTTGCAAAAGCTTCCAGTTACATGTGCCTTGTGTTACACAGACTATTTATCCTCTCAACGTTAACCCTTAAGCCTCACACCCACTGGGTGACCACGGCCATAGTTGCAGCGAACAAAGTTTTTCGTTTTGATATTTAGTTTGTTGGTCGCTGCGACCGTGGTCGTGGTCCTGGTCACCCAGAACACGGGAGGCCCAAGTTATCGACGGAAGGCATGGTTGTTTAGTTTCCGTTTCGGATACATTTACGAAAAACGTTTTCTATTACAAACCAGCTATGATAGTGCACCACTCTTCCCGATCATGTGTGGTATCTATCTGTCTATCTTCAAGATTACGTAAAGAATAAAATCCATAACAACAGTAGAAGTATAAACAAAAAAAAACAATGAGTACCATAAGGTTGGCAACACGCGAGCAGCTTGGAGTTAGAAAGTTACAAGTTTACAAGATACGCAAGCTCAGCCGACCTTGGCATCAATCCGTAGCCATAGACTAGGAAATTGTGGATATAGAGTAAAGCTGCAACATGCGATGGTTTACTTAATATGTATTACGAAAAGATGATAAGGAAAAACATAGTCGATTTATCTACGGATCTCCTTCTAGTTGATTACTAAAAACCTGTGATTTTAATCTGATGCATTTAATATTGGCCAATTTTTAACTAATTTGGTTCGTAGCATTTTAATTCGACGAATTGGATTCGATAAGAAAAAAACATGAAAGATAAGGGGGCGAATTATAGCGTGACGGTTGACAGAGGAAAATGGAAGATACAGAACAAGCTGGATAACAACACACATACACACACTCACATACTTTCACACGCACACATACATACAATCATACACGCACACATACAAATACGTGCACTCCTCAGACAGCGAGAGCTGCTTAATTCATTTATTTTTAATTAATTTTTTATATATTTATTTTTTCCTGTTCAGTTTCATCACACTATGTATATTAATATCACTGCTAAGATACCACCTAAGGGAAGAGTGAGACAGCCCCGACATAAGTACTATTGTAACTTACTAGGGCTGCCTCAGTTTATGTACGACAATGTTTTGAGATATCAATAAATATTTTTGTATTTTGTTGCACCGACCCCAAGTAATATGGGACAAGGTTAAAAAGATGGCGACTGTCATTACAACTAACGGAAGAAAAACAATTCTAAAATCATCAATATGGACAAACAACACATCATCAGTCATCAAATCATCTCTTCAACACGTAGAATCACATCTCCCAGAACAGACCGCCCAGAAAACACCATATTACAACCATGTTTTATCTTACAACCACGTTTTTAGTCCCCTACTTCCGTCACCCCACTGCCCCACTACCCCCCAGTTCCGTACTTACGTGCAGATTGTACGCTCAGCAAGAAAGACACGTGTAATATCAATATGTCCCAATCGTCGCACGCGCACGATACGGACACACCTGGCTTGGCAATTGTCACGTCTTGATACTGCATTCATTCAATAATGTTATGATGTTGGTTATTGTTTTAATTAGGTTTGTGTTTAATTGGGTCAGCAGATTTTATAATAATATTGACTGTTACCGTGCAATCAGTATCATTGCCACCTTAATGACTGTTAAGGGATTTAGCACAACATGGACTATTCTTTTTTTACCCAATACTTGACCAGGAAATGGTCTCACGTGGCAGATTATGGCCCACCCCGTCTCTCTCAGAGACGAGGCCTAAATTAGAGGCTGATAATTAAAAATAAAAATACAGTCATACATTGGAAAGAGCTCTCCTGATACATAATGCCTGTGGCATTGATTAGGATGCTTTCATATTGTGTATATGCGACTTCAGCTTATTAAGTAGTAAGTTACCAGATATAAGGGCGTAAACTACACAACGAGAAATAACAACACTGGCTATGTAAGGATACATATTAACGACTACTAGAAAGACCATACACAAAAGAACCAGCAGAGAATCTCAGAATTATTATTTCTTCTATAGAGTTTGTCTTATATTATGCTCTTAAATGCTGATACTACGTTTATTTACTACGTGAGCACGCGTACATAACAGTTGTCTGCTTCACAAAATCCAATATTCACTGGCACCACAAAAAATCCGAAATCTCATTCCATTCGAAAAACACTCGCATCGCTACTATGTAACCGGAATTCTGAAAAGTTTTATACACAAGACAATAATTTTAATATTTTCAATAGCTGCCGTATCGGACTGAATTCCTGGAATTATTTTCCAATATTTATTTCAACGGGTTTTTATTCCGCAGTACACGAGCGCGTTATGCTCTCCTAGTATATTTCCAATTTCATAAAAGCGTTTTGTGTCTGGTTTTTAGTGCTGTGTAGGTTATTAGGGTTCCGTACCTCAAAAGGAAAAACGGAACCTCTTTTTTTAATTTTTTTTTACCGATGGGAAATCATTAAATAACCCCTCCCGCTCTGGGCTGAGCAGGAGGGAGTGTCAGACTTCTACTGACTAAAACCCATCCATGTTCCTTCCTTTGCCCTTTGTGTTCCAGGGCCGCGGTATCTCTTTCGAACAGTCCCGCAACCCTGGCAGGCGTCGGTCATTACGGACCCCTTCCTGTTTGCTGACACTCTTTGAGGCGCGCGTGGAACACGAACGCGCCGTCGACACGGCCTGTCGTCATAAGACGGACGGACGGCGAGCTAGCCCATAGCTCACCGTCCACAGGCCCGCGTCTACGGTGGCCGGGGGCCACCACGTGGCCCCCGACGCCCGGTGCGTCTCCCGCGGCGGCTGGGACGTGAGGTTCTCTCCCTCTCACGTCCCGCTACCTCCTTCGCTAGCATAACTGCTTCGCAGAAGGAGGTGACGGCGTCCCAATCCGTCTCGCTCCGGACCATGGATTGAACCAGGGCCGGACGCGAGAGGTCGCCGCCGCCGATCGCCGCAAACGGAACCTCTTATAGGATCACTCGCGTGTCTGTCTATCTGTCCGTTTGTCACAGCCAATTTACTCTAAAACTACTGGACCGATCGATTTGAAATTTGATACACATAGTATGTGACCAAATGGGTGACCCGAAGAAGGACTTGTTACGTAAATAAATTAATTTTGAACATGGGAGCCACTTTTGGGGGGTAAATTAGAAAATGAAAAAAACAATGTTTTGCAAACTATATCGTGTTACAAATGAAAGGGCTCATTGTGCGCATTTTTTTATTTTTTATTTTGTGATAAATAGTTTTGAAGTTATTTATGACAATAGGCGAAAATTGACCATTCCACCCCTTCCCCTTAACTCCTAAATTAGAGGTGCGAAAATTAAAAAAAAAATCTAATAATAGTTCTTTACTTAGAGATTACAGGAAAATCTATAACAATTAACGAATCTTAGGTGTAAAACAACTTACGGAATTTAGATAATTAACGTATGGAACCCTCTCCACGCGTGTCGAACTCGCACTTGTCTGGTTTATATAGTGGATTGTATGATTCCTTGAAGGGTTTTATGGTATGGAAACTGTTTTTCGATTTTTGTTATTGAAATTGTGGCATTGAATGCAGTGATTAAAGTCAGATTCAATAAAAAAAAAACGCTAAAGGCTAGATCTGTAAACTTTACTTAACGTTACGTTGGTTAAGCGTTGTTTTTCCTGTCACAGTCGCACAACTGTCAAGGTTCAAGTGCAAGATAGATAGGGAACCTCAAGCTAATTAACGTTTATAAATTTCAGCCTTAAAACCTTAGCGACAAGTGATTTATATTCTATTCCAGTAACTCACATTCGTGTGGACTGTGTTTAGAACCTTATCTGTCATATATCTGTCATGTATCTCTGTTTAATAAGTACACAGGGTGTAACAAGACCCTTAACGAAGCCGTCAACCAAGCATTCTGTACATCAAACTAAGTAACTTTACGCAAAAGTTATTGCTGGACTTTTTTTTTGGGGTGTAAAATCACGTTTTACGGTAGGACTCAATGTAACGCACTCAAAACATTGTGATGATGGATGGATTGAATAGTACGGAAGTTGTGGAGGAGTTTATGTGTTTAAAAATCATACATTAAAAATAGGTATTTAAAAAAAAAACTTGTTCAAAAGTTGGAACTTTGACCCCCAATATCTCCGTAACTAGAAGCTTCCCAGGTATGGTCTAGAACAAAAAATGATCGCAATGACGGGGAGTAAAAGTGCCTTTCGGCTTTGTTAAAGGTCTTGTATTTCTGTTGTTTTTATCTATATACCACATTTTATGCAAATAAATATACTTACTTACTATTAAATGAAATCACTTTCCATCTTAAAAGTTTCCTTTCAATTTCTCTGAACCACAACAAATTCTAATGTCCTTTCTACTGCTGCATAAATTATTCTTTGCACGCTACGACTGCGAGTCAACACCACAGTTAGTATCATTTACACATAACTTGAACTGCAGATTGTTAACTTATTTCTATACAACTTCATTGGAAGTAGTTACCTTCGAGACTGGCTGACTGGGCGTGATACCTGTCACCAATTGTAATTGGATAACGGAAGGTTACAGCTGCATTGGTTGATTGCTTGCATAAGTAGGTATATTAGCTAGAAACTGTCTCTCTCATTAAAGAGCGCAGCCAGAAAAGGTACGAGCATCGATCACCACGCCAGCGGTACTTTAGCTAGTTTAGGCCCGAGTTTGAAAGGTTAAAATGGTTTAGTTCTTTCACCGGTCAAGTCTTTTATTTATCCACAATTAAGTAAACACGTCTCCCTACTACTTATACAAGAAGATTCTGGTCGCAAAAAGCTCAACTCAATTATTTGACGACATCGACCACAATGGCCGTGATTTTTTAATTTTTCTGGTAGACCTGAAAGTAATCATCGTTGCGCAGTCCAGTTAGACGGATTCATCTCTTTCTTGAATCACGGTTGTATAAATAAAACATGCGGGGAAGAATGAATTCTGAATTTATTGAAATTAACAGTATTTTATAGAAAGATAGACTTGCCGGTCCGTCTGAGAGAAAAAACCAGAGAGCAATTCTAGAAAAAGTTGCTAGCCATAAATAATATTAATAGTGTTGCAAGTATTTTGTTGTTTAATGTTACTAAAACGAGTAGCAATTTGGGAATCGATTTAGACTGAAATAAAAATGTTTATTTTATAATATATGTTGAATTTACTTTAACAACGGTGGTGGTTTCCTCATCTGGCAAGCCTCTTACCAACTAAGTTGAGCTCGAGTAGGTTGAGGCTTCCAGTCTATCCCAATACAATTATGCACTCCGAATATCAGTACACGGAGCGACTGCATATCTGACCTCCACAATACAGTTTCTGGGTCTTACCGATCATTTTTTGTTATTTATATAGTGATTAGAGAGATTGAAGAGATTTTGAATGTTATTCCAGACAGACTGGCAAATAGTCCAGTCAACTACAAAAGGTAATATCAGGTACCTACGAAGCTTAAGGCCACAAATCCGTTGCAACACAACAAGATAATTAATGTATCATGAATATTAACCAGCCCTCGTATTGTTTGCAAGTGTGTGATTATTGAATTAGTCTGCATTTATAATGCTAAGCTGCTAATTGACCTATGACTTAGTAATATGGTTCCTTGTTGATCGGCTTTTACAAACATAGGATTGAATTTAAATATTTATTTATAAGGGCTGAAAGGATTGCTGTACCTGAAAAGTTGTTACCCGTCCACCGCTGGACAAATGGAGCTAATCATCATCATAATTTCCACTGCTGGGTATAGGCCTCCCCTTTCTGCTGCCATTCTTCTCTGTTGTGTGTTCTCTGTGCGTCCATCGGGTTACCACGATTTTGACGATATCGTCAACCCAACGTGCTTTTGAATGGCCTTAGTTTCTGCGCAACCTTGGTCACCGCGTTTAGCTAGAGGTTCTTCCAACTCCACTTTTGGCGTATCGCCTTGACCTCTCTGTCCTCTCTGGTCTAATCAAAATTATTAAAAGCCCTTAAATATGAAAAAGGCCTTACTTATATAACTAGAATGTGGTGCAAATTCCAGATATTGTGCCATAGACTGCCGTTGAATTGAAGCACACCATGTCATCATTCTCTGGCCTCTACCCAAATTGTTTGGGGTCGGCACAGCATGTCTTAACTTCTTCGTGGCGCATCATTTCATGTAGTTTTATTAGTTCACCAATATTTTCATCTTTATAACTGGACTACTGACAGCAGTAACATTAAAATGATTTTCTATGGCAGATCATAATAACAGCACACACTGATATTTAAAACATGTTTGCGAGGATTTATTCTCCAACTATGTTAAGGAAAATAATACTGCCTCTATATTAGGCTTAAACAAACAAATTATATCAAATATCATATATTTATTTAGCAAAACAGAAATATTTAGCCATCCGCTTTGATTTCCATAAATGATATTGTCTGTGTTTTTACTACTAAAGTTAATAAAATATTGTGTGTGTAAACCAACAAATAACGATTCAAACTAATATTTTTTGTTGACTTTTGTGTCTGTTCGATTTGTTATTACAATTCCGATTCCAAATTGAAGTTTTCAGTGTAACACGTTTTTTAAACTTCACTTTGTAATGAAATGGTATTTAAGTTATTGACTTTTTTTCGTTGTGTTGCGATTGGCGATAGTGTAGTACATTATTATTATATTGGTTGTTACCAATGCTAGTTTGCAGAAGAGTGAAAGTTGTATATAATACAGTAATCAAAAGAACTTAGACCCGACCTATAAACTTTACTTAGCACGTAATTACTTCAGTAGGCGTTATTTCTGTAACTATGTCACATTATTGTCAAACTACCTACATGTTCAAGTTTACAGGAACGTGTCTAAGTTAGAGTCTCCTAATTTCTTTTCACCGACTTCAAAACATCTTTTAAATCGATTTATTAGGTTTAACCACATGATTTGCTATGTGAACTTGATAGCTCACATTCTAATCCTATTTCCATCCTAAATGCCCAATCAGCATGTAAATGATTAGCAATGAAAGATAATATATAAACCAAATTGCGTTTATGACTAGTAATATAGAAATAATCCACAGACTCACATTATGTATATAGTACAAACAATCTAACAATTATTTAGTTCTACCTCTATTGCCAATACTGATGTCCTTGCTTGATTTACCAACTTACATACACTATCGCGCACACCCTTAACACAGCACACAAAAGCTCAAATTTGAACAAATTACAGATAAGTGATAACTTTGTATTCACATACTTTAGCAGAATTTTATTGCGGTTGCTGTAACTCTTGAGACATGCGAATAGAGTTGAAATTGCAATGATGTAGGTGAAAATACGTTTGTTATTATAGTTGGTAACCATGAACCGAAGGGCGCCGAAGAACCATGCATTAACATTTAGGGTCTATTATGTTTAATGATGAAATTGAGCGCTTATACAAATAGAGTAACGGTTTCTGAGGAAGCCTGAGCTTACTTGAGACGATTTCTCCTACATTTCCATTTGGACCAATGCTTGGGAACAATAAAGGATCTTTGACGAAGGAAAACGACGGAATACGAAACTAGGTCAATGGATATTTCATTTCAATTAAATGCTGTCACTGTAAGTCTGCTTATTTACTACTAAGACTGTAAATGTTATTTAAAATGAACTCAAAATACATTTCTAAAATTATTTTGTACTGTTGACTTCACTTTTATTTTTCGGCTTCACTAGTAATTATTTCATCAGTTTCGGTTCTCTGTCTGTATATTGTAACTTCACTTAGTTTGAAACTATGTAACTGTGACCTTGGTGACCTTGGTTCATGTGTCTGCCATGTGTTTGCCTTGAACAGCAAAAGTATAGCTTAGCTTTTTTCCATGGGAGATGTCCAATGATATCGCTGCAGTCCCAGGCAAAGATGGCGAGGCGAGTTTGGTACAGACAGCTAGATTGGTACGCACTAAGCCAATATAGAGAGGATTGGAATGGAGAAAAATAGGCAATTATACACAAGCTTCAAAAAAATCTATGAAATGGGACATGACATTTTAGGCTGAACGAACATTGTGTCACCCTATGTAAATTGTCTTCTTTTTTGTCATTACCTGTAATTTGTATGACAGTGTACATAATAACTAAATAAATTATTATTATTTTCCTTTCTATAGCGCAATGCGAGGTAAACTATAACAATTTGAATCAAAAAACTTTTTTTCCGCTTCCATTATCGTCATAATTTTATATTCCCAGTTTCCACCCATCGCTTTTTCAAGCCTACCCTTAAAATTACAAAGCTCCTAATTTACGACGACCATCAACCGCTACCATTGAACAACCGACAAACAATAATGATAAGCCAGCAACCATCATAAATTGTATACAGCGTGTAACAATAAAAGTGTAAACATAACAGATCATACAATTAGATAATGCTACAATGGATGAGTCGTGAAGTTACGACCGTGAAGTGATAATGGGGAATGAAGGAAAGTTTATGAGTGTGAGCTCTGAGGTAACTCGTTGGTGCTTGTGATTATGGGTTTTTCACTTGATGGATTTAATGAAACATGCTGTAGATTGCGCGGTCGTGAGTCAAGGGCTTAAGGTTTTTTTTTAATAGTTGTATTCGACAGTGCGATCACAGTGCTAAACGTAAGTTTTACATGGTTTTATCAAGATTTTGTTTTCAATTATGGCGCCCTAAATTTTGCGTTAACCTATGCATAACTCAACTATATTACACTGCCGCAGCATCAGTAGCATATATCCATCATTCGCAAACGGAGTGCATGGCTTAAAATCTAGGCAAAAGTAGAGACAATTATACTAGGAGAACTTGTCCTTAACAATGTTTCCACAATGACGGTTCAAAGATCAACCAAATGACTAATTTCTTTAAGACCTTTCTTTCGATACCTCGGACAGCTGTAACATTTTACGCGAATACTAAACATCTCGAACAAAAAGTATTCCTTAGCAGTTTGAGTACACTCGCTTATAAGAGCTGTTAGGCATAAAAGTCGAATAAATTCAACTTTTTTGGAATAAATTCGACTTTTTCCAAACACTGTCATGTCGTAAAGTTGCCTCAGGCGTACAATGTAGAGGTTTCACTGACATGGATTAATCTCGTGTGTTCAAAGCTTATGGCAGAGAGTAAGTATTGTTGTTTTTTCGTAGATGTGTCTCGTGTCTTTTATAAAACTTGTCTAACTAATAATTATAAGTGCTTCTCAGAATTTTACGTGGGTATTATAATATTTTATTAATTAATTACTCTTCAAATGTAGCAGACCTTTACGTATCTTTTATAAATAAATGTATTATTTTATGGAATTTAATTTTCTTCGTCTGACTACAAGACGAAATAACGTTTTGATATTATTTATTTCTTAGAATTTTGTAATAAATCAAATATCAATAACGAGTCTGAAGATAGAAAAAAATAAAATATTGATCGAGCAATTTAATATAATGTGGGCCACGTTATAAAGTTCATAAGACTAGAAGACGACCCCAACCTAGTTGAGAAAAAGGCTATTCAGCTGATGTAGACGTTACAATGTTCGTATGTTTTCAAAAAATGCAATATACGGAAGATACCTCAACTGTAAAAATAAAACGATTCGCTTCTACATGCTTACTCTGTGTCCCACGAATGATTCACTGATGCGCTCGCGCATAAAAACTCATCGACCCACAGTTGACATAGAACGATAAATGCCAAAAATTATCGTAAATTATCGCGCTAATACCGCCTTATGAGCGACAGCAGAATACGCAGTATAAACTTGTATTATACTTTTGTACTCATAAAATAATATTTTCAGAATCTTTGTTCTGTACCGTGTGCATTTGAAAAGTTCTTTGAAATTCGATTTCGGTTTTATGATGCGTTTAAAATTATTTTTATTGTCCTTGCATGGTGGAGATCTCGAGTGATTGAGGCGTCAGAATGTGATGCTTTTACGCCTTTAAATCGTTACTGCTAATTTTGGAAACAGGATTTCAACTTTCATTTTCGTGTTTACGATCGATTCTTACAGTTCCTTGTTGGATGTGACAACAACGCGTAATAAATTACGCATTTACCGAAATTGGTGTTTTTGATATTTTAATTTTTCCTCTCTATGTAATTTAAATAGTCTGTGGAGAAGTTCGTTGTTTACTGGCTATTTATTAAAATGCCAGATTTCAGAACTTTTATTAAAAAAAAATCTGTTTATTTTATAACTGCCTCGCGTTAACTTGTAACTTCTACTTCTTCGCAAAAATAAAAACAGTTAACTGCCTAAAAAGTAAATATTTCCATTCCAAAAAACAACGTGAAGGATGATATTATGGCTAGAAAAGAGGTGTATGACGAGACGACGAGAAATAGATAGATAGATTTATGGAAGAAATCAAAATAAATTGGGAAAAGTGCAAGACAGTGATGACGAGAAAGATCGTCTTTAACCAGAGGTCCTAGTAAAGTAAAATTCAATCAGCGTAATCCCTCATAGATTGTCACTTTGATAAAATAGAAAAGTCCAAAATTTGAATTGGAATAATTTTCCCAAGAGCTTATGTCACTCCGGCTGAAAGTCATTGCGAAATAAGAGACGCTTTGAAAACGGTGGCAACTTGTGTAGCCCACGGGTTGTTTGCACTTTCTGACGATCAAGTCCAGCTATCCTCAAGACATTTTCCGTTACAGTAAATCACTCATATTCTAGCATCGTGACAACATGGCCGTACATAATATTTTCCCACGCGAGTCACTCGATATAAATACATATTGCGGGTAAGTAGAGCGAGTGGCCGCAACCTGTGATTACTGCTGCCATTGTAATCTTTTATACCTAAGACGTTTTCTATACCTGGTAGGTATAATGATTTTATTAATATTTGCATAAGTACTATTTTCATAAATTTTTCTTCCTTTAAGTAACTCTAGAATTTAAAGTCGTATCTACTTTCATAATCTGCCTAGCCCTTTTCTCAACTATTTTGGGTCTGCTTCCAACCTAGTAGGATGCAGCTGAATACAAGTCTTTTACATGAAGCGACTGCCTACCTGATCTTCAAAACCTGGGTAATACGATACCTTTGGTAAGGCCACTGTCTACAACAACTGTCAACGATCTACAAATGGCAGCCGGGACTAACAGCTTGACGTGCTTTCCGGGGCACGGAGGAAACTCCGTATGTAATGGATGGTCACCTATCCACGGACTGACCTTAGCAAGCGCTACTTAACCTTGAACATCCACCCGTGTGGCTGGTAATAGTTAGCCACGACCTCCCACACTCAAAGTATCGATTTTATAGGGTGGCAAAGAGGCTGATAACAGATTTGCCCGCGTGAACGACGGAACTGTTCTAAGGGGTGATACTACGGGGATAGAAGTAGCCACGGTCACGGTCTTGTTGTGCCTTTGAACGGCAGAGTTATTATCTCTTGAGCGCGGCTTCGTTCGATTGTATGTCGGAACTAAAAAGTCTAGTACCGGGACCAAAAGTGTCCTCTGTCTTAATCCGGGTCATGGTTTACCTGCGTGCCAAATATCTGCGTAACAGACAGACAGAATTACCAACCCATCTATTGGCCTTCCCATTTATAATATAATAGGATAGTACTAGAGTATGGATGTCGCAGTCCCCAGAGTCAATGAAACTCTACTCAATTCTTAACTTGGAATAATTGAATCATCAATTTGATCCTCATATTCCAATTGCCCTCATAATTGGCTTTACGACGACACGTGTAAGTCTTTACTGATGAAACGTTGTTTCCTTGAGCTCTCAGTTTATTATTACACCGACATTAACTTGGTAGCTAATACATTTCCCTAAAATAACGGTAATTTTCCTCCGACAAAGTATAATATTTTCTTCTGTACTCACAGTAAGTCTTACTACTTTTTATAAACGCGAAAGTTTGTTACCTTTCACGCAAAATTTATTGACCTGATTTGGATAAAAAAATGACACACAGGTAGATAATAACCTGGATTACGACATATGATACTTTATATCCCGGTATAACGGACCCGTGGACAATTACCGACCACAACGCAGCCGCGGGCATATGCTACTGATTAAAATTTTATGCGCAAGAAATGTAATATAACAGTAGAGTTCTAATGGTCGCAAACCTTAGGTACTAGCCAGCGTTGGTCCTGGGTTCGATTCCCAAGTCGAGCCAAATATTATTGGGTTTCCCAAAAGGAATTTCCCAGTAGCACCTCGGAGTTGTACCCTATTGATGGCATTAGACACCCTCTTACATGAGACTTAAACATAACTAGAGAAATATGAGTGCACGTACTCTAAGGCACCAACACTTCTACCAAACCCTTCGGGTATTACAGGCGTAATGAAATATGTGACTGGTATTCGTCCCAGTGTTCCAATCCTAGCTAGATTTGGACCACACGGAATACAACGTTGCTTCTATATCATTTGACAGTGGCTCAATCATCTCTTGACATCGATGGGAACAAACACGGTGGTCCCATACAGACGGAAACCGTGCAGTTTGGTTTGTTTAAAATCGTTATATCATGTTTTAATATAATTTCCTCTAGTTTAGTGCGTCTATGGATATATAAGTCGCAAAAGCTGACTAAATAGAAGGGGCATCAATAAGTATGTTTTGGTGACCTTTTCCTCGGTGGCAGATGGTCCATAGTCGTACTTTCATAAAAGTTTCAAAAACACCCGTATTATCTATAAACAAGTCAAAGTGATTACTTGAGTAAAAGTAATTAAATTTATATTCTGTAGTTCAGGTAATTGCTTGAAGTTAGAACTGTCAAAATTCTTAGCTTTGCTTTCTATGACGGTTGTTATTTCGTTAAAATTCTTGTCTATTGCATAAAAATGCTTACCTATGTAATTACTAAGATTCAAGTAATTGTTATAACTTGCTTTAATCTGTGCAAGTGTTAGTCCGCCTCAGTACATTGCGCTTGAAGTGTAAAATAAATAAATAAATATTAAACTGTTTGTTATATTTAACTAGATTAAATATAACAAACAGTTTATAGTTGTTTCAGAATTTTATTAGGGTTCCAATGCCTCATTCAATTAATCTACTCAGCCTGTCGTCCACTTCTGGTACATATAGGCCTCTCCCAAGCCAGTACGGCTTGGGAGAGGCCTGTATGTGCTGCGCTAGCCTTCTGCATCCTGGCTGTTCCAGCCACCTTTTCAGGCCAGAACCTCGGCCCTTGTAGCTGAGGGCGTTCAACGCTATGATATGCGAGCTCCTCTCCGGGACTCATCCAAATCCTATCCTTATAAACATCCAGACCCTACATTAAATGCGGGTAGTTCTTATTTTTATAACAAATAAAACAAGCTAAATGTTTGGCCACCTAGTCGTTCCTATAATAATCCTGTTTAGTTTCCAAAGTGTCCCCACACTCATTAGTCGGCTTGCTACTCTCGAACAGTTTGTTAAACTCGTTGTTCGTTTGTGGTCCAGCAGTTAAACCGTTTTGTGGTCAAACTTCGCTATTTATGTAAAATAATAAAGTTGGTACTATTAGTTGGGCATTTAAGCCTAATAATAGGTTTCATAGGGTGATAAAATATAGGATGTCATATCTGTCAAACATTGAGAGAAGTTCAACAAAATCAGCCTATGTTTCCACAGCTGATAAACAAGCGTCCTCTGTATAAGAGCGAGTGGGTCGAAATTGTGGCCGAGTACGGGTCGGTGGTTGTCACATCGCTGTGTTCGAGTTTTTGGTTCATGAGCATGCTGGTTTGATCACGGTATTTTCTTTCACCGTTTTGAGAGCAGAGGTGATGAAACTGCCTCTGCCTGAGTTCGTTATATCAATATCCTACAACTCTTATGTCGTGATGGCTGGGCCATCACTATTCTAAAACTTATAATCAGCTTGTTAATATTTGCAATTGATTAAGTCTAGTTTTATTAAGTTGTCGTTAAACCTAATCTTATTCAAAATGTTTTAATAAAAGCGTAATTAAAACTATTGTAACATAAACATTATGATAATTCTCCACTGACTTCAACACTAAATTAGAGGAAAATTCACGAAATCAAGTCACGTTTATTATAGAAATATTTCATTAAAGATATTTACAAGTTTGAATAAACGTTTTTCGTTACTAATGAACTATTATTATTTTCTAACGACAAGCAATCTTAAATTGTGATTATAATAAGCGAAAGTTGGGATCTTTATTTTGTATTCAAAATGAATTCTAATTTGGCTAGCAAGGTTCGCATTTAAATGTGAAAAAACATGGCCGTCCATATGACTTAAACGTAATTGAATAAAATTCGAGTGAAAATTGAATTCAAAAATTGTCAAAAATGTTAAGTACTGCTCTCGGTTTTAACCAGAAAAATATGAAGCAAAGAAATTCTTCACACCAAAAGGCCGTGATTGTTAAAATCGTACAACACCCGAATGACAATGAACGCGGAAAAGGTATAAATTACGTAATTCATGCAAATTTAACTGTTTTTTTTTCCAGAAAAAAAATTCGTCCGAAACACTGTGTACTGGGTTTCGTTTAAAATTCCACAAAAATTGTAACGGTTTATATTTATGAAAGAGAATCTTAAATTGAGGCATTGTGAGTGGAATCCGGCACGATTTTCCCGTCAATCATTTTTTTTTTTCGTTAATTTTACGAGAGACTGTCCTTTGGCGATGAGTCTTTTGGGCTTTGTGAAATGTCAAAAATGCATTGTGTTTTAAATATTTAATACGTACGGATAAATAAGAGCGTTTTTTTACGGTACATATTTGTATTTAAAGTAAATGCTTTACACAAAGTTGCCGTAATAACATTTGAGCTTAAGACGAATGAAAGACAGAAAAAGTATTTAATATATTGGTAAAAAACTGGATCTTTTGGTCGTCGTAATATAGAAGACTCTAAGACTCAGAAGATACTGAACTCATTTTGATGTTTGCAAATAATCATTTACCAGCAAACATACTTTATCCAGTATTCTTTTTATAACAAAAAAGGAACATTTAGTACACCCCTCTAGGCACAATTTATTGTAATGCAAAAGTGATGTTTAAAATCCATTCAATCGCTAATAAGAGTATTTATTTATTATTCCTTTGACTTTATCTACTTATAAAAGGTTATAGCCTGCTGATACCATCTCTGATTCCTTTGCCAGTGATATAAGGGCATGTAACTTAATACGAATAAAAAATTCAAAGATTGTAATAATTTTATTCATAAACAGCTTTACACGATTAATTAAGCCCGCATTACTGGTAATTGTAATTAATTTTGCAATTAATTTTAATATTCCCATCTTTTAAATTGCAATCTATGAGGATTGTGCTGGCTTTCAATATCAAGCTGCCTTTTTATTGAGACAACATCATCAAGGAACGATAGGGTGAGAATTGCAGAAGGCAGAATGTTGTGACGCCATTTGGGACAGGCCTCAGTCCAACAGTGGACTGTGGTAGGCTGAATATTGATAATCAATTCTATGGTTAGTAATGGTAATGGTGCAAAGGCACGTATTATTTGAATCAAGATATAAACCTAAAACAATATCTAAAAGAATTTGAATCTTTCCAAAATTAATCTCATAATACATACAAAAATGTAATCACATCCATACATTAGACTGGAAGACCATTAATCGCATTATCTAATTGAATAATTTATTAGGCTCTCAGACAGCTATTAATTAAAAATGTACTATTTGTATGCCTACTTAAATCCTCTTCATTAAAATGTATTAGGTCCCTCGAGATTTTTATGAGGCATAAAACTCAAGGGATCTGATTTGGCAGTTTGGAGATGGTAAAATTTTGATGGACGCTTCAGAAAATAATATTTTGCAAATCGATTTAGTATTCATCAACGTTGTCATCGGCTTTAAATAAATGTCCCTATTGAATGTGGTTTTTGGCAGTAACCGATTTTTGGATGTTGACGTTATCTTCATACTTGGCAAAGAAATTAGTAATTCTCGAGGCACACACCATAATCCAGATGAACTCAGAAGATAATAGGATGCTGCAGCCTATAGGTTTATCTGTCGTCTTCAAAAACTATAGAAAGTGGTTTATGATTATCAGTATAACCTAAAACTATGTACTGCAATTACTTTAACTAAATTCCTAGACTTAAGACTTAAACTAAAGAATAAGGTTGAAGGTAAAGCTGAAAAATGGTGCAAAAGTGTTATAAACGAAACTAAATAATATGTCAAAACAAAAGCAGACTGACATCTCCATTGTAATGAAGAATTTTAACATCAAAATGTTTTGATAAAGCCATAATTTATACCCACACACAACTTATCAATTAAGGTAGTACCTACAAATAGACACGAAAGTAACACTAACCCAGCCATGTACCGCATAGCGACACACATAACAGAGTACAATGCTTCATTTACGATCCAAGTCTTAGATAATACAAACTTGTGACCTTTGCGTACTTATAATGACTTAATAATTCTCTGGTCGATGTTATCTACCTAAATGGATTGTGGACCGGACTCACGAGTTTTTGTCGTCTTTTCTGTATGTATTGTTTTTTTGGTTGGTGACTGTACCTGTGTTTGCAAATTAGGAGGTGGGTAAAAGGTATGGATTTGGATTTTTGTTCTTTTTTCTTGCCCCGCTTTTTGGTACCAAAAATCAGTTGCAATGGATAATGCTGTTGAGTGTTTTGCTCTCTCGCGAGAGTGGTTAATCTTCTTACCATTATCTAGTACCTCTGATTCGTTATCGCTTTTCCTTTTGTTTTTACTTCGTATTGATTATGATTCTTGTTCTGTTGTAGGATTGAGTGAATCTTTTTGCTTCTTACGTTCATCACTCATCTTAGTTTGTTCTTTACTTATCAGGTACAGTCTTGTATTTCTCATCATAATCATTGTTTTTTTTTTACTCCGATTTGAGCTTGACACTGATTTTTGTATTGATTGTTATTGCTATTGAGTAATGATTACTGTACCTCAAATTATAAATTTTGATAATAGCGGTAGGTACTAATTTTCTTCGAAAGTAAACCATAATAATTTAATACAACAGTTGTTTCTTTTTGTATTTATGTGTTCAATCCGTACCTGTATGTTATGCCGGTCCCGAGGCAGCGTGTCGCCTTCGTGTCCGTGGCCGAACGCGTGTCACGACCAGCCATTGTAATGGTCATCTTTATGCCTCCTTTTTTTAGATAATTACATACACCCGCTAATTGTACCGTACCCGTAGCGCTCGCTTGAGGAGAAACTTTTTACTTTTCAACTTTGATTAGTTTAAACGTTTCCTCGTTAGTAATCGTGTTTTGTTGATTGGGGACTTCAGAAATGTTAACGTTTCTAGCTTTCTTAGAATTTGGTGAAAAGTTTGCCTCATGCCCGTTTCCACGAACACTAGGCAACACCTATTAATATTGAAAACGGGCTCTAAGAGACTATGTATTACTTGAAACATAAATACTGTTTTCTACTTACGTGAAAGCACTAGTATTTAACAAGCTTTTCAAGGATTTGAATATGTCATGCTAAGATGAAAACTCAGCAAATCAGCTTGTAGCCCTCTCACAGCGAGGATCCCCGTATTCCAGCAATGGGACCGTTATAAGAAAATAAGCTGGTTCGTAGCGCGAAAGAACTTAAATAACTAGAAAATCATGTCAGCTAGACATTGGGTCTCCTTATAAACGGCTCGATAGCTTAACTACTACACTGTCCTCTGTTGCTGTCATCATATCCAATGAAGCGGTCGCTGGGCAACCTTTAGAATAATTGCGATATCTACTACGCTTTACAGCAGGATTGATATGCAATTAAACAATTAATGTATCACAGGCAGATGTGTTGCTGGAGTTTATTCCGGCACTTCTCCCCAAAAACACTAGGATATAAAGCGGATAATTATGGTGGCCATGCCTTAAGTAGTTTTGACGTTCAAAAACTGCTGATTCTCAGCCTAATTTTAATAAATGAGTTTTTATTTTTTTGGAGCCCGGTTGATGGCAATAGGCTCGTACCCTATTACATGGGATGGGTGTACTATTAGATACACCTCTGCCTAAGCCTTAGCGGATTATAAGCGTGATGTTATGTTATGTTAATTCTGATGTCTAGGTGAGCAACATGGAAGTAATAAACTGTGATATGCTGATCATCATTAAGTAGGTACTGTCCCAAAACCATAATTTAAAAACTACAAAAGAATTTTAATGCGCCTAAAAACAGTATTGTTACCATTAATCTAGAATCGGGATCTTTACGACTCATCAATATCAAGGTCGAACGATTTCGAATCGATTCTTTATAACGATACGATCTATCGAGATGTATCGCGATTATATCGAGATCACGACTCGACCCGCAGTTCAATAGATTATCATATTTCTTTCGTAAAGTATGAGGCCTTTTTAATGAAAATTTAGATGGTGTTGTAATCTTGGGGAAGTGTGTTCTTAGCACAATGGCTTAGATCGAGGTTGTGTGTGATTCAGTTTAGGAGATTAACAGTTTTACATAACACCCATACTATTTTGAATTCTAAGACTCATGGTAAAAATAACCACCGCGCAATATGTTAAAGTTAAACCGATCTTGCTGCGGTCATCATTTGGTAGACAATCTTCAATTGGCCTGTCCTATAAGTAACCTGTTTCAATTTTGACGCACAACTTGTTAACCTGGCAAATACCAAGTACTTTTCGTCAATGTAAAGATACCAGAGGTACACCGATAATGACACAGAGTGATATTCTATCAGCAAAAGTATCAAACTGGCATAAGCTACAAAAGCTTGTATATCCTGTTGAAGTCTTAGTAGAATTTTTTACTTGCGATTGCCGCTTGTTTACACCGTTAGTACGTATATTGGTATCATAGAGAAAAAGGTAGCACAGAGAAAGCATAATAGCATCATCATCAGTAGGCTCCTCTCTATGCTCTCAGAGTGGGCTGTAATCCACCACGCGGGCCCACTGAAGGTTGGTAGATGGAAGACACATACGTCTTCAAACTTTTGGTCTAGATCTTGCCGGTCTCCACTCAATGTTTTCCTTCACAAGTAAAAGGTTTTTTCCTGCAGAAAGACAATTGCAAGCTCAAGTACTATTGCTCTAAGCTTTGAAGGTTCCAGCCCACGCAACCAGATACCAGATACAAAACCTATACATAGAAGAGGACTTGTACACAATATACATACAGCTGAAGGTTGATATTGGGTGTATTTCTACGGTCCGTAGGTCGCCGGTACATATCTTATTTTAGATCGCGCCCTTCGCCTGGTCAGCAGGGACCGTAGTACTGAGCGCAGAAAAGATTGCTTTTTTGTGTTTTTAGAACAAATTTAGATGATTGTTTTTGCGTTTTCTGTTGTTGATAATGAATTTTTTCTAGAAATACTCCAGAATAAACTAAAAATGCTTGAAATCTGACCTCCATAACCCAGTTACTGACGTAACACCATACTGACTGGTTGCCTTTTGGGCTTCTGATTACACTTAACAACTATCAAAGATCTGCAAATAACAGCCGGGTCAAAAACTGTTTGAGGTCATTTCTTGGTATGAAATGGTCACCCATCTATCGACTGACCACAGCATGCGTTGCTTAACCTTGAAGGTCGATCCGTGCTACTATTATTAATTAGCCGCGAGCTTAATGTCTCCATTGAACTAAAATATAAAAGAAAATAAATAAAAGTAAATAAGACGTCGATTATAGAAATTATTTCCATTGGCTAGTAAATGTGAGGCCAATTTCAGCAGTAAACGGCCTGATTCTTTCTATATCATTGAGATTGCAATCGTTTATTTAATTTTCTTTAACTTTACGGTAAATTATATAAAGACATCTATGAAGTCTTTGCATTCAAGTTTATTTCATAATACCTTTTGCCAATCAAGCATGTAATTTTACAGGCTTTCTATATTCAAATCGAGTCATGGTTTTACCTGATCCTAAGGATATGCTACTAACTATACCTACCTATTTATGATTTCTTCCTGCGGGACAGGTCTAACCTATTACCTAGATCTGGACGTCTATGAAATTGCTTTATTGTCAATTCTCTAAATAAACAAATTGATTTAGCTGCAAAATATATATTATTCTGTTAACCTTATTTTTCTTTTAATAAAAATTTTAATTCGCAAAAGTTCTTCTAACGTTGACTTATTTGTTCGCTTTTTGTGCTACCCCTACATCTTACCCAATGTTGACCGCACTTATCTTACCGTGAGGTATGTTCTTATTATGTGCGTTTTTTGCCGACGCCCCCCGCGTGGTTACACTGACTATTACTCAAATGGGCCCCCATTGACTGAGTAGCTACCCATAGGATCTTCCTGGGTAGTTCAAAATACGAGTTTTTGGCATATCCGAAGGGAAATAGAGTTCACTTCCTGTATTTTAAGAATCAGCATGCATTGTGGTGCTTTAGAGAGTTTTTTCCGTAGTGACAAATGTCATAAGTAAGGCAATTTAGGCAGTATTCTGAAAAATAACGATTGATCCTTGATGTGACTCCTTACAACCAAGTATCAAAACCAGTATAAAGTATCACGGTCCAAGAGAAATCAGTACAATTTATCAAATGTATCTTAGTGCTAGTATACCTAAGTAACAATTAATCGAACAAATTGTAAGAAAGAAAAAAGTACCAATTATGTCAATGAAACGTATGTACATAAGAGAATAAAAAAGAAAATTCCGGAACCAAATGCTACAGTTTCTCAGCCCTCTGTTGAAAACTAGAAACTGCGCCATCTTTATTGAAGACATAAATATGACAAAAACTCCAATTATTTTAAAGAAAGAAAAAATAAACCACCCAATTCTTTTGATCATATCGATAATGTCCGCCAACTATTCATATTCACAGCCCTTCACATTAAACTAAAAGTTCATGTTCCTAACCGTGAGACATCAAAGTCACTGAATGAATCCTTACATTCTTGCAATAGATCTATTGATTGACAATACAGGCTACCAAACGACCCCTTAATAATACATTTATAATACCAAATAGGACTGTAACGCAATAGGTTTACGGTTGAGAGTTGCTTGAGTATTGAAGCTACTATCGTACCACCTAGACATTCGGCTGGCGGTCATAAAACAGCCTGTTTTCATAAAACTATTTACTACAATGTTACAAAAACTTCTACAAAATCAATATTCACCTTTATAACAGAAACAATATAGCTGAAAATGCTTTAGCAAGTCTCGCCAGGGGTTAAAAACATTTGCTCGTACTATTCGAGTCCGTCAAAAAGATTTATATGACAAAATAAGTTATTTTTTTATTGAGCTATTGAGTCGTTTTTTTATTGATTTCCAATGTGTGCTGTGTAGTTATTTTTATTTTATCTACGGCCCATTACCTGTGGCGTTGTGTTATTTTTATGTTTATTGTCTAATTTAGTGCGTACCTTGAAATCGTAGAATAACGATGACATGGTTTTTATTATTTCCTTTTTTGTACTTTTTCATGTAAACAAATAAGTCTGTTAATGGTGTAGGAAATAAAATATGTTAGAGTTCGGTTATTGTATTTTATTGCTGAAATACTGAATCTGGAAGATTGTATTTCTATTGAAGTTAATCCTTTTACAGTTTCTGCTCCGAGGTTGTTGATACCATTCAAAATAAAAATAACTTCCATCTCCGAGAAATAATTTCTAAAACAATTCATTCAGTGAAAAAGTCGTCTAAGATCCATTAACAAATAACAAAAAAATACAAAAAGCGAAGCTTCTTATTTCTCCAGTCTATAAACATTCTATAAACAACTTTTAATCTTAAAATTTTAAAAATCTCGACGCCAATCCTTTTAAGTTTGTAAATCGAAGCACTGTGCAGGCTTCATCTGACTGACGGCAACCAAAATGCCTTGACCCCTGCTTTTACCAAGCTTCGCTTCTTAGAACCTGATTTTACTTGGTACAAGGGGGGTAGGGAAGACCAGGTTATAAGAGCCAAAATGTATGCAAGCGATCCGATGGCTAATATAACTTGAGCTTTCGTGTTGAACCTTTTCCCGTTTCTGTAGAACAGATGCAAAGGATTTGCGGGAGGGGTGTGAGGTGATGCAATTCTGGGTACTACAAGGATCCTTGTACAATGAATTGCATTAAGCGACAGGCCTCTACGAGCTATGAATGCTCTTAATGTATGGATACGATTTGATCGCTCGAAGCGTTTAGAGCTGTGTATGGTGATCGAGTTGTCGATATGTGACTTGTATAAGATTTGCAAGAAACGTCTTTATATTACAAATCATCTGATATTTAGCTTCATCTACACGAGAAAAATATATCAATTAAAGTGCTTTGTCCAGAATATCATATATCATATAAATTTCCCGTACCTACCTACCTTATAATAAAAATAAATTATGTAGTTTGTGCACTTGACAATACTTTAGCATCGATGACGAATCGGTACCATGAAAACATTTTTTTTTGAAACAGTTGTGAATCGTTATCTTTTGTTTTTCGATGACGAGTTGGAACAGTCGGGCATAAGCATATGTAGGTGTTACAACTGGTGATCATTAAAACGATAGACCGCATTTGCCTTGCTTAGGATTTACTTCAATTTTGCCAGAACATTACTATGTTCTCAAGGTATAGCCAAAACTGCCTATTTCAAGTCAATTGTAGACTCAATAGTTAAATTCAAACCCATCCATGCATGAACCCTTGCAGTAAATAATTCACTTACCCCGAATAATAGAAGAGTAACTCCAAAAACTCATTACCGTTCAACCAAAGAATCGCGACCCGAAAAACTAGAAATTTAGGGTAAGTACGTAAGCCCGCTTATTTTTTATACACGAATAAATAAGAAAGGATTCAAACAGGCTCCCAAAGATACTGTATCACATTGTACTGACCCTCGGCTAACAAAAGGATTCTTGAAAAACTTATTCTATTAAAGAATTATCTTCTCTGTTGGATATCTTTTGGGGTATTTGTGTTTCCTATTCATATTATTTGGAGCAATGATTATTAGAATATTCATATGAGATTGTTCAGTTTGTATGTTTTGTTCACGGTATTAAACTACACCATTACAAAAGTACCTAACTAGTTCCTTCTTTTAGGGGCGAAAGAGGACCCGCAAGATTTCGACTATTATACGGTAATATTATTATTAATCAAAGTAATGGCTAATAATAATATAAGCCATCGGTTTGATTAATATTCCAAACTTCTAATACCAGCCTATTTTAAGATTTAACTAGAAAACATTGATTATTCTCGAAAAATGAATTAGTCTCGTTGGCCTATTAGTTATAAGCTCTGCTGATGATCATGACGATCTGGATTAGATTCTCAGATCGACCTGTTTTACACAAAAAACGCCTGGAAATGAGCAGGAAGTGGTGCTGAATGATCGCAATAGGCTCGCCCTCTATTACGTGGGAGCTCCCTTTGTACACTAATGTCTGTTATGTTACATTTATTCTCAGCTTCCAACAACTCTAGACAAATGATACTTCCTTCCATTTAAAAAGTGCCAGCACAATACTCGTGCACTTATCGATTAGCATGCACGGCACGTCACTAGCCGGCGAAAGCTTCGAGTCACGATTGGTTAGCTTACACGAGGATATTATTATTTCTTGCCGTTTCGCCCGTACACCCAACACATTTTTCAATTTTATATTATAACAACCGACAATGTTGATTTTTATGTGCCCATGTTATAACTTCACTGAGATTATGAAGGCTTTATGCTGTTATCTTTAAAAGGGAATGGATTAATGATAATGGGAGCATGCTTTATGGCATTAAATCTGGGTTGTGCATGGAGTAAAAATTAATGAATGTTGATTATAGTTTTTTTGTTTCGGCAGATTACCTTATTGACCTTGTAGCCTCGTCCATCCTGTCTCATCTTGTTAATGATATACTTAAGCGTGTTCCAAGACTGCTCGGTTCTTCCAAAGACATTACAATATATTGTTGAGTTGCATTTCAAGACCACTGCAATTACCATCAACCCTAAACCATCGTTATTTTCTAATAGCAGTACCTATCAGCTGATACGCACAAAAAGCTCCATATTAACTGAGGCAGCCTAAGGGTACTTGCCGAAGTCATTTGGTGCCGTAACATGTTGTGCTCAAAGGCCTTTGACATGGAACAGGTTTGTAAGCTCAATGCCTATATGTTCCACACAATAGTCCATTGCTCTGAAGGTATATAGAAGCCGATCAGCTACAACTGTTACTGCCTCATTATTGGTGTTTGTTTTCTTTCTGATAGCCTGTGGTCATTTCAGAAGTCTGGTTTTCTGACGGAGCTATGTCGCATCTGTCTTGGGATGATTAGTTTTATAAGGAGCGGTGGCCGTTTGACAGCTGACATCAGCTGAGCAAGAGCATGAGCTGTCATCTGAGGAATCTAGATTTTTGGATAATCTTTCTCGCATTTTATATGCCGATTCGAAAAATTGGAAGCCTGCAATAATGATACTTTTAGTAGGTAGTAGAAAATATGAACTTTATTGCCAAATTAGAAGATAATTTATGTCCCATCTTCAAGGCCTGTGATACTATCAGCAGTTCTTAAGGACAGCTTACGTCATGTGCACCACAACTTTACTTCCCTCCGATTAAGTCGAGTAAGCAAAAACAATTCTTAACCTTAACATTGCTATTGTTTTAACACAATACAATTGCGCAGACGCATGTAGGCCGAATAGTACGCCTTTGCCTTTAAAAATACTTGTTACGTTGACTAAATAAATTCCGCAGCTCAAAAATTTTTTTTTCGATCTTATTTTGTTGGTGTAAGGACTATTTTTAGTTGGTCTTAATGTTCAGATGTGTTCAATCTATATTTGTAATTTAATTTTACAATTTGATTTGCTCTCAATCTAAAGTAAAAATCTAAATAGCGTAATAAATACCTTTATTGTTAGTTTATTGAATATTTGTTATTTCGAGAACTATGCCCGTGATCTATGGGTGACCTTATGATATCTTCGCGCTCTTTATACGGGTTGGGGTCAACAGTATTACAAATGATATCGCCAAGAACATCAGAATTGTTCGGAGACATTTATCGGATTTACAGTTTACAGATTGTGTAAATAATATTGTAACCTTGTGATTGTCGAAGGGTTAATGGTAGGTGAGATTTACAATGAGCGGTTCACATTTACTTTGTTTATATTGGCTTTAAACTGCTACGGGAAAGAGGCAGTCGAATATTTCTGTTTTTTTTTTTCAATTGTGACTGTGGATTAAAATCTTATTTCGTGTTTCTGACAATGTTATCAAGAAACAAAATAATAACAATGTTTTTTGCTTTTCTCAGATTCGACTCGGTGATAGACAAACTTCTTTGACCTTCATTGGTCGAATCTAGGTATCAGATGCATGTAAGTAAAACGTAAGATAATCATAAACATACAAAAATCAAACAAATCACTATCAAAATCTAATAGATAAACCAAAGATTTTTACCCCTTTCGTCCACAAACTCAGATGCACCACAATTCATCCCCGTCATGTCATAACATTGACAAGTCACTAACTTAAGAAAACACCCCCCATATTGACACTTCTAAAGAAACAAATATTTCCTTAATTTCCACTACCACTGGGAAATGGGGAACACCACGACAAAAACTTATTCATCATAGTTTGAGGAGTGTTACTAGTTAAGTGCACGGTAAACAGGGGGTACAAACAGCCCGCCATGATGAATGAGCCGCGAGATAGATAGGGTTAGGTGAAATACTGGGACTATTCGCACCACTGTACGGAGGGACTTAGGACCAAATGCTGGATGCGGGTTTGTAGGAAAATTTATAAAGAAATGATCAGTACCGTATTTACTGACCACTCCGGAAAAGAAGAAAAGTTCGTGGTCTGTTTCAACAAACTGAATAAGGCTGCGTTTCCACCAGAGATGAATGAGGATGCGTAGCGAGGGATGTGTGTGAAAGTAATCAATCACACAGCTAGAATAGCTGTGGAACAGAAGCGATATTATTGGTTAGTTTCACACAAATCCCTCGCTACCCATGCTCGCGCATCTCGGGTGGAAACGCAGCCTAAAGGGCTTTTGCCCGACTCGTCACTGTTCACACTCGTCGTCGAAAAACAAAAGATCACGATTCGCAACTGTTTCAATTTTTTTTGTTTTAGTTGTATCGCTTCGTCATCGATGCTAATTTGATACTTTTTCTGCGGACGTCTTGCGAAATAGAATGATGTACTATCAACTAGGATAATCTGAATCACTTTCTAGTATATACGTGGTGGAAGCGACACCGACTCGAAAACGGTTACCACCCATTCAGTAGGTACATCGTTCTGAGCCCTCCACATAGAATTTTTTCATCGGTTATTAAAACAAAAACAGCTGTTTCCTACAACAGTGCAATACCTACACGGAGTACACGGTCAAATGTATGGATCTCATAATTATGCACTGAATCCGTGGTAACAAATTTCTCGTCGGTGTCCCTTAGATACTGTATAAACAGACCAGTCCAGAAGGCAAAGACAAAGTGCTAACCGCTTTCAAAACTTTTCTTCTAACTACAACAACTGCCAACAGGCTTATGTCGAGATAAAATATTTTTGACTTTTCTATCGTCGTTAGCGCTGGTAGAATGACACTTTTGATGATACAACGTTTCCAAATTCATCATCATCATTCTCCTGCCCGTATCCCAATTCATTGTCTTCTTCTTCCATACTTCTCTATCTCTCGTCATCTCATCAGACATCTCCTTTCCAGCCATATCATCTTTTACACAGTCCATCTACGAGTACTCTTATACCCATACACATTCATACTCAAAACTTTCCTCAGGACGTTTTGAAGAATTTGAACGAAGTAAGTATAGCTTACTAGCTTAGTAAGCTAAGCTAAGAATTCAAACTTTTGACGGTTCTAACTTCAAGCAATTAGTGAACTACAGAATCAAAATTGCTTAGACAATAATTATTTTTTATTCAAGTTATCACTTTGACTTGTTTATAGATACGGGTATTTTGTTTTTTAAATTTGTCACCTCCTTTCTAGCCATGTCATCTTTCACACAGAACTAACTATTGTCACTATATCGTTTTCTAAATCTGCAGATGGGCTTTTTCTATTTTTGGGTGATAAAATAATGCCATGCAAAACTATACCCAACTCCGCACCAACCGTAGTCTCCTGCCAGATAATCTATCACAGAATCTCGCACAATCTGAGTAGATTAAACGCTGGTAACGTATTTATTATAGCTCACATTCAGAGTAACAATACGCTTCGTTTGTTCGAGCGAGTCGGCTGTTGCAAGAGGTCACAACGTACGCTTTGAACCGCAAGTCGATCAAGCTGCTTGGAAATCGGGCACGTTGGGTACTTGGGTACCTATAGAACTGAGGAGGATGTAGATTGTACAGGTATATATATGGTAAACTAGGTTTTGTTACTTACGTGAAACTTACTAATATCTGTCTAAATTCGTGGAATTAGTCCAAGATTTTGAATCCATGCGTTGTGAAGTACTACTCGTATTTGTTGTATTCGCTGAAAGGATTTTGCATTAAGTATTATATATTTTGCCAGTTCCATGTATTGAGGGCAATTGGAATTGAAAATCCAGGTTCCGAGCTACTACTGAGAATTTCCTAATAGACGTTGGTGCCCTATTACCCCTGTAAGTATGCTCAGTCAGATCCCGGGAATCGAATGCAGTGAACAGCGTGGCATTCAGCAGTCGCGTTTACGAATACTAGACTTTGATCTGAATACCTCGTCCGGAGTCAAGTTATTCAAAATCACTCAGACTGTATTGAGTTAATAGTTTATCTAAAAATTCATGTCGTTTTTTACTTCAATACCTAATCATTAAACAACACCATACAAACCAACATGCCTTGATAGCATTATTATGCATGCCATTGATGAATATTTCATTCACTTACTTCGTCCCCAAGAAAAGTATAGTATTTCTACATCAGGCCATCCTGTGCGGCTTTCCGCACTAGTAGTCAAAGTATACCGGAGGAGCCGTGATTATAGCATTTGTTACCGATGAGTCGCCGTCCTGTCATTAGGTACTTATTCACTGTCATTTTTAAACATAGCTTGGAAACTACTGTGGCGACATTTCAAAGGTATTGAAAGGGGCTTTAAGGGGCGCTCGTATGTACCTACGTTAGTTTAAACTCTTTGGCAAGAATTGAAATGACTAAATATTTTGCTAAAATTGAGGTTCGAGAGACTGCCAAAAAAGTCGAACTTTAGTATTGTTTCGTTTAGTAGCAGTGTTTTTTTTTTTTAAGAACGAAGGTTAAGGTATAAAAAAAGCTTAAAAGCAGACATCTGAAATGACTTAACTTTAAGCACAGTTTATAAAAACACTCTCAAACCTTTAACTAGATCAACCAAACGTTATTAAGTTATCATACTATACCCCAAGATCGTAGGTATATATTTTCCACTCAATTTACGTTACGTTTACGGGTTATTATGCACATATATAACAGGGAAATAATAGCCCCATAAGCTCCCTAAATTTCTTAATACATGAAGTTTCATCAATCAACATCGACCTCCATCCACTTCGCCATAAAAATACATTACCGATTCAATATTATGAGCAAGGAATCGTTTACAAAAGTCGGTAGCTTATAATCTGCTAAAGAACTAACATTTTAATGAAAATAATCGCTTTAGACCTCACGATTTTAAAAGTGAAAGCTGACTTTCATGGAAACCATAGAATATTGTTATTTAAAAAAATATGTTATACGTTTGTCTAGTAGTCGCCAGCGCAACTACTGAGCTTGAGGTCTTGAGTTCGAACCCCAGTTCGAGCAAAGTGTTATTGGGTTTTTCCATCAGGAATTTCTCAGAAGCAGCCATGAATTCTGTATTTGTGCCCGGTTGATGGCAATAGGCTCGCCCCCTATAACATGGGACTTAAACATAACTGGCGATATGTGAGAGTACTATTAGGTACACCTCTGACTAACCCTTCGGGGATTACAGGTGTGCTGTTGTGTTATGTATGCTATGACTTTTGAATAGTTAAAATCATAACATTGCATGAATCTACTGCAACAGTCGTAGTGGTGCATACATATGGCAGGAACTGGTTAGTTCCTCAGCTGGTATACACGCCTCCGCCCTGTGAAGGAGTGGTCCACCACATGGTCTCAGAGAAGCCAGTTGTCATAGTCCCGTCAGCCAAATTGTTTGCTTCTGAAACATGATTTCCACATGATGTTTTCTTAACTTATGTTACTGCTATAGGTTAATAATGAATAACTTTAAAACCTAATCAATGATACTAATCAGATGTCGAACATTACCAAATAATGTTGTTACAAAATGGGAGTGACCACACTTATCGACGCAGATTTGTCTGGATATGGTCAGAAAGAGCTTTTTGTCAATGAAATAAAAGCGAAAAAAAAACGTCATACTTAACACCGCGTCCGACTGTGTTCGCTTTTAATGCATGGACAACAAGCTGTTTTCCGCCCGCGTCGATAGGTGCAGAGTCCCTGCAAGAACCTCGTATCGTCCACGTCCCGTCAGCTCTAAACCGCACACAGTATTTTATAGTCATTTTTCTTACTCGACAAGTAATAAATCAATCGTCCGTTACATTACTCCGATTGAGTGATTCCATTACAGTGTTTTGCATAACGATTATTATTTTTATTGTAGTTTTTCGTTTTTCGCATCCCTAGCGTTGCTTTTATCGGATAATAAATCAAATGTTGATGCAGTATTTATGGTTAAGTTCGGTTATTTTTCGCTGTTATACATTACATGTCTGGTTTTTTGGCTGAGGGTGTTGTTATTGAGTTAAAGGCATTAGGCAAGTAGGGTTATGGTATGTAGTTGGTTTTATATTTTTCCAGGTTAAGGTTTCAGAAGGTCTGTTACAGGATTCAGGTCAGTGTCAGGAGAAGGACAGATATTTTTGTTTGTGAAATATAACAAACCAGCCACAGATTTTTTTTACTGAAAACAATATTTTTTTTCTGAAAATCATCTTTGTCTTCAAAATAAAACCACTCTTTACCACTTCTGGTATAGGTAGTTAATAAAACGAACCAAAACTTTCTACGAAATCACGTTTCATAGAAAATTTATGTAACAACTCGCCTGTAATTTCCAAAGGGTGTTTGGCAGAGGATTACGTTTTTTTTGCTCCCATGCATGTTATAACATAGGTAACATTACATTAATTTATTCACAGGCCTCTTTGGCCCTTAATACCCCTTTGAACTTTACAGACTCGCATAAATATGATAAAATACAAATTGTGTTAGTAAATAGAACCATGAAAATCGAATCGAAATTTGTTTTAATGTTAATGTGAACCGACAAACTGTTTTGCAGTTTGTCAGATTTTTTTATATGTTATATAATTACAGATTTTGAATAAACAAATAAAAAAATATGTTTACTTGGTTGTTTATGGGCTGAACCTCTTGTTATCAACATAACACAAATTCAGACTTCGGGCTACTGGAAAATTCCTGGGGAACCAAACACACGACCTCATGCTCAGCTGTATAGCGTTTGCGACCACTAGACCAACAAGATAATCCGTCGAATAGCTGCCTACGTATTTATTTAATCCGTTTAACCAACAACTACAAGCCTACTAAAGAGAAAACACTTCGCAACCTCAGATCCCACTTAATCAACTACAACTGTAATCAGTGCACTTATCACTATCACCGTCTAATCAGTGGGTGAAGAAAGTTGATAAACGGCTCCCCACCTGCCCGAGATTATTTCTAGGCGACATGCGCGACAGAGCTCGACTGTAATCGAAGGAAAACATCGGGTGGCAGCAACTAATTGTTGGTGTTCGTTGTTTCAAGCAAAACGGGGCTTTGAAGAAATTTTAAGCTTTTAAAAGGTGGTAGTTATTTTTGTAAATAGGCAAACGAGTCAGGGTTTAAATGTTTTAATTTGAAAATCATATTATATCTTCTGACAATGATTTACAGACATATCTGCAGTCTTAAACGAGCACAGGTCTAGACAAAGGCATGCTTTCAGAAATACAAAAAGATTTGATAGCGATTGCAAACCAGTCTCGGCTTTCAGACACTATTCATTTCAGCCCTTATTGCCGTACGGAAATCAAATTCACGACAAGAACTGAAAAAACTGACATTTTATTTTACTAAAACTGACTTGTTTTTTTGTAAATGAGGTAGTTTCCCACTATTTTCTAGATAGTGATATTTAAACTCTCTGCCGCTAACAAACCCAAAACATCACGATCTTTAAAAAACCTCTCCGCCGTTCCCAGTACAGCCAAGTCCTCATGAAACGTTTCCCAAGTAATGACTGAGCACGTTTCATGGCGACATAAAAGTCTGATGACAATTTACGTGTCACACTCCGCCATACTCCATGCTTTTAGCGTCTTGTAAAAATTTATGTTCTATCGAGTTATGAGGTCGCCGGTATGGCCCTGATTGCTTCCATTTTGTGCCCGGAATTTTAATGCTGGATAAGAAGTTTGTGTGTTGCTGTCGATATCACAAATCACAAGTAATGTTATCCTGCATTTTATATTTCAAAAAAAACCGGCCAAGTGCAAGTCGTACGCACACGCACACAGGGTTCCGTAGCACCAAACAATATAATAAAAATATTTTGAAGGCTCATTCGTATGTTGTATTGTTTTACATTCAACAGCAAAACTAAATTTGTTTTTCATAGTATAATTATGTTAATGAAAAACAAAGTTACTGCTGCAGTTTAATGAAAAAGTCCCATAATTATCTGAAAAGCTAAACATCGAATCTTGTTCAAACCAATTTTGGTTGAAAGATTTATTTCCGTTCTACAACTACATTTTTTCTGAATTTTCTGGGATTTTGGGGCACACACATTTTACCACTTTGGAAGTGTCATTCAAACGATTAACTTTGAGAAAAAATGGTTTTAGGAACCTCAATGTCATTTTTAAAGACCTATCTATAGACACCACGCACGTATAGGTTTGATGAAAAAAATATTTTTTTAGTTTCAGTTCTATGTATTCCCTTATTTTTTTGTTTGTATAAACTTCGTAAAGCGGTTCACATAATACATCTATCTACTAAGTTTCAACTGTGTAGTCCTAATAGTTTCGGAATAAAGTGGCTGTGACATACATGACAAGAATGACAAGACAGACAGACATGGCGAATCTATAAGGGTTCCGTTTTTTGCCATTCGGCTATGGAACCCTAAAAAGGTATTGTAGTTGAAACCGATGTGTTTTATTCTATTATGGCATCAATTTACATTACATGTCATGCCCTACTGGTTAACTGCATTGCATATTGAATGCACATACTGCATTTATTTCAATTTTACCGATGACGAAATTAAACTTTGAATACTTGTTAAGTGTTGAATTGGCATATTAAGCATTTTGTGATCTGTATAATATAACGTAGGACTATAGTTATCCCCCCAAAAATGTTTCGCACCACATAATTATCTTCACTTCTTATCCTGCAGCTACCAATCCTGGAACCAATGTATCGACTGTGACTTTAAGAGCGTATATTTAAAATATTTACGAGTTTAGTACATTCTTTAAAGTTTACGCTCGTGCATTTCTAGGTTCAGGACCAGATATGAATATTAATGGAATTAGGAGAATAAGAATATGCGGAGGAGTTTCTAGGATATTTACTGTTATATGCGTTTGTACTGTGAATAAAGTTAGGAAATAACAACAATCTAGTGCCCGTAGTGGGTATGTAATCGTTATTCTCAATGGTGACTAAGAATCTTTTCATTATTGATTTTTGTGCTTAAGAAAGCATCATCACTGACACTGACATTGTATAGGGTGTGAAAAAGAAAGTGTGTCTGAAAAACTATGTACATAAACAACTTGTTTATGACCGCGGCTTCGCCCAGGTGGAGTTCGATTACTGCCCCACGGGATCATCCAACGGGGTCAAAAGTATTCTATGTGCTAATCCAGGTTATAAACTATCTCTGTGCAGAATTTCATCCAAATCCGTACAGTAGTTTTTGCGTGAAAGAGGAACAGACACCCATCCATCCATCCATACACAAAATTTCGCATGTATAATATTAGTAGGAAGTAGGATAAGAGTACGGTATATATATGTGAAGTCAGGCTCTAGAGGCCTGAATTTGCAGTAACGATAAAAAGTACAACAGAATCACAAATTGCAAAATCTATTGTCTGTAGATTCCACCTCAATTTTCATCACATACATGTAGACTTCAGACCATAAAGGCGCCTGTACACTTTCGTAAGACCGTCATATACGGGAGAATTCCCATAAAGTACACCACACCAAATTACACTAGCGTTCAAAATAACTCGCAATGATATAGCGCCTTTTAAGGCCGTTGATGGTGTACTAGTGGCATGCACTGTAATTCCACGTGAAAGTGGTGTACACTTTAATTTGATCCACAGTGGATGTGAATTTACGGGGCACGTGTGAAAAATAGAAACTGCTCTTAAGTTCAGGAGCATGACTTGTTGGTTCCAAGTGGTTGTTACGTAAGTGAGCTGGGAGTGGGGGGAGCAGAGATGCAGGTTCGTATGTATAATAATGGCCAGTCAGATCTCTTAGTTTTTTTTTAGGATTGTATTAAAACCCTGGCTTTTGCCAGTCGTTTTACCGGAGGTTGAAAATTACCCCGACGGGTCGTACTACCGGGGTAAAAAGTATCCTATGTCCTTACCTAAGTTTTGGACTATCTATATGCCAAATAGACAGACAGAATTACTTTCACATTAAATATAATGTATAGTTTGCGTTTGATAGAGAGAATAGAAAAGGATTGTTGACTATAATTAATGGAACTTATACCGTCCTCGGCAATGGCGATGTACAGCAGAAAATACTATAATATTTCAGTGTTGATGTACAATTTTGACGCTCGAGTCCTCACAGCCATATTATGAACATATAAAAAACCTAATTGAGTAAAGTTTACTTGAGTTCATAGACAGATTTGTTTGTGTACAGTACTCAAGTACACCTCAATAACCACTCCCCTACCTACCCTCATCTTAATGAGCTGCAGAAATCAGTGCGATCCTGTGACCCTGATAATCGGGACACTATTAGCTGCGGATGAGCGAGCTGGGGATAATGCCGTAATGAACCACGCTTCGCAGCCTGATTGATGATCGAGGTATGATGTTTTAAGCATGGGTGACTTTAATGTAAACAACAACAATTTCGGAGGTTTAACACAGCGCAAAAAATCTCCATCTTCACTCTCTAGACAGCTTTGTATTTTCGTTTAAATGTACGACATCCTGAAACAGACGCCTTTTGTATTTCAATAAGTGCTGATTTTCAGCCTAATTCGAATAAATGAATTTTAATTTTGATTTTTGAGCACCCGTGAAAGGTCAACAGAAACCTATTCTATTTTATTCTTCTCTTTCTAAACATAGCAATTACAAAAGTCTGGTGTTTATTGTGTGTCTTAACTTGGGCAAAGTTAGTTTTTTTGCTTATGGTACTTAAATTGCAAATTAATGTTTCCGAACTGGCTTCTCTTAGTCTGCTCTTTGTCCTCTCTTATCATTTGCACCCTCTAACCCCAAACATCAATTAAAGCCAAATCCGTCAACATAAACAATAATAGCACCCGATGATTCCTTCCTGACTCCAAAGCGGATTTACTCGAGGCTTGTCGGGCCACGATCCCAATGCATGATGCGCAGTGTATCTGGTTCCGCTCCGTTTGTGTTTGCGTACTGTAGCTAAGTGTGCGTAGGTTGTGTCGTAACCTTTAGGCTGTGGCGCATTATGTACTGATCCGGTTTCGAGAGGTGTCGCATGATTAATTGTGTTTGGAAGGGATTTGGGCTGATCTGAATGCATATTTCGGTGGCTTCATAATATTGAGACACTGTTTGCCAATTTTTCTTATGATACTCCTTGGTCTAGTGGTCGCCTGCGCAACTGCTGAGCACGAGGTCCTGGGTTTAATTCCCAGATCGAGCAAAGTTTCATTTGGTTTTTCCAGCAATAATTTCTACCACGTTGATGGCAATAGACATGCTCCAACTTCAACACGGAACTAGAATGAAAGTGCATCCTTTTCTCTAATAAAAATATTCTACCATAGGTCCTTACTAAGTTTTGTTTTGAATAAGAACCAGGCAAGTTATTCAAAAGCGTTTTCAGTGTTACCAGTGTTACATTAAAATCCCATGTTAGAGATAAGAAGTAAAATGCTGTGTATGTATGTACGTATCAAGGTATATGTTTTGTTACCTATGAATAGGGAACAACAAGTTTTGTCAGCTGTTGTAAGTTTGGCAATTCAGGGATTGTGTGAAACTCCCATGCTTTAGTCAGGTGTATTTTGAAGCTTATCATTTCTGTTGATAAAGTTTACAATGGTCTAGGGACATTCTAGAGAAGTTTTGTTTGGTTACGTTTTCTTATCCAAATGCTGTTTAGCTTGTGGAAGTCGGTTTCCGGAGCAGCTACTGCTGTGGTACTTTTGACTACTATTACTGAAGTTGCATAATAAACATCACCAGTTTGGAGACAATCAGGTGTATATATACCTACCCAAATGCTGCTGCAAATGAAGGTCTAAGTTTCGGTGGTTTTGGGACTCTTAATGACATTTCTCTCAGGATTGAGATTCTTTGACTTGAGGTTGTAGTGGCAATGCTAATGAACTCAGATTATTATAAAGAGAGCGTATCTGTAACTCACACAATGAATGAACTTTAACTGATAAATTAGAGGCCGCACCAATTTTTGTTAAGTTAAGGACGTTTGATTCTCATTCCATGGTAATCAAAAAGGCAAAAGGCCACCGTATGAAAGTTCCTTATCATCTTATTGCTTCCCCCAATCCACCTGCTAAAAGGTCGATTAAGATAATAATGCGATATTCCTTGAATATCGTTAATTGTACCGTATTCTGGCAAAAGCTCATATTCGCGCCTTCTGCCTGATAAGCCCCTATAAATGCACATATATTAACATTTACTACATTTTCTCTATCGTTCGCACATTCTCATAAAACACCAATTTACTGCCAAGATATCTCTATCCCGAATTCAGTAATTACCACTCTGTATTTGATATTTACCGAACTGTAATTTTGCGTGGTAAAAGAATGATTTTTATCATGATGATTATTATGCAGGCAATGCAACTTTTATAGCGGTTGTAAGCATCCAATTTCTGTGATAAAGATCGTGGGCTCAATTCTTGCACTCAAGTGTAATTGAATAACCAACGGATATGATTTCTAGCCTCAGATGATTTGCATTTAATTCTTGCCGAAAACTCAGGGATGAGCAATATTACATGGAAGTCATTTGATCACCTACATTTACAGAATTTGGTGTGATATTCAGATGCCCAAGGCAACTGGCTTCAAATTATTGCATGAGATCGAACACTGTCATCAGCAATATATAGGTATACGATGAGGTGCATTAAAACTACATCTGAAATGAGTCCGATGTGGTGAAATTTTAACACGCTCGTCGCACTCTGAGTAGTCAGTTTCACTACTAACTTTGCTGACTGATTTTATATGTACCTGTATAGTAAATAACAGCTAAGTGTCCCAATGCACTGAAAGGCCTCTTCTCAAGTAGAAGTTTTAAAGGTACATTGTATTGTTATTTGTACAGGATTGGAGGATTGCTGATTTCAGATTTATATTAAATGGCCACGATGTTTTTCTTGCATCGATGCCAGTTATATCGAAGGTAAACTAAGAACCATAACATAACATTACGCCTGCAATCCCCGAAGGTTTAGACAGAGGTAAACCTAATAGTATACCCACATTTCGCCGGTTTTTAAGTCCCATGTAATAGGGAGCGAGCCAATTGCCATCAACCGGGCACAAATCCAGACTCCGTGGCTGCTACTGAGAAATTTCTGATGGAAAAACCCAATAATATTTTACCCGACTCGGTACTCAAACCCAGGACCTCATGCTCAACAGTCGCGCTTGCTACCACTCGACCAACGAGGCAGAAACTAAGAAAGTACATATAAATTGTAAAAAATGGTACTTGCCCGGATTTGATCCAACTACCTCGTGCATGTGACGCAAGACGTTTACCGTTAGGTCATCACAACAGTACCGTATAGCCCAGTCACTAACACACTACCTAACGTATTTACACGAACCTTTTAACTACCGTCCAAACTCCTGTTGTTTCATGATTCTATCATCATCAGCTTAGCCACCAATGCTGGGCAAATCCTGTGTATGTACAATAGTACATTTTAATGCCAGGTGCGAGCCAGCCCTGGTCGAATTGCCTCGCGGCATATCGGACGTGCGTGCCCGCTCTGTTGCTCTTTGTAAGCGGTGCCAGGGATGAGCGCGAGCGATTTGATATAGAATGTTTTGGTACCTACGGACTAAAGGATTGGGTTCCTGAAGACGGTAGTGGTCGTTACTAAACTGCTGTCATAAAATGATAAGACTGGATGTTGACTATTGGAGTTTATCGTTGTCAGAGTCGACCGTTCGACCGGTTCGACCGTCGTTGTGACCATTATGGTGATTTTCTCAGGAACGTTGAGCTGCATTTCGTGGCAACAATATTCAGCCTTGAGTTAGGTATCAGGTTATATTATGGCCTGCTGGCGTTGGACTTGGAGAAGTCAGTCAACTAAGCAAATAAATCCGAGTTGGCGTCGCGTGGTGTTTCCTTTAGCCTCTTATATAGAGGAGCTCACTGCAGGGATGATTGTGGAGAATGCAATCGTGTCCCCGCACCTCAGCCAGAAGTGACGAGGAGGAACATCCTGTGGTAGGAGTCTGACAGAGGACATTCATTGAGGATTTACATACGTGAACAAAGGTTTCAGGTTATGTTAGCAGATTTATTCTCAAAAGAGAAATGAATAAAAAGAGCGAAATGTTGATGGGTTGGGTGAAAAATTACAAGTTTGGCAAATCAAAATAGATTTGTTTTGTGTCAATCACTTGATTGACGTCTACTTATAACAGAAAACTCAATTACTGTAATACAAATTTAAAACTAACTTTTAACTAAATATTTATTACAGAAAACGAAATCATCTACGTACTCCAATAACGTGAACTTCCCCCCCCCCCCCTAAAGCCCCATAATCTCCCCACTTGCACCACTTACAAGCTTTAACGGGGTTTAATACTAGTACATAGACAAAGTGCCAGAGGTTTATTTCACTAGACCTGGCTTTGCGTCTGGATTGCCGTGGTACAGGTCAATTTATGTCAGTAATTGGTGATATGACTTCGCATAACGTCGACTCTCCGCTGAATTAAGGTTTAATTTTGGAGAGAATGGTGATTGGTGATTTGGGTTGTGTTGCGTTTGTGTGGCTTTATTGGTAGTGCATGGTTGTATTGAGGCTTTTGAGGTAAACAAAAGAAGGTCGGGTAGAGTTGTTGGTCTAGTCGCAAGCGCTGGTGAGCACGAGGGGTTGAGGTCGGGCCAAATGTTTTTTGGGTTTTTTATTGTAAATTTCTAGCAGTCTGGATTTATGATCAGCTGGCGGCAAGAAGCTAGCACCATATTATATGGGGCTGAAACTTAACTTTCAAAATGTGCGTGTACTATTTAATAGGTGCACCTCTGCTGCGGGCTATATTATTTTTTTTTGTGAAAGGTGTTCTGTGTCCACGTTGTCAACATTACTCATGAAGTCTTCCTGCGATTTAATCTAGTGATGTCTTTGGTTTTCATAACCACTTTAAAGGTGTTACAGTGTAGTCAAATCATTTGGGCAATGACCATTTTATTTTCACAGTTTGGCAATATTCTGTGCATTTCATATTTGCCAGTGCACAGCCAAGAGCATATTGTTTTGTAAGCCTACGGGCCTCTATGCAAGTTAGTGGAAATAGCTCAATTTAAGAGGTCGTGTTTGATCATCGCCCGCGTTATTCTATTTGTTTAAAATATAACCAAACCATGTTTAATAATACGCGAGTGCTAGCCATTTAACAGGCTGAGAGTTTAAAAAAAAAGAATGAGAATATTCATAATTATCATCTCGAAGTGACTTACTGATTTTATATTCACGATTCTGCATCCAATTCGATCAGTAAAGTACCAAAATAACGAACAAGAAGAACAAAATAATTAACCAAATGCACTAAGTAAGCACTTATAAGATAAGATAATGTTTAATACATTATTACAGACATTCAACTTTTGTAACGTGTCGAAGGCTGCTGATTGCTCTCAAGATAATTCTCTGAATGATATTAATAATTACCAGCAGCTTGTAGTTATGTTATCGGTATTAATAGTGTCAAAATAATAATATTGGGTCTTGTTACAGCTGCGCAGATAGCCTACTAGGTCAATCATCATAATTAACCTGGGAATGTGAGGACTTGGCAGACTTGGACACCCCGCGCGAGAACTATTTTAGGAATTGATACTTTCGTACAATTATAATATTTCTATGAAAAAGTTATTGTCTGTCTGTTTGTTACCTTTCGGGCGCACGCTTTAACGACTGGAAGGATTTGCATGAAATTTTGCACACAGGTAAACCAACACCTGGGTCATTAACAAGAATGAGAATTTTTATTGCTTGTGTTTTTATGTCTTCTTGATTAATCATTGATACATCAGGGAAAGAGAAGTACTATCACATGGATCATCACTTCACTTACAGTTTTTAAACAATCAGAATCAACAATCATCTTGCCTGGTTTGGTCCGTGGATGGGTGACTAGTGACCACCGATAACATGCCGAGTTTCCTCCGTGCCTTGGAAAGTACGTTAAGCCGTTGGTCCCGGTTGTCATTTGTAGATCTTTGACAGTCGTTACAAGTCAGTGGCCTGAAAGTCTGACAACCAGTCTTACCAAGGGGTATTGTATTACCTAGTACTAGCTGGGTTGCGGAGGTCTAGGTAGATAATGATGATTGTCTTGATTCATCATCTGCCTAGCCTTATCCCAACTATGTTGGGGTCGGCTTCCAGTCTAACGGGATGCAGCTGAATACCAGTGTTTTACATGGAGCGACTGCCTATCTGACCTCCACAACCCAGTTTGTACTGGGTACTACGATACTCTTGGTAAGACTGGTCGTCAGACATTCGGTTTACACCTGCAACGACTGTCCAAGATCTACAAATGATAGCTGGGTGCTTTTCAAGGCACGGAGGAAACTCGGTATAAAATGGGCGAACACATATCCACGGACCTACGTATGCAAGCACGGCTTACCTTAAAGATTGATTCGAGCGGCTCTTATCATATAGCCACAAGCTCCTCCCCAAGAAAAAAAAATCAAGACAATATCGAGTATTACACGAATTTTCAGGAAGATACCATAACTGGTTTAAGTTTTGGAGGACGCACCGGCAATGTTTTTTGCCCTGGTGTGAAGACTATGGATGAAATCTCAAGCTTACGAAGCTATGCATGAAGGCTTCAGCGATCCACTTGCTGTAACAGGTGTTCACAACTTGAAAGGTATCGACATCCCATCAGGTGGCCTATTTACCAATGGCCCATATTTTCCACAAAATGCTCCTATCCAAATACCGGCCACATTAAGAATTCCATAGGTACCTATTTTTAAGTAAGTGTTAAAGACTAAAAACTTCATAATTAAGGTTCCCAATCTTGAAATAACATCTTAATCTCATTTTGTAAATATCCTGATGTAAATTGGAAGCGTGCACTTAAAAATATATGTTATATTGAAGGGATATACATAAGGTAGATGACCTATATAGAAATGTAGGACTATTGCTACGTTTGCTTTCTTTTTTGATGAGATAAGCCAAGGAACATCTGCCGGTGTCACGCGAATACGGAATTTATTGTTAACTATGTTTTGCCTGCGGTGTTGGTTGGTGTAGAAATATTTTTTAGTTTACATATTGTTTTGCTGGCTGCCGTTTCTTTTAACAGATTATTTTTATTAATTAAAGAAAAAGCTCTGATTTTTTTTAACTTGTATGTGAAATGACTGAAAATTTTACACATTTCTAATAAGCTTCTTTACCTTCAAGATTTTTCCAGTAAACTCAACTGCATTTCTAGGAAAATGTTTTTTTTTAAATATATACAGATGAATTAATTCAACCGATAGACAAACGTATCCTTTTCACACTAGTGATATACATAGATTGAAAGTGAAATTCTTGAGCGTACTCTAGCCAATATTATTGCAACAGCTGATACAACTTCACAGGCAATTTCAAACTTTATGTAACAAGCAAAAAGATCTTAATTAGCTCGAAGAATTTGTGTGTAAGGCCACCAGTATATTATAGGATATTTAATTAAAAAAGTGCGATCAGAAATATATTAAACGGATCAATGTTTCCAGTTGTTTCGTTTTCATTAAAAAATATATAGTGATTAGTTGCCACCCGTAACTTTAACATAAAAAAGGTTTGTAAAATGTAAGCACATTATAATTTTAATGCTTCGTTTAATTTTAAATGTAAATTACTTATAATTCATTAATTAAAGTTAAATTTTCATTAATTTCGAACAGCTATAAGGTTGCGTTATTTGAAGGTTAATTTTGACTGTGCAAACAGTTTTGGAGGAACATTTAGCAAAACTACGAAACTTGACTGATATTGGTGATCATAATATAGTTAGTATATTATGTTGTTCTAAGAAGGTACAAGTTCAGTTGTCCCAAACCACTCATTCCTTTTCAATATGCTGCCAAACGTAAAATAGATTTGACTGTGCATGTGTGTTGTATTTTCGTTATTTTAACTTACTCTCATGCATTGCCGTGAGTCTAGCTTGAAAGCTAGTCTGCTGCACATTATGCTTCCCCTGACGATTAGTTATAGAAGGAGCACTACTAAAAACTTCAACTTCAAAAACTACTAGTAAATTACAATGTTAAAGATTGTTTTAAGCTTCACGGTTTATAACTAAACATGTAGGCGCCAGGATCGGAATGACTCATGGCGCTTGCAACAGCGTCGAAATATCGGGGTTCAGAATAATGGAAAAAGTGAGTTGATAAGTTTTACTTCGGTATTTTTTTTCTTCTCTTGTGCTGACATCGACACAAGCTTTACAAGAAACCAGTATGTCTAGAGTTACCCAATGGGAGCTATCGCGTTGAATTCACCGCTAGAGGCGCTAGTGTAGCGCGAGATCACCGAAATGTCATATGCCATAGAGTACTCGCGTGCTTTTTTGTCACGTAATTTTACTAATATTCAAGATTGTGGTCTAGATTGAGCCATTCCTGATTAATTATGACTTGAAGATTTTAAGTAGCAACTGAGGATATTATTTTTTAGTATTTGAAGGTAAAGTGATTTTTAAATGTTTCATGTTTGCTAATTTTAGGGGGAATATTGTGAATGTCTATCTGAAGTTTACACTATGTTGTTATAAGTAATAAAATAATCTTTTTTATGAAGTTATTGGTACTTTAAAGTATAAAATAGAATTATTGACAGGACCTTACTCAACAGTGGCGTCATCTGGTGTGCTCAAAAACGATAGCCCTCATTAGCATGGTTACTAGCCCCGACCTGACTGAACACAGGGCCTAGCTAGACAAAGTGACATTTAAACAACGTAACATAAAATAACACCACGCCTTTATTCTCCGAAGGGTTAGCCAGAGCTGTACCCAATAGTACACCCACATTTCGTCGGTAACGTTGAAGTCCCATGTAATAGGGGGCGAGCCTATTGCCATCAACCGGACACAAATCCAGACGTTGTGGTTGCTACTGAGAAATTCCTGATGAAAAAACTCAATAACATTTTGCCCGAACTGGGAATCGAACCCAGGACCTCATGCTCAGCAATCGCGCTTGCGACCACTAGTTCAAAGAGGCAGTCCAGTCCAGTCAAGACAGTGGATTGACATAAGCAACCAGAAAACTTATGTCAACCCATTTGTCTAAGCCCACATGATGCCCTAAACGGACCCAAGCACCAGTGGCAAAGGTTCCATACAACTCGATTCCTACCGGCTTCCCTTTGAAAAATGGCACAGTCAGTATTATAGAGTCCCCCCCATACTTAAGTACTAATGCTGTAACATGATAATATTGTAACACCAAATTATTTGAAAAGAGTAACCATGGAGTTTCTTGCCGTTTCTTCTCCATAGGAAACGACCAACCTGAACCGTGCACCGTTTTGTTGACGTTTTATAAGTGCCCATCATCTCTGCCTACATGATTTTGAGAGACAAATAATAAAATCACATTTAATTATGTACTCCGGCTTACCTCTTACAAAAATTGACCCTTCACTACTGCTAAGCACTATCACAAAATTAAGGAACTTTACAAGATTCTAAACCCAGATTAAAACACGTAACGAACTCCCAACAACACACAACAACCATTTAATCAGTCACCATCTAACTAATCGTCAAGTTTAAACTAAAATTAATCCCAACTCCGATCGCTAATGAATGGTGCATGGAATCAATCTAAATAACTGGCGACGAAGCTTTATACCATTGTTAATGGGGCTCGTTTGTATGGGTAATTAATGGGCCTTAAATGGTAACCATCAGTTTTGTTGCGTCTTGTAAACTTGGTTGTTAAAGGAGTGTGTTCATGGGATGATGTGGTGAAGATTTGGTTAGTAGATGAGAGGACACTGACATGACAGAAGCTAGCTGGATCACCAGTTCATCATTTTGTTTATGGGAGAGTGATTGGATCAAAAATTACGATTCAAGAATCTATCTTATAGATTTATTTAGTGTTTTACACGTGTGGATGAATTTCAAGAATCAGATTGCTGGATTTAAGAGTCATATTAAATTAGGCATTTCAAGACAAAACTGACTTTCTCTTAAACCAAAAAATTATCTGTATATCAAAAGTTTATTAAGTTTTGAAATGTTTGTGCACATAGGTTTATTCTCTTCTGCAAATCTCACAATCAAAGTAAGGTTTGCTGTAAGAAAACCCAATTCTGGTTACATAAGTTATTTATTGTAATTTTTGTGTGTGCTACTTTTATATTTTGTGTGCACTCTAGTACACTGTGGTAGGTGGAAAAAAACTTTAAAATTGTGAATAAGCACGACCTTACTGTATTAGATTGATGTTCATTTCTAACCTATATCAAAAGAGGACTTTTCTTTGCAGTGACATGATAATAAAACCTAAACAAACATTATGGCGTCACGCCATTTACGTACTTATAGCTGGAATACAGGTTTCTGCTCTTAGAAAAGAGCTGCTAGCTACAAAATGAAACTTTCGTCTTCTAAAATCAAGTTCTACACCGAAATGACTGCTCCAAGTCAACACCTCACTCCCACCAGTGAGCAATCCCCTTAACTTTAAAGCCAATTAATGTAATTGAGGGTGCTCTTATAATAGCTCCAGTATGTATTTGTACTACAATGGCGTGCTAGACACCTGGACATAGCTTGAAAGCGCTACAGCGGCTGGAGGATATTCCTGTTGAACAAGAAGCTAAATGTATGTAAGAATGTACTTGCGACAAATAGCGCTTTGTCATTAATGCTTTATTGTTTCTGATGTGCATGGTGTCTGGTATTTGTTATATTTTTATTGAGCTGAGACATAAAAAGCTGCCTTAAGAAACAATTGGTAATATAGGCCGACGGTCATGTTACTGTTACCAATAATATTATTTGCCTATTTATCTAGGTATCTATCAAGTTCCATGAGCTACAATCACACACTAACCTCAAAACTATCCGCCAAAATATTATTATCCTCTTCACGTGACCAGAGGGCGGGCCTATTTTTTGGCCAAAGAATCAGCATTGCCATACAACGTGGCAATGCTGCCAGCCTTCTGGGCACTTTTCCTGTTGACAGCGATGTGGACGAATTTTTTGACGCCCTGTAACCCTTTTGATACTTGTACATATTTTTATTACTATTATAGATTATAGATTTGTAGTTTGTAAATAATGTAAATACCTTGATTGAAATAAAAATTACTTTTCTGTTAATGAAGCCGTAACCGATGTGATGAAAAGATTTATAGCCGAAGAATGATTTTAGAATTGATCAACCCATTATACTCAAACTTGTTCATGATTCGAACCCCATGAGAATCAGAAACCCTTATCTTGACAAATCAACCTATCACTAACGCTTGCATTGTGTAATAATATCAACAATCACATATTTAGAGAACCAACAAAATGAAAAACAACCCTAAAATATCCTTGAGGACTTCACCAAGTTAACTTTGCAGTTCGTAAAGAAAAGTTCTCATACATTTTTGACGGAAACGTTGATATTTGAATTGTAAAATTAAGTTGGTGTTTTGGGACATGACAGGACCAAAGTTGGGCAAAAAACAGAGCTATGTTGACTGTTCATTCCAGTCGAGTTGGTTTCAAAAAAATACTATCGAGTTTTGACGTGAAACCAGCGCTGGTGAATAAATTAAGTTTCTGTTTTGTTATTTTCGAGTTATGGCGTAGTTTTGTTTATATTTGGTCTGTTCAATAATAATTTGAAATTATTTTACAGCTTATATTTGAACAAATTAATTCATCTCCTGTAAGCATTAAGGAAACTAAAATGATTTCGGCGTAATATCCTACTTAGTTTTGGGTTTATTCCTGTGCCTTAAATATCCTATTTGATAAATGGTACTTTTGGGTGGTGAGATGACAAAAAACCTTATCATAAAGAACCACAGGCTTGCTTGCCAAGTTCTCAAAGCGTCATCAGTTTTCGCGTCTTCAGCGTTCATATGTCCACTTGTAGTTTCACAGTTGTGCGGCGGTGTGTGTACTTACGTGCATTGTTATCTGGTACGAATCAGTCTCATCCACCAACAGCTAGTAGTGCATATTAGCCTACCCTTCACACAGAACTACAACCATATCAGATTTTCTGCAATTAAACAGGGAAATCAATCCATCCGTAATTATAACGAAGGTCATGTTCCTGGAACCGCTTTACGCCAGTTACAGTGGAATTTTACAAAGGGCGATACTCGTCAATGGACAAGCGTATTGATATCAAGCACACTGCAGGGGTAGCGACGTAAATGTATCCACCACATTCATTTATAAATGCCCGCTTGCTTAAGCCCGTGACTTCGCCCGCGTGGAGTTCGTTCGGTATATCCCACGGGATCATACTATCGGGATAAAATGTATCCAATTTGTTAATTCAGGTTCTAAACTATCTATGTGCGAAATTTCATCCAAAACCGTTCAGTAGTTTTTGTGTGAAAGAGTAACGAACATCCATCCATCCAACCATCCTCACAAACTTTCTCATCACTACATAGTATAAAACAAGGTCGCTTCCCGCTGTATGTTCCTATGTATGCTTAGATCTTTACAACTACGCAACGGATTTTGATGCGGTTTTTTTAATAGATAAGGTGATTCAAGAGGATGGTTTATATGTATCACATTGCACCCGTGCGAAGCCGGGGCGGGTCACTAGGTTCCTGCCAGGGTTGCGGGACTGTTCGAAAGAGATACCGCGGCCCTGGAACACAAAGGGCAAAGGAAGGAACATGGATGGGTTTTAGTCAGTAAAAGTCTGACACTCCCTCCTGCTAAGCCCAGAGCGGGAGGGGATATTTGATGATTTCCCATCGGTAAAAAAAAAAAAAAACGGTCACTAAGTTATAATAATAGAAAGATAAGTTGGGACAAATTTCACCAATACTGAATACGATCAGTATATCTTAATTGCTTTCATGAGCTGACGGTATCCATATTCTATAGCAATGATAACAGGTTTTGAATTGAGTTTAGATGATTGTTATTAGTCGTGTTGTGTTTGTATGTTTGCTGCATATTTTTGGTGATTATAAGCATGGTTAGCCTATGATGTGCCCACTGCTGGGACACAAGCGTCTTCTCTATGAGAGGGAGTGGGCTGTAATCCACTACGTAGGCCCAATGCGGGCTGGTAGATGTGATATGTCTTGACTTTACTACTTACTCTTTAGAGTTCCGTACCTCAATCGGAAAAAACGGAACTCTTATAGCATCATTTTGTTGTCCGTCTTTCGGTCTGCCAAGACCATTTTTCTCAGGAACGCGTGAAGGTCAAGGTGAAATTAATATCAAATACTCAGGTTTGCTACTCTTTGAAGCAGTGAAATAATAAAACTTGTAAATCAACGCGATCAAAAGATATGACTGTCGCATATTTTTCGATTTCACAAGGGAATGAAAACCTAGGTACTTCCCATTGACCTAGAATCATTCAAATTTGGCAAGAAGCAATGTCTTACAGTACATGTAAAGGAAAAAAAAAACTGAAAACCAACACAAGTTTATTACATTTATATTTACGGAACTCTCGATGCGCGAGTCCAACTCACATAAGGCCAGTTTTTCTTTTACAATATGCTTCTGTCGTTCTTAGCAACCAAGTAATTAAATAACAAAATGTTGTTTTATTTTTGTTTCTTGTAAATAAGAAGACGTAATAACAAGTTAATCTCAGAAACGAATCACTTCATGTTAATATTATAACATCAGTAGGTAAAACATTTTCCTGGCACGTGTCTGGAAGTTTCCGGTGAGGAAAAGAAAAGGTCACCTTATCTCTACCAAAGATATAGCTACTATACACTACAAATAAACAAAATACATACAAAATAATAAATAAATGCTACTAACTTAGTCTTAAGATAATTAATTGTTTACTAACAAAATACAATAGACATTTCCTAGTCTGAATTATACAAATTTTATTTATCTATACTATATTACGTACCTATCTACTTTAGGAGGATAAGCAGGATAGCCTAGGCTGTTATCCAACATGGTTCTTATGATTTCGCACTGACATAGCCCAATCTCAATGACAAGCCACAGCTACACCACTGGTTTATGTCTCTCTAAACAAACGCTTCCAAAGGTGACGATATTGTCCTATTGCCCTTTTCATACAGTCAGCGAAACTCGTCGTGTCGTCAAACTATCATTGCGATTGCGAGGTTGCACTTGGAGAGATGAATTTTCAAGAATGACTTATGGTAGGTACCTTTAGCTTATCAATAAGTAATATAATAAAAACGATTCCGCAGCACCAGTTAGTTCACCGTATATTCAAACAAACATACGCTAAAGGTGTGTGGCTAGTTAAACTACGCGACAATTACTCACAAAACGCGTCGCGACGTCACGCGCGCACTGAGCGTGATGCAGGCAATGTGGCGCAGACACGATACTGTTTTGGAAGTAGGAAGTGCATGTACAATATTGATCGTCCAGCAAAAAAAACAACATTTCAAACATGGTGTAACGAATACTGCGAGGGCAGGTTCGAGGTGACGTAGGAAAAGAGTTCTTGGAAGAAATTGTGGGAGACTTTGGGACAGTAAAAAAGGTATAGTGTTTACCCCCAAAACATCCTGTCAAGTTGACTTCTGCACCTGACCACGTCGTGGAACAAACCAACAAAATTAGAACAAAGCTCCAAAAAGAACGACTTTAGAAAGCGATGAGATGAGATGCTTTAAACCGCTTAAAGCGTCAATACCGGTAGTTAAAGGGGGCGTGACTTCAGCCCGGCTCGATGCCCCATTGACGTGAGTGTACCTAGCGCCCAATGCATTCAAAAGAATACCGAGTATCACTTTCTGGTTGAAAACGATGTGGCAAAGCTATTGAATAAAACGAACCAGAAACGCGTAAGCACAATTTCACGAAAGCACATAAATGACCATCAACCTCAGGATGGTCTAAATTTTAAATTTTGCTGACGTTTTCAATAGTAGTTTTAATGAATTTACCACAAGCAAATCTACCTCTAGAACATTACATTTTAAACCTAATATCTTTTCAATCTTGAAACCCAAACGTGCCTAAAAATCCCGTCGCAAACGTCCGTCCCATCTGTAAAGTTTACAAAGTTATTCGCTGCGCAACCCCTTACCTCGTAAATATCTGAGTGATTTGCATAAGAAACGGCACCAGTCACACTCCACACTGCTGAATAAATTACTTACTTTTCACTGCTTTTTACTAAGAAACTTTTTTTTTATTATATCAGCCTTTTATATCGTGTTACTCTTTAATATTTCTATAGCAATTTCGTGGAGAATAAAGGAGAGCCGGGGGAAGCGATGAATTGCTGTGTTTTAATAATTGAGGAAGTTGTGGTGACTTTATTTTAGCTCTTTTGTACTTGTTTAATTAGGCAGGTTCTTATTTTTTATAAAAGACTACCTACCTACTGAAGTTTGTGATAAAAATAATAATAATACCAGCCTATTACTGTCCCACTGCTGGGCACTCTTGCACTCTTCTCAGCCGACAAGACACAAGCATTGATCACCACGCTTGCTCAAGACGGGTTGGCGACTGGTTGGGTTGGTGAAGTTTGTAATAATTATCTTTAACACTAGAAACGGGATATTTACGATATTTACTGTTTTTGTGTGTATTTACGATGTTTTGAGTTCCCGATATATCGGCGCTGTTGTTGGTTTTTCCGTGATCATGGTGCTTGAAACAGCGCCGAAATATCGGGAACTCAAAACCAACAGTAATATTAATACCAATACGAGCCTATTACTGTCCCACTGCTGGGCAAAGGCCTCTTCACAACAGAGTAGGCACGAGCATTGATCAACACGCTTGCTCAAGACGGGTTGGCGGTTTCAGACGTTTTATAAGTCCAGGTTTCCTCACGATGATTTCCTTCACTGATGTCTGTGATGTCCAAGATAATCTTAGAAAGTACATAATGAATTGAAAAAGTCACATACATGGTAAATATCGGTTTCTAGTGTTAACGATAATTTTCAAATATATTACCTACAAGTCTGACATTGTACCATGAAGTAGACGTTTTTTAAAGAATACCACCATTTCTAATTGTATTATTGTAAGTTTGATGATTCTGTTGGTTTAAATGTTTCGATAATCGTCATTTCAATGACAAATGTATATTGCGGAGCACAGAAATGAATATGATGTGTGTTTATTACGTTTTATTAAAAACCTTATAATGATCATCAGACACTTCTTTATACTTGTTTTTACCATAAACGTTCGAAACGTTTATATGACAAGAAAAAAACTAATTGAAAACGACCCACGCATTTCCACGACTAAAGTAACAATAAAAAAAAAAATATGAAGAAAATCGTGAACATGTAATTAGTTTTTTGGAATGTAAGCCATTTATGGAATTCTTGGTTATGAAAAGAAATAGGCTTAGCCTTAGTGACACAATATTCTACTTTATTTTTTTACGTAAAAACTACAACAAGTAAAAAAAAATTAAAGCATTTATTAAGTAAATGAGAGTACTTTGTGCATCGAGGAACAGTCCCGGTTCAATTTCAAGGTATCTACGTTATAGATTTATACAGGGTTAGGTTTTAATGATTAGCCAAATTAAAATTATAATATTATTTTAGATTATCTCTTTGTTATTGAATGGTGATTGAGTGTATAAGTAACGAAGACAAAAAAAAAATAGGTTGTTGAATTGAATTGTGTTCTTATGATTTTGACACGTTATGGAAACTAGTTAGTTTTAGTGTTATACGAGTAAACAGACATCGTGGGTTTAGTAGTATCAAAGTTTCAGTATGTTACTGATAGCCTAGGTGTGACTGTCGGACTGCCAAGTCATAGGTCTCGAGTTCGAACCCAGATACGCACCTCTCTGATTTTCCGGATTCATGTGCGTAAATTGTATAATTATCGCATGCTTCGGTGAAGGAAAATCGTCGTGAGGAAACCAGCATGCCTCAGAGATATTTTTCAACGGTATGTAAATCCAAGTCAGAGGCACATGGGCGGCATAAACACTCACACACCAGGTTAGGCACTAACCAAACGATAAAACAAGAAGAGTATGTTACTTTTTTCTATAAATTACTGTGCTTGTTAATGTAATAGGTTTTTTCAAAAGTTTTATTACAGGTACGGTTAAAGTTAATCATCTTAATTGTAAATGTGAGTCCATATTCCGTTACAAATACTTACATCAGTTTTCAGAAATGTGTGGTAATATAAAAAAATGAAGTAGGTACAGACCCTCATACTGAACAACTCACTCCTTAGGAACAACATTGTAAATGCGAAAAAATGATCAGCAGTCTCATGCTTTTGGTTCAGTTTGATGGTGCAAAACACCATTAAAATGATGACCAAACATTAGAATACACTCTGTATAAAATTCTCACAAATTCAAAACTACTGTCGTACACAGTATTAAAAATTGACTAGTGTCGCAAAATAGCTAACAAAGTGTGTGGACGGACAATGAAATAATCGCTGATTGGAGGAGCGCGTACGTGGTCGTTCTGCTAGTTTGAGCTACACAGAGAATTGAATCACACAGTATTATAGTTTTATAGTAACTAACGTACACACTATAAGCTCGTTCCTGAAAGCCGATTTCAGGAACGGAGGAGCTGACACAACGCGCGACGTAACGTAATTTCGAATACAAACACATTTAAGGTCAAAAATTATAAAAATATTTTAGAAACTCGATACAGAAACTATTTTGGTTCTTTCGCTAGAACTTATTTTAATCAATTCCCACTAACCCCATCAGTGGGGCCACGGGCGGTGGGGTATACACCTTCTGCACTTAGCTTGCCACTGTGTTCAAATTTTTTTACGTTGCATTTTGTTTAACATACAGCCTAACACTAGAACCTGCAAATTACAAAATACCTAAATTTGAATTTCACGCGCTTCTATGGCGCTTCCCCCTTAAGGATAGCAGACAGCTTGTTAGGCGAACTTAGATCTTTCTCTTCGATGGCTACATTATGTGGACGATTTCGGGCTCCGACGCAGAATGTCCACTTCTCAAAATGTCCACTGGTCGCAAAATGTCCTTTTCTCAGAATGTCTCTTTCGCAAAATGTCTCTTTCGCAGAATGTCCACTTCGCAAAATGTCCCTTTCGCATATTGTCCCCTTTTTATTTCTGACATCCTTTAATCATAATTCAATTCATTTTAGCAATTAGCTTTCACACATCATGTTTGACGTGTGTTTATTTGTATCGATATGGGTGTAAGCAAAAAAAAAAAATATTGTACAAATCACATTTCGCGTTAATACAGGACGTATACCAAGAAAACCAAGTCTGTACATGTTTGTCTTTAAGTTGAAAAAGGAAAGTAAATACTGGGATAGGGTAATAAGGAAGAGTCTTTTTAAAAATGTGCAGCACAATAGAAGAAAACATGACATTTATTTTGATAAAAAATATAAGGCATTATTGGTTCAATTAGAACGAAATAATTTGACATTGCCACAATTTATAAAAAAAGTAATATTTTTACAGTTAACAGTTCGTAGGTAGGTTCTTATTTTTTTTATTGCGAGTTAGTAAAAATTAAGTTGGTAAAATAATTACTTTAAGGTGGATGCGCAAAGGTAGCCCGCGAAATTTAAATTTTCTCAAGTTTATTGCAATTTGCTCAAGTTTATTATAATCACATTCAATAGCTATTTCATGAAAAAGTCAGTTTTTAAGATTATATGAACTTGGAGGGTTGTATTGATGATTTGAATGATTATAATTCTGTAACTCCATACGTGGTAATGGCGCGATTCATATTTTCATCAACATACAACCTGACACTGACCTGCAAATTGCAATAAACTTGAGAAAATTTAAATTTCGCGGGCTACCCTTGCGCTTCCACCTTAAATCAAGCGATTATGCAAAGAAATAAATGTGATTTGTACTATTTGTTTTTTTTTTTGCTTACACCCATATCGATACAAATAAACACACGTCAAACATGATGTGTGAAAGCTAATTGCTAAAATGAATTGAATTATGATTAAAGGATGTCAGAAATAAAAAGGGGACAATATGCGAAAGGGACATTTTGCGAAGTGGACATTCTGCGAAAGAGACATTTTGCGAAAGAGACATTCTGAGAAAAGGACATTTTGCGACCAGTGGACATTTTGAGAAGTGGACATTCTGCGTCGGAGCCCGATTTCGGAGCATACAGATTATTTCATCACAATATTTTCCATCACCACAGTCACACTGCCATGCCAGTTCAATCAAGTGGGAATACACTAAAATCTGATGAAAGCAAGCGTTATAATTAATGATGATGCCTGCTCTGTATTAGAGGACGCCTTTATACCCTGTAGTGGGACATTATTCTGGTACGTGTATTACTTAGAGATGTTGTAACAGTTTGAGTTAAAATGATTAAGGAACCTGAAAAAAAAAAGCATTTGGCCGTTTTTTCTTTATTAACTTGAAACTAAATACCTGTTCGGAGTAGATTGATTTTTTTGATTACATCACAATAAAATTATTCGTGTCGATGCCTTCTTTCAGAATGCAAGTTCTTACGCTGTTACTAAATTAACTAAAAATAAAACCAAAGCAACAACATATAAACAAGAATAAAATAATATAAGTATACTTAAAGACCACAACAAAATCACTCAAAACCTCCTAATTACAACATTAAACCAAAGACAACACACAACTTTCTAGCACCATAAACAAAAAGTCTAATCATAAACAAACAGAGGCTTTCCCCCGGCGTAGTACAATTGTCACGGTAATGACGTCATATGATGACGGCCGCCATCATTGTTCCCATGGCTCGTAATGGGCCATCATGCGCCATGTAAACATTCTCCCATAATGTCGGCCACGGGGAACAGTAACAGTATGGAACAGTAACGACGTAGATGGTGGAAGGTGGATTAGAATGTTCTGTTTTTAGAATTAGTTTGGCTGTCGACTTTAGAGTTGGTTCCAGTCATAAAGTATTAAGACGCAGTATTTCTTTAAATGACTAGCTGGTCTAGTGGTCGCAAGCGCGACTGCTGAGCACGAAGTCCTGGGTTCGGTTCCCGGGTCGAGCAAATTGTTTTTGGGTTTTTCCATCAAGAATTTCTCAGTAGCAGCCTCGAAGTCTGGATTTGTGCCCGGTTGATGGCAGTAGTCTCGCCCCCTATTACATAAATGTGGGTGTACAATTAGGTACACCTCTAACCTAACCCTTCAGTGATTACAGGCGTGATGATATGTTACGTGTTCCAGTTCTGGCAGAAGCGTCTAATAACAAGAAAGTTGTAGTTATCTGGAAAAATCTCGAGAGCTTCTGAATTTTAGACAGTGAAATTAGACAATAAATGCATTGATGTACGTACTGAATGTACAATTAGTAGACTGGTACCTACACATGTGCTGTATCTAGTTAATAGCAAGTGCTGGGCAAGTTTTCATTTTGATTTTGATTAGAAGAGAATGTCCATGGAGTTTCTTGCCTCTTCTTGCCCATGAGATCTACTATTTTAGAATGGGCAACTGGCTGGACTGTACGAAGCTTATTTTTGACTATGCAAAAGTGCCTGTCACGGGCCTATTTGAAATAAATGCATTGAATTTGAGTTTGACTCTTATACTAATCACCATGATGTTGAGTCCACCGAACCCATTCAAAGAATCAAAAACGTGAGCAAACCTCAAAAAAAAAAGAAAATTACATAAAGCATGCTCAACCCAACTAGATAACTTCTTATCCATCCTCCTCAATTCTACGACACAAGTCCGCGCGCCGCCGGCACGCATGCTAAGTGATGGCATCTACTTTTTTACGTTTTTTTATCTAAATTAAAAATCAGCACCGCCCCCCTCCCTCCCAACATGCCTCGCCCCTGCAAGGTCTAAGGTTACGCCATAAACATAGTATACGCTTTGTTCGGCCTATCGCAGGTAAAATGATCAAATGTACGGCTATTAACGTAAATTGAGTAGACTAGGTGGTCCGATTTCTTATAATAGATAGTGGTAGGACATTATTGACAAAATTGCGGTTTCTATTTAGGATACTTAAGGCTACCTTTTCACCAAAAACAGAGAATGCAGGAGAATCATGAATCCGCTTTGTCCAATTGGCTCTGTTTTCTGATAGAAAAACATTGCAAGGGCTAAGGAACCTGGGGACCTAGACACAGTGGTTTGTTTCAGCAACAACGACGATGGATAAGTAAGAAAATGTATTTTATTGACAATGAGCTACTGAAAAGCTTATCCTAAACCTGTTTAATTTAGAAGTAGAAATAATAAACGCTTTTAAAGCCATTTCGACTCCTCTAGGCCCTCTGGACTCAGTGTCTGAAATATCCAAGCGATAGCAATATCGTCATGCATGTAAAAACGCATGACGAAAAAGCATGATAGAAAATGAGGGAGAAAAAGACAGCTGTCCAGGCTACTACGTACTGGTCGAACAAAATCTGAGTCATCGAGAAAAAGAAGCATGATAATATTAATTGACCAAATTTTAACTCTAGATTTGAAATAGATGATAATCCAAGTTTCAAGACTTCTCAAGATGACTCAGCCATCTTGTTCCAGTACATATGAACCTAAGCATATATATTTTTTTTCAACAATCCTTCAGCTAATAATTCTAAAACTATTACTTAAGTTACATCACTAAAACCGGCAATAAAGATAAGTGTACTGAACACGATAGTAATAAAAAGCTAACAAAATGACTCACAGCACGTAACACCTTACGATGCGCGCGCGCATGGCAGTGACTCATGCGCAAGCTACAGGAATGGATGATTTACATCGACTGGTAAACCTAGGTAATGAATTTTATATTTGATAGATGGGTTATTCAAAAAAAAACCCTGCTAATTCGTCTAATTGGCATTGATGGTCACTGAGGTGGGATTGAATTGATCTTTTAATAAGTACCTCATCATCTAGCACATCATCTGCCTAGCCTTTTCGTAACTATGTTGGAGTCGTCTTCCTGTATCTGTCTGTGTGTTTATGTGTATTTTACAATAACGACTGCATATCCTACCTCTCTAACCTGTTCTTGGCAACACGATACACCTTGGTAAGATAGGCTGTTGTTTTCTGTAATTAAAAGATGAAGATCAAATCTCAGCAATAGACGAGAGGCTGGAAATACCATGTTCACAGAATTATATTATTATTCAATACTGTGTCATATTACCTACTTTCAGTACAGTTTCCAGATATTTGGTACATCTCTTTGCTAGTGTATTCGCCACTATAGCTAGAATGCACTATTTTATTTTTCAGAATAGCTCATTAGTTTAGTAGTCCAAAACTAAGAGAGTAGAGTGTAAATGTAAGAGATTAACTACGCAATATCATTAAAAATAATAACTTAATCTTGAAATCACAGCCAGCAATGTACACAAAACACAGAAACCTCAACGTCAGCGATAACCAGAGCGCGTTGTATTGGAACTGGGTGAAAGTCTCAACTACTGGCCGTGAGTCACCGACCACCGACATTCAATGTGTGATGGACGATCGCACTAACCTAGCACTGGAGTCAATGTTATGTTGACATGATGAAATAATCTGTACTATTGCGAGGCGGGTTAGAGAAGATAGTCAATAGCCAGGCGTTCGAAAAATACATAAATTCGCAGGGTCGAGACTTCTCCAACGTCAATAACTGTTGTGTCAGTATTCCATTAGTGGGACGGTTGACAGGCGAAAATGAAAGCAAAAATGGTGCAAAAAATGAAGGAAGAAGAAAAAAATAGCATTACTGTGCTAGAAAGATCTTTTAATGGTATTTGATAAACTTATGGACTTTGATAAACATTTAAGATTATAATTATGTTTATTTTAGATCCTTGACAGTCGTTACAAGTAGTCAGTGGCCCGAAATTCTGACAACCAGTCTTACCAAGGTACCGTACTACCCAGTACTAACTGGGTTATAGAGGTCAGATAGGCATTTGCTCCATGTAAAATACTTACACATAAACTGTCACTTACGGGATATCTTCCGTGATTATCTGTTATTTTGAGCTCCCGATATTTCGACGCTGTTGCAAGCGCCATGATCGCGGGTTGACTGGAGAATGCGGGTGGATGGAAAATAAATTGTTAAGAGCAGACAAATCTGTCTACCCTCTTTCTTTGTCTTTTGCTACGCGCACTACTGGAACTCATCACTAAGTCACGGCAAAACACACTCACAGTATCACAAGTCTTTTTGGAGTCTTTATTACGATGCCGGCTGCTACTTTTGAGCATACTCATGGCGCTTGCAACAGCGTCGAAATATCGGGAGCTCAAAATAACAGACAATCACGGTAGATATCCCGTAAGTTACAGTTTATGTGTAAGTGTAAACCGTGAAAGTTTAAAACAATGTAAAATACTGGTATGCAGCTGGATCCGGAAAGACTGGAAGCCGACCTCAAGTAGCTAGTAGTTCCGAAAAGGCTAGGCAGATGATGATTTTTTAACAAGACGGTGGCGTTAGGTTGCACACGCGCCAAAATAATCCTTGAAAATACGCACAAATAAACTGCGTACCTTACAGTGAAGGACCACAGTTTATTTATAAACACAGCAAACTAAAATGGTCTGAAATTCAACACAAAATAAGCATGATCAATGGCCTTTCCTTCACTCAACCCCCATATGTTTCTCCAATGTAATTCCTACACATTATGCAAAATAACAGGTACCTAACCCTTTGTAATAACTTCCAAAACATATGCGTCGGAAACCATGTAAGCAATTTGCACCCTTACGATATCGGAGTAAGCATTTCGCACCCCCAACATTGTGGAGCGATCACAAGTAACTTTGAGCGGAAATCTAGCCCACAGAACAAATTGACATAACTTAATGCAGTTCTAAACTTTATGAGAAATTATTACCTACCCATCAAATCCTACTGAATTCAAGTAACAAATCATATACTTATTGCTGTAAATTAGTTTTACAAAACACTTTTGTCACATCATGTTATGTTTTAACACTAGATGGGGCCTGTGTTTCGTACCTGACTACTCTGAGGAGAAACAGCCGAAACACTCAGAGGTCACTGTCTCTTTTAAAGTCCAGACATTGGTCTAGTCATGACTTGTTAAGACTTTACGTCCAGTGGTTTGTCGTGTTCTCTCTTATTTTGCAGTAATTTAAACAAAAACTCAAGAAAAAAAGGAGTAGACGTTAGATTCCTTGCTTTTCAAACCAGTAACCAGTATTAAAGAATCCGATTGATTTGTGAAATCTCAATAATATAAAATGTGAATAGCCTCACACATGAAACCAGCCTTCTAACGCAAAACTTTTCATGTAAGGCAATCGATTCATACAACATTATCTTGTAAAACTTTTAATAAGTAAGTAAGTATTTCACGCCCCAAACAGCTACACACGTAAAATAAGTTCGTTCTCGTATACACCGGGGGATCTTTATCAACTGCGAAGCGATCTCAATTAGCCTGGAGCGGGAACTTGTCGCTACTAATGCGTCTGTATCTGTTAGGGACCTTCACATGGGACGAGAGAGTCGCGGCGATGGGTAGGGTTAAACCTTTAAGGAGTGAAGGTGATCGAATAAAGCATAGTGTAAGTAAGTCGGCTTATTTCATCTTCTTTTTGAAATACACTTGTACTTTAGAGGATTAAAAAGCATTACAGATGCCGCGATTAATGTGACCACCTCCAAAAAGAGATTTCAATAAATGTACAAACTTTTATTTCTCAATATCCAATAGTAACTGCGTTCATAGCACTGCTTATAATTAATCAAGTGAGGTGTGCAGTGAGGGTGTGGCGAGGTAGTGCATCCTTACCTAACCCATTCGTTCCACCTGCTGGAAATCTCCCACCTGGACTTAAGTTGCCATGGTTGACCTGGAAGTCTTTAAATAGACTCCGGACCCAGGTTAGTCGCAGCAAGGAAAACCTGCTCACGTGGAGATTCATTAATGACTCTGCTCTGGAGTGTAAATGTGGTGCTGTTGATATTGCTGCTGGAGATATTGGGGGCCAACTTTTTTTTTTAATACATATTTTTAATGTAAGATTTTTACTTTAAACACCTCCATGACCCCCGTACTATTCAATCCATCCATCAGGACAATGTTTTGAGTTCGTTACATTGAGTCCTACCGTAAAATGTGTTTTTTCACCCCAAAATAAAAATCGTTCCCCAGCAATAATTTTTGCGTAAGTTTACTTAATTTGATGCACATAATGCTTGGTTGACGGCTTCGTGAAGGGTCTTGTTACACCCTGTAGATCTTTGTTCAGAATCGTTGCGTATAGGGAAACCATCTGTAAACCTCTTTACTCACAGTACGGAGGAGTAATGTGTCGATTTATATGATTTATACCCCCTTCTGTAAACACATATGTTTGATCGTTGCGAGTTGATTAAATTATGCAAAAAACATCGTGTTGCCGACGACTCGTAAACGCGGTTTCTTCAGATGTGTATGTGTGTGTTGTGTTTGTACGAAGCTTTGTGTTTGTGTGTGTGTAGTTGTAGGAATTGATATGGAAGTGTCTGGAGATGTAGGCAACGGATTAAATTGTAAGTGCCTTGCTAAGTTTTTTTTTTTAAATGGGTTAGTCATCATAGTGCAGTATTTTAGATACGCTGCAGGTTTTTTTATGAATTCAAAAGTGCGTTTTCATTTGCATTGGTGACCTCAAAAGCTAAACCACCGAACTTTTTTGATAAAATTAGATAATTATGGATTTCAATCCTGAATTCAAAAAAAAGAAACACACCGTGCAAAGTCTTGCAGACTTAGTAATGCCGATCGAAGTGCCTAATGGTAAGTCATCCCAAGTCCATTTATCTCTGATCCACGGTTGGTCATAAGCATACGCCTACACATAGAACTTCTAAATTCCCATTCGCTGACTATTCGCACTGTCGAGTGTATGCGCTCACTTAATCATAGTTCAGTTGGCAGCGCAAAAACAATACGATTGCGTAAATAGGGCAGTGCCGAACGTAAAAGGTGATCGATTTCGAACGCTTGATGACTCACTAGTGTTGTGACTTGTGATTATTCGACTACTTTGGAATCCGAATAATCGGATACGGGAAAAATCGATCAAAGCAAATAAAAAGTAACTGCATAAACTGAGTCATTATTGGAAAAAAAATATTTTAGACAGAATAAAAAGGGTTATAATATAATGAGGTGGCTGACCGCAAGTGACTAAGATTATTTTCAATTGCTTTTTTATGTGGCAACCAGACGCTTTGAATTTTTAAACAGTGATTTTCATAGGAGATGCAGTATTAAAACCTTTAACGTTTGGTTTTATTTCCCTAAGAATTATTGCTGGCTTTTATGTAATCGCAAATGTGCCTCTTACACAATTTGCGCTTTTGCGGTAAATGAAATGAATAAGTAAATAATATTTAAGTCTATTGATAAAATCGCGAAACTGCATATAAAATTGATCGAAATTAATGATCGGTGTATATTTCGCATAAATATCGAAAATTGTTTATTGGTGTTTATGCAGTTTCCACTTAGATTATGATACTTTTGATTTGTTTTTGGGTCACTCAGCCAACAAGTGGTATTGCAAATATATGTTGGGTGGTCGTAACCATTAGGTAAGTATTTGACTTAGGTCAACATTTTATTCGAAAAAAATTACGATCGCCAATGTCATAAATGCTTCAAATTTTATTTGATACAAAAGCAACAGTAAACGTGGTAATTATTCCGTTTCTAGTGTTAATAATAAGTCATAAATGCAGTTAAGACAGTAAAAATCAATAAAAAAAAATCGAATAATCGCACTCACGCACACCCCTACGCATCACCCAATAATCTCTTGATAACTGTACTTAATTAAGTTACAGCCAATAAGTTATCTTTTAACGGCTAATCAAAGCCTATTTAGATATGCTATCGGCAGCTCACGAGGTGTTATGTGGCATTTGCCACTTATCTGGCTCGAAACTGGCTCGAAATTGCCAGGCTTATTGGCGTAATAAGCTCTGCCTATGGGTTTTGAATTCGCATAAGGGGTTTTGCAAGCGTTTATGGATTTTACTAAGTGTTCCCTGATACCGTTTTCTTGTAAAGATAGGAGATCAGCTGTGCGAACACGTGTTTTGGGTTTGTGTTCAAATTTTTCCTTGTATCGTGTGAAATATTATCAAGTTTGCACAAGGATACCATGCACTAGTTTTAGCCCGCGGCTTCGTTCGCGTTATGATCGGAAATTTTCCTGTTTTATTTGTTTAATATAGCTTATGAACCTTAGGGATAATGTAGCTTCCCAATAGTGAACGAATTTTCGGAATCGGATCAGTAGTTCCGAACATTTCGTCTTACATTCAAATTTACAAACCGTACCTCTTTATAATATTAGTGTAGATATGTTCGTTACAATTACCTCCTAAAATAATATGGGAGAAAACGGGACCAGGAGGAAATACGACAACATCTACTAAGCATACCTACCATGTCTGCACATACTAGGCTTATTAGATGTTGTTATGGTTGAAGATTAGCAAGTCAGCTGGGATTGCAGCGGGGATGTAGCTTTCTATACAGGGTGCGCCAGGGTGGTTTTAATCTAGCGTACATCATAAGACTTTAGTGATGCCTCCGGTAATCTTGAAGGATGTTGCTTTGTAAACGCAATGTAACGTAGGGAAAGAGCCGCTGAATTAATAATGTTTGGCAACGCTGCAAATCAGGGCGATTATGAACCCGATGGTAAAACAAAGAAAGAAAGTTTTTTTCAAATAACTTGTATGGTCCCACTGCTGTGCAAAGGTCTCTCCGATAGCTGTCCACTTATCTCTGTGTGTGGTCATATCTCACAAATACCTCTATTTCATCGCGCCAGCGTTTGCTAGGCCTTCCTCAGCGTTGACGCCCGTCTTCAGACAACCACTGCGTGACGACTCTGGCCCATCTGTCCCAACGAATTCTGCCTACATGAAGAAACTTAGATATAAACGAATATAATGCGAGCCCTTCATCAACGTTTAGAAAGCATCAACAACCAACATCATTTAAAATCAAGTGGGACAGATACAACCCAACACTTTTATGAAGAATACTCCAAAGTACTCATAATTCCGAGACCCAAATTTCAGAGGCGCCATGTCTCGAAATCGTCGAGATTTAATCGCCTAACATATCGAGTGACCAGAAACAAAAAGCAATATACATAAATTATAGTCGGAATCGTATTAGAAACACGTTTTGCGTAGCGCAGTAGTGATCGAGTTGAGGTTTCTATAGACCTGACGATACGGTGACGGGACGATTCACCAAAAGGCTTAGTCATTTAAAGCTAAGCTAAGTTACTACAGAGTATATCCTTCTCCAAATCAATACCTATTTAGATCTAGCTACAGAAGCTCCTAATACTAACAAAGACATAATTTTCATAAGTCTGAATTTACATCGTATCTGCTGTCTATTTTGTTTGATCTAAATTGTGACTACTTATGAAGATTTTTCTTTAGTCAAGCAGAAGAGAACTAGGCCAACACTGCCATTTCACTGGTTTATCTGATAATTGAAATTAAATCAACTAGCACTTTGATTAAGATACTTATGTAGTTATGTATTCCTTGCCGTCTGCTTGACCCTATTCATTACAAAATCACAAAACACTTCAGCATCTTCCAAAACTCTTGTATCACACATTTTCACTATCCCCGCTGTGCCAACTTCAACTCTACGAATTTATTCTACACATATAGACGTCACGACTTGTCCATCAACAAAAAGCTGAGCCAAATTTCTTTCACCAAGTCGTGCACTATAATGGGCCCCCAAACTGGTTTTTATTAGCACACGGCAGTGCCCGAGAGAGCGCGATGGTTTATTGGATAAGCGTCGTGACCAAGGTTTTGGGTTCTATTCCTGGTTTACAAACATTCGTATATACCTGTTTGGTAGGATTTGTGGGCGTTTTCGACATTTTCTTCAGCTCTGACGTAAGATTTCTAGTTTCAAGGTTTGGGTGTTACAGAGAGGTTAGAGCTGCATGCAATGCATGTGATATTTCTTGAACATCTTGATTTTTATCTCTAGTTACAATAGCAGAATCTCCTATAGCATTATTTTGTTTGCTTATGATGTTAAACGATACGAGATCACCGATGCAACTCCTACCTTTTATGTAGTAACGATGTCATTATCTTCTGTTTTTTAGAAGAAGGAGAAGAGGTTCTGGCCAGAAATTGAACATAGGTTTCGTTGTCTAAGCAGTCGATGATATTAGATGAGTAAAATCCAAAGCAATTATACTTTTTTTTGTTTTTTTTTTTGCGGATGGGAATTCATCAAATAATTCCTCCCGCTCTGTGCTGAGCAGGAGGGAGTGTCAGACTTTTACTGATTAAAACTCATCTATGTTCCTTCTTTTGCCCTTTGTGTTCCGGGGCCGCGGTATCTCTTTCGAACAGTCCCGCAACCCTGGCAGAAGAAATTATACTGTGTTTGAGTTACTAGTTATCCGTTCATTGTCGTTTGTTTCTATAACAGTAACGATACTGTTATTATTTACTAATTAAAATACCAGGGATACTTTACAATTCATAACATTTTCTCTCTTTGCTTTAATTTGGTGATAATTATCAATGATTTATTATCCCTTCACACTACAGATAATCTTTTGAATCCTGTATAAATCTTGTGACTACGGAAAAGGAGTATTTCAAAAAAAACATTTAATTGAAGTTGTAAATCTACAAGAATATATATAGGGCTATAAAATTGTATTTATGATTATGCAAAATTTTGCCGATACCTTGGTTTATACAGCTGTTTTAATTTTTAATTAAGATACATATTTATAGATACAATTTGCATTAGGCCTGAGAACTCGTATTCTCATAATTTCCACAACAACATGTATTATGTTGTTGTGGAAATATATCAGGCTGAGTAGATATTAATCTATAACAACAATGTATTCCTGACAGATGAAATATTAATACTTATCCCTGGTGTATTAGAGATCATTCAGACGTCAGATAGTCCCTATCATAGAGAGGAGGCCGTGTGTCCCAGCAGTGGGCACATAGGAACAAGCAGAAGTCAGATAAGAATAGTAAATAAATAAGTAAAAGAAAGCGAAGATAAATGTGGAGATTAAATCAGAAAAAGAAACAATACTCCAATAGAGGAGTATTGGAGTATTGTTTCTACTCCAATATTTCGGAGACATATGACAGCCACAAACCTTAAAGTAATTTACACTGAAAAACGAATGAAAAAGCTGCTTAATTTTTTTGCTTAAAGATTTATCTTAAATCATAATCATAACACGCCATCAAATGTTTAAGTAACACTTACTTACAACAACAGCTAGCAAATACTTACAAGCTTATAACTACATATAATTTACATACAAAACAAAACTTAAAAGTAAATAAACCTCAGCACATACATATACATACATATACACTATTGAATGCGTAGTTCGGTAGTAGAACAACTCTTGTACGACCGGTTACAAACTTACCTCCAATATTTGCGATCATCATCAACTGTACCTTCATAAAAATAAAGGTGATTTGAACTCGTACGGGTAGTTATTAAATTTGTTTTCGTCTCCTCGTCGTAAAGGGCATGAGGACTATGGTAACTGTTCTTCAGACTTATTTAGACGTCGGGTTTTGAAATTGAGTTGAAATTTTTCGACTTTTAAAGGGAGAGAGATTGATGTTTGCAAGGGTTCGGTGATAAATGGCATTCAATTGCGTTTTAATATGTGAAGATGGGTTTTTGTGGGCGAAATATTGACTGAGCATAAGTTTATATGTATTTCCTTATAAGTTGAAGGTTTTGCTTACTTTGGAAGCCATTGACCTCTCAGTGTTGAACTTTAGGTCATATCTGTGTAACCAAAAAGACTGGCATGAAGATTGATTGACCTCTTACTCATATGGTAGTCTAACTGTCACGATTTCAAATGTTGGTTCCACCAAGTAATACTAGACCAGATCTGATGATCGTTTTAATTGAACTGTAAATAGAAATGGTGTAACCAAATGTAAAAATCAGTGTCACCCAGCATTAGTATTTTAACATGACTCGGGTGGCAGTATAATATAACTATAACACAGCTTTCAATCATGCAGGCCTGTTTTTCCTAGAATATATTGGTAGAAATGTATATCTCTATTACTACGTGAGCATGTAGTAGGCTCTACTGAGAAATTAGTACTTGAAAAACTCAAAAACACTGCTCGAACTTAAAATCAAACCCAAAGCCTCACAATCGGCGGTACCATTTTTGCTACCACTAGACTAGCAAGACAGCATAAAATACTCAGCAAAATCATTTACCGCCAGGAATTTAAACTACGTTTCTTTTTAGGGGTAAAAACGAAACCCTATTACTAAGACTCCACTGTCCGTCTGTCTGGCTGTCTGTCATCAGGCTGTATCTCATAAATCTAGATAGTTGAAATTTTCACAGATGATGTATTTCTGTTGCCGCTATAACAACAAATACTAAAACTAAATACAATAAATATTTAAGGGGGGCTCCCATAACTAACGTGCATTTTTTTTAGATTATAGTGCGGAAACCTTCGTGCGCCAGTCCGACTCGCACTTGGCTGTTTTTTCCTTATCAATAACAAGTCCGACACTTTTAAAACAGTTAAACACAAACCCCACACCGACCGAAGCTCTAAACACAATTCAAACATCCTCATCGATTTGTTGTCAAGCTACCAATTTCCTGAGCACATCGACTATGAAAGATTGCTTCCTGTTCCAACACCAAGTCTGCTGCCCCCACTGCGGACATAGCGCAATATCTCAAGTTACTTAGACAAGCAATGTCTGGAGTATGAGATGTATAGGGAATGGTGGATGGCAGGAAGTTGGAATGTATCTACTAAGTAATTGATAATAATTAGTGTCAGACTTGAGGAAATACCGTTGGCTTGGGGAGGAGCTCGTGGCTAAATCGGGTCGATCTTTAGGTTAAGCCGTGCTTGCCTAGGTTGGTCCGTGGATGGGTGACCACCCATTACTTACAGAGTTTCCTCCGTGCCTCGGAAAGCACGTTATGCCGTTGGTCCTGGCTGTCATCTGTAGATCTTTGACAGTCGTTACAGGTAGTCAGTTACCCAAATTAACCCAGTTAATGAATAAAATAAATAAATAAAAAGTCTGACAACCAGTCTTACCAAGGGGTATCGTATTATCCAGTACTAACTGGATTGTGGAGGCCAGATAGACAGTCGCTCCATGTAAAATACTGGTATTCAGCTGCATCCGGTTAGACTGGAAGCAGACTCCAACAAAGTTGGGAAAACGCTAGGCAGATGATGACTTCAGGAAAGTCATCCAGAAGGATTTGCTCATTTTTTTTTAAATCATACTACATAGCGTAATAGGTATTAATGTCATTTTCTTGTATTTATACTGTTTCTTTGGTCTAGTGATCGCAAACATCATTGCTGAACATGAGGTAGGTACTGGGTTTGTTTTCTAGGTCCGACAACAATCAAGAAGATTCGGAAGTGCTCCCATAAGTCGACTAATTCATTAGTCGACAACAACAGGGCTAGTGAAGCAAAAAAAAAGTTGTGGCTCCTCAGACATCCCCCTCCAACACATTATATCGTAGTTGCAGAAAAGCTCCGACTGGGACACCTGCAGCCATGGCTCTCCTGGAAGACCCTATACCGATTGCGAAGCGAGGTGGGCCGCTGCTTATTATATTAAATGTAAAACTCTTAAATTGTGGTCATAACCATAAAGTCCATTTTAAGAATTTTAAATTTTGAACGTGATTCATATTATGATTCTGATAAAGCTTCCATTTTAGGCCCCCAGGTCTGGTGGGGGTATTCCGATGAGCCATGTATAACTGCGGTGCCTCAACGCAAACTATGGCTCACCTCCTGTCCTGCACTATGTGTGGTTCCACGCGCATTCTGAGGGACCGGTCCGAGGCCATCACCAATGCCATCACCCGGCAGAGTTCTGGTCAAACTTTAATTAAAAAAAATGGGAAATCATCGACACGACGAAGAAGAAGAACAGCCAAAACTCAAGCAAGATACATATGACTCTTAAAAACCTGCGCGCGAAAGTTCACTTCTCAAACTTGAACTTTTCTTGAACTATAACGTATTTTGTACCTATTGAACATACCTCCAATTACCCACTACCCAATATAACAAACCTTGCAGTAATTTACAACTATGCTTCAAACCAATATGGTGCCAAACCATTTCAAATTTGAAATAGAAAACATCAGACAAACATTAGAGACCAACAGCATTTCCAATTATGAATCCGTAACCACAGCAGGTAGGGCAGGACCCGGGGCGCTGCGGAAACAAGAGTTACCAATTATTGTACGTAGTTTGGACATACGCGCCGTGTGGCACTGCCCTCGGGCGGTTCCATTTTACGGCAGTGATATAAACCTTTTTCATACCGTAGCCTTTGATTTGACCTGGTATTGCACTCTTTGTAAAAAGGTTACGTGGACTGTTGAGCTGTTCGGTATAAGTATTATTTTATCTTTCTACATGTTCTAATTGAAGACATGGAATATTGTTTAGGTTTAAAGATTTTGTATGATTCATGTGGTAGTAAATATAATAATAGTTGTTTCGGCCAATGGCTTAATAGCCAATAGCCTCGACCAACATTTGAGGAGGCTCTCGCTTGGCAGCTGGATTCAGAAAGCATTACTTTTGGACACGGCGCGTATTGTCAGGAGGTTCCTCTCTCGAGAGCCCTGACCAGCGGTAGCTCGGACCCTGTTCCCGATGCCAATGGGCTACTATTTTTTATATTTTTTAAAGTTTTGTACAGGAATATTTAAAAATGTAAAACTTATGGTATAAAAATGAATAAAGGAATAATTAATTAATTTATTTAAGTTATAAGAACTCATGAATACACACAGAATTCAATAGATATCACAAATGATACATTAAACACACACAATACATTAAACATTCGAATACAACACAAAACAGTAACCACACAAAACATAATATGATGAGCCGCCTTGTTGGTTTAAGCGCTACGGAGCACAAGTCTTGGGATCCTCAGGTCGGGTATAGTGTTATTGGGTTTTTCTATTTAAAAAAAACCGGAACCTGGATTCATCTCCAGTGGATGGCTATTTAGTCGTCCATTCACCCACATTTCGCCATTTCGCCAGAATAGGTTACCTAAACCTCTGCCTCTCCTTATGAGACTAACAGACATGTAATAAACTTAATTATCTCCTTTCCTCAAAGCCCTCTTCCGTACTACAATCCAAAAACTGTTAACACAAACCTAATTGACACTGGCGAAAAATCTCGAACAACTCCGTAAGTGAAGAGATCACAAGAACTAAGAGCCCCAACTCACGGTCCAAGTCGCGAGGCAAAGTTTGCACATAGTGAGCGAACGCCTCGACTTGTGTAAGTTACTTTCAGTTCGAGGCGGACGCGTGTAATCGGTTCTATTCACTCATGTGATCGTGGATGTACGGCTTTGTGGACATGGCTTTGGTTTTTGTTGTTTTCAAGTTTTATACTATGCACTGCAGATACACAATACACAACATATCAGCAAAATTTATGAATAGGTTTAGATTTAGGTACACGATTAACAAAAATACGAATGTATACAAACGGCAAGTAATACTTGTTTTAACCGCGGTGTGTAAATGTACACTTCTTCTTCTTCGTGTCGCTGGCATGACAGTATTTCAAAACTTCGCCAGTACAGCCAGCAGCGTGGACCATTGATGTACCCAATAGACAAATTTGAACTTTTTAGGGCACAGAAATAGAACTGAAATTCCATACTACATTACGTGGATTCTTTGTGAAGTATCTGATCTCTTTTTGCTTACAATTGTAATTTCTTGGCCCAGTATTATTTTTGTTGGATGTCATCTTAAGATTCCTTCTTTGATTACAATTACTAACATTCAAACTGCCTCGTTGATCTAGTGGTCGCAAGCGCGACTGCTGAGGATGAGGTCCTGGGTTTGATTCCCTGGTCGGGCAAAGTGTTATTATTGCATTCCATCAGGAATTTCTCAGTACTAGCCACAGAGTCTGGATTTGCGCCCGTTTGATGGCAATAGGCTTGCCCCCTATTACATGGGACTTAAACATTATTGGCAAAATGTGGGTGTACTACGAGTATTATACTTTCATCGGGTAGGGTTAAATTGATCCAGTCAAAATACCTTATCAACAGTACCCAACTTCCTTGTATACAGAAACTTAGCGACAAAAACCATGTTCTAAATCAGACGTATCTGTACGAACATTTTAATACAAGTACCGATCGAGTATGAATAGATTTTAATAATGTAAAGCAAACAGGACGGCGCACAGCGGGTGGTATCGCGACAGCGAGGGCACAGATTCTATTCCCATCTGATGCAGTTGGTCTGTGATAACGTCGGTATAAAACAGCGGTTTGAAATAATGCTTCAGAGATGTGATAGCGGTCAGGGTATAAGTTCAAATTCAAGTGGTCAGTGGTGAAGGAGATTAGAAGTATTAATTTTAGCATTGTTCCTGATAGTTATGTATGAAATATGTTTGAATGTGTTCCATTCGCTTTACCACACACGTACAATCGTACATACGTGAACTTCCAACTTTTTCCCATTGGGACAGGCAGAATGCCACCTGCTCAGTCTTCCTTAGACCTTCTAATAGGAAGAAGGAATGAGAGCTCAATTTAGACGGACCAAGACACAAAATTCACCAGAAGTTGATGGTATTGGGGTCATCATAACAAAATAACTAAATGTCAAATAAATATTTTATAGCTTACAAACAGGATTGGACTTGCTCAAAACAGTGAGGAGTGGAAAGTAAAAAGGGCCCTTTGCCTTGCATTGGGTTAACACAGGCTGAAAATAAATAATAACCTGCCACAGTAATAAACTCCTTTAATCAATAATAAACACCAACCAATGAGTTATTAAACTTTTATTCAGTCTCAAAAATTTTTGCCATCTTCAAAATAATATGTGGCCGCTTTGGTACACAGATGCTACTCCCAGATAAGCCACTAACAAAAATTCTCAACTCAACACCAGCGACTTCTAAATCCACCTTCAGATATAAGCATCGTGATAGGTCGCGGCTGGTCTCCGCGACACCTCGCCTTTCACTGCAGATTGATAATTGTGGCGCCAATGATAACAGATTAGTTTACTGCTAAAAGTCACCACGATTTTAGAACCGGTTTATTTTGATAAATGATTTTGTGGCAGTTAAATTCGCGGAGTTAAGATACGGGAACGAGGTTAATTGTGATAAAATTGCAATAAGAAGATTTTAATCATTGCTGCAATTTAATTATCAAGGGATATCGCTATTATCAACAGGCTTGTGAAATCAGCAGTTCTATTACCGGAATGTCGATAGCTGTTTGGGGTTAAAAATGTTGCAAAACAATATTATAGTTACCATAAATTTCGTTGCTTGCAAATGACTAGATCCACCAAGACACCATAACAATGAAAAATTGCCAAATAATTCTATACGAGACATTTTTTTATCAAATGCAATCGGTTGGACAGGTTGAATCCAAAAATAAGCTATCAACGGTCAAAACTAGATCCAAAATGACTGTGGCTGACACCATTCCGCCAATAAGCCGTACACCAAAAACCATAATTCATTGCCCCATAAAATTCGTTGTAACATGCCTGCCTGCCTACCCGCTGACTGGTAAGTCGTAAAGATAAATAATCCTAACGCAATCAGGATCATTAAGAGCCAAATGTAATACGTATGTATCGTAAATCAATTTTAGGGTTCCACGGTGTGTTGTAAAAACTGTAACGAGGTTTTATGACTTTCGTCGCGGTTCTGTATGTTGGTATTTGTAATTGGGCGTTAGATGATATGATGCTGATATTGATACAGAGGGGCTTTTTATGGTGATCGCGCAATAATTGTGGCTATCGTCGTGGCTTCTTGTTTTTACTTTTATTTTCAAAAATCTGAGCCACACTCATGATACCATGATGTCAAACGGGGTTCTGAAACAAAAATTGAATCAAGTTAACAACTTCTTATGAAAGCTGCCCATCGTTTGAGCAAAACAAAGAATAAAAAATAGGTTTTATTTTAAAAAATGTTTTGAGCTTGCACGGTTTATAACTAAATTTATACTGTTAGGGGATAAATCTTCCGTGATTGTCTCTCATTTTGAGCTCCCAATATTTCAACGCTGTGATTTATTTTCCATCCACCCGCATTCTCCAGTCAACCCGCGATCATGGCGTTTGCAACAGCGTCGAAATATCGGGAGCTCAAAATAACAGACAATCACGGAAGATATCCCGTAAGTGATTGGGTTTTTTTTTTGTAATCCATATTTTTTGACAAGTATTTATTGATAAGTAACAATTGCAACTTCGTCGTCGTCGTCGTCGGGCGTCGTCGCCGAGGCCTAGAAAACGCTGATGAGAAGACTTAGAGGCATTTGCGAGAGATTGGCCGGAGAAAACCGCACGGAGAGTAGAGTGGAAGGCTATGGTGGAGGCATTTGCTCAGCAGTGGGGCAAAATAGGCAGAAAAAAAAGAATAATGTCATCTCAAAATCCTCTTAGAGAAGACTAGAGACTTCAGTCCTTATTTAGCGGACACCAGCTCATTATACAATACACAGCCATCACATCACTCATAATAATCATCAATTTCAAAACGACCTTCAAACTTACATCACATTTACCTCCTTATCTCTAAGTGTCCTCAGCTCACCATATTTCTAAGTGCTCATCGGTTTCGATAATAAATCACTAAACTCTGACGTCAAACCACACAATATCACCAATTTGTCATCAATGTAGTCGAAGAGAAAGCAACCAGCTTCTGTGTAGATAAACGAAAAAGGTGTAATTTGTTGTCGCTACAAGACTCCTTAATTTTTTGGACCATAGATTATAGAAAGAGATGTGTCAACGGTGTTTAAGAGCAGTAGTGGCCCACAGTGGTAACAGAACCGACTTACGAGTTAACTTATAACTTATATAGGAATACCTCATGCGTTTCCAACCAAAGGGTTATTTCACCTATTTATGTGCGTACCTATGAATTATTATCACCATCATTAAAAACTAAATTGTATTGTATTCACTGTAGTTGTAACATTTTGTAAAAGTTAAACGAACGGCTCGCCAGCACACAGCTGATAAGCCCAGAGCGATTTTCAATGTGTGGCTGAAACCAAAACTGTAACTAGCATAAGTATTTTAGATATTAAATAAATAAATAAATAAAAATAATTTCTACAGAATTTTAGCGGGAAACTATGTTTTTTCTGTCAGGTACGTTATCATATTTTAAAACCATTTTAGAAAGTGTTAAAAAACAGTAAGTCGAAATCTACTCATACAATAGATATTTAAGCAGCCAATGCAAGTGTAATTTTTTGGTTTCAATATCAATTCTGATCTCTGAACCCAAACATCATTTTGATTGACATTTTGACATAACATGATTTCTTCTCAAAATTGCGTAGGTAAAATAGCATTCAAAGAAGTGTCAGATCTTTATGTTTTTCAATCATTGACCTAAATGGTTAATGTTGTAAACGAACTGTAAGTTAAGTTTAGGCGTTAAAAAGCCTATTAACCTATTTCATTTGAAAGTTACTTCACATTTAAAGTACGAATTTGTACAAAGAAACTTTAACTCTACCTTTCCGAACGTAAAGTTTAAAATGCATTTACTGTACCCATTCCTATATAACGGAATACGATAAGTGGATTCTATTGTATGTGTTCTAAGCTACAGAAGCTAATAAGCTATTATATTGTTGTGTAAGCCATTTATATTGGAATGACCCCGAACTATCGATGACCCCAGAAAACATTGGGTTGAGAAATGTGAGCTTTTTTCTTCAAGTTGGTTACGTTTTGTTAGTATCGTAGTTTGTGATAGAAACTAATCTTATGTAAGTAGTATATAGTACTTCTTTTTTAAAATCCTGTGGGCAAAGATATAGTGACATTCTACCAGCAATAACTACGATGCAATAGATCAATAATGTATTGATTGACATAATCTATCGAAGAGCTTAAAAATTAAGACGTTTTGTTAATTTTATTAAAAATTGCTGTAGAAACTCTTTGAAAGCGATTGACAATCGTATAGTAAAGTAGTGTGTACAGCCTGATCCCCAGAATTTATCATGTAAGTTAGTCAAAAGGCAAAAACCAAGAGCCATTAGCCATTAATAGGAGGAACAAGTGCTGCAAACTCCTTTATGAATACCTTATTCCAACAAAGTAACGCAATTGCCTGTTAATGATGATACTCAAGATTACGATAAAAATAAAACCCTGAAGAATCCATCATACTTGAAAGAAAAAACCCTTTTTATTCATAAAGCATGAAATCACCAATAAATCTTCCCCTAAAACTGAAATTAAGACATAATTTACATCCAAACCCGATACTTTCAAAGCGCAGGTGCAACTAATTGAAATCACTAATGTATTTTTTTGTTGCCAGTCTAATTAATTTATATTTTAATGACTTTCTAATGGTTTTTTTATTAATTTATTGGGGCGTTATAAATTTTTCGTGTTGCGCACACGATTATGGATGAAAGGGTTGAGTTATTTCAACCCTAGCGGGGGTGGAATTGGAATTGTGGGAGCTAATTAAAGGGGTGATACAGACGACTTGAAAATTAAAGTTTGAGTTCGTTGACTTTCAGAAAGGAAGGATGTTGTGATCTTGCCGTGAGGATTGTATCTGCGAGGCAATGAGTTCAAAACAATGAGTGTTATGTTCAACAACTGAACCTTTATTTCCAACGTATGTTCAGCAATAAAGATTTAGTTTGATTTGTTTATTTTAAATCTACTGATAATATTATGTCTGTTTAGATTCACAAAACTTAATTGCATAATAAAATAAAGGGTATTATTTAAAAAAAAAAAACATTTTTATTCTATTCTGTCCTTGAATAGAAAAAAAAAGGTTTTTTTTCCAACCTTGCCTTGGAATTGATATGCTTTTATGAAACTTATGTCAACACAATAGCTACAATTTTTTAAAATTTGTTTTAAAAAATTAAAATTACCGGCCAGGTGCGTGTTGGCCTCGCGCACTAATGCTTTCACCGTCCCTTACGATTTACAAAGAAACATTTTTCTAAGTTAGAATTAGTGAAAAAATTAAGTTCATCCCTGTTAATATTTTAGGTATTTTTTCGTCTTTAACACAAAACAACTCAAAAACTTTACGTAGGTAATTCCAGGAAGTAACAGTAACGTACAAAACAATTTGGATATTAATTAAAAAGTCAAAATAATACACGTGGCCGACATGGCCAGTTATTAGGGGCTTGGTGTGAGGCCCAATTTACATACATTGTTGAGCTAGTACTTATCTGCACACGTTTTTAATCTTATTGTTGTACGATGAACAATTTTGAAGCGTTTGTAATGTTGAATTTTAACCCGTAGGTGAAGCTAAGCGATTAATTGAAAAATGATTTAAAGATTTTTTTTTTTTTTTAACAATGTAAAACATTTATTATTTATGCTATACTATACATCAAAATAACTAACTTATTAATAAAATTAAAAAATGGCGTCAAAAAACTCCTCCTCAACGCAGTCAACTGGTAATGTACCCAAGAGACTGGCGGCGTTGCCACGTTGTATGGCAATACTAAGCCGTTGGCCAAGGTAAAAGCCAGCCCTTGGGTCACGGGAAGTGTCAACTAAGCGTTTGGAAATGTCCTTGAAAAGACTGTGAGCACTTAGACCCCACGGACCTAGAGTGAGAAAATAATGGGTGTACAAATAGGTAACCAAAATGCACTTGTCCTCCAAAGTTCCAATTTTTTCACCAGTTTTTTTTTTTACCAATATTTTTATTGTTATAACTTTACTTTAGATACCTCCTTGACCCCTGTACTATTCAATGCATCCATCAACACAGTGTTTTACGTCTGTTACATTGAGTCCTACCGTTAAACGTGATTTTCCAACCAAAAAAAAAAACTCTTTTCGCCGCAATAATTTTTGCGTAGAGTTACTTAATTTGATACACGGAATGCTTGGTTGACAGCTTTATTGAAGGTCCGTTTACAATTAGTATAGATGAATTCAAATTTCCAAATCCGATGGTTATTCAGACTCTCAGTCTCAGGTGATCTGCTGATTATAAGTAATAAGTACTTTCCCTTTCACTTATTTATTTACGTACAAAACACTTAAAAGGAAATTACATTAGAATAAAAGAGCACAAAGATGTTGCTTATTTAGTTAATTATACATTTCTTGATCTGGGACACAGACACTGTTTGTAGAAAAGACAATACACGAAAAGTACTTTTCAATACGCTCTCTCGAAAACTGGTTCTTATTGCACTACGATTAGGTTCAACATGAAATTTATTTCACACGCGTGGGTTTTTAATATTTTTCCGCACACGTGCGGAAATAAAAATTTCCACAGATAACTATACTAATGGGTTCAATGAGTATAGCTGTCGGCGGTGATTGTTTTTTTTTTTAATCTCGGCGAACAGATACTTATGCGTTTTTACGGCGTAAATATTTTTTGAGTATTTAAATTGTGTTTATAAATAGAATGTCATAGAGCATGATTATTTAAAACAAATATTTACTTTTATTAATAAATTAACATTTATTTGTGTTCTAAATTCAAAAATATTTGAAATTTATATTTTTCATATTATGATGTTTAGCGGTATCATACCTTTGCTTCTTCTTCAACCTGGCGATAGCAAAGCGCGGAAAAAAAGCAAATTAAATCATAGCTTCCTAATAATTCCTGACAAAAATACTTTTCGTTCTAATATTTTATTTCTTCGAAAGTGTTACTGCAGTTCTCGGCTCCATAACACCCTCGCCTGCAGCTCGGGTGTGAATTCCGCGCTCGAATGCAATAACAAAGTTTCCCCACATATAAATCAAAACGTACTATTCTTGTATCCAGTTTATTCCTTAAATTCCGTGACATCCAAAAAAAACATAAAGAAAACAAACAATTAATTAAATAATACGTCGAAATAACACATTAGCTAAGTTCCCCGGCATCGCCTGTGATTAAAGTAGCCGAGTGAGGTCGAATTTACATACATGCCGTTAAGGCGATGGCGGCAATGAAATAAATGTAAAAAATTTAATCAATTTAAGAGATTTAGTACAAAGTATAAGCTTTAAGTAGAGAAGGAATTACTTTTGATGTTTAAACCGAATGTTGAAGATTTGTGGAGCACGTTTTTCATGTGTGTGGTTTGTGGTTTAGGTAGTCCATGCACCCATTTGCAGGACTTTGATGCAAAGAAATGAACTGGAATGCAATAGTGTAAAGTACACGTAGCTAGGTACCTAAACGTAGAAATAATGCATTTAGTAAACTATGAAAATTATAAACAGTTTACTATAGAGTCAAAACTGAAACATATGTTTTCTTTCAGCATTTTATCCAACAAAACTTAATGTCGCAATATAAAGCTTTTACAACTATTTTATCTCTCTCTTTAAAATCACAATTCACATTTATCAAACGAATTAACAATACACACTATTCTGCGAAACAGTTCCATTAGCATTTCCACGAAAATCAACCAAAATACTCGCAGCAAACATAAAGTTATCAACAATCAGTTCGAAAACTTAAATTCCACTAAAACTGTATCAGTAATTTCCAAGAAATGAGCCTTAACATACACACATTGCGAACTATTTAATTATACGCCGACAAAGCGAGCCCATAGCATCGATCAACGAAGTCGACATTGCTACAACTCTAGTGAAAAAAAAGAATCGTTGTTAACCCTAAAAACATCATGGGTCATTTAAGGCACAATTAAAATAGCTTGATAGTCGGCAAGTGGAGTGTTACATGTTAGATTATTATAAGGTGAAGATCTGAGATAGTAGAGTGCTGGTAATGTTGCTTGAACACATAATAATTTTGAAGTGATGATTCTTAACGGGAAATTAAGAGTTTCTTTAACTCAAACCGTGACTTGGAACTTTGATCAGCGTAAATACTGTGGAGATTATTTGATACTAGACTAGTAGTTTTTTTAACTTAGCCGAATTATGCGAATAAGATCCACAAATGCTAAAAGTCGAATCAAATAAAAAATGTACACTTCACTGTATGTTATTTTTTATAATTACTTCAGCACATAAAATGCTGATAAAATTCTCTGAGTCACTTGTGATGTCACCCGTGGAAAGTCATGGGGGGTTTTATTTTTAACACCATACATAATCGTACCACGGCACAATTTGTCAACAATCTAATTTTAATAACATTCGGAATGTTACACGACGAAAACTCAAGCACAAATAATTTTTCAACACTCGAAACCCCACACTCCGGCCTCCCTTCTATTTATTATAATATAAACAATTAGGCAGCTATTTATCACTAACGCACATCGTTCCACGGTGAATACATATTAACACTACAAACGTTGCATTTATAATTACGATAAAACCCACTCAGTCGTTGCCGTACTTTTGAAATTAATTGCCGAGGTCACGCGAAGCCACCGCCGTTTTTTTAGGGTTAAGGTACCACGATCGATTGACACTAGGGTTGTGGTGATCACCGTAACCTACTTAGTTTTATTTAATTACATTTTTACGGTTATATCATTTGTATTGTTTTTTTTTTATTGCCTATTGTGTTACTGTTAATTTCCGTCGTGATTTTAATAGGTGGTTGTTTTAACACCTTCGGAACAATAGTCTGTGGTTTTATGATAGTGTAGGGATTTAATGGACTGTTTAGAAATTAAAGGTCTTAGCTCCTATCTGTCTAATTATACAACCTGTGTTTTAAGTTTTCAAAATACCATGTTTCCCACCATGTTTTAAAAATTGTTCCTGCAACCTATGCGCGATTATACAAAAGGTCAATTAAGGACATGTAAAGTAAATACTGATACAAATTCTCCAATAGAAAATAACAATTTCTCATATTTTAGATATCCTAAGGCATTCGATTCGATCAAAGTTTATTTAAACATCTAGTGCACAATACTCGTTTAATTTAACATTGAATTTCTTTTCAATCCTTTCTCAAAATAATAATGTATCGATAACGAAACAGAACATTGTTAGAAGAAAAATAAATTCAACGCGAATAATAGAAAATCTTGCGAAAATTCAATATTCCGAAGGGTTATTTCTTAATCATTTACGAGTATTAGCCGTCCCTCCTCCGCCGCCCTTAATTTCGTATAGCGACGAAAACATAAAAGGGTTGTTCAGAAAAATTATATAATTTCAATTGAATTAAAATTAAACTCGACGGTAATGATTTGGATTTGATAAAAATAGGAGGAAGAGTATTAGGTTGCATTTAAAATAAAACCTGGAAAGAAAGAAAATTTAAAAATACTTTTCTTGTTTTACAAACAAGTACGAGTAAGTAACTAAAATGTAAGTTGAATAGGTAGGTACCACAATAATATGATTTCAAAATTCATAATGATTTTAATGAAAACAAACACCCCATTCCAAAGTTGTGTCTATGACAGTCGGACAAACGGAAGCGGAAATGAACACTTCCTTCGCCAAAATTTTTAAAAGGCTTCCAAAGAATGAAATGGGGAATATGACAGGCCCAGTTTTTGGCCTAGGGGTGAAGGGGTAATAATTATCTGCCTGTCAAAATAGGGGCTGATTGGTGCAAATTACGTATTCACGGGTTTTGTTAAAGTTTTGTTGATGAAAGAGGGGTAACTTTAGTAAGGGAGGTGGAAAGAGCTAAGTCGCCGAGTCTAGATGAACAAGTATCTATTTAGTTTTGAAGGGTCCTTTTGTTTCTCTTCTTGTATAAGTACAAGGTCAATTTATTAATTAGGCACCTGTCAACCGAAAATTTGTGGTAATCATTCTGTTACAACATTGTTTCTTGTTTATTTATAGAAGTACCAGCAGAGAGCTGAATAGACTATAAGACCTTGCCTAAAATTTTATTATGCAATATTTTTTCATCTGGTCTGTACTACTTTTACGTTTAAAAAAAAGAAGCTTAAATTCAAACGTTTCTAATACCAGTTCATATTTTAGAAACTCAATTTGAAAATGGAATCGCCATTTTCGAATTTACTTTACAATCCTAGATTTATAATTCGGGTGCGTTCGCTCCGGTGCTCTCGGTAAGGTAACGCTTCGTTACACAAGCCTTGTTTGGTGTTTAATTTAAAGTACCCTCCAATTGTGCCGAACCCTTTTGTTTACGAACTCGGTTGATTTTTTACGTTTTTCACGATCAAAGGGATAATTGGTGATTATAATCGGGGTTTAGAACAAATGTGTGCGGTTGTAACAGCTCTGGATAGATCGGTGAGATTTTTTTTCGGTTTAATATTGTGTTGCAAATTTTGTTCTATTAGGGTTGGTACCCTTAACATCGCATCGTATCTAATTGTAGAAAATAAATCAAGAAAAACAATACCAACCTAATTTATTAGGTCTTTCAGGGTAGGCATAAATATATGATGAAAGTATGTAGTTACAAAATAAGGACCAGCAGGTTCATTGCGATTGCAGGGTATTTATAATGGCAATACCATAGATTTTGATAATATTCTAGTTCATTTATTACGTTAACAAGTAGAAGAATTACTTTCAAATTCTTTCTATTATACTACTTTCTACCATTATTTCTATCACGATCTGAAGGATTGGGGTACTAGTTTTTTTGCAATGAGGCCATATAATAAGTTTCTCAGAAATAGCGTGATCTATAGAATTTTGAAGAAATGAAAGAGTATTCTTGTTGCGGAGATACCTCCATTATGGAAAATATTTTTAACGTACTTTAATTTGGTTATATTTACCGCTAATACAAAATATCACTACTATATAACATTGAGTCATAGTGCGATTGCGACATAAACATAACAAGGGAAATAGATTACTCAAAACCCCACCAAGTTCTGATAAAGAAATAATTTATTTCTATAATTAACAATTGTGATCTTTGAACCCAACTTCAATTGAAACTCTAACCTAGCAAGTCATTAAAACAAATGAACGCAAAACCATCGAGGCGCACGTAATAACGAGTTATACTGTAGGGGTAACAAAACGCGCTTTAGTTAAGTTTCGAGTAACGTGGTAATTAGCGTTCGCTTAGTGACTGAGTATTTTGTATTGAATTACTGTTGTGTTCTTGATTTCTGGTTGTATATCTTAGGAAAGGTTTCTGTTATATATTTTTTTCTAATATGGTAGTGTCGGCCTCGACTTCCAGATCGTAGGTTGAAATTGAAACTCAAGAGAGCATTTTTGTGTAATGTAATGTATTTCATCAGCACTACTCTCTAAAGGTGATGGACAACTTCGTAAAAAAACTGGCAAGCCCTAGAACCGAAAATTCGGAGACGTGTAATGTTCACCAACCCGCACTGGGCCGGGCCGTAATCCAACACGCGCGCGTCGTGGATTACTGCCCCGCCCCTGTCCCAGCAGTGGGAACGTTTTAGGCTGCTTATGTTGAAGTATATAATAATCATGTAATTGGCATAATGGAATTCATAATTAAAATATTTAAATTACAAATCAAGAAAAAACATCAATTCTACCACCAGTTCACACAGATATTACGAGGTTCATATATTGCGATCAGAACGTTCTCTCACATCGTGTCTGAGAAGAGCACATTAAATGTCTTTTCAAGTATACTTGAAATCTTTGCACCCCTTTTCCTAATGACATACTTATAAATACGCAATTTAAACTGCCGTCTAAAGACGTCATTAACTACCTAATTAAAATCAAATCAGCCTTACAACTCTAATAATTGGCATCGTAGAACCTTTCACTTTCAGAGATCACAACCAGAAGCGAAATGCTACCAAAAATTTAATTTTCAATAGTACGTAACGTTTAGCTTTAAGGGCTGATTTCACAAAAAATTGTTAGTTATTAAACGTCTCGTTAAACTTTGACGTACTGCCTCACTATGAAAAATAGTCCGTCAATAGAACATTGTATAATTAGTTAATAACGTTCGGTAAACCACCACGTAGTGTGTGTGTGGGTTGGTAGATCCTATGATGATGTTTTTGATTTTTTTATCCGTGAACATATCGATCTCTTCACGACATTTTCCTTCACCATTTTGTGATTAAAATAACAATCACACAAATAAACGCGCCTGTCTGGGTTAATACCCATGACATACCTTCTCGTTAGTCAAGGCCGTTAATATTAACTTGAGATTAAATGTCTAACAGAGCTTGGTGAAAACGGGCCTCAGCTTCATCAATTAAGAAAGAGTTAATTGTACATCAAAACGTGAATACATAAGTTATTCATGATTTTGAAGCGAATGACTGGAGTAGACCCATTGCACAAAGTGAATTCTTAATACACGAAATTATAAACGTTTAAGATGCTTAGCACGGGTCTGATTTGAAAGGGGAATTAAACTAATGTTGTGAAAGCGGAAAGGAGGATGTTAAAAGAGCTATAAATACTTTTCAAATGGAGGATTTTAGTATTAAATTTTTGCTGTAAATGAGCTTTTGAATTTTACAAATTGGCTCGAAAATGTTCCCGCTGAATATGAAACCTTATAATGTACGGTAATGTGACTGTCTACAAAAGTGGTGCAAAAGTCAAGCAGGGTCCAAAGGTTGACTAGTTGAAAAACCTGCTTTTATACTGTACAGGTACTCTGGAAGTGTAAACTAAATTTGAGGTCTAATCATCATGTTTAGCACACTCAATTGTGATCGCAGTTTCATCCACAACCCAGCACTCACTGGGTTGAGCAGGTCCGCAAGGCAATCGCTCCAAGTTAAATACTGGTATTCTGCTGCATTCGGTAAGACTGGAAGCTGACCTCAATAAAGATGGGGAAAGGCTGGGCAGATCGCTGCTCCTGTTCATTTCATCGAGTTTACCAAGAGAAAATTTATTAATGTCCATCTTGAAAATAGTTGTAGAAGTTCAAAACACTTTTAAAACTACATCCTAAGATCACAGCATCCTTATGCAGGATGTCGATTTTAGCCGGTCGATAAGCGAAGCATAATTTCTTAAACTACATCTCATGTTGCGCAGATATCCAAACCAAAACAATATCCGCACATAACATAAGTTTGCCCACTTGAAATCTGTCAGTATTCCCCCCATCGCGTGTCCTATCAGCAACAGATCCTCACCATCTTATTGCGTCTTCTATTGCTCTACAAATACACATCGACACCTCAGTATTTGGACACATTTCTATGTCGTATCCACTAAGTCTTATGTCAATATTTGGTGTGTTCACCTCATTCCTAGTAGGCCCGCACTCCTCACCTACATCTGTATCAACTGAATCTGTACTCTCTCCAGCAGTGATACAGACTATATCATCTGTAAATAAAAGTTTGCAAGTACATTGTAAAATATACAAGCGTTACGAATAATGTTTACTTTTGCTGCGATTTTCGACTCTGTTGTCATGATTTAAGGGTGATTTCCTCTTGTTTGCCGAGATGATTTTGTTGTTACTCTGCTCGGAATTTTTCTTGTGAACTACCAGAATTGTTAATCTTATTTAAGCTTCGTAAGCTCCGAATAATCATTTGTTTGTCTGTATGTAATTTTATCGCGGTTCATGTGAAATATGTCTTTATTACTCATGTTATCTTTTATAAGTCAGAGCATATCGGCCCATTTCTCTTAAATCTAATCCTCTAATGTGATTAGATTATTGTCTTGTCTTGTGATTTAATAACTGTATGATGTAATAATGTGATCAATAAAGAATTTATGATTTTAGATCAGCTAGTTTTAAAATACCGATACTATGATAAAAAAAGTCTTGCACTTATTAACTCTCTTCAAGTTCTTACTGATAATGGTTTGTTGAACAATAGTATTACTAAAAAAATAATAATATGTGTTTAAAATTTTTAATAAATCAAGTTCATACCAGTTTCTAATTGTACCATAGTCTATTCAAAAGCCCCCTAATTTTTTTTGAACTACTTATTTTAAAATACTCAAAGCGTTCTAAACTTTTTTCGTATTCCATGTTCGTAATCCAAGAAATCTCATGAAAGAGCATGCTTAAGATATTTTCTAAGAAAAAAAAGAAACACTATTCATTAAAAAATTGAGGCCGTGATCCCTGCCACCCTCCTTATCCCAAGAGGGATGAAATAGCTCCTAGTCTTCAATCGGGGGTTGATTTCCACCCTATCATTATGGGGCGGTGTGTTACTAGTTCGCTCTTCCCTCATTTGCTCGCACTTTGTCGTAGTTAATTGAAGACTATAGTTTAAATGTGCGAAACCAAGTACAGCGTAATTGGTTGTTATTTACTTGTGGTTATTTTCATTCTTGATATATTTTGAAAGACTTCATCAAAAGACAATCATAGTTGTATAAAGTTTTGGCTAGTTTAGTGTGTATATTGCCCATTGTCACTAAAAACCGTATTTTTTTTATTAAGGTATTCATTTAGTTGTCTTAAATGAATGCCTATTAAATAAAAGATCGCTGATAGATTTTCAGCTTTTATCATTGTAAAACCAACAAGGCGGGTTCTTCACTACGTGAGACCTAAATCACGTAGTGTTAGTCAAAACGGTAGTTTAATCATAAAAAAAGGTTTTGCTAGCATTTTTTCTTAGTTAAGTACATAATATTTTTGAATTCCACCACCAGATTTTAAGCAATGTTTTCTTTCGAAAGCTTAGAAATGCGTTACGATCGGTGTCAACATTTACTGTTCCGAAGTTCGTTTATTAAAGAAATTCTAAAGTGTACTTTACTTAAATTATAGCGTAAGTTTTAAGGCTATGATGTTGATGGCATACTAAAGTGCTAGTGATAATAATACCTGGCACTGTACTCTATTTTAATCATAAGTGCCAATATTTTATTCATCTTCATACGTGCACTTGAGTGAATTGATCTTAACTAAAACTACAAAATCTTTTAATATATTTAAGCTTTATGGCGTATACTACAAAAACCTTTTTGGTTTAAACCTAACTTTGGTCTCTGCGAGACTAATTCAATAGTGCAAAGTTACAAATTTCAAAACATTCGCACAGTCACGAACTTTCAATACTGAATGTTTATTTCATAAACTCTGCATAAGTACCAGTTACCTTATCTCGTAGATAATTTATTATGCATAGGGTCCATCTAGATACGGTGAAACAGGCTGTGAGTGTGCTACTACTGCTCAAAATAAGCGAAATCATCTCTTTTTCCATCTATGTGGGGGTCGCCTTCCAGTCTAACCGAAAGAAGCTGAATTTCATTATTTTATATGTAACAAGAGAACCTGGGTTAGGGACGTACCCCGAAGAATTGCCAAACTTAAGTGGCAGTGGGCAGGACACATTGCTCGCAGAACGGATGGCCGATGGGGCCGAAAAGTTCTGGCGTGGCGACCGCGAACCGGAAGACGTTGCGTTGGAAGGCCTCCCACTAGATGGACCGATGACCTGGTGAAGGTTGCGGGGATCCGCTGGATGCGAGTCGCATGGGACCAGTCAATGTGGCGACACCTGGGGGAGGCCTATGTCCAGCAGTGGACGTCTTTCGGCTGAAATGATGATGATGATATAACAACCGCCTGTATGGACTCCACCACCCATTTACTATAACTAGTAACACAACACCCTTGGTACGACTGGTTGACAAAATTTCAGCCTTCTGATTCTTTAAATTCCTAACTATAACCAGAAATATTAAAATACTCGAAACAATATGATCCCTGTACAAGAAACAGCCTCAAAGTCTTCATGAATGTTCACTGATTTGACGTTAGCATTAGAAGTCCTTCAGTTTCTTTACCAACTTACTACTAACGGCTTCTTTGGATTCCATATTTTTTTTAGTTACACGAGATTTAAGAAAAAAGACGTAAAAATAAGTTGTTGCCAAGTTAGTTAGTTTTTTACTTTCCCAATCTAAGTGGAAAACTTAGTGTAGGCTTGGAAAATATAATTATAGAGTTAGTCGAAGTACCCTACACAAAAAAAAAATTGTGTGAAATCAAGTAACTACAATTTTCCAAGATATTTTTTTTTAAAAAACCTTGCCACACACTAGTAATTTCTCCCGTATCGTGGGTACATTTACAAACATTTAAACACCCATACACAAACTGCCACTCACACACACGTAGCAGTGGCGTGCCCGCTCCCTTTCATTGAAAGGAAGGCAAAGCCCAATTATCACAACAAAGTTCAGCACAATATCTCCAAATAAGTACCTACAGATGTATTAAAAATTTTCTAGAAGAAAGTGAGAGGTCAGAAGCCAGATGCAAGCCAGCGGGTGTGAAAGAGAAAGCGTTAGCACCTGCCGAAACCCTTTAAGAAACCTAAAGAATGTTTTTTTTTTTTATTTGTTGAGAATGATTGTAAGCCAAGCCGGGCTTTTCGGCTTGTATGATAGGTCCGCCACTGACACGTAGCCACAGATCATATTATCCCATCTAGCCAGCGACTGAAAAAAAAACAATATTGAATTTCGGTCACGGCACCCAACCTCAGCCGAGACTAGCCAAGGACGCAAGAATCGAACCCCAAAACCTCACGGTCAGAAGTCGCGCTTGCGATCACGACAGCAACAACGCGACAACTTTGCTGTTCATATAGTCTACAGCGTGTATCAGAAACCTGTGATCATATTCAAGGGTTATCTTACTACTTACTAAATGCGAAAGTTTGTGATTATGGTTGGAAATTTGGAAGTTTTCTGTTTCGCGCAAAAACTACTGAACGGATTCGGCACACAGATACTTTATATATTTATTTAACACTTCAAGCACAAGTACAGAGGCGGACTTAATGCTATAGGCGTTTCCTACAACTTTTGGGTGATGCAGAGACAAGCAGTGGTAGGTGTATATCTGAAAATAATTTTCAATAATACTAAGACAAATTACAAGGATATATAAAATATTATAAATAAATATGTATCAAATACTTCAAATATATAACCTGAAATAAGACACAGAACACTTTTATCCCGGTACTGCGATGCCGTGAGACAATAACCAAACTCCATGTATAAGCACTAGCTCAACCCATAGAACTAAACAGCTTCCTTCACAGGACCAACATAGTATATAATCGTGAGTAAATATTCAGCAATTTCATAAAAAAAATTGAATACCTACGCTACCCAAATGTATGGGAAAGCTTATTTTTTTCGCGATTACGTCGTTAGCCCCATGGAGAATTTTTGACCCTTAAATATGACCACAACTTTCTGATACATCAGCATGTATATGCATATATATTGGCTTCACAGTACTATTGTACAATCTGCGCACAAATTGTCGGTCCCAATGCAGGCATTTTCCAAACACACTTGTGTAATCTCACATAAACACGTACTAAAAAATCAAAGTAGCTCAATTTGAGGCTTCCTACGCACTTGCTACTTTCTTAGGTCATTGCTCAGTTCAGTCAATCAATCAGTCCCCTATGGAGTTACTAGCGTGAAAATTAGACCTCTACGCTAAATAAAATTGTAAAGTGTAATAATGTAGTACCAGTATGGTTAGAAGTTCTTAAAGTTGTGTGGTAATGTTTATTTATTTTTAGAAGGTATCTTCAGAAACCATTTCATGTTTGTTACGAATTACTTTGTGTAAAATGTGAGGCCAGAACTGAACTGAACCGTTCTACGTTTGATTTCTGCTAATAATTTTAAAACCACGGATTATAGATTATAACTTTCATTTTTTCAACAAGTTCGCGAGGGTCTTGAATTTTATTTCCACAATAAAGGCTACAGATAGGCAAGTGATAACTCGTTAAGTTATAATTTAAAACAGAAGTTTCATTTGTAATTTGCGATAATATAAGCAGCTGTAATGTATAGTTTTTATTTCAGTATGTAAAGCGCTTTTATTTCACTGGCTTAAAATGAACAAGCAAAACTTAAAATATATCCATTCATTAATACTAATGATATGATAATGAGAGACTTACTCGTATACATGGTGTTTCTACTTTAGATATTAGAGAAATTAAATCAAGCAGATCTTCCGAACTTTTTTGGTTTTTTCTTAATGGTTATTGAATATTCTTCTCAATGCAGCAATGTGCGATTCTTTTTTATTCCACCTTAACGTAGTCAACTTTAGTTGTACCTTCTTTTACGTAGTTTACGCAAATAAAATCACACCCATACTAAACCACTTTCAATCAAGTAATCTTGAAGTTAAAACAAGTTATAAGTTTATTTAGTTAGTAGGCTATTTAAACGTATTTTGAATAGCCACTTGTTTCAACTCCAAGATTCCACACAAAACACCCTGTATACACATACAGGTTGTATAAAAACCGCAGCCTGATGAGGCGTATAATAGTTACAGTACCCTATATATGGATATTACGAGGTCCAGGGGCCCATACCGCGTACATTTAAAGTACCTTTTCACACCTTTGTCAAGGGACTAATAAAATGAAAGAAGTTTTATTTCTTGAATGGCTTTTAAAGTATTCTGAATTCACTTTAGGACGTGCCGACGAAATGTATTGTGTTTGTTGAGGAGTTCTCACTTACAAGGAATATTTCACTGGTGATAAAGTATAACCGGTTCTTAAAAAGGCATAATATCGAGTTTTAGAAGAATTTATATTTTATAGAACGTTGTCTTTGTCACTAATTCATGCCTGAGTGAAAACTATTTTCCAAAGGCATTGTCAAAACTTTCTGGCCGTTTTAAACCATTTTGATCGCCAATTCTTCCATCTGAGGGCTTGGGCAAGTGATATGACATTCTATCAGCGATAACAATTTGATATAAGGCTGGCATAAAGCTTATGTCAATGTCATATTGCTATAGACAATTGATAATGACAGCTTTTCAACGCATGTGCTGGGGCCTTAGTCTGCTATTGCAATAGTGTCAGAATGGTCTATCATTGATTTAATAAGGCCCCGCGCAGACGAATTACCCTTTGTACGCACGTCAAACGAGTTTCGAACGCGCTTCAATACGCCGTGGGCTAGGGGCCTTATTAAATCAATTATAGACCATTCTGACACTATTGCAATAGCAGACTAAGGCCCCAGATCGCATTCAGTTTTATTGATGACATCCGACCTTAGTAATAATCTGCCACAGTTTTATCTCATTTTCAAAAAATGTCAGGTGGACACTGTTGCCTATTTTCTTAATCTTCCTAACCAATAGTCGTTACATGAACCTTTTACAGAAGTTTAATAATATTATAATCATAATAAAATATTCCACGAATGTAAAACACATACAAACTTGAACGTACCTAGTAAAATAATCAGCCCGTCGATTGAATATTACTAAGCTAAGCAGCTGTGAGCCCGCTGTGCACCTGGAACTCTAAGTTTTTCTATCGCAAAGATAAGCGTCAATTACACATTATAACCATTAGAGGACTTGCGTATGCACTATCAGAGCCCCCGGCTGCGGCCAAGTCGGAACATGTTTTCAAATTGCTGTACGACCTTTTTCTTGGCTTGCGAATAAAAATGAGAAGAATATTAAAGCCTTAGAGACAAACTTTAAAATAATATAACTTCAAAACATGCCTTCATGAGCGCTTTCTTTCTTTATCGTGTGGTTAGTGCCTTACCTGGTGTTAGAGTTTATAGGCCGCCCCATGGGCCTTTGACTTGGCTTTACGTGCCGTCAAGAAATATCTCTCAAGCATGCTGGTTTCCTCACAGTGTTTCCCTTCACCGGAGCAAGTGATAATTATACAATACGCACATGAATCCGAAAAATCAGAGTTGCGTGGCTTGGGTTCGACTGACTGACACTCTTATGACTTGGCAGTTCGACGGTCACACCACTAGGCTATCACTGCTATGAGCTGTTTGCTATGAGCGCTTATGAAATGATAGAAGCCAGGTGAACTGTTCGAGGTTATCCTATGGTTACATCGCGCGTCGTACCCTTAAGGGTTTGAAACTTCTTGTTTATGTTATCATAATACTAAAATAATAACCCTTAGGTATGAAAAGATAACGTAGGCCTGACAACAAGTACCTACCTATAAGTACCAGGTTACTTAAAAAGAACGAGAAACAAGATACAACGATTCCTGTAGGTATATATAAACTACCCAAATTGATAGAGACTGTAGAAAAAGATACAATAACATTATTCCTTCGCACAAGAATTTCGACAACAACACAAGCTCTCTGTCCCCAAAATAAACCTACCCAAACATGACAAAACACTCGTCGAAACAAATACCAAAAGAAAATCAATTCAAAGGAAAAGGTTTTCTTCGTTAATTGTGTCTCCGATTCCATGTGTATCAGTAATCCGTTTACCCGCGATTGTTTTTAGCTAACATCTCCCGATCCGTTTGAAACACGATTCTTTGGAGCCGTATCTCGGCTGCCATGCCGCAATTACTGAGGCTGAGGATTTCATTGCCAAATATTTTCCTTTATCCGTTGAGGATGGGTGAAGGGAGAGGTGGTAGCGTTGATGACTGATCTGTCCTGTAAAAGTTTTTGGGACCTTCGCTAATTGGTTTCATCCTGATGACTGCGTTATTAATTAAAACGACTCAATTCTGATTAATTTGGCCGTATTCATGAAAGCTCTTTTTTCTTGCTTGTTTGTCAATTTGCAAGTTTTCCATAAAACTTAATGTTAGGAACCTCTGAGATGAAAAATAGGTAATTTCAATTAAATATTACAGAAAGCAGGACAATTTATTTGAGAAAAGCACAACTGACAGACAGGCATACACCAGTCATTCCCGAACTGTTCCGTTAGTACTCTAAAAAGTTGATCATGAAAAGATTGCTTAAGATTGTTCTCATTTCCGCTTCATCCCTCACTTTGGGCTGCTCCAATCCTCCCCCAGTGTTCATTATTGAAAGGTCGCAATATAGCCTGCGCCCGCCCATGCCGCGTCCCTTAATTAGGACATCTTCGATATTACGCCCGAAAGGTGTGCGACCAACGACTCGCCGAGATGTGTGACCCGATACTGTATGGACCATTCTTCATTCTAATATTGGTACTTTAATCCATATTTTTTTCTTGTCCCAATTTCATCATCTAATGTCTTACTTTTCCAACTATGTTGGGGCCTGCTTCCAGTCTAACTAGATGCAGCTGAATGTACTTTACATGGTGCGACTGCCTAGCTGACCTCCACAACTCAATTAGTACTGGGTAATACGATGCCAGACTTGCGGGCCACTAACTTCCTATAACGACAGTCAAAGATCTACAAAAATGCTGTGATTTCCCGGGCCCAACGGCTTATCGTGCTTTCCGGGGCACGAAAGAAACTTGGTATGGAATGGAAGGTCACCCATCACAGGTTGATCTTGGCAAGCGCGGAAACCTTGAAGCGGCCCCGTGCGGCTGTAATTGTTTGACCACGAGGTCCTGTCAAATGTCCTTTGTTGGTGTCTATTAGGTGGTTGCAATATCACTAATACTTGAACATATTTACACGGAGTCATTGTGTAACACACATAAAATCGCAAAGCTTTTTTCAAAAATAAAAAAGAGCGTTTTAGCCAGTAGATAGATTTTTCAAATAATTTGTGATGTGTGTTCATATTTTTTATTTTATGCAAGTGGTTAGGTAGGTAAATAAGATACACAGTTAGTTAAAATAAAGTAAATCGTCTACATTAATTCTCCTTTCTCAGATCTGCTGGCAGAAATTTCAAAGGTACCTAACCTATATACTCAAATATTATAGGTAGGTACCTATGTCATTTTCCTGTGTTGTCTATTGTGAGTGCATAAATAGTTATATAAATAAATCTAGATATAAAGAGTGTAATAAGACCCTTAACGAAGCCGAAAAGCACTTGTTCTCCCCGTCAATGCGATCATTTTTTTGTTCTAGACCATACCTTCTAGTTACGGAGATATTGGGGGTCAAAGTTCCAACTTTTCCAAAAGTTTTTTTTTTAAATACATGTTTTTAATGTAACATTTTTACTTTAAACACCTCCACGGGCCCCGTACTATTCAATCCTATACTATTTAGCACACTGTTTTGAGTCCGTTACATTGAGTTTTACCGTAAAACATGATTTTTCACCCCAAAAAAAAAAGTCGTTTCCCAGCAATAATTTTTGCGTTAAGTTACTTAGTTTGATGTACATAATGCTTGGTTGACGGCTTCGTGAAGGGTCTTGTTACACCCTGTATAACAAGACATTATGAGGTATTATATTTTTATTATAATAAATTATAATTATTAAGTCTGATTTTGATTAACAAAGTGTCATTGCGGTTTTGACTCATTTAACTGAAACTACTTAGACAGGATGCTAAGCTTTATGTTTTATAGGTTCGTTAGTGCAGGATTTACCCGTAAATTAATAAATGTGTCAACTCATGACTTTGCAATAAAATCCTGCACAATTTAGTAGGTACTTCATTGATTTTAATAAGTACCTATTATAATAAGTAGTTGAAAAAACTAAAAAACCCGTCTGAATAAACTGAAAAGCAAAAAACAAGCACATTTAAAAAATACATATATACAAAAATCACAACAATAAATGAATTTGAATTTAAAAGCTGGAAGCAGATGGGCCCATTTGAATATAAAATGATTAAGAACAAGAATGAGGGAACAAAGATTATATCGACAACGAACGGATTTGGTCGAATTTAGTCGAACGAAAGCGTATCAAACAAACAAACTCCCCACCACATGATAATATTAGTTATGGCACTAGTGAGGGTAGGTATAACTTTCTTATTCTTTATTGCACACAAAATAAAAATATACTTACATAGAAATTGCAATAATATACGAGCAGCATAAGTACAATGGCGGAGCTTGATCCAGAATTAGGTTTTCAATAATTAAATTTTAACCTTTCCGACATTAAAAGTATTTTGCTAAACCACAATAGTTGGTTATCCTGTGTGTTGGCAGTTTGTTATATTAAGGAATGGAGACTGATAATGATACGGAAAACCACATCAGGATTTTCTTGACGCATCACCTTCTCTGCTTATTAACTTCACAAATCCTGAAACGTCATTCTTACCTCCAAGGAGTAGGTTAATTACATGATATCCAGTAGGAATTCTTAATTTCAAATCATCATCTGCCTAGACTTTTCTCTACTCTGGGGTCGGCTTCCAGTCTAACTGGATGTAGTTTTATATGCGTATTTACATGTAGCGATACTCGATCGAAGCATTTTGCCTATCTGACCTCCACAACCCAGTTAGTTACTGGGTAATACGATACCCCTTGGAGAGTTTCAGGCCACTGACTACCAGCCTGTAGTGACTGTCATACAAATTACAGCCGGGACCATCGGCTTAACGTGCTTTTTAAGGCACGGAGGAAACTCGGTATGTATGGGTGGTCATCCATCCACGGACCAACCTAAGCAAGCGAGGCTTAACCTGAAGAACGAACCCGAGGGGCTGTAACTATTTAGCCATGAGCTAAGCCACATTCTTCTTCCATACATCATGATTATTTTCTCGGGTAAAAAGACAAATACCACTAGAAACTTCTCATGTATCAAAGTGATCCTTTTCCTCAGTCACAGTGGTCGCCTTATCTTCAATATTGTATCCTGCTAAGCTCCCTAATGAAACACCCGCTCATTTCGTCACAGATTTCCTTATAATTGGGACAATGTCACGAATTTTATTATCTCTTGGAAACGTGTGAAAATAGCATTACCGATTAGAATTGTTTATGAGATTTATACTAAACGAATTAATTAATTATTAAAATAAACAGGTGAAATGTAAACCCACTTTTCAATACTTAACATTTGAAAAACCATGTCCAGCAACATCTAAAGCGCAAGGCAGAGGTGTAACTAGTAGCACACCCACATATCGTCAGTTAAGTTCAAGTTCCATGTAAAAGGGGGCGAGCCTATTGCCATCAACAGGGTACAAAAGAAGATAAATCCTTGTTGGAAAAATACGATAGCACTTTTTAAATTATCTGAAAATATACGAATCATCTTTCACATTTCTGGTTAAACCGCAGTTTGTCAACACCATACTCCTTGTCCTCCACTCCAACATTCTTCACTATTTTAATCGCTAAACAGCTCAATTATTAAACCATTACCCGACTTTGTTTATACCCCCATCATTCAGGGAGGCTCATTAATCTGAAGAGAAAAAACTTTGAATAAACAGAATCTGAGCATTCCTGTAAGGGTTGGCGTATACTGAAGACGCGGGTAGACGCGACCTTTACACTGATCAAAGTCTAACCATGTACTGTTATTTTTTACTAGCTTATGCCAGCGGCTTCGCCCATGTGGAGTTCAAGTATTGCCTATGTTCTATTCCATACTATAATCTATCTCTATGCCAAATTTCATTTAGATCCGTTCAGCCGTTCTGGTGTGATAGTAACTATCCAAATCAAAATCCAATCAAACATAAGTAAATATCCATCCTTCCAAACTTTCGCAATTGTGTAAGATTGTACACAAAAAATATACCTAGATATTATCTATACTAATATAATAATATACTAATAATATTATAAAGAGGTGAAGTTTGTGAGTTTGTGAGGTTGTAGGGGGTAATCTCTGGATCTAGTGAACCGATTTTGAAAATTCTTTCACTAATAGGAAGCTACATTATCCCCGAGTGCCTTAAGATATATTAACAACGTGCCCGTGGGATAATTTCCGACCAAAGCGCGAGCGAAGCCGCGGGCAACGGCTTGTAGCGTATAAAAGCAAGCTTAACCCGGAATTGGGTTCTTTTACAGCAAACTTATTTCAATTAGGCCATTAAAAGGGCGCACTTTTGAACGTAAAACTTAAAAAGAAATTAAATGAATTTGATTCAAATTTCTCATTCGCAAGGAAAGATTCGTATGGAGAAAAATGAGCAACGACCTTCATCGGTACGAAAAGAGTACTTTTAAAATGTTTTATAAGGAACGTTTAACGCATGAATATGTCTTCGTCAAAGATTACAGATTGAAGGTTTCTGCTACCTTAGAAACTACTTTTGTGATCCTTATAAAATTTAATCCCTATGCTTGCCAAAGCGGCACGTGTAGATACACGTGTAGGAACACGTATCATAATAAGATTTATTATACGGGAAGTTAAATAATCCACTGTTCTCCTTGCTCGCAAAATCCCTTTGATAAAGACAAGAAGGATAGAACAGGATTTTCCTATTTTCCAAGAAGAGATACCTAACACGTGATTTTATATAACGATATTGTTACCGAGACTGAAGTAATTGCCTCACATCCTGTTACTTAAATCAATAGGTATTACTAAGTTGATTATTTTGAAAATAATGATTATGCCTAGATAGTATGGACACTTCTAAAAAAAAAATGCCCTCTTTTTTTGGTAGCTTGGTGTAGTGGTCGCCACCGCTAATGCTCAGAAAGAGTTCCTGGGTTCAATTCCCAATTCGGGCAAAGTGTTATTGGGGTTTTCTCAGCAGCAGCCACGGAGTCTTGATTTGTCCCCAGTTGATGGCAAAAGGATCGTTTCTTATTACATAGGATTTTAACATAACTGGTGACATTTAGGTGTACTATAGGGCACTACAACTTTGCGTAATCCTTTGGAGGCTAAGGACGTGATCTAATGCACTTCTCTCTCCATTTTGTCTTCACTGCAGTCGGGTAAAAACCCGTGTATCTCAACTACTACCCAGTGCACGACGTCCTTAATTCTACAAATATAAAGCTATACATTCGCGATCCGACATAACAATTGTTTTATACAGGAATCGTGTCGCCCTAAAACGAAACTTTGCACGTAAATAACTTTGAGGAAACCCTGGGGTCCCGGCTGCGCTGTTTATGATGATAATTTTACTTTTTGTAAACATTAATGAATGAAAATAAGGTTGGATGGGAAAGTGAAAAGTTAGAAGTGTTTACCCAGTTTTTTTTTTAATAAAAATGCATAATAATTTATGCATTAAAAAGTTACAATAATTTTGTCGATGACGTAGTACCGAAAAAAGCTTCTTTATTTATTTTAGATAACCAAGACTTTCAATTTAGACCCTGGTAACACGATCAGCCAAACAACGTGAGTTAGCGCAACATATTTATTTATATTCAGATTATTTTTTACATTACTAAACATGTCTAGCGTAAAAACGCTACATGAAAAATGAACAGTAGTTTTTGCTCACAATCTTTTTTGTGAGGTTCACCAACTATTGAAAGACCTCTAAGTTTAAAGCCGTAGCGACGATATTACAAGAGTTGTTTGTGTTTGAATTGTAAAAGTAATGTTGTTTTTACGCACACGCAAAGCATAAACTTGAACACCCCTTAGGATTTTTGGCGGGAGATCTAATTTCTCGGAAAATGTGCCCCGTGATGTAAGTCGGCAGAATCATAATTTGAATCATTGGGACGTAACGCGTTGCTAAGGTCGTCTGGAGGCGGCCGACTTGTCGGTGCGACAAAACGCAGATGCGATTTCTCGCTGCACTTTTTAAGCTTGACTACGTGCAATGAATTTGATAGTAGTACGAGTACGTAAAAGTTTTTCTTTTATATAAAAGTCTCATAATTTTGATTATAGTTGGCTGCTTGACTGTTGCATATGTCGGAGACGGTCATTGGTACGGGCTTGAATCACAAGTACACGGTGGTGACATCACGCAATCTACTTACAAGGCTACCCACACCACAGTGTCACTTGTCACAGAGTTAAGATGGTAAACTGTGAGCCAGGACGACAGTCAGTCAGTGTCTGATCGCGGTCGAGTTAAGACCTCTTGGAACTGTACCCGATTCATTGTGCCCCGTGTTATTTTGCTAAGTTGTAATCTCAAGTAATTCGTTAGTTTTGCTAGAAACAATGTACTCGTATCGCTCAGTGTCTTTTCATAGCACGAAACCCATCGTCTGCCCACATGATGCAGAAGCCTAGCGGAATAATTCCTGCCACTCCGACACATAAGTTACCTGACACTCCTTCTAGAAATATAGTTATTTAATCATTTATCTATTTCCAGGGAATATTGTATCAGTTTGCTAAAGTAAGAAGTTTGAGTCATCTGAAAGTAATGTAGGTAGTACATAATATTCAAAATTCTTATGAACGATGACTTGGCAAACTGGTTACTATTCTAGTACGTTACAGTAACCGTAATGATAAGTATTTTTTTCGTATTTGTACTAATATAAATGCGAAAATAACTCTGTTATCTTTTGACGCCATATCAGCTGAGCGTATTTCGATGTTTGGCATATAATATTGGGTACAAATATGCACTGGTTATTTATATTCTTCTACTTTCTTCTATTTCAACTCCAGACTCTTACTAAGAATACCATCATCATCAGCTGCCTAGCATTTACCCAACTGTGTTGGGGTCGGCTTCCAGTGTAACCGGATGCAGCTGAATACCAGTATTTTACATGGAGCGGCTGCCTATCTGACCTCCACAACCCAATTATAGTGTAATACTACACCATAACATAACATGACGCCTGTAATCCCGGCAGGGTTAGGCAGAGGTGTACCTAATAGGACGCCCACATTTCGCCAGTTGTTTAAGTCCCATGTAACAGGGGGCGAGCCTATTGCCATCAACTGGTCCCAAATCCAGACTCCGTGGCTGCTACTGAGAAATTCCTGTGGAAAAACCCAATCACAATTTTCCCAACCCGGGAATCGAACCCAGGACCTCATGCTCAGCAGTCGCGCTTTACTAAGAATATAGAGAAAACTTTCCACGACTGAAACCAAATCTACGACACAACCTTCAGCACCCAACATTGCCACAGCTAAACCAACACACAGTTCTCAGAAAACATCACACCACATGAGAAGCATCATCATCATCACCATCTCGCTATCAAAATGACGTAACCAATATTTACTGATCGCACATTCGCGAGATTCCTAAGATAAAAATGGAGATAATAATATAATGTGATCAAGAGTCGAATGATTCTCGTCGATGGCATTCCGCGCATGTTTACAAGATAACATTTACTGGTACACCGTATCAAAATTATTTGTTACACAAATAATAACGCATGGTGGAGATATGTTTTTTTAAGTCGCGGTGAGATGGAGAAGTTAGGTTTTTGAATAAGTTACTGGAATGAAGATGGAGGACTTACATTTTCTCTTTCTGTGTGTGTATCGTAATACCCAATTGCTAGGCTGTGGAGGTCAGATAGACAGTCGCTTCATGTATTATACTGGTATTCAGCTGCATCTAGTTTGAGTTGATGACTCTGTTTCAGAAATGATTTTGCGGCCTAATTAGGTTTCCTAGCCATCGAATGATAACATGAGATTTAGTCCAATAATTATATTATACCAAAGGTTAAAATAAGCAAACTAAATAGATAATTACATAAATTACGCAATTTTCTATAGAGACCAATCTACATTCAACAAAAGATTTTATACTTAATTTCTAATCATTTTTTAAAATCTGTTGGTATATTATTTCAAGGACAAACTCCTATGAAATGGCCCCAAAGGTCAGACTCGCCCAAAACCTAAAGTCTTAATTAAAATTCTAGGTTTTATGTTAATTTGAGACAATTTAGATCGAGAGCGCTCCAGAATTTTAGGCTTTGCAAAAATTTTGCATAACTTTTTGTTTAATTCTGAGTTTTTAGCGATAAAATTATGGTTAGGATAATATTAGGTCTATTCTTATTTACTTACGCTTTGTCTGAATAAGAGGGTGAGTAGAATTTTAAGTATTATTTACAATATGAATGCCTATATTATGTTAGATCCAGAGAGTAGCAAAAGTACTAAGGGTACTCTCGAAGCATCATCTGTAAAACCATTTTTAAACTATTTAAAGTTAAAGTCGGCTTTCAGTCTAGGCAGTTTGAATCGAAGACCAGCATACATCAGAATCTAAGGAGATCAGTATTTACGTAGAGCGACTGCCTATCTGACCTCTACAACAGGGTTGCTGGTTCTTGGATACATATTACTGGGTCTGGATCTCGGAGTATTTATTTTTCAGTATGTAAAATGTATGATAGTACTCCCACTTCCAATTTTTTTTTTTTATTTGTAAAAACCAGCAGTAATAGTACTTAATAGGTTCTGTAAAAATACTCAAAAAATCCTATGGATTAGGGATCATTCTGAAAGGCCATAGTATCGAAAGTTACAAATAATAAGTACACATTTTAACTTGTCGCTTAGTTACCAGTGCAATGCAAAAACATAATCATCTCCGTGATTTAAGTTTAGCAAAAGAAGAATAATTACTAGTACCTCATCATCCACCTACAGCAGTCCACTGCTGGACATACGCCTCCTCAATCGCACGCCATTCAACTCGATTCTCAGCAACTCTCATCCAGTTGCTAACAGCCACCCTGCGAAGATCGTCACTCTAGGGAGCCTGATGGCGTCCCACCTCACGTTTGCCGACACCTACCGTACCTAGTACCTACTTAACAATTATTTCTGTTAAAATAAATGATTAAAACTTCAAGATCTAATAACTTTTAATCCATTTAAATCTTTTAATGTCCACGCAGGGATCGTATCATAATCTAATTGGATCATAACTTTAAATTAAATCTCTTGAAACTATCAATAAGTAATTAAGGCCATAAATAAAATAATTTAGTTAAAAAATGAGCTTAGTTTGATTATAAATGTTCTCACTTGATATAAAGTTGTAGTAAGCTTAATTTTATTATAAAATACTGTTTCCAAAGTGTTATGTGTAAATATTGTGCATTTAAATAAGATTACGCATTGTATCTAATACACATTAAAAGTATCAGGGAATATTAGACTTTTTTTCAAATATGCAACAATTGGTGATCAAATTCTTAATTATTTACCTTTGTCTCCTACCAGATCAGTGGCTATTGTTTTGTTTTTAATGAATTACTGTTTTTTTGGAGACATCTGTACTTATATATATTATGTTAGTGCGTTGATTTACTGATGCTATCCGGAGCTCGTATTTCTAATCTGAACATATTTATCACGATTAGGTCATATTACAAAACCTACAATTTACCAAAGTGCATGCAACATGATAATAATGACATCACCCTGTATAGTTCCATGACCATACTGTACAATGAATTCATTTGTTTGATCAGATGTGCAAGTAATCAGTAATTCAATGTTTATTCGACTATTGTTTCATTTCCATGAAAACGCATGGTAATGGGGGAGTTTTAAAAGTTATATTTATTTTGTTTAATGTAAATTTTGCACGTGGTTTTAAATTTTATTCTGATTATGGCTACATATATAGTTAATAACACTGATGTGCTGCGCCTTTTTTTGGACGACTAGTTCAAAACTAGACCTGACTAAAGAGCAGGCCACACCGCCAGCTAGCGAGCGAGCGAGCGAGTTGGCGGAGCCAGGAGAGGGAAACTATATAAACTAAGCGAAGCTTCAGTAGCCAGCCTCAGAGGCTGAACTGCGAGAAGCCATCCCCAAAAAAAAAAAAATGATGAACTAAACTTAGTTGGGTTCACAGTCACACCGAAAACTACAGACGGACGGGCCAGCGAGGGGGCGATTAGCTTTGTTGGCATCGTCCGTCGTCGGATATTTCGTTCGCATTTTTTTATCGCTGACTTAGCTGAGGTGTGTTCGTGTTGTGTGAACCAAAGTATGAAAAGAGGTGAAACAATGCTCGCCCGGCCCGGTCGCTCGCTAGCTGGCGGTGTGGCCTGGGCTTTCTCTGGTGCTTGTGGGAAAACTAGACGCGAGCAGTCCAGTCCGGTACTAGTTGCAACTAGTCCTTCAGATGTTAGTTGACCGAAATTTATAGCCTCAAACTAACCGGGATTAGTTCGAAATTAGTCCGATGTTAGAACAAACCTTCTGACTAGATTCACAATAATCGCGACCAACTCCAAACTAAACCTGAGCCTGGACCAGGTGGCCTACCATGACATGAGAGCTATACAGGTCGTCTAGCGCCATCTCTTTCCCACACTGGAATTACAACTGCTTTAAGACATCATAGTAAGGGTCCCGGAAACTGGTTATGACCACTTCCAACTTAAAAGTTTAAAGTAAATTACCAAAACAAACTCAATACATTACTACGTAAGTTCTGAGCTACTGACCTAATGACACAGATCATCGCTGACTTACCACCGATCACCGATGATGACTAATTCCTTTCCTACCGACTCACACACGCTCCTATTACACAAAGGATCAGTTGTAGTGAGTTGTAACGCACATAATGGTCACTAACGCGACCTCAAATCGCTTGCATCGGGTTACAGTAATGTGAAACTTGAAATTTGTACTTGTAAACAAATGGTCATGATGTTTCGTGTTTATGTTAAATAGGACTGCTGAGCATGAGGTTCTGGGTTCAATTCCCAGGTAGGACAAAGTGTTATTGGGATTTTCTCTCAGAAATTTCTCAGTAGCAGCAACGGAGTCTAGATTTGTACCCGGTTGTTACTTTGGATGCCTAAGTTATTGAAAAAAGCAAAAAAGTATTATATTTCTCTCGATTGCAAAACGATAATAATAATAAAATTCAGACACCTATAAAACATTAAAAAGACCGGTGCATTGTTCGATTTCCTCTTTTCCTATGTTTATAATGGTTTGTAATACATAGTTTAAAGTAAAAGCCACATACAATTATAAATGTTTCACCACAGAAATCTTAATAAATAATAATAATCTAAATCAAGATGTCTGTGTGTTTCACAGACTGGAACCCACTTCTAGCATAAGGTTCTAACTTAGCATGAAGGACTACTAGTAAAGTGCATCCGATATTGCTAGTTAACATTAAAATTAATACACGAACAAGTTTCTAATTGTTCTAAACGACATCCAAACTTGGAATCCATGGTTTAGCAATTACTAGACCGATATTAACCAAACTTTAACTGACAAATCAAACAGTAAACTTCACACGCGTATTAATCCATTTCCATTCTGAAACAGTTACTCAAAATAAACCTAGTTTTGTTAGTTGTAGAGTTTTATTTCGATTGGAAGGTAAATGGTTGAGGTCTAGTTTTGGAGTTATAATTATTACTGTTATCACTTCACTAAGTAAGTCAGTTGCGTGAATTGATGATAATGTAACGTGCACTGACCGATGACGTATGCGCTTGAGTAGAAGTTCTATGACTTTCATTGTAAACATAGGACTTTGAAAGCTCGGCTTGCTAGATTTTAACGATGAAAGTTTGTACCTATGAGCCTATCTGTAACAAATTGATTAGGACAAATTCCTGTGCCGCGTCTGTAATTTGTCTGTACTCATCATCATTTCTGCCAAAAGACATCCACTGCAGGACATACGCCTCCCCCAAGTGCCGCCACATTGACCGGTCCCGTGCGTCTCGCATCCAGTGAATCCCCGCCAACCTTCACCAGGTCATCGGTCCAGCTAATGGAATGCCATCCAAGGCAATGTCTTCCGCTTCGCGGTCGCCGAAACTTTTCGGCCCCATCGGCCATCCGTTCTACGAGCAATGTCTGCCCAATGCCACTTCAGTTTGGCAATTCTTCGGGCTACATCGGTAACCTTGGTTCTCTTGTGGATTTATTCATTTCTGTTTCGACCACGCAAGGAAACTCCTTGGGTGACTTTAAGCTTTCTGATGAGGCCCATAGTCCGTACTGGTTTGAACATACCATATGTTGAACTTAAATGAAATATTACCTTTCAGAAAATAAAAAATGTACATACTTAGGTTAAAATAGCGCACATATTAATTTATTGTGACAAGTATAATAATGATTTTTTCTAGATATCAAGCTAAATTCCAGCAAAATTTCATTTTAATCTGTTCTAAAAAATAATCAGAAAGATAATTTCGCAATTTACCTCTCATCAAAGTTTTTTAATAAAAGAGAAAACCACTTTCCTCACAAACGTTAATTAAAATAACACTAAAGCTAACTCAATACCCATAGAAACTTAATTACCCATTAATCGTTACCAATACCAAAGCAGGGAGTGATCCGAGGACCATGGCTAACTGAATAGTGTCAGAGGTCAGAGGTCGGAGGTCAGCAATCAGTCATTCAGAAGCTCAGAGATATACTACTTATGTAATATCGTGATCTTTTGACCTTACCACGAGATTTCAATTGGCTTTTACTCTTTGTCGGAAGCTGGGCTCTAAAAGAGGGTCTTAATATTGTAATCTGATCATAGCGTACTGTGTAGTAAGCTCAGCGACCGAATACCACAATATGATCCAAAACAGGAAGCGCTGATGTTGGTTATAAGTGCTGCTAGGCTGAAGTGAAATATTGGGCTGGACAGATGGCTTAGACAACGCTGTCGTGAACTGGAGGCATTTGTGGTAGATTGGCTGGAGATTTCCATGCACGAGTAGAAGTGTAAAGCTATGGCAAAGGTTTCACTGCTTTGCCCAGCAGTGGGACAAAACAGGTTAATCAAACAAGATCATTATTAAAGAAATGACATCAGGAATTGCAAAACGATAGTCCGTCAAAAGTGGAGATTTGGAAGAGATTTACACCTGAGTGTTAGTCTCTTTTGGGTGGCCAATGGTTGAAGAAGAAGAAGAAGTAGAAGTTCGTCTTATAGTGCGTATTATGTTATACTGATGAGCGTGAGGTCCTAGATTCGTTCCTAGGTTAAGCTAACTGTCATAGGGTTTTTTGATAAGTAACTCAGCAGCAGTTTTGAAGTTAGAGCCCTTGGATTCTTGTAGGTACTGCGCCTGATCTGTCTCCGTTTTGTAATCGAGAGTGCCCCATTGTTCTTTTTACTGCTTTTATTACTTCTTTTATTGTATCTTATTACTGAGTCTCCGCTGAGATTGCCCAATAAGATATTGCATGGGCGATAGATTAAATTCTACTTCCGTATTTGACGTTCAAAAGCGCCCTAAGTTTAATTAAAATAAATGTTTTGACTTTGGCTTTGGGAGAAAACTGTCAGGAGCATTAATGATAGAGAAAGCTTTAACGGCCTGTACAATCACACTGTTCTCATACGTCCAATATAGCCTGAAGTTAATAAATTCTCCAACATCAACATCCCATATTTTGTCCACGTTCCCACATGGTACTAATATCAATTATAAGTATTTGCCCGCGATAAGGTACGGACTCAATTAATATGTGACTTAGATTGCGCCCGCGGCTGATAACTTCACAAAAATAGAACACCTAATTAGAATAACGGTTTTGTTTGACTTTGGCAATCAACCTAATAAACTAAATTGATTATTAAAATAGGCAAGAAGGTTTTTTCCTGTCGCTTTGGAAGCTAGTCTTATTTAGGGTACCTTAAAAATTTGTTGGGTCAGTTAGATAATTTTACGACAGTTGTCAGGGAAGATAGTCGAAGGCCGGTGAAGCAGACGAATTTTTGCGTGAAAAACTATGACAGATTGAGACAAATATGGCAGAAGATCGTTGGTAAAGTTAACATAACCTTAAAATCAAAGCATTATTACAACTAATCCAAATAAATAAATCTTTATTGCAGAATCCCAGAAGGTAAAATACAATACGAATCTGAAACTAACAATGTAGGTATAATAATGTTAGATGCCTGTACTAGGATAATCCTGTATCACAGGGTTCACAGGAAAGTATCCTGTATCAAATGCAAGAACTTTGAATTGTCAAGAAGTCGGTCAGTCAGAAAAGAGAAGCTAGCCCATTCTAAAGTGTAGATTTCTTAGAGAAGAACGAGCATGAAACTACATCTTTTTAGTCCCGGTATTATTGTAAATAGTCCTAGAGTATACCTCGAATAAGGTTCGATTTGGTTGGAGATCAAAATCACGATCTCTTGATTATCATGCTATTGCCTACTAAGTCCAGGAGTGCCCTACACCAAACTGAATTGATAATAATTTATTTGGTACATCGGTGTAGTTTAAGTAACATTACCTAAAATGCTGACCGTCAGCGTCAGCATTACCAAATTCTCAAAAAACTAACTCAAGATTGTTACGTCTCGTATCCTAATCAGTATTCATGTCACCGTTATTTTGGACGTCCTAAATTCTAGCCTTAAATACACAGGATGTTGCATTGACTGGATATTTACGAGTTGTCTAGAGGTCGCCAAGGTTCGAGGCAAATAGGTATGTATTAGTATTGCTTCACAGTATTTACAAGTTGTACTAATTATTTGATGATAATTAGGCGTATGTGCAGTTGTACGTTAGTAGTGAGCCAGGATTAAGATAAGGCAATAGTAAAATGCTAATCATTTACTTCGTCATCTGCTTAATCTTTTCCAACTATGCAGATGGGTTCCAGTCTTATCGAATGCAGCCAAATACCAATGTCTTACATGGAGCAACTGCCTATACCTCCAAAACCCAGTTACTGGGTATTACGATATCTCTTTCTGCACGCGTAGCATGACTACCGTAGATACGGGTTTTGTCGACGGAAGAAGCGACTAAATGACAGTCACCAAAAGAAATCTGTGGTCATGCTACGCGTGCTAGTCAGTCTTTTGAGCTACAAAGACTAGTCGACTATAATAGACTACGAAGACTGGGAACGATCTAAAAATAACAGCTGAGACCAACAGCCTCGCATTTGTATTATTATTTTTTAATTAGCCATAATTATCTTCACTTTGCTAACGATAAACTGACCGAAGCACCATCACCACCATCTCCACCGTCCATCGTCTGACCATCTGGTTTTCCTGATTTCCCTTAGTTAACTTATCCAAAGATGAATGAACCTCAAGTATGACACATCAAAGCCTTAGGAAAAGAAAAAAAAACAAAAGTGAATCTAAAAAAACTAAGAACAAAAAAAACAGTAAATAGCCAATAACTCAAGCAATATCATACTAAGACCAGCTAACCACTTACACAACCGTAATACTGTACCTCTCAAACCAATCCTATTTGTATACGAGGCCTACACCAATACAGCAATAAACCCACTAATTGGGGCATTAAACCATAGGCCAACATTAGAACAGTTATTCGGAATGACGGAGATAATAGGAAAACAAATAAGCCATGGTTTTATGGGCGTATCTTGCAGGCCAAGGTTAGGTTAGGCTTCGGTGTGGCGTGGGCCGCTAGCACGGAGGAGAGGCGAACGTAGCCATACTAGAAGTGTGCTTCAAGGTGCTATTGTTGTGTAATTAGAACTATTAGCTAACCGCGAGATGGAGTACACAGAGATCTGGTGTGTACCGAGAGTGATTTTGCTATACGATATTTTGCATTTACTGGATCCATTTATCTTCAGTCGTCTGCCTCTTTGGTCTAGTGGTCGCAAGCGTGACTGCTGATCGTGAGGTACTGGGTTCGATTCCCTGGTCAGGCAACGTGTTATTTGGTTCTACCATCAGGATTTCTCAATAGCATCTACAGAGTCTAGATTTTTGCCCGGTTGATGGCAATAGGCTTGTGTTACGGTGAAATGTGGGTGTACTATTTGGTTAGGTACACCTCTGCCTAACCTTTCAGGGATTACACGCGTGATGTTATTATATCCATCATATTCTGCGTTTAATAGATCCATTTATAATATCATCACCAGCAATTATATTTTTGTGATGATCACAAACCCGTTTACCATAATCATTCGAAGTGCAGCTGTGATCATTCATGGACTGATAACTGACTAAGATAATTAACAAATAAGATCATTTCGAAGATCATAATCAGAACCACTATGATATGCTGATTAAAACGTGACTTAAGCTTTATTCCTGATATAGGGAGCTGTCGTGAATACTGTCTCGGCGGCTCTAGGCTGGATTGGATTAAGTTACTTGATTGGTAGGTTTTAGTTGTATTACAGTTAAAAGTAATCCCTATATAAATGTTAGTAGCATGTTTGCTTTAACCTTTTACGTTTACATTTTACACAGTACCATTAAAAGTTTCGTTAGTGTTTAAATATTTTTTTGCGAAGGGACCTTTCCAAATACCAAATGAATTTAATCCAACCGAACAATATAATATGAGTTTCGCTTCTATTTATTTTATCCCATAATCACGTGAAGCCTTGAGATTCGTAAAACATTCATTAAAACTGCGAGTAATCGCAAACATTTTTATTTTCAATATTTACTTCGGCACATACGAAGAAAAAAGTAAATAGCCCAAACGGTTTTCGAAATTGAGCCTTATGTATATTGGGGTAGGAGCCATGAATTCGTGTTTTACAAATAAAGGTCGAAACGAAAGCTCCTTTCAGGGTTGAAAGAGGATATCTGGTCAAGGATAATATGTCCTATATGTTTATCCTTCACGCTTTTGTGAATTTTACGGGGTAAGTAGAAATAATTCTCAGTAACATGTATGGATGTTATTCTATCCCTATAATTAGGATAAAAGACGCTCATTGATCCTTCCATAAAGATAATTTCTAAAACACCAATCGGCTAGACTTTACCATAGCTACCTGTTAGTCAATGGTCCAAATATAGTCCCTTTAGGAAAACCTATATAATAACCAGAAATGAGTTAACTATAGCAGTGATTACATGCATAGTACGCAAATTGTTTGAAATATTTGATTGATCCCGATTTCCAGCTTCAGCTCGTCCGACTCTATGTGTCTTCGTCTAGCATGCAATAAATAACAGAGTCATAATATGTGACTTTTGGCATTGAAAGCCTTGGGTGAAATCTCAAACAATCGATTCAGCCTATCTCAGGCTGCGCTGCACTGCTGGATTTAGGCCTCCTCAAGTTGAGGATCTAACTCCCTATCCTCCACCTTTGGCATTAAATCTAACACATTAACCTTTTGTGAATGTTGCCGGTCCATCTAGCGAAACCGAAATGAACGCAATTTAAAAACTTACAAATTCGATCAGATCAACTATAGATGACTGTACCGTACCACCTAAAAACAGGTACATCCTTAGTACCCTCTAACCGTAAAGCAGCTTCCTATAGACACATCGAGAGAATCTAACGCTATCTTCGGCAAGGAGGTAACTTATTGTTTACCATAAACATGGATGAGCTATACATAATTATGTGTTTAATGTGTAAAACTGCTTATAGTTGATGAAGCTCAAACTAAAGCTGTAGCATCTACAGCACAACACACTGCTTCGCTTTAGGCGACAACTAAGCAAGGAGGCGAGAATAATGTGGATTACGATGATGATGAAATAAATATGATGAAATATGATGATCCCAACTCAGAAATATCTTGGGATAAGATGGTTGGTAGGTTTTCAAATGAATTTCAATTATTTGGTGTAAAAAACTGAAGTGGAAATAAGGAAGTCGTTTTGATCTCTTGCCTGGTACAGCACTTACATTGATATTGTAATTTTAACATTCTAAATAAAGTATCTGTCTTGCTATAATCGGCTTACTCCATCTATTAAACTAATTTATAGTAGAAGGGAATCATGAATATTAAAATAATAAACAAGCAACGAAGAAACAAAGTGCAAAGATAAATGAAATTGCAAATTAATTTGAGAACAAATTGATAATTCAAAATGGAATACCAAATGAGGCATCGGCAACAACTGCAATAATGTTTGATTATTGCAGTTGTTGGAGGGAATAAAAATAGACTAAAATAGAGCACATTCGAGTCCAGTCTCCAACTGTGACTAAATAGGACAGATAAACTATACAGCTCTTATCAACATAATTCTTTCCAACGTACAGCGAACGTGTCCGAACCGGTTAGGTCGTGTCAGAGCGAGATAGACACACTTCAACGAACGAAGGAAAGAGATGCCTAATCGCTGCCCGAGTAAGACCACAACACAAACACGAGAAAGATAAACGAATATAGTATAGCTGGTTGCACGTTGCGTTTTCTGCGGAGGTCAGCCTTAATTTAATTTAGATTCTCCGTTTCCTGGATTAAGGTTGCTTTTCGGGTGTGCTAGGGAAATATATGATCCTCAGCTGGATAAAGTCTCGATTTTAGGGCCGTGCCCTCGAAAACAGCGGAGCTAAGTTCCTTGAAGTTGGGAGTTGCATGCTTTTAAATTCTGCTTGTGTATACAAGTTTGTGAAGGTTCTGTTTCCTGTCGTTAGTCCTTCTAGACTTGAAGCTTCTTATTCAATTGAATTATCACGTAAATTATAAGAAAATGAGCCCTTAGCTAACTAGAAACCAAAACCAAATGAATGCAGAAACGGAAAAAGGTACGCAATCCTTTTTCCAAATAAAAAATCAAGTCCGAAAAGGTCTACCCCAAGAATTCAAATAGGTACGACTTCTTAATTGAAATTTCGGATTAAAGGAATCATTAATTTCTACAGCACCTTTCAAGTCAATATAATCTTTTTAGCTCTGTTACATTAACCAAGCCCTATTTCCTAAACTGGAGGCCAATTTCAAAAAGCCTCGCTTTTTTCGAGGCCACGGCTTGCTGACGTGAAGTGCTCGATTCGATTCTATCAGATGTTCGAACAGCGTCCGCTTGACTGCGAGTACGCCACTATTTTTTGTACACGACGTTTTTTTACTCTTCCTAACAATGTAAACAAGAAAGGCTTCCTAGTTAATCTGGGGGTAACAGAGGGTGTTAGACGGTTTAGTGCACATCAGTTTAGATTACAAGTTGTAGCTGTTCGTTCTTTGGGTTATGTTGGACTTATGATTGGTAATTTTGGTATCTTAGAAGTGTTTTGTTTATTGTTAGTCGTCTGTTATTATACATGGAGTAAACGAACCATTCACGAAGCTATCAACTAAACATTAAACTAAGAAACTACGCAAAAAATATTGCTGGGAAACAACTTCTTTTTGGGGTGAAAATTCACGTTTTAAGGTAGCGCCCAATATAACGCACAATGGACCAAAAAGTTTTAACTTTGACCCCAGTATCTTCGTAACTAGAAGGTTTCCAGGTATGGTCTAGATCTAGAACAAAAAAATGATCGCAATGACGTGGAGAACAAGTGTCTTTTCGGCTTCGTTAAGGGTATTTTTACACCAATTATCATCGCCGTTTATGTTCGTAAATTATCTTTGAAATTTTCATGCTTATAACTAAGCCAAAACAAATTCAAAATAGAATAATTTTTTTTTTCTTTCTTATTCATTATTTTTTTGGTGCCAAGCTTTATCTCCAAAACTGCAATTCTATTTGTCAAATGATGGTTAAAAGCAACTTTAATGCCTTCTAAATAGAGTTTTATTAATCACCATGTAACCAAGTAACTTGCAACATTAGGTTAAGAGACAAAAAAACGAATGCAATATTACTTGTGCATCTTCTCAGAAATGGTCTCCAATAAAGGGTTCTAACCCTTATCAGTTCAACAAGTTGTGCTCATGACATTAAAGGGATCATCTTAGATGGAACTAATGTGAGGAACTCTTTCGGGGATGCCGCTGAATAGTGTCACGTTTCAATGGCCCATAGAACGTAAGTCGCTTGCCCAACTTTAACTTAAGTTTAACTTTCGAGATTAAGCTAGGAACGTGGCCGTTTTTTTAATGAGTTCATTGTTAAGTCTTGTGTTTTAGTAAGTTAGAATGGTTAGAAAATTTGACTATACGGAAAATTACGTTTTTCAACTTGAATTTGACTTTATAGTTGAGAAATATGGAATATCGATAAACAGAAGTAGGGCTATGTCTCTAAATTATGTTGACTATTTTACACTAAATAGGCTTGCGTTTGGTCGCATCTCGCCACAATGTGAAGCGATGATGCGGCCAAGGGTGAAGCACGCTTGCCTAGAAGAAACCAACTCACTTGAACTTTAAGTCACACCTCAAACCGATTCGTAAGTAATTCGGAAAGATTACACAGCAATATTTTAATTTGTTCATTGGCTTTTATCTTGAATGAACTGTACAATGTCAACTATCTTTAACCACGCCATAAACTTATATTTGAGTAAATAAATAAAAACAAAAAAAATAAACTTGACTCAATGTTAGTCATACAAAACCGAAAACTAGTGTCCTGAAGAAGAATATTTATTTATTTATTTATAATAAGCACACCAATAGCACAGTCACTTACAATTCAAATCACATAACAACTAAAAATTGGCATTTCAGTAACCATGCAAATAACAGGTATGCATGTATGGGTATGGTATCACCCAGTACTAACTGGGTTGTGGAGGTTAGATAGGCCGTCGCTCCATGCAAAATACTGATATTCAGCCGCATTTGGTTATCATATTCCTGACAAAGTTCAATCAAAGTGCATAGATAAACAAACTGATTCACGTCTGATTCCGCTGACTTAGCAACATGTCATCCAATCACGCGCCTCCGACAATTATTAATGATTTCCGATGGCATGACATCATGTTGTGATAGGTTATTATGACATATCGTACTATATGTGCTACTTCATTTCCTTTCAAGAATAGATTTAATAGCAGATTAACTAAGATCAGTTATGAAATACAACTTGACGTCAGGAAACACGTTAAAAGTGCAATGTGTGTAATGACAACCAGTCTTACCAAGAGGTATCGTTTTACCAAGTACTAACTGGGTTGTGAAGATAAGATAGACAGTCGCTCCATGTAAAATACTGGTACTCAGCTGCATCCGGTTAGACTGTAAGCCGACCCCAACATAGTTGGGAAAAGGCTAGGCAGATGATGATTCCTAGATAGGACAGATTTATTGGTCTCATCATTGATGAGTTCTCTGTAGTCGTCCGTCATCACCTGCCAGCCTTTTCCCAACTATGTTGGGCTCGTCTTCCAGTCTAACCGGGTGCAGCTTAATGTTGTTCAAAGTCGGATTGATAACCTTCTGATAACCTGAAATCTTAAAATGACATTAGGATTCTTATTGATTCAGCCTTAGGTAGCTACAGCTTTTTATTTTTTCTGATGGGTAATCGTAAAATAACCCCTCCCGCTCTTGGCTGAGCAGGAGGGAGTGTCAGACTTTTACTGACTAAAACCCATCCATGTTCCTTCCTTTGCCCTTTGTGTTCCAGGGCCGCGGTATCTCTTTCGAACAGTCCTGCAACCCTGGCAGGCATCGGCCCTTTCGGACCCCTTCCTGTTAGCTGACTCTCTTTGAGGCGCGCGTGGAACACGAACGCGCCGTCGACGGCCTGTCGTCATAAGACGGACGGACGGCGAGCTAGCCCATAGCTCACCGTCCACAGGCCCGCGAGGTAATTACATATTTGCATTGATCATAAGGAGTATCTTGAATCTTCTTCGTATGTACCGCATTCCCCTACTTTAAGCTTTTATTTGAGAGATATTATTTTAGTTTGAATGTAACATCATCATCTGCTTAGCCTTTTCCTAAAAGCCAAAGCTTTTACTTCATACAAACCTATAAGCCTGGCTTGCCTTCATAACCTACTATTTCTATTCCTTGTGATGTTAGGGTTTCTGAACAGTCTGCATGTCCTGGGGCTTGCCGTATTGTTGATGTTGGTGTCGGTTTTCAGCCTGCCTAGATGCAGTTTGCAGTTTTACGCATAGAGCGACTGTTTTTCTGACCTCCACAACCCAGTTGCTGCATAACACGATAACTTGGCTTCTGACCGTAACAACTTACAAAGATGTATAATTGACAGCCACCACACAGACAGGACCAACGGCTTAGCGAGGATTCCGAGACACGTAGGGGTCTCAGTATGCAATGGATGCTCATCCACGGATCCACCTCGACATGCATAGCTTAAGCTTTGATCGACGCACTGCTGATAGTATTAAGCGCCCCTGACTTTTGTATATCTAGTAACAGATAATCTAAAAAGCCAATACTTCAAAACCAGCTATATTTAAAATCTAGCCACTTCTAAACAGCCAATCACATTCGAAATGCAAACTCATCAACTTTTAATAGAACACACATGAGTCAAGTCCAATCAAATCGAAATATACAAACAAATTGATTCACTATAATCACATTTCGATTACTTAGTGCGCACGCGATGCTTAGCGGACAATGATGGCTTCCGGTGACGTCATTGGCCTTGACATGTTGACTCAGAGGTGCTCAGAGGTTAGGTCATGTCTTGTATGTAGAGTACGTAGAAAGTATGTGAGTAAACGTCATTTGAATTGTTTTATTAGAAAGGTGATGGAATTATGGTAACGTTTGACGGTAGATGTAGTAATTGACGCAATGGCTGTCGTAGATCTGCGTTCGTTGTAGGCCCCATTCTAGACTGCATGAGCATAACAATTATCAGCCTATAATGTTCTCACTGCTGGGAAACAGGAGGAGGAGCTGGAGGGAGTGGGCTGTAAACCAGCACGCTGCCTCACGCGCACCAGTTCAGGTCTTTAAATCTTTTGGTTCTAGGGGATGGCTTTCTTCACAATGTTTTCCTTCACCGTTTTTGAAGCAGTGGTGTTGAAATAAATTACAAACTCAAAGCATTTATTTCAAATAGACCCATGACAGGCACTTCTGCATAGTAAAACATAAGCTACTTACAGTCCAGCCACAGACAAATAACTATGAATGGACTGTACTTGCCAATTCCAAAGCGCAGATCTCATGGAGACGAATGGTCAAGAAACTCCATGGACTCTATTTTCAAATCAATTTAGATATTACACAGTCCAGGGTAAAACTCAATGTAGAAAAAAAAAAATAAAAAACAGAAATTAAAGATCAGGATACTTGGTTTTACACAAAGTAATGCAATTGGAATTGAACTCACGACATAAGTCGATCGTTTACCACCGGGCCACCAGCGTGGTCACCGTGTTACTAAATGTTTTTTAATTGTTTTATTATAAATAATAATATGATAGATTATGTTATGGTTAAGTTTGACGGCAGAGAACGCGATTGACGCAATGGCTATCGTAGATTTTCTCGTTGGTCATAAGTTCAATGCTAAGCTGGAATAGAAATGTGTAGTTTAAAAAACCCTTTAGTCGGTGCAGGCGCTAATGCTGAGCCTGAGGTCTTGGGTTTGGTTTCTAGGTTTGGTCGGAACAAAGTGTATTTGGGCTTCCCAGGAACACCCTGGAATTTGTGTCCAGTTGATGACGATAGGCCTATCTCTATTACAAGGGACAAACATAACTGGCAAAATGCATGGTTTACCTAATATAGGTACACCTCTGCATAACCCTTCGGAAATCACCGGTGTGATGAGCATCATATGAGAGAGTTAACATTTTGCGCGTCAATTTACTAAGTAAATGAGCTTTTCTTTATCTCCTTAACCTCTTCCTTAGGTACTTAACGTAGCTGGAGATAGTTTTATCTGAGTTATCTAACGACTCTGTTATGGTAGATATAACAAGGAAGCTCTGAAAGTAACAATTTCCTGTACGTTCTGCTGTGATAGCCCAGTAGTGACGGACTAACGTGTCGTGCACCGTGAGAACGTTATACACTGATTTAGAACTCAGATAAGCAAAATTATGATACTAGTTATAGCCTCTTCTTTCTATAGCGTGTGGTTAGTGCCAAACCTGGTGTCAGAGTTTTTATGCCGCCCAAGGGCCTCTGACTTGGCTTTACATGCCGTCGAGAAATATCTCTCAGGCATGCTTGTTTGGTTTCCTCAAGATATTTATCTTCACCGAAGCAAGTGTTCATAATAAAATTCAGACATAAATCAGAAAAATCAGAAGTTCGTGTCTAGGGTTCGAACTTGAGACCTATGACTTAGCAGTCGGAAGCCTAAGTACACAGTCAGCTAGCGGGCTATATATACTGACTGCTGATATATAGATATACTAGCAACTCGCCCCGGCTTCGCACGGGTGCAATGTCATATATATAAACTCTCCAATCACTCTGTCTTTTAAAAATAACCGCATCAAAATCCGTTGCGTAGTTTTAAAGATCTAAGCATACATAGGGAAAGACAGTGGGAAGCGACTTTGTATTATAATAGGTAGAGAAAGCCACTGTAACAAATTGATGCATTGCAACAAACTCACAATATCAACCCCAAACATTGAAACAATATTCATTTCATAAGTTAAGCATGAATGACTACAGACAGTTAATATTCTGGTCATAAGCAAAAACGTTGGCAGAACAAAGTTATGACTGGTTACTGCACAAGTTAATCCTGGACATGGCAGGGGCTGGAGAATTACGAGCGTCATCCAAACTTATCCTTGTATCAATCATACGAATGGCCCAGGATTTGATTGGTTTGGGATATAAACATATTACGGAATTATGTGTTAGCTACGGTTCTTTGGCAGCAATGTTGGACCTCAAAGGCATCTCAGCCCATTAAAAACATACCTAATGTGCTGGTAATTTTTGGAGAAAGCTTATTCAATTTCAAGAAGTTTATTTTTTTTTATAATTACGTACTTACTTTTAAAATATTTTTCCAATATTACTCTTAATGGTAATGTGGATGTTTTTAAATTAAATACACGACCTCCATCATTCAATTTACAGCGATCCACAGCTGGACAAACTGGGCATACCTCTAGCCAGGTCCTACGACAGGACTTTTTGCTTCTTGTTATCGCATCCAGCGAATTCCTGGCTTACCAAACCAGCGCCTCCTATTAAGAAAGCCCTACCAAGTGTTTAAATTGACAATTCAATTTTCCTATTGTTGTCGTTGTACGAGTATATATGCAGGAACTTACTTTTAGTCTCATTTTTAGCATTATTTTAGTTCTATTTTTTGTAGTCTGTGTATAATGTACATAGTAGATATATTATCCTATAATAAAAAAAAACTCATAAAACAAAAGAAAACTGCATTTTAAGTTTGAAAACGCGGACATTTTGTTAAATTCTCCCCTAATTTGCTCGAATTAAAAGTTCGAACATTGCCTAAAAAGATCCTTCTAATAATTTCTCATTTGCGCCGAGATAGGCGGCAATGTTTGTTATCATAAAAACACAATTAATTTAAATTAAATTACACTCTAATTCGGGATCGCTAACGTTATATTAAAAACAGGAAAAATACCTTCAGGGAGGCGCCAGTTGTGTTTTTTTTTGCAATCTGTTTGGTGTTGATTTATTTACAAGCTTACAAATACCTACATGAAAGACAAGTATTGATTTAAATGCGCATCACAATGATTTTAACCCTTAATTAATATACTGATCAACAATTTTTAACTTAAATTAAATTAAAATTACAAGTTTTTTAAAATTTTCAAGCGAAGTCTCAAATTTGCATCCATGTTGCATTATTTTTAACGTTAAAACGATTTATATTGTTTTAAACTTTTATTATAAAAATGTACTGTGCTATTTTCATTGCATACAAAAAAAACCAATCGATTCTACACAACCCCTGCTCACCCCATACCCAAAAAAGCAGCCGTGAAACACAACACATAAAACCGCAGCTTCCAGCCCTTTCAATATTCATAACTTGTTGCGAATTAACGAATTCTGTCAGGTGTGCCGGTTTTGTTGCTAATAATTGAAGCAATCCATGGTTTCCACCCCCACCCCGGTCTCTAATGTGGTTACGATAATGCGATGGGGGTGCATCTGCTTAACTGACTTAAAGGAAACTAGGTTAGTATTTTAGTAACTCTGTTTCTTGGAACAGAAAAACGTAAGGTCAAAATAAGCTTTGGTTGTATTTTGGTCGATACTCGAAGGTGAACTTTATGAAGACTAACCTAAATTATTGTTATTAGATTTTATAGAAGTAGTTCGTAATAAATAAAGGCTTACGCCCGTTTCTACTAACAGTCAGCGATATTCAAATGAAGGCCAAAATGTTAGCTCTGTTGAAATGATAAATATAACATTGCGCTTTTCAGCATAACGATTTTTCCTAAGTAGTGTTCGTAAGATTATTTAGGAACTTTACAAATTGTTGAAAGGGGGTTTTGCTTATGGGTAAAGATTATGAGAGACTTGGACAACTTAAAGTACATGCTCCTTTTTTAATCGCTTTCAGAAATACAGGATTAAGATTAGTAAGAAAAATCAATTACACGAGAAACTGTTTTGTCGAGAATTTTAAGTAAATTGCAGTAGAAAGTTGAAATAATGTTGTAATACAGATAAAAGTTGCATCATCTAAGATAATTTCTTAGAATTGAGTTACCAGTATAAACTGAACTATCCTTGCAAGTTGTGCTTTTTAGAAAGGATGTCAGTTTTAAATGGTTTTGTTAGTGGCTAAGAGGGCTTTAAGTAAGCCACATTGGGTAATATAAAAAAAAAAAACTATTGTTTTTATGTGCTTGTCTGAGGATTCTTTACTTAACTAAGATTAAAACATGATCACTAAAACTCTACACAATTTTTTTTTGCTAGCTGTACTTAATAAGTTATGTTTTATATAGCTTAAGATAAATATTAATTGCGTTTTACAAACTAACAAAATTAAACATTACTTTCGAGTCGACCTACAATTTCCGTTGAAAACATTCTTAATTTTAAAGAATAAAATTTTACGTCTTTTTAATGTTCCAAATAATGGTCACCACACCCAGAAGGATGCGGGCAAACTGTAACCACACGGCAGATGGTAGTCGGGACAACGCCTAATGACAACACAAAAGAAACTAAAGAAGGATCACACTGTAGGTTCCACTGCTATACTTTGGAAAGCTTTTTAAGTCGTGAGGATTATGGCCAACTCAAATGACTTGATAATCAACGGTTTAACTTTAGCTATTATGAGTGATTTATTTTAATTTCAGGATATGGCGTAATCATAATCACTGCCACGTTGGTCTAGTGGACGCAAGCATGATTTGCTGAGCAGAGTCCTGGGTTCGGTTCCCTGATCGGGCAAAGTGTTATTGGGTTTTTCGAACGGAAATTTCTCAGTAGCAGCCACAGAGTCTGTTTTTGTGCACGGTTGGTTGATGGCAAAAGGCTCGTCCCTTCTTACATGGGACTTTAACATAACTGGCGAAATGTGGGTGTACTATTAGGTACACCTCTGCCTAACCCCTCGGGGATTACACGCGTGATGTTATGTAGTAAATCCTAGTCTTGATTTCTTGTAATATTTTGATAGCTGTTTCGAGGCAGAACCTTCTGAGACCAATATTTTTTTTGACTGACGTATCTTTATTGAGTTCCTTTTGAAGTTTTTGACGTAAAGTATGAATGGGCTCAATAATTATAGTGAATTCACCCAAATAAAGGGTTTTGTTAAATTGGGCATAATTTCTTCTGTCCAATGTGTTTAGGGCCGAGCCATTGTTGTATGTAAAGTTAAGGGAAATAAGAACATTTTTCATGTGAGTATTAATTTATTTAAACTGCTGGAATTCGGTAAGATCTTACATCAGTTCAAAACGTTGTAATTTTTGCGTATTGTTTTGTCTTTCTGAGTCTTCAAATTAAGTATCCTAGATACTATTATACCGAGTGTTATGCATCAGGGTTGTGCTGTTCTATGAAGGTTCAATAGATTAATTAAATTATTATAAGATTGTAAGGAAAAGCACAGATTTATTTATTTGCCCTTAGACTACTTTTATGAACAGCTTTAGAAACACTTAGATTTTAATAATTGTATAAACAATTATTCAATTAAGTACCTATTTCAAACTTCGGTTAGTAAACAAATATTTATTAACAGTTAAAAAAGTTAACCAGATGTGTACATTATATTGTTTTTTTATAACTGAGGAACTCGGTTTTTTATTTTAATTTTCCGAAATACGGACCACGAATACGTATATCAGATTCTATACTTAATAATATTATTACATGTACTTCACTGCTTACCCCTTAGCAGTAGGTAGGTCACATTGTCCATTTCAAATTAGTTTTAAAATCTTTTAATAGCGGACTATCAGTATGATAGTTGAAATCGAAAATAGTTTTCGATTGTTTGTTGCGTCAGGAAAAATGACCAAGTAAAAGTTTATTATAAATATCTGAATGGGCCTATTATGAAATTTCCTAACCCATATAATGTAAACATTGTCCCATTAGTCACTGTTTGCGTATATAAGTTTAATAAACATAAACTTTACTGGAAACAGTTGCCAGCACAACTTCATACTTACGTTAAACTCCAAAATAAGTGTTCATACATCTAAAATTTGCATTTAAAACGGCCACGGTGGGCTGTGGGTTACGGTTAGCCGGCCACGGCTCGTAACAACGACCGGTCGGACCGGTGCGAGGGAAGCGCGGAGGAAGCGTGCGCTTCCGCCGGCCGCCGCCGCGCGAGTGCGACGCGGGGGGAGAGCGGGGCGCTTGCGCGGCGCGGGGCAGGGGCGAACAGCTGAGCGGGGTATATTGACAGCACGTTGCCGCTCAGTCAGTAGGTTCTCTGTCACCGCGGAGTGCGAACGTAGCCGCATAAAGCCCACACCACACATCGCTCCCGATTGATTATGACACGATCGCCCCGCAGTGCTAACTGAACTGCGGTCGGGACACCGCTAAAATTATGACTTTTGGACTGTTCGCCGGCGACGAAGATAGTAGCAGATATCTCGTTCTGGAAGAGAAAGCTTTTAGGATAGTGTCCAGGTACTGGGAGGTCTCAGGAGTTTCGTCCGCCGAGAGGCTTCGGTTCAGGAACAAACAGAGGCTCCTCGTTGCCCCATTTGGACTGTTATAAACATTTTTTTAAGAAACTTATGGATTTTTTTTGGACTCAAACAAATAAGTCTTCTAGTGTTTTTAAGTGCAATAGGTGAACTGTGTTTTTTTGTGTTAAGTTTTATTTGGGGTTTATTTTTTTGGATAAACAAAAATGGTGCCCCAACAAGTGTCGGATGTGAGGTCCCTCTCGCCAACCTCGAGTGGTGGAGTACCCGTGTTCGGGTCCCAGCTCGTCGACAAAAACTCTTCTACCCCATACACGGATGCCACACAGGTAAGTCCACTCTAACAATTTTTTTCTAAGTGTTAAAAGTGAAAATAAAAAGTTCTATAAGTTAAACAAAACTTAAATCAAATTAAAATATTAACGCGGTTAAAATAATAAAAAAAAAACTATAAATAAAGTTGAAAAAAAAAACAGCCATAAATTCATAAAACTAGGCAAAAATTTTTCAATGTCGAAATAAAAAAAAAGAGGACTGAATTACTTACTACGTTTCAAAAAATGTAAGTAAACAAAATTAGAGCAAGTCATAAAACCTCGAAACATCAACATCTTATCTAAAATTCTAGACATCAATAACAAAAATATTTACGCTCGCAGTCCTAAAAAAATAAGTGCGAATCCGCGATACGCACAAAAATATATCTGAAACGTCACTACGAAAATATACAAAAGTAACGCGCAATATAATTTTATCACTCAGAAAGTAGTCAACACATGGCAAAAGGATATATTTTGTAAACATAATATTACAGATGACGTGTCTTACACCAATAAAATAATAACGCTGGAGGAAAAAGTATAATTTAACCGACACGGAAAATATAATAAGGTCAATAAATTTATAATTGTCGGATCTACCTACATTTTAACGTCTGTCGACTATTAAGTACCTGCAGGAAATAAATTGTCCAAATTCTAATAAATCACATTTTGCAATTCAAAACACCAGAACCGCATACGAGCAGGCATTTGTAAAATTAATTAAATTTCTGTTACGTCGGTGTGTGAAAATGCTAGTACTTCAAACGGCCCATTTAACTTAAACAATTTGTAATTTCGGTGTGTTGGTTGAAAAGGGTTAGTCCCCTATTATCTTGGAGATAATCGTAATAAACATTCATTGGCCGACGCAGCCATTACCGAGACACTGAAATTCAATTCGCTCACTAAACTGGTTACTAACGAGGAGTAATGATGTACAGACATGCGATCCAGCAGGCCACTGCTATAAAAAATCCCACGTGGAGTTAAAACACACTTTAAAATGAAAAAATCTGAAATTTAAATCCGCGAATAATTTTTAAACTCGGAAAATTGGTTCTGATTTAATATGCATTTTAGGGTTAGGGGGTTTCGGAGCAATTTATTGAATGTTTGAGAGTTATTATAAATTCTTACTAAATTGATACTCCAGATTATCTAGAAATCGTAAAAAAAAACTTATGCAATTTTGGAATTGAAAAAAAGACTATCTTGAAATTGAAACAAATTCAAGAAAAATATTATAGACGGGAAACGTATTCGAAAGAATCTCAGTGAAAAATAAAATCTGTGGTACAATTTTTACAAGACGCCTATTTTATTTTGAGCTCTAATTTAAATAAAATTATAACATCTTTGAAATTCTTAAATGGGTTATACTTAATGTGAAACCTTGGAAATTAGTGTTGAAATGTTTAACAGCTAAACATTACAAAATCTCACATTTGAATCCATTATAAAAACCTTGGAAAAAAAAACGTCTATCATACGTGGCTGCAATTGAAATTTTATATTGATTACTCGTTTAATTTAAACGAGAATGAACTTGGAAACGTCTAGGTTGACAACACTCGTTACCCAAGCGATGAATAACCAAAAATTGTTGTGAAATAACGCAAGGCACGTAGAGAGATTTCCACAAAACCAAGATTAACGATAGAAACGCTGCAATAAATTAAGCGACCGTGAAATAAATGAGATGGACACTTATAATGTAAACGTTTCATAAAACTCGGTAGCCAGTAATGAATAAAATGAACTATCGCACGCTGATGACGGTGATAAATCCACTGCACACACACACGGTGACGCCGCCGATACGAAAAACACGGTCGGGAGCAACGACACCGCAACACATTTATGAATTTTTCGCATTATCGCATTATAAACACCGGCTCACGCGATATCGTATGAAATGAAGCTATAGCAGTCAAAACAATCAATAAAATAAAAAGACATATGATATTAAGGCCATGCTGTATCCATGAAATGCGTCGAGCGGAGAGTGCATTAACATTTCAATGTCAACACGTAACAATGTATTTTTAGTCATCCGCTGGCCGAGCGAGTCTTTCTCGAGACTCGAGAGTTCATACACTCCGAGCCGACACTTTAACTCTCCGAGCATGATAACCTCAGTTTGCGCAGCTCTCGTTACCAATCAGATACAAGGAAATAAACCGTACAAACGTGTGTCGTTGGAAATATAAGGAAACGATTATACAGTATCATTGCAATATTTAATTGTATTGATTGCACGTAATTAGCAGCATTTCTGTCATCACGATTATTGAATATTGTAAAAAATACGATTGTTTAGTCTTTAATGGTAGCTAATATCATACGTCTGGTCTATTACTAATTGCTTCGGGCAAAAAAGGGGTAGCCCATGAAGAATTAAGTTGTCTTAAAATCCGCAACCGAATAGCTGGAAAAAAACCATCTTCGTAATTTTTTTGTTAGGCAATAATTATGAAATCGATATGCTTTTATTGGCCAAAAAAGTGGACGTTAAAATTTAGCATTTGGTTGTGTGCAAAAAAATGCAAAATTAACTAAGGGCGGAGCTTTGGATCATTATGTAGCGAGCGACCGACCGGACTGGCTGTGTTATTTTTTGTTAACGTTTTTTGTTGGACGCGAAGCTAAGAGTACGGCAACAGTTTTGTTCCACAAGGTTATCTATCGTACTTTTATTTAGCCGTTGTTAGTCAACGTTCTAGAGTTATTCAGAAAAAATGTTTCACCCGAATTTGGTGTTTGCGGAAAATTGAATTTCTACACTCTAATGCGCCTTTCTAAATCAGAATTTTTGACTACAGTAGTTTTTACTTCTAGAAGCTCCGTCTCAATACTGTCTGCTATAAGACTATTTTAGTCCTTCACGAACTATATTCCCCACACAAATCCCAAAACCATGAACTCGTATTCCGAACCACGTATCATGACTATTCTCAATAATTCTCCAAGTCCCACTGTATCCCACTACCCCTTCATTACTAAAAGCATAAAACTCGCACAACTTTACTCCACCAAGCACTAAAAAGCGATTAACGTAGTCATTTGCATTAACGCGAAATCTTTGAAACAATTTACATTGAGTTCGTAGAAAAAGTGTCGTACAAGTAGCAGGGCAACTTCGTGTCTGTTCACTATAATGTTGGCCTTACAACTGTGGCTCACGATATGCAGGCATTTCAAGAATTCTCCGTGTTCGCTATTTCAAGTTCTACCCTAGACTAAGGGCTGATAACGTGATTTGTGGAGCAAAGAAATTTTTCGATTGAATTTGTTGTTTTGATTAATACAAACTCTGCTGGATTGTTGAGTTCTTCCTGTATGTTGTCCTTTCTTAGTATTCAGTGTCACGCTATTTGTCTGAGTGAGCGAGTAATTTTCCTTTCCGGGTGTGCTTCAACTTCCAATAATTCTACATCTCCGTTTGGAGCTATTAATTCTATATTGGTTATATCCAACACATTATCGTTCACGTTAAGGTTTTCAACGCACAATAAATTATACCCTTCCTGTGTATTGGAAATAGAGTTTTATGCCCTGGTGCAAATCAACAGAGTTGCCACCCAAAATTTTAATTACCATAGTTTACACCGCATACAAAACAGTGTTGGCAGCTGAAGCAAATAAACATTTGATTGTGCTCAAGCCACTTGCAATTTGCAACTCGTGGGTGTTTTTAATAGCACCATTATAGTTTAGCGTTACCTCTGCAAATTCTCAGGCTACCTGCCTTTTTGCAACAATAATTTGAAGTTGTATACTTATTTGGAACGATTTAGAGCATCGCTTCCTTAGAGAGAGGGATTAACGTAGTATCGTTGGGAGTAATACGGGTGAAATTATAGTACTTGATAGGTTCATTGTGGAAGGGAGTTATGGCTATATTTTTGTCGTTAAATTACGCTTTTGCACTTTATAGGTTCCATGTTTACTTTCATTTCAACATCGGGTAGTTTTTGAACTTACTTTTAGATCTTACGTCTTATAAGGCTTCAGTATTCCAAAAACAGTAATTAATTCTAATAATCACTAAAATAAAGTACTGTAAAAAACAGAAATAGGATCAAAAAAATCTCAGCTTACAGGAACGTGGAGAAATAAATTCCTTAATTAACTTTTTTTGCGTCTGGGACTGAATTTAACTAATTCAAAAATTAATTTGTTTTCAGACCCTTTATTTCGGTGTAGTAATATTTAGGCCCTTTAGAGGATTGTTAATGGATTTCAGTTTCAGTATAATTTTCTTTTCTCTTGAAAATTTTTAAGCTTCGTCGGAGTAAGCCGATTGTTCGCTATTAAAATTCTCTTTCATGTAAAATAATAAATAGTGTAAAGTTATGAAGGGATGAAGAGAAATTCATTTTCTGAGTGTAATGACGCTTTATTTTGTGATTAATACAAAATGTCAAAACAAGCACTACATTAAATTATGTTTAGGATAAAATTAATGGTTATTTGAAAGCACTTTAACTAAATACCAATATTTTTTTAAATGACTGCGTAAAATTTTCGAAACTTGGAACATTTTACAACCAAATTCATCTATCAATACTCCAAAACTTACACATCACAAATTCAACGATACACGTTATAAATTAAAACCTGAAGCCAAAACTAGATTCCTGGCGAAACTCCCACATGAAAACAGAAAGTCTGAAGAGCAAATAGCAATAAATTCGTTTGGGCTCGCGATGACGGCTGAAGTCGGAGCAGGAACAAAACTGCTGCACATATATCTTTGGTTCGTATTTTCAGCTACTATTGTTTGTTTCCTTCCCAGTTTTTTTTTGCGATAAGTAGGGTATTTCGACTTTTTATTCTATCTAAAGCTTTAGCTGTTTCGGAATAAACCGTTTCAGGGTTAGTTAATATGTATCTACGAAATGGAATTTTCCAGAACGGTACCAACACATCTTAGCTAAGAGATAGAAACATAAAATTTAAATTTTCTGTTCCTCAGTCTATTTTTATATTATTCTTCGGTAAAACCTGAACTGTGTCAGCTGTCCATCTTTTTAATGTTATTTCTTCCTCGGTCATAAAAATCAACAGCCCAATAAAATTAATGTTATCAATTATGTACAGAAGTTGCATTTAAACATCAAGACTAATCTAATCTTATGCAATTAATTTGGTCACTGATAAAGTAACCGAATTATCAGCGTTACGGTATCATTTATATTGAGTTTTATCGTTAAAACATAATCTTTGCTTTGAAAGGTCGTTTATATGCAAAAAAAATACGGATGTACAAATATTTAGTAAATGAATGTCTAGAATCATCATTAACTAACGACAGGCCCTTGTTCCAAGAAATACGTTTTCTTCCCTTTTCAACCGTCACACTTTCATTCAAATCATTTGTTCAGTATCTATTCTGATCACACAATATTGACACCTAATAGTGATGCCTGGAACACACCTGCAGAATTCATCGGCATAATGAATTGCTACCACAAAAGACAATTTTGTTCTTTCAACAACCGAAAATTTCCAACTCTGACACGCCTATTCCGGACCCATAAATTACAACCCAAACATAACTCTGACCGAAATTTCATCACATTTACAACCCTGGTTAATCCGAACCGTTAAACCGAAAACACCGTACCCGGAACTTAAGCCTTAAATATTCAGCAGCCTTCAAAACGTTAAAACGGCATCATTAAGCCGACGGAACTCTAAAAACGATAAAGTTTACGAGAAACCAAAGGACGACACTCGATCCCAGACACTTTCGAAAAAAAGAAACTTCGTCTGCGAACTTCATTTCCCCTTTATGATGAACATGTGTTTTTTTTGTATAGGTTAGTCAAAGAATACTTAAGCTGGATTAGTTTTGCTGGTTTCGATGATAAAGAGGGGGTATACATCATATTTAACCCAACCAGTTTATTAAAGTCAACATTACAATGTAGACTTCTCCATATTTTAAGAAAAGACAAACTCAATTACTTTTCCATGCGAAACCTAATTACAATCGATGCGGCTGTCTACTAATCCAATCTGGTTTCCTTGATTCCCAAATCATCTTCGAAATTAGTTCGTAATCCTCCTATAATCCCGAAGACGCCCCTAATATCACAATAACAGAACTATTGATCCTCACTCGGGTAGTAAGTGGTCGTTGGCTCCAAACTTTTTGTTCGTCCTCCTATTCACTTGCGAGTTCTAATCGCGTTACTCTATTAACCCGTGGACAGCCCCTTTATACAATTAGCTACTTATTGACTTGGAAAAATCCTACCCTCTTTTAATCTAGTTTTTTGAAAGTTTGCGACTTTCCCCGGCACGTTGACACTGGGTGCTCTCCGCTTTTCGGAAAGTTAGCATTGACACCGGTTGGGGTGTTTTACTTTAAGAAAAGTATCTAACTGAAATTTCCTGTGCGTTTAACTTTTAAACTGCAAGCCTTTGGGAATTTCCGCAATCAAATTATACTTGTTACTGAGTTACTTTATAAAAATGAATATAAAACGCTGTACAAAAGGGTAAGTTAAGTATTACCGAGAAACTCTTCTCAACGTAATTGCAATTCTAAAACGCAACGTTATTTCTATTAAAAGGCTTCCAAGTACAGCTTGGAGCACTCGTGAGCGAGCGAAATGAGCTTAGAGATCCATGCATACATTACGTTGGATTTAAGTCTAGTCTGAGTGAGGAAGACCTCTGAACTTATAGGTGCGATTGTCCAACCGTTGACCCTGACGTCTAGACAGACTTACTGGTCTGGTCTGGTAATACATACGGTTTCCTGCTACTTCGAAAGGAATGCATACTGGATTGTATCGAATTTGACTTGTACAGCGATTTAGTATCTATGAGTGCGAATTGTACTGCAGCATTATTCTGTTTCTACATCTTGATTGTATCGGAAAAGTAAAGAATAGAACAAAACAAAACAACACTGCATAAAATAGTTCTAATGTACATTTGAAAAACTTCAGTATAAAAAGAAGAAACAAAACTGACGTACATTTTGTTCGCTTCCCTTTAAAAGTAGTCAATACCTCCATTTTCGTTTTTTACACGATGTGGGTACAGAATTTAAAACGACACTAGCCGTAAACGTCTGCTTCAAGCAATCGCATTTCAGGCCCAAAAATCGGGTAAAAAGGCGAAAAAAATAGTTCAAACATTTCAACTGCTGTCGTGGAACAAATCGCTCTTTGCAAGCTCAACGTTTGGCTTGAAATTTAAATAGCTTAAAAATAGCTTGAAAAAACAGCATCGGCTGCCGAGGCATTCGCATGATTTATGCCTTCTGTAGCGTGACTATGAGGAACGGCCGGGTAGTTCGGAGAATGCCGCTTAAATTAATCGCTTCGTATTTGGCCGTGTGAATTATCAAAATTCCTCTGGGTCTAACTGAAATAACGGGCGACTAGACTTTCATGAACGCCATAATTTATTGGGGGAAAATGCAAATGTATTTATTCAGCGCGAGACTTTGGAAAAATATGTGTAAGCTTGGTTAGGCTCGCCGTAGATTTATAGCCCTGTCTTCGAACTTGAATGGGTTTTAAATATAAATCCAAGCAGGTTTGTTCAATCTTGGATCTTTGAACCGGCAAATTAATATATCCAATTCCTTGGCTTAGGTGTTAAGTTGCACAGTGCTCTTCTGTATCACGCAGAACATTTCAATTCTGTACGTCAAGATAGGTCAAAGTTACATCCTGAGCAGTAATTTTACATAAACTATCTACTTCGTTATTAACCAGCTTCAAACGTATAATATTTATAACGAAAACATCAGGCATGCTCGTGTTAACTACAACTAATGGTGATTAAATTACTTGTCCTAATTATGTGTTAGCAGATAACAAAAGAGCTGTTGTTAATGGTTACTGATAATGATACTACACAGTTGGGATTACGTTCTAGATTTGTAGGAGCATCTGTTTTTGCCTGGACCTTTTAGTGAAAGAAAAGATAATCTTATTTACTGTTTGTATACTTTGTGTCGTTGAAATTCTCATTTGGGCCAAAAATAGAAAATAATTCTTGAAACTTTCCGAATGTTCCTTAGACTGAATTCGCTAAGTGACTGGCATATTATATGGACTTCAGAATACTTAAGAAGTTATACTGCTGAATTTGAAGACCCTAACAATTCGGCTCTCCAGATAGGTGAAGTTGAACGCCTGAAGTCACTCATAGTGGTTTGGAAGTTACAAATTGCACCAACTACGCTAAACTTGAAAGATCAAGTCCTACCTTCCCCCGCTGTATAAATAGCGCGAAGTTTTCTTATAAAAACGGTACCTAACGATATTTAACATCTTGCACTTTGCCGAACTAATCAGGAAGCAAGAGATATATATTATAATAATATCTTCTTGGAAACTTGGACGGTTCTTAAAAACAAGTTATAACATTATTACTGCTGATCGACAGTTTTGCGATGTTCCGGAAAAATGTTAGGTTTGTAGGTTGTTATGGCTCGCGTAATTATTTCGCTTAGGTTGGAGTTAAGAAAGATATTATGGAGGTAGCTAAAAGATAATTGGCTTCTAGGAACTTAGTTTGCTTCGTTAGAACGTACGTGACCCATTTTGATATAACAATTATGAACAATTATGTTATATCAAAAACCAAAACTAAACAATACTGGGGTCGTCTTTCAGTCTGCAGCTCAAAACCAGTACTTTATATACAGTGACTGCCTATCTGACCTCCACAACCCAATTGACGTGACTATCCTCTCTGCTTATACCAAAACCCAACACAGACGCCGCAATGTTTTTATCAACGGACGTATCCAAACTCGTTGTACAATTAACCTGATTGTTATCAGTTATAGTTACTTAACTCGACCGTGAACTTTCAACAATTTTGGTTAACTATTGATCTAAACGATAAGAGTATGCTGTAATAATATTGAATCGGATTTTTTATGCAAAGCGATACATACATTTATTTTGAATATATTAATGGGGGCTGTATATGGATGCATAGATTTATATCTTGTTATTTTTTATTTTTGTTTGGTTCCTTATTTAGATTGGTATTTAGAATTGTGCAGGGTAATCGATCAAAGTGTATATAAAACTGAATAATTAGAAATTTTCTGCTGATAAAGTAATTTGTTCATACCTGCTTCTTAGGGTTCCGTATCCAAGGGGTAAAAACGGAACCCAATTACTAAGACTCCACTGTCCATCTTTCTGTCACCAGGCTGTATCTTATCAACCGATAGCTAGACAATTGAAATTTTCAAACATGATGTATTTCTGTTGCCGCTTTAACAACAAATACTAACAGAATAAAGTAAATATTTAAGGCACCCATGCAACAAACGTGTTTTTGTTTTTTAGATATTGGTACGGAACCCTTCGTGCGCGAGTCCGGCTCGCACTTGGCCGGTGTTATTATTTAATATCCTGATTTTCAAACTTATATCATTATACATCCTATCCCGTTTAACATATTAAAACTAGATCAGAATCTTAAATAAGATCGTAAACCCGTTTTTCTACTAAACTACATCATTAATTACAATTCAAGTATAATTTTCACCTTTAAGTAATCTTGTGACACGATAATAAAATATGATGATACGATTTTCACAAGTTCTTGCTCTAATATTGAGTCGTTAAACTAATAACTAAGATGAACTCATAACTTCACTTTTTGTTCACATTTTGTGCACTTTTTGTTAAAGTTTCTATGAACTAATCAGCTGGCATTAAATGAACATTAGGGGTTATGCATACCTTACGAAACGCGCCCGTAATGACTTACCACGTCGGTGTCAGATACTGCCTTCTATTGGTATTACTTATGGTCATTTTAATAATAAACTTGCATTATCATGTGCTCATTTGTTAGTTTATTAGCTCCTACCAACGTTCTGTTAGATCCACCGATCGGTTAGTATAGTACCTTTTGATATGAAACTGCTTTGATACGACTTTAAATGCATTATAATATATTTTTCCACGCAACACCTACAAAACAAATGACAATCGGTCAGATTTCGCTGAAGTACAGAATGCCGTTCATCAGTGGTAACACTAGCACTACGAAATTCATCCATACAACACAACACACGACACACAGCCATCTATGTCAAATTAATTATAACCACTTCTATTCAGTTACATTCAACGAAAAGTCTAGAAAAGAGAAATAAAAGAAATGCGTTTGATGATCTTTAGATCTGTCTTGATATAGTTGATAATTCCGTCACCTTTCGAGGTAGGCTTGGCCTATTTACCCGGACAACACAAGATGATGTCACAAAATGCAGATAAGTAAGAATCGAATCAGTATCAGTAGAAAACATCCGGATGACACGTCCGGAAGAGTTATGAGTCTGTTATCTTAAGAGTTTTGTTTCACTAAATCTTGGGCTTAGCCATGCGGATGTGAGATTTAAGTTGTGTAGTTACTTGTTTAAGTTAAGTGATAAATACAGTCTCTGAATTTACTAACATAATCTTGTTTAGTTTTGGAGTAGACGATGTTTTACAACAACGTAGTGACAAGTTGACTTGGGCCGGCTCTTCATTAATATTACTAGTTAACTAGTGGTTATTATGTCATCAATGATTACACTTGACTAGTTTGTTAATACATAGAAAATGACTAGACTTATCTCGGGCAACAAATAGCTAACTCTACAAAATACCTTTCTACACACGAAGCTACAAATCCGCATCTTACAAAACTTTTGTCAGGAAAGACCCTTCTCAACTCAAAAGAAACTTAACCAAAAGAATCGTAAACTAAGATGTTTATTAGACCCAAAGCTGGTCTACCAGTTGTCACCCTACTCCGTTCCACCATCAAAACTACACGATCTACTGAACTAAATCAAGACCAAGAAAAAAAACATGCACAAAAAACTGCAACTAACTCTCAAGGAAAAACCAACCTTAGAACAGTCATTACAGAGTTGAATGTACCTTCAGTTGGAAGCCGGCACAAGGAAGCCGAAGCAAAACTTGTATACAATTCTGTGGCCTTGAACTTAAAAATATTCGAAGCGAGCTGTTCAAATGTGACCGGTGTGCCTCGAGGCACTCCCGATATGGCTAGGGTGAGGTTCTCAACGAACAACATAATAATATTCCGACAAGAATTACTGAGGAGTTTTAATTCACTGCGGAAAGTGATTGAGACGAAGGATGAAATGAAAATGATGAAGAAGATGAAAAAAGGAATGCAGGAAAAAGTTGCTTGTTTGTTTAAGACGATTTCTAAATAACAGAAGATAAAATTAGAATTAAGGGAAAATAACTTAGGTACGTCAGATTCTAAATTGCTCTTAAAATTATTGTTGCTTTTAGAACACCAAAAACAAAATCGATATTATTATCTCCAAAAGACGATTTACCAAAACTTAAAAATAAAACGTTTTTAACTGGATCCCCAATAACGATGCCTTGGTACTTAATTACACATTCAAGTGCTAACACTGTTCTCTAATTGATGCCTCAGACATATATTTTACGATCTCTGTAACGAGCGAAGCAATTAAATATTTAACGTTAAATCCATTGTTAAAAACATCTAATCCTTGTGAATTAATTGAAATACCTACAGAGAACATTAATGTCAAAGGTTAGGGTGTGATGAAAAATGAGAGAGAAAATGAATTCAGATTGGGCAGCTGGGTGAAAATTTGCTCAATTTTCAAATCAGTTTTGATTGCTAGGTGGTGTCATAGGGTTCATGTTAGGTTCATTAGCTTAGACCACGTTAGTCTAATAATAACGTAGGTCGTAGGACATGCTGCTGACAAAATGTTAAAAATACCAAAGATTTGCCCTTAGCACGTCTAGACTCGTTATAGCATCTTCAAGGGACATAAACTTTTTATCTTATAAAGCAGCTGCAATTTTCCCAACTACATCCAGAAGTGTTTGGAATTAACTCCCACTTCAGACAGATAGATTAGTCGGAAGTCAGACTCACCTTTCATCCTACGGAACCCGAAAGGTCGCGACAAACCGAATCTACATTCAGACAATCTCCGAGATATGTAGATGAGATTCAATGCTGACGATTTATGAAGAAAGCTGAACGAAATATGGCAGCGAGTCGACCGTTTTCATTGAAACTTTTTTACAACCTCCCCTTTAGATGGCAGATAAAATTGCAAATAGACGGACGGAAAAGGGAATTTTATGTGAAGGTGACTTCACGCTTTTTATTTTTTAAGGGGAGCCGGAGCTGTAAAGACGGTTAGTGAAAACAAATTAAGCTTGAACGGTCTGATATTGCGACGCAGGTTTCTTGTTGCAATTGAAAACGTTTAGCTGACGATAACGCTATTCACTTGGTAAACGATAGCAACTGAGTTGAAAAAATAAAGAACAATTTTATTCCAAGCACAAAGTTGTCTTTTCGAATTTGTTTTAGTATCTCTAAACACGTGCATAAAGCCACTTCTAATCCTTGATGGGTTAAACAGAAGTCACAATTAGTGCCAATGCGTTACTTGAATCCACATTAGGCTTAATCGTTTGGCATTCGACCTGCATGGAATTATAAGCAGCTGATATAGTTCTATGTTTGAGTATGTTTCTGATTCACTGTAACAAGAGACTCGACTATTCGTTACAGATGTTTAGTAAGACCAGTTAGTAGTCGGACCATTTTGTTTTTGACTAAATACACCACGCCTCCAGCCAGTCCTTTCTCCGACCTCATCGCCACAAAAAAGAAAAAGAAGCGAATTCTCAATCCATAAAGAAACCTCTATCTTTGAATCAAGGGTATCACAAACCGGTTTAAAACGAAAAAAGTCAAGCCAAGCTAAGAAGTGACTTGTTACATCCATGTTCGCTAATACACGACCAATATTTGTTCTGGTGCCAACTCTCAGAGGATTGGACGGGCCGGGACGCTCTAGTGAGCAAACAATGTTCTTTAGATGCATTCTGTTTCAGCGTTCAACTCGTCTCGAGGGGCTGGCGACTAATAGTGTTAGTTCCTAGTGCGTTTATGGTATATGCAATTTGGTTGGAGAAGCTTCTCGGCGTTTTGGGGTGGAATTTTAATAGGATGTCTTGTGTATGTCTATCTATAGATTCTATACGTTGTTCTTTTTTAAGTTGGTTATCTTCAGTCAAAAAATCTCATACATTCCAAAAAACTATATTTACGTATCCGAAAATCATTCATTAAACCTAAGTACTTGAAGCTGTACACCAACCAACCACCAACCAACCAACTTACAATTTCTATCCATTCCGACCATAACAACTCCCGTAATACTGTAACGGACATTTATAAACAGCACACTATAGTACTCGTAAAAGTAAGTAATAATATTGCAGAGGCTATAAAAGCACCATTATCAATACCAAACGAACTAAAAACACACGCGGGATTCGGGTACTTGAGAACACTTGGCAATATAGCTGTTACTACATAGTTTTTATAAAGCGCATGTGAACGATAAATTCAAACATTTACTTCGATCGAAAACTTTACTTTGTTTATTGTAAATAAAAATGTCCATATTAAACTACAATGTAGTACGGTTTGGGCTTACATCTGCGGAACAGGGCGGTTTGTTGATTTTCAAGTATGATTTAAATATGGCTTTGTTATTTTTAAGTTCGATAAGAGTCACCTCATCAAGTTTGAGTGGCCTTTTGTTTTCAAACGGATTTATTTGTTTGGTACATTTTAAGTATGCACTCTTAACTATTAGATTTATATTACATACACGTGTTTGTTTATCTCAATGAACTATTATTCTATTCGAATGTTTTGCTATTTCGTCACTTTCAACATTTATGTTTGTTTGACATGGTTATTGAAAACAATCTGAGTTTGACCAATAATAAGAATCACACAAGTGAATGCAGGAAGGTTCAAAATACTTGAAATAGTTTTCTTTTATACCACTCTCAACCCTAGACATGATTGGGAGCATCTGGCAATGGTTTTACGACATGCAGCTGATGCATCGGGCTGCGTCAGACTGCCAGAGTTTCCCTAAGACGGCGCAGCATCGCCTCCCGGGACCTATGCACAACTTTGCCGTAAAGAATTGTGTGATATGAATTCGGTATTCGATGTAGTTTTGTGCAGTTCCTTTATTCGATTTTTCAATACAACAGCTACAGAATAACGGCTGGAATATTAAATTGTTTGCGCTTACTTAATGACAATAACAAAGTTAATTAGATCAATTTGCCACGGTTCATTACAAAGACCCAAAAGAAGCAAATGGAGTTCGTGTTCTAATTCGAAAGTCGACCTTCAGTCGCTAGACTACAACACAACAACTAATTTCATTTAGTCCCAATCTTAGCAACTAAACTCAACTTTAATCCTTCACATACTTTTTTCGTTTAGTCTTTTTCGGCACCGAACTTGTTTGTTTTCAGCCCTTAAGCCACTTGATTCAACTTAGCTTACAAGTTTTTCATCCGTTTTTTCGTATCCAGGAATTTTCCTTTATTAAAACTCGTAGCTAAGTTTACTGAACATACGAATTTGGGACGGGGTCAGTGAATTGTGATCCAGCATCCCCGAATGGACCATTACCGCTACTTGCTGTAATTGCTTTGGGAATACCTCGAGATTCGTGTCAGATGTTTAGCGTAACATTTTAGGGACCCTGACCGGACATGTTTAGTGTAACAACGTTTTAGTCACCTGGCTCTTTACCTCTGAGATCACATTTTGGTAAATGGCGCCGTCTTATTACTTATTTACCAGACACAGAACGCCATTTTATTCGACCCCAACATGCCTCTTGCGTTATTTATTCATTGATACACTCATGTATATTTATTTGTACCAAATTGGAAATACATTTACTTACTGTATCTACATGCGTCTTATTATCAGTTCTAGCAATTGACATGGAAATGTAACGTTGTACTTAATGCATTCAGAAATAATTTACAGAATTATTTAAATACGGATGCGAACTTCAGTCTTGAGGTTGAGCTTAACAGTTGAAGATTACCGATGTAATGATAACAGTTGATTAAACTGACGCAATCAAGGGAAATAGTTTGCAAAATGTTGTATTACGAATTCCAATCACGTCGTAAGCCAGAAGTTAGCTGAAACGAGATCGGCTCAAAAGCGAAGATCTTATTGACTGTTCGGTTCGTACCGGCATCTATTGACTCGGTAATGTTTCCCATTTCCGAACCAGCTCTCGGAATAAGAAAAGTTGGTACAGGGGAAAAGAAAAGAGGCCTTTTCGGAGCGTACTAAACTTAATAGGTACCTTTGATCTTGCAACCCAAAGTTAGAATTAACTGGAACAAAGACACTGACCATCTGTTAAGGACCCCAAAGAAGCAAGTAACTAATTTCAAGTTTAATGAGAAATTCGCTTGAAAGGAATAATTCAATTTTCTGTATTGTTAATTTGTGTGTTCGCTACAGCTTCCAGTTTGGGATTAACAGGATTCCTGGTGAGGAAGTACTTTATTGAAACGCTTTGTACCATTGTTTGAATTGTGCTGATACAATTTTCATTAAAAGCGTCGAGTATAACGCGGCCTATTTTAGAACAACTTTCGATAATTAAATCAGTGGTTGTAAATTGGATGAGATTTCTAATACAGCTTTTTATTTGATTTTGATTGTTGAAAGTTTTAATTTTTGTTTGATTATTTCCTTCTTTGTTCAATTAATTTATCAGTAAATATTATTATGTTTTTCAACAATTTCATTTTGATTAGAGAATAGTTCAATAATGCGTCAGTATCATTTCATTCTCCCCAACATACCCAATTACCTTCAGAATTTTTACGAGTTCTGGCAAACACACACATTCCCCATTACTTCTACCTTTTACATTTCACCCCCAGCCCGACATGTAAACATTTCCATTGCGAGACATCTCAACATATACACATATGACTATGATTTCTTTATTACGTACCCTTTATCCTTTTGTCCGCCAACGCTCGTTGCCTCTCAAGATATTTCTCTCTCACTGCCTTCTGTATCTTGGAAGATAAGAATGTATTGAATTTTGAAACATAAGGTTTCCCTTTTTATCTCATACCCGAGATTCTTTTATATTTACAGACCAACAAACGTAAAGTGATTCGTTTGAGCACTCTATTATATAAATTGATATTTGTTCCTTTCAAAGTTGAGGATATGTTTAAAAGATTATTTTGTTACAAACGTTAATATAATGTTATTGAGTTTGCAGCCTTTTGTTGGGAAGGTGGTGCTTTATTATGTAGTTTCCTGGTCTATGGCAGGGTTCAACGTTCTCCTTGAACAAATCATGTGCTCTTCAGTGAAAATCTTCTTTGAATTTTCTGGGTCTTCGCCTCGATCAATTAATAAATCGTCCTATGAAGCCACCTACAATTTCATTTGAATTGTTTGCTTCTGGCGTATTAAGCGTATTCCTAGACGTCATATCAAATAGTGATTCTCCACCGTCAATAATCGATTGGTATTGACGAATTCGTTCATTCTGCACTCAGTAGCAAATGTTTTTGTCAAAGATTTATATCATTACGACCACTGGGTTCTTACTAACGTATGTAAGTGTCGATTTTAAGTAATTTTAACGGGTCACCATTAAAAACTAATTTTATGCTCGTCTGTTTGCGATTTGCTACTTTTTTGTCGTATTCTACAGTCGTATGTTTGATGTGTAAGGCTTCTAATGTTGCAATTATTCTCAATGCACTATCAATTTTGTTGATATTCATACAATGATGATTTTAAGTGTTAGTCGCGTTCGATACTTATGGATAGGTCATATTGTTTATAAGGTATCTGACGCCCACACTCTTTTAATGGACTACAAGTTACCGCTAAGATAGTAATGAGCTCTGCTAATGTCTCACTTGTACGCAACGCCACGGAGTCATCTAACCATGAACTAGAAACGCATCAATGACATAAGATTACAAAAATTACATGTAATTTAATTACGTGTGTTTAACAACCACGTTAGCCATGTTCCCATGTGTATGGGAGATGCTAGACCCGTTACTGTGGTGTGCTGTAGAATTATGACTACGTGGAAAATTACTGTACAACACAGCCTGGCTTTTTGTTCTCACAATGTTTATGATACGTGCTTTTTACTGTACTGTATCTTTACTTAATATGATTGGTAGTTCTTTTTCTTGCAAGTTGTCGTTTTCTTTGATGAAATTGTCTTGTTTTATAATGGCTGCAGCATTATTACGGAGTGCTTTAAATAGTAATTGACTACTATCGCATTTCTAGATTAACGAGTTTTTTGAGTTACTTTTGCTAGTAAAAAGTGGAGTTTAACTAACCTAGTAACCTTATTAAAGTTTTTCACATGTGTTCAAAAACCTATAACAATTTTCACTTTAACACATTTCGCCATAATAATCGAAATTAATGATCTCCAATTTCTCCGTCAGATTACCTCAAGACAGCCTACATTCTTCTAATCGTTTTGGATAGGCAATTTTATGGCCATTTCTTTAAAAGTTCACAGCAAACCTGCACACTGTCCATTGTAATCATTGTGACAGCTTGTCACGAGGCAGCCTACGTATATGTAATTATAAACGCATTACTGTGCTTTACTGTTATAGTAAAACATCATGTTATGGTCTAATATCAAGGCGGAAATTTAAGCATTTTTTTGTGATTTGAATAGCAGGCTTATTTCGTGGTCATTATCATTATCGTGGAACTGAATCAGCTGGGCATAGGCTGGTTAAAAGACTAGTTTTATCACGTCTTGCTTGCTCAGCTATAGACATTTCTTAAATGCCTTTATATTTATTTTTGGGAAAACTTTTGTTGTTAAATAATTCTACATTTCTCATTATGGTCTTTTAATTCTGCAAATAAATACTAGAAAATACGAACTTCTTATATTGGATTCTTTCTCATTAAAGGTTCAGCTCACAAAGCAACTTAATATAAAATGCGTGGGTAGTGTGTGTAGGTGTTTGACCTCTTATTTCTCAAACATGACCTCCATCATTTGCGTATGGTACACCATTAATAAAACTGTATTTTCTCGCAAATTTTACCTCCATTATGATGATCCATTACGTAACCAGCCAGCTGGCTTTAGAAAATTATTGATTGACATATGTATTTATAAGTTTTCCTTGTAAGGATTTTAATTATAATTATTGTTGCAATTTTTATAGCTACTGAGTGGCACATTACGTTGTTGCCGGTCTTCGTTTCTGGTATTCTACCTAAGTTAATCGCTGTATCATTGAGTAAGCCAATATATAAAAAAAACGATCAGTTGTTTTCATAGAAAGCGTGTGGTCCACCACTGCGACATTTATGAAAATTACACTGTTATAATTATCTATTAAATGAAGGTTATACCTTCGTTCCTAAAAAGAAAATATGTAGGTACTACAATTTACATGACGCGTAGAAAATAACACGTGCGAGAAACATCAACACATACAGCAAGCTATTAGACAAAACGCGAAATTGCCACCATTACCCGCTTTGACCGGTATATTCGCTTTCTAAATGTACACTTTGAGAAAATTACAGCGATTTAGAACTGGCTGTTAAGTGATTTTCCATTTTAATGAATGAAAACACGTGTTTACTGGTTCATCTACAATTACGATAAATCAAATTGATTTTTTGGCCCTTAATTGTTTACAATCCTTACTAAAAATTGCTCAAATGATCGCTGACAGAAAATTTGCTACTTTACCCCCTTTTCAATAAAACACTAACGTAACAATTACTGCAACATATCAGCATGCACATACACGCGTTAATTATAACGATTATATGACAATTTTATCTAACGCGTAACTCACTATCACAACATTAGTCACACTAGATAATTATTTCTGGAAATATCTCTGTTCTATAAGCAATTCAATGCAAATTGATTTAATTCGTACACTAGGTTACTGAGACAGTTGGTTAATATCGACACTTTAAATACTAGTTTGAGTGGAAATAAGACCTAGGTATTTTTCAATAAAAATGGGTTATGATTGGAGGTCAATCCTATCGTCCGACCTTTCGCCATATTTGTGACGTTTTAGCTGTCAAAATAAATGATGCACGTTCGGAAATAACAGTTATGTTATTGTTATAAAAGCACTTTCAAGGTTCCGTAAATGTTTTGATCGTATAGATAGTATAACTGACTGTTTATTATGATACATCTTTCGATGGGGTAACCAGATTCGCTGGCAGATTCGGTCGCTAGGATGATATAACTGCCAAGTTAATTCAAAAAAGGAATTTTTGGACCTAAAATTGCTCACTCACAATTCAAAGTACACTTTACTATATAAATATCTATAATTGCAATCACCGAAGCAGGCCCGTCTTAATAAATCTCAGTGTTGGCACGCGGCGAACTGCGCGCGGCTCCAGATCACCATTCGGGGCTATTCTTCGCCAAGATAGCGAATTATTGGTTCCTGATAGCATAAGTCAGGTTTATAGGATTTACACTAATGGCGTCTGCGTTTAGTTTGTGCTGATTTCTAATATGGTGGTTCAGTGCTTGAAAGGTGATGTTTAACTAAGGAGTATTTTTTTTTTTCGGCCCTGGAACACAAAGGGCAAAGGAAGGAACATGGATGGGTTTTAGTCAGTACAAGTCTGACACTCCCTCCTGCTCAGCCCAGAGCGGGAGGGGTCATTTGATGATTTCCCATCGATAAAAAAAAAAAAAAAAAAAAAAAAAAAGGAGTATTTTTTTGGATCGATCGAAAAAGAAAAACGTCTTATTATATCTGGACTTAGTTTTGATGACGGGGATAAGGGTTTATCATAATTAACTTCTTATAAAAAAATGACGTTATGGCTACACTGAAAAAACTATAGACAGGCAAATTACTAACTTTTTTACTTTAACACAATTAAGAGGCGGTTTTGGCACTATCCCTCAATTGAACCCTACAATCAAACACGCAATATTTTGCACAAAACTAATGGCTAAACTAAAAATAAACCGGATCAGCTGTTCGTCACATGCAACCCGCATGCAACAGTCAACTGCAAGGCGTATGTTATCGCGATGTTCTTAAATGATGAGTTGCTTGATATTATGCACATGTGCGTCTGTGCATCTTGGTGTCTGTGTTGTGCCTTTGAGCAGCTAACGGAGCTCGTGGTCGGCAGATAAAATGTTGGTAAGATTAACATTTAACTATGAATTAAGTAAATGTTAGAAGTCGTTAGCTACCAGTAGTTTCGTGTTTGAACTGAATTTTTGAATGATATGCTTTTTAAACTGCGGCTATAATTTTAACAAGCTCTTTTTACGTTATTTATTTTACACGTGTTAAAATTATACACGCTATTTGCTTCACTGTTTTCTTTTTTTATTTACTTATAGCGTAGATTTTTTGTGCGAGAATAAATATTATTTCGGTCTGTTATGGGAATAGTACTTTTATCGAAAATTGGCAGCATTGCCGTCCCCAAACCCGTGTTCGATAAACTAATACAGTAGTAAATCCATAACGAGCGTAGCTGCGCAGTTACATCACGACACGAGCCGCACGCGCCGCTCTTTACACCGAATATACGTTATCAATCAACTTCCCTAATCGTCAACAATGTTTTACTGTGTGCAGCCGTACACGTGGTTCATTTACACCCTGGTGCTGATAAATGAGAGATTTTGATGACCTCGGCTGGGTATTATATGTAAGTAGCTAGTTGAACTTCTTGCCTTTATCCTATCGGAAATGCCAGGTTGGCTTCTACCTATTACCCTTGTAAGGTAACTTGATGAAGTACCTACAAGCAATTTCAGTGTTTACATTTGCGGTCACTGACCCTCATCACCAGCTCTAGTTTTTATTAAGTATAGTCTTCTGTATTTGGAAGATTTTTATTTTTTTTATTCTTTACGTAATTTATAAAAACACTTGAGATGTTACTACCAGTCTTCCTGATTACCTCTAAACTGGGTTCAGCTCACGAAGACGGCTCAAAATCCGGACTAAGCGTAGCTACGCAGTTACATCATTACACGCGCGGCGTTTGCGCAGGGCTTATTAATAAACAGCCACGTGTATGATATTGTGCGCTTCGTGCGGTGCAGCCGAGGTGGGAAGCGGTTAGCGGGCTGTAATATGGGGTTAGCAGATTAGGATTAGGAGCGATTTAGGGTTGAATTAGGGGTAGTTGAAGTAACTCTGGTAAAATGGTTGTAACTATGTATCGAATTTAACAATTAATTTTAAAAAATATTCGTTTTTGAAATCTGTGGTTATTTTCTTATGGACGCCTTATTCCAATGAAGTATAGAAATTTTTATTATCACAAAAAAAAAACACTTTCACCACTAAGCCTTAATTGTATTTAAAATGTTTAATTAGCCTATTAAGATTTATAGAAGCATATAAAACAGTAAACGGCGGTCAGCGTTCGTCTAACCAAATCTAATCTTATTGCGAAAACTTGCTCCTAGAACCAGGTCTATACTTTAGACTGGTTTCATAAATGTTGTGATTGGTTTAAGTTATGATTACTGTCTGAATTCTGAGTCATAGTAGTTGGATTACTAAAGAGAGAACTGAGTTTATTTGACTGTTAACTTAGATAAAGCAGTGGTTAAATATTAGCAGGAAATATAATGACATAAATATTAATAATAATAATTCACAAAAAACTGCTTTGTTTTCACCGCTAGCCCATTATGTTGAAAATGGCAGTTTTTTTTTTGTTCGTATATTTTTCCTTTTTGGAATCAAATCGCTACCTCCTATGAACATAGTCGCACCTGAACAATGCACTCGCGGCCATATCTCGTCCATCCATGATAGCAGCTAGACTCGTAACGTTATATAAAGTAAACATGCTAATATTTCGATTAAATATTATAACATTAACACCATGTTTGAGCAAGTAAATTATGGGACTTGCACTGCAAGTAAACGAATGGTACGGGCAGGGAAATAAATAGTTGATCTTTCGTGGAATGTTAGAACAAAATACTTCAGTTACCTATGAACATCACAAATATTTTTCCTTTTAGGGTTCCGTACTTCAAAAGCAAAAACGGAACCCCAGATAGGATCACTCGCTTGTCTGTCTGTCTGTCCGTCTGTTACAGCCAATTTACTCCGAAACTACTGAACGGATTGAGTTGAAATTTGGTACACATAGGTAATTCGGTGACCCAAAGACGGACGTGTAACGTTCATTAATGAATTTTAAACATGGGGGGTAAATTAGAAAATGAAAAAAATTAGTTTTGCAAACCATACTGTGTTACATATCAAATGAAAGAACTTATTCTGAGCATTTGAATTATTAATAATAATAATATAATAATACCAGCCTATTACTGTCCTACTGCTGGGCAAAGGCGTCTTCTCAACAGAGAATTATTTTTTTACAATTTTAGGATAAATAGTTTTGAAGTTATTTAAGAAAATAGGCAAAAATTGAGCACCCCCCTTAACTCCGAATCTACAGGGCCGGAAATGTTGATAAAAAATACAAAAAATAGTTCTTTGCCTATAGATTACAGGAAAACCCATAAGAAATCTATAAATGTACGGAACCCGCTCCTCGCGAGTCGAACTCGCAGTTTTCCGGTTTTTTAATAATCAACCATAAGTTAAAATTTCACCAAAAGGTGTGTGTGTAACTAAATAACTACCAACACGTCTTGACCCTGTAATTAACTTTCAAATGTTATAAACTGACATTGATTGCAAAATTCCACTTCACGAAATTGAATTTGAAACCCGAAACCCAGTAATCAGTTTCGTCTGTCAAAATGAAATCTATTCATTCAGCTACTGAAATTACATCAATTCATCAAAAATCTTACAAAACAATTGATTTTAATAAAACAATAACTTTCATAAAGGGTTACCAACAAACAAAATCCATATTGGCCAACACTTTGGCATATAAACAACCTACTTTTACCTAATAAGCCATTGTAAGATATAAATAAATACATGCAATATAACCTCTTCGTAGTTAACTCTTTAAACAGACAATTTATATGTGACCTTACGAACGTTGTTGACTAGAAAATAAATTAAATAACATTACTAGTACCCGGGATCGTAAACACTTTGAACTAACGATGGTAAGTCTTAGTAATTCTATGTGGTGTGCCAAAGTCTCTTCCCTTTTAACATATAGCACTCATCGAGCATGTTCATCGGGTCTTCTGTGATTTAAATTAGTTGAGTAAATAAAGCTGACGACATGTCGGGATTTCAGTTTCTCTTAAGCCGGAATTCAGGGCTCGTCAACGATTTAGTTCAGAGTAAAGTGCTGTTCTGTCGATGGAAATGGTAGCTGTCATGTTTGACGGGTACCAATTGTCACCACTGACGTTTAATGTCAGTTTCATCAGTGTGTTCTGCCTTTATGTAATCCCTTTTTGTAAATGACGCCGACGGGATGAAATGGACAGTCTATTTTTGTGGAGCCTCGATCAATTTCCCGATTGACTTCAGTTTGTACAGGATGGTGATTGATAGATTGACGCGGCTGTGTTTGAGTGAAGGACAGTAAGTTGGTGAAATGATGGTCTGGTGGTGATGATATCTGTGGGCTTTGGTTTCCTTTGGTCATGAGAATAAACCTGTGGGATTCGTTACTACGGGGTCATAGGAGGATGGTCAAAAACATCAGTCTTCACCAATCCGTTTGTCCACCACCATACGTGGTGATCAGGACTAAATCTAAATAGCGTAACTTTTTTGTCACCGTCTAGCATTGGACTTAAAAAGGCTAGTCCAAGATATTTCCACCAGGTAGAATGTTCTATTGAAGAATAAAAATATCAGCCATTTCTTTTTATAGTATGTACACTTTCGCCATTAACTGCGTATCCGGCACGTTTAAGATCGGCGCATTAACGTACGGACGGACGTAAACAATGTTATTATTAGTGATTTGTATCGTTGCACGCGATAATTCCTATGGGAATAGATATAACTGGGCTGGTACTGTGCATACAAGCACACGTGTCGGACTTTTTATCTGTTTACTTGTTCATATAACCACTACTTGTAACTATGGGGAAAAGTATGTGGAATATTTTATAGGGGTGAATGTTGGTATGTTAAAAGTGGATACAAAAAAATTTTGAAAAGTAGTTTTTGTTCATGTTCATGTTTTATAAAATAAGGTAATTTTGCATTTAATTCATCGTATTGTGTGATTTATTTATGTAGTGAAAAAATTGCGGTACGATTAATTAAAATACGAGTTTTAATTATGACTTCACATTTTTTTCACAACCTTTCATACCCCCACATTTGCACACACTATAACGTTTTATATTTCATAATAGCTTCCAAATGTAAAAAAAGTTTAATTTTACCACATAAAACCTTCTAGTGGTAGCAGTTTTACCACTTTTTACCGCTTTTTTACCGGCGCCATTATGTCATGTGTCAAATGCACCATCATAAAAGTATTCGTGTTGCCAAGGAATAAATTAAACTATACACTTATGGCGCGTGTATGAGCGGGCGGGTAGAAACCTTTGTATCGATTTTGAGTTGTAAAAAAAGGAGAAAGTAGTACTTAAATAATGACTTAATAATTATGTGTGGAAGGCTGATTAATTCGCGTTGTTGTGCAACGTTTGTCGTGAAAGAAACAATTTATGGCTTGCAATTTTAGCAAAATTATAGGGTAAAACAAATTGTAGGGACTAGCTCGATTGTTTGTATTAATTGCACTTTCATGCATCAGATGTTTCATTAAAATAGCTTACACTTTTCCTTCCTTTGCAGTAGATAGTGGTGACGTTGGCAACATCACAAAATTCCACTCCGAACCGCCCTTGAAACGTACCATGAAACTCGAATATTTTCCCTTCGGCCCAAACCATTACAAAAATATAAAACAGCAAATTCGCCATTCCCGTCGCTCCTTGTACTGCACCTATGTATTGAAATTATTGCTGACATTATTACCAGCACAATATATGCATTCGCGACACGCAGGTAGAAAGTTTGTGAACTTTTATGAATCGTAAATTCATGTTTTAATTGAGTAATAACGCTGTATATTTAGTAAATTCTTACTAAGTATAGTTTGTATGATAATAAGCCATGTTTAACCGATTTAGGTGGAGATAAGTGGGTAATTTCATGTGTAGGTGTGGGCCTTTCATTCTTTCGCTTCATTGTTGAATGGTTTTTATGTTTAGTATCGCTGTAAATTTTATTTGGTGCAAATTTTCCTTTGTGTGGTTCAAAATTTTTATTGGAAGTCTACTTACGACATAAAAAGTTTAATTGGATAAAATAAACCAATTTAATCACATTTAGGTATTTCTTTTTCTATAAGTCCAGTGATATATCACTAAAATAAAATACCTTTATTTACAAGCAGAAGCAGTACAGTCCCTAACAAAACAATTTCAATTTATTCCCACGAAATATGGGGACTTTCGAAATTAAGAAACTTAAAAAGTCTTCAGAAAGTTGTTAAATCTCGCAACGTTGGGACAAGGTGCTCCTCCGAGGGTCTCACTTATAATATCAAGGTGGGCTCGAAGATAAAGTTTCGGTTCAGCCAGTATTATAGGATCAGATAGTTAAAATGGCCGGGGTTCGGATCATTCCAGAATTAGTAATTGAAATTGAAGGAGTTTTCAACTTGAAAGGCTGACAAATGGCACAATTTTCAACTTAGCAGTTTTATTTCCATCTGCTAATGAAGATTTATATGCGGATTAAGATAGAACATGACTAAGTAACATCAACAAGAACTACTTATCTCGTACAGACTATGTCTGTAACGTGACCCCATAAACGATTGCGAACAGATCTTATGTTTACTTGCGATGTAGCAATATGCATAATATTATATACACAAGTTCAATTTGCGCGTAAACGTAAAAACCTTCACACTAACAATCATAGTAGCAACGGATACTAGTAAATTACCTACAATCACCTACAATGCATGTTTTAGAGGTTACACTAATTCGCGCACATGCTAAAATTGAGCAGTTTGCTTTCAATCAAAGTCAAATTCAAACAGAATGCAACATCCTACATAAATAGGATTATCCTTGAGATATTATAGGCAGTTCCTATCAAGACATTAGCCGTAGTGATTAAATCAAGTGGTTGATATAGATCGACGGGTTACTACGTGATTACTGCAGTGATGTAAAGCATACACGTCGAGTGACGGCGTGCGATGCAACGTGACCTTAGCACGTGGATCGCTAGTTGAATTTTAAACAAAATGTCTACTTTGTAATAGAAAAGATATGTAGAGCGTGTCAGGATCTTACTTTTACAAGTGAGGGATTGGATTACCCAATTGTAACGGGAGATGAGAAAAACACCTGTCAGTATTTCTGACTAACTGATCATGCAAAAAATTGCCATGACTTGACTTGGCGATAAACCACCAGTCAGCACATAAAACCCCCATGAAATTACAGTTCCTAACCAAAGAAATCTATGGCCGCATATGGTCACCATTATTGCACCATAATTCATGAAGATCTGACAACATTTGGTCATATATTTTCAGTCGAGCCTCGGACCGTTTGATCTCACAAATCTGCTAAACAGATCTATGCAGCAAAAACGGACTTACATAAGCAAAAATATTAAGTACGACCACTTTTTTGGGCATCTTACAGTTCTTTAGGAGATAGCAATTGAGATCTCTCATGAGGATATTTCTTCATAACGTTTTCGTATTTGGTCATAAATGTCATCGCTGTTTTTTGATCTAGGATCTTGTTTTTTTGGGACTTAACGGTGCTTTTGGCTACTTGTCTTTTATAGTTTTATCTGGATTCTAGACTAGTTATTACACATCACCTAGACATTTTTTATGGTCTGGAATATAAAAATACCAACGAGTTTTTACCAAGCAAAATTTTGCAACACCAAAAACTCCTTGTTCTTTAAAATAGGTAATCCAATCTCTATATAGTCCTAATATCAACATTGTTAGGTCTTTAACTGAGTCCTCAAGGGATAAGAGGCATAAGCACACAGCCAGAGTATTTGTTTGTAGATAACTGCAAGGTTGCAAGGCCAAAGCAAATGTTTGTTTTAACAATATTTTATATCCACTTGTGTCGACATCAAAATAAACAAGATTCTCTTTTATTGTATTAAGTTGTTTTTTATTGTTTTTCAATCTTATCTGAGTGCTTGAGAAAATGTACGGAGTATTAGTAGTTAGTTGCTCATCGTGTAAGTTGTAGGTTGCTTTGCCTTTACTTATGGAAGACATGAACTCACTTGAATATTCTTGGTTGGGTTTACAGTCATCAAAACCACAATTGGACTTCAGAACTATTAAAACAGCGAGTTCAAGAAAATTCAACGTGACTTCTGTCAGCTACAGTATTCACTATTCCTTCTAAACAATATTATAATTACATGAACACCACCGTCCGTCGAATTCGAACACCCAGCAATTTCCGTTCCCCCAGCCACAGAACCACAGCTTCAAAAACATAAATCCAGATAAAGTTTATGAGACTCATAATAAAGTTAAGTGCTGGTTTTCTTTGATAACGTTAAGTAATAGGATTTCTTTGGGCCTCCCAATTTGTATTAGCTGCTTTATCTAAGTCTACATGAGGTTTCATAATAATAGGTTGGTTTGCTTCTTTGCTCTGTCGGTCGAAATGTGGGTCAGATATTTTGCATCCCACGCAAGTTCCGCCATGCGGGCTACACGTCAAAGGATTACTTTTATCGCTACATTATTTTGATGGACCTCTTGGGATGGATCGATAGTGTGTTCTGGATGCTTGACTGTATTGCATGACCGAATTTTGTAACGAGCATGTGAGTTGAGTCAACGTTTATGATGAGACTTTACTTTTTGATGTAGCTGTGTACAACGATGACCGCTATTAACACGCATATTATTATCATTAAACAAAACATTAATTGACTTCTAGAACAGTTTCTCTTTAATATTTTAACATAGTGTGTCACTCCTATACTTAAGCATACCTCTATTATTACTCATGAAAAGAAGTAAATTACAGGTCACGATACCACCTGTCTCCACATTTTTGCAACTGTTGCCTTCCCCATCTGTTACATACGGAAACGAACAGTTGTCAATGCAAAATGTTTTTTGGTTGAACACTTGAATTAATATCTGCTTAATGAGGACTGAATTTTCGCCATTGTTTTCTGTTATCATTATGATTTTGGAATGGTTTAGTTTATATCCGGGGTTGGGTGGCAATTTGAGATCGTTGAACTTCAATAGTTTTTTTACGTCATGAAGACAATGGAGTGTAATGAATATTATTTGAATGGAAAGTTAGAACATGATTGTTTATGTAGAAGAAGAAAGATGCAAAGAGATCCATGTAACATCTGACAAGATGAAAGCTACTAGACCGTCTGCTTATCCAACAAATCACATAAGCCGTTTTTATTTCGTCCTTACAAGGAATAAATAAATACGTAGACAATGATCACACATAAAACCTTAATTCAACCGAGATCCAAATCCCGACCCATACCATAAAAAGTTGTCAATAAAACCTGAATATCTATTCATTTCGAAATCACTATAAAATGAAAAAGAATCAATAGTTTAAAGACAAAAGAATTTAAAAAGCAAACTCCACACGATCATAATCCATATTGGGAAGAAAATAAAGATGAAAACAGTTTGAACGAACAAGATATGGGCAAAGCGTAGTGCGGTAGCTTAAAAAATAATCATGAAAGAACGAAAAAATGTTTTTAAAACGAAAACATAGTGGAGTAGATAAGAACGCGTTTTATTGTCCCAAAACATGGGGGCGACGAAAAAAACTTACGATACAGGCTGTTTGTGTTCGGAAAAAAGGTTTCGTTTGTTATAATAGCTGACTGCTTTCTGTTAACTTTAGCTATTTTAATAATAATATCTTCTAACTTATCATTATTAAATAGCTAAACGAGTGACTAATTAGGTTTTAACTCAGTAAAATTGCCACCCATAATTCTTTTAAAATTAAGTACTGAACTTTAACAAAACACGAAAAAATAACGCTAGAACTTTCAAACTCTGCACAGACAATGTTTTATGGTAATCCGCCAACAAAAAAATAATGCCCCAGACATTATCTACTAGGCGAAGTCTCGTGCAAGTCCAAGAAAACACCAATACATTATACTTAGCTTTCTGATATAAATCAAGATTTGACGGCTGGCAAATTATTTCCCAGACTTTTTTCTAAAAAACTGAATCTGTGTTTCGATGTAAATCGTATCTTAATAGATACAACACATTACTATTATCTATGTAATACTCAGACATGTAAAACAAGTGATTCGTATCATATTTGATACAGAACGATACATCAAAACGTCCTTTGTATCTGATGGGATAGGGCTGTTTCGAATGCGTCTACTTTTGTAGACAAATTTTGTATATAGATCTGTCCAGATATGAGTTATGAATAAATGTGTTGTCTTTCCTGTGTTTATTGTGTCGTATATGCTTTTCGGATCAGGTTTTCCATATTCTGCGTTATTCGAGGACTCATGCATAACAAGTTTTGTTTAAAGAACTCCATTTTTATTTAGATCTTAATCTTTGCCACTTCTGTCTATAAGCTATTGCTATTCGCTCCGTTAAAGCTTTGTAGCCCTGCCGCCAACAGCAACTACATCAAAGATTACTTCAACACCACTTTGTCCTTTATTATTATTATTTTCCTCAATTCCATTTCCTGCGGCCACCCCTACGCAATCCCTGTTTGGTAGCTATCTCGCCCGAAAGTCCCTTCAATCAGACAACCCTAAATCCACTACCTGTCCTCATCAATTATATTTTTTTATCGGCTGAGTATCTTCTAACATTGTCTAACATCTGCGTCACGGCGTGATCGATGCGATTTAAATACCATTCGTGTTGCCAGGTAAAGACTGTTGATTGAAGGGTTTTTTGATACTGGGGGCGAAATAATCCGTGATGATTGTCTGAAAGAAACGAGTTTTTTATCAATCCAAAAAAAGATAGAGCTTAGAAGCATAAAGAAGAATCAGTTATTATTAACATTGCTTTATCGTATCCTAAAAACAAACAACCGAATTTTAAATGTGGCATCATTACTCCCGAAGTTCATCCTGATAGACTATCAGTAAAGCTTACACAGCCTTATTCCGTTGCATTGACTTTTATAATCGACTGGGGACGAATTATCCTATCTCCTTCTTTTTTGTTTAGAATGGCCGAGATAAGTAACTTTCCCAAATGCTTAAGAGTTCTGGGTGACATTGAGAAAGAGTTACTGCCCTCGTAAAATTCATAATTATCGTCTTTTGGCAGGCAATCTTAAGATACACACAGTATCTTAAGATTGGTTAAGCTTTGTGTTACGAACGTTCTGTCAATGAGCCTTCAAGAACCGGCTATAAAATAAAGTTAGTGAATCCGCCAGTCAGAGTTGGATCCATAATCCTAATTAAGAAGTTTTATTTCATCAAAGCTACAGTATGAAGCTGATCATTCCAATGAATCAAGAGCTTACAAACCGTAAACAAAACAAAAGTAATCACATAATTTACGAGGTATTATTCTCGCCGAAAATCCAAAATCCAGCCAGACCACTTCTTAAAACTGCACATCCACAAATCCAGCAAACAAGCAGAATGCACATTAAAAGCACATTTATCGTCAAAACAAAAACTAAGATCGGAAACATTCGTCCGTGAACAAAAAGAAAAACACCGTCCGGGCAATCTCGATCAAATTGTATAAGAGGATTAAAAGATTTATCGTACAAGACTGAAGGAAATTTTCGGGGAGGCACTCGCTTTTATATCGTTACATTTCTTCTCGTCTGGTTAGCGGTACGTGAGCCGGCATAACTTAACTGGGTGCTTAAAACATTCGTTTATTTGACATGTTTCATGTAAATGTATATTTGGTAATGCGGTTTCGGTCGCTGGGATGTTTCTTTTGTGTCACTGGGGTGACTAAAAATTTAATTGGTAAGGCCAAAGATGTAACCGTTAGGTTTGTAATCCCTAAAGACTGTTAGGTGGACTTATCTTTACTCAACCAGAATTTATTGTTGACGATGCTCATTTATATGTGATGAAAGGTGGCCAGAAGATCCAATTATTTTTCATCTTGGTATTGAACCGAAAACCGATCACATACTTGAGATGTTTCAATGGTACAAAAAAGCTCATCTTTCTGAAACTAGCAAATCGAAAGACTTTATTAACTTAAAAGAAAAAGTTTTCTCCATCATTACTATATAAGTTACATCTCCGGCAAGACAATAGACAGATGGTACTTTACATATTCCTCTCATTTACAATTCAGAATAAAAATATTATTCATGTTTTTTATCGGTTTATCTGTTCTGACAGTTTTAGGTTCTGGTATTTCCGGATCTTATGAAAAGGTAATTGATTGGACCTGAGGGATGACCCCGCTGCGGTTTGGCTCTGAATCACAGGGCAAAAAACTGTGAATCACTTGACATCCATAACAATTTAATTTGTGCTATTTGATTTTAAAATCACGTATCCATTTCCAAGGACTTTTAAAGGATACTTGCTACGATATTTCGTAGCTATAGTTTCTTTATTGCCAACGTGTTCGGGATCTAACAATTTATTTTCTATTTTCAGGTAAATAGCAACATTGGCGTGAGCATTACGGTAAGACGAGGCAATACATAAGGAGGGTAATGCAGTATTTTATATCGACTCCTTAACGGCCACTCAGCCTCTACCTGAAGAAGCTATTGCGTTTCTTAACAAAACTATAACAATAAATTTAGCTGAACTTCGTTCCGGACTCCGGTACAACGTGAACGTTTAACAGCTCACAGTTTACGTTTACTCTGATATATACTTCATTAGCTTGATTTACAATAACGTTTAGATACGTTTTTAGTTTATAGTGTTGTTGGTAATTAGTTTTGCGAATGTTAGTTGCTGTTTACATGTGAAGATTGCACGTTTCGATTGAGATTTGAATTAATGGTCTTAGACATGAACGTTTTCTTTTTTATTTTATTTTGGACTAATAACATATTTCATATTTTTATGGAAGTCATTTTCTCTAATGTGCACAAATTATACTTGTGTTGTAGTTAAACGTCTAGCCACGATATATTGAGTGTAGTGGTTATAAAGTTTGGATTCGCGCAGCAGTAGCGTATTCTTTACTGAACTTTAATTCAAACACGGAGCAATGTGTTCCAGGCCTGTATGTACTTATATTTATATATTCTGAGCCTAGATGTTTGTGGACGTGATTTGTTTGTATAACATCATGTTTGTGGACATGCTTTGCATATAAACCGTCGCCAACGATACTGAATAAATCTATATGAGTGAAACTTTTATTAGCAATAACATTTCATTTCTTGGAATGTCAGCTTCTATTTCATCTGGTCTTGATACTTTTCAGACACACTTTCTCCAACCTTCCTTCAACCTACCTCTCTACCGACACATTCTTTAACCCCCTTTTTTCGTCGGGAACAAAGTAATTAAAAACTTCCCTCCGTAGTTAGAAAGCACTTCAATGCTACCAGATTAATACGAGTATCGCGTGTGTTGCTGCTTTTATTTCAACTATTTCATATTATTTATGGCTCATAGTTGAATTTTGTATCAAAAATGCATGCCCATGTTCTATATATAACCTCGCGTGATATGTTTCACTGTGTTTATTTTTGTCTGTGACAATCCAAATATGTGTTATTGATTTGATTTTTGTTGATTTCGTTTTCCTGTTTTGGTGATTTGTCTATCTTGTATTTAGTTGTTTTAAATTAAATGTGTCTTGCGTAATGGTTACCTAACTCGTCTATTATTATTTAGTTTCCTTATACAGTAGCCACTTCGTCCACATCACCTCCAACAGTTACATTCGCCATCAGCCATTTCCCAGAACTCAATTCAAAGGGCAAGAGTTCACGCTCACCTAACGAGTTCTAATCCAGACCAACATTAAATATTATGGTTTCCTGCTCCTATGTTTTCAAGTGACATGTTAATTTGTCTGCAAGTAGCCACTTCCTCATTAACTGTTAGTTGCACGTTCGGGTTTAGCTGATCAGCTGTATTAGTCGGTTTGTCTCTATTATATGATGTATTTATGTGTTCTTATACTAGTGGTGTGACCTGGTTTTGTTTGCTTTAGTAATCTGGATTGGTTGGTTAAGTTGTGGGAATGATTTTTGAAAATAAATGTAAATTATGATGAACACACAACATCACATCACAATTAGTCCGGATTTTAAAGCTATATATTGAAGGCACTCAGAAGATTATACATAGAAAATAATGTAAAAATATCACTAAAAATCAAAACACAAAATGTTAACAAATATCAAGCTTTCAAACATAATTTACATTTATAAAATTATTCTCTTGACGACAAATGAAAGATTTCAATATCACTTACACAAAGCAAAGTTACTAAGCCCAACCAACAAAATAATGAGGCAATACGACACCAAACAATCAATACACATCCTTCGCATCCACAACTTTCCCATTGAAATGAATACAAACAGAATGAAAATCGCTCCAGCAATTTAGCAGATCATATTACTCATACAGACAGACTTCCTTTTGTGCCACATACGTTTTGATGATCCGTATCACCGTTGGCCGTTTGATGTATCAACTGTGCTACTAATTAGTGGACTAGCTACTAGAGCTGAGTTGATTTAATTTTAGCCGCTTCAATTCCTGTTTGAATCATGGTCTTATTAAGCTTTGTTTAGCCAGCCAGGGTTTATGGCGAATCCGTAATAATGATGTTGTGCAGGACAATGGGATATTTGCATTTCTGAAATTAATTACGCGTTTGGTTACTGGTTCACTCATTAAGGCTGAAATTGAGCTGAAAATTTGAAGCAAAATTCAGAGTTCGATTGTGCAATAGAACCCAAAAAGACTGGCTCAGATGAAAATAAACTTATTGTTAAACTAATCTGATGCTAGGATTAAAAATACGAAAGGTGACAAGAACTTTCTCAAACTAAAACTCGTTAAATTCACGAATTTGGACAGTCATGATAACAAACATTGTCACCAAAGCAATTGAACCAAAAACAACTTTAGAAACTTGCAAAATGAAATAAGACATCTTTTGTTTATTATTATGGAACCCCATTGAATTTCCATCGAGGTTAACAAATTGAAACAAACTGAAAAGTCGACTTCCAAAGTTAGAAACAGACTTCAAATTGGGACAGGATTCATTAATTCAGTGTAAGAAGTAGAATTAAATCATTCGAACCTTTAACTCAACAATTTTTGGACACTACCCTTAAATGAAATTGTTCAGTTATTAATTTGTTGCGATTTCGAAACAAAAAGTGGATTTCGTTACTTCAAAGAGTTAGATTGTCTTATACAAGTTATAATTTGATGGAATTGAGTGTAACTTTGAGGGCCGTTGTATTGAAGCATCATTGAAATTATTGTTAAAGTTTAGAGTGTTTTACTTGTCTAGTTATCTGGTACTTGAGCTTGCTCTCAAATTTTAAATAGGTTTTTGAATGTTTTTGATCTCAACAACAACTTAGAGCTCTTTGAGATTTGTTACTTGAAAACTTTTAATGCTTGCAAACGTATTTACTTCGTTCACTCGCAATAAATATCAAATTGTTGTTTAGAGTCGAACAACACGCTGTTTTGCCTAAACAAATGTAAATAACATTAAAAGTAACCAAGTAAACTTATTCATACTGAATTAATGCAGTACTTCAAGTTGACCCACTTGCAAACTTGTAATAAAACTACCACTATTGCTATATACAACTAAATCGTTTAGCTTTGCTAGATACCTAGATACGCAAATCAATATTTCAATATTCAAAACAACGCGAGCAAAAAACAGCCATCGGAACCCTTTAGATCACATTTTTTCCCTCAAAAATTATGAAGTATAATGAACCAGCGGGAAGTAAGTTAGCATTAAGTATTCGCATTTCCATAGCTGTTTCTGTCGTAGCAGTTAAAATTTCACTTGGCTAAGCAAAATTTTCTGTCCGCTGCAAAAATCCTTCCCCTTTTAGAGAGAGGGGAGCGCCGAGCGAATTCTTGCATAAAATTTACATCGAGCGGTCCACACAAATTACCATTTCACTTCTTACTCTGATTAAATGTTGTAGAAAAAATATTGCTCTCTAAATGTAAGAGAAAATTCTTGGGTTTTCGACTCATTAAAATTGATGTTTTGTTTTTTTTTTTTTTCGTTTCGACCCGCCTGGTGCTCGTTCCAGAGTGATTCCCTTCCAGTTTTGCATTTGACTTTTCGGGTACGAGTCTCTTTACATAATTCAATTTGTTTTTCTCCAAAAATGATACGGGCTTTTAAATTCGGCTTCCAAACCGCGTAGTTTCGTACGAAAAACAGCTGTAGCCTACCGCAGGGAATTGCCGACGTAATGTCCTACAAAAAATCTGCCAGAACTTGGCAATGGCCGAGCGGGATTCGTCCAAAAAAGGTGTGTGTTACAGCATCTTTCACGCAAAAGGGTGAGAAAACAGCGGAGGCGAAGCAAAGATATTTGGCAGGCCTTTACAGGCTAATGATCCACTTGATTGCGGTTAAGTGTCGCTATAAAAATGTCTGGATGTTGCCAACTAGGGGAAAAAAACAGTTGCTCCTCTAAAGTGACTATTTTTCCTGGCAGGCTCCCGATATCATGAGACAATTGCCTTTGCGAGCACTTTAAGTGGACGACAATTGATGTTTTCCCACTTCGCTTACACTAACTTAATTTTGTTGTGCTCTGAAAAACTATCTTTATTTTACAAGACCACTTCAGTCTCCTCTTGTATCTCGTGTCAATTTCTGTACGAAACGTTTTTCTCAGTACAAAATTATCGTTTGGAATAAAATGAAATTATATTTAGCGGTGTTCTTTAAACAAAAGGTTATTTTAGCATAATAACAAACGATTACGACAATATTTAGATTCTACAGAATTAATAACGTTCTTACACAAAAAGCTGAAACCATAAAATATGTTGTTTCCAAACTTCCGTGGAACCTAAATTGAGTTTAGGTAAAGGCTTCGCAACTTGAACAATCCAACTTATTCCAGTAATACATCAAAGATTGGAAAATAACTTGTATAATAAGTGGAAAATTTACTATGAAATCATCATGAAATCGAATGTCTTGATTGAATTATTCTTCCGCAAAGCCGCTATTTCTCGGAAACTCGCCATCGATCATGAATCTCTTGGCATTATATGACAAGCAGTAACCGTGCCAAGTACGTGGAATTTATTTTGATGAAAGTCTGATGTGTTGGGGAACTCCAGGTGGATTGGACGAATTTGATGAGTAATTTTCTTTTAGAACAGGATGTTGCTTTCTATGTTAATGTGCGAACAATGCAGTTTGAGGTGAGGGTACTTGGAAGGCACGAAGGAAAAGTTTGTACAATATTGTCTGGGTTTAAAATTAATGGAAGGTTATTTCAAAAAGACGGCTCATCAATTCATCATTTACAATATTTTTACTTACATAGACTTTTTATTGTACTTTTTATTGTTTTAACACTGTTGCATTGACTTTTTAGTTTGTTTCTTATTTCTTTGTCACTTTTTCTCATTTAATTAAGGGCTGTTAAATAAATTGCATCTCAATCTTCATCAAATCGGCCAAAACCTTCTGCGTCTTTTCTACACTTGACCATAAAACATCCGAATCTTTGGCAATAACTCGCAGCGGGTGAGCCAGTGAATCGATTTTGAATTCATAATTTAATCTGGTCTGGTCGCGTAGCTCGGAAATGTTTAATTTGTTCTCCCGATACAAGGGGACATGATGGTATTCCGTTGACATTGTGACCGCCAATATTTTCGCTGGGATTCTATGCAGATTCTGAAAATTTAAATGATTTATTTGAATTGTTATCAAGTTGTTTTAGGAGTGTGATTGATGATGATACATAGGTATCCCTTTTACCTTTTTAATATCCCTTATTGATGTTCCTAGTAAAAATATCTGGTTGGAGATAATTTAAATCTATTCGAAATAAATCATTTTAGATTCTCATGGATTGTGTACAGATTAAAGTATATTAATCTAATAATAGGACGTCAACACCGGAACTAAATAAAATGGCCTCTACTCAAATTAATAACCCTTCCCTTAAGCCCACCGTGAGAGAAACTTGAAATATTGAAAAATTGTTTAATTAACGCAGTATTCGTAACTCAAAAGTGAGTAATTCCTGGAGCGACTTTATTAAAAGTTGATACAGTGTTTCTAAAAGTAATATAATACTTTTGGCGTCGGTCGAATAAACGTTTCAATATTCGAGGGCTTCATTAATCACGGTAATTGACGGGAAGGGGACTTGGACGTGGACGCCCGCTTCTCCCCCCACAGCTGTGCTTTTGTTTTTTGATAATGGTAAAAAAATTGTTATAATTTCTGGAGGGGCGTCAGTTTCTATTGTTAACTTTGATTCTGTAAAGGATTATGTAATTTGGGTGGTTAGCGAGTGTTAATTTGGGAACAACGGTTTGTTACTTGTAATTCAAATTAGGTTGATTGTTAAGACTGAATTCATGATGTTATCGAAGTGTAATCTGAGTCTTTTCCAGCAGGATATCTGTAACTTTAAATGCCTATTTACGGTTATCGTTTGGATACCAAAAGCTCTGTTAATACGAAAAAGATAAACACGAAGAAGGAGATACTAAAACAAAATAACCTTCAAACTGCAACCCTATCTAGATACTTCACAAAGCCATTACGATGAGCATCCGATTATTAAGACCGTTATTATCAAAAGGAGTAGACAACCTAATTCACGGAAATAAAATAGAAACAACGATGGGAACCCTGCTTAATGTTGCTCAACGATAGCGATTTGATTGCCCGATTGTTCGAACAACGAATTATCTTGTACAACCAAATACAAAAAGGAATTAAGGATACTTTATATAAAATAGAGGAAATCCTGCTATGTATATATCTCGCTATTTTTAAGGTCGAATGAATAAAGGCTAGATGTGAATTGATTAGCTAAAATGGAGGAAGTTACTTGGCCTTTAGTTTCTGTTTGCCCTGCCAAGGACGAGTCGTAAAGATACGTGTTTGACTTGGCAAAGTAAATTTTAGCAAAGTCAAATTAGATGAGATAGTCTATTAACTTGGTTTTAAATGCAAGACATGGAATGTAACGCATAAAATATTGAAGTTCAGAATAACAGAAAAGGAATTGAAAGATCCACACAAAATGTAAAAGCAAATAAGACCGCGAATTTTTTCCATCTAAAATACTCAATAGTCAATTTCCCTAAGCCTTCCCCAGTATTCGGTTGTCACATTTAATTTGGTCGGATTCGCCTATTAATCATTTATGGAGTCATTAATCAGATATCAGCCTGATATCCCTTCTCATTCCTTCCGAACGTTGAGGATTTACTTGACAAATTACTTTTTCGCTTTTCTTGTTTAGAAAGGGTGGGTTTCTTTTAAACTTTAGAAGGGTATTTTTTCTGACAATGCTGTTAAAGTCTACTTCATTTTGCAGATTGCGAAGTAATTTCGGGAGACAATGATGCTGCTCCTTTGATATCTGCCTTAAATATTTAAGTTACATAAAAATCAAGTTGTTTTAAGCCAACTTTTGGAACTGCTATGTTTACTAGCGCGAGAGTCCAGAGCCAAACTAAGCATTGTAAACACTAACAAACCCGTACTCACTGCAGCGAAACCCTAAATCATTGGAGAATTTCGCCAATTCCGCCCAGTACTGGGTATGTTTACGTCAAACTTTACCGTAGTCATTTGGGCACGATTTTTATTAACTCCGCGTCCCGATGCCTGTAGAAAACTTTTGTTGCGCCTTTTTCTCCTTTTTTACGTTCCAAGCTTTTTATGGTTCTGCAGTTCGGTTTATCGTTTATTAAACTGTGTATAGATTGGATATTAAAGAAGGATTTCGTTCTCGTAAAAATTGAGAGTTTCTGGGAGATTTCGAGATTCGGTTTTATTCGAGGCTTGAGTCGAAATCAATTGGAAAGTCGATGTGTGATGATATTTAATTTGGAGTTTAGAGAGGCTGAGTTAGCTGGATCGTTTTATGGGGGTTTATGCGTCAAACTGTGCTCGAATGCTTTCGAATCTTTAGGCTTTGCACTTTTATGATCATCTTACACAAATTGTACTGTTATTACACTGTTTTATCGGGCTTCAAAGCTAGTATAAAGCTTTATTTCTACAGCACACTACAGTTTACTTTTATGCATGTTTCATCTTTTTTAAGAGGCCTTCTATCTTCAATAAAGGAAAATGTAATCTTCTAAAAGAATAGCTAAGCCTTTATAAACATAATTCAAATTATGATGTTACCAACGATATCTGAATTGTGTAACGTTCATTATTCTACAGATTGCGCGTCCTATTGCTAAATATGTCACTGTATGAGGCTTTTAAGCACCCACGCGGGTTTAAGAGTATCAAGGAGATATTTCAATGCATACCATTATAACCTTTATTCCAAAAGCAATAGCATTTAAACTCCGTTGTGAAATTTAAACCAGCTGTCAATAATTTATTATGCTCTTATGAAGGGTAATTTTTATTACGGCGCCAGTAACATTGTATCTAACTAATTGGAATTTTGTATAATTTTAATTGTATTATAGTTTCAATTAATTTAAATATATTGGCGATTTAGATCTTTAATTGCAGGGATTACGTAATGGGATTGTGATTCAAGATTGAAGTCATTAGTCTTGGTTAATTCTCTGAGTATTTTTGCTACTCCTGCGGTAATTGGCTCTATAACTCACTGAATTACTGCCTCGACAGAATTGGCGGTAACATCTACTTAAAATTCTGATCTTATAGTATCGCCAATGTTTTCATATTTCTTTCCTAAATCTTTAAAAGAACACTTTTTCTTCTTTAAATTATTTAGTTCGTTATTTATTCTAAATCTTTCGCCATGCATACTGTCAAGGTTGTCACCAAAATTATAGTGTTTTTAAGCGGTTTTATGACACAACCCAAGGTGTAATTTATGCACGTATGCCTGCAATACTGCTTTAATATTTTGTTAATGAAATGACATACAAACACAGTTTTGTGGACGTGACTGACTTTTAGGCTATTTCTTATTTGTTTTTCTTAGATTTTTTGTGTGTGATTGCACTTTTGTGGAGGTTAGAGATTTTCGATTTATAGTGTTAGGTAGATGTTAAGTCCATATGAATTGTCATTTTTATCATCATCGAATATTTTGCAATGTTTTCATATACTTTTGTACTGCATTCGCTTATTCTAACGAGTAGTGCCTCATGACTGTACATGGGTCTGATGATTGTGATATCTGTTATGTGATGTGATCATCATCATCAACCAGCCTTGATGTCCTGTTGCTGACCTCAAGATACATTACAGTCTTCCCATTTCGCTATTTTCTTCCATAGTAACTGAATCTACAGCAACATCAGCACAAACTGCAAACAATTCTAACACAACACACGTTTTTACTTCAAATCGTTCGTTACAATTCCCTTTACTTGCGAGGTGAAGTAAAAACACCAGAAGGTCAGGCTTCTTATGATCTTACGAGGTAATGACGGTTCACGTCATGGAGGCACGCAAACGCAAATGTTCTAGTGTATAGTGTATCAGTTTTGTAATAAGCGCAAGGTTATAATGAGTGATAATACTTAGTTTTTGTTCGTATTTTAATTAATTGAATTTTAAGTTGTAGGTTGGGTTGTAAAAAACAATGTAATTATATGCATCAATATCAAAGATATTAAGTTAGGACTTTTCTAGGTAAAAAATACTAGCCTATAATTTTATTGATCCACTGCAAGACAAAGGTCTCTTTAAATACATAGAAGTCATGCCTATAAAAAGAAAATAATTTATTTAGCAAAGTCTATATCAGCAAGGTTTACATAATTATCGTATCTCAAATACTCTCCCTGCTACAAAACATTATTTGATAAAACAGACAAATTTATAAGTTTAAGGCGCGAACTGACTACAATTTTTAATCGCTACTAGCCCGCGTAAACTATTGTTACCACTATGGAGCACTATGACATGTGTCTAACCCGCGAATTGCATTCACTTTACAGGTTTTCTTTAGATTATTCAAAATGTAGACCTTAAATTAAATAATTGTTTGGTTTTAATATTGAAATAAAGTTTAAAAAAAATGCTATTAAATTCTTTATAAAAAACGTTGTTATCGCTAGAAATACAAGATCTTCGACGCCAATGTTTATTTTTGTGCCGCAACTTCCCAATATTTTTTTGGGAATATTAAACTATTATTTCTCTTCTTCCGGTTCTTCCGGTTAAAGTTTTTTTAAACCCTTCTCTGTCCACTGTATTTTTTGCGTTAGATATTTTCATTGCATTACGTCATACTCGACTATCTAAGAAACCAATTTTTAGTAATATTGAGGTAACACCGCGCCTTAATCACCATGTCTAACTCAGATGGTGATTACATAAATAACATTAAAACCACATCAATTATGGTAAACACAATACCAATTAAATTAGATTAACTAATTATCTAATTAATTATAATAGTGTTAGCTATATCGCATTTGAGTTAACAGAGCTAAATACATACAAAATAATTAATTAATGCTAATTTCTATGTAAGACGGCTACTAGGCTTACCCTGATTGAGGAAATGGGACGGTTCAGCAATCTAGTCTTAGATCATCATTATACTATGAAGCTGAAACCTCTTATAAGGTCAGCATATATGAAAAACCTGCAGACCAATTAGATTAGGTGCAAGTCTGCCAAATTTCTAAAAAGTCTTCTTGTCTCTCTCCTCTTTTTGCCTACTATCTCTATTCATTCACCGGGAAAAAGCCAACTTATCTCTATGACGATTTCGACTATTGGTTAGCGCATAAAATTCTCTTTTTATGCCATTCATTTTAATTATAATGGTTATATTTCTGAATATCTGTCGCATTAGATATATTTTTTATAAACCACAAATAGTTACCTATGTTATAAAAAGCACGCAAGATCTTGAAAGTCTTTCAAAGTTAAATATTAAAAGTAATATTTCGAGCGTTTGAAAGTTACTCTATCATTTGTTATGTTATGGGAATAAAGTTGTAAAAGTACACTCATACCCATAAATATGTTGACACATTTGAATTTCGATTGTGTTGAAATGTAAATATCAGAATGTATATAGATTTTATTAATGTTATGCTATCGACGTTGGTTAACCCTTCATCTCTCATAACATTATTTTGGTAATAAAATATAAGAACTCATAACGATTTTGCCCTTGATCTATAAAAGCAGTTTATTTACTACCGAATCAAATAACAAAGTATAAGAATAACAAATAAATGGATGTTTGTAGCGCACTACTTTATCATGACCTTTCATGGTGTTCATAATGGGCGGTTGCCATGGCAACGGAAAACCTTCTCACGGCACCCAATATCAGGGGAATGGCCGATAAAATCCAAGTATATATTCGCTACACAAATTGGTAACTACGTGAGTAAATAAGTACTTTAAAAGAAATTGGATTTTTTTCAAGTGACTGGTTTTGAGCGTGATTTTTAAAATAGCTAGTGATTTACAAAATAATAACAATAAATGCCTTAAGTAATGGCGGGAATTTTTTTTGGTACTGAAATAAAAAGGTTTCTGTGAGAGACAGAACCAAGTAGAAGCCTTTTTATCTTTGAATATTTGAAGTGGTAGAAAATTTAGGTATTGGTGCTACTCCGAAAATAAAATGGGGAAAAAATGTTGGTCAAAGAAATAAAAATACCTACACGTGGATAAAGAAATTACTTTGCCGTCTCATTTTTGTGCGGCCTTTGCAAATTCAAATCGAGAATGTGGTCTAATTCTATATTTTTTGTCTGTTCTACGAATTTTATACAAAACACTAGATTGTTTACTAAAAGGTACCTAAATCTACCTACTAGCAGTTAGTACCTAGTTAGACTACTTAGCGTCTAAAATAATAAAACTATTCCCATTTCCAAATTACAACAAACATTCTACACTAACATCGAACCTAAAAAAACCCCCTAAATAACAAGTTAGCTAATTCATACATTTCATCGTGTCATGAGCCCAACAAAATGAGTGTATCATTATAAAAATCTAAATGTACCCGTTTCTTCAACACTTAAACTTCAACTGCTTGACAAGTAAATACTTGACATTGTAATTACAATTCACGCACCCATTGTTTTATAAAATTGACATCCGACTGTGTTAAAAATACATACGAATTTGCATATACCTGAAGCGTTAAAGTTACTTTTTAATTCAATGGGGTTATACTACCAAAATTAGACCATGGCGGTTAGAACACGCGATGTAATTCTATTTGAGATTTTTATCTGTTCAATTGATGGTTATATAGTTACGAAATGAGCTTAAAAATACGATACTGTGGGGTTAGGGTGTGGGTTTAGTAGCGTAGCGTAGCGGTGAGGGGTTAAATAAATAGTGTTGTGTGCGATGTTTATACATACCAACTAAATGTATTTGTCTAGCCATAAATGACTGATCAATTCACAAAGAATATTGCCAGTAGGTAATCAAAGGTTTCAAAAACTTCATAACTAATATTGATTTGAATATCTTTGGTTGCGGTAAACTCGTAAGTATTCGATTTAATTAATTCAAATATTCTATAACAAAAAAAAGGTGGCGATGTATCTCATGCAGCATGCAATAGTATTTCAACCAACGACTACAAAATCGCTGCCACTTATGAACCCGCTAAATCCTAGCTACTATAATCTTACCCCTAACGAAGTACAGTGCGTGATTTTGTTAATGAAGATCGTTCGAAAAACGTTGTATTTGGTGAAATAACATGTAGCGAGTGTGTAAAATCTAATTATTTCTGTTATTATAGCAGGTACTACGTTATTTGAGAAATCTACATCTGACAGTGAACGATTAAGGTGTTAGAAATTGTATTGTATGTAACTTTTTATATCTTCATTCTTTGTTTTCTAAGAAGGTGGACGTTTCAGGGGTTTTGGTTGCGTTGCGTTTCGTCTTTTGTTGCGGTGTAAGTTGTACAACAATTGTTATGTGGGTCAAATTTTGTGATTAATAGATCAGTTCTTTGTCGAGTTTTTGTTAAAAGTAGGATAACTTTTTACCAAACTGCGCGACAGCAAAAGCTCTATGGTTGGGGAGGCATTTTTTTAAACGAGGTTCTTGAAATCACTTATTATATCTCTTCCAAATCGTAATTACAGGTTGATACCATACAAGTTCTATCCGTTTATACAATAAATTTTAAATAATTTCCAACAAAAAAAAATGCTCCATTTATCGTACATATAGAAACAATTAATCTTTTTACTCTACGTAACATAATCCAAGCAGTGAAACTAACTTCCTTCTTCTAACTTAAAAAAAAAAACATATCAAGGTGATTCAACGAGGAAGCGAACCTGCGATCCGGCCTTGTTTCGTGAAAGTGTGACCTTTAAGCCATGGTGCCTTTGGATACGATGTTAATATGAGTTCCATGAGGTGCAATAAATTTTATTGCTTTTTTTTAATGATTTTTTAAGTAGCCTGTTATTGCCTCAAGGATTTTCATCTCAATGAGAAATAATGGGCATTAATCTCACTTGCTTTCAAGTACAAGTATTCACCAATAAAACGACTAGGGTGGATGTAATGGATGGATAAGACGCATCTCAAGAACGTAAGTATCCAAAAATAATCAACCAGTTATGATCTCAGTTTTTATTTGTTCTAGCTCTAATAAATTTTATATTTTATGTTATTTTTTTTTACTTTTGTGTAATGCGTTAGTTAAATAGTAGCCGTTTTTATTTCTATTTATTTCGTAAGCTAAGTAAAGCTAAGGAGTTTACTGTTGTATTTCATATCTAGATCCACTCGTTTGTTTTTTTTTTTTTTCATATTGTCACTTTTTTTTTGCAAATGGTGGTTAACCTGCAATTGGCGACTGTGTGAGTCCAAGACTGTAAAACCTATGTATACATAAGATATGTTGTACACAGAAGCTGTTGGTGAACCTATATTAATAAATGAATAAATAAAACCCTGACTGACTTTATCATAAAAGTCTATTTCTAGGAGCCATTTCTCACCAAACCCAGCCAATAGCTACAATAAATTATAAAACCTACACCGCCCATTGCCAAGCGATACGTAAAACTCGAGTCGTTCGGTCGGAATGAACGATTAGTGAACGAACGAGATCATATTACCACTGGATAGGTAGGTTCGTTCAGAAGATCCATGTAGCAACTTAAGTACGTCCAGTGCATCCTCTGTTGGGTATTCACCTCTGCTACCGACCTTGCTGTTCTTTTTGTCATGGCATGAGACATTTCGTAAAAAAAGGACAGTACGATGAAACATTTTCCCATGGTTAAAAACTTTGATGCGGTCTCCACATACATACATAAACTTTCTAACTGTATTGGAATTAAATTGTAGTTTCTTCTGATGGTACAATCTGACAAAAAAACCGGTGAAAAGTAAGCTTTTTCAGCTTCGTGTGTAAAAACCAGGTGATTAGACAGGCCGGTGTAATCGCCAAAACTGTCAAAATTGTATTCACAATATAGTGTACAATACAGAGTAGTCTTTGGATCTTTTCGTTTCACCGTAAATACATTTCATGTTTTTTTTTTCGAAGTCTCAACTAAATGGCACTTCTGTACTTACCTATACTTCTAGTCATGTTACGAAGACCTTGGTCGGAGATCGGCTGGGATTGCTCGATATCTTCGTAATCTTGACTTTCACGCCGGAGATTAATTGTGGTACTTTGTGGTTTTTGAGTACGAGCAGAATTGGGCCCGTATGCCTTATTGCGTAGAAAGAGAGAGCGACAGTTTTTATTTAATATTATATGGCCCTCTTTATTGCGCTAAAATATAAGAATCTCAACTTAAAATCTCAGCCAATAAGACCTCACTGCTGAGACCCCCCTCTCTGTGAGGAATGGACCCACTGCGGATCGGTGGATGTCACCATGTCTTCAAAATTTTCTGGCTGTAGGACATGCTTGTTAAAAAGATGGCACATTTAAAAAAAAAGGAAGAACAAGAATATCGTTTTATCTCTAGGCTGAATTTAAACTTTGAAAATAATCAGATTTGAACTAACGATCGATCGAGAATCCAGGCGTTAAGGCACCGTCTGTCTGTATTGTGTTTCATTCTCCGAAGGGCCTCTTTTCAGAAACTATTTCAGGAATAGAAACCTTATTTCAGCCCAATGAGCTTTCTGATTTTCTCTCCATTTTCATTCAAACTTTTTTTCATGTTTAAACGAGAAAAGTACTTCTAAAGCAGTATTAATATACTTCAGAACTCGTTCAACTTCAGTCACAATGGTTGAAAACATCGCACGAAATGATTTCACATGAAAATTGTGTACCTACATATTATTATCGGAGTTCAATATCCAAAATACTTTTTCAAAGAGTTTGAACGGAATAAAAGTTTTCAATTCAACAAAAAAGTTGGGCTTATTGACGTAAATCGACTTTATCATAATAAATTTATTGCCCCGGGCATATTACGGGGTCTTTGTGGGGTGGAAACGCCCGTTGTCGGTCGTGAGATGTTTATGTATGTGTAAAATATGGAAATTCGGTATGAGATTCATTTTAGATTGATTTTTGCCCGCGTTATGTTATGTGTAACATTTTGGAATGGATTGCAAAACGTTTTTTGATTGTGCGTTTTTATTTTTAGCCAAAACTTGTTCGGAAACCGGTTTTTTGTTTACATCGGCTTGTTTTGTAATGAAAAGAAAAAGTAATCGGAGTATACTTGGATTTTTTATTAGTATGACGTGCACAAAAAAAAAACGAAATAAGCGAAAGGTATCAAAAATAAAATCAAAGAAGTACAAAAATAGTTAAAACAAAAACGATTACAAATAAGCGCGTAATTTTGAGCATTACAATGCCTACTGGTTACCATGTAAGGGTAAGGCGTGGGTAGTATTAATAATATCCATTATTTTAGTTCGTAACGGTCTTCTAAAGACCAAATGCTAATGGAGGTATTATGTTGGCATTCATAGAAAACCTCTTGATTGTGATTTATGTACCTCTTTAAGTATTAGGGTCATTTTTTGTTGAAAAAAGCAAGACTTTTGTTGCATCGTCTAGGTTTTTATTGTTTGAGAGGTTCTTCAATCTTTTAGTGGAGTTGAATTTTTGATAAGATTTTTTAGATAACAAAATGTTGAATTGTTTTATTCGTTAAAGTTTAGCGCTTTTTTGGATGAGTCAACTAGCTAATAAATATACTTTTTAGTTTAATTTAACTGTAAAAACAATTCATATGTAAATAAGTAGATAATCAAAGTTGAATATATAACTAACTTCAGAAAAATACAGTTGCACGTTACATTTTTTTTGTACGCACAACAATGACACAAGATTACGGAAGTGAACGGTCCTATTTTTCACTAATGTAGGGTGGAAGCACATTTTCTCGTCCGTTCGCTTAAAATCTAAATAAAACTCATAATGAAACCAGAAGAGTGACTTCGTAAAAATATATTTAAGGCCATATACTTTTATCACGCACCGTCTGAAGGCTTTGCCTCTTAAAACTTGCAAATGTTACACCCTTAACGTTTTATGTGTATATTTTAAGTGATATTCTCGTAAATTCCGTGACTGTTACGTCACGTAAATGTACTGATTTTGTTACTTGGTGTGTTTTTTTTTCACATTTTTGTAAGTAACATTTACATATTATTATCGAGCTGATCTTTGAATAAAAATGAAGGGTTGTTAAATTATCATTTTGTTGTTTCAAACTACATAGATAATGATATTTAAAAATATACACTGAGGATAATGATTATGCACTTTAAAGAAATCCGTAATAAAACGTAAGCTGTAAAAAATTTGTTCACTAAATTTATTATTATTAAGGCACGTAAAAGTTCCTAAAATAGAAAGACAGCTTTTTGATGCAAAGTTTATGTAATATTTACTACCATTGCATTTTAATTTTATGGTTCACCATAAGAGTAATCCTATGTTTAATGTCCATCTCCTAAATGTTCGTTCCCGAAAACTTTTTGAAGGGTTGTTTAAAGAACATTATCTCTATAATCTTCTTTCCTAATGTTTATCTTCAAGTTGTTCGTTTAAGGTATTAGCAGAGATCTACGTGTTTATATCTGTCGTTTTATTTTAGTATCAACTTTGATGCGGTTACCTCGGAAATTGCTAAACCTGTTTAAGTGATTTTTACATAAATGGAAAGCTTATGTCTTCCTGATCAGCATGAAGATAAAGTATATAATTATGCTTCACTTACAAAGGTACTTACACGGTTCTGAGTACCTTAAACTCGACAGATTATTACCTCACTTATGAACGTAATTATTATTGTGCACTTTCATGCAATGAATTAGTACCATTTAGAATTACGCTTTTCTCATAATTTAAAGGGTAGTTCGAATATTAAATCACCAGTGAGGCAGTCTATGCCGTAGCTGAGGGTCATTCACTTGCTAGACTTGCTACCGATAAGATTATGCCCAGATAGTCCTAACAGTATCTTTTGCCCGTCCTGAGAACCTTGCCAAGAAAGCCTTACTGACTAGCAAAACACTAGACTCATTTAAAATAAGACCTCTAAGCAACTTCTATAAACATTTTTCACGCTTTGCACACCAAATAAAAAACAGAAATCTATAATAATTTTGAACAAAAATCCTTATAATTTGAACTTCTTTACGAGCTAGGGGACATTCAATATAGGGAGTAAAGGTGGGCTCAGCGAAGCGCCATTTTATAATAACGCTTATACACATTGGGGTATTACTGTAATTTGGGGGAACTCGCCTGGAAGAAGGTACTGGGGAGCCCTCTTGGAACAAAAACTTCAAATTATGGAACCGATATTTAAGGGACAATGTTATTAAATGTATTTTTGGTGTGCACTCTGAAATTGGATTAAATAACCAATTCTTAAAAGTCGTAAAAATTAATATAACAAGATGATAAAATATTGATTTAAAGCTACATAAAATAGTTTATATTTTTACTTTACGTATGAAAAACATTTACTAACATTATTTTCAGTTAGATAATAACTGGTGCTTACACCACACACCATAAAGCCTAATTTATATGCAGAGAACGATAACATTTTCCACAAAAAAAAAGATTATAATTGCAAAGCGTAATTAATTTTAACAATCCCATAACCCATATTATCTTGAAGTTTATTCATATAATTATCAATTCACAGTTAAATCTTTTCACTAAAGTTTACGAAAACATGATATCACTGTGATTTAAACTGTTAATGCTGAACATTAATTTTTTAATTGTAGAAAAGAGAAGATTTTAAGTCATTTGTTGTTATTAGGTACGACTCAATACTCAAAGGCTCTACAACCTCTGTTCACCCAAAAAAAACAAACAAGCATGAACATAATCAATTCTTTTCCTGGTTCACAATGCATGATAAATTGTCCACGTGACAGCTGTAATAAAAACACAGTAACAGACATAAGGGCGTGTACCCATGCATACGACGCCGACGCGACGTAGGAAACGTATATTTTAGCATAGCTTTAATAAACATTGATGATTATACAACACTCTGGCGGTATGGTGATGTGAGATTGTATGAGAGAAAATATTCCGTGGGTTAGTCACTTGTGGTTGAGTGTGGCTTTTCTTTTCGGCATATAAAAAACTAGCTGTTGCCCGCGGCTTCGCTCTCGTTTAGGTCGGAAATTATCCCACGGGCACGTTGTAAATATATCCTATGTCACTCGGGGATAATGTAGCTAGTATGCTATGTATATTAGTGAAAAAAAAATCAAAATCGGTTTAGTAGATCCAGAGATTACCCCCTACATACAAACTTACAAACATATTTTACCTCTTTATAATATTAGTATAGATAACATGACAAAAATTGACAAAATATTACTAAATTCAAAATACCAAAACCGCATTATTCTGTACCTAAATACTTTAAAAAACAAAAAAAAAGTTGCCGTCAAGTAACATAAATGATAGGAATCCCCCAGAAAAATTGGATGCGTAAACATTGTTATAAAGTTGAAATTTACAACTATAGGCCACAATAAAATATTTAGTTTGGTGCGAGTTGACCCTTATGGCTCTTAAAGATAACAAGTTAGGGTCGATGATAGCTACCGATTGGCGTGTCGAACTTTCCAGAAATTTCTTTGCAAGAAAAATTTTCTTTATGAACATAAGACTGTTAAGTCAGAAATAATTCCATTATTTTAAGCAAACAAACAAAAAACGTGACTCCTTAGGTATCAATTACGAAATTCATAAAAAAACACACGCACGTCCAGCCATGTTTTATTCAAACTTTTAAATCGTATTATAATTTTTTTTCACAAAATCTAGGTTGTATTTTAAAAATTTGGCCGGTCGTTCAACTGTGCTGTGGGAGAATTCTTCTTGACAATGGATCGTTTTCATAATCTCGGTATTTTTCGGTAAAAAATGAACCGTTAATGATGATTTTAATGGTGTTTTTTTCTTGTTTTCAGGTAAGGAGAGCTTCTTTTTGACGTCCGTAAATGCATAAGTGATTTTCGCTGTTATAAAATGTTGGTGAGTGCGAGGTAGCGATTAACTCGGTGAAAAACGATATTATGGTAATTATAATTCTCTATAAAATATTATTAAAAAGGTGAGTAATTCTCCAGACATAGCATAATTATCTTTTGATGACATCACAACAATCACTTCATAAATTCGGCATTGTACTGATACTTTTTTAAATTGTGACAATAATATCTCAGATTACTGCTTATAAACCTAAGCATCGACAATCAGTCTCGTCGAATTGTGTCTAACGCGTAGGGTGAACGGCCTCATTATCAGCCTCTCGTGAATAATATATGGGACGAATTTCGCGATTCCACCGATGACTGCCGTCACTCGTCAGAGTTGCGTCATCGTCACTCCCATTACAAAAACATAGGTATTGAATTGTAAAAAAAATTAACGGATTTTACAGGTCATATTTCTTTGCCAAAATAAAGTTACTAGCAAATAGTTTGTAGGCGTTAAAATGACAGTATTATAATAATAATTTCAAACAAGTACCGACTTGTTTCGATGACAACCAACCGTTGGATATTGACTATCACAACTCGCAAGGAATAACAATCAGCTGACACTTTTCCATTGCGGTTTTTATTTGGAATTTTTCCAAATTTCAGCCCACAAAAAGAGCAATGGATGATCACCGACCGAGCAATATGTAGGGGCAATGTAATACGTTTTCTATTACCCGATCGGTTTAGAAATTCAAAGTTTATCAACCTAAACGAGACCGCGTATTGAATATTAAAGAAATATTATGTTCCATTTGAATGCATCCAACGTCCCTTTTGCAAAGATATTTTTAACACGATTCTTTTACAATTAATATTCCATGCATAAGTTTTATGTGTGTTTTGACACGGTTTTTGGTCGGTGGGGTAAAGAAAACAACACTAAACGTTTTCAATTTTATTATTATTATTATGATTAACCTTAATCCAAACCAAAGATTTTTAAAAATGGGTGCTGTGATCAACGGCTTGTACAAATTACAAAAAGAAACCTAATAATATTTTGAAACACAGATATTATTTTCCTGATAGAAACAATTACGTTTATCAATCCTAAAATGCACTAGCAGTACGATTACTCTTAACTTTAGAATGACTAATTGAACCCTCTAATTTTAGAAGAATTGAAATCCCCAATTTTAAAGCCTAACTAATGAAAAATTCACAATCAAAATTTGTGTAAAATGTCAGTATAGTCAAAGATTAAGTCACAAATCCGTGCGTTCTTGTCACAGCGGGGTCAAAGGCAAACAACCTGGGGTCGGTTCAATGCCTTCACTCTTTTTATTTACGGCTTAAATTTTAGCCTTCATTTAAGCAGTTAATCATGAGTTCTTGTGATTTTTGCAATTATTTGCAGATTTAATTTAGATGCATGTAGAATTTGCAGACGATTTTAATATAATCAAATGTCATCAAAAGTTTTGACTAGTTTTATATTTTATCTTAGGGAGATTGGTAACCTTCAGGGCATCCAAAAGGACAATTTATTCAGAAAAAATCCTAACTGATGATCAAAAGTTTACAACTTAAATTCTGATAATAGTCAGTCTAGAGAATTAATAATAATGTGAAAATAAGTATTTTTATTTATTAGAAATATATTTTTTTCACATTTTTTCTTTTTTTTTAGCTTATCCTTTTTCCAGGTATACGTATAATTATCATTTAGGGTCAAGTATCAATCCAGCTGGCAACAAAAAAATATTTGTAAATAAAGTCCTATCCCAAGGTATTTTACCATGCGTGTGCTGTTTATTTAATAATTATATTATATCAGTAGGTATCTAATCTCCCCGAGTTCAGTAACCATTGCTATTTATGTGTATAATAGTACACAAGTCGTTAAGATAACGGTTCTATCATTTGTCAAAAAAGTTTTGAATAGCTATGTTTACATTGAGATCAAACAAATTGCGTACAATATGTATTTTCGTAATACATAACGGTTTTTTTTTTCACTTTAAACGTGCTGCCATTTGTGGCCTTTTAAACAAATACAGGAACGACTACTTGTTATTGTATCTAATCTACAACTCACATATTAGTCATCAATAAAAACATAATCATTTGAATTCTAACACAGAGTATCTTTTGCCTTAAATTGAACTTTGATTCCTCATTTGTTTATTATCGGAACAGCTAATGAGGTCGTTAACCTGATTTGGTTTTTATCAAGATTTAGAAAAAGATAATGAGTTCGGTCGATAAACAAATTAGATTTCTTTAAAATACATTTACGTCAAGAATCTAAAAGTTTAGAATTGCGTTCACTTCAACTTTGAACTCGTAACTTAATACGATATTATTATTTTCAGAATAATTTAAAAATATGTTTAGAAAAACATATACAAAAAACACATATTTTAATTAAATACTACAAGAAACGAGTAGGTGTTCGCATAAACACTAGAATCAAGTTCATTGACCCCATTATCTCGGTAAATGTATCGACGCGAACATTTTGCAGCTGTTAGTCACAATAGATTTTTCACAACAATATACTTATTTTACAACAAAAACAATGTTAATAAAAATATTAATATTGCCAGTATTTATCAATCAGTAATTACTGTTCCTGGCACAACGTGGTCTAATAAGTATTGTAAAAGGCTTTATGTCATTCTAACTGTCTGAGAATGGCTACAAAGGCTACATGAACCCAGTTCCTAAAACCCTATACAATTCTATCACATCTGATGTCAGGTGGCTTGATTGGCTGATGCTATTTCCACATAACAATCACAGGAGCGCAATTCACTTTGACAGACACTGATGAAAAGCCTAACTGAATCGTAGCATATTTATATTTTCAATTTAATTAATAGATCTGTTTTCTACAATATTATAATACTGAAGAGTATGTTTGTTAGAACGTGATTATTCTGCAACTGCTGGTTGGATTTGAATATATTTTTTTTGCATTTAATAGTCCAATTATTGAGGAAGGGTAGGTATAGGTTATTTAACGCTACGACCCGCGGGGCATAGCTAGTACTAAGAAAAACAAACTACGTACGATAAACTGACTGCCTCGTTGGTCTGGTGGTCGCAAGCGCCATTTCTAAACAAGAGGTCCTGGGTTCGATTCCCGGGTTGGGTAAAGCGTTATTGCGTTATTGCGTTTTTGCATCAGGAATTTCTCAGTAGCAGCCACGGAGCCTGGATTTGTGCCCAGTTGATGGCAATAGGCTCACCCCCTATTACATGGGACTTTAACAATATACTGGCAAAATGTTGGTGTACTATTGGGTACACCTCTGCCAAACCCTTCGGGGAGTACAGGCGTGATGGTATGTTATATACTTTAAACTGTAAACCCACTTAATCATGTTCACATCTTAAACGAGCCATGTAATGTTGAGATGAAAACTTGGCACTATTTGCCTCGTGTTTCGCAGATTCGCAATGTTGGGTGAGTTAGAGTATGTTTATCTGAGCAATAGATGGCGCCACGTGTAGCTCAGTTGACGCGCGGATGAGTTCCATGCCAAGTATCAGATGTCAATCGTTTGTGTAATTATTGTGTAAATTACATTAACCAGCGGTGAAATATATTATTATGTAGTGTGGTTGTGACAATGAAAGCTCGCATATCAATATTGAAATGGGTATAGTTTAAGATTATGCTGAGAAATCTAAGATGTAATAAAGTCATGAAAAACGCCACGTCAGCCTAATAAATATTATGTTGCCAAATAAAAATTGATTAGTTTATGTACTGTGATTTAATGGTATTGCAATTAATGAAACTAATTACTTTAACGATATCTCAACGGGTGGTTCATCCAAAACTAAATAAAACACAATATGACCATTCGACCATAAAAGATAAACTTCAACTCAAACAAATTTATGTTTCCTATTAGAGGAAATCTATTTATTTATTATTTAATAGTTTAACCACTTAAGACCAATTAGCTCTAAAATTAAATAGTCCAAGTCGTTTGTGAGCTGTCCTCTCGTAATTACTGAACCATTAATGGTCCCTCCAGATTTTTGTAGTATTCTTTGATGGATTTATTACGGGTCGTATTTCAGAGGTCTAGACCCCATGTTTAAACTACACATTTTAATGTTTGGATTTTTTTTCTTTATAAATTATTATCTCCTATGTCAAATATCTTTTACATTTCTCTACCAAATCTCTGTTAGAGAAGACTTTATTAAAAATCTTATTCTCTTTTACGTGCCATATTGTTTATTTATGTTCTTTAATAAAACGAGATGTTTGCAAGTATGTTGTGTTACAAACGTGTTTCTTATCTTGGGGGTAAATATTTTTAAGTGCGTATAAAAAGGTGTTGCAGTTTTTTTATTATGTTCTCATTGCAAGTGGATTCAAATAGTGGTAATGTATCAAGCTGATACTTTGTCAAAGCTTTCAGGTAATATCAAAGGCTGGATTTATTTAATGGACTGTTAATATTCTTTATAGGGCCATTTATGTTACTATTGCTGCGTGATTGTGATTCATTTTGTTTGAAAAAATGTCTTAAAGTTATAAAATTGATAATAATTTTAGCTGTAATAATGAAACATGAAGTAATTGACCCAAAAAAAAGAAAAGTGCTAGTTATATATTTTTTGTGACAGCATTTTGTCATTAAATCAATAAAATAATACTCATTAAGTTTACTGTCGCTGGTATGCTTAATCTAATCTAGACACAGAATTCTAATTTCCCGTTGCTAAGCCGAAAGCGAGCCGATTCGCAAGGTAGGTACCTATTTATAGTTTATTTCGAAGTGACCCACTTAGGAACTTGGTAGATAACCTAACATGGTCCCAGACGTTATCTTGATACGACATGTCTATCACTTTCCTGTGTACGCTGTTTTCAATGTAAAGATTATTAATTGCAAATAACTTGTGAAGTTTATGAGCAAATCACAGAACTATGAAAAGCAAAAAAAAAAGAGATTTTTTTAAAGGACTTCGGATTTGGGTTCATTTTCTCGAATAAGCCAAAAATATATATTTCATAATCAAACTTTCTTTTTTTGAAAATCAGGGATAGTGTACCGCTGATTTAATTAAATCCGTTGGTTGAACATTCAACCTCATAAAAGCACGTTTTCGGGCTAAACCAAAAATCGAATCATCGAACGCAAAAATTGCCGCGAAAATATTCAAAATCAGAATGCCATATTTAAAACATGGCCGGACTTTAACGGATTAAGGGTGATGTACATCCAGGTTTAATCTACGTTTATCGCCGACGGGCAGGCGGGCAGGCGGGCACAGTCAATACCGATCGACGGTTTAAGCCGTCCGTCCTGCCTGTTATATTGTTTTAATAACTTGTGAATTTATGCCTTTGCAGCCTTTTGAGCATTTTTTGGGAAATTTTGCAATGTTTTGGGGTTTGCAGTTTGTTGGTATTGTTACAGAATAGTGCAGTATTTTTAATTTAGAAATCCAATTTTTATGAAAAGCTTTTCCCGATTTTTGTTTTTTTTTTAAGTATAATATATTTTGGTGGAATTCAATACCTCTCAACCGCTTATTAAATTAACCCATTGCATTTAACAACTGAACACAGGTCTATTGTATCAAGCGTATCTCTAAACAAGTTAAAGTGATTACTTAAGTAATTACTTAAGATTCGACTTTTATTCTTTAGTTTAGTAATTGGTTGTAGTTAGAACTGTTAAAAGATTATAGAATTCTTAGCTTTGCTTTCTTTGACGGTTCAAAGTATTGTCTATTGCATAAAAATGGTTGCATAAACAATCACTTAAACTCAAGTAACAGGTGTAAGTAACACTACCATTCTAAATCTGTCAAAACATTTCAATACTTAGTTCCAGTATTATAACAAAAATAAAGTTGATTTAAGGCGTTATTTCACTTTGGCAAAGAAAAATAAGTGTAAATTATTTGTGTACACAACTCGCCTATAGATTCGCGAGTGTTTTGGCAAATACTCTTAAGGCTTGGACAGAGGCGGCGAAAAGTTGGGGATTTAACAACTGTACTTCTTCGCTAAATGTCTTGTTTTTCTTTAATATATTGTGGGGGTGAAACGGTGTTACAATTTGTAGAAAAAAAAAAAAACGAAATATAACGAGGCTTTTAATTAATGAGTTGATAGATTAGAAAGCAGTTACATAAAAAAATAACGATCATTCAGATACAAGAAGAAAAAATCCCAAAAAAAAAGTAAATAGAATGAAATTGCAACATCGACAAAATTAACATGAAAATCGAACCCTATACGTTTACCCCTCGCAGCTACACCAATTTCACCAGATTAACAAATAATTTCCAAATTCGAAACCTGTAACCTTTTTTCAACTACCAACCCTGTTTACCAAAAAAATGGTTAACCACTCGCTAACGCAAGGCACTGTAATCTACCGTGGTGCTGTAAAGGTTAATGACCGTCGTTACATCGGCAGTGGGGGGTGGAATCTGAGCACCGATGGGTTTTCCTCCTATACGTATATATTATTTATCTTCCTAACTGTTGGGTAAGCACGTGGGGTGTAATGGGTTCAGTAAATGTACCGGAGATGATAGGGCGAACATTTTTTTTGTTGCGAAATAAGTAACTTTAAGAAAATGGAAGCAGTGTGCCTTTTTTTCTATCAGTTGTCTTGTGTTTTCTTTTAAGAGCCTTTGCAGAATGAGTTTTATAATGTTATCCTCGTACAAGGCCACAAACATTGTTGAAAATCTTAGTCATCCGGCAAGACTGACTGTAGTGCTGATAAGTCAAAGACGGCTGCATGGAAATCGCTGTATCTCCATTACCTTTGAATTTAATATGTGTTCTAATTGTAAGAAATCAACAATCAGTTCTAAGTAAGTTCATGAAAGATTTTCCATCCACGAAATCGTTCACATTTCATCTGAACTTAACAACCCTTACAAACTCACTCCACCATTTAATAAAACAATTAGCTTTACAGATTACTAACTGGACCCACCCTAAACTTTAACTGACCCACCATCCACCAAACTTCCCCATGAAAATAATCCGAAACAAAATACCAAAACACTGGTACCTTCTAACCCAAACTATTAATACTGCTGACCCTAAATTTCGCAGATAGCGTACAAGCGGCTTAATCCCATGTTATCATTACACACACTCGCTATTCGATAATGTCCTGTTACCAAGATGAACTGCTTTACCCTCCATCTCTATCACATATGGAACAGAGTTCAGAATTAAAGTTTTTGGGTGTATTGGTAATCTGGTTTGTTGGTATTGGGGACACAATAGATTGACTGGTTGATTCTCCTTTGTGATAAATATCTATTGTTCTAGTGTCTTTTCTTTGAAGGCTTATTGGTATCGGATCTTGATGAAAGTGTATCATTAAGTTTAATTATAGGGTAAAGGGCAGATATTGAGAGGGATAAAGAGGCTAATTGCATAGTGCGTTGGAGATTCAACGTAGTGATTATGACACAATAGGGTTTCTACCAATTTGAGACTTGTGACGTTTTAGAACTGTTCATATCGAAAGACGTAAAGAAGAAAATAACTTTATCTATCATGAATAAAATCTTGCAGTAAATAATCATAAATAAACAGGAATCGTAATCTTTAACACTCCTTTAGCTGCTCTTATACATCTTAGAAGATAAGAAATAAAAGCATCTTTTTAAAAGCTCTTAAATGATACGCCAGCCATTCGGATCGTTTCGGATATTGTCGTCTAAGATCGTGACCGGACAAGCACGAAGCGAAAATTTATTTCGACAGACCACGAAATGTTACCGAATGTATTTTATGTCATTAACTTTTAACGAGAATTGACGATTGGAAAGGAAATGGCTACGGCTATTTAAAACAACATAATATTTATTTCTTAAAAAAAAAGGAGAAATCAGGAACAAATTTATACATATTTTAGTATTTTTCCATAAACTACTGTTTCATATGACAGGGCCAAACCAATCAAGCATTAATTGTAGCACGTCTTTTAAAACCATTGTGTTCACTTACCAAATCTTCCATAAATCAATATAAAAATAAACAATATAAAGTCTACCACTTGGCTTTCTACAATATTCATTATAAATAACAGTTGAACGGCGATCAATCTTGTGCTGAACGCCCTACTAAATTGTCTTAACTCGGGCGATCCATTTGTAAGGATTTTTTGTTAAAAAACTTTATTACTAATGACATGGAAGTAACAGGAAAAATGCTTGAACTAGACAGATTCAATATTGTTGAAGTAGAAATAATATTAGGTACTGTTGGATTTTTATGATGAAGTATTCTTATTTTTGTCACTTTACGTTATTGCTTAGGATGCATCCACCACTTAACTTTTTGAACGTCATTGACACATTTACATGACAAGCAATCGCGTGCCCTGTACGTCAACGACACAAATATGTGACAAAATTGTGGCTTGGCGTGGGGAGCACGCGCGTGCGTTTACGCTCTGGCGTTTAAATAGTCAAAAGATTTTGTGTTAAGTTAACAAACTTCATTCAATGCTTCTTTGTACTCACATTCTGAAAACCTATACACTATCTATTAAACCTATCGGAAAATTGTCTGCTGAATTTAGTTTCATATTCTACCAATCTCGAAATACTTCTTGAACATTTCCACGCCTCCTCGAAAATGAAGACGCTCGTTCCACTGGCAAACACAACATAAATCTGGCCTCTAGTATCGATCTTTAATGCCACTTGGACTCCTGCCCACCCTATAAAATCACCCTTTTACCATAAAACAGAAACCCATTAACGAACCCATCGAAATTCACTTATAAACTTTCATATAATTCAAAATACTTATTCGAAAATGTATTGTAATATCGTTCTAGAACGGTCATCTCTTTTTCATTCTCTGTCTATGTCAATATCTTAAGTGTCATCTTGAAGTATTGCCAGAAGTATATAATTTTAGTTTTAGATGTCTAGACTAAAATTAAGTGTCGGGTATAAAAAGATTTTTAGTAAACACGACTTGGTAGTGCTGGGAAATGTCAATGGTTGGTCTGAAATTGTCGATGTTTTAGTTAATTGCGACGATGATCGGTGCCTAATGGGGGAAAGGTTTTACCTAAATTTCAGCAGGCTTTTCAAGTTTGCTTTTCCGTCGTTTAATTATTATAAGAACTTTTAACCTCTGGAGAATGCGTTTGCAACAAAACATGAAAACATTACGGTTGGTTACGGTACACAAACGTTTTCGAAAATATGAGACACGATAAATAAAGTTTACAGAAGAACTTTTAAGAAACAGCAGTAGCTTGTACACTATCATAACTTTAGTTTATCATACCGAAAGAAATCCACGAGAAATTGCAGCCCGCTACGAAGTGGGGTTGAAAACATTTTGCTCCGATATATCGAAACGGTAGCAAAAATTGGCACGGAATATATCGTAGTGCATATCTCGATCTCCAAAACCCGTATTTACGTTCGCAGGTAACAGAGGAAAGTTTTAGGGTTCCTTACGAAATTGGAAAAGGACAGTTTCGTTTTTGCTTACTGTTTGGCTCATAAATGGAGATGGGATTTGGTATCTCTGTAAAACGTGGGTTTCTTTCTGTGTATCAACATTTTGCACTTCTGATAACAAAAGAGATGATATGGAAATCATTCCTATTGTCTTCCATATCATATTATCATCTTTTGTTATCAGAAGTGCAATTCTCAAGTTGTCGATAATACTCATTTTAAATTAAACATCACTAAAACTTAGAAGTAATTTAGGCGCATATTAAATAACAAACTTAATTTAAATGATTACAAATTGTTTGATGGCCTAACTTGACAGAATTTTAAAAGCTATACATTTAATTTACATTTTAAAATGGATATTAAAGTATAATTTAAAGCATACCATTTAGCACCTAGATAATTATTTTAATCTTCAGACTGGCTGAGAGACACAATCAAGTATGCAAGTACCTTTAAAAAAAAACTAGTTTTATTTAATTAAAATAACATTTTCCTTCCAAAGCTTGCATTTCTAAAAAGCCAAAGCATAAATGCAATGGACTGGAATAAGCAAAACAAAAAAAAACGAAGCGTAGAAGAAAATTGACACAAAAAGCTACAGAACCAAGAGTTTAAAGTTTATATTATTTGTGGAACCGAACTCTGCCCATCTGTTGGAAGTGCAGGTTTTTTATTAGGCAGTTATTTCTGCAATCGGAGCCGACTGCTCGACTACCCAGCGCCGCCCGCTTTACATGTTTACATGCAGCTTTCAATTTGAGTTTGGGTTTCAGAAAATAATGTTAATTGATTTTGTAGTTAGTTTATTTCTGAGGAAATAGTTGATGTTTATTTAGAACTGTAAAAATAACTGTTTTGTAACATCGCGTAATGGTTATTTTCTTTATGTAATTTGATGTACGGTTTGCTAACGAACCTTGACCTTGAACAAGAGATATTAAAGACAATAAATACGAAAGGAAAATACTAATTTCTTACGCAAAAATAGCTTCTAAAATTATAAATAGAGCACTATGACAAAATCAAAGGGTTCCAGAATGAATTTACTAGGAAAAAATTGGATGACACTGCAAACAGAATTAATACTTACAGAAAATACTAATTCCATAGGCAAAAACACCTAGTAAAATAATAAATAGATCACTATGTAAACGTCAAAGAGTTCTACAATTAATTTACCAGGAAAGCATTGGATGACACCGGTTAAAGAAAACCATATCACTTCTAACCATCACTATATTATCTATATTTCTTATCTAGAAGAAGAAGTCTTCTTCTTATAATTTCTCAGTCTCAAGTACAACTAACAAAGTTAAATAAGTATTTCTTAAAATCCCTCTAAAAGTTCTCCTCTAAAAGTCACCCAACAATAAAATTACTCCAATACATTTCTCTTAATATCACCACGCTATCATCCAAAGAGGCAATACAAAAGCATTGTTAAGCCACACATAGCCTTTTCGACGTTGCCTTTAGGCCGATTTCATTTTACAAAGTAACTTTGAAAGGGCGGCTAGACAGCTGTCGTATTCCGTAATATTCTGGGGACTAGACTAGACTTGGGGCCAACGTTAGGCCAATATTTGGCTAGATATTAGAGCCAATGTTGGTAGAAACTCTTGTGTGTATGAGGGAAGAAAAGTTAGCCTATTTTGAAGTAGCAATATTAAGTAATTTTTTATGAATGTTCCCGAAGTCTGGTTAAATAAATTACAACACATTTTTCATGTTATCGGTACAAAGGGAGTTTTTCCCCTCTTAATTCTTTACCTCTTACAATCTGTTTATACCTACGAAGTTAAATTGGAAGTCCTTTAAACGGCAAGTTAATTGAAATTCCAAGAAGATGAAACATGAGTTATTTTGTGAATTAAATTATGCTCGGTATATTAGAAATACGAGTAGGTAAAATTATTAATATATATATACATATACATTGTAGCTGAATTTTAATAAAAGTGACAGTCATTAAAGTAGTTACAAGTATTGCTGAAACATTTGCGCCAATGTTGGATGCCAACACGTCGCAGACACTCTGTGCACTGCGCTTTATTAAATTCTGGGGAGATTGTTTTTCTGACTGGCGTCCTCAAGTTTCAAGAGGGTTGAACTTCGTAACTTTATAGTTAACTTGTTATGATTAATGCTAACTAACTATGAATAGATTAGTTTGCGAAACGTTTGAGAATCGCCCCCTTTAGCGTGAGTTTGTGATTAAAGTTTTGCGTCGAAAAATATAAGTTTTTGAGCAGAATTAAGATGGTTTACGGTTGAAAACATTGTGAAAAGAGATCGTAGGCAGCTTCTTGTTATTTTCAGTTTAAAAGAATGGCTACACTTTTGTGAGAAGACGGTTTTTGTCTTCACTTACCATTCTTGGCATATCTACCTCTCCTACTAGACATGAAAAGACATAGCATGGTATTTTCCTTAGTTTTACCTCAACACCCGTATCTTTGTCTAGTATTAAATTTTTTTTTTAGGTTTGTGGTCCATTACCTCTCCGGTCCATCATGTGACTGAAGGACGCCACACCTACTCAGCTCCCCTCATCTCTAAGAGCAAATCATGACGAACATCAATAAATCCAATTATAACTTCAGAACTCACTTCGACCGTCAATCGATCGACCGTTGACACAGCAAACTTTATTGTTTGTTTATTTTTTCATCAATACTAAAATAAAATGTCGTAAAAGTTTTACGATTAACGTTGAAGTGATATCGCAAGGTTGGTTGAATGAACTTCATTGGTACATAAGTGATGACATACACTTGTAAACACCTGTACATATGTATAGACAATACTATTGGAAATGCATTAACAAGTAAAGCCAACGCACACAACACAATTATTGATAAAATTGTCAAGTATGAATTTTTGCTTGTTATGATTCTGTGCAACGTATTTTTTATCACGAAATTGACCCAGTTTTTAAATAAGAATGTTTTAATTAAAATTCGGGGTTATACTATGTGACTTTTCACCATTTGACACTGATGATAAGACTTGAATATTAACAACTGCTAATTAATGCCAATCGCGTAGGTACATACGTAATACTTTACTAAACATAGGTACTTAAACCGTTTTTTCTTAACCTATATTTAAGGTCCACATTACCACTTTTTTTGGTGCGGTTTTCAACACATATCGATATCATGACATTCAAGGAATTCATTCATAGTTTTCTAAGCACAGTAAAAATGCAATTTGTGACTTCAGTGACTTGTATAATATTTTAAAGTGTTTCCTTTCGCGTATTTTCCCTTCGTCTGCCTATCGGCCACGATAACTGGTTATCTTATCACGCCACCTTTCACCTCAAGTCAGTGGGTTTTCACGTCTTCCGACTTACCCCTAATGACTGCTATTTCCTTTAATTCAAATTGATTGTTCACTATTCTGCCTAAAATCTTAAGTTTTTCTTCTAGATCACCCAACGTAACGCTCAAAACGACTAGACCCAAAATAGTATCAGCAGTTAGTAAGATAACATTCTCAGTTACAACTCTCACAAAAACAATCGAATCAGTATAAATAAAGGCCTCATTTTCAATAACGATAGTGCGACGATCAACTTAAAAAATACATTACGTTTTACCAGAGAATGCCAAGCTTACCGCAAGACAATTGAGTTACGCATATTACGTCAAAACAGCGGTGGTAACGAAACACCGGCGGGTAATTGGCTGAAGGATAGCATTCAATCTTGGAGATACCACAAGAATAATAGGCTCGAGTTACTGGCTCGATATCTAATAGTAACAGCCTATTAGAGATCTTGTTCCTGCAGCAGATACCGAAGGTTTAACATTTGTAGGTTTGTTGCAGATAACATTGGTTTTGCACTGTACGGTTTTCTGAACTATAGGAGGTTTAAGAATTGAGAATGTGAGAGATGGTATAAATCTAAGTCTTACTTATCATCATTGCTTAATTGAAGAGCCTTTTTTTTTTTTTTTTTTTTTTTTTTTTTTTTTTACCGATGGGAAATCATCAAATAACCCCTCCCGCTCTGGGCTGAGCAGGAGGGAGTGTCAGACTTTTACTGACTAAAACCCATCCATGTTCCTTCTTTTGCCCTTTGTGTTCCAGGGCCGCGGTATCTCTTTCGAACAGTCCCGCAACCCTGGCAGGCGTCGGTCCTTACGGACCCCTACCTGTTTGCTGACTCTCCTTGAGGCGCGCGTGGAACACGAACGCGCCGTCGACACGGCCTGTCGTCATAAGACGGACGGACGGCGAGCTAGCCCATAGCTCACCGTCCACAGGCCCGCGCCTACGGTGGCCGGGGGCCACCACGTGGCCCCCGACGCCCGGTGCGTCTCCCGCGGCGGCTGGGACGTGAGGTTCTCTCCCTCTCACGTTCCGCCACCTCCTTCGCTAGCATGACTGCTTCGCAGAAGGAGGTGACGGCGTCCCATTCCGTCTCGCTCCGGACCATGGATTGAACCAAGGCCGGAAGCGAGAGGTCGCCGCCGCCGATCGCCGCTACGAGGACACGGCGGTGCTCCGCCCACGCGGGGCAGATCTCCACCGTGTGCTCCACCGTGTCCTCCGGTCGATCCTCACAATGGTAGCACCCGGGCGTTTCCTCCCGCCCGATTCGGTGCAGGAACCTCCCGAAACAACCGTGTCCGGTGAGGACCTGCGTCAGGCGGAAGGTGAGGGCGCCGTGGCGCCTCTCTAGCCACTCCTCAAAGAGGGGACTTATCGCCACTATTGTGGCGTGCCCTGCACGGGGTTGCGATAGTCGCTCTCTCCATGTCGCCATGAGATCGCGCCGGAGGTCTGTCCGCTGAGCGACAATTTGCCGCGGTAGCAGAGTTACCCCCCCCCGTAGTGCCTCCACGCGCCATTCGTGTAGGCGCGCGAGGACTATCGCCTCCAGATCCCATGGCGGCAATCCGGCAAGGAGGCTCGCCGCCTCGCCGGAGATCGTGCGGTATCCCCGGACCAGCCTTACGGCTACCACCTTTTGGGGCGCGTTCAGGTAGTGGGCGGCTCGCCGCCTCAAGGAACGCGCCCACACCGGGGCCCCGTAAAGGGCCATGGACCGCACGACCCCCGCGTAGAGCCTCCGGCAGGAGGCGTTTGGACCCCCCAGGTTGGGCAGGAGCCGTTTGAAGGCAGCCCCGGCCCGTTCCAGTTTGGGGGCCAAACGTCGGAAGTGCTCCACGAAGTTCCACCGGCTGTCGAGGACGAGACCCAGGTACTTCAACGTCGGCTCGACGCCGATGGAAACCCCTCCTACCGTGAGCATGGATCCCGACGGTGGCGCATTCCTAGGCCCATGAAAGCACATGGCCTCGGACTTGTGCAATGCCACCTCGAGACCCAATTGCCGGATCCTCTCCACGACCATCGCAACCCCGCGTGTCATTAGCTCGGCCGCCGCCTCGTGCGACCTCCCTTGTGCCAGCACCAGCGTGTCGTCTGCGTAGCAAACTACGCTGACGCCGTCAGGGAGGTCGGCGCGCAGCACCCAGTCGTACCCGATGTTCCACAAGGGCGGCCCTAGAACCGATCCCTGTGGAACACCGCACGACATCTCTCGCCGGTTCCATTCTCCGCTGTGACCAGGGTAAATGACAAACCTGTCCGACAGGTAGTCCCCGACCACACGACGAAGGTAGGTCGGCACCCGGTGATACCGGAGTGCCTCCCTGATGCAGCTCCAGGGCATGGAGTTGAAGGCGTTGGCGATGTCGAGAGACACCGCCAAGACCACCCCACCCCGGGACACCGCATCCCCCGTCGTGAGGGCTCTCACGCGCATGATGGCGTCCACCGTCGAGCGCCCCCTGCGGAAACCAAACTGGTGTTCCGCAAGATCCGGCCCCATCTCCGCCAGGTGCCCGACGAGGCGGTTGGCAATGACTCTTTCAAAGAGTTTGCCCACCTCGTCGAGCAACACGATGGGCCGGTATGCGGACGGAGAGTCCGCAGGGCGCCCCGGCTTCCGTATGAGGACCAGCTTCCCCGTCTTCCAACGAAGCGGGAACTGGCCTCTCTCCAAGCATGCGCTTAGGAGCCCCTCCAGTCGGGGCCCGAGAGCCTCCAAGGCCAGGACCCAGGCTTTGCCAGGTAAGCCATCGGGTCCCGGGGCGGCAGTTTTGGCCTTAAGCCTGCCTACCGCCACTCTCAGGTCTACCCCGGTCACTTCCGGAATGTCGTCATCGTCCTCTGGGTGGTCCGCTTCCAGCACCGCAAGCGGCGGAGCCATAGGCGGGGGAGTGTGCTCCCCTCGCGAAGGGAACAGAGCGCTCACCACGTCCACCACGAGCTCAGGCCGGAGACTCTGCGTCAGCGGAGGGGCCCTGGTGCGGAGTTTATCCCGCACCATCTTATAAGGGCGCCCCCACGGATCTCTGTCGAGAGTCTCCAGCATCTCCTCGCGGGCCACATCCTTGGCCCGCAGGACAGCCTCTTGGAGGGCGGTCTTCGCCGCTCTGTATCCCTCATACAGCTCCGCCTCAATGGCCGCCGCATCCGGAGGGCGGATGCGGAGCCTGCGATGCCTGGCGTACAGGTGCCGCGCATCGACGCACGCCTCGCGCAGAGACGTCAGCTCTCGCGACCACCAGTACACCTGACGCCGGGCGCTTTCTGACCGAACCCGGGGCATAGCCACGTCACATATATCGGACATGGCCTCCTGGAACCAACCCGCCTCATTGTTGACGTCGGCAGGCCTGACCGGTGATGTCACCCAGGCCTGCACGATCGAGGCTTCCAGGAGGAGCTCCCGGTCCAGCTGTTTCAGCGCCCAACGCGGACCACTCGGGGCCTGTAGGACCGGCGCGCTTGGGGTCTGGGCGGAGACGTCAAACCGGATATACCGGTGGTCGGAATAGGTCTCCACCCCCTCCATGACGCGCCAGTCAACGACACGCGGTGACAGAGCGGGGCTAGCGAACGAGATGTCCACCACCGACTCGCCCCGCATCCGCACACACGTGGGAACAGAACCCCTATTTAGGACGACCAGGCCTGCCTCCAGAGCCCAGTCCTCCACCATCCTTCCCCGCACGTCTGTACAACGAGAACCCCAAGCCAAGTTCTTGGCATTGAAGTCCCCGAGCACAAGCACGGGGAGGGAATGGCTTCCGATGACGACACTCAACTCCCTGAGGGAGTTGTGGAACTCGGCGAGAGTATGGTTCGGGGAGAAGTAGACTCCCGCTACAACGATCTCCCCGAACCGTGCTGCTACGCACCCCCGACCCTTCCTGACACTTTCATGGGTCGGGAATTGAAGAGCCTAATATCGCAAAACAGGTTGATATAATTTCGATAGACCAATATAATAATGAACCTAAAATAAACCTTTTTTTTTTTTCAAAATCAATCAGTCTCGCCCCTAACCCCATCTACTACTACCAAGAACAGTAAACATCCAAATTAAATTCCAGCCATACATCATTCGCTCCAATTCGTTAGTTGCGAATAAATTGCAAGCGAGGCGTCCGCGGTAGCAAGCCCTCCATAGTCAAATTATTCACTCTCGCAATCCTACTAAAGCCAGCAGTCTCCGCCCAAAGCGGGCTGTTCGTGTAATATTAAATTATAGTGGGCCAAGTAAGACATTTCGAAATAGAAAATTGTTTCCATTCGTTGTTTGTGGACTGTGCTCTTAATTCAGATGAATGTGTTTATGTTGCTGCTGGTTTTGCCTTCGGTGTTGGACTCTTGAAGTGTAGTTGCGGCTGTATTGCTTTCGGATTTAAAGGTCAAGCCTTTTTGGTGGATTGCTTACCTACTTTATTTATTTCTTAGAATTTGGACGTCTTAGCTAGTATCAATCCATCCTCTGTTCAATTTAGGTCTTACTATAAGCGTAATTTCTTCTCAGTAGTAACTTTGTCTGTCACGCCTGGTCTAAGGCCTCTCCCATTACTTCCACTTTTCTCGATTTTTGCCAATTTGCCAGGAAGCCAGCGTATTATCAAAACATAGTATAAAACAAAATCGCTTCCTGCTGTCTGTCCCTATGTACGTTTATGCTTAGATCTGTAAAACTACGCAACGGATTTTGATGCGGTTTTTTTAATAGATATAGTGATTCAAGAGGAAGGTTTATATGTAAACATTGCACCCGTGCGAAGCCGGGGCGGCTCGCTAGTTAAATATAAACAAGGTCTCTTTTTTTACGTACTATTTTCATTTTATTCCAGTACACGCCTTTGTAAAGACAAAGGTCTAAAATCGCAGAATTATTTATTTTCCTTTAATTCGCAAAGTTCATAACATGAATCTCTCTAAGCTTTTATAAAGCTGCTTTTTCAACACAAAATACAATTATACCTGTAAAAAGAGAATGATCAAAGCCATTCCTAGAAAATCTAGCATCTAATAAGCTTTCAGCGTAAAACAAAAGAGAAAAGACTACTACTTTGTACTCTACATTTTTAATTCCTGTTATAAAATTCTGTTTGCTCTCGGCTGCTTTAATGGCAGGGACATATAGACTGCAACTTCAGCATAATGCATGTCTGGAGTTGCTGTTTTGTATTTATGGTATTAGTTATCGCCATCTTGGAAAAGATTTTTTATCGTTAGTTGAGTGGCTTTTAGTTAGAAGTACTTTGAATGTTAGATTGAGGTTCTGGTTCTAATTCTGTTTGTGATTATTCTTTATTTTTTATATCACTTAGTCTGGCATTTGCACATAAATCAGTCGGTTATTAACCGCCAGAACACTATTATACGTCATTTGTGAAAAAAACGCCTCACATATAGAAAAAAGCAAGCAAGTAAACATTTAAAAGCGGCACTTCTTCAAACACAATAATTCTTTGCAGTCGTACAAGCAAGTACAAGTTGACAGCAAACTGTTGCCTGCCTTTTATTTTTCCTATAGGCGCTCCTTGCCAAGTGTTCCAAGTTGTGGCTGTTTCGCGGCCCGCCAACTCAGCCGTATCGGCGGGACTTTAAAACTCAACTCTGATACGTTTAATATAGTGTCTACTGCAGGCAAAACTTAAATAATGCCCATAGAAAACTTGTTTCGTGCAAGTTGCGGGGTACGCCGCTCCCGGCTAACTTTCCTGTTTGCTTTCAACCGTACGTATTTTATTCTTTCCTCTTTTAAATGCGATGCTTTGCATGTCGGTTACCATCGTAGACGGACCGTGTTTTAAGAGCAAACCCTTTGGGACGGTTTCAAATAGAGGCGTATTGCCTCCGAACGTCGGATTGTTCTTTTAACGTGCGGCCCGCGGGGAATCCTTGGCTGTCCATTGTCTACTTGTGAATATTGTAATGCTCGTAAACTCACACGAAAAATAGCCTCCCTAAAAGGCAATAAGCATAAACACAACTCTGGAAAGTTGGTTTGAAAAGAGCTACGCGATATTCAAAACAGGACGAGGGGGCTTAATGTTATTCATGAATGTTAAAGCGTCGCGTTGTTCCCAAACATCGTTTATATTTGTAAGTTACGAAACAATGACACTAACTTAAACTCTGGATGTAAAGACGGGTGTTATCTTGGTTTGATGGCTCACATAAACAACAGATACGGTTTATTGCTTCACCGCAATTTCGTATTAAATTTCAAAGTTTTGAAGTCTCTGCCTTAAATTAAAGTGACGGTGTAGTATAACGATAGATATCACCTCGGCCGAGATACAATCTCAACTAGTCCAGATTCACTTAAATTCGGTGCTAACGAGATATTTCAGTAGTCCAGTGTCTTATCTTGGAGATTCGAAACTTCCCAGTTTAGGCTAACAAGTATCTGTTAAAGAAAGCGAAACAAATTTACGTCTTGCGAGAGAACGGTGAATAAATGGCTTTATGCTTAACAACCAACGGGGAAATAAAAGCATAAGCGTGTTTGTTGCTTTAGCTCAAAATGTAATGAGGTCCAGTGAACGAACATTTGGAAAGAGAATAAATTAAAAGTAAGGACTCGGTCCGACCATTGTTTTATTGTACGCTTCATATGTTTTTGTACCAAAACGTAAGTCGCATTTACGTCTAAAAATTAATATTTTAGAGTTTTTATTTTAACCTATTACGGATGACAGCTCGGATGAAATATGAAAACCCAGACGTAGAAAACTGTTTTTCTCTTAACCAAAAATCGGCTGCTGGCAATATCGTTTTCTTAACGTTTGCAGACGGGCAAAACAGGATGATTCATACGTATTATGTCTTGTATAAATTCCAATATTTTCAAGCAAACGTTTGGGAAGCCAATAATTTTGAAGCTCCATCGGAATTGAAACAACCGCTCCATCATTTCCAATAACCGTACCCAAGTGATGCCAAAAATTCTCGGCGAAAAAACTCGAAACAGCGTCAGAAAACATAACAAATATTTTAGGATCATCCAATTCGTTTCGTGAAACGTTCAATATCTGGAGCACCATACGTACGGATGGACAGGAACGTGATAAATTCGTTGAGCAGGCGAGGGAATGACACAGTGATCCCCGCTCATATTTCACAATATCCAAGCGACGCGACGCTGGCGTTGTTTTAACACGGATAACTTTGTGTACATCCACCATGTTTTATCTTGGCTCTTTGATTTTGTTGAGGCTGACGACCTTTTAGTTTCGTTCAAAACTATACTATATTATATCTGTAAGTGAAAGACTTGGTACATTGGCAACAATGTTACGAAAGTCATAACATGAAAGAAATGAGTCTATTTTGTTTTGTTAAAATTGACCTTAGCCAAGTTTAACACAATAACCCTGGTATTTAAATTCAACACAAAATAACGAAAATTTATGTATATCTTTAGGTTAGTAATATAATAACACATAACTTCCGGCTAGTTTAATGCGAAGGTCATTTCCTATACTCCTTGGAAACGAATTACAATTAAATCTTATACTAATCTAAAATTCACACATATTTCAATGGAACACAGTCCTGGGGTCCTCAAAACAAATTGGCTATTCAACTTGATATTTGCCAGAATTCCAACGGACCCCGGGACCCTTTGGGGACAATTTTGACAAATAGTTGGACTAATAAATTTTCATTGAAACCCCCGATAACTTTTGCGTCAGCCGTTGAAATTGGGACATTTCACTGAGTTACACTTAACTTAATTAAGAGTTCAATTAGTCTTGACTTAAGTATGATTATAACTTCTTAAGATGTTGTGAGTTCTCTTTGACTATATCTTAATATATAGGTATATATATATATCAAAAGTCCCGCTAAATTTTGAATGTTTTAATGAAACTCCAAATCCTTTCGGTACACGCAGATGCTGTGGGAAGTCAAATTTAAAATGTTTGCTCCAGTTTCATTAATTACACGACATTTCGGAAGTTTCATTAGGTAGGCGAACGAAACCATGGCGATAGCAAACACGCCATATTTAATATCGATACGCTCGTTTATTTTTGGCTCAAATGATCCAAATCTTGAACACGTAATCTTCAATTGCAATTATCAATTAATCAAATATGTTTCATGCCCTCAATGCGTGCAACATGTCTGAATAAGTTCAAGGTACAATTAAAAATGTTTTGCATAATTAAAACTGTTTACCGGCTAATATATTCTTTCGCATGTTCGCGATCATATCATGCTGTGGTGTTATTTTTTCTTGGCAACATTACTCGCCCATTATTAGGAGATTGAATCTCGTAGCGTGCACATGAAGCATTTTTTAGTTCACCTCATTTATATGTTACCTTGACGCCGTAATTAACGCAGTGAATTTCGAATGCAGTTTTAGTATTAACATTTATTTTGTTCGCTGCAAAAATTTTCTGATGTTTTATTTCGTCAAATTCTTTTGATTTAAATTCATGTTTAATTTAGCGAAGGTTTTTGACCTGCACGTATTCGTTCATCTTTGAAGCTGCGAATGGAAAATTAAGTCAGTATTTCAAGATAGGAATCTTCTAAATGTTGTGAAACTTCAGCCGTGTCGTTTAATTAATTTGATATATTGTTATCCATTGCAACGTTAATGCATTCTGTAAATTGCAGGCTGCATAATATTATCTGAAATTCAAATCAGATTTTAATTAACGCAATCTGAATGCACCCGTTGAAACACACATCTTACCTGAATAAGACTGTTACAGGTTTATTCAGATGGCAGTCCGAATCGCAGACATTCAGAGTCTAGCATATTTGCGAAGCTAGCGTTTTTGAATAGAACCAGTCGCACTATGTATGTTCTATTTAGTATTTGTCGGTTGCAAATGTAATTTCGTTTTGCTTACCGTGTATTTTGGAGTCTGTATTTATGTGTATGAGAATATTCATGTTGTGGTGCACCTGCTGGATAACTCGGAAGATAAAAAATAAAAGGTACCCGTGTTGAACCGTTTTTCGATCACACTGAGAGATGCCAACGGCTATCGTCTGCACACGCCCCTTGCTACCTCTACATTCTCAACTCAAACCTTTTTTACCTCACTAGTTATTATAAAAGTTTCATCGATTTTTATAAAGTTGAGAGATCGAGCGAACAGCATTAAAATTTCAAAGCCTACAACTAAAATATGCTCAAAATTTTCATAGGTCCACGAAAAATAACTACAGCAACAAACTCAATTAAAACATCAATTGAAAGTCCGTTAAGTATCCGCTTGAACTTTAATCCCCGATCATAAAGTATGCAATTCGTTGGCAAGTAACTTTATCAAAGTTCCATATTAAGAGGTGCAGTGGTTTCGTTGGAACTTTGAGTTTTTACTTGAGCAACTTGAAACATTGACAGGGTGGATTTACGAGAGTTCCCGCTTTCCAGCGATAACTGAGAGGAGTTGAGGAATTCCTTGTAAATATTTTGTTGCTTCTTGTTTTTATGGGGCAGTGTTAGAGGGCTTTTGTAATGGAATATTCTAGAAAGTTGAGATAGCATGGATGGTGGATAGAGGGACTTGTGTTGTTGGTTGTGAGGGCACGACTGTTAAACATTATAGAGAGCTTGAAAAAGAAAAAAACATATTCAGTAACGGGCATACAAAATCTGAAAAGTCATCATCGCATCACCTATCTGAATCATGGAGACTTGTTAACGGCATTAGAATTATCAATAAAACATACATAATAACACTTGAAAAATAGACACTTCGCAGCCAAAATCTGTCCTTGATTAGGAAATTATTCATTCATTCGCTTAACACCGCATATCATTATATAAATAGCGTTATTACTTTTTATAGACGTCTAAACATAGCCGATGTGTAATTAGATGCTAAAAGACGTAGCATTAAGCTATGTACTGCAATTAAGTCGAAATATTTTCCATCATTCACAAATTCCGTAATGTTTGAAGGAATTTTGAATACATAAAAAAAACAGTATCTTTTTATGAAACAGTAAAATTATATAAGAATTTGAAATAGAATCTTATTCCATTACAGTTTTTATTTTCATTTTATAGAAGAGAGCTTTGGCTTGATATAATAAACTAAACTGTTCACTTATACGAAATTTTCAATTTTTGCTTTACGATTGCAGATTACGCTTCTTTGGGTTTTGAGATACTAATCAGCCCTTTAAACATTAAGTTCTTTATATGAATAACTTAATAGATTTTACCTTCAAAGGTCACATCACAAGTGGCCTTAGTATAACTTCTATCTCTCTTTCTCCTGTAGCAACCTTTCACTCATCTTCAAATGCTCACGAAAAACCTATTCCATCTTACTCCGGTCGAATTTATCTCCTTTTATTGGCTACCATTGTGGTTTAATAGTCTGCGTGACATTTCACATCAACGTCATTTGTCACGTTTATCTCAATCTTATCGCGTTGCGTTTTAACAGCGTGAAGTTTGTGCGCAGCCTTAGCCGTGCGTGAAGACCGTGTTAGAATTTTATAGGGAATTTAAGAGTGTTTATTGTGTTCGACAAACCAACTTGGTTTGTATGTTTACAGTTATATGGTGCAATGAGTATAAATAAATAACTGATTCACTTTTCAATGGTTCAAAAACTCTTCCTGTTTTTAAGTACCTAGCTTTCTGTGTAAAAAAACCCATTCAAGTCAAGTCAGCCATCCAACCAAAATTGAAATCAGGATCTATGTTTTTGTCATTTAATATAATTTCAAGTTGTCTGGTATCCAATTCGAAACCAAATTCACTTTCATAAACTTTATTACATTCCCTGAACAAAAATGTGTAATTACATCAGTATGTCAAAAGTTAAGCAACGTTTGTCACAAGCAACTTTCATTTGATTGTAATTAACAAAGTTTGCTCATATAACTCACGTGTTTGTTGTTAAGTTTCTAGATTTATTGTCTAATGTCACCTCCGTTGTTTTCATATAAGATTTTGGAATTATATTTTAGTTTTTGTTGTATCCATCATCATTATTATTCTGTCTTTATTATATTTTGTTGAATGTTTGCGCAACATTTCTTCTTAATTTTTCTATTTATCGTATTGTCATCTCAGTAGCCTCTAGCCATATCATCTTTCATATTATAGTACATCTATTGGTTCTTTCGCCAACTTTCTTTGGCGTATTATGTTTTTCAAAAGGGCTCACGTTAAATACATCTTATGTCACTTACATTGGAATAATTTGACCAAATAGTTAATGAATCATTAAGTGACTAAGTATTCGTCACTGCCCTGTTATAATTTGTGGTTTCATTATCATCTCTAGTTGGTTCAATTATAGGAAAAACAAATAATGTTTTTAAAGCTTTTTCCTGTAAAAAAATAAAATGTGCTGTTATTTGTTCAACACCTTACTAAACCTTGGTATATTCTATAAAGTAAACGTAAGCACAGAAAACAGCAAAGATTAAACACAAGTGTAAAAAAAATCTCAGAATCGTCATTTGCTACTTATAACTTTGTCAAAGAACAAGTATTTACAAAGAGGGTAGACGTTACAAAGTTGAAGCTTTATGAGGGAGAAAATTTCTACTCCTTGTCCTATACTCGGTATGGTAATAACTGCATTTATTACGCATGCAGTTACTGAAAGTGCTATACAGGTATGAGACTGAGTTTTACTGTGTGACATTAAGACTTTAATGTCTTTGTGTAGGGTAGGTATAAAATGCCTTTTTGGTTGTTTTGTAAAAGTAGGTTTAGTATGTCAGTACTATTAGCTATTCATTCTGTGGTTTTAGTGGCTTGGGTAAAGGTCTGTTGCGATTTGAATGATGTAAGTGCCTCCACTGGTAAAAATATTATAATTTCTATATTTATACATTTCGCTATTTATTTAACTCACATAATGTGAAGACTTCAAATTGTTTCAAATCATAAAACAGCCTAGACCAGCCACACTAGAACAGTTATTTTTGTCTACACATGTCAACAAACCTCCCGGTCTCATATTTTCTAAATGTCATTCCCAAAGGTCAATGCCCTGCCTCCATTTTCATTGAAGTCCCCTCCCTCTATAAGTTGAAGCCTAAAGTGCATGAAAGTTGGTAAGCACCGAGGTGTTATTCCAAAGAAGATGCTCGCATACGTTAAAGCAAACAGCAAGTTTGAATGCACTTCAGTCTTATGTTGTTTTTAGCGACCACGAATTTTCTCCATCTTTGGAAAACTTAAGTATGAAATACTGAGATATGGGTGATGTTTTCTTTTGATTCCTGCGTTTCTTCGATCGACTGGTTGGTATTTTAAACGAAAACAAAGCGGAAACTTTTAGTAAGAGAAATATTTTGTCATCTCCCAAAAGCGTAGGTACCGTACCCTTCATGCCCCTGTACCAGAAAAAAAAAACAAACTTCAGTAATTAACCTTACGTTTTTCACGCCCCCAAGCGTGCAAAACCCATAAAATATTTTCCAAAACATCCCTAAATTTCCAAAACAAACCCGACCCCTGTGGAATCCCTTTAAAATCCAATCAAACTGCTCCAACCCCTTGGCATCGTAACTCCTGGACCAAGAACAGGCGACATTAGTTCAGAACCGCATCCAGTTGTAAATGATATCGCAAATTGCATTAACACAGTTTACTTTGCATTCATATCGCGAGCAGATTTAAATTTCACAGCTGTTCTTGTCTTATAAGTCTTGTTGTTTTATAACTTCGCATTTTCGCTGCGAAGGTGACACAGAAGTTTAAATGGTTCTTTTTCTTACGTTTGTTTATAATTTGAATACTTGAGCTAGGTTTCTGTTTTAGAACTTTCAACTTTATTATGTTAATCATTGAGAGTTGGTTTTCAGTCTGTATAATTATTATTAATAGTATTAACTTTAACATTAATTTGATAATCAGGTTTAATAAACGATTTTACTGCTTTGGAATCAAAAACCTTGCTGTCAGTGACTACTACCTACTAGTCCTTTTTTATCCATCTCATCGTCTACAGTTAAAATAACAATTACTGTTACTGTTAGCCTGCGTTATCCCACAGCTGGGCAAAGGCCTCTCCCCATGACTTCTAAATTCTTCGATCCAGGACCAATGTGGGCCAAAATCACAATAAAGAGTTTCAAAACATTTCTTCTCCCATCATTATCCCTCATTGTCTCCAACTTTCAGGACTAAAACCAACCTGATACATTCCCCTTTCATCTTCCTAGTCTAGACCGAAGCAAATTGCATTACAACTGTTTTATTTTACATTCATTTCATTCACGGAGTCCGGATGATTTAAGTTTTGCTTGTTCAAGTCTACCCTCTCTTGTTGAGGTCGGATGTTTGTTGTTGGATGACACCTGTATAAATTCTACTGCTGTTTTGTTGTAGTTTAGAAGATTTCTGTCGTCTGCGACTTAGGAGAAAGACGCTCTAAGAGTAGAGCTCCTAAGATTCTTATTTATGATTTTAAATTGATTAAAGGATATCATGATGACCTACATTTGAATATACAGGGTGTAAAAGGACCCATCACAAAGCTGTCAACCAAGCATTATGTACAAAAAACTAAGTAACATAGCGCAAAAATTAATGCTGGGAAACGACTTTTTTTTTGTTTGGGTGAAAAATCACCTTTTACGGTAGGATTCAATGGAACGCACTCAAAACGTTATGCTGATGGAAGGATTGAATAGTACGGGGATCGTGAAGGTATTAAAAGTAAAAATCTTACATTAAAAACATGTATTTAAGAAAAAACTTGTGAAATAGTTGGAACTTTGATCCCCAATATCTCCGTAACTAGAAGGTTCCCAGGTATGGTCTAGAACAAAAAAAATCGCAATGACGGGGAGAACAAGTGGCCTTCGGTTTTAAGGGTCTTGTTACACCCTTTATTTATAAACAAATGCATGAAAAAACAATGTAAAACATTAGAGAGTTTTTGTGGCCTTCTATCGTGTACGAAAGTAACATTTACTCACAATCTACAGAAGATTTTCCCCTCCATCTAAGTTGTAAAATAAATCAGCTGATAGCAGTACCCTCATAGTCTCGTATTAACGACTGTCCTAACCTACATTTGTGTGAATATTACTCCTACCTATATCATACAAAAATGGTTATTAAAGTGATAACTTACCGAAGGGAAGAGGCTGATATCTCTGATAGAGAATATGAGAGGTCTTATATTTTTACGAGCGTTTTTAATGAGGATGTAGTCTGTCGTTTACTTATATTGTCGTCTGCGGTTTTAACTCAGGATTGATCCGTCTTTACCCATACTTTGGGGCTTGTTGAACAAATGATGGCAATTGTGATCACGGAGCTGCTTGGTAGTGATATAGCACCTCTTTGGTATTTTATTTTTGAATTCGTGTAAAGACTCGTGTATTTTTCAGTAAATATTTATGAGCTTCGATCCTACATGGTGATAACGGTCTGCTGTTCTCCTTTTCGCTCTGGACTATATTCAGTTGCATCTAGTTTGCCTGGCTTGTCCAACTATGTTGGGTGTTAGACATACTGATTTTATCATGTCATCAAATAATTCCATGTCCGTATATCGGAAATTTAAGGTCACCTTGGATTGTCGAACTCGTCAAAACTTGATAATGATTTATATGACGGAAGACTCCTGTGTATTATGCATATGCATTGTTCTGTAACTGTCCGTAAGTCGTGTATTGATTTTAAAAATATTATTATGACCTTAGACTATTAAATGGGGTTTTTATTATGGTGTTTTGTAAATAATATTACTGATTATTACGATCATCTAATTGGAAAAAAAAATGTATTGTAAATCCATTCGTAGTTTTAACAACTTTTGTTTCCAACACAAGTGAAAAAAAATAATATCTGAAAAATTTGAATTTCCAAAATGCCCCCATCACAGTGCCTTACGTATTAAGGCACTAACCTTTCAACCGGCTCGACCTTACATTTACGACACACAATTTAAATCACATAAACATTACGAGTTCACGTCCGTTCCTAACTAGACTATTTGGCCGTAAGGTCACTCATAGCCACAGTTTTGATCTACGCAAGTCAATGCAAGATTCAATAAACATTACGTGTTGTAGCATAAAAAGCGTTCCATTGACATTCGCTGAACGTTCACGAGTAATACGTGACGTGCGGGCTAATGACATACAGATGACATACAGATGGTCGTAATTACGCATGTATTATGCCTATGTGTTCTGTAACGCGGGGAGTAACGTGATCAGCGTTAAATGTATCTTTTTTGGATGAAGAATGATTGTCGAAAGTCATTTTTGTACTGTAAATTATTTTGCCAACCTGTTTTGATAGGAAAAGTTTCGCTGCAGAGTAAATTGTGGTTTATTATAATGTGGTAATGTAACGCTTTATCAATCTGCCCGCAAGTGAATATATTAAAATAAACATTTTATTACTATGCAGTAATTTCTATAGCAATAAAATAATTATTCAATTGCAATTCTAGCTCATTAACGTTGAACATAATTCCATATAATCCGTGATTATGTAAAACACCTCAATTGAATGCACACAGATGTTATTATAGAACTAATATTAGCTTGTCATTTGCCCCAAAGGATTATGCCTTCCCAAATACACATGCAAACTGTAACAGTATTTGACATCCTATCTGAAATAACGGAACGTCTTGAACCTATTCCGAACTTAGGTACAATACGGACTGAGTCTGATCGAACTGTCGTATCTGCGTAGACTTAATAGTCTGTGGCAGCCTTTAAAGCCAACAAGCAGTCGTTCGCTTCACAGAATACATTATAGTCAGGAAATCACGACCCATACTAGGATCCAATTTATCTTCCAAAATCATAAATTTTGTATGTAATGATATTTCGCATCCGCCATTTTGGTGTTTAAATAATATTTGTTACTTTGAGGGGTGAGCAGGATCCGATATCGATACTAGTTCGATAGTCGTTAGTTTTTTAATGGGGCATTTCAAACTACGTTTTTTTTGTATCGTGGAGGAAGTTACAGTTTTTAATTTATTACTAGATCTAAAGGCTTTATAGTCTAAATTATAGCTCCGATATGAATACAGGATTATTTTATTGTCATTCCAACGGGAAACATGATCGTGTGAAAGCTCTGATGTGTTTTATCAGAATGATTCAATGATGACGAAAATTATCGGATTTTCATTTCAAACCAATTTCCCTTATTAGACTTTCACATTACAAAACTAATAACAATATTGTTTACTATCCTATAGAAAAGCACCCGATAAACGCAAAGCTTTTAAAATTATCTTTATTTTCTTACCATTAAACTATAAACTGAGAACTGTTCCAGTTAATACTGGGTCAAATTAGAAACGGGCTTCAAACAGGAATCGAACCCGAACATGACAATTATTGATTATTAACCACTTAGCTGTTGTGAAACTTTATCATAAATAAACAGGTTCATAAGAGGCTTCCATTTACGAGTTTAAGATAGAAGGATTATTAAATTAACTAAAACCAACTATCAAAACACAAAAAAAGTAAAAAATAACTTTAGCTTCAAAAAAACAAAACCAAACTAACAAAAGTCACCGACTTCTGAAGCTAAAGTTATTTTTGACTTTTTTTTTTGTGTTTTTGAGTCCGTTTTATTTTTTGCAAAAAAGTTTTTTTATTAATTGTAATCTGAGATAGACTTAGTTACCTACTTATTAGTTGTTAACCAATATATTCTAGGTCTTTCATCATCTTGAAATTATTCCAGCTTAACGCTTTGCACTCTTAAAAGAAGGTCGGCAAATAGACTATTAAGTCTAGGTTTCTTCACTATATTACTTTATATTACATATAAAAATAACCAAGATTCTCTTACTTTTATTCTGGAAAAACCGTACATTAATCTTTATAAAAATAAAACAAAATACAGACTAATAAACAAAAGCAAAACATCCCAACACATGTAGCATATAGCCCGCAGCGTTTGTAAGACATTAATAATGTCTTATATTACTATTTTTCCACTCTACGTAGAGCCTCAGGCGCCATTCTACCTGTAATAAAGCTGTCGGGCCATTAAACCAGTGGTATCAAAGGGCTCTATCGAAAAAATCATTTAACACAAAATTATTCTGTCCTTCCGTATTTAATTTGGTATAAAATATAAGCGGTAGCGGGCTAAAAGATCAAACGTCTAAAGGACACAACACACATATCAAATCGGTAAGGTAACGGCAATGTATCAATTCGGGCCGCTCAGTATTCTTTGTATGAAACTCCCTACTGCAACGCACGCTAATCGGAATCGTAACGTAATCGCCTCGCCTCGGGACAAGCTCACGAACAGCGGCGCGGTGCGTGGTCAACTCGCTTACGGCTCGTCGTACCCGCGTTTACGTCTCTCCGTACCCGAGCTTACGTGTGTTCGTCCACCCTTACGCACACTACTGTTGACACACGTGCTGTCATTCTATCAAAATACTAACTAGTGCCATACATTTTCTAGTTAGGTCGGCGAGCCGTAAGCGCGGCGTTGGCTACCGCTAGGCGACGCGTCGCTTAGCGGTAGCCGAGTTGACGTATCGAAGCTACTGATCCGCTTGCTTACGTTATCTTGACGCCTGTTTGACGGCGAGGCGACAGGTGATACCGTGCCGATCTCTTTCCGATTTGATAAGTGTGCTGTGTCCTTTAGGAGTACAAAGCTGTTTTTATGTCAAGCTGTCATTTTACTTTAAATGTCAATATTTATTAACATTTTAATCAGTGATTTTTAATTTGTGCTTCCGAAAACTTATGAACCCCGGCAATTAAAATCGTGTTTTTTTATAATTGTTGTTGTTTTTTCAAACAGTTGCTCGCTTATTATTTACACCAAAAATAATTACAGCCATTATTAAACAAGTAGAAGACATATAAATTACATTTGCGCCTGTGGGCGAGTTTCGTAGTTCAATCGTTACACACAGACCGACAAGGTCGAGTACCGTGTTTCATAGTATAACATTAATTATAATACTCATAGGCATTTGAAACCGGTCCTATTATAGGTACTTAGGAGATAAGTTTTTTATCGCCAGCAAAAGTAACTTTTCACATAATTAGGTATTCACAAAATAATAAATATTAATCAGAATTTTCCTACCTACCTATATTTTAATAATTCTTGCATAAATACTTTTCGCATAATTCGAATAATCTCGCATAAAACGCTTGTTTCTCTAACTGTTCCCCAGACTAATCACGGCCGCAGATAATCACTCGGATTATGTTTTTCACAAGCACAGCCAATAATAGTTAGTACTTTAACATAAGAATCGTTGAAGTGAATGTGTGGTACACTGAGTTTGTGGTAACTGACGGACAAAAGTTATGAATCATTTGGTTTTTAGAGTGAATAGAAATGCCCTGATTACGTTATCTAGTCTTTGAGGCAACAGGATATATCGATATAACAATTAGGCTAAAAGCTCTTGGGTTTAGAATAGAATACTCTTAAGGAATTGTCTAGTCATCTAGTGTGTAAGCAAGCAACAGATTCGATTAGTCAAAAAAGTTTGAAAAAGCCTATCAGTCTGCAAGGCGGTAATAGCTGTGGAATGTCACAAAATAAAATATTTAAAAAAAAGATTTTTTTCCAAAATACTGTTGTCTGTTGCTGTTCTCTGTTGTCCCACAGTGCAGTTAGTAATCATGACATATAACAATACAAAATACGCCGTGTTATTGTAACGACAGCTACAATTTGTTCTTTTGACCTGTTTGACGTGACTCCAAGTAATTCTGTCCGTCTGTCGTTATTCAGCTTTTTGCTGCGTTTTTTACGTTTTTAAACTATATTTTTAGTTCGCCTATTAAAACTAGGTATTGTCTAGTTTCAAGGTGATCTGGGATTATAATAAATGACAGCTGGTTGTAATTTAGTGAGTCAGCTGATGGAAACGTGTTTTATGCATGTAAATGACGGGGTAATCGTCGGTTAGGGCTTGAAGTGACGATCGAATCGACGGTTAATCGTGCAATTGTCATGTGAAGGCAAAATGTCAGTGAGCTAAATCGATTGTGTGCATCAATCTTATGATGAGTACATAAACTCAAGATTAAAGTGACGTTTAAGTATGTATCAACCGTCCTCAAAATGCTATTACTATAAATGTTGCTCTTGAATTAGAAAAATATATAATGGATACAATTTAAAGGCTCATATCATTTGAAGTGGTATTATACCCAAAGGTACTTAAGTGTAATCAAGCAGTTTCAATTGAAGGTCTGAATTGACCAAATCAAATCTATCTTGCGCAACAGAAGCAGAGAATAATACGCTCCGAAAACATTTTGCCGTACCACCTATCCATCAAGTTTCGTAACAAATCTTTATACTATTACAGTATTGTGTTATATCAATCTGTGTTCTGCATTGTTCGCCTTAACGCTTGACTTTTACTCAAGGTTAACTAAAGGTTAAGAGTATAAAATGCCACGGCATCGGTTTATGACATTTTAAAATGTAAGAAATGGCATCAAGGATTCCCTTTGGTGTAAAGTTTTATTTGAAACTTTATTTTACGTTATGTTGGAAATATATTCTTATTCTGAAACCAAAACAACATTCAATACATGAAACGCGAAAAAAGGCTTCTTATTACCACCAATACGTGAAATAGTAAAACTGATATGCAGCTAAAAATATCATCATTTTACACGAGTCGTCTAAAAATAACTACAAACATTTGGTATAAATGGATGTAGAATTTCAATCCGTGACCGAAATTGCAGCCATAGAACTGGCGATTTCAAAAAAGCTTTATGTCAGTGTCAGAGAGTCAGCATCATCTGCCTAGCCTTTTCCTAACTACGTTGAGGTCCGCTTCCGGTCTAACTGGATGCAGCTGAATACCAGTATTTTACATGGAGCGACTGTTTAAGAAAGTCTTGCTTGTAGATAATGAACTAAACAGCTTAATTTAAACGAAACACTCGTAAAACTAGTAAGAAGCTCCTATTCTTTTAAACTTAACCGCAACCCTATAAAAGTTTCAATAACACATATGATCTAGAACTTCCCGACATCACCCGGAAAGCAAACATTCAAAGAATCACGCCACGAACAAACATGCATCATCTCCTGACACATCGCGTGTTTCGTGGCCCCAGTTTAAAAACCGTGAATTTATTGTTAAAATAAAAAAAAAATCCTACGTGATGTACGGATCAACCTTGGCCCACAAATGTTAGCTTCAGCATGCATACAGAGAACAATGAAAAAAATGGTGCTGGTTGGTACTGGGTAGGTACGGGTTCTGCATACATTAAATTGCTTTTGAAGAAAAAATGCTGTTTATTGGAGCTTTGATAGAATGATGAACAGGAAAAAGAACATGGTCTTACACAAACTCTACTGAGTACCTATACTTAGGAATCTTCTACAAGTAAAGTAATAACTTTAAATAATGCTAAAGTACAGTTTGACAACTTCTCAAATTCAAATTTTCAATTCAGAAATCATTAAGTACGTACATAATTATGATTTTCTAGTGCACTCTTAAGTTACATGTACCAGGAGCTAAGCACAGTTTTTTGGTTAGTGCATAAGTATAAAACTAACGAACAAAAAACGGTCTCAAACAAATGACAATGCGGACAGTCAGACACTTATCACTTATTTAGTCGAAGAACGCTAAAAAATCATTCATTGTTATTTACAAGTCTCGATCAAATCACGTACGATTGTACCACCTTTTAAAACGTTATGCCCTTGTAAAGGGCGTTTTTATCCTACTACCTACGTTTAATGTATCGTAATAACGTTGTCAAGCCTTTTTAGCCCTTTGAAGTTATATGAAGTGTAAGTTCAGATTTGAAGGGTATTCTTGTTCCATTGTACTGTCAAAATGGTGATTTGTTTGGCTGTCAGACTGATTGTGGAGTAATTCAATGTTGTCTGGGTACATGACATTGTCTGGTTAGATCTTAGGTTGAATCTATCAGTATTTTAGTTAGACAGTGAGCTAAGACATCCTGTCAGATCCATCTCCAGGTTGTTGATAGAGGCCTTTAGTAAAACTGCTTTTCAAATTGGTTATATTGTCAAACAAACAAGGGATGAATCTAAATTTTACAAGTTTTTGTCTTTTCGCTATTTTTCTAGTTGGTATTAAAAGGCTTGCAGTATGATTCATTTATACTTTTACTAGTAGTTACTGTGTTATTTATGACTTATCTCATTGTCTCATCTAATTTTAAACGCAAAAAATGTTCACGCTTATGTTAATTTTACATTACACTTTGCCAAAAATCGAAGTAGGTTGCCAGACAAAAATCGTTAATTTATTGATTATTCATCAAGTTACTAAGCATTGTAGAACAAGACAATAATAATCGTCTGTACTTGGTCATGCCAAATTAGTAGACAAACATATATGGTCGCTTGCCTATTTGTATAGTGTTTGTGTACGTTAGGGGCAAAGAGTAGGTCACACATGAGACAGTATTCTGGTTATGTATGTTTTTACAAATGTGAAATAGTGTCACTGACATAAGAAGTGTGTTACAACAAATTGTTAAGATTTAATTTACTACAGCCAAGCCAAGTATTTAAATAGTCAAGTTTCATACTAACACATGAGCCCAAGGCTCGACACATTACTGAGTGTTATAAAAAAGTTTCACAATATCCAGTCCGACATCAACAGAGTCACAAAACAAAATAGGCACAAATAAAACCATGTCACTTCTACTAATCCCCAACACATGCTCAAGTGGCACATCTACACTCATTTGAGACATGTTAGCACTTTATAGGTCAAAGTTTGTTAAAATTCACGGCGTGTATGCTTATGAATAGACGATTATGTCGAAAAGTCGGTCAAAAGGGACAGCTATTAAAAAATATGGTTTTTACTGACCACTGCACTTCTTAGTTTCGATAATTGTTTTATGTTTGATGGAAAAAGTACCGAGAATTTTAAAGAGGTTGATAATTCAAGCTTTTTTGTTTTAAATAAAATACAAAAAAAAGACATTTCAATTAACCAACCTGTATACGTGTATTTTAGGGGTACATTTTAAGTCTTATAATAATTATCAAGTACCCTTGAACAACCTTTAATTCCTTACAGCGAACATAACAGAATCCTTATAAGAAACGATTTCCTGATTGCAAACTAAGTAAATTGATACAGTGTAACTAATCAATTTACTTATAAGTACCCAACACGGAACTACCCGCGTGTCTGGTTATTACTCTATGCTTGCATACCATTTGGAAGTCAATGTTACTTCTTTGTACTCTTGTATTTATTATGGGGTAAGCAGTGGTTAGAGATGGAAGGATAATTTTGAAAGATTTAATGAGCTATTCCATGATGTATACCGAGAATAGCTTTGCCGTTGGTTGTTGTCAAAAACACCGTATGATTTTTGAAATCAAAAAAAATTCGACAAGTTTGGCACAAGGGTTAGTGAAGTTTTAACAGTGATAAGAAGATACATTGACACAATCTTTTTCTGTTTAAAAAAGCATTTTTTTCTAATCAAACTGACAAAGTGTCCCTTAGGGTCCTTGTTCTCAGAAGAAGCAAAATAATGAACAGACACAAAGGGCCTAAAACTTTGATTAAAATCTTTCTACGATCTGAATAGTGCTTCAAATATCACTAGTTAAAAGAGACACTTGAAATTCTGGAATTGTGTATCCCCAGTGGGATGAAAAGCATTAGGTTGTAGACAAAATATTTTATTCATAATGATCACGTTCTTAGACCGTGAATAAGTCTTTGAAAGACTCTTCGGTTTTCATTTTAGTTTTTGATATAAAAATAGACAATTTTGAGATGAAATATTTCTTTCACAATTTTGGTAAGCAGTGCAAGCACTTAAATTTTTAATACTTTATTTTTATTCGAAAAAACTGAACACACGATCGCCACTAAGCCTAAAAATATAAAAATAAAGCCGAAAATTCTTTTATGCGGCGCTAAAGCCGGCAGTATAAAATAGTGCCAACATAAAGTAAATAAAATGCATCCCTGTTGCGTTGGGCGACAATCCTTCACTTATACGCAATTTATATTCGCTTCCTAGAGCCGGCATAATCCTGCCTTTTCTCTGCTACCTGTTTTACATATATTGAGTCAACGCCACTACTGTATGAGTACATTTAAATTTAAAACCTATATTCTGATACATTTTTGCCTGATTATACGGCTTAGAAGTTTATGTCTTTTTTTGTTTTACGGATGTCTGTAAAAAGCTAATAATAAAGAATATCTTCTTTTGAGTGAAAAAATAATATTTTGTTAGGCTAACAAAAACCAAATTACAATGTTAAATTCCATTATTAATCAAGCCTTCCCCTTTACTCCAAAAATGATTTATTTTGAGCAACCTCACTTTTTCAGAATAATTTGAATTGCTAATGTATTAATCTTAATATTTTAATCAACAATGTGTATCTACTTCCTAATTGTAATTTAAACCAACAGTGCTTACAATATTATTTTATCAAAAGTGAAAAGGGTTCATCTTTTGAAAATAAATATGTCTTAAAAGTATTATCGCTTTAGCCGTAGGACAAAAGACCTAGCCAGACAGTGCTTTATGTTTAAGCTTTAGTACAAAGCTTTATTGTAAGCAAATATGTACACAGTGTTGAAAAAAAACACAGAAATTAACTCCAAGCTCCAAAATACAGAGGGAAACAGCGAAACGCGTTTTCAATTACCAAATAAAAAATAAATCAAGAATTATTAAGAACAGAAATTCCTCGCGAAATAAAATCAAACTTAATAACTTCCAATATGGCGCCAAATTCCAATCTGTATTCCTTGAACGAGTCAAATTGCTTCAGTAATAAGGGTCCGATTTTAATAAAAAAAGGAACTTTCATTTTGACTATTATCCACAAACAAAGTGCGGACATCATCTGGGCCCCTCTCGACAATGGGGGCCCATAATGGGGCCTTCTTTGTTCCGTGTTAAAAGCCCCAAAAGTGTCGAACATCTTCTTCATTAATATTTCCCGAGAGTTCAGCTTTGTGCCCACTGTGCACGCCATCCATGTCATCTGTTTATAGTCTAGCATCTAATTATTAAGTGTGTTAATTGAGTGCAATTTTGAAGATTAAATAAATACACAATAGAAACATCTATTAGCATTCAATACAAGTCAAAATATTGGAAATACAGTATTAATCTCATTAATTTTCATTGACATTAAGTTAATCTCTGCAAAATAAATTTGATGTTTTAAATTATCGTTGAAATTAATTAAGGAAGAATCGTACATTACACAAAATGAATTAACAAATTAATTATAATTATAAATAGACCACTAATCTCTTTTATTTGCATTAATTTTAATATTTCCCTGTTACAATTTGCTACAAATAAATGCGAATAGGTATTTACACAAATGAGCGGCTCGTTAAAACTAATAGATCAATAAAAATGCGTATTATGCTCAGAACAAACTGTATATGGCATAAACAGCGTACATATGAGGATCGGGCATTCATTTTGGCATTTCAGAAGCCATTTAACTGGAGAAAATGCCAATAAGGCTTTAAAGCTAAACAAATGCCAGTTTTCGCTTAAAATAGATAAGACTGCGTATATAGAGGTATTTAAATATTGTAAGCATTCTGTAGTTATCTTAAGTAGCTTTTATCTGATTGGCCATTAATTCCCTTTAAGCTCACTCTTGATGGTAGAAAGGCGATCAGCAATGGTAGTTTGGTAGTTCTAGACAGTTAGATCGGTAGTTTTTGCATAATGGACTTGAAACTGAAGAGGGTACTTTGGACTAAACAGAATTGACAATAAGTACGTAATTCTAGTAGACTTTAATTATCTTAATACTGATGATATTTAAATTGAAAAACATTTAGCCTCTCTACGCCTCTTCACGCATTTACGTAAAGAGAAGGAGCAGAGATCCAACGATCGACATTAAAAATATTGATATAAAAGATTAACTACTTTAAAAATATGAGCTATTTATAAACCACATCAATTTAATCCGATGACTATTTACTTTTACCGATCAAACGATTTAGCCCAGTTTCCCAACGCTCAATATTCAACCATAACAGAATAAACGTAAGGTTCAGATCGTTCTAACATGCACACACAGTGTAACACTATCAAAAAGTCGTAGAAAAAAACCGGTCGCATTTAAATAAATTCGTTTCCTCAAAGGAAGTCATTATTAATCATCTTCAAAACTTTATCCGAGGCGACCTTGTGAGTCGAAGGCTTGCGAAAATTCCGGAATAATATAAACTGACTAGGAAGTCAGCTAACCTTGGTAGCACCGAAACAGGCTGTTACATTGGCGTATGTACAACTGTGGAAAATTTTGGCTGGCCAGTTTTCATTCCTATCACTAACGACTTAAGGGTGGTCAATTACAATTGTCCATGATTGTACGTTTCTTAGTTTGAGCTCATTTTTGGCCGTATAGTGGTTACGATACGATTTGTCGCTAAGCGGCTTGAAACTTTTGTTATGTTATTAATGATTCGATTTTAATACGTCAATGGAGTATCGTTTAACATAATTATATTGGTCCGTATAAAGACTGTAATTTTTGGGACTTAAATATTGACTACCTATATAAAAGTATCAAATCACCTACAAACGATATAAAACCGTGCATTACCTAATCTTATAAGTTAATCTTGAACAAGAGAAAGGATAGCATAAGTCTACATCTAAAAATAACATAAAAACAGAATGTCTAAGCTAAGGTCACCTAAACTCTCGATTTATCAGACATTGATATATAGAGCTACGGTAGAGCAATCTCTAGTTATCCAGGAAACTAACTGGATGCCCTTGTAGAGTCGGCTCTACGCGCTTGCAATAATAAGCGGCTTATAAACATATGGTGTTGCCCGTTTATACAGGATGTTCCGTATAGTAATGTGAGATATATTTTATGCGTGTGAGATTTATAGATTAGTGTAACGTGTTCTTTCATGGTGGATAGTTGTCTAGTATATTGTGTGGTCTGATAAAATTATGATTTTGATATTAGGAAAGATTTGATTTGTTCTTGCTCCTATTAACTTCATTTATTTATTGCACAATGTACACACAGTTATATGATTAAATCGCTTCACCGAATTTAAAAAAAACACATTATATTATCTGGCAGAGAGAAGGCCTGTCCAGCAGTGGAAACGTATGTTAGGTTTTGAGTACAGACGCCAGCACATCAAGCTACTACAATCTGTCAATTTTTAGCAGTATTAGATTCAAGGTTGATTGGGAAATTTGACAGTTTCGGGTACCTTGATGTGCTGGTGGCGTCTGCGTGTGTGTGTACTAAATGACTACCCTATCCGTACAAATAGATAGTTTGTAAGGGTTCCGCACCCAAGGGTAAAAGCGGGACCCTATTATTAAGACTCCACTGTCCGTCGGTCTGTCTGTCACCAGGCTGTATCATGAACCGTGATAGCTAGACTGTTAAATTTTCACAGATGATGTATTTCTGTTGCCGCTATAACAACAAATACTAAAAACAGAAAAATTAATTAAGGGGGGCTCCCATACAACAAACGTGTTTTTTTTTTAGATATTCTTACGGAACCCTTCGTGCACGTGGCCGGTTTATAATTTTCCTTCTCGAACATTAGGTATATGTATCAACGAACTCTATTAAGTATCTCTTACTTACTATCTACATATTATTATATTTACTATAGCAACACTTACCATAAAAGGACGGCTAGCAAAACACTATAATTTTGCAACGTCCACGTGCGGCGCACGTGTTGTTTAAAGCCTAGATCGTGCAAACACTGATAAAATACAAAAAGGGAAAGACACAAGGACTGAACACACCTTTTCCGGGCAAGCTATGGTCAATAATAATATGCCGGGGAAGTTTCATTCTTGTTTCTAACGTAATATGCAACTAATAATATATGTTCTAATATGTATTAAATATATATGTCGTGATGGCCCAGAGGTTAAGGCCTCGCCTCTCATGTATGAGGTTGTGGTTTCAAATCCGGGCAAGTACCAATGTGACTTTTCAATTCATAGGTACTTTCTAAGCTTATCTTGGACATCACAGACATTGGTGAAGGAAAACATCGTGAGGAAACCTGGACTCGCTCGTGCCTTCTCTGTTGAGAAGAGGCCTTTGCCCAGCAGCGGGACAGTAATAGGCTGGTATTATTATACATGTATTATATGAGTGAATATGTTAATGTATTTTTTTTTCATATGTATTTCCATAACATTTTTGTTTTAAAATGTTGATTTAAAGTCAGTCTTGCTGGACTTTAAAAGGAAGCAATTCTTAAAATAACTTTCAAAATTAAAAGCTACTTTTCTCCGTAAAACATTTAAAGCACTAACAACAAAGAAACATTAAGTACCGTTTAATATAAATTTCATAGAAAGACATTTTGTAGCGGAAAAATTGTTTGAAATCAAATATAACAATAAACTCTTTTCTTCTACTCCAACCTTTTAACAAAGTACCCGAGTTTCCTATCAATCAGTAATTGGCTATACCTTGCAAGCTAGCCTATTAATTTACTCAATTACTTTCCACCGGTGCAGTCATTAAGTGAATCCTTTTCAAGTTATATCGAGGGAACTTGCAATTTGCTGAAGCTAGCTAATCGTTCAGCTGTCCTTTCTCGACTAACTTTATTGTATGCCTCCGTTTGTTTGCTGACAATTGTTTAAATTGTAAATTCAATAACCATTTTGTTAGTGACATATTACTTGTGTGTGGATGGCGAAGAAAACTAAGAAATTGAAAATACTTTGTCAAATATAAATCATGAATTGTTTCTGGTTGACATTATTTTCAATAAAAATCCCTTGATTAAAAGCCAGCCAATTAGTAAGAACGACATCGGTACTACCTCAATTTAATGATTTGGTATCAAAGCCAAGATATGTAATAAATGCAAAAACACATGCGACATTAATTGTATTTTAAACATGCATCGAACTATAAAAAGTGGGTAGGGTCCCGTCATTACGTATCTTACTGAGACAGACATGATTCATCAATGTCATTGAAGCGTCCTTTAATAATGCTCAGGATTTTTCAGAAGCAAATAGTTCTACAGCAAAAAAACAGGATTACAGCGCCTCACTAAACTCACCCGTAACCAATCTGTAAAAAGTTCCCAAATCCGAAAATGGCCGCTAAAAGAGGTTACATTTCAAACAACCAAAAATACTAAAACCAACACTATTATCCGAACTTAAAACCGTACCGCAACGACGAAAAAAGCTGCCTAGCAACAGACTAGTCACGAACACCAAACACGTGATTAATCCAGTCACAGCCGTTGCAATTCTGGCCTAAAACAAATTGTAGGAGATCAAAAAACTCGGCTCAGTAATAAAGTAACTGCGTTTCCAACCTGGATAGCGGACCGCAAAAACTGCCTCCTTAGTTCACCTTGAAACTGTGTGGGTGTTCTGAACTTGATTTAGTTGCTATCGTACAAACCCTTTTTTTGTCTTGAATATAAATAAGTTTGGATAAAAACTTTTTGTCGAGTCGCGCTCAACGAAAGTTGTTCAGTTTAGGGATCCGAGGTCATGTGATGGCGTGATTTAACAAATATCTGATTATGAGGAAGGGTTCTTTCCATTTGCATTGTTAATTTGTTGATATCTGGTGGCTAGCCTTGACGAAGCAGCTTTCTTAAGACAACCTACACTCAGTGTTTGACTCATTCAATGTGGTCACTTTTTTATTTGAAGAGACCGCTTCATTTCCGGTGTGTATCATACTTGTTTGTCTGACAGGACGAGCATTACTTATTGTTATTAAAATGTGTTCGACGAAGAATAATTCTTATTAGTCGGTCCTTCAGTCAGCAGGCCTCGGATCTAATCCGGTCTCGTGACACTTTCCCTAAGCTCGTGCGCTTATCACCAAGGAGACACTACCGGCTTGTCCTCAGATCACTTCCTACATGATTTGATAATAACTTCCTGCGTCCTTATACATCCTCGTTAGTTAATGGTTTGTATAAACAAATTACGGAAATGTTTATTGCACTTGAACGTTTTATAGCTCCAGTTGGAGCTATCGTTTCAAATAGAATTTTAAATGGGGTCACTAGTGGCACACGTTATCGCGGACTGTTTTGGTCTAATTGCGCTGAATTTTGCCCGTGTTTGGTGTAGGTTTTGGTTGCTTATCAACAGATGTATAGTCGCGTGAGAACATAAACTAACATACACCAAATCTGTGTGAATGCTAATCCAGTTCTACAATTTTAAATACAGTTAGTAAACTAATCTTGATCAGGGCAAACTCTGGTAAACTCAATATGTTTCAGTAACTTGAACAAAACATACACATAACCGACATAACAACGCAATGACTGTGTACACTATTAGAGATTTCGACTAGTTTGTAATAATAATAATTCCTATGATAACAATATCATTAATAGTAAGGACACTGAGTTAATGTTGCACCACCTTGCATATTAATTGGACGTGGCCCGGCTCCGCGAATCGGACATGCCTGAAATAATAATAGTGCTCCCACAATTAAACAGATAACACTGATTTTCCACCTCGAACGCGAATTTACATTATAGTTGGGCACAAATTGCCTGTAAAATTTGAAAACGTGATCTCGACTAACAAGGTTTTCTCTTTTGTTCACAGACGAAGAAGAACAACCCAAACCACATAAAGAGGCCGATGAATGCGTTCATGGTCTGGTCGCAGATAGAACGCAGGAAAATATGCGAGCAGACACCAGACATGCACAACGCGGAGATCTCCAAGAACCTTGGCCGCGTGTGGAAGACGCTTAATGACGAGGAGCGCCAGCCCTTCATCGACGAAGCGGAGAGGCTGCGGCAGCTACACATGAGGGAGTACCCTGACTACAAGTACAGGCCGCGCAAGAAGACCGCTAAGTCAGAAAGGTCTGGGCCCAAGACCGGAGGCGTGACCAAACCCAAGCGCAAACAGCGCTCAGACTCCAACAACAACAACAACAGGGGCGTTGCCAGGCGGAGGAGACCTGTCCCATCGGTGCCGAGTGTGCCCGTGGAGACGCCCGCGCCGCCGCCGCTGCCGGCGAGTCCGGCGGGCTCGCCCGACTCCCCGGAATCAGCCTGCTTCTACGAAGATCACAATCGTCGTGAGCAGGCGGACCTAACAGATCTCTACTCCATCACGGACCTGCTGCCGCTGCCCGCGGACTGCGAGGTAGACCTTGAGGCCCTCACGACGGACATCGACTCGTTCGAGACCGCGTCGTCGTCGTCGGGGTCGCACTTCGAGTTCTCGTGCACGCCCGACGTGTCGGACATGCTGAGCGAGATCGGCGTGGCGGGCGACTGGGACGACCACACGTTCTCGTCGTATCTGACGTCGTCTTAGAGCGGTGTTCGGGTCGCCACGGCCGCTGCCGGCCGGTTCCACTGATCTCATGCGGTCGGCCAACGGGCCGCCCCACGGAGGCCGACGACGCGGCGACCGCTCGCCGCTCCGCCTAGAGAGTGCCTATCCAAAATGACGTGTCGACATTTGGATTTAATGTACAAAGTTATTTAATAAGGATCGAGGGTGAAAATTGTTTTGACAACCGACCTCACGGTCGCGTTCCTCTTCGGTTCGTACGGTTACTTTAATCGTTTAGTTTTAAAGTTTCATTTTCGATAACGACGCCGCTTCGTCTAGGAAGTGGCATCGGGTTTTATAAACGTAGGCTGTGACTTGGTTCTTGTTTTGTCGTTTCGCTTTCGTTATTAAATTTATGGTTTCGACACATAATGGAGGTAATTTCCAAACGACACGTCTCAGACGCATCTCAGTAATTAAATCCGTCTGCTCTCCGTCGCCTGGTTAGTTAGCCATGGGCCACTCGGGCCAGTCAGGTCGCCCCGCGCCCGCCCGCGCTCGCATCGCGTTGTGCGCCGTATTCTGTACGTGTACATTACACGACTTGGCTTCTAGTGCATTCTAAAATTGTGAGTTTGAATTTTACGTCACACCTTCTTTATTATTTTATTAACATTTGTACTTTTAAGGGTCGTCTTATTATTTTTCAAATGTCTTAGATTGAAATATGTATCATTCTTCTTGTAATAGAAACATAAGACTAGTTATAGTCGTTTGCCTTGCGTTCGTATATACTGTACGTAAGTTCACTTTATACTTTGATGCACACGTAGAGATAGTTAAACATTATTATTTTACTATTGGAAGCTGATCGGTATGTCATTGGAAGAATTTCGGTGTGCGTAAGTGTTTGTCTCTGTTGGATGCGGTGGGCCCTTACCAAGTTAGTTTGTCGAGCGAGTCGCGCGTACTTGTTCACTTCTGTCGCTGCTGTATGTATACCGTCTCTTCCGCTACGCGGGGCTCGCTCTCAGTAGGAGTGCAGTGGTAGGGGGCCACTGTTTGAATTATATTAAATGTTTCGAGTCGGTCTTGTAAGTTAGGATTCGTAAAGTAAGGTAATATTCGTTCAATGGTAAGGTATGAAATTATATTGTAAAGCATGATGGCACCTATGGATCGATGTGAAGGGACACTTTCAATTCTTGTTTGGTTACTGTTCTCGCTACATTGACAACACAATAACGTACGTCTATAGAAGATACATATCAATAATTGGAATGCGTTGTACCGCGGGACGGTGGGTTATAAAGAAATATTATATTGGGTGGGTTAACAAATTGTTAGTTTTCAACACAAAATGTTTTGCTAATTCAAACTCTGTGATTTACTTTATGGATTTTCTAAATTATAAGGTTCTAGTGGAGACTGATATCGCATAGATTAGTTTTAGCAGCGCTAGCTTCTCTAACTCTTTTATTTTTTGTTATTTTTGAATACTGGGCATAACATTTTATATTGTGGAAAAAATACTTACATATTTTTGATATTTGCATTGCTGTGGAACACGGACTTCGGCTTACGAGTATAACATTTTAAAATTAAAATTGTCAATATAAAAATAACCAGAATACTTATTTCAGGAATAGATATAAAAAAATAACAATCAAAACACAGTATTTTAGGTAAATGAAATTAAAATCCATTTTGATTCCGATTTCCACAGCAGAGCATAAGCTAAACAAATTGTATTTAAAGAAAAAAAAACATTTTTGCTAAAATAAAAAATCTGTCAATTCATTGAAAATCGTGTCAGTTAAGGGGTAATGTTTAAAGGAATGTTACCTCATACATTATTAAGATAGATAACCCTTCTACATAATATACCTGTCTTCAAATTGTAACAATATTTGTAGATACTTCTGTGTCCCAGAAAATATAAGGGATCCGTTGTGCTCTAATAGGTAAGAAAGAAAATGCTTTACCTATATTATATTCTTTATATAATATATTATATATGTAAAAAACGTTCATGTATTAATTAGTAAGTGTCTATGAAAACCCATAATAAATAAGGAAAAATGCATTAAAAGCGTTATCTATATCTGTCTTGTGTGTCGTAGGGCGATTATATTATTATAGGAAAGGACGAAAAATAAATTTGTGCCTAATGAAAAAAAAAAAACTTGGAAATTCTTGTAATACTTATTTTAGTGATGCTCAAACAAGTATTTTAAGCGCGTAGTGTTTAGACGCTGTTAATGGGCAAAACTTGTATAAAAGATATTGTAAGATTATGATATTCGATGCCAGATTTGCATTTTGTTTTCTCATTTTGCTTCGTTCGCGTGTGATCCGATGGAATTCCTTGTTTATATCTGCAATTGCCGTAAAAGATGTTCCATGCAGCTTTTCATGATTTTGTTGCAACCATTCAATTCCTAGAAGATATTATGTAGAAATTAATTATTTTTCTGGGGCATTTTTGTTAGGTGTGGTCTCTTCATTTTGTTGTGTTCTTAACTACTTTGCATAGCTTTAAATAATTTTACCGTGACTATTTGATAGCCGATTGTTAAATATTTCAAAGCTGTCTTCGATGGACGATTGTCCCAGGTGGTTAAATGACATGCAGCTAATAAAATAGTGACGTGATAAAATTTTAAAGTCGCAGAGCTTGATTTGTTTTTTTCATGTCGTTTAATTCTTCAGTATAATTTTGAAGTTTAATTACTCAGGCATGATATGTGCTTTTTTAGAAACTCTCGCTGCTGGTTCCTTCAAAGGATGTGGTCAGTATGACTTTCGAATTCATTTTTCTAAGGATTGGTTTCAAAAACTCTTCGAGTATAAATATTGTATTTGAATGAGGAATTTCATGAGATTCATTATGATGACTGTACGTCCAGTCCCTTTGTATCTTCAACTTTGACAATAAAATGTCATTTTTTTCTGCTTTATCTTTCGTAAGTTTTTTCCGCAAACTACCTAGTATTTTTTCAAAGTCGCTATATATTTTGCCTTCTTTTCTGCAACTTTCCATGTATATAAATGGGGTTCATAACCAATAATCAACGATTGAAAGCAATATATATAATTATATATATGTCTACGATTAGAGACATCAAGCTCAAATTAGAATAATTCTCTTCTACTAATAAAAATTGTAAGTCGATTTGTCGTTTTCAAACAATACGCATAGAATAAGAAATTCAAGTACCGTTTTAAATTGTATTATTCAGTATAATATTGACAAGTTTCCTAAACAAAACCGTTGTGCTTCGAATGAAAATTAATTTTCGCATTGTATGCTTGTGTGTAATCAAAGTAAAGCAATCATTGATTATGATTCGAATCGGGGCGATTTACCACAGAATTTTAATAATTAAATAAAATATATTTGAATAATGTTCGTTTGCAAAGCCGCTGTACAAATCCTGTAAATATGATTTTTATTAGTGGGGGAGTGTCAAAACCCCAAGAGTATTGTATAATGCAACATCGAATTTAAAATGTTGTAAATTAGCGCTTCTCTTTCAATAATTATTGGAATTATCAGGGTTTAATAGTTTTCATTTATGTATTTTATATATTGTATAAATCTCCCTAAGATTATCATTGCCTTCCTTGGACAATGCTCTTCAAAATTCTTTGCAAGGCTTCCCTCTTCTTAGCCTTAAAATTCTTTTAATGAATACCATGGAAGTATATTTTAATCTCAGGTATGTAAGTAAGTATTGAAAAAAAATGTTTATAAAAATGAAGTCAAAATAAAGCGACACTGTGACAAAAAATTAGAGAGTATATAAAACGTCTTAAGTAAAAAATATCATAAAGGACGTAGTTGTTGTAGGATATATATATGTAATTATAATATACTTATATATTAAGTACGTATATCACGGTCAGATACTAACATTTTACGAAGTGACTGGTATTGTGCAGAAATGAACAGTATATTTTGCGTGTTATCTGGTTAGTTGTAAAAACTACCAAGTAGTTTGACCGTGGTATAAGTAGGAATATTGTTGTGTATCAATTTATCGAGATCGCATGAAATAAAGCTTACAATCTCGCTTCGACCCGACTAGATGTATACAACCTGGCAGGCGGATTTTGCGTGGAAGTAATTCACTTGTGTATCATAAGAATTGGTTATAATAACTATAAATGCGATTAAAATGTTAGTGAAATCATTCACAGAACTGAAAAGTTGATATTCTCGTTACGTTGTTTAAAAAAAATAATTGATCGTAATATTATCTCTGTATCATATGTATCTACGCTATTGTTGATTTATTATAAGCATATTCTATCTTAGTACCTCTCCTTCGGTTTCGAAACAAATGGGAAAGTTTCAAGTTTTAAATGAGGACTTTCTCTAGACCATAACCAGGCCTTTGTAAATATATCTTGTACATTGTGACGAATTTGGTCGATAAGACGAATTAAAAATATGGTTGATCCTCTTCGATATTGCGTCCACATTTGAAAAAATATAGAATACGACCAACTCTGCAACGTTGTTGTATATTTGGTCGCAGTTACAACTAATGGTCGCGTTCTAGAGTTGTACGTCCCTAAACCTGTTTGCTTCGAAATAATTCAAGACACAACGAATCTTCGGTTCCCTTCTCATATCCTCACGCACTTCATTAATATTAAATAGAAATAATTGGTGTCTGTAACTCAATATAAACGATAATGTATTATCACCAAACAGTAGTACGCATATATTCGTTGTTATAGTAGAGTGTGTCATAATTATTGGTATCTATAATAACTATTCATAATTTAACAAGAATAATAAAAAATAACGAAAAATTTCGCACAACAAAAGTCAAGGAACTAACGTAAGAGTAACGTGGATAGTTATTAAACATAATGATTAAGAAATGTTAATGTAAGATGCGATATACTTTGTGTTAACGAATTCTTTATCCAGGGGGATACGCCTGCTATATATATATATATATGTATGTATTGTCCACCAATCGCAACAAAGCTGCGCCTGCGATTGGCTCTGTCCTTAATTGTTGAATTGAAAGTTTCACGTTGATTTACTGTATATACTTTTGAACAAATTAGGAACAAAAAATGGTCCATTAAATTTTAACAAATAATATTAAGGTAGATGCATGTATACATTCGGAATATATGCTTTGGTGTACAATGCCAAACTTAATACGATGCTAGAAAGCATGGCTTTAACAAATATCGCTAAGGATTGGACTGATGTTTTTATTTTCCAGCTTTTTCCATTCGACTTGTAAATATTTTGGCCACGTCGGAAGCTGCATCATTTTTCCGAGACATTCTAGTCTGATAAGACGAACCATCATCATCAATGGCCCCTGATACCTGATTATTAGTTTGTGTTATTCAATTTATACCAAAAAAATACGAAGCTCTTTCAACACTGTTACCGATGGATCTCTTTGTATGTAGCGATAAAACATTCGGCTTACCAAAAATTGGAAACTGTTGTTTTCAACTTTTTTTTGTAACATTGGTTTTAAAGATTGTACATATTAGATCAGTTTGGTTTATATTTAAGTAATTAACCCAAGACGGGTACATTTATTCATCTTTGTCCAATTATTTAGGAGTTCTATTATGTTTAAGTTTTCATACAAGACATATTTTTAACATCGTTTTCCCCTCGTCCGTTGTATAAATTATTGTCACTGTATCTTTAGGTATATACATAAAATGTATGAGTAGTCTTTTAAATGATAGGTACGATTAAATAATAATGTAGTTATTGATTAATACATAAGACAAACTGTGTAAATTTTGTATTTGTAATTTGTTTCAATGAACATATAATTATTATATATCGTAAAGTAAAACATCCAGTTTTTAAAAAATAACCCGATTTTTATTGAAAATATCCCCCTCATACCTTTAATCATAATGTGAAGACAATAAACACATTGACAAAGAGTCAAGATACAAACGAATACACACACACACACACTTGTATATAAAATATAACGAGCCTACGCTTTCTGGCCTAAGATCACCTAAATAAATGCACCTGAAGATGACAACATTGACAACTGCAGTATGCAGAAGATTGAAAACCAGCAACTGGTACGAGTTGCAGGGACCTGATGACCTGCTGCCTGAGCCTGCTGTAGAGTATAGACTGCGATGAGCTTATCATATCTTCCTGAAATATAAGTATAAAATAATGAGAGTAAGACGTATCTAATAAATACAATTTTGATGACAAGATATGATAAGACGCCTACTGAATAAAGCCGCGAAAAACTAGAATATAAAAGAAAAAGTAAATACAACGGGAAATGTTATTGATATGGCTTCTGTAGATGATAGCATAATTATGTGAGAGACTAAAAACGGTCAAACCAACTAACTAAAACTATTTCAGTAATGATAAATTAAATAAATAATTTAGTTCCATAAATAAAGTGTGAGAGAGTCGGTATTTTCAGTATAAAATGTTAGCAATAAACAGGGCTTAGGCAGTATCTTATACTGAGGGACAGTGAACGACGATAGGCCGAGCTAAATTTATACCTAATTCTAGAATGTAAGGGCCCAATATAATCCCCTGGGTCACCTCTCACGTCACGGGTAAAAGATAGTACGACCTACTCTCAGGTCCACTTAGCTAAATGATAATGTTAAGAGATTATCAATTCTAGACCATATTAAATTCTCCCTTATGCAATTTCATTAAAGGGGCCTCACAAATAAGGCCCCGGCCGAGGGCCCTATCATCATGTTATTCAAATTTATAGCTTTCATTTCGTATGCCACAGCGCATTAGACGGATCATTACTCATTTTTGATAACGTCATCATATTTGGAGCAATTTTGCAATGCCCTCAAAATTATAATGTTTAAATGTACGCAGATGGATTTAATTTTGACTTAATGGTTTCATGTTATGGGTATGGGAATGGCCTGAGATGTCCGTGTACGTAATGGACGGTAAACAAATGTGGGTTTGATGGCACGTTGTAAATTTAATAGGAGAGCGAAGCAAAGGGTATTACGTGTTGGTCTACGGGTAAAACATGAGCCTTTCTTGCAATTACTGATACAAACGACCTTGAGAAGTTGATGGTTGTTATTACCATCATAGATGACCGGAACGACTCTTACCGTATTTTATTGTCGAAACAAGAGAATGCTCCTCACTTATCTGATATTATAACATATCAGGTTAGTAAGTAGCATTCTCTAATAGACATCTAAAAGTTGAGTGATGTATTATTATTTGAACTACCTATACAAAATCAGCAGCATATCTGTAATGTATTGAAGTTACTTCAAAAAATAAAAAGCTTATTCAATTAAAATTAAATACAGGAAAAAGAAACACAGTAGGTAGCACTATTTATTGTTGACAAGGAAGCTGCTGTCCTATACAATGAATATTGTTATCTTTTATACAAGGTAAACGGTAAGTTTATATGTTTACGAAGGTACAATTTATTCAAGAAGAAATAATTTATTTGAATGAAGACAACGCAATGATTGTTAACACCAATGAGATTTATCGTCATAAATGTAGGAATAAAATTATGTGACACTTCACAATAAAATTGCAGCCTACCTCTTACTCGTATATCGGTGAAATTCTTCTATTTCATATCAAATCAACACTGTTTTATGATGAAAATAGAGAAAACTATTTTGTTACAAAGTTGTTTAAACAAAAATTGTCTTTTGCACCTGTTACTAGAAAGTTGGTAGATAGGATAGTAATATTTCACCCAAAAAAATTCAAAATCCCCAAAGCAATAAGAATAAAACCCATAACGAAAAAAATAAAGACCCAAATATCCAACCAACACATCGAAATCAAATCAATCAATCAACTGAACCCACCGAGATCCGATGCTACCCGAAATCCGCCACAATACATCAAAGGCCCCTAAAACCAAAAATCACATTCCAACTACCCGTAAATGTGGCAAAAAAGTCCTGGAACATTAAAGCCACTAAAACAACGAGAAGCGATTGCCTGGTAAATACAAATTGAAATCGGCTCAAGCTACGCCACAGCGTATTTTTTCATCACGTCCGATATCTAAGGGCGTTTGCCGTGAATGCTAAACAGTGTTTGTTATTCCGAAGCCAGCGCAAGCTTCTTATCTGTTACATTACAGAGCTAAATATTTTCCTCCTACCTACATATTAATTAACTTGATTGATGAAGCCCCTGTTTTACGATACGATGTACTTTTCGGCTCTAAAGTTAGACGAAAGGTGGGGTGTTGATCTTGAGCTTTTTGGAGGCAGGAATTCATTTAAATGAATTATAGTGTCGGAGTTTCAAGTATTCTCATCTTGAGTAAAACAAAATACTTTTTTTATATTGGAAGGTTTACATACGTACCAATTTAGTTGATGCGATCTTTTAATATTAATTACCGATGTACAACATTACTTGTGACGGAAACCACCAGCTATTATCGTCCTCTTTATAATACCACAATATACTGGTTTACAGTTACATCCAGTTAGTACACTGGAAGCAGAACATAATTAGGAAAAGCCTAGGCAGATGATGATGATTTAGGTGAATCGTCTCCTATCCAATAGGATACAGGTTTAGATTGTGATGATACACACTGGATGCGAGACGCACGGGACCAGTCAATGTGGCGACAGTTAGGGGAGGCCTATGTCCAGTTATAAAGGATGCAACAAGACCCCTAACGAAGCCAAGTTATTCTCTCCGTCGTTGCGATATTTTTTTTGTTCTAGACCAAAGCTGGGAACCTTCTAGTTACGGAGATATTGGGGGTCGAAGTTCCACAAGTTTTTTTTTGAAATACATGATTTTAATGTAAGATTTTTACTTTCAACACCTCCACGACCTCCTTCCATCAGCACAATATTTTACTTGCGTTACATTGAGTCCTACCATAAAACGTGATTTTCCAAAAAAAAGAGTTGTTTCCCAGCAATAATTTTTGCGTAAAGTTATTTAGTTTGTTGTACTTAATGCTTGGTCAAAAAAAAAACAGAGGTAGGTAGGCCTTGGGTTCGAACTCGAGACCTATGACTAGGCAGTCCGACGGTCAGACCACTAGGCTATCACAATCTTTCGGCCGAAATGATGATGATGATAGAAACACTGAAGGAATCCGACATCTTCAGTATCTTACACAACATATTCAATCGAACGCATTCCACCAATTTCATCCGCCATCCAATCAGTATGTAAAACAGACTCCCAATAAACATCCACTAAGAAATCGAGCGCCAAACAAAATTTTACCAGCTCTAATCAACTGGAAGCTTTATCAACAACAGTAAATTAATTCAGTTGTATTAATACAACATGGGGATAGGTTTGTACGGAATGAATGCTAAGTAGGTGGGTCCAAATTAATTTCGTATGTTCTTGTAGAGGGCGGCGTTCAAGCGCCTTGTTCTCATGAATATACATAAACAAATTGGACATTCGATTTCCCATATTTAGTGGATGGACTTGGATTTGGGATTAATGGATAAGGGGATAAGATTGGTGATGGTGACAAACAAGGAGAAGGATAAAATAAGATAGATCATGGGAAAACATAGTTTGTGGCTGTAATTCACATGCCAGCACAACTTGGTACTTAGAAAACCAATGGAGTCTTCGACAAGATAAATAAGAATAACTTTGTAGAAAAGGTCCCGTTGGAACATGCCAGGTTGCAAAAAAATACAGCAATCTATCAATCAATCTAGTTATCAACGTAATTAACATGACCAATCTGGTTCCTAACTATTCCGAAAAATTGAAGACGATAATATTTCTTCTAAGTCTGACATTATATATAGATAGCTTCTTTACCATATTGTTATGACCAAACCCAAATATTTACTTAAACAAAAGTTAAGATGACTCTCCAATTAAAATTGCTTGCATAATCTTAATATATTATTTTTAATTTGCTCGTGGCTGAAACATAACAGCTGCACGGGTTGATTTTTAAGGTTAAGCCTCGCTTTCCAAGATCAGTCCGTGGATGGGTCATCCATTACATACTGAGTTTCCTGCGTGCCTCGAAAAGCACATTAAGCCGTTGGTCCCGGTTGTCATTGATAGTTCTTTGACAGTATTTACACTTACACAGTGGCCCCAAACTCTGACAACAAGTCTTCTTACCAAAGGGAATCGTATTACCCAGTACTAACTGAGTTGTGTAGGTCAGATAGTCAGTCGACCCATACAAAATACTGGTAGTCAGCTGCATCCGGTTAGACTGGAAGCCGACCCCAAGATAGTTGGGAAAAGGCTAGGCAGATGTCTCTTCAATTAATATAATATTATCCACATCAAAACACCCTAATACCATCTACATAGCACACAGGCATATGAGTCCATAACATGCCCCTATCAATGTTATCACTCGCTCAACAAGCCTGTGTTTCATTCGCCAATCGCAACGGCAGACAATCTGTCGCTCCGATAAGGCACACTGCTTATCTGAGCTATTTTTAGTGTCACTAAAAGCTCAGTATGCCAGGGAGAACAATGATAAATTTCTCCATCAGACCCCGCTTCATTTGCCAAACGGTCAACCATCTCATTTCCCTCCAGTCCAACGTGGGATGGAATCCACTGCAATACAATTCTTCTGCGTTTGGTAACAAAATCAGTAATTATTCTTAATATATTGTACGCCAGTGGAATGCCCCTAAAAGGTGAAGTACTTGTGCATCTCATCAGATGGAGAAGAGCACTTTTTGAGTCAGTGAAAATAACAAATCGATCACCGTCCAAAGATTCGATATAAGCCAAAGCTTCAGCTATAGCAATTAGCTCTAAGTGCATTATTGAAACTTTGGATAAAATTTTGAATTTAAAAGAGGCACCTATTTGTGGATCGAAAAAAGCTGCGCCACAGTAATTCTCGCGTCTAGATCCGTCCGTATACACACAGTAAAAGCCAGAGTATTGCGCATTCAGAGAAGTACAACATATTGTTCTAAGGTTATACGCATTATAACAATGCTTAGGTTTATCTACTGACTCTAAATTGGGCTTTACAATATCTGATAAGTCCATATTGCTGACCCAAGTGTCCAAGGAAAACAAAGCATGTAACATTTAAAAATCATTTTATCTCCAAGTACTGAAAATTAAGATTCGAAGTTGCTACTTAAAATCTTCAAGTCTTAATTAACCAGGAATGGCGCAATCTAGACCACAATCGTGAATATTTGTAAAAATACGTGTTAAAAAAACACGCGAAGCGTGAACTTTCTATGACATCTGACATTCCGGTGCCCCCGCGCTACACTAGCGCCTCTAGCGGCGAATTCATACGCGATAGCCCCCATTGGAAAGGCCTTTGTCCAGCAATGGACTCCTATAGGCTGACGATGATGATGCTGACAATAGGCTTGGTTTATTCAGCGCGTCCAAGGGTTACATTTGTAAATACTCATCGTGCTTCCCATTTCCACATCTTATAAAACTTCGTAGGTGTGTACGATGATAATTTACAAGTACTTATTATATGAAAAAGATTCTGTCCTTGTTTCAGTAATTATCTCATCAATTTACACAGCAATTTAGTACTCACAGCAAAGTGTTAAAGCATTTTAGTATTTATTTTGCAATTTTATTGCACGATCAAGTAGATTTAAGAGATTAAAACCGTATGACCTTAGCTTAAGAACGACTATAAAGAGCTAACATTTTGCTAAAATGGTAGTATTTATTTTTATTTTTGTATTCAAGCAAATATCATAAATCACAACATTAAGATTAAAGATTCAGTAAAGAATAATGTAGCCACGCCTTTGTAACTTGAAATGAAGCAAAGAAGTAGATGTCATTAATCTCTGAAGAAAGAGTACAAGAAAAAGAGGATAAAATAAGGACGATTAAAATAAAATAAAATAGATTTGAAGATTATTGTGCAAGGTGCAAAAATTAGGCATGACATTGAAAATTATTATGGAGTTTGGCCTAGGTATTATAGAACCATGAATATCAATCCATCATATATTTAGCCTAATGTTCCCACTGCTGGGACACATGGCCTCTTCTCTATGAGAGGGAATGTGCTATAATCCACCACGCGGGCCCAGTGCGGGTTGGTAGATGTCACATGTCTTTGATTTTTTTTTGGTTCTAGGACATGCCGGTTTTTCTCACGATGTTTTCCTTCACAGAGCAGAGCTTGAGAGCAGTGGTGATGAATCCAGATCTACCTAAATTAAGATTATCGTAATAATTAGAATTAGCAGTTTTTTTTGTATTCCAAACACTATAAAAAGCCATACTGCATTAAAATAAATGCATTTCCCAATCACGAATTGCATATAAACGACTCCAAATATTTACTTTTAGCTCACGATCACTGCTAGTGACAATTTGACGTCACATCACACGTCAATTTGTTATCATTGCCGTCATCCTTGCCATTTGATGTCAATACACAATGTGACCTTAGGATATCGGAGTATTCTTGCGTGAGGTCTTAACCGATTATACTACTAATTCCGTGATGATCCATAATCAGCTGATTAGAAACGTCTGCACCGCAGATTGGACTACTTAGCGTAGCCAGGGTTCAAAGGTAAATCATCCTTATTACCGTATACATAAGGAATCGCATTTGACTAAAATAAATTTTAATGGATGGAAAGTGAGAGGAAGACCGAAGAAAAGATGGATTGTGTAAGGAATGGTATGAATGAAATAGGAACCAATGATAGCGTGACGTCTGACAGGGGAGAATGGATGAAAAAAAGAACATGGACCTTTCACTATGGGTAATTTTAATGTTTATTGTGTAGTTGTTTATCCATTCGATGACGTGCATAAAATCTCAAATATTTTATACAAAGTCTCTCACACAAACATAAGAGATGTCGTTTATGATTAAGGAAATTAATTTCTTGGATAACATTGGTATTCTGTTATTAATTATGAAGTTACTTATTCGTTAAAACAACGAGTGCCTGACAAATTTGGAACAGTAGACTGACAGCTCTCCTAACTTTAGATAAATGGCGGACACGGCTACGGACACAGACAACTAGTCCGCATCAGTTTGACTGATCCTTTACTAAACCTACTTACTGACTTATGGCTATCAAAATAACCACTTGGACATTAACTCTCATTGCAAACAACTTTATAAAACCCTTGTCGACTACAATTACAGATTACGAAAATGCGTCTAAAACGTATATTTTGCGCAAAACAAAACAACTTTCTCTAAACCCAGACTGGTGACGAAACTGATAACAGCAAAGACACACAAACAACTCCTTATCAATTATCACCATCTGACCTTGGACAAGGAAGCGTGGCGATGAACTCCTGCGGACATGATCTTGGCATGATGCAAGGTAAAACTATGATTGATGATCAGATTATGAACAATATTAATTTAGATTGTCAATTTAATGATAAGGAATGGTTAGTAGGTGGTTGTTCTCGGTTTGAAGGGTACGCGATCGAAGGCCTTTTATATTTCAAAATGATAATATTGCCAGATCATTTTCGAAAACTGACGAAATTAATTCAATGAAAAGTTCTGTTTCAATCATCGTCATGTCAGTGCGTAGGGAAACCTAGATTAATGATGTGAAAACGCAAAATACCACTCACTAAGAGTACAGATCAACGCTCATTTCTTCCCAGACTTTTTCGTCTGCAATTGATCTCGTAGATGATGTTTATTTTGCAAACAGGTTTTTACAAAAACTTTTAGACTTCTTTTTTTAAACTTGATGAGGCCGGTGTTTCGTTCCTGAATACTCTAAGAAGAAACAGCCGAAACAGACTCAGAGGTCATAGTCTCTTAAAAGGTCTACTCATAATTTTGGTCAACTCACATGAGGACTATGCGGATCAGGGTCTGATGGCCTTTTGAAGAAAGAACCTGGAAAGAGCATTAGATCTGAATGAAACGAGCGTTCTCAGAATGGTGAATAGGTGTTTGGATTTTGACAGTTCACCAGCAGTCTAAACCATGGCAGCCAAACGAAGGATATCATGCCCTCTTACTCTCACAATGCTCCTGTCTTGAATGAGTGAGTGAGAGGACATCGACTGACACCAGCCTATCCAACTCAGAATCATCTCACCGTACCATGAGCATATGACATAACCCTGTAAAGTTTCCAATCCTGGTACACAGGCTTCTTCTCCGTGAGAGTGAGTGGACTGTTCTCCACCATACGAGCCCAGAGTGAGTGCTGTCTTCGATTTTTCATCCCACCATACCATCATCTGCTTAGCCTAACCAAACCCAAACCCCCAACCTCTAACTATGTTGGAGTCGGCTTCCAGTCTAACCGAGGGCAGCTGAATACCAGTAATTTACATGGAGCGACTGCCTATCTGACATGTACAACCTTGCTGGGAAAGCAATACCCAGCAAGGTCAGACAAAAAGTCTGACTACCAGTCTTACCAAGGGGTAAGACTGGTAGTCAGACTTTTTGTTCACTGACTTCCTGTTACGACTGTCAAAGATCTACAACTGACAGCCGGGACTAACAACATGCTTACCGAGGTACAAAGAGAACAGGCTACGTAATGGATGGTAACCCATCTACAGGCTGACTTAGGCAAGTGTAGCTTTACTTACCTTGAAGATCGAATTGTCCGGCTGTTATTATTTAGCTAGGAACTGCATGATAGATGAACAAAATTCCATTGATTATTAATTTCTCTGTTCATTGGTACGTTATCTCCATATCCCGTGTAATTATGATTCATTGGATGTAGATACCTACGTGACTATAGACTTGTAGTCATATCTAGTACACTAGTAGTTACGTGTTATAATTTGTATGAATTATTCCGTCAGCTTCTAACCGTAGGGGAACGTCGACACCTGTGGTTTCTAATGCACCTGAGTTTACTGCTTTATCTGTTTCATTGTTGAGGTTTGTTTCTTTGTGTGTAGTGTTTATGATGACTTCTGGTTTTATAATTGTTAATTTTCTGAAAAACCCAATTTTCTTTAGTGTTTCGTTCAAGACTTATGACTCAACTTGGGAGAAGCCAAGTTTGGATGACTGAATTTTTGATTATATTTATGCACGTCAGTCAATACAGTTATTTAAATTTGTTTTCCTCTCGTTCTCCCTCTCTTTCTCTCTCTTTGTAGCGTCTCCAGGGATAGTTTTCAAACATAATCTGGCTTTTCAAAATCGGTTTTAAGTCATGATCATTCTAATAATGACAATTGTATCTTAGATATAGATACCATAGTAATAACTTTGATTATATAATGGATGGATGGAGCATCAAATGTGCGAAAAATTTCAGCCGACTAAACTGACCACACGCACACGTTTAAAATTGTTGCCTCGTTTTCTTTGTCTTGATTGTAGGTCGATGCTCCATCTAGACATTATATAATCAAAAGTAATAATAACATTCCCAAATACTTTTTTGAGTCGAAGTTGGATATTCTGTTGGAGTTCTATAACAAATAAATGAACCATCATACTTACCTAAGTCTCATCTGACCACACATAAAAACAGATGAGCCATCACAACACATAAATCTAATGACATACATTTGCTTCTATAACATCCACTCATAATAGACCAAAGCAATTATTCCAATACAAATTAGTTCTAAAAAATCATGCAAGGCAACATTGACCTAGTGTACAGTTATTAAGTATTTAAGTTATATTGAAACGCACGGTAGACGAAGGGCGAGTATTCGAGCAACCAGAAACCAGCTGCAGTAGAGTATGTATTGAGTCACGTTGAGATAAGGTACAAGGTTGTGTGCCACTGCTTAGCGTGTGGACTTGGGTGGATATTGTGTTGTATTCGTATAGAAGGTTATTTTTTGTATAGTGCAGTTTAGTTTATACTTTTTGAGTGCCTTCTTCAGTTATAGGTTTTTCAGGACATTATTTCCAGATTTATCCGTAGTTTGGATTTTTATAATACGGGGTGGAAATAACATCATTCTGAGCCACATATAAATTTTACACCGGTTATTTAAAAAAAACGCTGTTTACAAAAGTACCTACACGGTCAAAATGCATGGAACAGCTGATTTTTTTAGTAGATACCTTCAAATAAGGAAGAGAACTTATAATAAAAAATATTCCTGCAGTATGTGCCCAGAGGGCCAAGTGGCAATTGGCATAAAAACTATTTGTATTTCTACGACGTCTTCCGTCTTGCGACAGCATTGATGTAATCTTTTCGTAGCTTGTCAATCCTATTCATTTTTGACTATTCCGTCATCATATTCACTGATGATGTTTCTCGAATAAGCCAAGTGTGTAGTATTAGCAATTGCCGTACTTGTACGACCTGATGTATGAACGTGTACCTACGAAGAAAAAGAAGTATGTAAGTAGTTAGTCAGTAGTGGGGAAAATGCGTGTGTTTCCCTAATACAACGTCACTTTGTCTAGACCTCTGACAGTTAGACACAGAAAAAGTAAATCACCAAACTACCTTCAAATGCATCTCGGTTAAAATACTGATCAATTTTCAACCAACTTCAAACTAAACACGGTTTTCCCCACAATGCACGCAACCAGTTGATTCACCGCGTTACTTCCTACATCATTTATAATTTCATGGAGCTTATGCCTCGATCGCTATATCTGGGTTAATTGTTTCATGCAATGATTCATGGACACCCGCCATATTGGATTTTTAGTCGTGGTTTTGTTTATCATTAGTTTTTAATTTGGTTTAATGGGGAGGAACGTTTCAGCACAGTTTTCATAAATTATGTAAAGAGGAAAATAGGTTCGTGTCTCGAAATAGTGGAAAAAAATCATGCAATTAATAAAATGATGAGAGAAAAATGGTAAAGGGAGATGGTTGCATTCAGTTCAAACTCACTCACACAGACAGTGATTCCTCATAATTGGTTCAAAACGGGATGGAATAAGAAGATTGCAAAAGTTAATTACGTACATTTTAGAGAGTTAAGAGCGGCCAACCCGTCATACTTTTCATACAAACACTCGTACGTGATTATGCAGTTGTTACACATCTATCTTTGTTTTTTTTGAACTAATAGGTATTTTGTGCACTATATCTAGGTTTCTATGGTAGCGAAAAAAAATATGTAGAAACAAATTCAGTATAAGCCTCCAAAAATTGCTGTTTTGCACAAATTTTAACTGAACTTTGGCCGTTCATAATGTACTCATAAACTGTAAAAGTAAAGAAAACATCTCGATAGAAACCTTGCACATGTAATGGAGATTCTTAATGACAAATTATTACAAATTATTTCACACACTTGTAAGACTTATTCAAAAACACGTATTTCCTGGAACAAGTTTTAGAAATTTTCGAACACTATTTTTCGTTCAATGTCATCGCGATAGGCGGTAAGAGGTGCGTGGGAGACGAGATGTGCGGGGTCGGGGCGGGGTATAACGGGGGAATTGAAAGAAAATTGCCACTGTGGCTCTGAATGAAACAACAAGCTTTTCGACCATGCTCGCGTTGACGATAGACTCATCGGGAAGGGCCCTCTTAATGCGGGCCTGTGGACGGTGAGCTATGGGCTAGCTCGCCGTCCGTCCGTCTTATGACGACAGGCCGTGTCGACGGCGCGTTCGTGTTCCACGCGCGCCTCAAAGAGAGTCAGCAAACAGGAAGGGGTCCGTAAGGGCCGACGCCTGCCAGGGTTGCGGGACTGTTCGAAAGAGATACCGCGGCCCTGGAACACAAAGGGCAAAGGAAGGAACATGGATGGGTTTTAGTCAGTAGAAGTCTGACACTCCCTCCTGCTCAGCCCAGAGCGGGAGGGGTTATTTGATGATTTCCCATCGGAAAAAAAAAAAGGGCCCTCTTAAGGACTATTAAGGTCGTTGTTTTTGTTATCAAGTGAGGAAAATAGTAATAATTACATCACTATTTAACGGGAACTTCACTTAATATTTCGTCGAAATACTAATTAGGTGGTAATAGGGAAATTGACATCATACTACTAATGAAGCCACCCTAAAGGAAATGCAAAAACAGAAATAATATTGTATGAAAACCTAAATATTCTAAAACATAGCGAGCAAGTCGCATGTAACGCATCGTGATATGCTATCGGTGATTCTGAGGTCGTACTGATAACGCGGTCGTTGAACCCCCGATTGTTGTTATCAGCGTGTCACCTTGCTGTGTATATAATCTAATATTTTGATCGTGATGCTCTGACGTCACTATCATATGATTGGTGGACGCGTTTTAATTCACTTTCTATGATGACTCGGCGTCAAATTGTTAGAAATCAGCTGTGAATTTTGTGGGGATTTTTTTGTGTTATTCAACTTAGTAGATGTTACAGACATCATAGCCACTTCTGTAAGTATTCAAACACGTGTTTAATAAGTAGAAAAACCGGTTAGGGAAAAAGTCAGATCATGTACCTATGAAAAGCAAATATTTCTTGACTTTGACGATTTTTTTACTCTTTTTATAACATTAGTATGCAAAGAAAGTAGCTTCGGCACGCCGCCATCACCATCGCCATTGATGAAATAGAAAACCCAACATCATCATAGGTAGGAATACACGGTGAATCATACTAAGCTCCTCATGTGAGTTGACCAAGATTATGTCTGGACGATAAAAGAAACTAGTCTTCTAAATTTCTTTCGGCTGTTTTTCGGTCTCATCTAGTTAAATAAAAATAGTAAAAGTGTTTGTAAAAAACTATTTGCAAAATAAACATCACATTATCAGTTATCAATATTCACACTGGTCCAGAGAAAACCATTTCAAACAGCAAAAACATTTTTATTTACATACCTATTTTAAAGCAGCAAAAGCTTAAAATGAAAATAACATCCATCGAAAATGGATTTCTGAAAAAAGCTCACCACCGTACGGTACCTATCCTTATGTAAATAGGTGGTAAATAAATAAATAAAAAATACGCACCAACACGAGCACAAAGGTAGCCTTTTGTTTTTGTAAAAGTTATGAAACTGAAAATAGCCGTCGTATATAATTTGACGTGGGTAACTGCCACTCATTTTGGGAGGCGGTCATACATTTACAAATGTAGGCATTATATAAAAATACATACATATCCATAAAAATATAATACCTATGTGAATTTACATTTTTATCTCAATACTGAAAAGGTTTTGTGAAAGAATAAATATAGTCATCACGCAGTAATTTATGTTAAAAAAAAACGTAGTATCTATGTATGTGAGCAGCGGTGGCCCAGTGGAGCAGCGGTGGCCCAGCGGCGGCCCCGACTTACGAACAATAAGTCGTGGGTTCGAACCCAGGCAGGCGCATTACTTTGTATAATTTATTTCATCACCACTGCTCTCAAAACGGTGAAGGAAAACATCGTGAGGAAACCAGCATGTCCTAGAACCAAAAATTCGAAGACATGTGACATCTACCAACCCGCATTGGGCCCACGTGGTGGATAATAACCCATTCTCTCTCATAGAGAGGAGGCCGAGTTTCCCAGCAGTGGGAACGTTGAAGGCTGATTATGCTATTATGCTATCTATATGTATCATTGCTACATAGCAATGATACATATAGATAGCATAATATATATAGCATATGGCGTTCAGTACTCGTACATACTGAACGCTTCCGTGCGTCAGAAAGTTGTTATGCAGTTGGTCATTCATAGATCTTTGGCAGAAGTACCGGGTATTCAGGACCCCAAAAATCTGACAGCTAGTCTTGCCAAGGTGTCGTGTTACTATGTAACTCAGCGTGAAGGGTCAGATAGGCAGTCGCCCCTTAAAATGTCCAGTATTCAGCTGCATTCAGTTACGTAGCTGACCATAACATCAATGAGAAAAGGCTGCCCATGTAGTACCTAGCAATCAACTCATAACTTGGACCTGCTCACTTGCAATTCAAACTGTGTATAGTTGGTAAATTAAGATAGCTCAGAAGTTTCATCATCAATTTGGAACATTACTTACAAACATGAAATAATATTTTCATATTTCATAAATAAATGAGGCATTTTAAATATATCATACCAGCCTATTACTGTCCCACTGCTGGGCAAAAGCCTATTCTCAACAGAGAAGGCACGAGCATTGATCACCACGCTTGCTCAAGACGGGTTGGCGATTTCAGACTTCTACAAGTCCAGGATCACGGTGTTTTTCCTTCACCGATGTCTGTGATATCCAAGATAAACTTAGAAAGTACATATGAATTTAAAAAGTCACTTTGGTACTTGCCCAGATAAGAACCCACAACCTCATGCATGAGAGGCGAGGCCTTAACCTCTGGGCCATCACGACATTTTAAATATATCATTGCATTATTATTACTAATCTACGAACGTCTTTTTTTCTTAATGCTTTGTATGTTTATTGTTATTTTTTTTTGTGTTTTTATCATTTTGTATGATGCACGTCATGTCCCTGCGACAAATAAATATATTTTCTTTCTTTCTTTCTTTCTTTAATCCGAACAAGTCGGAACTTGTCCCGAACGGTAGGAACATTAAATGCCTACATTATTAGTTAAGTATTGATAAAATGTGGCAATATTGTGTAACCTATAAGTTACTGCGCATTATTAATGTATTAGTCAAAATATTACCCGACATGTCCCGATAATCGTCGGTATGATGCATACACAAGTAGGTACTCAAGTAAGTACATTTGGTGCATCCTGCATATTGGGCCACCAGCTGGTTTGCATATCATAATAAGCTGATATTGTTCCCACTGCTGGGAGCACAGGCCTCCTCTCTCACAGGTAGTTGGGTGTAGGTACTATACAACGCGGGCCAAGTCCGGGTTGATTGGTAGATGCCTGTACCTTCGAATTTTTGGTTCTAAGACATGCCGGTTTCCTCATGATGTTATCCTTCAACATTTTGAGAGCAGTGGTGTTGTAAAATACACCAAGTGACACGGCTACATTTTTTTTTTTTACCGATGGGAATTCATCAAATAACCCCCCCGCTCTGGGCTGAGCAGGAGGAAGTGTCAGACTTTTACTGACTAAAAACCATACATGTTCCTTCCTTTGCCCTTTGTGTTCCAGGGCCGCGGTATCTCTTTCGAACCGTCCCGCAACCCTGGCAGGCATCGGTCCTGTCGGACCCCTTCCTGTTTGCTGACTCTCTTTGAGGCGCGCGTGGAACACACACCACACAGGGCCACCACACAGGGCCACCACACCTGCACCGCCGTCACTAACTTGCTTACAGATCTTCAGCAAGAAAAAGGGAATTATATTTCGTTCAATTAAAAAATTGTTTTAGTTAAGAAATAGATTTAATTAATGTTGTGGAAGTGGTTTTGTTTACTAACAAATTACTAACACCTTTTCATTGTTTTTATTGATTCTTATTTTCTTTTGTTATTAGGTACTACTAACAACCGTATTTACGCTTTCTTTGAATGTATGGACAATTTCTGAAATAAAGTTAAATTATTTTATTATTTTTGTTAGATACTGTAGTGCTTTTGCATATTTTTGTATTCATTTGTTGATGAAAGCGCTGTTATTATACATTTATATACTTAAATCTTTTATCTACATTCTCATCGAGGTTTTGCGTTCCAAATAAACATTCTAATTAGCTATCTATTATGACTTAGATTTTTTATCAGAGAATGACGACTTCCGTTCCTTTCAGCGATTCATAATGATTAAAAAAAACATGACATGACGTATACTTCGATTCATGCAAAAATATCGCAATGAAAAAAAGAATCGGACGCGGGGAAGGTCATTGATAAGAGGTCGTTGACCGCGTCTAGGCAGTTATCAATTTTATCAGTATTTAAATGAATTTAGATGGCAAGTTATTTCGTCTGTGACAGGAAGGGTCAACGACTTCCCTAAGGCATGTTTGGATTCGATAACATGTTGGAGAAACATATTATTTTGCGTATTGACATATTTTATTTACAATGTTGTTGTTGTTTTCAGTTTTATCCTGAAAGAATGGTTCCTACTGGAGAAAAAAAGTTGTTCCACAACCAATTTCTTGGCCGTTGAACCTGCACCCCAAGTATTGTGAAACACACGCATAATCAGAACGATTTTGAAAGTAATTCATAATTCATATTTTGTTCGACTGTGTAAAAATGTAATAATTTTGTTAAATAGTTCAAATGTAAGGCATTGCCATTGTGAATTTGCACGCAATTAGACTGCTGACTGCGATGTCTTCACGGACGAATGGAAGATTATCCTCTCAATATCACTGCTGCTTCAACAGGACATGGACCGACTGTCTATTGAACGCCACAATCCTAAGGATCTTGTCAGTATGGATTGAGTATTGTGAAATTAGCGAATAAATGTTGTAAACTATCTAAAGATTCTCTTTGACTAAATCTGTTCGATGACCATTTCAATTCAGATTAAATGAGCACAGGAAAACACGGCCTATAAACATTATAAATAAATAAATAAAAAATAAATAAATAAAATTCATTTATTTCAGGCAAGTTTTTACACATACACCCATAGTATCAGAAAATTAATTAAAATATGAAATAGATAGATATTAAATTAAATACTAAATTAAATTAAATTAATTGTTATATTAAAATAGATATAGAACAATATAGAACGATTTAACATCTCATCACGATTCAACACACACACAAACACAAAACAATATTTACAAACAAACAAACACACATCAAGACAAATATCTTGTCCAGGACATATATCCGTAACAAGTTAATGACCTGACAAATAAGAGCTTGTCCCAAGGTATACTTTACACTACTTACGTCAAACATCCTCCCTTCCGCCCCTCCCCCCCCACGTCCCCTCAGTGACCTCCGTTCAATGAAAAGCTCATAAACATTGTTCCCAGAAGGTAACGTTATTTGTATTTAAAGGGTCCGGGAGGTACTGCAAACAAAAATGACCCGTACCCTTGGAACGCGAAAAGATGGAAGATTAATGGAAGGTAGAAGTTTATAAGGTCGGTAGTTGTTTGATTAGAATAATAGCTAAAGCTTTACGCTTGTATGACTTGAAAAGGTAAGCTGTAGTGTTGATGAGAACTTTTGAAAACACATTTCTGCAGTTATGCTCTGTTATTGGGAGGCCTATTCAGGGTGTAACAGGACCCTTCACGAAGCCGTCAACCAAGCATTATGTAAATCAAACTAAGTAACTTTACGCAAAAAATATTGCAGGGAAACGACTTTTTTTTGGGGTGCAAAATTACTTTTTACGGTAGGACTCAAAACATTGTGCTGATGGCTGTATTAAATAATACGGGGGTCGTGGAGGTGTTTAAAGTAAAAATCTTGCATTAAAAACATGTATTTAAAAAGAAACTTTTGAAAAAGTTGGAATTTTCTTTAGAAATAAGCATTACCTTTGTACTTTTTTCTGTTCCTTTCTTCTTTTCTGTATTTAGTGTGTACATAAATTGTTATATAAATAAATAAACTTTTGCCTGGGTTGGTCTGTGAATGGTTGACCGCCCATTACATACCGAGTTTCATCCGTGCCTTGGAAAGCACGTTAAGCTTTTGGTCCCGGCGGCAGTCATCTGTAAATCTTTTTTAAAATACACCTAGTCAGCTGCATCCGGTTAGACTGGTAGCCCCCAACATCGCTGGGAAAAGGCTAGAGGCAGGTGATGATGATTTCATACTTACCTATAACTGGGTTTCAAAAACTAATGGTGAGGTCTACAAGTCTTGACCGGAGGACACGGTGGAGCACACTGTTCAGGTCTGCTCCGCTTGGGCGGAGCACGGACGTGTCCTCGTAGCGGCAATCGGCGGCGGCGACCTCTCGCGTCCGGCCCTGGTTCAATCCATGGTCCGGAGCGAGAGGGAATGGGACGCCGTCACCTGCTCAGCCCAGAGCGGGAGGGGTTATTTGATGATTTCCCATCGGTAAAATAAAATAAAAAATAAAATGTCTACAAGTCTTATCATTCAACTAGGTAATCGAAATTGGGGTCCTCACCTTTTAGCATGTCGTTTAGCAGTGATAGCCTAGTGGTGTGACCGTCGGACTGCCAAGTCATAGGTCTCGAGTTCGAACCCAAGGCACGCACGGCAAGGCATTATCACTTGCCCCGGTGAAGGGAAACATCGTGAGAAAACCAGCATGCCTGAAAGCTATTTCCTGATGACATGTAAAGCCAAGTCAGAGGCCCATGGGCGGTATGATAACTCTGACACCAGGTTAGTCACTAATCACATGATAAAAAAGAAGCCTGTCGTCTATAACCACAAGTTTTTGTCAAAAACATCTTCGAGTAAACCTAGTAAGAGCCAAAACTGACCCAACCCTTCCGAAGGCCATAGGAATGAATAAATAAGTAATGTCAATCAAGCTGCGATGTCCCTTCGACCGCCTTCCGTGTTGGGAGGCAATAACAGCCGTGTCCGTGTCGCAAGCATGTCACGTTTGGCCACCAATGACATTTGATAAGGAAAAGATAAAAACTTCTGTGAGTTTAGACCACCTGCGGGTGAGAATGTGACGCGCTGGCGAGATATTGAGAAGGTTTAACATAATGTGATGTGTTTATACCCCTTAAAAGGACCGGCAGAGAAGTAGGAATAATAGTGCACCCACTAGTCTGTGCGCCCTTTATGTTTAGTTTGAAATTGGGAGCTACGTTTTTGACATTCGCTTGTCACGAACGCAGACTCCAAGCTTTTATACTGAGTGATGTGAGTGAGTAAACCAAAAGCTTTACTGTAAACCGTTCTTGATAGCGCCATTAAAGAAATTATAAAGATTTATTTAAATTGCAACCCCTGATAAACCTAAGTTTTTTAAAACAGGTTGATTTTGCACGGAGTAGGTAGATCCCAGATAGTGGAGATGCTAGAGAAAAAGCACTGAAGATAGAATCGAAATCTGTGTACAACCTCGAATTATTAAACAACTGTTCAAATATCTCAAGCAACAAGGCTAAGTGCGAGTCGGATTGGCGGATGAAGGGTTCCGTACCATCGTAGCAGGCGAGCCCCCATTAATTTCTAATTTATTTTTATTATTTGTTGTTATAGGTTTCTTAAAGGTTTTCCTGTAATTTATAGGCAAAAAACACGGCTTTTTTTTTCGGCCCTGTAGTTTCGTAGTTACGGGGGAGGGGAGAGAATGGTCAATTTATGCCTAATTTCCTAAATAACTTCAAAACTATTTATCTTAAAATTATAAAAAATATATTTGAAATGCTCACAGTGAGCCCTTTCATTTGTTATGTAACACGATATAATTTGCCTAACTTTGTTTTCATTTTCCAATTTGCCCCCCAAAAGTGGCCCCATGTTTAAAATTCATTAATTTACGTAACACGTCCGTCTTTGGGTACCAAAGCCGACAACACCGACTTACATATGAGTACCAAATTTCAACTCAATCGGCTCCGTAGTTTCGGAGTAAGTTGGCTGTTACAGACGGACAGATAGACACGCGATTGATCCTAAGGGGTATTATAACAAGAACCTTAACGAAGCCTAAAGGCACTTGTTCCCCCGGTCATTGCGATAATGTTATTGTTGTGTTGTAGACCATACCTGGGAACCTAGAAGGTTCCCAGGTATGGTCTACAACACACCATACCTGGGAACCTTCTAGTTAGGGATATATTGGGGGTCAAAGTTCCAACTTTTACACAAGTTTTTTTTTTGAATACATGTTTTTAATGTAAGATTTTATTTAAACACCTTCATGAACCCCGTACTTATTCAATGCATCCATCAACACAATGTTTTGAGTGAGTGAGTTACATCCGTAAAACGTGATTTTTGACCCCAAAAAAAGTCGTTTCCCAGTAATAATTTTTGAGTTGAATTTTTGAGTTGTTTACGGCTTCGTTAAAGGTCTTGTTACACCCTGCATATACATGCAGGGTGTAACAAGAGATACACCTACCTTACCTTTACCTTACCTTTACCTTTTGAGATACGAAACCCTAAAAAGTTTTAATGTCACCATCCCATGTTTTGATTGCCAATACGAAGAAAACGTAGAACTCTTAAAGCAGTAAATTAGAATCACATCTATTACTTCAGGGAACATCGGCCATCATTTCATTCCGTTCGACGCCGATATTCAGTAGTATACACTTACCGATTATTATGAAATTAATTCACAATTTCGGCCGGGATAATAAAGCGATTGCTTGCACGCATACCATTAAACTAAATTAAAATTGACTATCACTTATGGGGATAAGTTTCTATCGAAGTGTTTAGTAGCGAATTACAAGTATTATTTTCAGAAGAGAATGGAACCACTGTTTATATGAAGTTTCAAGAATAAAGACTTTCCAGTGTACTCAAAACTTGTGATACCTCTTCTTAGGGATCCGTACCCAAGGGGTAAAAACGGGCGGCGACCTCTCGCGTCCGGCCTTGGTCCGGAGCGAGACGGAATGGGACGCCGTCACCTCCTTCTGCGAAGCAGTCATGCTAGCGAAGGAGGTGGCGGAACGTGAGAGGGAGAGAACCTCACGTCCCAGCCGCTGCGGGAGACGCACCGAGCGTCGGGGGCCAAGTGGTTGCCTCCGGCCACCGTAGGCGCGGGCCTGTGGACGGTGAGCTATGGGCTAGCTCGCCGTCCGTCCGTCTTATGACGACAGGCCGTGTCGACGGCGCGTTCGTGTTCCACGCGCGCCTCAAAGAGAGTCGGCAAACAGGAAGGGGTCCGTAAGGACCGACGCCTGCCAGGGTTGCGGGACTGTTCGAAAGAGATACCGCGGCCCTGGAACACAAAGGCTGATGAAGGAACATGGATGGGTTTTAGTCAGTAAAAGTCTGACACTCCCTCCTGCTCAGCCCAGAGCGGGAGAGGTTATTTGATGATTTCCCAAACGAAAAAAAGGGGGTAAAAACGGGACCCTATTAATAAGACTCCACTGTCCATCTGTCTGTCTGGCTGTCTGTCACCAGACTGTATCTCATGAACCGTGATAGCTAGACAGTTTGAAATTTTCACAGATGATGTATTTCTGTTGCCGCTATAACAACAAATACTTACTAAAAACAGAATAAAATAAATATTTATGGGGTGCTCCCTTTTTTAGATAATGGTAAGGAACCTTTCGTGCGCGAGTCCGACTCAAACTTGGCCGGTTCTTTTTTGTAAATTTCTGTGATTTTGGATTCATTTTCTCAAAGGATATCACTTGAACCTTACTACATAATCTACGCTGTCTGTATCTCTGTCACAGGGTTCTACCTTTTAAATTGTAACAGACAACAGTTGAGTTATGCACAAATTACGTATGAATAGTTGAATAATGACTATGATTTATCATTGCAAATGATATAAATAAATAGTGTCTATTTATCTTAGAAAGGAGCCCTGTGCCTTAGCAGTGAGAACAAAAAAACGAAACCCTTATAGATTCGACATGTTTGCCTAGTCTGTCTGACCGTCCATATGTCACAGCCACTTTATTCCGAAACCATTTAGACTACACAGTTAAAACTTAGTAGGTTCTGTGAACCGCATTAAAATTATTTTTCAAAAAAAATAAAATTAAAAGATTAAGATTAATTTTTTTTTTGTTCAAACCTATCGTACGTGCGTTCGTAGATATCCAGGTCTTTAAAAACGACATTGAGGTTTCTAAAACGAGTTTTTTTCTAAAAGTCAATCGTTTAAAGATAGACACTTTCAAAGTGGTAAAATGTGTGCCCCCCGACTAATTTCTAAAGAGGAGGAAAATTCTGAAAAAATGTAGGACCGTAGAATGTAAAAAAAACTTTCAACAAGATTGGTTTGAATAAGATTTGATGTTTAGTTTTTGAGTTAAGGGACTTTTTCATCAAACTGCAGCAGTTTGGTTTTCATTAACATACTATGAAGTTTGGTACTCATTATGTAAGTCGGTGTTGTCGTCTTTGGTACCCAAAGACGGACGTGTAACGTAAAATAATAAATTTTAAACATGGAGCCACTTTTGGGGGGCAAATTGGACAAAGAAAAAAAAAGTTAGGCAAACTATATCGTGTTACATAACAAATGAAAGGGCTCACTGTGAGCCTTCAAAATATTTTTATTTTATTGTTTGGTGCTACGGAACCCTGTGTGCGTGTGAGTACGACTCGCACATTCGCCGTTTTTTTTTTTAAATTTCACCTTTTATCAAAATGTTGATACCTCACAAAATCGAAGTTTTGAGCAAGAAAATTGCAATATTTACCGTGAACCAACACACTACTTTTAAATATACAAAACTTGCACACATGTCATGCCATTGATAAAATTAAAGCCAACAATCACTTAGGCGGGTTTCCGACGGAATATTTAGCACAATGCCTGCCCCATGGTGTTTGATGACGCGTTACACGCTCGCCCTCGCGGTGTGACGCCCGCCTTATTTTCTATACAGGCTGTTGGATTTATTGAGTAAAATATTTTTTTTTACACTATAATGTTATGATGAAAATATGAGCAGTGCCCCAATGGTAACAGAACCTATTTACGAGTGTGAGTTCGAACCTAGGTAGGCGTGTTACCTTGTGTAATAATTTCAATACCACTGCTCTTCAAACAGTGAAACATCGCTAGGAAATCGTCATGTGTTGGCACAAAAATCTTCCATCCTCTCCTGTCAACCATCACACCTTTTTCTATCATATCGTTCCTCACACAATCCATCCATCGTTTCCTTGGTCTACCACTCCCTCTCCATCAATCAACATTGAAATTCATCACTCTTTTAGTCACATGCGATGAGGCTTAAACATTACAAGCAAACCAAATTGGCGAACGGTTTTCAGCCTCCTTAGATATATTCATATTCATTTATTTTGCATTCCATATTGTATAAAAGATGTTACAAAGGGCTTAAAGCTAGGTACTTAAATATCGACCCTGTAAAGGCCTGTGCCCTTACAAGGTCCATATTTATGTGAAAAGTAGGAGAGAGCCGAGAGAGAGAAAATGAAAGCCCTCTTGGCTTTCATTTTACTAATTAAACAAAAGTAAAAATATTTAAAAAACTATTTAGTGAATCATATTAATTTAAATTTTTTCATTTAAATATTCATTAATAGCATTTAAATAATAAAAATTGTAGATTGTAAATTGTAATTTATTTAGGAATGAATTAAAGTTTTGTTAATTTTTAATTATTTACGGTAATTTATTATAAACTTTCATTGACATGACTAGGGCACTTGTTGAGTGAATATTTAGCTTAGAGCTTGTTAGGTTTAGTCTATTTTTATGACGTAATGTGTATCTTGACTGTATGTTTTCTCGTGTAGTGTAAAAGTTCGAACAAATTTGCAAATTTCTAGAATATATAGGAATGTATACACATACATTCCTATATATTATATAGCTTTATTCTGCACTGTACATCGTAGTATAAGTTAGGTATTAGCTAGAAGTAACTTTGCTCCGGTATTCACTTTGTATTTAATCCCCAATGGAAAGACTGGAAGAAATTCTATCAACATTAAAAACATCTCTTAGCTATTTTAAGTTAAAAAAAGAAACATTGAACACGCCTAAATACCGTGGCTTTTAGTCAAGTAAGGAAACTAATAAAATTAAATGCGCGCTGCACGACCGTTCTATGATACATATTATAAAGTTTTTGCCATTTTTATATACTAATGGAGATGTTTACCATATTTTTAAATAATAATATATTATAAGGAAGCTGTGTGTGTTATTTTAATAGCATGATTTGCATAGCATTAATGCTCATTTGCACGCTACGTTGTGTTTTATAACTTAGAGTTTAGATTTATTGAGTGTTTTTTTAAGGATTGCTATTTTGTAGCAATTACTTTTATGACCTAGGCTTGGCGACGATAAGCTCTTAATTGATGTTCTATTGGTTATTCATTTAAATTTGCTTTATATTGCAGATAGCTGTTCTGTTAAAAAAAAAAACTACCGACGGAAACGTAAATATAATTAACTATCCAATCAAGGAAGGTCTAACGATCATTCATGTTAAAAAATCAACATAAAAATTTCGACTGTATTCCTTGAAAGGTAATTCAGAGATGAACCTAATAGTACACCCACATTTTTTGCCAGTTATTTTTAAGTCCCATATAATATGGGACAGACTCCGTGGCTGCCACTGAGAGATTCTTGATGGAAAACCCCAATACCACTCTTGCAAGGTCTGGGATCAAACATATCTTATAAGCAACATCAAACAATCTTACAGAATAAGCAACTCATCTGCCTAGCCTTTTCCCAAGTTTGTTGGGTTCGGCTTCCAGTCTGACCGGATGCAGCTGAATACCAGTATTTTACATGGAGCGACTGCGTATCTGACCTCCTTAGCCCAGTTAGTACTAGGTAATATGATTACCCCTTGGTAAGACTGCTCGTCAGACTTTTTTTCCACTGACTACCTGTAACGACTGTCAAAGATCTACAGATGACAATCGGGACCCACGGCTTAACGTGCTTTCCGAGGCAAGGAGGAAACTCGGTATGTAATGGGCGGTCACCCATCCACAGACCAACCTAGGCAAGCACGGCTTAACCTAAAGATCTACCCGTGCTGTAGTTATTATTTTGCTACGAGCTCCTCTACTGTATAAGCAACTGCATGAAAGTATTTCATGTCACAATAGATAATAGAAAAAAAAAACGCACCAGCACACATAATAAAACAAAACCCCCTGTACAAATCGTCATATTTCTAAGTAATTTTCTTGAAAGGGAAGCGGTGCTCATTTTGTTTATTCATTTGTAAAATAGATTTTCGGTCGGTGAGCTCTCACGTTCGCTGATTCTGTTCCTACCAGCACTTTGGGACAATTGCTTTCGATTCATGAGTTTCGTGTGTGATTTTTTAAGACTATTTGTAGTTGCTGAGATTTGCGAAACTTAGACGTGATAAGTAGAGTCGTTCTAGATTATTCTGGGGCAAGTTTGTAGTATGGGAAAAAAACATAAACTAGTAAATACCGCAACGAAGAATCTACATACATAGCATTTATATCTCGCCTGTAGTCCCCGAAGTGTTAAGCAGAAGTGTTCCTAATAGTACATCCACCGTTCACCTGTTATGTTTAAGTCCTTTGTAACAGGGTGCAAGCCTATTGGCATCACAAACGGGCACAAATTTTGACCATGTGGCTGCAGGTAAGAAATTACTTATGGAAAAACAAAATAACACTTCTCCAACCTGGGAATCGAACCCGTGATCCCATGGTCAGCAGTTGCGACCACTAGGCTAACGCGGAATCTCAATAGGAAAAAACAGGTCTGAAATCCACAACAAGTGTAATCAGCTGATAATTTCCCCCCTTCTAAGACACAAGTGCCCTCTCTTTGGGAGGGAGTGGGCCAAGTACGGACTAGTTGACGTCACACCTCTTCGTATTCGTTTCGGTTCTAAGACACGCCTGTCTATGGTTTCCTCGACTGTACCGGGAGAATTGGTAATCGTTCACGAGTACCAATCCGTTATGAAGACCCTGAACTATGAACGTAACTAACCCTTTTAGATTTGACCAAGTTGTTGGTGAGGTTCTCCGGAAAGGTCAGGTGCGTAGTACTCGCAACCGGCGTGCGTGTATGACCAGATGTTTGAACGTGGAAGAGCCGAAAAGATTATGCAAGGATCGTAGCAGATCCAGGGTTGCAGGACTGTTCGAAAGAGATACCGCGGCCCTGGAAAACAAACTGCAAAGGAAGGAACATGGATGGGTTTTAGTCAGTAAAAGTCTGACACTCCCTCCTGCTCAGCCCAGAGCGGGAGGAGTTATTTGATGATTTCCCATCCGAAAAAATAAAGAAAAGGATTGTAGCAGATTTCGTTCTGTGGTTGCTGCCTACCCCTATGGGAAAAGGCGTTAATTTGTCTATGTATGTCAGTGGATATTCAGAAACACTACCAAGTAAGTAAGGATAGATATGAGGGTAGGTAGATTCTGAAAACATCGAAGCATCAACCCGCCATTTAATCAAAAATTTAACATCTCAACAAAACGCCAGCCAGTTAACCGTATATTATACGTTAATAAAACTCTTTACAGACGAAAGAATTACGCAATTTAGTTTAATTAAAATCGTTTGCCTCCATGTTAGGGTACTACTTGATTAACTTGACGTTTCGGTGGGGATCGTAAAAAACTCCGAGGGAATGACGAACGCATCGGGTTTTAGGGGGCAGATAGACCGGGCGACTGGGGTGGAATTAAAGAAAACAGTGGAATAGAATAGAATGTTCTTCATTGGAGGTGTTTAAAAAACAATGTTTTGCCAAATTTCACTAACAGTAAGGATAGGGATACTTCTATGGATGCCTAAATATCACAGCAATATAGTTCAGTTTTCAGTGCAGTTTTATGTGTCGCTTATTTTTATTGAGTATGGGTATTATTTGCATTGTAACGCCCCAAAATCAAAATATAGAATTGGTTTTTTCCACAAAACCGAAATTGATATCTTTATTCGTATGATATTTTACTATGAGTTTTATTTAACACTAGTTTAGGTATTCTAACAACGAACGCTCTCTTAGCAATGTCATTCATCGAACTATCCAAATAACCCAATAATATTATAAGAAATTGGATTGGTGTTAAAAATCGAATCGTTTTAGACGAAATACATATTTTTTTTGGAACAATGTGCTCTTTTAATCACTAAACAACATTAGCATTTTACAACGTACCTAATAAAAACTGTACAACGTACTTCAACCAAAATTTTATTGTATACAAGAACCGAAATATTTACTAGTAACAAACTCCACACCTTCCTTTTCCCAAATCATCACAAAAAATTAAAAACATCCAAAAATTTTAAAAGAAACCATCCATCATTACCTCAAAAATAACCAGAAGAGAAATAAGGTTCCTTTAGACGCGGATAAAACCCGCACCGTTATCGCGTCGCCTTGATTCGTTGGCTTTTACGAGCGAACTTACCTTATCAAGTGTGTACACTCCCTAAATTTATATTAGGAACAGTGTCAAAACATTTTCTTGACGTTTTACGAGGTTTTTAAATGAGAAACGGGGTTCCAGTAGAGGTCGTCATCTACTGTTTACAGTTGGATTCCTGGTGCATTTCCTTGAGACTTTCTGATTGGCCAGTTTTATAGTGAATTTAATCAAGAAGTAGGAGTGTGGCCACCTCTAGCTAGCATAATTAATATAATCGGTTGATCGTAGTTATTGTTAGTAAACAAATAAAATATTGACCAAGGACAAAAACATTTGCCATGATTTGTCACCCAATCACTGTCACTAATTACTGAAGACGCTGCATGATTCTTTTACCGCTTGAATGATAATAACAGAAGAGCGCTGTTGTTATAGGTACGTGATTTTTTTTGAAAAAAAAACAAGGTGGCGGCTATATTTCCTACCAGCTTTTGCTCGCGGCTTCGCTCCCGTTATGTATAAAAACGAACCCATTGGAATGCTTTATGGCAGTATATTACACTCGGAAATAATATAGCTTCCCGTTGGTGAAAGATTTTTTTAAATCGGATCAGTAGTTTCGAAGATTACCCCTACATACAAACAATTTTATTTGTTTTAATAACTAATATAGAAATAGACTAGCTGTTGCTCGCGGCTTCATGCCCGTTATGTATAGAAACTAACCCCCGGAAACGTTTTAAATGTAACCAAAAAAAATGTTTTAAATGTAAAAAAAACATACCGCACTATGTTTTCCATGTGCTTAGCAGTTGAAAAAACAAAAAACAAAAACCAATATTAAGCAAAAGAAAATTACCGGTTAGCAAAATGTAAGTGCAAACAATAACAAAGACTATACAGAACCTTCAACAAATAGCTCAAAGTTATCTCCCGACGTTTTTTAAACAAACACCTATTCCAGAGACCTAAAGTTTGAGTTGCCAAATTAAGTTGCAACCTACTTACGTCTTTATTAGTCGGTTTATACACCTCATAGGAATTGACAAAGTTTTTCTTGAAACACAAAACCATAAGACTGAGATTGCTCATCACTATTTTGCTGTCCAACTATCTCTTGGAGTGTTCAAAATAGAGTCGTGTTTCGCATATTTTAAGTTTCAGATAATTTTGCAAACTCTTGAAGTAATATTAAGCTTACTTAATACTTGGTCTAAATAATGATAAAATGTTTTGTGCGTTGATTTCGTTATGGTGCACAGTATTCTCATTACTTTTTACATATTTCACGGCGGGTAAGGCTTAGCAAAATTCGAGTTTGTAATGGAACTACCTTGTACGGTTTTGGGGAGGTCTTCTACGGAATTGAAGTGAGTTTCCTTGTAACTCGGTTTTCAGTTTAATAATAATATTTGTTGCGGTATTTTGGGGGGTGTTTCCACGTATTCCGGGAAATAGCATGGAAATGTTAAAGATTTTCACTGCATATAAGATACTTTCTATAAATGCTGTTATTCTTAAATTGTACTAAAAACATGTGGCTGGTATGGCAATAGATAAAATAAGTAACAGTAGTCGTTAAGAAAAAGAGCTTCGTATATTATTTACTTTGCATAAAAACTCTTCTAATACAACCTCATTTAATTTATCAAAAATTACTATCAAGAAAAAAGGTTCGTAAATAGTTTAAAATGCTGGCCACAAAGAATCTGATTCGTTCTTTTCTTAAATTAGCTGACAATTTGTAATGGCGTCATGTATTTTGAAGGATTTTTATTAAATACGAAAATGTTCTTTGATATAATTATAAATGCAGAACTTTAATCACGTTAATGTGAGCAAGTAGTCAACATTTGTGATTATTCTGGTAAGTTTGGTTTTGGTTGTTTTGAATGAACCTCCAAAATCAAAAATATGTACTAAAAAAAATATAAACTTAGTGCAATTCTTTAGACCTAGATGTATATATATGATGCTCTGTGCCTAGATGGCTATGCTGGCGCTGCCAAAACGTTAAGCGGCGCAAATATAACAACCTAATTGTGAATTATATTTTCTTGTGTTTGGCTAGGCTAGGCTTGGCTTGGCTTGTGAGAGTTCTATAATCTAAACTCTTGGGTTGAAACCCTGGGGCTGTGAGGTGCTGTTACTCGTTTTTTTGGTTGGTCGACACTTGTTCTGAGCCAAGGATTAACAGAAAGTTGTAAGAAAATCATCTATCAAATAGTTCAATCATTTCCAGTTGACGTATTCTTACATTTTCTAATAAAAGCGGGCACATCATCTATAGTCTACGATAGACGCTGTGCCGAGTATCACAGACTAAAATATTTTCATTTTGCACCCCACACATTACCACCACCAATAAAATCTTGCATGAAGAAGCCATTAAACGTGTCTTAACACTTAAAATCAATACTTACACAAATAGTCCAGGACATTCACGAGTCGGCAGGCGAAGCTGGTTAGAAATAAATTGCTGGAGCCGAAATCTATTATTATGTTAAATAGGTAGCCAGGCTGTAGAAACGCTGCACTTTTTGTGTCTCCCTCGGATATAAACATGCCGTGTCGCTTTTGCGTTGTCCTTTGCGAATGACACAGTGTAGCGATTGTAAGTAAAATTGCAGTTGGTCGACTTTTTTTTTTGTGAATGTCGTCTCTCTGGCCATAGTAGGTTGTCGTCTGCTTAATTGGACTATGATCAGGTCGAGTTACTATTGCCTTTTTTATTTTATTATGTATGTACACGACAAGACATTAAATGAACTGATAATATTTGAGTATAAAGGTACCTACTGCTTGTTCTTATGAAATTTCTTCCTTTGAACTGAAAAAAAAAATTGTAACGTAGAAATGCTGCCATTCTTTTGGGCACGTTTCCGGATGACAGCGATGTGGAGGAATAATCTGATGCCTATGCACCCTTTTTTTATATAATTAGCTTATATTTAGTTTATTTTTTTAATATAATTGTAGACCATGGTATGTTCTTCTTTTTGTGTCGATGTTTGTTTTTTAAATCGGCTTGGCCATGAGAGTAGTCGTGATAGCAGCTACAGTGACATTTATGAGGTTCGCAAAAGATCAGTTGTTTGTACACTTAAGATAGTCCAGTAATTGGGTCAGTTGATATTGTTATTTTTTACTATACTTATTTAAGTATTGAGGTTTTGGTGATAAAGGTGGTCTTCATCACCATCCACAGCCCGACTGCACCCACAGCTGGGTATAGGCCTCTCTTTGCTTTTGTATTCTTACGATGGCAACAATGACGATTATGATGGTTAAAAGTGGTCTTGCTAGTTTAAAATTGATCGTTTTGTATTACACATTTTCAATATTTAGTAGTCAGTTTGCAATAAAATCAATATTGAATTAATTAACGTAAAATCATGGTGAACCAGGTAAATGCGCCAACATCAATGTTTATTTTAAAATGCGAGTTTTCATATTAGTATTTAGTTGTGTTTATGTTTCCAAAATGTTTGCTTTAGCTATGAATGTTTGCAATGTTAATCGTGTTTGTGCAAAAGTTTTGTTAGTATTGGTTAGTTTCGTTATTCTTGATGTTTGTAATTTTGGTTAGTTTTCTCGAGTTTTCATTTAGTTGTTATTTTTTTAAATTTAAAATGTGAACCAATTATCTAGTCGTTAAAAATGTTGATTCAAAACTAGAAATCTGTGTTTTTTAGTTTCGTAGAGTCTTTTATTGAACTTTTCGTTGGGCATACTGTTCCAGAAAATGCTTAGTGCCCCAAATGTAAAATAATGTTTTATTATTTAACCATTTATTTAATTCACACCAAATACAAACAAGAAAAAACATAAGTTCAAAGGTAAAATATTGTCATACTGCATTCCTCCACAACTGCCTACTCTGTAACACCAGAAGAATTCTCGTTACAGTATTCGAGATAAAGTTAAAATATTATCGTACGGTATCGAGGCGGGCTGCATCCAGCGCGAATAAATGCACTAATACATTTTGAGAACAACAGTTCAATTTCCCCACTGTAGATTTGGACGTATCGTCTCAGGGATGCGAGGCAATGCAACCAATTGTTTCTTTGATTTATCTGTTTGGCGAATTGAATGGTTGGAAATATTCTGTCGGAGGTAGGGGAGAATACGGTCATGGTTTATAAAGTTATGGCTAAGTCGTAGTCAGTCTGTTAATCTAGGCAGCTGCAGCTGTAATTCTACATTTCGAAATTGACTTATTTGTTTTAAGAAGACTGTGTTCATTTTAAAAGTTAGCATCGTCGCTAGAGTCCATCAAATATTTAGTAGTTTTCTTTAATTCATCAATAAATAATAAAAAGGGAAACATCGTGCAGAAACCAGCATGCCTGAGAAATATTTCTTGACGGCATGTAAAGCCAAGTCAGAGGCCCATGGCGGCCTAAAAACTCTGACACCAGGTTAGGCACTAACCACACGATAAAGAAATAATAAAATATAACTCCGTATTTCACTACAGCATTGATTATGAATTAATAATATAAGTAAACTTAGGTATTTAGTCGGTATTAGGCCTTGGACTATTTGTGTTAGTATGAATCCTAGGCTTGAGCCCAAAGCTTTCTGTTCAACTGTTCATCAGTAAAGAGCTTAATTAAACAAAGCATAGATGTTTTCAAAAATATATTATTGTAATACCTATCTCATAAATCGGTAATTTCTATCATTAAGTTCTAACATGAAAATTTTATTCTAACTACCTAGCTTTTCATTGAATTGAAGCATAATACTTTAATAGTAGTTATCAACGAATTCGTGGAATATGTTCTTGAAAAGCGAAACATGGCAGTGCCGGTAATTTGCTAGAATTGACATGTGTGTACCTCTATATATCAATCCGTATTTGCCTTTAAAGTGTTGTTGCAATATTAAAATAATATTTCAAGAATTGTAGATTCGTTGGAAAGGGATTGATTGTTCGCTTGAATCATTCATCGATCATTTAATTACAAAAAGTACACTTACTTTTGTAATAAGATAAGGTAATGTCAATCAAAACAACTCTTCAAATAATTTGTAATTTTGTCGCCTCTCGGAGTCTTAAAGTAATTGGGAACTGAAAATAATATATTGGGTAACTTAGTAGGTATAAAAGTACCTAATTTGATAACTGGGCTGTTGTATAAGAGTGCATCGGACATAAGCTCTTCAGTATCGATGCTCATTGAAGATTTTAAATGCGTAGAAAGTATTAGTAAAATGTGAAACACAACAAGGTTATTGTTATTTAAGGATCTTTTAGCGCATGGGCAGTCGGAACCAACGCGGCCATCTTCTTCGATACTCAAAACTCAAACCACAACGCGTCCCTGTCAATGCCACTCCACCGCCAAAACGTAAAACTACTGTATGAGCAGCTAAAATTCAAAATTTAAATTCCTGAAACAATAGAATCTCTTTTCTCCCCGAAGATACCCGGGCACCCCTACCCGGTATTTAACCGGATATATCCTGCAAATGTTACGTCTTGTGGCCGATATTAGAATGTCCGGAACGGTTTTAGAGATCAGCCTTCGAGGACGCTGGATTTTCTTTAGTTGGTTGCGTTACACGCTGGCTTTGTGCAGGCTCCTTTTTATTTATTTATTTCTTCGCTTGCTTCAAGATGCATATTGAAGGAAAACGAGTCTTCAAGGATGAGTTTTACTGTTGAATAAAAGTATTGTTGGTTATTTTATTGTTAATTTATTTTGTTGTATAGTGTGAGTCCACTTCCATTTCCATTTCTGTAATCCCTAGATTAACCTTACTTACAACTTGACGAAAAAAATAAGAAAAATAATAATCTATACTAATATTATAAAGAGGTAAAATTTGTTTGTATGTAGTGGGTAATCTCTGGATCTACTGAACCGATTTTGAAAATTCTTTCATTAGTATGAAGCTACATTAACCCCGAGTGCCATAGACTATATTTACACTGTGCCTGTGGGATAATTTCCGACCAAAACGCAAGCGAAGCCGCGGGGTTAAACATAAGTTGAATAATATTTGATAATGACAACGCAAGTGACTTTATTTTGAAACTTAAGTGACTTAATTAATTATAACTTTTTAGTTTTTTGTATATTTAAGTTAACTTGTGTTCTAATCAAATCAAATACGTTTATATTGTCCATCGTCAGTGTCTCTTTCTTCTTTTATGTATTCATTTATTACATTACAAATAGGTCGAGGTTCACATATATAAATGTTATTTAATGTTACGTAATCTTTATCATTCTTCAGTCTAATAATAACTACTCTACATTTTGCTGGACATATATAGGCCTTATCCAAGTTGCAACATCGGTTGGCTCTCAAACCGTAATGACTTTGAAATGTATACCATTAGGCTCACCCCTGTGTCTGCGTGTCTGTCGCAGGTACAATGTGAAGCCTAAACAGTATCTATTTCACAATCAACCTGTTCTATGTTCATGGTAGTCTCAATATTTGCAGATTAATTGGAATCGTAATTATGCAGGAGGATATCTGTTGTTGTTTTGTCCATTTTGAGGGCCATATTGTGGAGTGATTATTCGTTGTATTAAATTATTTTGTTTGGCATGGCTTGAGGTCTTAAAACAACGTGTATTTTGTTTGTACATGTTTTGTCTATATTCTAGAAATTGATTAAAAGATTTAAATGGTTTTTGATAATAAAGAAAGAGCTTTCGAATTAAACAGATTTGTCAGCATTTGGTTTCGTTATTCCGTCATTAATACGTAGTGCCTTTTTAGATTTTGGAATGGTTATATACACCGCTTTGTTATTGAGGCCCCACCATTAGTTTCCGTAATTGTTTTCAGGGTTAGAGGTTCCAAGTCTAGTTCTAGTAAGACAAAATGTTCTTAAAATTAAAAATGAAAAACTAAATTTTCTACTACAGTGTCCTTTTCAACAGAGCCCTCACCATAGCCTAAATTAAAGGAAAACTATTTGTTTTCCTAGATGATACGGATGAACACAAAACTGTACTTTAATCCAGTTTCAAGCTGCATCCATCCCTTTAATAAAACCTTAATACATCAAAGACCAGACGCGATCCCACCGGTCCCACAAATTAAATCTAATCAAAAAACATCCATCTCATTTTATGATGGCAGTAAAACTGTGAAATCCGAGCCATTGGAGCTAAAAAGACGTAAAATGGCGTCCGAATCCGCTGATACCGGATTAGGATGTGATGCTGCAGGAATCAGGTGGAGTGGACGCGCTGTGGGGTCAGCAGAGTTTTAACTAAAGGGAGATTAATGAAAAAGCTAGGAATTGGCGACTTTGCATTTTGAGGTCCGTTTTAGTAAAACTAAGCTACATTTAAATGGATGCCTAACATAGCGTTGAAAATCCAAAAGTGCGCTTCCTTTAGGTATTGCTTTTAGATGTCATCTAGTATATGAGAATACAGGCATTAGTATTTTATTTTGCAGGTAATTCTATAGGTTAGTTTCCATGTCAAAGTCCATAAAAAGAACGGCCCATTGGTCGATAAATGCCAAAAGAAATTATGATAGACATTTAGTCTTTTCCATATAAATACTCGTAGTAACTTCAAAACAACAAATACCTACTTCTAACATAGATCTCTCTATTCAAACTAACATTCATCTTCAACTAACCATAAAACCACCACAAAATGCCTAAAAATTTCAGTCTGCGTTGAACTTCAGTTACCTACCCACGTATTATCGAAAATAAGGGTTATAAACCCTCCCGCCGCCGCACGTTCAGATGATACGGGCTTAAATCGATGCCTTGGTGCAGGTGACTTGAGCCGATTCCCCAGCCAAGCTAGGTTACAATCCTACAGGTTAGACTTTCAGATTTTTACTTAAAATATTTTCGGGATTCGGTTTTAGATGGTAATACCTATGATGATGTTGATGGTGGACCTATAATTCTGTATTGTTCAGATGGTTTTCTTGTAAAATGAAAGTATTTAAAGAAGATGAGATTTCTAATTTTGTGTCGTAATATGAGAAGTTTGTGGGTTTTATGATGTATCGTGGCGTCTCATTTCATTGTTGGTCCAGCCTTTTTGGTGTATGAAAGTTACAAATAAATATTGTTAGCTTTTACGTATCTAAATATACGTATATGGTGGATTTTAATGCAGCAGATTGTTTTTAAGAAAAATATATTGTTTCGTAACATCCGTAACATAAAATAATTATAAAGTTGCTTATTGGATAGATCAACCCTCGCTGATAAAAGTATGTAAATGTATTTGAATAATTATTTCTGTTACAGTAGGAACCTACTATCTAATTGTGAATAGAAACCTTGCTTTACAGTTTTATAAAAGAGTTAAATGTAAATTATTTTTGTATATTTAGATATTTTTTTTATATATCAATGATATTTAGTAATGAACCCCCCTTTACATGCATAGATACTGTACGGGTGAAATTAGGGATTTTTGAAGTTTCCTTTTCCTGGTCCTGTGAGTGATAGATGTAAAAGCAATGATGCGGTTTTAGTGTACGAGACTTTTGAGGTGTTGCAGTAATGCCAGGATTCGCAATAAAAGAAAAAACAGACGGGTAAATTATGAGAAGTGTTCCGAATTGCTTTTTTCTGCTTTGACGTTAGGGAATTCCCACCAATTATCTGTATCTGGTCAGCAAGCGGGAGTACCCGTATAAAAGTATTTTGGTACTACGCTATCTAGTCGTGAAAGTCCCACATTGCGCAATTTTTCTAATTATTGAGTAATATCTTCCGATGAGTTATTCAAAACTATCGTACTTATCATGATTGATGGTTGTTTGCTAATTTGTTATGATAGTGATTATCTAGGATGATTGTGTGTATTTGTGAATTGGACTAGAACACAATATATGTATGATGTAAGTACGTTGGATTTTCAACAAGGTGTAAATAGGAATAAAAAGTTAGGAATAATCCTAAAAGAAGATTTTCGTTACGTAGCTGTATGAGAAATGGGGACTGTAGTACTTCAGCTGTCTTACCTTTGACTTAAACCTTATGACATTGAGATTAAAGGTTACTGGCCTGCAAAATCATAGGTAAAATAATAATTTAAAGGACAGTCATTTTGCTAAAGTGATTTTATGATCTCAGGTTACATTGCTATTCGGTCGAATTTCTAGTAGGACCTTTATTGTTGATGTTTTGAGAATTAAGTCAAGTCAAGTCAAGTCAATCTTTATTTGTGAACATAAGTACAAAAAGGTGTTATTTATACATTTTAGCTGATCTGTATGTTCGGCCAATAATCGGCATACAAATATAATATTAGTAAGCAGGTTATTTTTACTATCATAATTATTAAAGTCTAGGATAAAAGAAATGAAGCAATTGAAAAATGTCATGAGCCGCATAAAACAAAGTAATTGAATTATATTATTAATTATTAAGAATGTCAAAGAAAATTAAATTTAGTCACAATTTGTCATTTAAAAAGTCTTCAATCGAGTAATACGTCTTTTCAACAAGAAACAGGAACAACTTTTTTTTAAAATGGCTGACATTTTCCTCACTTCTGATACACTTTGGCAATTTATTGTATAATTTTGGAGCCATTACGAAAATACTGTTCTTGTATAAAGCAGTTTTAGATCCAACAGTTTGTAGCCGGTCAGCTCGACGCCGACTACCTACTCAGTCAAATTTATACATATTATTTTTGACAAGCATAGATGTCTGGTATATGTACAATGAGGGCACTGTTAAAATGTTCGTACTTTTAAAATATTGTTTACAGCTGTCAGTGGTTTGCAGGTTACAGATCGCTCTAATACACCTTTTCTGACACTTAAACACCATATCTTTACCCGAGGCGTTTCTCCAAAATATAATGCCATATCTTAATGTCGAGGCTACTAGACCATGATATATGCAGTTAGTACGGTGTTTCGATTGGCCGTTTTACTTAGCATACGCAGCGCATGAGAAAATTGGTTTACTTTACTACATACTTTGTCAATCTGGGTATTCCATTTTAATGTGCTTTCAATATTTAATCCCAGAAATTTTGTCACATTCGTCTCATCAATCCTTTTATCATTATATCTTATATCTAAATTTAAATTCTGATTTACTGTTTGTTGAAATTTCATTATTACTGTCTTGTCTAAATTTATTACCAAATTATTATTCTCTAGCCAATTTATAACTGATTTTATGTTAGAGTTAATGTCTGATTCTAATGTATCTAATTGGTCACTGTTGAAAAGTAGAGTGCTGTCATCTGCAAACATTGTCATGGGATAGGTCGATGCTTTTGGGAAGTCATTTATATATATAATAAATAGGAGAGGTCCAAGTATGCTACCTTGTGGAACTCCATACATCACTGTTCTCGGGCTAGATTTAAATGTTGTTTCATGTTTTTTACATATTCTATTAATAACTGTTATTAGCTGTCTATCTTGTAGGTATGATTTAATTAAATTTGATATGTTACCTCTAATCCCGTATGCGTCAAGTTTATTAATTAACATTCTATGGTCTACGCGGTCAAAGGCTTTCGACATGTCCATATATAGAGCCAGAGCCTGTTTTCTTTTATCTACTCTGTTGCTAACGAGTTTTAAAAAATCATAGATTGCCATGTCAATGGACTTATTTTTCCGGAAGCCCTTTTGGCTATCGACAAATAATTTATTTTTCTCGAAATATGAATTGATTTGATTGTATATTACTATTTCAAATATTTTTGACAAAATAGGTATCAGTGCTATAGGTCTATAAGAAGACATGTTGTCTTTATTATCTTTTTTGAAAAGCGGTTTTATGATACTAATTTTTAATTCCTTTGGAAAAACACCATGCTAATGCATTAATAATTCATTATAGATCCAGGTTTGTTGAAACAACCCGTAGCCGTACTTTTTTTTTTCAGCGAACTGAACTGAGAGTAATTTATAAAACTTCGTATCATGGATGAGGTAACTGGCACGTTTGCTAATTAGAGCTTTTGAAGCAAAGAGGACCGAATTCGAGTTCGGAACTTCATTCATATGGGCCAGTCAAAGTTTTTCATGAAATACTTTTTTCTAGTCTTACTTTCTTTTTTTAAATCATGGCTCGACTTGAAATGTCGTTTTGTTGAAATTCTACTCTATGAGCACTTCTACATACACAAAGTACGCTAGCTTAGTCATAATCGTATTATATTTAATTCATCATTTTCATCTACCCAGCCATTTCCTAACGATGTTGAGGTTATCAAACCAGGCAACTGTATATATCTAAATGTTATACATGGAGCTATAATAACGGGTGTAATAAGACCCTTAACGAAGCCGATTTTTTTTTGTTCTAGACCATACCTGAGAACCTTCTCGTTAAGGAGATATTGAGGGTCAAAGTTGCAACTTTTTCACAAGTTTTTTAAATACACGTTTCTAATGTAAGAATATTATTATTACCGCGAAACGTGATTTTTCATCGCAAAAAAAAGTCGTTTGCCAGCAATAATTTTTGCGTAGTTACTTAGTTTGATGAACATAATGTCTGGTTGACGGCTTTGTTAAGAGTCTTGTTACACCCTGTATATATATAGCATGTTATATATCAGACCACCCAGTAACTGGTTAATAAGGTACCTCTTGGTATAAAGAAACGTTTGATTAGCAAAGTTTAACGCTTAAATAAATTACGACTGTTTAAACAATAGTCAATTAGTCAAATTCCGCTTTAGAAAAAAAAAACAAAAAACATTGATATTTCAAACAAAGACCATCATGTTAAAATAAATACAAACATTGTCAGAACGAATGTGACAGGTGATACCTCTATTCCAAACCATTACCCATTCCGAATGTATTATAAAAACTTGTGGGTTTTCTTCCAACGTTTTCCTCAAGTTTTGCTTACCTGACAAAAAGTGTTACATATTTAACAATATACCACATACTCGAACATTTATGTTCCTACTGAATACTTACCGGTATTTACTTACTTTTTGCATGTTTTGCCTTGGAGTTTGAAGTTCATCATTTATTTTCGATCTATTTGTCATGTTCTTTTCAGATACCGATAATGTGTGAGTCATTTTTCGTCCTGGATTCAAAAAGGATTCAATTCACTCTTTCACAAACCAGCCTTGATGTAGTTCAATCTGTTTTTGCCATCTTTTCTTAATATCCCACATAACTTTGTAGTGAGGGCTAAAATATGTAGTTTTATTCAAAATCAGCTTTCAATGTCCATGGGACTCAATTTATAAAGGGTGTAACAAGACCGGGCCCGTAACGAAGCCGAAAGGCACTTGTTCTCCCCGTCATTGCGATATTTTTTTGTTTTAGGCTATACCGGGGTGCCTTCCAGTTATATGTTGGGGGTTAAAGTTCCAACTATTTCACAAGTTTTTTTTTAAATACATATTTTTAATATAAGATTTTTACTTTAAACACCTCCACGACCCCCCCTACTATTCAATCCATCCGCACAATGTTTTGAGTGCGTTACTCTGAGTCCTACCGTAAAACGTGATTTTTCACCCCAAAAAAAGTCGTTTCCTAGCAATAATTTTTGCGTAAAGATACTTAGTTTGATGTACGTCATGCTTGGTTGACGGCTTCGTGAAGGGTCCTGTTACACCCTGTAAATAAAGTGCCAGCTTTTTTTTTTTCTTATTTTGTGTTTATGAAGTGAAAACGTTATTCCAGTCTTATTTTAATATTCAACCTAACCAACAAGTTGTGTATTGATTTAACGTTACCAGCAGCGTGCAGTCACCCAGCTTCAAAATATTTTTTCTTCAATCTATAACTTCCATCGGGCCTAAAGCACCAAATTATAAATTCCTCAGAATGGCTGCCACAAACAGAATCAAACCCTATTCTATTGAATTGGAAAGCTGTCATTCCCGACGCGGACTGAAACACTTCAGTTCAATTGTTCCCCGGGTTTTCTCGATGTTAGCTTCTTGAAGGCGTATTTCTCCATTTTCGCATGTAAAACAAAAATTTCCCGCATTTTCGTTTGGGTTCGCACCGAGTTGCTGGCGGTGACGGGATTTCGGTAGGGTAACCACGAATGCTGAGAATCGTGTGATATCCCGAATAGCCGAACAATACTATGGTCGGCTTTAGAAACTTTGCAATTAGCGTTTGGTTATTGGAAGGGATCTTGAAGAAAAATAGTTATGTTAAGAAAAAACCGGCCAAGTGCGAGTCGTTATCACACGCACACAGGGTTCCGTAGAACCAAACAATATAATAAAAATATTTTGAAGGCTCATTCATATTTTTTTTTTTTTACATTCAACAGCTTAACTAAACAAAGCTGAGCTATATGTAAGCTAATGAAAAACAAAATTAATGCTGCAGTTTCATGAAAAAGTCCCATATCTCAAAAACTACACATCAAATCCCTTTCAAACTAATTTTGGTTGAAAGTTTTATTTACATTTTTTCAGAATTTTCCTCCTCTTAATTTATAAATTAGAGGGGAAGGACATACATTTTACCACTTTGGAAGTGTCTATCTTTCAAATGATTCATTTTGAGAAAAAATGGTTTTAGAGACCTCAATGTCATTTTTAAAGACCTATCTATAGAAATCCCGCAGTTATAGGTTTGATGAAAAAATATTTTTTAGTTTCAGTTTCATGTATGGGAAGGGGGCTTCCCATACATGGAACTGAAACTAAAAAATATTTTTTCGTAATATGTATTCTATGAACCGTTTTACAATTTTTTTACAAAATAAAAAAAAAAACAAAAGATTAAGGCCCCCCTTAATTTTTACTACTAAGTTTCAGTTTCAGTTACCTACTAAGTTTCAACTGTGTAGTCCTAAGGGTTTTGGAATAAAGTGACTGTGACATACACGGACAGACAGACTTGGCGAATCTGTAAGGGTTCCGTTTTTTGGCATTCCGCTACGGAACCCTAAAAAGGTCCGTTAAAGTCTCTTAAAATTGCTTGATTAATTTTTAATTTGGGTGACTCACGTGAATTTGCGTGAATTGCTTAGGAATTTAAACAATTTGGGACACTTAAATTAGTTTAAATTACGGCCACATAATTTATTTCTTTACAGCCATAGGCAATCAAACCCAAAAATAACTTTATCTCAATTAAATCAGTTATACAAAACAAAACTTAAAAAATACAACAGTTTAACTATGTCATCCATTACGCACGCGATTAGAGAAACAACATAATTGTTAAAATGTTTAACAAGAAACACAACAAACTGATTCCGAAGCCACTATTAGGCTCGAAGCCAAGAATTTCCACAAGAGGAACTGAACAATTTATTTTCTTCTCGTATTGTTTTATGAGTTATTAATAATGGTGAAACGACTCTATAATTATGGGTCGTTCCGTTAAAAGCTTAATGAATTTGCGAGATTTCTGTTTTTATTGCTCAAATTAAGTGTTATCCCACTTCCTTGGGAATAAAAGAAACGTGGCGTGTCTGAGATGTTGTTTTTTTCGTGCCATCAGAGGCAAATGATGGACATAAATTTTGTGGGTGATAGCTCGAAAATTGGGTTCTATTTTTGTATTGCAGTGGTGAATTGCTACTGTTTTTAGTGGTATATGTTAGATCGTGTTGAAATAATGGGAATAGCGTGAATGAGTTGTCAAATACATTAAAGTAATCATGCACAAAAGTGCCGTAAAGAGCGATTCCTAGAATTCTTTTCCAGTCTCATAGCCCCCCTAGAATCGCCGGCGAATAGTTTCGCGTCTGTCAGCCGCGTTTGAAGGGGATTTATTATTTTTATTATTGTTTCGCACAACGACTCAGGCTGCCTTATTTCTCTCCTTAAGTTATGACCGGCAAAAATAGAGAGAATTACCCGACGTACGGTGTTATTAAACCTTTTTGCTTCATCCTTGGCTTTTGTTGTTCCTGCAGTGCTGGAATTTTTATAAAGAAAGGTGATAAACCTCGGGATTTGACGCAATCGTGTTTATTTGGGTGGAGATTGGCGGTTTGGGCTCGTGTTTTGGGAAATTTCGGGACCGGTGAAGCATTTTATTCGTTTATATGTAGCGGTAAAACAATCAGAATGATTATTGAAATTGGACTGCGTTTGTGGTGGTTTGGGTATAAGATAACATTACCACATGCTCGCTTTTAGTTAAAATTTGTTCCAAGATCATTTTCTTTTGATTTTTAAAAGCTTTTTCGTCATTGATTAATAAAAGATCTCGCCACAAGCATCTTTAAAAACGATATTATTAACAGTGTTATTTGGTTGTTACATAGTGTTAAACTACAAAGCCGACCTTTAATGGCCGTTTTCAATAACTTACTAACAGTTACAGTAACTTACAACGGAACGTTGCTATCTCAGATAAACAGTTAAAGAAACATCAACTGTCAACCCACCGAGAGACAGATAAGTGACGTGGATAGGATATTCCTGTCAATTCATTGCTAACTTTTTTATAGAAAGAAACACCGATAGCTACTAGAGTAAGGCATATTAACTAACCGTTATATGTAAGTTATAGAAAACGGCCGTTAGTCGAGAACCGAATGAAAGTTCTAACCACCCAACCACTATAATAGTGCTAGTGGTCTACATATAACATCTATTTTATCTAGACCCTTATCATTTTGTCAAAAAAACCCATATTTCATCCCGTTTTACTGAAAAAGTCCATCGTCACTGTCAATTTAGCGTGACTTCAACTTGAAGTCTTAACCCTCCCGAACAAGTTGCCGACCAAACTCGAGAGCGACTTTATTAAAATTCAAACTAACTGAAACTTATTATTAGCCTTTGTAATTTTAAAGTCTTTTCCGGCCATTTTTGTAAAATTGTAATGTTGAAGTTGGTTTTTGAAAGTCGGTCTATATTTATTTTTGTAAAATTGAATGTTGATAGCTGTTTAAAAACTGGTGAATGGGAGGTCGGTCAGAACGAATATGTATTATTGTTTTATTTAGTAGCAAGACCACTTATTTGTGCGTAATTCCTTATTTTCATCAGTGATTGTAAACTAACTGCCTGCCTGACTGGTCTAGTTGTCGCAATCGCTACTGCTAAGCATGCGGTATTGGGTTCTATTCCTAGGTTGGGTAGTCCTACATTTAATTTCTCAGTAGAGACTGATCATATTATGCCCAACTCCTCACAACTTCAGTGACAAAAACAAAAATAAAACTCACTGCTTCTTTCTTAATCTTACACAGAATAAACAAGACTAGCCTACGACTTAACCTAAAAGTAATTAATTATAATCTAACTACTCTAGTATAAAGGAATAAGTATAGAATACTAGAATAAATGATTGGTCACTCTGATAGTGTGGAAGAGTTGTGGCCTTTGAGAGGGATTTTGTTGCGAGACAGAGTGTGACGCTGCCACATCACCCGAGTATAGTCCACTGGTGTTTGTTGGGGTTGATTCCACTCAGTGCATTTTCAAGAAAGGCCTTGCGAGAGATCTTGTCAGTTGATGGTATCTGGTTGAATTGCTAGACGAAGTCAGGATGACACGAAAGGTAAGGTAGCTGCTGCTTAAGGTTTCTGTTCAGATAGTTACAATCACTTGGTGATTTACCTTCATCCCGACTAATGCTGCCAATAAGGATGCACTGTTATTGGTGGGTTGCACTGTTATGTTGCAGTTGCCATCTAGTTTGACTAACGTATAGAAGCTTTTAAATGTAGAATCAATATAGACCCTGACCCTGGAGTAGGGGTGTGTTTGAAGACATGGTAGTTGGAGGAGTTCTAGCCTGCTGCGAGGTGGTTGCTTTTGGATGGCTAAGCTTCAATTTCTCACTGTTGACGGCTTCCATTAATGCCCCCATACTCTTTGCCAGGGCATTCCACTATCGGGTCATGTCTTCCAGATGAGACCTCTCCATCTATGTTCTATGTTAAGGGTTTGGTTTCCGCACTTAGTCCCTAAAGTGGACCATTGTACGTGAGCCATGGTGGCCTCTCTATCTCTATTTGTGTGTTTTGATTTATAATGTATGTATGTATGTCTGAAGGTTGTCTACAATCCCGCCTAGATTTTCAGTCATCTTCACCCCTGCTTGGATAAGAATATAAATGAAACTTAACTAAGAGTGGTATACTAGGACAACTCAGCTGACAGCTTGTAATACCAGGCCAAGTGTGAGAGGTTCTTTATCCACCATAGCACTAATCCCTTGGAACAAACCACGTCGGAGGGACACCCTCTCTGAGTCTGGTGTCATAGGCCCGTTTATTGCTGCATCAACAAACTTCATACTGTTCTCGACTTGTGTAGCAACAGGCTCTTTGAGCATGGTCTTCTTGATATGGGAAAGCTACAAGGTTATAGTTTGGTCAAGATTGTACTTGTAGCAAAATTGCCTCAATACCTGGCTGGGATTTACTCAGTGAAACTGGAATTAGGCCATGTTGTAGTACATATAATATTATGGCATCATTGTGCCCGGCTTATTTAAGTTGTTTATGGCAAACAGTTGTATGGTTGTGCAGCTGACTTTGTTAAGGATATAGAACTTCTTTACTATAGCCAGTATGATGTGTGGGAAACTAGCCGCAACCCTGCTTAGGGTAATATGAAAAAAAGCACTTTCTCTTTCCTCTTGCGAGCTGAAGACTCTTGATCGTCATCACTCTTTATGGAATAGGCGGCCATTTTTACACTGATGGCGGTTTTCGCATCTTTCCCAATTGTCTTCAGGATCTTGAATAGGTTGTTTCCTCTCACTGGGAACATAGTTCCAGTATCTAAACATCCTGAACATGATCATATCTTTTGGGAACTTCATAATTTTATTGATTTTTAATTTCTTCCCCATTAACTGTAGTAGTGTTACCAATATTCGCTAAAAAGTGGTAGAGGTTATCAGGGATACAAAGGTCCTCAGGCAATAAATCCTGGCATTTCCCAGTTCCTAACTTCCTCTCGCCATTTCCTTGCGCTAGGTCCATAAGATAACAGTTCAGTACTGTGCACATTGAATGTTGATACATAGAGAACGGTAAACGGCGGTCTAGCCGGGGGTCAATGCCTCTCATCGTCTCATACGACCTTTCAACTTGGTCGATGTATCCTGAGAACTCGAAATTTTGAGAATAGTTCTCTTGTACTGGTATTGAGCTTGAGTGGGGTCCCAGATCATATAGCGGCTCGTCAATAGGAGCTGTCTCCTGTACCGCCCTGAAGTCGTAAGCAGTTGAGGCATCATCTTTCTTCTCTTGTCTGCTACTCTTCTTTTCTTGCTGTTTTTCTCTCCACTGCTGGCTGCGTGGTGTTTGGCCTCTTGGTTTGGAGGGCCTCTCCTCAAATTCTCGCGCCTCGGACCAATCAGTTTCAGCTTTTCTCTGTTGCTGAAAGTTGTAAGCCCTTCTTTGGCTGCGGGTACCGGTATTTGTTCCTCGGTTCTTATTTGCACTTCCGCTAGCGGGATTACCACGCTGGAGTCGGTTAGTGTTGCTTCCACTGTTGTGGGTAGACATCCTGTCTGAGTTTAAGTTCAACTTTAAAATTATAATGTCATAAAAACGACAATCTGCGCATCGATAGCAATTTTTGTCAGATCAGCTTTGGGGTACTGATATGCTACTTCTTTGGTTAAGTTAGTGACCCCCACTTTATCCATATTTAGGCAGTCTGCTACAACGCTTCACTCGTTAGCCAATTAGCTGTCTGCAGATTTTTCGCTCGCAGCTCTCAAAACTGTTACTAAGTCTGCGGGTGTTTCAATTTGATTGATGATGGCAATAGGCTAGCCCTCTATCACATAGGACTTGGACACTATACACCTCTGCCTTAACCTGCGGGAAAAACAAGCTAGAAGTCTATTAATGATTTTTATCAGCTTATTGTATATAAGCATTAAGCATATTGTGTAGCCAGTGAAGCGGCTCGAAGAAGTTTTTCTTTTTTTCCGATAGTAAAAGGAAAAGGCCCCTGGCTACAAATTACTGGTTTCTTCATATCTAAGATACTTCATGGTACTTTTTTAAACGGCCTCATTTTTAAGCACTATTAGCTTCTAGTTGAGTGTGTTTTTAAGTGTCTCTTCATTATAAAAAGGTATTAAACCTACAAAAAAAAACATTTTCCCTAAAATATTCTAAACGTAAAACCCTCGGGCAAACAACCAACATCTCGTTCCCAGACGACAAAAATATTCCACCTCCATCTCACATTCTTTCATTTTTCGCAAATACTTGACTGTTTCATAGGTACAAGTAGCAGGTAAGCTGCAGTGGGACAAGAATCAAGTGGCTTGAAGCCGTGCAGGATCGCATCGTTGTATGTACCTGTCGAAGCACACTGAAGTTGAGAAAAAAAGCTTCACTCAAACTTATTTTTTGAGCCCACGGTTCCGTGTTTAGTCTGTTGTCATTGAAAGTTAGTATTCCTATTGCTTATAGTGAATTATTTGTTTGTTCCTACATAGCTTCTATTTTATATAAAAACATTTGTGAGTAGGTTGCTGTCCTCAAAATAAAAGAAAGAAAACTCTGGGAAACTCGAAACATAACATTTGAAAATCAAGTTAAATAAATGTCTACCAAAAAATATATTACAAAATTAGAATCCAATCGAGCATACGGAACCCTAAAAAATGGTCCTGTACATAATTGAAAATGCCTAAAATAACCGTCGTGCGACGAGAGATACCTCTGCGATAACTTTGACGCTAACAATTTCGATAATTTTCTTTTAACAATATTTTCGTTGTCTCAAAGGTTTTCATATTAGATTTTTTTCTGAGAAGCTCTCGAGGTTGTATCGATCTGATTTCTATTGATTTTAGCGAAGGTTGTGAGAATTAAGTGAAGGTAGATTCTTGCAATTTGCATGGCAGGGTTTGCGTTGAAAGTTATACATTCGTGACGAGTTGATAGTAAAAGTATTAAAATTTATGGGACAACAGAATTTTTAAGCCATTAGGTATATAGTTTGATGGTCTCTACCAAATTCTTTTATACTATAATTTTACCTTTTTACTTAATTTTACTATATGGGATGGAAGGCCTCCAGGAACAAAGTTGACCGATGATCTTGTTAAGGCCGCGGAAATCTGCGACGGATGCGTCATGCTCAGGACCGGTCGATGGGATCTTAAGGGAGGTAGACTTTTTTCGACTGAAATGACGATGAGGATAATGATCACAGTTTTTCAGCTGTGCTCTTGGTCATTTCAACCCGATGTATTTAAGTTTAACCAATCCTACTGACATAATTATGTCCATGATCATTGAAAGGAATATCAAGCGTACCACGAATTCATTCCCACCCAGATCAACACTATAATACCCCAACAATGGCTACGGTGCACTTAGTAAGCGAAACAGATCCGCTCTAAATCAAATAGCTCGAGACACTCAAATAGAAAAGCATTGCAAATATATTCGGGCCACGGAACAAGCGATCGTTCAGGGGACCGTTCGTCGCGTAATTTTGCTTTATGACGTCATTTCGCGTAATCCCGCTGCGAATTTTACGCGTCGTTTGCGCGAATCAGTCTTGAGTTCGCGTATGTAATGTTACGTGGAATTAATAATTTTCTAGTTTTACTTCGTGATAAGTGGTGGGTAATTTTTATGTCTGTTTATTTGGTTATCTTGCTTACTGACTCTTTTAAATAGTCCTATGATACTGACTTTAAGCAAGCAAATTTTTAGAAATAAAATTTGTTGTTATTACCAGAAAGCTCATCAGCATAATAATTATTACTGCCATGTTTTTCCCAACTATTTTGGAGTCAGCTTCCAAGCCAATGTAGCTAAATACCACTATTTTAAATAGAAAAACTTTTTTTAATAGACTGTACACTGTGTGTGACACAACCCAGTTTCTGGTAGTAGAAGACTGGTTGTCAACCTATCGGGCTTTCTGAATACCCGTAAGGACTGTCAAGTTTTAGAAAGAATTGTGTCTAGATGGATCACTTATCTCTCACCGATAGTATTTTGAATAAGTGTGGATGTAACACAACACTAATTAGGAAATAAACTTTACAACTTCCGAGACAAGATAGATTGATAGCTGAAATATGTTCTTCATGTTTTTTCCCTGCCAACTTTCCCCGCCATCATTGTCTTGCATGTCACTGTCATATCATATGTACACCAAGATTTAAATAAGAAGAGACGTTAAACACTATGACAGCACAATAAACTCACAATGTAAACAGATTACAATAGTGGTATACATACAGACATAGTTTCTCACTGTCCTTCGCTTTGGTTCAATGTACGATACTGGCTTGCTACCGCGAGGCTTAAGGTGGAAAATGAAGCGGGTAAAAGTATTAAGATAATCAGAAGCTCTCATAAAAAATACGGTTGTATTCGTTCGTTTTTTCTTGTACCCAAAAATTTGGATTTGATTTGATTTCCATACATGAATGGTATTTCAATCGTTGGAGTAGAACATGGAAGTCTACTTCCAGGGACTTGAAATTTTTAGTATCTTGTAATACTAAATATGTCATGTTTAGATTCAGAGAACAAGCAGCTCGCTGTACTGTATTCCAGTACGAGTATCTAGAGACGGCAGTACTGATAAAATTCGTGGCATAGCCAGTGCATTGAGCGCACAACTTCTGGAAATGGCGGAATCGTTCGAAGCTTTCAGTGTTTTTTCTGTGCGTGATTAGGGTTGTAGTGCCCCGAATATAAGTTGAAACGCTTAATGTTTACCTGATTACGGCAAAGCCAATAGGAAGGGTTTTATTATTTATATATTTTTATTGTTTGTAACATTTTTGATTGTGGGCTTTACCAATGCAATGCCGCCTCTATCAGCGACCGGCCGAAGCGTCTCCGTGCTGTTTAGCGATAAGTTTTTCATATTTTGATTTACCAGGTGGCTTTCTGTACCACTAGGAGAAAGAGGTGTTAGTTTAGTAAATGTTCTTCCCAGCTTCAGCCTCTGCCTTGTTCCAAGCCCGCAGATAGCTGCAGCGATAGCGAGTTATCTGGATCGGCTGCCAAGGTGCGCACTACCAGACTAGTCGACGACGCACGATAACACTGTTTTTATTTCGGGAACTAAACATTGACACGGGCCTCCCGCGTGTGTGCGTGTTTGATCTATGCTGCGGACACTGATAGATACTTGTTGTGGCTTGTACTGCATGTATAAAGATTTGAGATGAAGCACAAATTGTTTAATATAAACTAGTATTATGCGAATAGTATTGCGAAATGAAATTTAATTTATGCGAAGGGAAATAAAGGTGGAAAGTCTTAACACAATTACGGTTATTTTGACTTCATTTAACACTAAGATGAGAGAGATGTTTCTAAAACTTAAGATGGACAGAACAGAGTGACCTATAAAGGTCCGTTTTCTTTTAGTATTGCACTCTGAACCAACATTCTGAAACAGAATGATAGTTACGTTGTCTTTCTTATTGACAGAACTGTAACGGAAATGAAAGTCAACAGGAAAAAATGTGTGTCGTTTCGTGTGCTTCGCAAAGATTTTTTATCATTATGATAATGTCACTCAGAAGGAGGGAGGCGAAGGAGGTTGTACTTGTTGAAAGAGTATCATTTGATAAACTAAATCGTTGGCATCATTCTGAACTATTCTGAACCTTAATTTTTTAGTAACGATATCCACACAAAGAAACAGACAAATTCAATTAATACCCTAAACGCCACACATTCATAGCTATCAGAAAATAATCCTTTTGAAAGAATAACATTTCGTCATTTGTTACCATTTTTTTCTTTTACTAATATTAAAACATCTATTTCCATCTCTCGACCAATCTCCGCTTGCTACTATGATAATTCATTCTTTCTCAGAAAGAATAACTCTCGTTGAATATTAACCGATCTAGGGATAATCTTACCTATATAAAATTCTGTTCTAGATCTCTTGGTGTCAGACAATAATTGCCTCTAAGCTGATTCTTTGAAATGAGAAAATTTAGTATAATATTCTTTTGAAATGTGCCTTTGTTTGTTGAAAATGAATCCGTTTAACACTGCATTATGATAATATAATATTTATAGAACTTGTATTTTATCTATTCCTTTACTGGATCTAAAATTTTCCTTATAATACATATATTTAAAGAATTATTTTATGTATTTTTCATAACCAATATATTTATTAAAGTTGTTTTTATTTTGAGAGAATTACTGCTGTAAATTTCACCTTTGTCTTGTACAGGTTAAAATGTAGTTTCCATCTTTCTTCCATCTAAAGCCTTCCAAGTTTTAGTTCCATTGTATTTAATCACAGAATCTATTACTTTTGTTGAAAGCGTGGTGAGCGTGAAACACCAGTGGGACCACCGGAGCCCCGCAGCGCCGTAGCCATAACAGAAACCATGCCTACTGCATGTTGCACGCTTGCTTGCATGCTTGCTTGCATGCTGCATGCATGGTGTACGTTTGCTTCCATGTTTCTTACAGGGAAATAAAAACCACATTATGTTCACATTCAACTGATTTATAATGATTCATGCTTTGATTGATTGATTTTCTGCCTTTTAATAACTATCGGTATGAAATATATGCAAAAAGACGTTTCTGAACGTGAAATAACAAAAAAAAAATAGTTATTGTTTTATCATATTACGACTTAATAGGTTTTATGTCTTCTGAGTGGTATATCAAACAATTTTACACACATCAAAAGTGTCTAGGGATCAACATATATTTTTGCAATAACTTTTCTCCTGATTGATATTAATTAAAATTTTCTTTAAGGATTCATCAAATAAAGTGTTTTCGTTTGTCACAGTAACGATAAACCAAGTCACCTTTGCATTAATAAAGAAATTTGCCATTTTCCTAATAAAGGGATTTTTGACATTTGAACCACTAACACAAAAGTTCGAAAAAAAGACTGAAATAACAGTTTTCTTTAAAATTTTATTGGGTAACTTAAACAATTAATAATCCGTGTTTCTACCGCGAACACTAACAACACAAGAACATCGGTTTGGCATACTCAAAATGAGTTCATCCAAATCACGCTGTGGAATGGCCGCCCATGTTCGTTGCAACAACAAAAAAAGGTCTTCTTGCGACTGGATACCCTCCATATTCGGCAGAGCTCTTCTCTGTAGCATATCCCATGCATGCTCAATCGGATTCAAGTCTGGCGACTGAGCAGGCCAGGGCAGGACATTGATGTTAGCTGCGGCGAGAGTCTGTCTTACAACTCTTGCGGTGTGCGGTCGTGCATTATCATGCATTAACTGAAATAAGGGACCGATTTGCACTTGTAGAGGAACGATGACGTCTGATACAATCGTCTCAGCATAAATTTGAGCGTTGAGGTTGCCTCTGATCCAAATCAACTCAGTTCTTCCGCCGATCCAAATACCCGCCCATACCATGATGGTTCCACCACTATAAGGATGGACTTCCTGGCAGGATTTTAATCGCTGTTGGCGTCCAGGGGTTCTCCAGTGTCGTATACGTCTTGTATCCGGTCTCATACCAAAACGAGACTCATCAGAAAAGCACACGAAACGCCATTGTTCTTCTGCCCAATTTCTGTGTTCAAGAGCCCATTGATATCGTATCCTACGATTGTGCATTGCTATAGGTGGTACCCGTAGCGGTCTTCGGGAATGAAGGTTCACTTCATGCAAGCGGTTTCTGACTGTTTGGTCGCTAATTAAGTTCCCTGAAGAGTGATGAAGCCTCACGGCTAACATCATGGCGGTTATTGTTGGAGCTCTTCGAGTTAAGATTTGAATGTATCGGTCTTGTCTCCGTGTGGTGCAGCGATACCGTCCTCCATGGCGCTCAGCCACGGTACCAGTGCTTCGGTAACGTGTCCAAAGTCGACTGATAACACTCTGACTTGTATTCTCTGAGCATTTCTTCCCTGCTTAAATGACGTCGCCGCTCCATAATAACGTTGGTTTTAATCAGTAGTAGGGAAACAGTAGCACTAATAATGTCTTCAATGCGTTGTATGTTTTTATAGGGAAAATATTGACAGCTGATTTTCATCTTTTACTCGAATTTGATTCACAGTTCCTGATTCAAATTATGAAATGCACCAAAAAGGATCCATATAAATTTATAAAATCATAAATTTATTACAAAGCCACATCTCAATCTCAAGAAATCCACATAAAAATGCTTGATCCCTAGACACTTTTGATGTGTGTATATTCAATGTACGCTACGCTTACAAAAATTAGTTATTTTAAAATTGAATCAATCGTTTATTATATTAACTGATCATTATATCAAAAAGAAATGATAGATTCAGTTATTATATCTTGTAAATATTAGAGATTTTGTAATTATATCCTAAATAGGGTCCCATTAAAATAGTTAGATACATTGTAACACAGCATTCAGTACGTCTAACCAAAATATCCAAGCAAAAAAAAAACACAAATTAAAGTGATTTTATTTTGACCTAAGTCAAAATAAAATCACTTTAATCTGTGTTTTTTTTGCTTTTGGATGTGTTTATTCCAGAATGCTGCCGGCAATTGATTATTTTAAGTCAAAATAAATTCACTTAGTGTATTTTTTCCTTGGATATCATTGGTTAGACGTACTGCACGCTGTGTTAAAATTTGTCCATCTATTTTAATGGGACCTTATATTACCTACCCCGTTGACACAACTGACTTATATTTTTGTCAAAAAGCAAAAATCCTTTAATTCTCTTCAATGCATATTGAAGCTGCATGGGATCATTACTGTAGTTTATACATATCACTACTGTATCTTATAGCACTTTACCCGTAGAAAAGTTAAAGTACTTATGTCAAAAACGCAGTACATAATCTTCCGATGTCATTGTCTTAGATGATCGATTTGCTATTTGCTCTACTCGTAAAATGTAAAGGTCATCTTAGTCCCAAACACAGTTGACTTGACTGATGATAGCATCACCTCCCATACAAATTCAGAATTTTTATCTAGGTCTCACGGAATTGTATTGCAAGCATATCAGCATGGGTGCTCCAGGAAAAGTCCGATGGTGATCACCTTTAAACCACCCGGATTAGTTGCTTCTTCGGAACAACTTGTGATTTTTGATGCCAAGGGCAACATTAGGAGGCTATTACTGAGAGCACTGCTCAGTTTAGTGTAGTATTTATCTTCCACGATCATTTGTGTGGCTTGAGACAACTCTTGTACCTACTACTAGGATCTCCTGTGTAATCTCTCTTCACACATCTTTTAATTATATTTTAGTTCAGCTGTTCACTATGCGACGCGCGTCCACGCCTCGTCGCTTTCTGACTAGCGTTTTTTCGCGTAAACGCTCTTATCAGCTAACGCGCGTACACGCGCTTATTCTGGCGTGCTCGCTCAAACAGGTTTGAGAGGGAGGGGCGCACGGCGAAGCGTCTTTCACGGCTCGCGCTTATACGAGCGATATTATATAAAAGAGCGCTGACCTGATGGTCGCAATAGTTGTGCGTGTAGCAAAAGGAAGTACGTGCGTCATGCGCTTCTAAAATGAGTTTGAAACGCTCCGAAAAAACGCTAATCTGAACCGCTTTATTCAAAAATCATTATTATTTCAAAATCTTTTTAATTTCTTCTCCTGTTTTTCTAGTTGTTTGGCTCCATTGCTGTTGAAATTGAAGCCATTTTTGTGCATTTTAATGCTTTTATTTGTTTTTTTAGTCAGAAGTCTCAATTTTGGACATACTACCTGTTACTGCAGAAAACGTAATTTTTGTTATCAGTTTACAATTCTCCCATCAAACTGGTTCAGGCTGGTCTCTATCTGTCGCAAACCGCTCGTGTTTATACAAATGTCGATGCAAAATTTTGTATGTTAGTGAATAACACATTACAGTTAGTATTAACACAGGTGTTAATACAGTCAGTGCAAGGCTTAGCTTGAATTAAATAGTTTTTTTTTATCCTACTTCATTGTTTGTAGTTTTCCACACATCGTGAGGAAAAACAGCATGAGTTTGATTTTGCTTGTAATATTAATTATTTTCTTCCGCATTTATTTCATCTTTTTAGATCACTCCTTAGGAGTGCTCCTCGCCGGGTAGCAGAACTGATTGTTATAACGAGAGGTCGGCTGGGTTTAACGTAATTTGTGACGTGCTGATAATCAGTGAAGTTTGCCGATTTTTCCAAACCGAATAAGTATAGTAATTGCTTCAAGTACCCATGTAGCATCCCTAATAATTATCCTTTCCATCTTCTCGTACATACGTCGTGTCCAAATTTCAGTCTCATCTGCGCAAATGAAATAATTCAACGGTGTTTTGGAATCCGGGCCACTTAATTGACAAAGTGACCACGTCCAGGGTCTAAAGGGTCGTACCCTCACAATTACTGGACAATACATACATTTGTGAAGAAACACCTGGTTCGATAAATAAATTGAATACTGTTACTGGAATTAGTGGTGAAGGGAGATTGGCATGGGGCGAAGTGGGTTTGGTTGTAAGATACAGGTATATTAACTTTATTCCTCTTGTAAAACTTTTGTTCGACAAGTAACACTATTACACCTAATGAAGAGTAATTGAGTGGTTCCCGTTTTCTGGTTAGGAATTTCCCGCCCTGAAAGCCACGATTTGTGTCCAGATGACGGCTAAATGCTCGCTCTCTATTACCTATTCAATAGGGGTGTTTTTTTCATTTTTTATAACCCTGCTGGATGCTGCAAAACAAAAACTGTTCCAGTTTTCTGTCATAAATCTAACTCGAGTTTCATGGTGATTCTCGTGTCATTTTCTGATGTCTACTTACAAGGATATTTCCAATTCCTAATAAAAGTATTTTCAATTTTTTAATCAAACTTATACGAGTATCTACCTAGAGGCGTTATCACGTTGACGTTTAGTTCTTTTCCTTCCACGAACTGAATCACAAATGATAATACCTAATTGTAAAATCATGTTTGTTCATTTTAAGGGAAATAAACTGTAATTCAGAAAAACCCCTGGAATTCTAATATTAATAATATGGTTTATGCACTTGGGTATAACTACTATCTCAGGATTTGTCTACTTTGTTTGAAGTACCTAATTGTAAAAGCCTGAAGGGAATTAAACTACAATTTGGGAAAAAAAAACGCCCTGGAACGCCAATATAATTAATATTAAGTTTTTTGTTCGTGTTCTTGACTGCTCACCTCAATGTTTGTCTTCTTTGTCTAGTACTGATGTTAGCGGGTAGTAATATAACATTTCCTTCTATAGCTTCATACCGTGCCCCACGGTCTTGGCGTTTGAATGACATTGACAGAGGGCACTGTTGGTAAATATTTGTTAAATTATGACCTGTGGAAATCCAAAATATCCATGAATAACTACAAAGTTCTGACTCAAATTGACTTCAGAAACTTTATTTCCTCTTAGCATAGAGTCAAAGACAAAACAACATACAACGAAACAACATTCAAAAACAGAAGTACCTACACGAGTTTTTTCGAACAGAACTCTGTGAAAAACCTCGGATCTGACGATCAAACGAATTTTATAGCTCATTAAAAACATTGCACAAGGAAAGAAAACATGGACCACTTGTGCACCTCATAAATAACCGGCCTAAAACAATCTAGTACAAAGTGACCACGGACGCTGGAGTGTATCGGCACAATATTTGTGTAGTTTCGTCTTAATCCCGGGGTCTGACGCGGGCGATAAATATTTATTGCCACTAAACGTGAAAAGGTGAAAGGTGTAAGCGGTAGCGGAATGAGCTGAACAAAGTCAAAGTAACCAACTTAAATCATAATTGTCATTGTAGTCATGTAGTTGACCAATTAGTCCGGAGCCTGAGATGAGTCTTTTTTTTTAGTTAATTAACTCTCTCTCTTCATCTTTCTTGCCTTGTCCCATGCTGATTGGAGTCGGCGCAACGCGTTTTCTCCTTCCATTCGCCGCTGTCAACTGTCACGCTATCATTGACACCCTTTAAACATCTTTCAATAGTAAATTCAAATAATATGTGGTCTGTATTACAAATAAGCAGATACTGTACACATTATACATGTTATTAAAACAGGTTTCACAATATTCATTTGAAAAGTTGATAAATTCTCCAAGATAAATCAAATCCAAAATATTTCGAAACATCAGATTCATAAGCTTCCAATTTGCACCATACACGAAGATATAAAATCTATTTGTGCGGTACCCGTTGATTTGTCTGTAGATTGTACAGTAATTGTAAGACCCCTTCCACCGATGCTATCAGCATAATGGGGAACATTTGTTGAGCTCTGCAAGATGCCTGATTGACTAAGTTCTATTAATTGTGCCCCGGAATGGAACCACGATTGTTTGAACCGCAACGTTTCTTGATAATTGAATGTTTAATTTTAAATGGTGATGGTTTTGAGGCGATTTAGTTGTCTTTATCTTCCGGGGCTTCAATGGGAATTGATTAATTGTCTTGATTGTATTTTGTAGTTTAAGAAAGTAGCTTTAGTGGTTTATTGTTGCTAGAATGATCGGCATCGTGTACTGTTTGAAGAGACATTCTAATGCTACATCTGAAAGTCATTTATAATGTTCAAAAGTTTTTACTGACACTAGGCGACATCTATGAGTGCCTTAATAAGAGGACTCAGTTAGATTTTCGAAGCTAGGGCCAGCGCCATGAGTCGATATTCCCACAGAACAAAAATGTTTAAAATATTCCTTCACGTGCATAATCAGCCTGTAATATTCCCACTACTGTGACACAGGTCTCCTCTCTATGAGAGAGAACGGTCTATAATCCACCACGCGGGCCCAGTGCGAGTTGGTAGATGTCACATGTCAACTCCTGTGTCGGTTTCCTCACTCATGTTTTCCTTCGCCGTTTTGAGAGTAGTGGTGATGAAATAAATAATAGTGGCGCGTGTGTCGGATCATTTAGTTCCCTTCAAAATGGTTGAGTTGAATGGTTGCTGATCTATGCGTCATGTTCGTGAACGGGCGCTGTCAGTATGACTGGTCATCTCTCAGTTGCCACGGCTTATTTGAATTAATTATTTTTATTTTTTTAAAGTGTCTTTTTTGTTTTTACTGTGGACACTTTTAATGTGCACATCTTGCTACATCGTTCTCACATAGTGTACCATCTCAACATGAATGATGAACCAAGGTTTTGTAACAATATGCTGATTTAAAAGAGTGTCCATGGAGTTTCTTGCCCGTTCTTCTCCATAGAGATCTACGATAGGGAATGGGCAACTACAGTACTTTCACAGTTTTTATACCTTGTGACTGGGACTGTAGCTACATTTAATTGTTATCTTTTTTTCGATAATTCAAAAGTGCCTGTAACTGGCCTACCTGAAATAAATGCTTTGATTTTGATTTCATTTTGAATACAAAGTAATGCGCCTGCCTGGGTTCGAACCCACGACTGCTCGTAAGTCAGGGCCGCCACCACTGGCCTACCAATGCTCTAAAATATTCCTCCAGGCGTTAATTGTCTAAAGAACTATACTATGATCTTTGTGCGTTTATAACCAGAATTGTGAACGTAAACGATGTAACTGGGATCTTCATCTCATTTTCATGTTACAGCATTTTAATAATAGGTTTCCATATTTATATCTTTGCAACTGAATATGCCAGAGTGTGGGTTCACCCTTATAGTTCAATGCGATTGAAATTGAACTCCCGACCTTCAACAGGCAATGCCTAATAGCCGCTGGGTTATTGTCACTTAAAATTATTAATATCCCATTAGTACAAATTATTGCTGTAATTTAGACATTAATGTCCAGTTTTGTCATAACTTTCATTGTAATACAAGCAATTGATACATTAATAACTTTTATTTGTTGCGTGAAAAGAGAAAATTAGTTCTTCAATAGTAATGTTTTGTAGTAATAAGTAGTACCTAAGGTTTTTTTCATAATCTATATGTTTTTGTTTTTATTTAACATTTTACATCTATTTACTGGACTCTTTATCGAAGTCTGGTGAATAACCCTCGACTTCGTGAGTTTTAGAGCGAGGAGGGGGGGGGTTCAGATAAAAAAATCTGTAATTGAACTTCCCAAGTTTGCTTTATTGACAGTTGCAGTGCCTACAAATGCAATATAAAAATGGTTTACAGGTTTTCTTTTTACTATTAACTAACGACCCGCCCCGGCTTTGCACGGGTGCAATGTTTACATATAAACCTTCCTCTTGAATAACTCTATCTATGAAAAAAACCGCATCAAAATCCGTTGCGTAGATTTAAAGATCTAAGCATACATAGGGACAGACAGCGGGAAGCGATTTTGTTTTATACTCGTACTACATATTATGTAGTGATTAGTGTCAGTACTTAGTTTGATGTACGGAATGCTTGGTTGGGCGGCTTCGTGAAGGGTATGTTTACACTCTTTATTTATTTATGGGTTTTTTACCTAAATCGAAAAATATGTGCTTATTTTGCTGTGATGTTGGATTCCTGAAAACATCACATCTGTATTTCTTCGAAGGGTTAAGTAGAAATGTTCCCACATTTCGATAAGCCATAAGATGTATTTCCAATGTATTAACGTAATGTAACCTAACTCCCATGGATTCCTGAAATCCTTATAATAATAGTCTATAAGCTTATCCTACCAAATTGCTTATAAAAGTTTAGATAGCAAAAAAAAAAAAAAACATACATCATTATCTAATCGAAACAATATCAGTTCAATAATTACTGTTTGTCTAGTCTCGAAGATTAAAAGTCTGACATTCATCGGTACCCTTAGTTACGAGTTCTGTAACCTTAACTGTTGATTATGTTGGATCGGTTGGTCAATATTTGTTTAGTTACAAAGCAATCATTATAATATAACCCTCTTATTAATAAACACGGAATAAATTTACACCAGGAATAACAAAGGAATAACCATACATTTTCAATGGTTTAAACTTGGAATAACTTTATTCTGTGTTTATTAATAGGAGGGTTAATGTTTTTATCCTTAAGCTTGGATTAGGGCTCGGAAGTTTATCAAAGAATGTGGGAAATCGCTACAACACTTTGTCCTTGAGCTAGCCTACCGCAGTAGGTACTTAGGTTAAATAGAAGACCAGGCTAGCCTATCCTCGCGGGCCTGTGGACGGTGAGCTATGGGCTAGCTTGCCGTCCGTCCGTCTTATGACGACAGTCCGTGTCGACGGCGCGTTTAATATATTATCCTAATTATAGGTATTGTTATGGTTATCATAAGTATTCCTTTTACTTTTAAAAGTTGATAAAATAGTAATGTTTTGCATAACCAAAAACTTATAACAACTATGTAATACCTAATTTACATTATTCAATAATTCTGTCATTATTTCAGTATGTCTGTAACATAAGTAGTTTAAATAATAAGGAATAATGTAGCAAATCATATAAAATATTCCAAACGGATATCCACTTTTTATGTCGTTGACATTTTGGATGGCGGTAGATAGAAACGTCAAAGTTGTTTGTTCACGACTATAAAAGGGGGTGCTCCGAGTGGCAGAGGCCATTGATAGTCCGGTTAAGCAGCATCAACCTCAGAGAGTTGTTGCGCTGCGAGTGGTCCCTTAAAAAAAAAAAAAAAAAAAATGGCACGAGGCCATTCTTGTTGGAGACATCTACCAGAACGGAGCTCTGGCCTAAAGGTATTATTCTATTGCTGTTATTATGCTTTTATGATGTGATACTATTTTTAATGTTTGTTGCTTTACTATTGTTATTATGTTGGATTGCTATTGTGTTGGATATAATAATGATTATGTACCATTATTTACATAAATAGTTCGGTAATATTCAGTACAAATTTAAATTGATATTATACTATGAATTATTACTGATAACTATGTGCTAGAAATGTGTGTTATAATATGGCTTTTATTGCTTAGTGTTTATCTACACCGATAAACTGCTATTACTTGAGAATGGTCCAGGACAACGGATAGTTGTCCTGGCTTAATACTTTAAAAGATGTTGCCGTGGAGTTTCTTGTCCATTCTTCTCCACGAAGACCTAGGTTTGCGAATGGACTTAACTTGGTATGTAATTAACGTTACTTATTAATAACTGACAAGCCTAATTGAAATAAATGAATAGTCTTGTCTTTCTGTGCTTTTCTTCACGAAAACCCTTTTCCCTACACACCTGTTTAGAGGTACTTTTAGACAGTAATAACAAGTAACGATCCTGACACTCAAAGATTTATAATTAGTGGTTACTAATACATTACAGTATCTCACCTACTTGCTATTACGTTCGTGTTCCACGCGCGCCTCAGAGAGATGTCAGCAAAAGGAAGGGGTCCGCAAGGGCCGATGCCTGCCAGGGTTGCGGGACTGTTCGAAAGAGATACCGCGGCCCTGGAACACAAAGGGCAAAGGAAGGAACATGGATGGGTTTTAGTCAGTAAAAGTCTGACACTCCCTCCTGCTCAACCCAGAGCGGGAGGGGTTATTTGATGATTTACCAAACGAAAAAAAAAAAAACAAAAAAAAAGGCTAGCCTATCCCGCTAACGTTTGGTTAGAGGGAGAGATCAATCAATAAATTGACGAAAAAAACAATGGTAACCAAGAAAAACCAATATATAAACTAAGACAAAAACAAAATGGATTCGAAAATATAATTTCCTGTCTCATTTATAGATTGTCGTCTATATCAGAAACATCAAAAATACCACCTGTCAACCTATCAATAAAATACAGAAAAGTCAGAACAGGCTTTTCATAACCATTTCTCTGAATAAATATACAAATCTTCACAAATCATCGTTTCATAGAACGACTGAAAAAGGGATATTCATAGCGACATATTCAGTCTGTTCACTACAGTCAATAACGTACTTTTCAGTCATCCAGTTAAAGTTGATATTTAAAGAGCCAAACTAGAAATCGTATTGAAAAAACTAAGCTTTCTGAAAAACATTCGACTTCGTTGATGATTTAATGATATTATATGATTATGGTTTCTTGTTAAATCTATTATAGTTTTATGTTTCGGTTATTGTATGAGATTAGAGGAGGATTGAAATCTTCTGGTTTATCTAAGAATATAATTATGTTCTTTCGTATGTCGTAACAGGGCAGTATATCTATTTTCTTTTATGATTTGAATTTTGGATATGGCAGATGTTCCTTTGAAAAGTATAACTTATATCTTCATGTGATCCAGAAAAGGGTCGGTCAAATCGAATATGGATGATTTTGAAAAATCACCAATGATGAATTACGTTATGATCGGAAACTAACCCATACCCTCCATAGAGAGAAGCTATATTTAAAAATAAGTACGTACAAGACCCTTAACGAACCCGTCAACCAAGCATTATGTACATCAAAATAAGTAACTTACCCAAAAAATATTGCTGGGAAACGACTTTTTTTGGGGTCAATAAATCACGTTTTACGGTAGGACTCAAACGTACTCAAAAAGTTGTGCTGATGGGTGGATTGAATAATCCGGGGTTTGTGGAGGAGTTTAAAGGTAAAATCTTACATTAAAAAATGTAAATTTAAAGTTAGAACTTACGATAGACCCCCAATATTTCCGTACCTGGGAGGTGGGGGTACGGTCTAGAACAAAAACATGATCGCAATGACGAGGAGAACAAGTGCCTGTCAGCTTCGTTAAGGGTCTTGTTACAAACATTAAATTGCACCATATCGCACCCGGGAATAATATAGCATCTCATTAGTGAAAGAGTTTTCGGAATCGTTTCGGTAGTTCCAAAGATCTGCTACGTTCAAACTTTACCTCTTCGTAATATTAGTGTAGACTCTGTGCACTCTCATAAATCGTTATGGTTTAAACGCTAAAAAGGATCAGCAAACTCTTCACGGTATCCTTAATCGAGATCTTTAGAAGAATAAACACCTATCGGCTGTATCAATAGCCCGTCTATAGCCGTAGCCCGTAGCGCCACTGACTTTTCGTTTGTTTTTCTTGCCCCGAGTCCATTGTCGCAGGTGGCGATACCCGTGTATACAGGGTGAAGGTAGACTGTTCAATGTTTATTTTTTTATTGTTTAGCAGTCTTCCTCATCATCTTTGTTGGTACGAAGTTAAATATAAAGTGTGTCGGTTTAAAGACAAAATTTAGGATATTTGTGTGGATCTAAAGTTGAATACCTTTAAGGCTGTTTTTTTATAGTAGTACAGTTATGTAGTCTAATTATTAGTTTTAACAAAATTGCAATAATTAGAACAGAATGCGAATGTTCATTACGTTGTCGTTTCTGACCAATACTCATAAGTATAACAAACGTTGCAGAAATTCCTTAATTCACCAGTATCACAATATTTAAATCGATAATATCCTTTACGTTACCCAAGCTTTTAATTAACCCATTATCCAACTTATATTAAATCACGGAAGAACACCAACCTGTATACAAACATTACTAGAGCGGGCACCAAACCAACGCTGGACGCAATTAGCAGGTACATTGAAATCGCATTATTGGACGTCGCGCGAAAAGGATCAGCCTGTAGCTATGCTTTTTTTTTTGTAAAAAGAACTTGGTGCCGGGTTTTAGTACGGAAAACTTTAAAGTTTTAAGTCAGGACACCTGATGGTTCGTCATCTTTACGGTTTTAAGGACCAATTAGGGATATGCCTCTCATCTCTCACACAATCATTCCATGTAAGCAAAATATTAGAAATGGTTTTCAGCATCAGTAGTGTTTCGTATATAACGTCGTCCCCACTGCTGGGACACTGGCTACCTCTCCCGCCACCTCTCTGTGAGAGGGAGACACAAACTTTTTTACGTTGAATTGGTTTTTATAGACACCTTTAGGGGTATGAAGAACAGGCTGTAAAGTTCCTCTCTTTATCTTCTCAAGTCGTGGATAACTTTAATAGCGCGATTCAGAATTACGTTGCTAGTAAGGTACTTCTACTTACTTGGCATACTCGTACACAAAAGTCGTTGAAAGAAAACTGTGGGTTTTTGCGTTTTGCAAGTAAATGAGAGCGCAGCGAACGGCACCAAATGCAATTCTGATGGATTGCTCTAGTGCTGTAAGGCTGCTCAACCCCAGGCCCGTGGGCCATAGTGTTTATTTTGTGTCATAGATGGCGCTATAGTACTTTTTGTACTATGCAGCCGTAGAACCTCGACGCATCCAAAACATTCTAATATTCCTACGACGACGTCATTAGCAGTGAAAACTTTTAATTACCACCATAATAACTATCCAAACCGTAGCCATTATAAAAATCATTATCTAGTATTAAAGTTGGAAAACTTTTTAGCCCCAAGTTCAATTAGCTTATACTGAAATTTGATTGCGAAGTTTCATCACGACGAAGTTTTAAGGGGCTTAGCAGCGAGTTCTTGCACAGACTCGCTTAGTATCGATTCAGGTAGACTCATTGATTATAGTGGGTAATAGATTTTTATGGCTTATTTTATGTCGATCTAGAGAGTAGTACTAAACGGGTAAGTCGTTCGACTGGCGAATCAGGACTGTGAGTTTGACCTCCAGCCGTTGCATGTATTGATCTGAAACATACGTTGAGGAATATCTTATTAGGGGTGATTAAATTTTTACTAAATTGATTCGATTTTAAAGAAGCCTCTTTCATTCAGTTTTATACGCTTTTTCATCGTTAATGCTGCTGGTTTTATCTGATTGTAAGCTCAGAACGTCTTTAATAATAATTAATATAATTGATTGATTCAGAAAGCAGTACTTCTGGACACGGCGCGTATTGTTAGGAGGTTCCTCTCTCAAGAGCCCTGACCACCGGTAGCTCGGACCATGATGCCGGTGGGGTACTATTTTTTAAATGTTTTTAAATAATTTTTGTTACTAAAAATATTAATATTTTTATATTTTTATTTAATATTTAAAAATGTAAATAATATGTAAAGAAAATAAATAAAGAAATTAATTTAATAGACTGATTTTGAAAATTAAAACGTTTTTAGTCGTTTACATGAAGAAATAAAAGTAGTCGGCTCACATTTGGGACGTTACAAAGTTACGACTTAGAAAAGCTATCGGCAAAGCCATCAAACAAAATGTACCTCTCTAAATCAATTGGAAACCCAAGCTGTCAATTCAGTACCTTACAATAAAGACCTTACCTCCTTCCTGACACGTTTAATATTCCACTTATACCTTAAATTGTCTCGTTTTCAAGATATATCTGTTGCAGACCTACCTATTGTACCCCGAGGACATACAACTGGCCGTGCACATAGGCTATTATTTAGATATTAAGGCACAATTTATTTAGAACCTTATTTCAAAGACACTACAATTCAAAATACAGGTCAGGATATAATCTTTCGGAAGGTTTTCGGCTTGCATTCGAAATTCAAACTTGGTTGTGGTCCAAATAAGGTTTAGATTCGGTGTTTCAAAGGGTGGGTTGCACCGTTTCATTTTACCACGGTTATCGACATTGGATAAAGGGCTGGCCATTAATCGTACTAAGATAATATCAGTTCAGTAATCGCAGATTGCTAAACGCTCTGTTAGTAACTCGTGCGGTGTCGATGGACCTTAGTATAAGATGATACATTTCGACTTGCCGGCTTTTTGGTTAGCAAAACACCGTTTAGGTTTTGTACCTTTTGGTGGTTATTTTTATAGAACTGGATTTAAGGAAATTTAGTATAATTATAATTTTTTTCTTCCTTAAACCACATTGAATGCCACTTGAACGACCTATATGTAGGTGTTCAAACCAAATTTTGGAATTAAGTAGACAATTTTAAACTACTAAGATTAGACCTATCACTAGAATCAGTGCAAATACTCCAAAGAACTTCCAGGCGGTTTCTGAAGTATTCTTAACCGAAGTTTGTCTACTCTATAATACGAAACTATTTTAGTCGGATTTTTGACACATTGCGTTTTCGAATACTCAGAATTGTCGAATCCAATAGCTATTCCGAATAGCTTATCTGAGGATCTCGTAAACTGCACAAGTCGTGTCATGTTTTTAATAATGACTAAGATGATCAAGCGAGATTTCCTGCCTTATGCGTCTCATTTTTTCACCCTATATGGCCAAACGACATCAGCCAATTAGCTATAAATAATATAATTAGCATATAACCTTATTTATAACGAGTTTATCGACAAGTGGAAACGGTTCAACATCTCAAACAGGTCGTGACTTGCTCTGGACATGCTCCAGCCTGTCTATCTTTATGTCCCGCCCAATCTACGTAACCTTGAATTGTGGAGAACGTTCATTACATAAGGAGCTAGCTTTTGCATCTGAGTTTGTGTAGGTGTTTTTTTTTTTCTCTTTTAGTTGAGAACATAATCGTAAAGGGTGTAACAAGACCCTTAACGAAGCCGAAAGGCACTTGTTCTCCTCGTCATTGCGATATTTTTTTTGATACTTCCTTCCGAACCTTCTAGTTACGGAGATTTTGAGGGTCAAAGTTCCAACTTTTTCACAAGCCTTTTTTTAAATACTTGTTTTTAATGTAAGTTTTTTTTTTGTTTTCTTTAAACACCTTTACGACTCCCGTACTATTCAATACTATTCCTCAGCACAATGTTTTGAGTGCGTTATATTGAGTCCTACCGTAAAATGTGTTTTTTCACTCCAAAAAAGAAAGTGTTAAAGTTTACCCATTCGATTTAAAAAAAAGTCGTGTCCCAGAAATAATTTTTAGTTTGATGTGAAGTTACTTAGTTTGATTTACAATAATGCTTGGTTGACGGCTTCGTGAAGGGTCCTGCTACACCTTGTATTTACTCTACAGTAAAATAAAATATAAAATAAATTATCGAAACCCTAGGCATAATCAGCCTATAATGTTCCTATGCTGGGACACACGGCCTCCTCTCTATGAGAGGGAATGGGCTTTAATACACCACGCGGGCCCAGTGCGGGTTGGTAGATGTCACATGTCTTCGAATTTTTGGTTCTAGGATATGCCGGTTTCCTCACGATGTTTTCCTTCACCATATTGAGAGCAGTGGTGATGAAATAATTACACAAAGTAATGCGCCTGCCTGGGTTCGAACCCACGACTTACGAGTAATATTCATAAGTCGAGGCCGCCATCACTTGGCCACCGCTGCTTTTTTTCGAAACCTTAATCTAACTTAATTTGCTTTGGAAAATAGTATTTTATTATGCAAAATAATACTAACTACTTATACATAGCAGTTTTTATGCTTCTTTCCTTGTATAGTTCGTGGAACAGTTAAATTCCGGCATCATACGATGCATTTTGTGCCTTTTATGACACATGAATCACTGCCTCATTGTGTTAGCTATGTCTTGATTAAAATGCGCTTTGCATTAAAAAAAAGAATAATTATTTTTCCTCTCCCAGTCCACTGCTGGACACGGGCCTCTCCCAGTTCACTGCTGGACACGGGCCTCTCCAAATCTACAGGTCCAAAGCTGGGCATTGACCTCTTCCAGTCTACCGGTCCACAGCTTGGCATTGACCTCTCCAGAGCTACGCTACAACCCCCTATCTGTCAAATTGGGTCTCTCTATCTGGTCAGACTGGGGTTTCACAATTGCGAACAATTACCAAAGCAAATTAATCATAAACTCAATCCAATATAGAATCTTTCTCGTTTTTGTTTCATAATATTAAATAACACGCCTCAACATTTTAATTTTCCCTACATCAATGCATTAGCATAAAAATGCCTGCAAGAAAATATTCTACACAGACCTCATTGTGCATCAGGCTAGGTATCCTGCAGGTACCTGGCACAATAAGAGCACTAGATGCGCCACCAATTAACGTTATGTTGATGTTGGACTGACAGACGGAGAACACATTGAGTGATTTTGTAGATGACTGGATGTATCAATGTTCTGATTTAATGAAAAAAATATTTTAATGGTATGGTTCATTAGCCCAGAGTTCAGATTTTAGTTACCGGTTGATTGATGGCAATAGGCTCGTCCCTAATTATAAGGGATTTATACAAAAATGGCCAAAATGTTGATTTAGTAAGTAGGGCCACATCTGTGCATAACCCTTCTGGTAAAAACAGGTTATTTCTGTGATAGTGTATCATTGAAATACTAATTATAAACATTTTATCGTCAAGGTTTTATTGTTTATTTCTGAAATGAATATCTCACATTATCAAGTGAGTTATTCATAACGCGACGTCAAAGCCATTAATTTGTTTTCCATTCATTTGTAGCTTTTGATAAAGTTATTGTATTGTATGATACGCTAAATACAGATGTTTAAATAAAATCATGCATAGTCTGTTATTCAATGCATCCTTAATAAATTCAACACTTATATTTCGTTCAAACCGTTCTGCTTGACTTCTAAATACAACTTTTTAATAAATATCTAAGGTGTAACATGTATCATCACCTCCCACGGAGCTCATTGCATCATTCAGATGATAGCCTGTACCGCTCCAGTTATTTGAGATTCCGCTATCAGGCCATCCATCATGTTATCATCTTCATCAGAACATCTTTTTCGATGCTCCCTTGAATTTTAGTAAAACTACTGTTACGATGAATCGACAAACCTTAGAATAATGTTGAAGATTTCAGGATAGACAAGCAGTAAAAAAAACACTATAAATACGAGCCAAAGAAGCCACATCTATCACGTGTAACTCCGCGCGACTCTCGACCACGTAGGCTCGAGCGGCAAAGACCTGAGGCCAAGGACACGGGTTCGATGCTCGGTGAATAACATCATGTTCACTGCACCCAGCGAACGGTGATGCATTGAAAAATCACGAGGAATTGTTTACAGCACTGAAATGAGGTTTTATTTCAATGTTGTTTAAGGTTTTTTTTATTTAAACCTGCTAGGTGGTGATTGGTTGGCTGATTGTTTTTCTCTTTACTCAAATACTCTTACAATTTGGGTTTTTAATTTTACTTCTGTTCTTTAAATATTTATCTGCAACAAGGTTGGATTGGATAGGTAGAACTAATTTCAATAAGAAAATATTAGCCTACCTCTATAACTACAACTTTATTGTAGTGGGCTCAAATCAATACTGTAATGGTAAAGGTTCAAACTTGTGACATCACAATCGCGAGCCTGAAGCTTAGCTATAGCTGAACATTCATACCGGTTAGGAGATCCCTGCACATCGTACTTTCTTTGGTTATCTTGCGAAAAGACGAACGAAAAACGACCAATAACCTGAGCTTAACAATTATACTTTAGTTTATACGTTTTCGTCAAAATAAATAAAAAATCTCGTATTCGTACTAAATCTATTTGCTTTAATCCCTCCAAGATGACTGGTACAGATTTCTCTCACGAATCCGATTTTGACCTTTGGGTCGGTCAAAGACTTAGGCCTTACGCAAATCAATGCCCCTTGCAAAGTTAGTGCATATATATTAATGAGTTTTATAGGTATTCAAGTCTGCCCATACTTGATAATTCTCGGTATTTTGTCTTGGGATGAAGACTTGTTTTACTTACTTTTGAGTGCAGTTTTGAGTGCGTGAGGTCATAGGTTCGATGTTCCAGACAATCTAGATCCAGGCAATGTTGTTATGCATTTTCAAAGGATTTCTCAAAAATAGGAACTTTGTAATTAAGCAGATTTTTGTCTACATATTCTTATTAGTACATCACATACCACTGCTTACTCTGTTGACCGCTTATGTGAAGTAGCTTGTGCATAGGTTGAAGGGCATACTTTCTTATGTGTCTATAGACCACCAGCATCAAACTTGTCATTATTCTAAATCAATGGAAGAAATATTAAGTTTAGATATAATAAATTAGTTTTTGTTTGTGGTGACTTAAATATTGATCTATTAGTCAATTCACCCGAAAAATGTAAGCTCATCTCTTTGTTTAAATCATTCAATTTAAAATATTTATTTCATGAAGCGACTAGAATAACAGCAATTCAGCTTCATGCATAGATAATGTATTTACCAATTGTAACGTAAAAGATTCGTTCTTAATAAGTGGCGTTAGGTCAGACCATACTGGTCAACTTGTATCTTTTGAGTTAGACAAAAAGATACACTTAGCTAAAACTATTCAATTAAGACCTCTTACTAAAAAGAAATTAAAATCTTTTAATAATAATGTTCTTAGCAGCCTTTCTAACGCTAGTTTTGATTCAAAAGACCCCAATATAAACTACGGCACATTATTTTCTACCGTTTGCCAAGAATTTAATAAAACGTGTCCTTTGAAAACAGTCAAAGTTAATTCTAAATCGAAATTTAGTGAATGGGCCACTGCGGGAATAAGAAAAAGCAGAGATACTTTATACAATTTATATCACGAAAAATCTTTGACTTCAGATCAAGTTTTTCATGCTTATGTTAGAAACTATTCAAAAATATTCAAAAGTGTCTGCGCTCAAGCAAAATCACAAATAGTAATTAATAAAATTGGTATTTCTAATAATAAAATAAAAACTGTGTGGCAGGTAATTAACAGAGAAACTGGAAAGGCACAACAACGAGATCAGAATGAACTGTCTTTGAAAATAGATAATCAGACCATTTCTGATAAGGTAGAAGTCGCTGAGACACTAGAAAATTTCCTTACCAACATTCCGTTAGAGGTTACGAAATCTCTCCCCTCTTCATCTAAACTAGCTGAAGCTCTTCTTAAAGAAAACTTTACTCGGGACATAACAAACTTTAAATTTAAACCAATAAGTATGTACAATTATAAACGCATTCAAAAGTCTCAACATAAAAATACCGAAGACTTATGGGGGATATCCGTCAAGGTTCTTAGAGATATTATTGACTCAATCGCTCCTAGCTTAACAGGCATATTCAATCAATGTTTGGACAGCGGCAAGTTTCCTGATCTAATGAAACATAGTAAAGTAGTACCAATTTTTAAATCAGGTTGTAAGAGTGATCCTTCTTATTATAGACCTATATCTGTGCTTCCAGCACTGAGTAAAATCTATGAAAAAATCATGCTGGACCAGATGCTATCGCACTTCAACACTAATGGGATTCTGCATGGTCAGCATAGTTTGGTTTCACGAAGGGTAGGTCGACAACGGACGCGGGAGTAAAACTCATCAGTCACATTTTGGAATCTTGGGAGAGGTCCCAGGATGCCATTGGTATCTTCTGTGATCTCTCAAAAGCATTCGACTGCGTCGACCACAACACACTGATGTGTAAATTACACCACTACGGACTTCGTGGACAAGCTGCTGATCTTGTTCTTTCCTATCTTTCAAAGAGGTAGCAAAAAGTAAATGTAAATGGGGCGACGTCCTCCGGGTCTCTAGTCAAGATGGGCGTGCCCCAAGGTTCGATTCTCGGTCCTTTCCGATTTCTTGTTTACATTAATGATCTCCCTTATATGATGGCCAAATTATCGGATATAATTCTATTTGCTAATGACACTTCGCTAATTTTTAAAATAAATAGAAAAGATACGAATGTCTTACATGTCAAGGAAAGTCTAACTGTTCTCTCAAAATGGTTCGCAGCTAACAATCTTTTACTGAATGCGAACAAAACAAAATGTCTAAAGTTCTCTTTACCAAATGTACCACAACGGGATCTAAATTTAAATCTTGACGGCAAAAAACTTGATGTTATAGCGGAAACTGTATTCTTAGGGATTACTATCGACTCAAAATTGCAGTGGGGCGCGCGCGATTATAACTCTTTCGGGTAGGTTAAGCTCAGCTGCATATGCAGTAAGGAAAATAAGGCAGTTAACTGATGTAGCCACAGCTACGTTAGTATAATATGCTTATTTCTACAGTATTATGTCTTATGGCATTCTGCTGCGGGGATCAGCAGCAGACGTTGACTCAATTTTTATTCTACAAAAGAGGGCAGTCCGTGCAATTTATAAAATGGGTCCTCGCGAGTCCCGAGAGAGAAAAAATTAAAGAGATCGATATACTGACTCTGCCTTCGCTCTATATCTTAGAATGTATTTTATATGTCCGCAAAAATCGAGGGCTTTTCAAAATTAGAAGCGACTTCCATAATATAAATACACGCAGTAAACACGAAATTGTAATACCTAAATTCAGATTAACTAAAACTAGCAAATCTTTTCTTATAAACAGTATACGCTTTTATAACAAGTTGTCAAAGTCAGTTATAGAACTGACTGATGGAAAGTTCAAAAATTAAATCAAACGTGTCCTTATTAAAAAAGCATATTACAAAATCAAGGACTACGTCGAAGACAAAGAAGTTTGGCTTTAGTTCCTTCTGCGCATGCGGCTTCCCTGGTAGCTCATAAACGGCACAAATATGTGGATGTCTCTAACTATTCTCAATCTCATTTTTTCTCATCTTTCTAACCAGATTATTTACAATAGTTTTCAAATCATTTATACATCTTTTGCTCAGATTTACAGAGTTACAGCACTGATGACAATACTTGTGTCACTGTTTAATTTACTATTTTACAATATTTTCTTACCTTTGCATAGATTCTTTTTTAACGATTGTTTGTGAATGTGTGAACCTTATAGGCTCTGTAGATTCTCCCAGATGCTCGTTAACTTTTGTTAACTTTTTATCTTTTTTTACATTTTTTGTGTAGTAAGCAACGACCTATTGTCGGGCCTATGCTGTCCCCCATACTTAAATACTAATGCTGTAACATGATAATATTGTAACACCAAATGATTTGAAAAGAGTAACCATGGAGTTTCTTGCCGGTTCTTCTCCATAGGAAACGACCAACCCGAACCGTCCACCTTTTTGTCGCTGTTTTATAAGTGTCCATCTAGGCCTATGTGAAATAAAAATATTTTGATTTGATTTGATTTGACATAACACGCGATTTGTAGGTCTACTTATCTTAACCGTCCAGGACAAAAAGTATCCCTGTCATAATGTGAAAGGTTTAGGAGCCATTATTTATTCATTTTCAACATTTTTAAATATTTCTTAAAAAAAACCATATAAAAACATTTAAAAATATAAAAAATAGTGGTCCATCGATGTCTAACTTCCAGTCAAATTTACGGGCACTCCGGGTCGTCGTATCGCCTATAGAGGGCCATCCCACGCCGCGTCTGGGCTGCATGTCTGCTGCTAAACGACCGAAATCGAGCGCTCGCCCCAAGTTCGGGTTACTTCGGCTAAGTTCGGCTCCCGGCCGAAGGTCGCATCATATTCGTAAAGGTTTTACTGGGAGATGTTGCATTGGAAAATAATCTGAGGTTTATCATCTGCCTGGCCTATTCTCAACTTGTAGTTAGGTACGGCTTCCAGTCCAACGGAATGCTGCGACAATACCAGTCTTTTACATGGAGCGACTTCCTATCTGACGTCCAAAATCCAGTTACTGGGTAATATGCCCCTAGTAAAACTGGTTGTCTGACTTTTAAGCTTGACTTTTGTATATTCTGAAGCTGGCACGTATTATTTGTAAAATTTGTTGGAACTTCTAAAGATGGATAGACGCGTGAGTTCGCCACTATTATGGCACAGTGAGCGAGGAATTGGTTTATATGGTTTGCGTTGCGATTTCGAATCATATTTTTGTGGTCGAGGTTATAGTCTGAGTGTATTTATAGGCACGTTTGATTAATAATATGTCAGCCATATTAAACTACTTATTTCACTTCCGTCTGTGTATTATAATGTCTTTCTAAAATTCACAAGTCCTTCTGGTTTAGATTTTTTGTTACATTGTAAGTGTAGAATAATAACAATGTTAAGGGGAGATAGCAATCTTGAAAAGCTGGTCATTATTAGCAATACTGAAGGCAAGTGAGCACGAGGCCGGTCGCCAACACGATGGTCCGACCAAGTAAAAGAAGCTACGTCCTGAAGGAAATTTCAGCAGGTGGTGATGGCAACTTTTGACTGGAGTCGATGGAGGCAGATTGTCGGGGTCCAGTGACGACTATTCTCAGTAATAAGGACCGATTGAAGAAGAGGAAGTGTAGATAGGGTGTAGTTACTCATAACAGCTATACTACTACAAATCATAATCATAAGCACCAACACGCCACAAAATTTCTAATAAAACATTTCAAGGTATCGAACCTCTAACTCCGCAATCAAACTTGCAATTGCTACCATAATTTTATTAGTAAACGCAAACCCGCTAATTTACAAGTTATGGCAAAGCGCCACTTATTTCATAATTAACTTTAAACGCTTCCTTATAGTTAAGAGGAACCGCACTAGTGATATAAAGCACAGCAGGATGTTGAACCGAGGGTAATTACGTCATAGTAAGTAATATTAGAGGTAATTTTATAAATAGTGCTTTCGTCAGGAGTGACGTATTACTGCTTGTCAAGCGTCACACATATTGCAGCTGCCGAAAAACAAATGAAGAGATGTTGCTTAGTGTTCCACGTAACACCGGTCCTCGTCACCAGTCCTCGCGCGAAGGGACCAAATGTCACACTCGTTTTGCTAACGTAAATGGCATCGCCTGAGGTGTCGGACTCTTTTTTTTGCTGGTTTTGCCTCGTTGGTCTAATGGTTGTAAGCGTAACTGCTGAGCATGAGTTCCTGGGTATGATTCCTAAGTCAAAGTGTTGTTAGGTTTTTCCCTCAGGAATTAAATATTTGTGTTCGTCCAACAATTAGATACAATCCTCATCGATAATAATTAGGCTAAGTTGACCATTAACATGAGCTTCGAATGTGGGAACAGTTCATCTTATCAATTTTGAAAAGGGGAAACTGGCCCTTTTTTTCGGATGGGATATCATCAAATAACTCCTCCCGCTCTGGGCGGAGCAGGAGGAAGTGTCAGACTTTTACTGACTAAAACCCATCCATGTTCGTTCATCGCCCTTTGTGTTCCGGGTCCACGGTATCTCTTTCGAACAGTCCCGAAGCCCCGGCAGGCAAGGGCTCTTACGCCCAGTTTCGAGTGGGACGTGTATCCTTCCATAACCGACAATAATGCAGTTCACAGTAGAAGTAATGGCGGTTACCTAGGCTTTACTTAGGCACCTTCTCGTGAACAAGTCTTTAAATCGTAAAATCAATTAGTTATGCGAATGTAATGATTATGATCAGTTGATTTATTACGGGAGGTTGATTTCATCGATTGATTTCATTCGTGCGTCAGATATACTTTAATCACGAATAAATTAAATTATGGACGGCAGTAAAAAAGATCCGAGTCATTGTATGTTGGTATAATTACCTACTCCAAGTTAATAATAATTGTGACTTCTTAACGTTTACATCATGATAATCTAATTCCTGTGATATTGGGTATAACTGTGGGTCCCGATTAAGTGTCTGATGAGATGACGAGTAATAGAGAAATATGGAAGAAGAAGACATGTTGCGCTGACCTCAAGTTGGGAAAAGGGCGGAAGAATGGTGATGTGGATCCTGACTAGTTGATTATTTATATATCAAAGACGAGGTGCCTTGGTGCCTTACAAGGTGGATGGGACACCGATGCGTAACCGGTTAACACATCTTCGGTTCATAATTCTGAACCCCCCCCACATAGAATTACTAGTCTTTGTCCGCGGCTCCAATCTGATCAACAGGAAAAACGTAAACGTACAGGTAAGGTAGAAAACGTGTTGCCGTCATGAAAAGTAAGACCTGCCAGTGTCAAATTTTCCAAATTATTATTAGGACACTGCCAACTTGTAGACTTGATTTAGATGTGCTGATAGGGTTTTTCATTTGTAATGGTAGCCTAAATTCACGAATTGTTTTTTTTGTCCGTTCTGAAATGCTTTCGGAAAAAAAATATCATAATATTTCACCACTGCTAAGTCATTCTAGGCTTGATAACACCTTCCAGACTCACATAAAACCATTTGTTAAATATTATTTCTGTATAAGGACCGTTTGATAAATATCCCCGTCTTTGATCACACCCACGCCAAAAGAGGGTTCAATAAGTCGCCAATAACTCACTTTCAACGATTCTTAATACATCTTTATGTTGCACACCCACACTTATTTTAAAGGTATATTACGTATAGATTTTATAACATTATATTCATAAACGTATTAAAGATAACGGCAGATAATGTGGACTGGGTTCACTTGGCGTTAGGGTAATGATGCACTAGTTCGTAACATAGGTATTATGGGTATTGCTAAACAATAAATACTGTGGTGGTGTTTATTTATGTACTACTTAGTAACTTTTACAGGTTCTACTGTATTGATTTCAAATGCATGTTGATACGAACATTGTATTTTGGAACCCAAATTATCGTGGAATAGGTGCTATCAGCTCTAAGTTGCAATCGTTACACCACGAGGTCATCATCTTAGTGCTCGGCACTGCCCTGGTCCCTTTTTTATTTTTTCTTATTTTTTATTAAGCGGTGAATATCCCAACACATACCGCACTGTCCAGGGAGACGGTTTGGTTATGTGGGGATTGCACCCACTAAAAAACACAGCCGTGAGCCTAATGCCGTATTGATACGCGTGACGTTCGCGACCCATCCAGCGCAGCCCGCCTCCGGGCACCAAACTCTTGTGGCGATGTCCGAGCTCACCTGAGACATCGCTACCACTCGTAAGGGCCGTGCAATGCGACGACGATAGACTCCCCGATCTATCGCCCACCTGCGCTGATCCCTGGTCCCTGGTCGAAGCTAACCAGAATAATTATGAGGAAGAAGAGGACACGAAACCAACTCCGTTTCGGTAACAAAACCGTTTAAGCCAAAGGAACTTGTTTAAAAGTGAGCATGCCCACTGTCCGGTCTACTAATCAAGACACTATCGAGTGCTTACGCACTAGTGGATCAGCGACTTTACCTGCGGCCTACGCACGTATTATAAATTATTTAAGGTCTACCACTCTAAGGCTATATTAGACTGATCGTTACTCGGCTGATTGCTTGAATGTGTCGGATTATTATAACTTGCATAATTAGTGTCTCTTCGTTGCATTGCAAATATTACCTGTGTAAATAAAAACCTTGAAGTTGTAATTGTTTTAAGTAAAATTAGAACATGGGCATGCTTGTTGATTCTCAAAAAAGTTACTAAGGTATTGGTTGATATTATGTAAAATAGAATATTGATAACGAAATTTTACTATTGATTTGGCTATCATCTGGCTGTGTATATTATCATTTGGTTGACAGCTTTTAGTAACATTTTGAGGCTTTTCTGTGTGAAGATTGTTTGCCTACTCTACAATCCTAGTATTGATGTTAGCAATTCGTCCATAATCATTACAGACTAGCTGTTGTGTTGCCCGGGGCTTCGCTCGCGTTTTTGTCGGTATTTATCCCACGGCCACATTGTAATATAGCTTATGGAACTCGGGGTTAATGTAGCTTCCTATTAGTGAAAGAATTTTCAAAATCGGTTCAGTAGATCCAGAGATTACCCCCTTCATACAAACTTACAAATTTTACCTCTTTATAATATTAGTACTGAATGAACATAATTATCTATACTAATCTAGTATAGATATGTTCATTCTGGGAAGGTCAAGATGCCATGATGGATACAAATATTTTTACAATTATATATTATATCGAATATCACAACAAAAATTACCCTTATTTTTAAAACCAAAGTTCGTCGACAAACCAACGTCACCAGTTATGTGAAATAAAAAACACCGCTGTGAGAAGATTTATGCGACCAATATTCCGGGGGGATGCAACTCCGGGGTGGTTTAAAAATGTATTAGAAAACTTGTATGATTTATTGTTTTTGTATTAGGTATGTTTTTAAGTTTGTCTGTATCGTTTTAGGGTTGAATCGTGAGAATTTGTTCCAAGGGTTTGGTAAGAGAGAGAGAGAGAGAGAGTAAACGGTTATTTTTTCAAGAGTTCTGAGTTAATCCTCTTGTTGACGAGACTCTTTTTATTTATTTTGGATGGGCAATGATCAAATAACCCCTCCCACTCTGGGCGGAGCAGAAGAGAGTGTCAGACTTGTACCGACTAAAACCCATCCATGTTCCTTCTTTTGACCTTTGTGTTCCAGGGCCGCGGTATCTCTTTCGAACAGTCCCGCAACCCTGGCAGGCATCGGTCCTTTCGGACCCCTTCCCGTTTGCTGACATATCTTTGAAGCGCGCGTGGAACATGAACGTGCCGTCGACACGGCCTGTCGTCATAAGACGGACGTACGGCGAGCTAGCCCATTACTCACCGTCCACAGGCCCGCTTGACGAGACTCTTGTACTTAATTAATAAGTCAAATGTTTTGTCTTGAGCTGATTTTATGATATGAATTTTCTCAAAGATGGAGGCCTTCTTATAATATCCCTACCCGGAAATGAAAGATTTTAGTATTAACATAAGTATCAATATCGTAACATCATGCCTGTAATCCCAGGCAACTTGACTGACAGACGGTTAGACATAGGTATACCTAATAGTACACCCACATTTTGCCAGCCAACCCACATTGTGTCATAGGGGCCAAGCCTATTAATTGCCATCAACCGGGCACAAATGTGGCTGGTACTAAGAAATTTCAACCCAAGGACCTCATACTCGTGCCTGTGGACGGTGAGCTATGGGCTAGGTCGATGTCCGTCCGTCTTATAACGACAGGCCGTGTCGACGACGCGTTCGTGTTCCACGCGCGCCTCAAAGAGATTTCAGCAAACGGGAAGGGGTCCGAAATGACCGATGCCTGCCAGGGTTGCGAGACTGTTCGAAAGAGATACCGCGGCCCTGGAACACAAGGTGCAAAAGTAGGAACATGGATGGGTTTTAGTCAGTAGTAGTCAAGTCTGTCACTCCCTTCCGCTCCCCCAGAGAGGGAGAGGGGTCATTTAATGACTTACCATCCGAAAAAAAAAGGACCTCATACTCATTCACAAGCGCCTGCGACCACCAGCTCAACGAGGCAGGTTGTTAACTTCATATAAAAGACTATTCACCCCACAATATAATACTTCCTTATCCGCCATCTGTTGCTTCAAACAACAATAACATGAAATATTAACATACCCGTAACCACATAATATTGAAGCGCAAATTATAATCAAATAGAAAACAATAGAGTTGTTATGAGGTTTTTTATTGCAGGTCGTTAACCCCTGGTCGTCTGACAGTAACCTCTGTGATGTTAGTCAGGCGCTGTAAACGGTTGTCGTTTTAAATGTGTTTTTTGTATATTTTGCTATAATAGTATTGAAAAAATAAACTGACGTGAAAGCGAACGAGGGCCCAATGTCATTCATCTAGGCTGCTGTGTAAACCCAACAGACTACCTACGGTATAACACCTTGAGTATTAACCTCCTAAATCCATCGAAAGTTTTATTTTAAAGTTCGCACTCAGAGATTCTTATTCTTTATTGCACACAAAATTTAACAGATATACACACAAAATTTCAATATATAGCTTATGTACACTGGCGAGCTCGTTACAGTGATCGTCATGGACTGACCCCAGGATCATTTGCGTTACAGACTCTTTTGTGACCACTACATCAACGAGTAAGAAACATACATAATTATGTTTGTATGTGAAAGCTTAGTCGATAAACAAACTCTTTGATAAACTACATGTGAAAAGTAATTTGCCTAATTATTGCAAAAATACCATAATCATCCTTTTAGCTAGGCCTAGCCTTTTCCCAAGTATGTTGGGGTTCAATTCAACAAGATGCAGCTGAATACTAGTATTTTACACGGAGTGACTGCCTTTCTGACCTCCACAACCCAGTTAGTACTAGGTAATACGATACCCCTTGGTAAGACTGGCTGTCAGACTTTCGAGCCACTGACTACCTGTAACGACTGTCAATGATCTTCAAATATCAGCCAGAACCAACGGCTTAAGGTGCTTTCCAAAGCACGGAGAAAAATTGGTGTGTAATTGTTGGTCGCCCATCCACGGACCAACCTAGGCAAGCTCGCCTTACCCAAGATTGACCTGAGCGGCTGTTAGTATTTAGCCTCTTCTTCTCATCTTTATTGCACAAAAACCCCTCCTTATTACATAAAAACCATTTGTTTGTATTCCCATCTTCATATATTTTTAAATTCAATTCAAGTGCTGTTCACATGCACTCCATTAGATATAGCCTGTAGATTAGGTCTGGGTGTGCCATAAAGATCATAGTAATTAGTAATATTGCATAGAAGTGTACGTCTCAGATAGGTAGGTATGAATCTTAAGATTGCTCATAACTTGTGTTGTAGACATTATAGCATAGTTTTATGATTTTTGTAATGGCAGCAGTTGTTACTGTTAAGTAGTTAAGTTTAATTGTGATCATTTATGTTATATTATTGTAAATTATATTGATGTTGACTACTGTGATTTATTTATTTTATCCTCTAAGCAGTATATACAGACTCAATGTCTATTTGGAGTGTCGAAGTTTTAAAAATAATATCCACCAATATTAATGCTCTCGGAGATTGGTCTGGTCTTGGATTCGACTTACCTTGCCTTAAAGATAAGGCAATTAATAAAAAGTAGTCGTTGACGTTTACTTTAGTTGTATACTTAACCTTAACCATTTACCGAAAAGAAAAGAAATCTTAAAATCAACACCAATTAAAGCAAAAATTAGTGATGACACACACTCCAGTAAATTATCGTTATCGATACTCCGCACGCTCGGGGACAACGTATCGACAGCCGACAGCAACACGAATACAATTTGTAAGATAAAATAATGTTTTGGGTTGCGAAACGTTGCGTCACGAACCGACCGAGAAGCATGATTAAACTTGCAAAAGCAAAATACAGCCAAGTAAAGGTTAGTCGGCGGTTAGTGCTGGAATACGATGTCGATGAAATTAATGTTGAATTAGAATTTGCGTCCGAGTCCTGTTTATATTTTCCCGAGTTAGCTTTGCTGAGTTTCAATTAGTGCTCTAGTTAGAATCTAAGGTATTTTAATTAAAGTGTGAAAGCTTGTTTAGTGCTCGATATTTTATTGCTTTCCAAATTGTTGGTAAGTACTTGGGTTATTTTTCAATGGAAGTTATATAACGTCAATTTATGTACTTACTGCTTAAAAACAAGAAAGAAGTACTGACAGATCTTATTATGTGTAAGAAATAATGATTAAGTTGGTATTCAAATGTTAAAATAGTTCTTACTCATATGGGTAACTTAAATTATATACCCGAACGTCCTTAACATTTATGTTTTTTTTTTTTAAATATATCTACTGGTCTTGTACTTGGCGTCTAAATTTAGCATGTAACTAAATCATACTTTTATTTCGAAAAAAATGTGTGTATAAGGTAAGACGTGTTTATCGACCCTCTCCCATCACTAAAATGGCACGGTACCGATCATTGTCAATGGGTTCGTGATCAAAATATACGTATCCGCTTATTATCTTAATAATTTTGTATACAATCTCGAGCGGCTGACTCATTTTTGAGCCAGCCAAGGTTTTATGCCAAACGATCTGTTTTTAACTAGGCAATGGTTGTTTTACGGTGTGATTTTTTATGGTGAGTCGTAAAATTTAGTATTGATGGTTATGATGGCATGTTTCGTAAAGAGTGCTTTTTAATGTGTGGTCGATTCGTAGTACAGTAAAAGGTACTTAACCTAGCTTCTTTGAACGTGTCATGTGTGGGGTGTCTGATGAATTCTTAATGCGTTTAGTTGTTTTGTTGTTGCTCGAGTTGTTACATGTTGTACGGTTCAGAATTCTTAACTTTTCTATCACGATTGATCAATTTGTAAGTAGGTATCAGTATCCATTTTGTTTAATTGTAAGTTTCGTGTTTTTGAAAAGATCTCCCTTTTCGTTTTTTCTTCTGAAAGTTCTATGCCTTATGAGGACCTTTGTCGTTCATGGCGTGAAAATGAAATAATTTCCTTTCACTCTAGAATCAACAGAATGTGCGGGCAGTGTTAGTCCCTAAATAACATTTTTCTCTTACAGTTTTATTTTAGCTATTGATGGACACATAAAATTCTGGTAGAAAGTAAAGTTAGGTCATATTTAGAGCATATTTAGAGCTTTCTCAATTACTCAACTCCTAAAGGATTATCTTCAGGCTTTAATGAGGAATTTCTCTACACCAGGGCGGAGGAGGAAAAGTAAGAGCTATAATATTGTAATTTTTCTCTCCCTTTCTCTGATTTCGCACCAAAAAATATGTGGAGGCAGCATGGTTGAAGTAATCGAGTTAGGCTGCAACGCTCGAGATGTTAGCAGGAAGAAAAGAACAGCAAAGAGCGGCAGTCCCAGCACAGCACGATGAGCTAGGAAGATGGGATGGTGCAACAGTATCGGCACATAGCGGTCCCACAAAAACAAAGACATGCCGTCCGAAAATATAATACGTTGGAACGCGATGGTGACAAGAGCTTGAGACGTGTTCAGTAGATTGTTCTGAACTACTCTGCAGAGCGCCTCGTCCTACTGTCTCTGGGTAAATGGATGGTCGGGCTCTTCAGTATTCGGGCAAGCGAGTTTCCAAGCATCGAAAGCCTCGGAGAAGCACGGCACATCAAAATTAGTCACTGTGGAAGCCAGGATATTCCTTACTAGTTTCTCAGTACCGTGGACCTAGTATATGAAAGCCGGTAAACTAATACTAGAAATTTTGCGGACGCCGAGTCCTCCCAAACGAATGGGAAAAGTGACTTGTGTCCAAGCTTGGTTGTCCAAAGCCACATTTAAAATGGATGCTTGAGTGTGTCTAATAGTTTGATCAATTTTGTCCAAAAGATGACTGTGCTTCCATAAAGGGGAAGCACGAAGGAAATATGTTAATTTAGGGCCGAAACAGCAGTAACGAATTAGGCGGATTATTCCGAAATATTATTGAAATTTTGAATTTTTTCAGATTTTTAAGGTTGGAGACCCAAGGAGATGAAGAGAACTTTTTTCAATTATTTAGATGTTATGGGCTATTGCGTTACATTCAGAAATTGTTAGTTGTCTTATGGTACAGTCCGCTAAATACAGTTCGCATTTCGATAGGTTGGTTTGTAAGAAAATTAAATCATTTAAAACAGTATCTATAATGCGGCTTAAAGTTCCATTATCAAGATACCAAACGTTAAATTTAAAATTTAGCTGTCGAACAAATAAGAAATTAACTAAGCTAAAAATTACTGGGGGTCACCTTGTTGACAGCTAACAGCAGATTCCAAAAGGTAACCAAAATACAATATTTTTTCGATTCTTCAATAGAAGAGTGGTCTTTGAAGTGCAAGATCCGTGGACTTACGTAACTTTAATATCATTTGAATTTTATCTTTAGTAACATGTAACTTGTTCACTTCTAGCAGGATTGGAATAGACTCTTCTTCAATTTAGTATTGATTTATGTTAGACTAGCTGTTGCCCCGTGTACTCCGTCCGCCTGAAAATTTTATAGAAATATTACTTCTTATAAGAATCAGATTTTTTAACAATTTCCAGGGTTTTAATTGTTTTCCACGGAACCCTAATTCTTTTTCTAAAATAAACGTAGCCTAAGTTACTCTTTATAACATCATTCGTTCAGCAGTGGACTCGCCCAAATTGTTCGGACAAATTCTTCTGGCACGTCTGGTCCAGCGAGGTTTCATGTACACCGCGCCGCCTGGCCCCTGATAAATTGAAATCACAAAAAGCGAGTTTGAAGCAAAGCGAGTTTGGTGACAGACGGCACCACCAGACCCTCAAGTTCACCATGATCATCGCCATTACGTTTCGTTTTCATGAAGAACAACGTATGGCGACCCTGTGGTGACTACCAAATGCTGGATTTTAGGACAGTACCCGACAACTTATCCTATACGTCATAGTCATGGCTTCTCATAGCCTGTCAAGGTGCTCAGTCTTCAGCACAATTGACCTGGTAAGCGCATACAATCAGAACCCAGTGAGGTCAGCGGATATTATTTCCCAAACTGGCATTACCACACCGTTCGGGTTTTGGTCTCCGCAATGCTGAGCAGACATTCCAGAGATTCATCCACGAAATGCTACAAGGACTGTACTTATGTTACGCATACCTATCTTACGAATATGTAACATTTATTCGTACTTAGCAATAATCTATCTGGTAAATTTCGAGAACATCCCTAACAAATAACGTATATCAGAATACTGTATTCGGTATCTACTAACTAATAATGCCATTTGTATTGGGATTTTCAAAATGTAATAATTTTTACCTGCTCAAACGTATCCGATGTTTCTTCATTGTCCTTATTAACCTTGTTACCAGTTTCGTCAAAACATTTCTAATAATTGTGCAATTTGAATTTATTTGCACGTAAATTCACCACTGATAACGCCAATCTACTTGTAGTAGTATCACAAGGATCTAAATTCTTTTCCTATCTAACGTCACACTTTCAAACAAACAATGACGTATCAAATTACGTCGATGTAGAATTTTTCTCCAATGGTAAAAGTGAGACCAGTGATGGCTCAGCGGTAACGAATTAAGAGTCCATGTCGTGGATTCGAACGCAGGCAGACTCTTTTAATTAAATATTTAATTCTTCAAGCACACAAATGCACAAAGGCGGGATTAATGCCAAAGGCATTTGCTACCAGTCAATCTTTGAGTGATGCAAAGACAAACTAATTACTTTGTGTAATTTATTTCATGACAATTGCTCTCCAAACGGTGGATACATTGCTTGTTCAACTTCTGTTACTCTCCGCCAGTTTTCATCAAAATGCGCAATGTATACAGAACTATGAAGACTCGTTGAATTATTGATGCATATTGTACCTGTCCCGACTTGTCGAGCAGTTTGAAAAATGTCAGCATTGATGACAGTTTTAATACTGTTTTTTTTTCTATACATTACTCGTTTAATTCCTGTTATTTTTGACCTAATTTGATTAAAATGCGCAATGTATTCAGAACTATGAAGACTCGTTGCATTATTGGTAATATAGGTAGGTAGGGTAGGGATATGTAGTACCTATCTATCCCTACTTGTCGAGCGTCAGACAATGTCAGCATGGATGATAATTTTAAGTCTTCTTTCAACACATTGCTTGTTCAATTCCTTCTACTTCCAGGCAGTTTTGATCAAAATGCGCAATGTATACAGTGCAATGTATTATTGGTGCGTAGTATACCTGTCCCGACATGTCGAGCGGGACAACTCACGCATATCCAATGACCTCGGATACTATGAGGAGTGCCCACTTTAATGTTTTAACTTTTAAAACACGTTATGTGTGAATCATTGTTGTACTTATGTAAATTTTATTTCCACATTAATTTACGATTTGGACGCAAAATACTCTGCGGTAAGTGCTACAGTACAGTGCGTAATTGAATACAAGTTGAAGGATGTCGGATTAATAATTTTATATTTGTCTAGGCTAATATTCCTTCTTGTTGTGGCAGTTTTTGCTTTGAAATGGGCGGAAAGTGTTTTTGTGGTGATTTTTAGATTGTTGGTCCTAAAATATCAATGATTGAATTGTGAGGTTTATTTTTCCCATAGTTTTGCCTCATTAATTAGCCTTCTTGTTGACATTGTACTAATAGGCACGAGTCGGCACGACTATCTATGATTGGTCTTTTATTTAATCCACGTAATACGTACCTACTTACTATTTTTATTTTATGTTCTTGTTTTTGTGTCTTTCAATATTTTTGTAATTAATATCTTCCTAGTTTATATTATTATGTTACTAAGAATATGTTTTATGTATACAAGACTTTTAATTAAATAAACAAACGCATACAGTGCAAGATTAATATTTAAATGGCAAGTACCTACATCACAATCAACACCTCATTATAACTGTCCAGGTAAATTACACCTACTACAAACTGCCAGTACTCGTAATTTTGCTGCCATTATTGCGGAAATGACACCTAATGATACATACAGAAGTAATAAATTGACCTTTCATCTTAACACTATAAACCTTCCAACATCATTGGTATACTGACTCACCGATGTCCGTTACCAATGACTAAGAAATAATTAAATCTGCAGTAACCAATAATACAACACACTACAAAGAAAACTCAACCATAAATATTACAGAAAAGATTCAAAATCGATTGATTAAGATCTACCGTTAGCATCTCACGAGGGATCGGAGAAAATCGCGCCAATTTAGGATTTTGTTTTAGTTGTAACTGTGGTTTTAAATTATTTTAATGAGGTAGGGTTCGATAGCCGGGCCTAAAACCCGTGTTTATGTAAAGGAAATTAATTTTAAAAGGTTTTTTCAAAGGTAATTTTAGTGTGGTCACGATTTAAAATTAAGTTTTTGCGCATTGCCTCTTAGTGCCTTGTTGGATCAGCTGCTGTTATTTCAAGACCACCTAAAGTGTTATCGTAAATTATTATGCATTTTTTGGTATCAATCAATCATAAAACACTGACAAGTAAATCTGATATCTAAAGTCCTCGTTTTTGTTTACCTCAATCAGATTTATATCTAAAATTTCCAATACCGATCTTAGCAGCGCACCCATCGAATTAGCGATGCCTAATCAACAAAACTAGTTTTTTTTTTTCATAATCCAACAAGTGAAATTATTGCATCACATTCCAAAATAACGAACTCATGATTGCAATCGGATTACAAGATATTACTTCCTCAAGGAAACATTCCGATTTTTGACTAATATCAGACAATTCGGTTGATAAGCTATCGTGTACAGCAGGCCAGATAGAAGTAATGCAGCAGTGGCCGTAATGACGTCATTCGATGTTTTATCTAATCTCGTGGCAATTGTAAGTAGGATTGGTAGACATTATGGCGATGTTTTAATCAGTAGGTATTTTAAGGCGTAGTTTCGTGTTGAAGGATTTTCGAATGATGCTGGCAATTGTTTTTGTTTTATGTGAAAGTTCATCGTATTCGTCTCTTCTCTCGTTGTGATTCGAACTCATGTTCGTTCACTTGCGTTTTTTCCAATTATTTTTTCCTTACCTCTCTACTAGTGGTAATGTCAACAGCTACCTCTTTTCTAGCCATATCGTCTTTCATACGTTCCCATCCATCGTATCTTTGGTCTTCCCCTACTTTTTACTCAAAGCTTTCTACACGATATTTTCCTCACGTTTTCAAGGGCTAAACGAGAACAAGGAACATACCATGTCCTAAAGATTAGGAAGTTATCAAGGTTTACTTTCATGTTTTGGAACAACATGCACTAAACCTTATGTTGACAGATACCTAATTATTTTTTTCCATCATCGTTCCCCTTATCAAAATTTATTTGGAGTCGGCGCAGAATGTCTTCTTGTTCCATATTTTTTTTTGTATTACTTGTCAACTCAGCAGTCACGTCTTTTATAACCATTATCATCATTGACAAAGACCATTCATCGTTTCTTTGGTCTTCTTCTACTTTTATAGACATCCGTACACATGCTCGAAATATTACTTAATACTTAGACCAGAGTTCCCCAAACTTAACTGTCTCGTAGACCCCTTGCCATGTTTTACGATTTTGGATAGGGGATGCTTAGCTAATATTACATTTTTGAAAATTCATCGACTTCAAATGTGTTTTGACTGATTTCTAACGTAGAAGAAGAAAAAACCATGAAAAACACTTTACGATTACTTTTTATACACATGTCGGAGACGTCAGGATTTATTCCGCTAGGCTTCTACATCATGTGGGCAGACGATGGGTTTCGTGCTATAAAAAGACACTGAGAGCGATACACTGTTTCTAGTAAAAGTAACGAATTACCTGAGATTACAAATTAACACAACTACACGGGCACAATGAATCAGGTACAGTTCCAAGAGGTTTCTCTGCCGCGATCAGACACTGACTATCGTCCTAGCATCGAGTTGTCAACATCAGGGTTTTTTTTGGTTTATTAGTTTAATTCTGGCAAGAAATGCTGAAATTATAGATTTTGTTTTGATCAAATTTAGGCTGTCACCTTGTAACTGCAGGTTACCTCATTAAATTTACTGAATAAATATGTTAAATAGGTAAGGTCGCGATATGCTTAAATAAGATCAAACTATCGTGGACCCCCGTTTACATCTCATGGAGCCCCAATTTTTTTCCGCGTTCATGGACCCCTTGTAAGTCGTCGTCGATCCCCGGGGTTCGATATAGACCATTTTGGGTATCACTGAATTAGCACTTAAACCAGGTAAGAAATCCAAGATATAATTAATCGTCCAAAATTTCAATATTAAAGGCGTCCGCTTCAAGCATGGCCTCGTAGTCCTCTTCTTCTTCTAACTTTTGAGCCAATAACATTGTTTCCTCATTGGCCTTGAATCTTTTACTGGGTCCTTCTCCTAGATCTACCTCTGTTACTTCAGAGATTAGAGTTGTTCCTTCAGAATTTAATATAACCGCTTTCCCCGCTATGCGCTCTATGTATTCTCCAATGTGTCTGCTTATTGTGAACATCATGTGATATTGTATAGATGAGTCTTTCATTAGTGCATGCTGACCCACAGATGTAGCTCTTAAACATCTCCCCGTTCTTGATCTTGTTAGAATTTCTCTCCAGGTAATAGGCGCTCCTAGTGGCGGGAAGGGTTTCATCTACTGTATCCATTATTCTGAAACCTGATAACATTCCTGTTATTATCTTCCCTCTAGACATCATTTCCCTCTTGTCAAAAAAATGTTTTCTCCCAAATGTATGTAAGTAGAGGTTTGTTCATCGTATTTAAAAATGCTCTCGTCCACTGAAATCTATTGTGAGTCCACCGACCAAATGATTCTTTAAGGTGGCAAAATTAGCACCTAAGGGATCTCTGTGGCACGACATGAACAAGAAACTCACTAGTGGTACTTTCCAATACTCATCAAGAAGCAGTTTTGAACATGGTTAACTGTGTTATTGAACTTTGGTTGGGTCCCCCGTACTTGTTTAATTTGTCGTTCTTCCATTTAAAATTACCCTGTACTATGTGGTGTTTCAGATAGAATTGGTATAGTGCACTAATTGCTTTGAGCAGACGAAATGGTTAATTATTCTTGGATTATCGCATTTTATGGCCTCTCCAAAAGGTTTTAGCTGTTTCTTTCTAACGTCTACAGACAATGCCTAGCTCCTTCCAGGGACAATTATGCAATAACACCCATCAAGACTAAGAGGGTGTATTCCTGTATCCATCCATGTATTCGAGGTCATTGTCAATGTTTAGATTTGCTATGCTTTTCTTATTGGCTAATGTTGGTATCTTGTTCAGATCTCTCGTTCTAATCCCGAGAATTCTTGAGGGGTTATAATTGACTTCTATTTTAATGGTAGTTTTAATTGATGCTAGCTCATTTCCCGTTGTGCTTTCGAAACCCCACATGATGTACCCTGCTATGTGTGACAACAATTCTCTGAGAGTAGACATTTGAGTGAAGTTGGTACTTACATTCAATAATGTATTCCCCAAATGGTTAAATGTTCCTATCATTTCTTTGTATTTGAAGTGTATGGTGGATATGGAATTTGTTGTATCAAATGTCACTTTATTTTTATTGAAAACAGTGCGGACTTCTTCCTCTGATGGGGTAAAACTTAAGAGGAAATCTCCTTCCTTTATTTCTAGTTTCGACTGCATTTCAAAAAGAGCTTTTCCCCATAAAATAGCAGCTTTGCAATCCCCTGAAAACTCCGAAAGAAGAAATACCACATTCAAATTATACACAGTGGTTTCTTTAGTGATATTTATTGCCTCTTCAAGTGATACATTACTCAACTTGCACTCAAATATTAAACACTCCATGAAAGAATTGAGGTCTTCTTTATTAGCATTTGTGCTTGTTTCGTCACTTACTGTAACTCCTTTCAATACAAAATTGTTATGCATTGTAGCATGTTTCAAATAATACATGTGAGGAGGGAATTTTGGCAGGATACGTAAGTACTTTGGATTGGGGTCTAGAGAATTTACTAAAATTCTCAACGGCCTAGCAAGGCTAATATGTGGTTCCAAAACACCTTGGAGAATTTCTCTCGCTTGTTCTCGGCAGTTGGGCTTAACCTCATCTGGAAACAGTATTTCCTTAAGTAAAAGAATCCTCTGCTGCTTGGGTACTACAAGTATTTATAGTACTTCAGGACACTACCGGTGTTCCCCAACTTATTGTAGAGGATTTCCAGGGAACAGCGAAATAATATTTTACTTCTTCCCGTGCTGGTTTCATAAGAACATCCGCAATATTTTGATGGTTCTTGTCTGGCAACCCACTCTTTTGTATACACCAATTAATAGTATCGCGTCGGCACAGTACTCTGTTATATTTGTGCGCATCCTCTCTTGATGATTCGGATGCTATCATGGTCTTTAGAACACCATACTTTCTAACAAGGGATTATTTTGTCAATGGATATTGGATATTTTAACCCCATTACCACCATGACAGACGACAAAGGGATTTGGGTCTTTAGTGCATTTTGAAGACCTTTGTATGGTTTTTGAGATGATAATAGATTCCGCTTTCTCCAGATATCTATTGTCTTGGGTTGTGCATTTACTAACTTATTAGCGATCCATATCAGGGTTTTGGGTCTTTGGTGCATTTTGAAGCCCTTTTAATGGTTTTGAGATGATATAGATTCCGCTTTCTCAAGATATCTATTGTCCTGGGTTGTGCATTTACTACCTTACTCGTATTAGCTATCCATATCAGGGTTTGGGTCTTTGGTGCATTTTGAAGCCCTTTCTATGGTTTTGACATGATATAGATTCCGCTTTCTCTAGATATTTATTGTCCTGGGTTGTGCATTTACTATTATTAGCGATTCATATCAGAGTTTGGGTCTTTGGTGCATTTTGAAGCCCTTTCTGTGGTTTTGAGATGAAATAGATTCCGCTTTCTCAAGATATCTTTTATCCTGGGTTGTGCATTTACTATCTTATTAGTGATCCATATCAGGGTTTGGGTCTTTGGTGCATTTTGAAGCCCTTTCTATGGTTTTGAGATGATATAGATTCCGCTTTCTCAAGATAGAGCGATCCATATCAGGTTTTTCTTTCTTTCCTCACGTTTCTTTTCTTCTTTTTCCTCTTCGGCTTTGCTGTTTTCGCCATCCATATTCTAGTTGTTAAAGGGCCTGTTGTTACTTTGCACATTCTTTCTTCATTGCGTTGTTTTCTTTTTTTTTTCTTAATGATAAAATGATAATCACGAAAATTTGAAGTGACGTACTTCAAATTTTCCGAGTAATTATCATTACTAAGAGATGACGAGGAAAACTTAACATAAACATGAATTTATCGAGAACAAAGTTTAATTACTATAAACTTAGATAAGCAAGAAAAAAGCCTACGTGATGATACAGGCATTGAATGTTTTAGTTTTGATTGATCTTTTGAACCTAATTATCGTGTGGTGAGTCATTACTGTCACCTGATTCTTACTATCATGGTCTTTTAGTGGATGACATATTCCACATAGTTTTGTTATCTCTTTCCGTTTATTTTCTCGGTAAAGTAACTAACTTCTTCTTTTCGGTTTTAATGTTATCCTCTCTTTAATATTAATACCTTCCCTAAATAAAATTTGGTTTGACAATATCTTGTTTTACATTTTTTTACAGATACGCCTGTAATCCGTTGATTTAACCTCATGACTACAAATATTGTGGTATCCTAACCATTGACAACCTATAATATAAAATGTATGAATAATGATAATTAATATAATATAATGTAAACTGTACAACTGTAATATTAAGTACTTGTTATGTTTATGTATATTTTTTTTATTTTTTAATACCATATATATTGCAATGCCTTTACAGACAACTCTATAAGTTCTAAAAACCTGCCTGTTATTAACATCTTCAAAATACTGTACACCTAGTTCGCAATAAAGAATTTTAATTTGAATTGAACCAACGAAATATAACTGTTTTTTTTTTTTTTTAAGTCCTTTGCGGAAGGTCTTTGGTGAACAGGCAGGCAGCTAACTTGTCGCTATTTTTAAACTACGTTGTGTGTGACTATGCTCAGGTTCATGGATTACTCTACACTGAAGTGTTTAATTATGTGATTTCCATCAACAATTATTATAGTACACTTAATATCGTGTCCGGCTGACCTGTTGTCTGCATGTTACATGAACCGATGGACGCTACTGAAGGTACCACCAATATTATACTCCTCAAAGCATTCTCACATTTCTCACAGCTGGGAGAAAGGCTTCGTTTCTATGTAAGAGGGTGGGCTGTAATCATGCTGTAATCCATCAGGCGGGCTCAATGTGGGTTGGTGAATGTGACAACAATCTCCGCATTTTTGTTTCCAGGACATGCCAGGTTGCCTGACGATATTTTTTTTAGGACTCGTGTCCTGCACTTAAGTATTTTATCAAAGCATGGAAATATCGAATCTGACATCATACTATCTTTACATACGTTTGTTTTTTTTTAAATAAAGATAAATAGCAAATGCCTACGTGACGCTACCGGCATTGCACTTTGTTTATATGTATTATTTTCATGGACTTTTGACTCGAACCTTTTTGCGATGTTCAAGAGTAGCTAAGTAAGCAGTTATTGACTAAACATTATTAAAATTTGTAGGTTTCAAGGATTTAATATATCCTACCAAATAATCTATGGTTTTCAAGGCAGCTGCTAGTCATATTATAATCGGATTCACTAATTATTTGACATGTCCAAAATGTTCGATGCCTCTGATAATTTTTAGCCTTTTTTTCAGCATGGTATCAAAATCTTGGCGCAAAAATCAGCAATCAAAGGATAGATAAGTATCAAAAATATTTTTGTTTTATATTGGGTACATAACGAGTACCAAATATAAAATAATTTAGATATGTCCCAACAAAAATGTTGGTATCTGTAAGTATAATCTAGCGTAGCACCTACATTTATACCTAGGTATTTAAAACATCTTGCATATTATGCACCTATTTTATAATCTAAAGACAGTCACACTCAATATAGACGTAACATAATACGACGTCAGTAAAAACAACGCAATTATTGACACCGACATCTGATTCTTTCACCCTCTTCATAAAATATAAATACGCACATGGGGTCAAATCACCAATTATGCGTCATCTGAATCTCGATACCTACGTGACTTAAATCTTGTAGTCATAATATCAATCTGCGGTTATGTACACAGTACCTTTATTACATAGTCCGAATACTACAGGAGTGCCTTAATGTTATTTATATATTGCACCTGTTTTTACAAGGATCTTAGTAAATAATGTACTTAAACATTTTCTGTACTTAGAATTCATTATGACTATTTGATTTATGTGATTCAGACATTGACCTCCGTTAGAAATTATTACTTATGTTTAAATGTTAACACCTTTAGTAAAGTCCTTATAATTTGACAACAGACTGCAGCAAAAAGCAAATGTTCCCACTTCTGGGACTCAGGCCTTCTCATTATAAAAGGGAGTGGGCTGTAATCCACCATGGTGGGTCCAGTGCATGTTACAGGTCTTCGAATTTTGGTCGATGTGAATTTCAAACCATCCGTCTGCATAGCCTCCTTCCCAACTGTATGTTGGGGGCTTCCAGTTTAACCGGATGCAGCTTAATACCAGTATTTTATATGGGTCGACTGCCTACCTGACCCCCACAACCCAGTTAGTACTGGGTAATACAATACCCCTTGGTAAAACTGGCTGTCAGACTTTCGGCCAGTGACTATCTGTAACTACTGCCATTTTCGATGCTGTGAATTTCAAACAAAACTGATTTTAGGCGTAAGTAACGCCTTTGACGTTATTACTCTCTCCAAAATCTATAATAGCAATAAGTTGATTCGATGAATCGACTGAAAGACAATCCTTGATACCCTTTACTGCTCTGGCGAACCTAACCTAAAAAGCTAAATGACGTGAAGATACGATAGCTTCACTTGGGATAACGTTGTAACTCATAATACAATACATGGGATGGGGCTACAGGACTATCAGATCTCTATTGAAATTAGCGGCATCTCGATCAGCTCGAATCATTGAACCTAGGAAAGTGGGGCAAAAGCAGGACTGGATTATGTGCTTGGATAAACAATACGGAATAGCCTATCGGTAGCGTTTATTGCAGTGTATTCTTAATTTTTTGCCTAGAAAGTTGCCTGTAAGGTATGTCCAAAACGCGTCTGGGAACAGATAATCACATAACATCATTACGCTTGTAGGGAAGGGTTAGGCAGTCTGTGAACCCGCGATTCGCCAGTTGTAATAAAAACTCTTAATTGTAATCGTATTCTTTATAAATTGCATAATGTAAGTATATAATGTATGAACTTGTTTTTGATCTGATTTGGTTTTGTAGCTACAAGCTAGCTTTATAGTAACTTTTTATTTATTTTAAAATATTTGTTAATTTTTGTAAACCCCACCTAGTGGCAACTTTATATATCTTTAAATATGTCATATCTGCGGATAATGCAGTGGACTGAAACATTACTACTTAGTTTTGTTAATCTTATACGTTATATATGTTGTAGTTGTTTATTATACCTCAATAAATAAAATAAAATAAAGTAATAGGGGGCGAGCTTATTGCCATCAATCGGGTACAAATTGACACGCTGTGGCTGCTACTGAGAATTTCTTGTAGGAAAATCTAATAACACTTTTCCCGACCCGGAAATCAAACCTGGGTCCTCATGCTCAGTAGTCGCGCTTGCGACCACTAGACCAACGGGGCTAACAATCATGACTGATAGAGATTGTCGTATGAAGTTAAGTGAGTTAAGTGAGACTAGCCACTGCTGCCCATGTAGTTGAAGTAAATACGCAATTTTCATCTTAATCCTCGGCAACAAGGCCACGTGACCACGACATGACGTTAAGTTACTAAATAAACTCGTAAATTAAAATAAATCGCTAACCTTGACAGGTCACGGACGTTTACAGGAAAACCTATTGAAATCCTTGGAAAGTTTCAATGGAAATGTTCATAAGAACTCTGCAAAAAATATGATAACTAATAACATTTCGTAGAAGTTAGAGGTACTTACATGAAGTCATTGTGAATTTATATTATTTACGTTAAGTATATTTTTAACAATTTCAATGTTTCCGAGAAGTATGGGAGACACGTACATGATGAGCGGTTGTATTTCGGGTTTTTACCCATTTTCTTTTACTTCCTTCGTACATTTTGGAAAGTAAAACCACAGTATTTAATATGAATCAAGATCTCATCATTGTCCTTACAATGCCTTAAAAGTTAGTCTATATTTAATTTTTAACAGAGGGACTTTCAAATGCAATATTGCGTGGCTAATTGGGTGTTTGGTTTTGTCTTAATTAAAATTTGCTGTGTCATCACCGTTAAAATTTTAAAATCAACCACGCAGCTGGGTATAGCTGTATTGGCAAAGATAATATTATATTGCTAACGATAATATTATATTGCTAACGAATTAACGATAGACAAGCAACGCGATTATAATCGTTGCCTATCCACTTGCCAGAACGCAACTGGGCGATACTGTTACAAAGGTGAAAAAGCCCCATTAAAGACGAAGATCTTATGCCAACGTAAATACATATAGGTACGTAGCTAATGGTAACAAGATTCAGATTCCAATGTTTAGAGATCGACCCCAAAGCATCAAAGGCGATCTCCCTTCGCAGTATTTAACATTAGAATATGTATCTTGTCACTACTAGCTACGTATGAATTTACGTTGGGTAAAGATTAAAATGCACTGCCCTGCCGTTCCCGGTGTGCGATGACCATAAGTCGTTTTGCTCTATTTTTCAATGACATTTCATCTGGATGACCTCTGTATGGTATCTAAGAAATCTATGGGTGCAGACCTCATTTTATTTTCTACAATATTCGATAGGTACAGTGCAGTGGGCCGATTGTCGGCGGTAACACTCATCTTGAACTCGTGGCCTAGTGTAGTCTATAGTAGCAATTGACAATATAAGAGGTCAGTTTAGGTATACTCATTTTGTTATTAGCTGACGTGTGGCCTTGTGTACATTTCCGTGGTCTTATCCATGTTATCTCCAACTAAAACGATATCGTCAATTTAACACGGTTTTTGGCGCTAAAAAAAAAAAAAAAAAAACCCCAAAGAATGTGTCTTACTTAGGTAGGTAGGAATTGCTTTTACCTACAACTTCTTTTAGCTACAATTTCGTCCATGTACCCCATTGTTAACATACGGGGTGGATGGGACACCGACGCGATAACGGTTACGACATTAGTATTCAGAACATCATTCTGAGCCTCCCGGACCTCCCACATAGAATTTTATCAACAATTATTTAAAAAAAAAAACAGCCGTTTCCTACAAAAGTGCAATACCTACACGGTCAAAGTGTATGGAACAGCTGATTTTTTTGGGTTCCGGAACCCTATCACTAAGACTCCACTGTCCGTCTGTCTGTCACCAGGCTGTATCTCATGAACCTTCTTTCTTTCTTTATCGTGTGGTTAGTGCCTATAACCTGGTGTCAGAGTTTTCAATCCGCCCATGGGCCTCTGACTTGGCTTTACATGCCGTCAAGAAATATCTCTCGTGCATTCATGAACCGTGATAGCTAGACAGTTGAAATTTTCACCGCTATTACAGAAATAAGAAAAAAAGAATAAAATAAATATTTAAAGGAGGCTTCCATAGCGGATTCCAAGCGTGTTTTTTTTTTAGATACTCGTAATTGTACGGAACCCTTCGTGCGCGAAGCCTCACTTGGTCGATTTTTTAAAGAACCGATGAAAAATTTCTATGTAGGGGGCTCAGAATGTACTAAATACTTGGTAACAGTTTTCGCGTTGGTGTTCCCTCCACCCTGTATATCGATACTTCTTTTCCTACCTACCGATATAGATACAAAAAAAAAAATAGGTAGGTACGCAATTACCCAACAACGTCAATTAAAGAGCGGCAAATATTAACCTCAACCCATTTATATGTCAAGGGTAGATAGAATCAGACGTAAACAATAAGGTTGTGCCATTAAGAGTAGACACGCCTCTACGTGTTGTCGGCTAGTTATTTGCATTATCTGTGGTTACTGGTAACTGACTAGTTAGTGCTTTAGTTATTTACTGCTTTTTAGATTCTTTAAGAAAAACATAGTAGAGATTTGAAGTTGACGCATTTTTTTATCCTTTGTTTTGTAATAGAACTCCATCATTAAATAATGGGTTAGTACTACATAACATCACGCTTGTAAATCCCGAAGGGTTAGGCAGTGGTGTACCTAATTGTACATAACTTCGCCAGATATGTTTAAGTCCCATGTAATAGGGAGCGAGGCGAGCTTATTGCCATCAACCGGGCACAATTTCAGACTCCGTGGATGCTACTGAGAATTGCCGACAGAAGAACTCAATGACATTTTGCCTGACCCGGGAATCGAATCCAGGACCTCATGCACAGTAGCATAGCACGTTGTAAACACAAAGGAAATAAACACTAGCTCACAATTGGAAGAATAAGAAATGATCTAGGCGTGCGGGAAAGACATGTGAAAATAATTATGATTATTTATAATAATTATCTGAATTAATCATCTTAAACGCCTTTTATCTAAACAAACATAAAAATCACTTCACTCACTCGACCAAGTTCCTATTAAAAAGGAAAATATCAGTATCTTCTTTAAGTAAAATTTTCTATAAAAAAATAGCCTCTTATTAAAACAATAGCGTGTTCAGAAAACATGATTTTGACATTGATACAAAACTGAAAACTCCTGTATAAGGCTGGTTGTCGCATCTTCAGCGAGAACTAAAAGTCTCTACAACCAGTCTTATCTAATCATATCGCGTTACCCAGTAAGTGGACTAAGGAGGTCAGATAGATAGTCGCTCTACTAAAAATCATCATCATTGGCAGCCTATTCCATGTAAAATACTGGTATTCAATTGTGACAGGAAGCCGACCCCAACACATTTGGGAAATTCCTTTGTAGACAATGATGTGTCACTATGATGAGATGGGCGACCTGAAATTAACTTTTCTGAGAAATATGTGATAAAAACCTCACGCATGTATATTGAGCTGTTGGTATTTGGGGTTTTTACCCCCTTTTCGTGTACCTCTTTGTCATATTTTCGGCAAGTTACATCGCATTTTTAAGTAAGTGCAATACAGAACACATTTTTACTATTATACCAGAATATGCCAAGTGCTTAGATTAGAGTATACAACAAAGTTTTGTCAATTTAGATCACAACAGCTATGGGATTTGAAAGCAAATCAGAAACCTGTCCAAACCCGATGGTGACTCCTGGAACTTGGCATCGCTTTCGTTTTGACAGTTTAACAGTTTTGATGTTTATTGATATAATTGCTCAAAACAAGTATTTTACGACTGACAAATACAAAAGTTTTGAGTTACTGGGTTTTAGAACACAGAATATTTTATTGAGATTTGGTAATGCACCAGTTTTGGATATCAGAGTATTCTATTTTAATGATAGAAAGCACTTCACTATTGCCGAGTGCCTTAGAACGGGGTTATTACGCGGGCAAAATTGCAGGTAGAAACTAACTAGCAGTAGCGAAGGGTCAATTTTTGTAAGAGGTAAGCTGGAGAACATATCTTTAACGTCATTATATTATTTTTATGTATAGAATACTGACTGTGCCACTTTTCAAAGGGAAGCCAAGGGGAAGGGGGCGGGAAGGGGGTCTCGAGTTGTATGGAACCTTCGACACTGCTAACTAGGTACACTATTGAGGGTTCCGTACCCAAGGGGACGGAACCCTGTCCGTCTGTCTGGCTGACTGTCTATCACCAGGCTGTATCTCATGAACCGTGATAGCTAGACAGTTGAAATTTTCACAGAGGATGTATTTCTGTTGTCGCTATAACAACAAATACTAAAAACAGAATAACATAAATATTTAAGGGGGTAAATATTATATATTTTTTAATATATATATATATATCTATTTTTTGATAGTTATAATTCCTTTTTAATTTTTTTTTTTAGTTAATGATACGGAACCCGTCGTGCGCGAGTCCGACCAACATTTGGGCGGTTTTTTTTTGGTGGCTTTCTATCTAGGAAAGTCACTCACTGCTAATTCTATTATAATATGCTATATTTGCGTTTATCAATGTACTCTCCAGCTTGGAGAGTACATTTCCTATGAACCTGTATGTACCAATAACATCAAAATTAACTCTAAATGACAGCACAGCATCTGAACAGGTTTACTCAGTAACCCTCTCGCTTATATCTCAGAACCTACACCTCTCTACTTTCAGTAAGTCGCACGTAAACGATTACCATAATATTATTATTGCAAAATCTAACAAACCACTTTTATTTAGGCATCCATTTAAGTATCCTGTAGTGTTAGTGAAATCTGGCATACATCTCCGCTCCGTTTAGATGCGAGCGGCGCAATTAACCAGCGTTCAAACTGAACTACGAACACACGTTAAAGTTTAACTGCATGTCTCATAAACTGCTTTAACTGAACTAGAGATACGATTGTTTTACTAATTACTTACTATTAACTATAGGTTTATCGATGCTTTGGAGCTGTCGTTTTGAATTAGCTGTAGTCTTTTGAAGAAGAATAAAAATGCATCAGTACTTACAAGCTTTGATGCTTTTGCGATTGCTTTGTCACATTCTGTCAGCGACCACTATAATGGAATGAAGTCAAAAATGTACCCCAGAAGCCTATCCGGTTGCATCTGGTTTTAGAAATACGATATGATCATCATCTACCTGCTCTTTCCCAAGTATGTTTGGGTACTTCAACCGGATGCATCAAAATACCCGTATTTTACAAGCTGGCCTATCTGCACACCTCCACAATCCTGTTAATACAAAACCCCTTAGTAGGACTGGTTGTCAGACTTTCGGGCCACTGACTGTTCTTAATATTAAAATACATGTAGAATATAATGTCAACTTCTAATAAGCCTCCAGATATATTAACCAAAAGTCTGTGTACTTACAAGTAAACAATACATTCTTGAAGTTATTGGGCATATCCGAAATTTAAACAATTTATTTATTTTGCTGTGGGAGGATATTGGAATCATTACCAGCAGCGTCTTTTTATATTATCTGTACACTGTAATAAATTTAGTCTATGCGAAACTGCCATTGTATTTTAATAACTACCTGTAACGACTGTCAAAGATCTACAAATGACAGCCGAGACCAACGGCTTAACGTACGGAGGAAACTCGGTATGTAATGGGTGGTCACCATTGCACGGGGCAACCTCGGTAAGCGCGGCTTAACCTGAAGATCTACCCGAGCGTCTGTTATTATTTTGCCACGAGCTTCTGTGGTACAATACGATACAAGCTTTAAAAGCGATCATCTTTTGTCTCGACTTTCTGTCCGTTCAGTGTCCAATGCGAAAGAAGGGGTTAATACCCGGATCCAGCCCCCTTCATCTTCTTACCCGTGTCGGCGTTACACGTTTTTTTCTTCCATTCTCTCAACTGCGACTCTTACCTCTTCTTTCATATCATTCCTCACACTATCCATCCATCGTTTCTTTGGTCTTTCTCTCCCGCCCCGACCATCAATATAGGCGAATGCCTAAGTAACCTTTTTTAGTATGAGCAGATATAACTTCTTTCAAGAACTATTATGGGCAATAGATAGATAATGTCCCCACTTTTGCGACACTGTCCTCTCTGAGTGGGGGTGGACCAAAATCCACGTCGCGGGCCAAGACCTCTTAGTTCTTTAATTTTAGGCTTTAATTTTAGAACATTGTAAGACTAAGGCCCTTTGCCAATAATTAAGTATATTAGCACCGATCAGAAACACGTGTATACTCATAACAAGTTAGCTAAAAGCACATAATTATGATAATGATATTAGTATGAATATAATTAATACTCTGCTCATGAAACAAGGGCCATTTAAGTATGTAATTGGGTGTTTATCTTGTAATAAGGCTCATTACTGTGTTCAATCTTTCTGGAGTTATTAAACACGCTTTTTATTTCTGCCCTTTTTCTGGATTTTTGACCAGATTTTAATATAACGGTTTCTTTATGCAGGATTGAAAATGTCAAACAAAAAAGGGCATTTTGATACAATTAAATCTTTACGTATGTTTTCTGAAGCTTGTTTACATAATGCTCTTTTTCTTTTTTTAGCGAACGCCTAAAAATGATGTCACAGTTGAAAATCCTTATTACTTAATCAAGGCATTCAGTTTGCCTTTGTTCCTATTTTAAGTGCGAAAAGATTCAATATATAAATACAATTCTACAGATAGAGCGCTCTGTACTTATGGCTCGGTATGATCAAACCACGAATAATACATAGAAATGCAAATATCTTTTCCACAAAATAAAATGTTAGTTCCAAATTAAATACATGAGATAAAACAGCTGCGGAGATATACTCGTATTTACAAACAGAATTTAGTTCAACCACAGAACATTACTCAGTAATAAAATGCAACCATGTTCGCAATGTATCGCGCGGTATATTTAACTACAGTGCGAGCCATTTTCAATATCCCAATTTAGATTTGCTTTATTTTTGGTGTTGATTATTTTTATTACGAAGTAGTAAATACTACGGCGAAAATGTTGGTGTACTAGTAGCTAAATCTCTGCCTGTGATCTTTAAGTACGCACTGGTATAGGCGTGTTTTTATATTATGTAGTAAATATGAACTGTTATCAAACCATTAAATAATATTTTCCTACATCTAAAAGAACATTATTTACATATGGTATAAGTAATAGATTTAAATAGTTCTGCTTTATGTTTTGTATTCCATTTTTTTCCATTCTTCTTTTACACACTATGTCTACATCTCTTTTTTTTAGATTCTCCTTTCGCAGGTATGCTGGAAGAGATTTTTTTAGTGGCGAGCTTAAAGCCATCAACCGGGCGCAAAATCCAAACTACGAGCTGCTACTGAGATTTTACAAATGACTGATAGAAAGAACCAACAGATCTATTATTTTTATACACTAATGAACGGACTTTGATTAAACTTGTCAGTAATTATCTTCATTAGAATAACACATAGGCTATAATTTATGGGGCGCGGGTGACGCCGAGCGTGGAACCTTGTGTTTAAATAAAATATTTTAGCTACGCACTAGGCATCTACCTATGCACATCATTTACTACTCTTAGTAATCGTTTGTTATTACAATTTAACTGCTAGAAACGTAATGTGTTTGATAGGTCAAAACTAATTAATGATGAATTTTTTTCAATAAACCTGTTAGTACCTAAAATGTGATAACATTTATAATGTGAGTATACTCACATTTTCATATTCGTTAACATTTGGAATTCGTCGTCATTTTACCTACGGCATATACATAAAAATAGGAGATACTATAACCATGAATGCCTATATGAACAAGTACGCATACATTTAAACTTGGAATTTTAATGCAACGTTTTTAAATAAACCTGAAAGTACATAAATCTGAAATTCGTCTTCATTTAACTACCAAGTTAAACACAAAAATAGTAGTTACACCACAAGCCCCAATACCTACCTAAACACCTACATAAACAAGCACAAATACCTACGCAGTAAAGTGCAACAGATCTGCGCCTGCGCCGCGCTTCCAATGCGTTCTCCCGCCATTTTCAGCCGCCATATTTACCCGCGCGGTTCGTCGGCCGGGCGTCGCACCAATGGCCTTCACCTCGGGCCCAAGGTCCCTTCCCGGAACAGACGGAGATGATTAATCATCGTCATGATCTGCATTCGGACTGTTTTGTAATGTTTCAGCTTTTCAGAATTTGTGTTTCATAGAATCTTGTTGCAGGATAATTATGTTGTGTGGCGTTGGTTTTTATTTTTACTAGGGGCTTGTGTTGATTTATCAAGTGGATGTACAGAAATAAATATTGAACTGCAATAGACCACGGGACAGTCCTCACAATTATCATACTGCACAATTCTTGACGACTAAGGGTTCCTTTCCACCAGAGATGTGCTTTGCAGCTATGCTGCGAGAATGTAAAAGCTAAGCTACGAAACTATGTGACCGTATCCACTGATGCTAAGCTATGTAGCGGAGGGAGTAAGATGTGTTATGAAAATGCGCCTTCGCAAGGTTGCTGTGCGGGGAAGATGCGCAGCTTAAGCTATACTGTATCGGTAGTAGGGAAGGCACGGGCCTAGCACGCATCCATAGCACGCACCGATAGCACGCATCCATAGCACGCATCCTTCCTTCATTTTTGCAACTAGTCATGTCCCTTGTTCTTGCAGATCCTCGAGTGTATTTTCAAATAGGATTAAACTATGACCAAAAAGTTTCTTTGCTCGAATTGGCAACACCAAAAGATTCAAAGTCAGCATCTGTGGCACAAGCTCTGAAGTCTCGATTCTAAAACATTGACACGTCTCTCCCAAACCAACAGAACTTCGTAAACAGACGTGACCAAACATATTTGATTTCAATCTCAAATACAAGTTACAGCCACGTAAAGGCAGAACTTAACACAAATGTTTAGTGCTAAAGTTGTGAACTGTTTATAGAAACAATTCAAAACTATTACGTAGTTGTGAATATAGCTCACCTTGTCAATAATTTTAAATAAACAATTCTTCATTAAAATTGTTTCATCATACCTATTTATACATGTCAGAGACAGTCATTAGTATGAGCATAAAATGGATCAAAGGAATAGTGGTGAGATGACGCGACCTACGTACCACACTACCACACCTTCTTTTTACAGAGCCCAGAAGGTGGCAACTCTGAGCCAGGACGACAGTCAGTATCTGATTGCGGCAGAGTTGAGACCTCTTTGATCTGTACCCAATTCATTGTGCCCCGTGTTATTGTGCTAAGTTGATATCGCTAGTAATTTGTTAATTTTGCTAAAAACAGTGTATCGCTCTCAGTGTCTTTTCATAGCACGAAACCCATCGCCCACATGTCTGCCCACATGATGTAGAAGCCTAGCGGAGTAAATCCTGACATCTCCGACATACACATAGAAAACGTTATTATTCATTACCTAAAATAATGGTCTCCTTCCAAAATTAAATAAAATTATGAAGTCAGATATACAGCACTCGTAAATCGGGCTTATTAACTCGCTGCATTACATTTTGAATAAAGAGCAATTATTATTATTTAATTGCCCACTGTCACACTTCAACTTGGCGTAGAACCACGAACAATCGACCACTCCGCCAGTTTCTGCGTATCATTATGCCATGATTGGCAACAGTTGGCACAGCCAGTGACCTCGCAGGTCCCTATAAACCACTCACCTTGACCTGGCCGGTGATCGCAAGGTCATTGTCACTTGGCAACCGATGAAGGTATGGCCAGGAAGCGTCGCATGGAAATACATTAGAATCTAATGCTCGGGTCGCACAAATTTCGTAAAAATGGTGCCCTGTACTAACATTTCCTTCGCGGGGGTAGGCACTACAGCAGCCCACACCAAAGATATTCTAGAATTATAATTAATTGTACACTGTATTTTAACAGAAAAAAAGATTTTTAGAATATTACACACGTAAGAAAGTGTACCTACTTCACGTATTCAAACAACACGTGGATTAAGTCTGCCATGATTCTGTCATTTGTAGGGTTCCGTAGCCGAATGGAAAAAAACGGAACCCTTATTGATTCACAGGACGTCAAAAATTCGTCCACATTGCAGTCAACAGGAAAAGTGCCCAGGAGGCTAGCAGTATTGCCACGTTGGATAGCAATGCTGATTCTTTGGCCAAAATGTAATTATGACGACCCGAATGGCGCAGTGGTCCACGGGTAGCGGGTTCGGATCCCGGTAGGAACAAATGTTTGTGTGATGAGCATGGACATTTGTTTCCGTGTCATGGATGTTTATATGTATAATAAGTATGTATTTACAAACAAAATGTATCTATGTAGTATTATCAACTATCTGGTGTCCACGACACAAGCCTCGTTGCTTAGTGTGGCACCTAGGTGGCGCTGTGTGTAATTTCCAGTGATATTTATTTATTTCTTTAAAATATAGGCCCGCCCTCTGGTCACGTGAACAATTGCCCAACCGCTTGGCGATTTCCCGAAATACTAGGTGGGCACTCGGACCCCACGGCCCTAGTGTTAAAACACTAGGGAGGGTTAAAACCCTAAACGGCTGAAACACATAACTACCAATAATTAAATTAATGTACTTGAGCCGTTAGAGGTTTTCAGCACCTGCAGCAGCCGCCCCAGCGCAACCCACTGTGCTAGGAAGTTGGGATGCCGCAAGGGTGTCGAAGCAAGTTGCATTCCACACCAAAGAAAAGAGACTATGACCTCTGAGTTTGTTTCGGCTGTTTCTTCTCAGAGTAGTCAGGTACGAAACACTGGCCCCATCTAGTTTAAAAAAAGAGATGTGTAAAAGTGTTTTTAAAAACCTATTTGCAAAATAAACATCATTTATCATTTAAAGGCCTAACCAACTTCCATGGCATTATGGTCATACCATTTGGTCTCTTCCCATCGACGCGTGGCAAGCCATTGGGTTTGCGTGCCAAGCCATGTCGAGACTGCCGAGACAGCCGGTAAGCTTACACTAGAAATTTTGTGGATGCCGAGGCCGACAAAATGAATTGGCCGGCTTGCAGCCACGCTCGGTGTTGCGAATTATTTAGTCAATTTTGACCAAAAGTTGTGGTTTTTTCCAAAGATGAGAACGGAGAAAATACAACAAAAAAAAAGTACCAAGACAGCAATATCTGATAAAGATGAATGCCGAATGTAAATTAATTTTGGAGAGTCTATCCGAAATATCATTAAAATGTTTGATTTTATCACCGATAAAAGATGAAAACAATCTTCTAAAATAGGCGATCCTAGGAGTTGCAGGAAACGATTTTTCTAAAATTTTGATTTGAGGGGGGGCTAGTGCATTAAAATTTATATATAGTCGTTATTGTCTGTCGGTAATGTCAGAGAGGTAAATTTCACACTTTGAGGGGTTAAGTTGCAGGCCAATAGATTTGAACTGATGTTTGAGGAGTTGCAGGTCATGCAAAACGTTGTCAACATCACCTCTTATAGCGTTCCATTATCTAAATATCACACGTTAAATTTTGAATGTAGTTGTAGAATTATGGGATAAATAGCCAAACTGAAAATTAAAGGTCCGAGAGAGTCACCTTGTTGGCAACCAAATGCAGATAATAGAACGTTGCCCTCGTAAAGTATGCCTATAACATTGCCATATAAAACCATACATTTCGGGTAATAATTTTTTACTTCAGCAAACAAAGTGTTCCTGTTCATGGAATTAAAATCGTTTTTGACGCCAACCTTGATGATGACCTCACCTTTCTTTGAGTTTCAAAAACAGCTCCCCTGGAATCAAAACCAAGTTGAAGCGGCTAGAACTTAATTGCAAGCGATTCACTATACAACTTGCAACATATTTTGGCTGCCATACGCCTGTAGGTGAACCGACGGCAATGGGACGAATGCCGTTGTCCTTCTTGCGCAGGACACACGGATTAGCCCCATACAAGACATCGACGGTGGCATCGTTCACACCGCCGAAGAGCATTAAGTAGGTCAGAACCGCAAGCTCCTTCAAGAGCCACTCACCAGCTTCCCTCAAATCTTTCAAATGCTGTGGAGTCAGGCCGTCGAGGCCGCCGGAGCTGAATCCTGAACGAGAGAGTCGGGGTGGATGGGCGGGTCGGGGAAAGTGAGACCATCCGCAGGCGATGGATGTTTATTTTCCATAGCTGAAAGAGTCTGGAGAATAAGGCACCACGACATCACTGCGGAACAGTATTCTGGCTGCCCCCTAATGTCACCGTCACTTAATTTGGATTCTACATGATCACAAATGCCTTTCTGTTTATAAAAAAAAGGTAATTTGGAATCTAAAATACGGCCCGAATTTTCGATTTTTGAGTTAACAAATTTTTTTGGACATGCAGAATCCTGTAAGGGAAGGTGAGTTACTGCTCCCAGGCATATAGTGAGTTCTCCTAAGTCGCGAGACGGACACAGCGCGCTAAACTCACAGTGTCTCGCGCCTCGGGGAACTCTTTTTAGGACAGGGGTGGAATTTTTGAATTTGGACAAGTCTTCTACAAAGTTGGTTCAAAGGTGTTGATGTCGGGGATGTGGTTGGAGGGCACAAAGGTACACTATGAGGTTTGTGGACCTTTTTTTGGGATACCTACCATAGTGTATCTTAAGACCCCGTTAGCTTTTAAAACAACGAGCCTGGGAGCATCATACCAGTTATACATCCAGTGATGTGACAGGTTGACTGGCACAATTATTCCGGTGTCGCTGCAGCTGGCGCTGAAAATAAAATAATTAACTCACCAACTATCACACGAATAAGAACTAAAATAAAACATAAAATGCACTAAAAAAAAAAACATAAATTTATACTGCAAATAAAAATAAATTAATTCAGCACTGACCTCGCAGTCGCGCTGCCGGCCTGGGGCGCCAGCCACCGCACTGACCAAGCTGGCATTTTGCGCAGCCCCGGCAACCGTTGCCGGGAGACGAGAGTCGCGGGCGTTGTGTCTTCGGTGTCACAATTTTTTTTCAAAATCCGCAAAATAACCCCCCAAACGCTCAATAGATATCAAATTGCACACTCCATAATTTTTAATGTAATACTACAACATAATATGAATGAGCCTTCAAAATATTTTTATTATATTGTTTGGTGCTACGGAACCCTGTGTGCGTGTGAGTACGACTCGCACTTGGCCGGTTTTTTTTATTGAAATATTTATTAAAAATTTTGAAATTTACGATTTATGTGTAGATAAAATTAAGTTCACGTTTACTCCCCTCGGGCGATGCGACTGGCGACACGACATGACTGTGTCATGCGAAAACGGTGACGCACACCAATAAAATTTTCTTCTGGATCGCTTTGCAAGTGGCGTTACTGTAGTTGGTGTTTTCAGACTGTTTGTGGATTTGTAGTCGCTGTAGCAAGATACGTGTAGCTCCTGGGAAAGACCTAAGCTACACAAGATAATTTAACTTTAGCCTGACTATCGTGCTTGGCTCGTGCCGTTAAAGCTATGCTAATCCCAACTTAAGTTACAGTTCATGTTAATGGGTTAGATTCTGTGGAAAATTGTGAAAAAAGAAGTTTCGAAGTCGGGCTAGTTTATTATAGAGGAATATTTAAAAAGAATTTTCTAGAAAATTACTTTTTAAAAGTCTTTCTGAAATCTTTTGAACCGGATAGTTAGGAGCCCTAAAGTTACGTCTTCCAAAACTAAGGAATCACACATTATTTTGTGCGATTTTTTTTTCTTTTGGGTATGCTTCCTTACAAACTGAACATTTTTTGCGGACACGATTATAAATCGCACAGAAAAGTTTTCCATAGGACAGGCTGTAGGTTTTTGCCCAGCATTGCGGTTTCAATAGAGGGAACCAATAATATAATTAGGATTTGCTAAGTTCTTAAAACGGAAAATACTAAATTTTGTTTCTGAAACATTTTAAGAATCTTATTCGAGTCTAATTGGCGGTAATCTATTCAAACAATCAGCGGATCTATTCAAACAATTAGCGGATCTATCTTTGACTGATAAGCTTCTCAAGAACGCTATTATCCACGAATTAGAGGTCAATGATCCTTTGTTTGGAATCGTATTATTTAGGTAGTTGGGTCGTTCTTCTTTTTAACCTACAATTTGATAAAACATTAGCTCAATTTCGAAAAAAAAAATATAAAGCTTTCTCGTCAGTATTTATATATATTCTGATAGCAGAATTTCTATTCTATCGGAAAAAGTTGTTGGCCGAGAAGTTTACAGATTTTTGTACGATTTTCAAGACCTGAAAGATAAAACCGACAAAAAAAATTACACCTCCGTCACGAAATCTTTTATTTTAGTCTAACGAATACGCTTTGTCAAATAACATATACTTCTGTGATACACTAATTAACTAAAGGAACTTTTAGAAAACATATTAAAATAATACATTTGTATTTATAAAATATGTTTTATTCATGATCTTATACCACTCTGTCACATTTTCTGCTAATATAAAGTATGTTTTTGCTATAAATCAATATTTACTATCATTTACAAATAAATACGAATATCACAGACGGCAATATCATCAACTATTATAAATATAAATTTTCCAATGTTGTACATGTCATAATAAAATATATAAACGACCAAAACAATTTTTCTACCAGGAGACAACATCGTGACAGAGTAGTAACTTATGTGACAGAGTTGTTATTCTAGGGGATAACAGGCTGCGGTTTTCAATGAAACAGGTGTTTTTTTCTAGAATAATTTATTTTGTTATAAATCTTGATCAGTCTTCAACATTGACATATAAAATAACATGCGATTGAACTTAGATAAAATTAATAAAATCACATTTGAGAACTGGATGTGCGTTTTGAAGTTTTGTAGCTCGCTCTCAAATATACAGTTACCTTGTTCAATTGTGAGATTTTCAGTAACTGGTACATTTTTTGTAATCCTTAACCTTTTCTCTGCCTTTTCTACAACTTCACGAATCAAAAAAAGAATCTTTTCTGCACTTTCTTTTTTTTTGTGCGAGACAGTCTCCTTCTTACCAGCTGTAGCTCTCGTTACATAATCCCGCAAGAAGAACTGACGAATCTTCAGTACAAGATCAATATGTTTTGGTAGAACGCTTTTGTATGTACAGAACCTAAAGGTTGGTCTATACCTAATGTGTCACTTACCAATTCGATCTGCCTTCTGGACTCTTTTACGATACGGATTTGAAGTACCGATTGGATGAGACGGTTTTCTTCTTGACTCTTGACAGTTTTGTATCGTTCTTTAATGGCATTAGAAAGAACGCTGTGCTTCTTTGTATTCTAACTATTGCTTTCATCTTTGTTGCTGTTGCTGTCTTTTTTTTGATTTTCTGCGCAATCTCATCTTAACTTTCTTCTCTAAACTTATACTGTCAGTTACGTTACTGTTCCTGTTGCAAGCGACATGGCGCTTGCAACAGCATCGAATATATAGCGGAGCTCAAAATAATGGACAACGGAAGATATCCCGTAAGTGACAGTAAAAGCTTTTTTGTAAACCATGAAAGCTTAAAACAGTCTTTCTTCACCAACTGGTCTATTTTTCTTGAAACTTAATATTATCTCTGTATAACTTTGTTTTATCTCTTTTCTCTTTCTTTCTTCCCCTTGAACTACGAGTGGATACTTCAGAAGGAGTCGGTGTTGCAGATGGAGTCATTCATCGGGTTTCTGGTATTGGTGATGGGGGTTTAAATGTACCTCTTCGAGCATATTTTTCTTCTCCCTTCTGTTTTATTTCCTTCTTGCCATATTTGCTTTTTGATTCGATGTTCTCGCATGCTCATGGCAGCCACTAGCTCCTTTCGAGCATGGTATATTTCTAAATACCTCCTGCTTTATTTCAGCTAACTTGTCAGGGTTTTTTTTCGTTTCTCCCGACAACGCCGCTGTCTTTCTGTTGGTGTTAATGTCTTATTTTTCGCCATGTTTTTCGCCATATTAATTATTTCCTATTTCCAGATACCATATCTGGAAATAGGAAATAATTAATAAGTACCTAAACATACGAGAAGATAGAAAAATAATTGTAACACATTCCGTAGGAATAATTACCATAATAACTAGTATATCTATTTCAGTATTTCTCGGATTCAGCATAAATAGAACAAGCATATCGATTATTTTACCCCCCCGTCACGTACTTTACCGCTCCGTCACAATAAATATGTGTAATCGTACCTCAGAAGGGAATCATAGAATTGAAACAACGAATAAATCAACGCAATAACAATATTTATTATAAATTATTCAGCCTAGTTCAGTACATAGGTATCACACTATTTTACTAACCTTAAGACTTGTCACTCCGGTGCCTCGTTCAAGACTGACTCGTGTCGGTGACTTATTCAACTGACATTGAAGTCAATGTCAAAAATAATTTAATAACTGACGGTGACACTGACACTTCGGAAGGATTTAAAAATGACACAACGTAACTCGACTATAACAAGCTTATCCACGAACTGTTTACTAATATAAATCTACCCTCACATAGATAAGTATTGTTACAGTCGGCCATCCTTCAAGAACGAGTCCCTTCGTTCCTTATTAAATCTATCGAACAATTTATTAATCATTAACAATAAAGAAATAACCAGTATATGATTTGATTAGTTAATATTTAAAAAAAAAGGACAACAAAAATAAAATAAAAACAGTCTCAATTCTTACAAACAAACTTATTCTAAATCTAAATCATCGTTATCGTTTATTTTATAGCTTGAGCGATGTGAAAGCTACTTCCTTCACTCTCACACCGCTTCAGCCGCAATGTTTTGAACTACTCATGGGCGACGAGTTCATACGCCAATCCTGCCCAGTTCAAACATTCTCACTCATTCTATCCACATGTCTATGGCCGAGCGATGTGAAAGTTACTTCCTTCACTCTCACACTGCTTCAGCCGCAATGTTTGAACTACTCATGGGCGACGAGTTCATACGCCAATCCTGCCCAGTTCAAACATTCTCACTCAGGCTATCTGTCTATTGCCGAGCGAAGTGAGGCTACTTCCTTCACCATCACTCCGTCATCAGCAGCAGTACTTTGAGCCACTCGTGGGCGGCGAATCCCAACGCCAATCCTGCCCGGCTCAAAGCACCCTCACTTAACTTTAGGCGACGGGCAAGTTCATATGCCAGATGCCTTATCGCTTGTACATCGCAATTCATAATCATTTCATATCATAAATTAATTCAATATAACATAAATTTAATAAATCAGATATCTCATAAAAATTACTCACATTTAAATAACAATTATTCATTTTGATTGCTATCACTCATGCTCATCGTCATTTTCATCGCTGGACGAGCAAGCAGGGGCATTAAAACTCAACCACGGGTAAATTTTATCAATAGCAACAATTGATTCGTATTTTGCCCCTTTTCGAGTCAAAGGGGTGTCTACAACGAGGAATCGATCGTTTGGTAAGACTTTCTTTATCCTGTATGGACCCTGACACTTCACTTCTAACTTTTTAGATTGGCCCGGCGTCGATACTATTGCCCTAGTTATTCTAACAAGATCGCCCTCCTTATAATTCGTGGCCGTTTTCCTGTGTTTGTCATACCGATTCTTGTTTTTCTCCTGATTTCTCTTAATTCGTTCACTCGCTTCAGACCTAATTTCTTCTAAACTTTGATTACTACTCTGCTCTATGTCATCAATTACGTTATTTAATATGCCTTGGCTCGGGTTCGCCACCGTCCTACCTAACAAGAGGTCTGTAGGTGTTTTTCGTGTTACGGCATGGACTGTAGTGTTAAGTCCTAGCTGAATATCTGGCAGAAGTTCGTCCCACGAACTTTTGTTCTTACCGTGAGCCATGGACCCCAGGGATGCCAGGATCGTCCGGTTATACCGTTCGACCTGCCCATTTGCTCTCGGTGTGGCGACAGAATTGAGGATGTGTTTTGCACCAATCGACTGCACGAATATCTTAAACTTTTTGCTTGTAAAACTTGTGCCTCTGTCTGTTATGAGACGCGAGGGAGACCCAAAATAACTAAAGAGAGTTTTCATTGCTTTAATACTCTCTTTGGTTTTCGTACTCCGAACAGGTGTAATGCTGACATATTTTGTAAAGGCATCGACTATCACAAGTATGTAAGTGTAACCTCGCTTACTTCGTGGGAAAGGGCCCAAGTGGTCCGCGTGTAAAGTGTGAAATGGCAACTCTATCTTAGGAATCGGGTGAAGTAATCCCTCTTTGCTTCCCGAAGGTAGTTTATGGTGAGCACACTCAAGGCATGCAGCTACATATTTTTTTATAAACTTTCGCATCTTCGGGAACCAAAAGAGTGATCTAATTCGGTCCAATGTCTTCTCGAAACCAAAGTGACCTACGTCATCATGGTTGGATTTCAAGAGTTGCCACCGCACGCCTTTTGGTACCACCCATCTGGTAACACCCTCACGTAAAGTCCTAAACACTCGTCCATTTTTAATTGTGTATTCTTTATAAATGCCTGCAATCTTAGACGTTTCCGGATCTTCTAGAACATCTTTAATACGTCTAACTTCTTCGTCGGAGGACTGCACCGTAGAAATCCAGTCCTCCGTACTAACCGACATAATGTCTAGAACGTGAATATCGTCAGATGGTACCGACACTGGGCCCCTACTGAGTGCGTCTACATGTGACATCCTTTCACCAGGACGATACTCAATTTCGCAGTCAAATTCTAAAAATTGAATCCACCATCTAGATATGCGGGGTATGAGATCTCTTTTGGTGAAAGTGGAGCGTAACGCGTTGCAGTCGGTGATAATAGTGAACTTAATTCCAATAAGGTATGTGCGGAATTTGTTCAAAGCGCAAACGACTGCAAGAGTCTCCAGTTCGAATGAGTGCAATTTCATCTCATCCGCTGATGTTTGACGACTAAAGTATGCTATTGGCCGCCAGGGGTCAGATTCTTTTCTCTGTAATAAGATGCCTGCAACTCCGAATTTACTTGCATCGGTGTGTAATTGCGTTTCGGCGTTGGGGTTGTACAGTGCTAGGACAGGTCTTTCGGTCAGGAGCTTTTTAATGGATTGAAAAGATTCCGTTTGTGGATCTCCCCAGCTCCAAGGTGTGTCCTTTTTCAAAAGGTTCGTCAAAGGCCTAGCAATTAACGCAAATCCTTTCACGAACCTTCTAAAAAAACTAGCGAGTCCAAGAAACCTCCTGACCTCATGTTGATTTTTGGGAGCAGGGAACCTGGACACTGCTTCAATCTTTTGACTCCCAGGCCTGATGCCATCTTTATCTATCTCGAATCCTAGAAAATCAATTCGTTCTTGGAAGAAATGGCATTTTTCCATCTTGAGAGTAAACCCTGCCTGACGTAGGAGGTCTAGCACTTCTTCGAGGCGTGTTAGTCCTTCTTCGAAATTTCTTGAGGGGATCATAATATCATCCATATATATAACTATATAACCAACTTTGGCCTTACTGAGGACCTTGTGGATCGCTCTCTGGAAAACTGCTGGGGCATTTGCCAGCCCGAAAGGCATACGATTGTACTCGTATTGTCCGTCGGGCGTGACAAATGCAGTTTTCTCTCTAGATTGTTCGGCTATGGCAATTTGATGATAGCCTGAGGCTAAATCAAGTGATGTGAACAATGATTGACCTGAAAGCTGATCCAACAAGTCGTCAATTCTTGGCAGAGGATATTGATCTCTTTTGGTGCGGCTGTTCAGGGCGCGGTAGTCAACGCAGAGACGCTTTTCGCCTGATTTCTTTTTGACTAGGACAATTGGACTAGCGTAAGGGGAATTTGACTCTCGCACTATACCATGGTCGATCATATCACCGACCATGTCCTGAACTAGTTTACGCTCAGAGTAAGGTAGTCGGTACGGCCTATAAACGACAGGGGTGGAATCCTTGAGATGAATTTCCATTTCCGTAACGTTAGTAAACCCTAAGTCGTGCATTCCAGTAGAGAAACAGTCCTTATATTTTTTTAGCAATTCCACGCATTGACGGTTTTGACCTTCCGACAGATGTTTTCCACAATTAGGAGTGACAGAGACGTGATTATTCAAACCATTCGTAATTTTTAAAACATGTAAGTCTGAATTCCCCGATCCTACAAATTGAGCGCGTGTAATTAGGGTGTTCTCCTTGAAGTGCACTGGGTTCGAACCAACATTTTGAACTAATAAATGACATTCAGAATTATGAATTTCGTATTCTCCCGGTAACAGATAGTACTCATGATTCGCGCAGCCCCTAACCGATCCGCCTACATAGATATTTCCGGTACAAGTAACGTTTGACCTTACAGGGGCTGATACCATCTCACCGGCGTCTACTGTAACATCACAAGTGGTATAAAGATGCAATTTAGGATAATCATCTAGTCCTACCCGTTCAAATATTATATCTGTTGGGGTTTTAATAATTTTAAGTGTTGGTCTTTCAGTAAAGCTATGTCCAAGCAACACGTCATAATTAATTAAGTGATCATCTACGATAAACACCTCGACATCCCTTTCCAAAACACCTTGCACATCTATATTCACTAAAGTGCGCCCTAGCGGTAAGTGTGGTACGTTCCCTAGTCCTCTCAAATATGGGCCATTTACGCCTTCCCATTTCAATCCTAATCTTGAAGCATTATTTTCACGAATTAATGTTGCCTCACTACCTAAATCCAATTGGCACACTGTAGCAATTCCGTTAATATTTGTCATAACCTTGTATTTATCGTTACTATTTTCGGTGAAAGAAACCTCAAGGACCTCCTTATCCTTTGACGGATTCTTTTGATCCTTTAATTTAGGACAGTGGTGGCTATCGTGTCCCATAAAATTACAGTTAGTGCACTTGACGATCGGTTTAGGGCACTTGAAGCTGGGGTGACCGACACCCTGACAGTTAAAGCACTTAATTTGGTTTCTCCCGCCACTACTTTTGTTTGACGCCGTATCATCTGTACTCTTTGCCGATGTATTGCTAGGACGCTTATCCTTATTAAAATCCGACTGATTTCTAGTATGATACTTAATGGTCTTAAAAAAATCAAGTACGTCTTCTGGTTTATCAAATTTTGCTGCTTGAGCACCTACGCGAACTCCCCTGTCTTCAACCCCATAAAGTAAACAATCCACTGCTTGCTTTCCAAATATCTTACATCTGTTCAATAAGTTAATTTTCGCAAAATAATAAAGTTCATAAGATTCTCCAGAGCGTACCCGTCTATTAAGCATATCTGTCAAAAGTTCCGCATAATTTTCGGTTGCAGGGAATGATTCCTTTAGCATAGACTTCCATTCAAGCCAAGTATGCTTAATAGAGGGCAGACCCTGGAACCATGTCTTAGCCAGTCCGGTAAGTTTAGGTAGGGCATAGTGAACCGTTTGCTTATCGTTCCAATTATAAATCTCTGAACATTCATCGACTTTATCGAGCCAGATATGAATAGTCTGTTCTTTCGACATAGGGTCGAAGTCTGGAACGACGTTATTCAAAGTTGAACTAGAAAACGATTCACGATTCCCTGCATTAGACTTAAAAAGTTTCAAAAAGAAATCTTCAAACAGGTCCGTAGTCATAAATTTAGTTTTCTTGTTGTCATGTGTTTTATGGGTTTCAAAACTCGGCGTGGGTCGTTTCGCGGGGGTGATTAAGGAACGGTACAGAGTTGGGCTTTTATTGCCAGCATTTGGCTGCTTACGATTGCTCGGCCCAGGCTCAGGCGTCTCGAAACGCCTACGTGATCTGTTCCGTTCCGTTAGTCTCTCTCGTTCTTTGCGTACCTGGTTTTCAAGGGTCCTTAGTTTTTCCCTCTCCCTGGACAGCTCACTTTCCTGCTCGAGTAGCGTTCGCGTGCTGCTTATGCTTCGGCTTCTCAGCTGATGATGCGTTGCGCTGCTGTGCCGATGGTCACGAGCTGGACTGCGTCTTCGAGATTCCTGCGTTCGTTGTTGGCCGTCACCACGGCCATTGCGACTGCGGCTACGACTGCGCCTCTCGACTTCCCCTAGGCCTCGATTCTGACCACGAGATGATTCACTATGCATCCTCTGTCTTTCGTAGTTGCAAGGGTTGCTGGTGCGTCGATAATCCGCTTTGGATTCTTTGTCGCTCATTTTTCTGGAACTCAGAACATTTTGTTAATGTATTGTGTACAAATCTTGCAATACACACTGTCACTGAATTTAAATTTTAACGTAGGTATTTCAGTATTATTTTATAACTATTTGTTGATCTAAGTCTGTCATAAAATTATTGAATTTTATTTATTTCATTTTAATATTCATCATTCATTCATATTTATGGGATATGGGTTTTTTTTTTTTTTTTTTTAATCTGTATTCATCACAAAATTGGCAACACATTTTGAGGTTTTTTGTTTATTTCTAGTAATTTTGTTCACTATATTTCTCTTTTAAATTTGTATTTCTACTCCTATTATTAGTATAATAGGAGTAGAAAGACACGACACGAAAATAGTTAAACAATTTTTTTTTTATCGGCGTTCGAGCTCGTGGGGTGGATCACCACAAAACAAAATGTCTCGCGAATCCCACTTCTGAGATGTAATCGTACCTCAGAAGGGAATCATAGAATTGAAACAACGAATAAATCAACGCAATAACAATATTTATTATAAATTATTCAGCCTAGTTCAGTACATAGGTATCACACTATTTTACTAACCTTAAGACTTGTCACTCCGGTGCCTCGTTCAAGACTGACTCGTGTCGGTGACTTATTCAACTGACATTGAAGTCAATGTCAAAAATAATTTAATAACTGACGGTGACACTGACACTTCGGAAGGATTTAAAAATGACACAACGTAACTCGACTATAACAAGCTTATCCACGAACTGTTTACTAATATAAATCTACCCTCACATAGATAAGTATTGTTACATATGTGACGGGGTTGTCATGTGACGGAGGGGTAAAAATTTGATGCAAAGTCGATAACATTTAAAAGTTAACATAGAATACATAATTTACACGTTGGCAATAAAATATTTCTTATTACATAAGAGTAGACAACGAAAAGTAACAATGATCATTATATTTTGAATCAATAACTTACGTGACGAAGTGGTAGCCGAATAAACACACGCACCTCCTATCACAGCTTTCGGTCGGTTGACGCGCTGTCTCTCGATCTCAGAGGGGAAAGCATACCATGGGGAGAAGTGGGTTTAAACCTCAAATCGCAGGCCACAAAGTCGAGCGGCACAAACGCGTATTTCGAAGGACAACCCACGTGACAGAATTTACAAAATAAAACAACAGGTACTAGGAGACAAGTATTTGAGATTTTTTAAATATTTTATTAAAAGTGATAAAAAATAATGGTCGCTATTACATGAGAGGTAATATATTTAGGAGTTATAAGATATTTTTACGTTTTGTGTCATCATATATTTTTTTTGTAATATTATGGATTATACGCAAGCCGAGGTAGCGGGAGACACTGTTATTTTGTATGAAATACACTTCTGTCACGGGGATTTACAACTCTGAAACGTACTTTTTACAATGAAATTATTCAATACACATGTTATTTAATCGTGCTCAGCAATTAAGTGTATAGTACAGTGCTTGTTGAAATACAATTAAGAAAAAACTATGGTAATTCCCTTGTTTTTTTTTTCACTGACTGGTGGAGACACCTTTTTGTAGGTTAAAAAGAAGAACGACCCAGTTACTTGTTATTTTAATATTATTTTAGTTCTGGTTTTGTGTGGAGGAAAATTGCATTTTCATTTTCATTGCATTGAATATTTGAACGTGTAAAAAAAACGAACTGGCCAGTGTTTTAAATAGAGAAAATTTTGTCACAAAATATTCTCAGTGCCTTGGGTAGGTACTTGGGACTACAGAGTTGAAGGGTTGGAGCTGTCACACTTACGCGATAACGATAAGTGGGTATTCAGAGTTATGCTAGAAGAGGTGAGCCTAATGCTCTTTATCGGACACAATTCCAAACTATTGCAGGTCATTTTTGGTTTGGGGATAGAACCCTAAAATATTTGCTAAGACCAGTGAATCGTAGGTTTATCGGTAAAAGTAGTTCAAATATGTTACATTTTTATCAGTTATTTTAGAATGGTATAGAAAGAACGATGTTTATAATTTGTTAGCGTAAGCGCATTGCATATGCAATGTTATGTTGCATATGCAAGCGAAGGAAGACTTCGTGAGAAAACCAAAACGAGATATTTCTTGACGACATGTAAAGCTAAGTCAGAGGCCCATGGGCGGATAAAAACTCTCGACATGACACCAGGTTAGGCGCTAACCACACGATGAAAAGAAACGCATTTAATGAGTAAGCGAGCCTAAATGTTTTGAAGTAAATTTGGTTAGCACGTCATAATTATTCAGAAGTTTACCGGGTTGACAAAGTGATGATGATTTTTATTATAATATATTATACATTTATAAATTAAAATAACCTAATCAAACTTAACAATAAACTTAAAAAATGGCGTCAAAATACTCCTCCTCCACGCTCTTAACTGGTCATGTCCCAAAGAGACTGGCGGCGTTGCCACGTTGCATGGCAACGCTAAGCCTCTGGCCAAGGTAAAAGCCAGCCCTTGGGTCACGGGAAGTGTCAACTAAGCGTTTTGAAATTTCCTTGAAAAGGCTGTGAGCACTCGAACCCCGTCCACGGGCCTAGAGTTTCAACCCCAAACAGCTCGAAATTATAGTTACCAATAAGGTAACAGGTAGGTAGGGTAGGTTATATTTACGCCGCTTGAGGTTCTCTGCTGCCGCAGCGGTAGCCCCAGCACAGCACGATGAGCTAGGAAAATGGGATGGCGCAAGAGTATCGACACATGTTGCGTCCCACCCTAAAAGCTTACCCATCTTCCATGGAAACAAAGATTTTTATTATCATCAAAGTTCTGTGTACTTCAAGAGAAATTTCTGTGAAGGACGAATAATTGCCATTTCTCACATACTTTCTAAATAAAAACTCACTCGCCGTTTTCTTGGAAGAATTATCAACGACTCGCTTTTATGCAGGCGGGCCTCGTTGACAAATTACTTTGACAATTTTCTCTGTGAAGTTCCCTTTGATGTAATAATTTGTTCTAAAAATCAATTATCGAAGCACATCATAATCTTTTGTTTGAGCACCTGTAAGATGTTTTTAAGAATGTTTCTGTTTGAGTGTTTGAGTCAATTCAGTGGAACCGTTGACGTTATTCAGTGTTGATGTCATCTTTTTAGATGGAGATAGTCTTTTAATTTTTAGGGTATTTAATATCGGTTTGTTTGTTATGTGCGTCTAAGCGATCTTTAAAAAATATTAACGTTGCTTTTTACTTCTCTAAAAACTAGTTAATTTCTTACTTTGCAACCAATTTTGAGTTTAAATCAGTCTTCGTATCTTGCCATATATGCAATCAATTTGATAGTTGTGCAATGTTAATTCTAGGTCTTCGGAGTAGTGGGAACCCAAATCTACCTAAAGATAGCCAAAAATGTAGTCTTTATTTTCCTACGTCTAACGATTCAAAAAATTAAAGCACTGCCTGTTGACGTAATTTCTAAAATCGTATATTTATAAATAGCAATTCAAGTGTTAAAAATTGCGTAGTTTAAAACAATAGGAACTGATTGCATTCGTTTCGCCGTTTTGTTTTAAAACAAGTTGGCTTTTGTCTTTAGACTAAAAATATTTTTTGCTGTTTCAATGGTGCCTATTTCTGTTGGACGACGTTAGTGCTTGCTCAGCATCTTTACCGAAGCATCAACTACTTAGCTTTTTCGAGCCTAACTGGATCCAGAGCTGAATACCAGTATGTTACATGGAGCGACTGGCTATCTGAACTCCACGGCCTAGTTAGTACTGACTACAACGATATTTCTTGGTAAGACTGGTGGTCGGACTACCTGTAAAAATTGTCAAATATCTACAAATAACGGCCGAGACCAACGGCTTAATGTGCTTTCCGAGACACGGAGGAATCTTTCTATTTAGTGATTTGTCTAGTTTGCTCTTCGGTGGCCTTTATCATTTTTAATGCAAGAAGTTTATACATCTCCAGTTAATCCTAGTGTTCTTGCAAAGCAGACCATTCGAAAGGCAATTTGAAACAACTGTTGCACATTTAGAGCTTCAATCTGATCCGTTATCAAATTGCACTGGAGATTTGGCGTAAAATTGAGATGTCTGCAAACATTTACGATTGCCTTCTGAAACATAAAAAAAGCTTATTTTTCTGCCTCCATTTTAAGAAGAAAGAAATAGTTATCTATGCAATTTGGCGATAACATTGATGGCATTTCAAATTCAGCATTGTTTTAGGTTGCATTACGGTTAAAAATAAAGACAATTTGGTATGTAGGGTGCGAATCAGGCCCGACGATCTGAAATAGATTTTTATACATAATTTTATTACCTGATGATTATTCGGTCTGCTGGCTTGAATATCTAAAGCGAATATATAAAGATTGACGGGCTGATATGAAGCGGACTGAGGACTGTTTAGGAAATCAGCGCTGAAGGTTGTTGAACTGATCCTTTAAGAATTTAGTCTTCTTTTGCTATTGCTCCTGACTGAGCACCGCGAATTAAAAGTGTGGCGACTCTGTCTCACGTACTCATCCCTTTCATAGTTATTAAGAATGTAATATTTTTCGAAAGACTAAATGGCAGGAGAAGCAATCTACGCTTAACTGTGTCCTGGGGGGCCCTCTCCTGATACCTTGTTGGTGTTCACCTTCTTCTTCTCTTTCGCGACTCATCCACCTCCTCATCTTCTGATTCTGAATCGTCATGTCGTCGTCTTCGGCTGACTGGGTAGCCCAGTTCTTGCAATTTCTTTTTCGTGTCTTCAGACAACTCGCCCAGCTCCGCCGATGCTGTCTTCCTGACATACTTATCTATAAGAACCGTATGCCTAGACATACATGAGATTGAGAGATCTGGAAATTATCCCCAATTATTTTGTAGGCTTTGGCATAAGCTATTGCAGCGTAGTACAAGTCGGGGAAGTGAGCATGGTGGAGTTCTTGGTGAGCATTAATGTCCTTTACCCTGCTGTATGCAAGCTGAGGATCTGTAGCGACCGCCGCATCCCACTTGGACTTGAGATCTATCGCCTGATCCAATACGGCAGGTATTTCCAATGCGCGACAGTGCGACTTCACAAATTGGTCCATGTATTGGACCGCTTTCAGTGAAGAGTACTCCCACACGAGCCTAATTTGTGATAAGACGGCTCCTTCTGCTCCTGTCTTGTCTAAAGCTAGGAGACGGGTCACTATCTCTACACGCAACTCCTCCCGCCCGGTCACTATCTGTGATCAGTGTGTATCAGAATCCCGGACCACGACTCCTGTGGCACCAAGTCCTGTACCTAATGCTGCCGGTAGTCAAGCTATGTTATGTGAACTTTTACATAATGCTTGGTTGACGGCTTCGTTAAGGGTCTTGTTACACCCGGTATAGTATATTCTATCTATCTATGATTCGGTCTTTACGTTTTATTTCGGGTTAGAACTGACCGCACTTTCTCGTTGAATCTAAAAATAATCCTAGTCTGGGAATAATCAGCCGTATTTTTAGACTTAGAACGTATAGTAAACAAAAGAATAGTTTGACGTTTGTATTTTGCAAAACATTCGATGGAACATCTGTTGAATTGTCTATCAAACATTTGTACGATTTTCTTTAACAGACAGGAAAGCTTTTTCCATTCTCTTTTTGAGTTAATCTTTTGTGACAGTGGGTTCTGAATGTTGCTTTGCGTCACTTATTATATTACTTGTAACCTGTTGAGAACTTTATTCGTAAAAAAAGTGCCATCTTATACTGTTTTTTCATGCAGTCTTATCTAAATTCATAGCTCATCGTTTCAAATATCTAGACTCAAACGTAGAATTTATTCAACACCTTCAATTTTATTTTCAAATTTAGCTCTACCTGAATCCTATTGTTGATCAATAGCCCTATCAAATTGAATGGCAACATAATCTTTTATATCTATCTCTATACGTACGCGAATCGGTTACGCCCGAAAAACAAATGTTAGGATATTCGTTCCGAGTTTTTAGGAGCTGAATTTTATTGGTCCCAATTATTTTTAGCTAATTGTGGGGCTGGGTTGAAAAGATTATGGCATAATAGCAGGGCAGTGCAAAAAAAGGGCATGACTGAAGTTTAATTTTAATTTGGACACGGCTCAGTTCACTTAATTTAAAAAGGATCTATACCTACACATACCTACTACCTATAATGTTCGGGACCCCCATTTTGTGTTTTGTTTTTTTTTTCTGGTTTGTCCTGATTTTTGCTGGAGTACTTAAACCCTTTTATTTTATGTGATCTCGCATTGTATAGGATTTCCGTACAATGCGAGGTCAGCTTATACTGGAAATGTATAGCATAATGTGTAGCCGTGTGTACTAGTGATGATTCATTATCAGTGCAACATTTTTATTTTTTAATAAATCCTGCTGTAATCGGTTCTCCTCCTTCGTTTAGCATGAGTCAAATGTTTTCTGATTATTTTTTCTGTTGTTCTAAAATTACCGTATGTTGTCGCACGTCTGGTAAATACGTGATTTAAGGGAGTGTCAATTTGTAGTACCAGAAGCCCACGTGTAAATGGTTTTTTCATTAAAAAATCTCTTTTATCAGATTCACATTTCCAGTTTTCTTTTATGTCAATGCTATGTGCCGTAAAAACATGTTGTTTTAATTGAAAACGAAATCATTGCAAATACGACTAAACGCCTTTGGTTACAATTATCACATAAGATTTAGAGAAGCTTCTTGATCTCATCGTCAGCAAACTTTCTCTGATGATGAAAATGTTGCATAGAATCTACTACCAACTTTTTTCCAAAGGGCTTTATTTCGAATGGTTCATAATCTAGCACGCAGACCCGATGCGGATCAGTGCATATCACGTCATGTCTTCGAATTTTCTGTTCTTGGATAAACAGTGACTGTATAATTTTAACGAAGTGCATGCCAATATAGTAGGTTCAAATTTACTACTTACAACACATTCCTAAGTCAATGGGCAATGCGCAAGTTTTTTTTTTGGTGAATAATATAGTAATTACATTAGTTTACAAATTTTACTTTTTTTTTGTAAACCCTGCAAGTTTTTTTTTATGTTACTAAAACCAGATGTTACGGTTTTTTTTCTGAATTATTGTTAACAATAATTAAGAACTTTTAGCTGGGCTATCAAATTCGTGTAAACTAGTGCTACTATTTCGTTAATCTGCTCCATCTTTACCCTATACAGCGTGTAACAGAAAGGGTAAAAAAATAATCAGCTGTCCTATACAAAATTTCAATACCTACTCGACCCAAATGTATGGGGCAGCTGATTATTTTTTTACGATTTCGATGGTGGTCCCATAGAGAAAGTTGTTCAGTTTGATGGTCCGTATCACAGTATTCCATATGATTATACCCTTTCTATTACACGCTGTATATATTTTTATTTTTTCTCGGCCTCTGATTATTTTTATCGTTCGCAATATTTTTCCCATTGCATCGAGTGTTTACGTTGGTACGTCGAGGCAGAGTTGAAGGTTAGAGTTCGACGCTCGTGGTCAATGGTACCCGGTGGGCGCGATGTCTGCGCCGCTTAACCGTAATGGGATTAGCAGAGTGTGTGCCGGTTGGAAATGTTTTCAAACTTATGTTGTGTGTTAAGTCTTTATTCAAGGGTGTTTTGAATAAGTTTTTCTTTATCGTAGCGTGTTTGATGTGGATGTATTTGTTGTTTTTTTTTAGTTTCTGTATATGCGATAAACTCTTTTTTCGTAGCCTGTGTCCAGTTTTTGAGACCTTAATGGACTTTTTGGTTTGGAAAAGCCTGAATATAAGGCGCACTACTTGATTTTCATCGCGCTGCTCAGAGCCGAATATCAAAACCAATAAATATTTATTAAAACTAAGCTGGGAATCATCACTTTTTGAACGTCAAAAAATACATAAGGTAAGGTCGTCAGTTGAAAAGAAGAAGTAGTAGACCAAACTTCCCAGCAACAAGCTTTAAAGTCAAGCACTTCAAGTTTATTAAAGCATGCATTTAGGCGTCATTCAGCGTCAGTGAAAACGGGACATAGATTCTTAAGTAGATTTAATGAGAAGTTGTCCATAGCTTATCTGTCAAAGTAATAAACATTTCTCCGAGACGTCTTTAACGACTTCTCCTATGATAAGCAGTTGATATCATTCTGTATCAGCTGTTTTTACTTCACATGTCAACACACAGCTTTTTACGACTTTATTATCATCTAATTTGTTTTTACCAATGTTGGCCTATCGTTATTAAAAGAACATTAAGATTGGATTGAATGACTTGTTGGTCGGGTCGTCACAAGTAGCTGCTGACTAGTCCTAGGTTCGAATCTTAAGGGTAGAACAGTTTTACTATCAAGAAATTGTTCAGTCGCAGCCTGGAGTCTGAATTTGTGCTCGGTTTTTGGTAATAGGCTCATTCCTAAGTGCTTCCATGGTACTAACAGACTATTAGCGATATTTGTGTATTCTGACACTCCTATCTACCTACCTCCCAATAGAGGGAAAGTGGTTGAATCTTTCTAGAAGTTCTTGAAAGTGGTTTTTCTTGACGCAATACTGGTGTGATGCCAATAAGTATCATAATTACCATCGGCAGCCTTGTTCCACGCACTGATGAGTGTAGGCCTCGTCCCTTCAACGGCATGCTCCAGGGGAGTATCAGTCTGCGCGAGTCTCCACCAGGTCTGACCCATGATCTTCTGAATGTCATACAACCCGGCTGGCTGTTAGTCTGGGTAACCTATCAGCAGGGGCTGCTAACACCACGTCTTGCCAATTTTCCTCCGGTCTATTCGTCAGCATGATGTTCTAGAACACACAGCATCATTTGATGCATCAGTAACATTTCTATTAGCTCATCCGAACAAGATGAATGTTCGGGTTCGCAACAGTTCAACCGGGATTTGAACCCACGACCTTCTGACCGGGACTCGGTGTTGTTAGTTTAATAATAGTCTATTTATACTTGGTCAAACAAAGTGAGAATGTGTGGGTATTAAGACTGCATTTAACTGCATGATAAGAGTAAATCATCACGCCTGTTTGTCCCCCTACGAGGTTAGCAGAGACTTGTTTTAATTTCGTCAGTCATGTTTATTACATACCTTTTTTCTTTTTACGAATCCACTATAATCAGAAGCACTGCAAAGTAGAGGACTAAAAGAGAAAATTGTGAGTACCGAACCATCGTGATAATCCGCGGTGGTTTTATTTTAATATTACAACCATCTCGCTAGACAGAAAGCAGAACTGTCCTTGTGCAGTGTGGCAACACTTTTACAATAAGCTGGCCTAGTGTAGTATGGAATCATAGCAGAACAGGAGACCAGCCAATACTGGTTGTGTCACCGCTGACATGTCGTGCAGCTTACCGAACATTATCTTCCTTTATTTATTTTTTCAATATGTTCAAAAACACTTTACGGATGGCAAAATGGAGGATATGTTTGCAATGTATTTACGTGACATCCCACAAGTTCCGCACGACAAGCCCGGCACTCAACATTTTCCTTCATTCCAAAAATATGTGCTTTTCCGTGTACATAAAAAAACTCGCTCAATTAACCTGTCGATGGTAACATGGTAAGAGTCCTGGCAACGACACGGTACACTAAAAACGTGATGTTTACGACGCATCTACGTAACCGTCATTTTTGAACCCCAATGTACTACATCGAGCAATTTATTTCCCACGAAAAACGGGAAATTGAGATTTTTATGTGGAGATATTTATAAAAAAATGTGTATTCGTTTGACGAACGCATTCGCCTTTTGCGGTTGAGTTAGGTAAGAACGCGAACATATTTTTGGGGTGAAATCTTGATAAGACGTCACTAATATTTCTTTGCTGAATCGGGAATGAAGGAGAAATGGGGACGGCTTCAAGGTAAACATTTTGATTCCTGATTGCGAAACTGAGATATTTCAGGTGTCCATATTTTATGGAGTAGGAAAAACAACGTTGTGCTTATTATTCTAATTTTTTTAAAGACATCTTTATATTAAGGTTTAACGACTTAAAATCACCAGATACGTTAGTAGTAGAACATATTTTCTTTATTTATAAAAAGGTCGCGCTATGACATTTAGTTTGTCTGTGGTCGAGTCAAATCCATCGTACATTAAAGTTCGCTTTACTTGTTAGGAATTGATATTGTAAATATAGCATTAAATGACGTTTCTTTTATTACAGAGAAACTTAATTGTGTTTTATTGACGGTATCACGAAACAAATACCAGTAAATGCGTTTGTATTCAATCCAGAGACACAGCTTTTCCGCCTCTACTCGTAAGAGTTTTGCACCAATCTCAGTGTTTGGCACACACAAATACCAAGTCTGTGAATTCTATGACATACAGACCTACATTAAATAGATGATACTATTTACATCCTTATCAAACAAGAGCTACCTGAATTAAAAGCAAAGGAAGCCGCCAGGCAAAGTTAGTATCTGCATATACATCCTCATTTATACATAAACCCTTCTGGTTGTTCCCCCAAATAGCCACAGTTATTACAAGCCGGTAAGTCTCCCCTAACTTTGGACTTTACCAAATTACAAGCGTTTAAAATTCAGGAGTTTTGCTCGCTAATCTCTTACTAGTTCGCACCAACCGCGTCCGATGTACAAATATTTACAGGGACGACCCAGCTGAGGTCAATTTTCCTGCTACCCGCAACTGAAACATTAGAAAAACCACTAGAATGATGCAGCAAAATCAATGTTACGATCCCAATGTTAGAGTTGAAATCACAGTGACGATGCAACAATCGTAAGATTGAAGACGGGTGCAATATAATCTACGAAATCGAATTTTAAATTTAGATTGCTAAAGTTCATTTTGGGTTGGTAGCATCGTAAAAATCTTTGCTAATCCAAAATGTTGTAGGATGGATCTACATGCCAAGTGATTCTGGACTGTACGTTCTCGTTTCAGGGTGTGTTTTGCAGTGTTTTTCATGAGATACAAGTGCAGTGCACTTTGCCTGCGGTTCAGTGATGCACCTCAGAGCACGAGACTGATTTATGGTTATAATAAATATATGGGTGTTTAATGTTCAAGATTATCTATAGTGAGTAATAAAAGACGGTGTTTGTGAGTAAAATCTGTATGCTAATGTGAATTTTATGTCTAATATTATTTTGCTCGGAAGTTGGAAAAAAAATATGTGACATTGTCGCGATTTTGACTTTAAGAGCTGGCCTTGAGGTCTTTAAACATAATTGCTTATTTGAATTACAAGGCCTTGGTTTTACCTAATTTTTAATAAGGTCAATAAACTGCCGTTTACGTCTCAGATTTTTAGGTACTTAGGTATTTTTAAATTCGTTGGTGCGTACGAAATTCTGCCATTGGATAACTTTAACGTCATTTTGTTTACATTTAGAAATTGCAAATTTCTCCCTATTTCATGGGACTTCAGGAAAGATTTCGAAATGTATATGTATTATGTATGTATCAACTAAAAACCTCTGCCGGCCCCTTCGCGAAACATAGGTGTAAACAAACCCTTGCTTTAACAATCTTCTATTAAATCAAAATTGTCGTCTAGAGCCTATTTTAGACAAGAATATGTCCATAAAAAAACTGGTGTTTTTCATGGATATAAGCTGGATTGAACGATAAGTGTAGTAAGTCTCTAAGGCTACAATTTCTTCTTACAAAGGAGTAAGTAGAAAATAGTGGTCTGGAAATTTCCCTTATAAGAATATTATTTCCCGCGTCCGACGTCATGTTTCGAAACCTATGTATATCAAGTCTAATATAATACATACGGCCGTAATTTATATTGGCTGATGTACGTAAACAGAGTGTGTTTATTTTATTTAGCAATGGTTTACATTACCAGTGCATGTGATTTCAAAATCACCTTGGATGCAACGAGATGTGTGCCGGGTTCGTTCAACATCTTGTTTGGTTTTCGATGCTAATATTACTGGTTTCTGTATAAAATGACTGGTGAATTTTGTAGTGATACAGATTATGCAGCGGATGAATAGGTTATTAATAAAACTTAGACTGACACTTACGGGATATCTTCGTGATTGTTCGTTAATTTGAGCTCCCCCCACCCCCCGCTCCCGCGATCATGGCGCTTGCAACAGCTTCAAAATATCGGGAGCTCAAAATAATGAACAATGACGGAAGATATCCCGTAAGTTGCAGTACAAGTTTATTTGTGAACCGTGACAGCTTAAAACAGTGTTAGGTTATTAATAATTTTGCTTTTCTTTGATGGGGTTTTGCTGGTTAGAAGATGAGTGTACAAAAGACTGTTGAATTCTGTTATAAAGCCTTGCAATATATAGCAATTTGTATAAATCGATTGCGATATGAATGTAAGTGTTGCTATCCTTTTTTTTTCGGATGAGAAATCATCAAATAACTTCTCCCGCTCTGGGCTGAGCAGGAGGGAGTGTCTTTTACTAACTAAAACCCATCCATGTTCCTTCATCACCCTTTGTGTTCCGAGGCCACGGTATCTCTTTAGAACAGTCCCGCAGCCCCGGCAGGCATCGGCCCTTGCAGACCCCTTCCTATTGCTGACTCTCTTTGAGGCGCGCGTGGAACACGAACGCGCCGTCGACACGGCCTGTCGTCATAAGACGGACGGACGGCGAGCTAGCCCATAGCTCACCGTCCACAGGCCCGCGAAGTGTTGCTATCCTTATGTTTTTTTTTTTACAGTTCATCATTTGACTATTGTCTATGAAGTAACTTATTCTTGAGTTTTGAAGATGTTGTTTAGGTAATAGCTAGGTAATAGGTAGTAATTGATTACGTATAAAGTCATTTCCTATAGAGATGGAAAAATTGCTAGACTGAATATTCCAATCGGTAAACACAAAATTGCTAGCTGTTAGGCACTGCTTATTTTCACAGCCTTGGATAAAACCAGCAAGGACCAAGTAGTGAAAATGCCCCAGAAATCAGCCCGTATCAGCAGAGATAGCTATAAAAGTTATTTTTGCCACACATTTGCGCGAAAATGTGTTGTTTATATGTAAGGACGTCCGGGTCAAAAGCCGAACTGTTTTACTCGAACTGTTATTATTGAAATATGCCCAAATTTACCACCGGGGAATATTTATACTTTTATAGGCACTTCAAAAATGCAGGGAGGAATGCACTGGAAAGAGTGCGTACCTCTGGATTTTTTGGGCTCTGATGGACGCCAAAGCTTCAAATTCGCTTTGTTGATTCACTTCTCATACAAAGTGATACCTAAATTAATGCCTAAAGCCGACTTTCCCCAACACAAAGTGATACCTAAATGAATGCCTAAGGGCCATTTTCACCAACCCAAAGTGATACCTAAATGAATGCCTAAGGGCCGTTTTCACTAACATAAAGTGATACCTAAATGAATGCCTATGACCCGCTTTCACCAACACAAAGTGATACCTAAATGAATGCCTAAGGGCCGTTTTCACCAACATAAAGTGATACCTAAATGAATGCCTATGACCCGCTTTCACCAACTTTCACACGCTTTCACAAAGTGATACCTAAATGAATGCCTAAGGTCCGCTTTCACCAACACAAAGTGATACCTAAATGAATGCCTAAGGGCCGTTTTCACCAAGTAATACTGAAATTAATGCCGAAGGCCCGTGTTCACCAACACAAAGTGATACCTAAAATTAATGCTAACATAATTTTTACAATATCGTCGAGCTAAGCAATATCTAGTTAGTAATGTCAAATATGAACGAAGGGATCCCTAAGCAACTACCGCTACACAAATTGTTTCTCAGTAGTTTTTTGCTCTACCGCATTCGTCTGTACTTTTTTGGCGTAACTCTATCAAAAAAGAACTACCCTCCGGCGCATCTAATTTGAAAAATATGATGAATTTAAGAAATGTCGACAGGAAACCAACCCCAAGAGTAGCTGAAACTTTTTTTTTTTACACTACGCGTCTTCTACTTGCATTAAGTTGTGAAAATATGTATAAGTCGATCCCCATAACCTGAGAATCTTCAGATCGAGAGTCAATGGGCGGTGGTAAGAGTACCTACACTATCGTCGACTACACCATAATTGACCACCAGGAGAGATAAAAAACTGTTTGACCTGTAGTACTAGACGATGATAAGATTGAATCTATTCAAGTCCTTTAACAATCAAGAGCTTCTTTACAAAAACATAAAAGGCAGTTGCGGTTTCTTTTGAAAACTAACAAATATCATTTCACCACTTTCTTTCCCAGAATTACTAAACTACACTGCAACATTCATACGATTTTCAATAGAATAAAAAATCATTCAACTCCCAGAACATGATACACAGTTTTCCTCGTAATCTTCCATCTAAACTCGCGAGAATTAATAATGCTACAAAAAAAAAATGGCTCAATATTTATCATTTCCAGTGAGCCGAAATCTGTTCGTCCGTCTGACCGGAAGTTCGTCATTATCGGACGGATTCTTGCTCTCTGGTACGGAGCCAAGTTCACGGCTGTTCACGTAATTCCGAAAAAAAACAGCACTTGATTTTTTTTGGCAAATTGTTATGAAAATCGTCTAGCGTTTGTTTTGACTTTTGTATCTGCTTTAACGTATGACAGTATGAGCACATTCATTCGTACTTGGAAGATGTAATAGATTTTTTTCTGCACTGTTTCTATGTACTACGGTGACAGTCTTTAGTCTCATTACCATTGATCATGAGAGTGATCGGACTTAAAGAGTGTGAGAAGAGAGAGTGCATTGATGGCCAGTCAGAAAAGGGTCAGCAGGACTATTAATACTTTTAACTTTGTATCTAGCCACTGCTGATAGAGAGCAGTGGTGGCCGAGAGCAGCGTGGCCCGGTGGTGGCGGCCCCGACTTAGGAACAGTAAGTCGTGGGTTCGAAAACAGGCAGGCGCATTACTTTGTGAAATTTATTTCATCACCACTGCTCTCAAAAAAAATGAAGGAAAACATCGTGAGGAAACCGGCATGTACTAGAACCAAAAATTCGAAGACATGTGACATCTACCAACCCGGACTGGGCCCGCGTGGTGGATGCGTTCTCTCTCATAGAGAGAACGCCGAGTGTCCCAGCAGTGGGAACATTAAAGGCTGATTATGCTTATCCCACTGCTGATCAACATACTATAATACTACCTGATCTGCAGCGATATCCATTGAATAGCTTTGAGTCAATATCGAATCTACCGCGGCACGAGAAAAGACATTGGTTCATTAAATGTTGTCAAAATCAAAAATCAAAATCAAAGCATTTATTTCAAGTAGGCCAGTTACAGGCACTTTTGAACTGTCGAAACAAAGATAACAATGAAATGTAGCTACAGTCCCAGTCACAAGGCATAAAAACTGTGAAAGTACTGTAGTTGCCCATTCCCTAGCGTAGATCTCTATGGAGAAGAACGGGCAAGAAACTCCATAGACACTCTTTTAAATCAGCATATTGTTACAAAACCTTGGTTACATCATTCATATTGAGATGGTACATTATGTGAGAACGATGTAGCAAGATGTGCACGTTAAAAGTGTCCATAGTAAACACAAAAAAGACAATTAAAATAATTAATTCAAATAAGCCGTGGCAACTAAGAGATGACCAGTCACAACTGACAGCGCCCGTTCACGAACATGACGCATGGATCAGCACCATTCAACTCAACCATTTTGAAGGGAACTAAATGATCCGACACACGCGCCACCATCAGCGAGACATTGAGTACATCATCTTATCTATTTACATTATTTATATCAATAAATATCTACTATGTATTCGGCCAAGCCATAGAACTCTAAATTAGCTTCCTTATTACAATCACTGTAACATATTAACTACTTTATTACCTAATGATTAATACCTAGTAGGTAGAAGTCACTCATTCGATCTGCATACCTAAATACTTGCCAGCGACAGTTGGATGGGTGCCCGATTATAAATGAGGAAAATACCTGAGCGGAATATGTACTCTGTGCATACTATTATTGTGAAATTTTGAGGAGAAAAAATCACGTACAAAATTATTTTAAAAAAATTGGTACGATGTTACTCAATTGGTCGATTGGCCATTTGATCTATCTCCCGGATTCCAAAAATCCTCCTCTTTAATGTAATCTGTTGTGAAAGAACTTTTAGTAATATTGTTGTTATTGGGTTATCCTAACTCTAGATGAACCTACAACAAACACTGGATTTGATAACAAAAAAGTCTTCAATCACTAGAATTGAGCTAAGATCTTTTCAATAAGTTTTCAGGTAAATTAAGTTGTGATTTATGAGTATTTAAATATTATCATATTGCTTACTATCATGTCTAACATACGAAATTAAGCCAAGATCCGACCATTCACTAATAAAAATATATAAACCCAGTGTTTCTAGCTAGATAAATCTGAATGATCGCCAAATCCTGGACTTTGTTATCCTAAGATAAATTATAGAAACGATAAAAAAACATAATGGATAAGTCAATAATCCTCCCTCTACTCTGTCAACTAGTCTATTCGGTCCAAGCGTAATATTTCTACTTTCTCAGTCGTAAAATAAATCATATTACAAAACAGGACACCGGAATTGAATGTCATAAAGTTTATATGTATCCCTTTGTGAGTTGAGTGTTGACTAATCTGTCTGTATGTTGCTGTAAGAGAGAGGGAGAAGATAATACGATATAGTATAGGTACTCACTGCAGATTTTATAAGATAAAGCTATCATAAATAATTTCCAAAATCTTGTTAAAGCTAATCAGGGGTTATGACGATGGTTCCCATTCCATTTCTATGTAGGTAGGGTCTCAGTCCCTTTCGACCAGTGAAGATATCGATTCGAACACAGCAGTGATTATACAAACAAATGGTTGCAAAAACTTCTATAAGGTGTATTTAGAATATAAGCGACAAGATGTTCAGATCGTTTTTTCTGCTCACCCGACCATAGTTAAATAGCGTGACTATATTCTACGAGATTCTATTCTAAAAGAAAATTTTCTCTGCCCAAAATTGATAACAGTGCCATCTATCGATTTTGCTTGATACTAGAACGAACCTTGACCGAGTAGTGGGGGTCGTTAACCCGTGATGCGTGACGCAATAACCTGAAAAGTGCGCAGGAGTCTACGAATGTTTTGGCAATAAAAATAATGGTCTGTGGTTACGCTAATGTTAATTTTATCATATCGATACCTTTAGGCTCAAAGGGCGTAACCGCCATTTTGGCCAAAATGAGATTTTAATGCAGTCATACTTAGTTTTTCGCCCTCTTTCGATTGGTATATTTAAAATGTCGATATTCGCAAAAAAGTGGCTTATACAGCCATAACTTTTAGGTCGCTAAACATTGATTTTCTCTAAATTTGGGCCGTAAATGAAATATATTTCATTTTTCATTGGCGCACCCGTCGTAACAGATAAACAAAATTAAAAACTTGGAAGTATATCCGGTGATCTGTCTCTTTTGGCGTTTACGCCACTAGCTATTTAAGAATTTTTGTTCGTACTTGTCTTATACAACCAGAGATTTTATCAAGTTTGGTGGTTACGTCCCCGAAATAAACTAAAACATTTAAAATTTGACTTATACGCCCTATTAAAATAACACTCCCCATTGCGAAAGCATGTTGTTATACCTACTATTCACAAAAATATTCTGTGTACAATTTTACTCTTTACGAGTAACACAATGCTTTTTGCTTCACCTGGGGTGAGTGTGATGGCAAACGTGGTAGCAATGAAATTGCTAGCTGCCTAATAAAATATCTTGTTGAAATTGATAGAAGAGGTGTGAACAACCTTTTATTGTACTGTGACTACGCAGTGGCCAAAATAAAAATAAAACAGTGTTGGCTGTCTTCAATCACTTTTTAAAAATTTCTATAAATTTGGAAGTCATACAAAAGTTTATCACTTTTTACTCCCCGGACCTACTTAAATGCCCTTGGATTCGGTCCATGCTGTAATCCAAAGAGAAGGGAAAAGAATAATTGTTTGGAGTCCATCACAATGGGCGACCTTTTTTATAGCAGCCCAGAAAAGGCCGAGACCCTACCATGTCAATGTCATGGAATATTCAGATTTAGCACAGTTGGCTAACCAAACATTTACGCCTTGTACGTTATAAAATATTTCCTTCAAAGCAATAAGAACAGCTACTTTCAAAAAGAAGAATCCAGTTAAAGTTCAAAAAACTATTCCATGAAAGAAAGTGCGGTAGAGGAACAAATACAATTATTTGAGAAGACACAAAAGAAAGGAATTAGCAAAAGCAAGAGAAAAGGAAAAGGTAAAGGGAAGGACACGAAAACAAGGAATAGTAAAAATAAGAGCATTGAGAATAGTACAGATGGAAATGCTGTGAACGATGTATCCGGACACAAAAACTACATCGGAAGTTTGGTATAACGCCAAACTTAAAGGCTTAATACTTTAAGTTTGGCGTTATACCAAACTTCCGATATCAGTAGAAAAATATAAAGACCTTATCAGACTCTGTGACAATGGAACAATCCCCAAGACCATTCATCAAGAGTATCGTCAGCTCTGTTCTACTGAAAATGTACCCGATACATTACCTAAAACCGATGACGCGAAGACGAAGATACAGAGGAAGAATAAAGTCTCATGTTTAAATCCTTTTCGTTCGGGATGCTTATACTTGCCCGTTACAGTTAACAGTTTTTACGTTTCTTGTTTCTATGTTTTTTTATATATCATAATTATGTATGACATCGTTAATTTGGTAGAATAATTCAATTAATTTGCTTTATTAGTGGCTGTGTTTTGTTTTTATTTTCAAGTATTATAAATATTAGACGTAATAACGACAGAAGAAACGTCTTATTAAATTTAAATTACGTTAGATGGCCATTAGATTCCTACATGCATAAATGATAAAAAGTGTAATACATTTCTATATTGTTACTAATAAAATAGTACTTTAACGACTATTATTGCACAATGATTATTAAAACGAAGACAGATTCTATTATAACTACAGCTGTGATTTAAAATTTTTGATAAAATATTAATTCTCTTATTTTTTAATGCTGAGTTCTGGACTGCAGTGCAGTTGTTATGAGTAGGCGTAGCACTAAAAGAATCAAGCAAATGACCTGATCGGTAAAAACAATTTAATTACCGGAGCTTATAGTGAGAAATTATTGATGAGAAATGCCACAATCGTCTTTTACACCACATATTGGACAAAAGATTTGTAGCTTGCGTCGTTTGTTAGATACTAGAATAGAAAGAGATTGTAACTTACGTCATGAATTTTTAATTGATTTTGTATGAATTGCTATTACACCCATAACTGTTTGTGAAGGAGCTTTTTTTGTTTGGCGTAACCGACTGCCATATTTAATTTCTTAGGGTGTATACGAAGTCTATTTTTTTATTTGTTAGATTTAGCTAAGATATTATTCTACCATGTTCTTTATCTCAAAATTCTAACAACTTTTGTCTTTTGCATTTTTTTTATAGCTATAACCACAAAAAAGTTATGTCGGAAAACTGTTTTGATTTTTTGTTTTTTGGCTCTCCTGTAAAGTCGTGTTTTGGTGGATACGCCCTTTGAGCCTAAAGGTATCGATATTTATTTTGTTGCCATTTTGTAATGAGTAATGAGGCTACTGTTGTTATTACCGATGTAAAAAATAATTTTGTTAGATAATTCATTTCAATTATTGTGAGGTTTATAGTTGTGTGTACCTACTGTATAAATCTCCATTATATTTCTAATGATCTTTTTTTTATTTTCCATTTTGAATGAGTCTAAAGGCCCTAAACTGCGGATCCTTTATTTGGGTCGTCAGGGCCCTCATGAACGCTTCACCTTTCTCGAATGCGGAGGAGGGCCTTCTCTGGCTAGAGAGGGGTCCCATGTTCTCCCTGTCGGAGTCCCGCGGACGGGATTTTTTGTCGGGTGAGGGGGCTTCCGATTTTCTCTTCTTGGCTTTGGTTTCTCCCCTGTGAGAGGGACCGGCCTCTCGTCACGGAAGGGGCACCTCCCTTTCCCTTCCACGGTTGGGTTCCTCTTTCCATTTTTTAAAACCATTCCTTTTATGTTTCTGAGAAATGGGTGATTTCTCTCCATTTCCTTAACACTTTCTCTCTTTCTTTTCAGGTCCTCATCGAGTCTTGAAATTTCCTTTCTAGTTGTCGTCCACTCGGAAAGAACCTTAAATCGGGTGGCATCCAAGTTCTCCATGCTCTTAAGGGCTTAGGGAGAAAGAATCACAGGGCTTCTAAAATTTGTCAACGGGTTATATGCACTAAAGACATTTTTTGGTCAAGAAATAGGTCAGTCAACTGGTCACTTGAAGCGTTGACCTATCCACTGTACGACTGATGGTACTAGGACCTTGTGCCTCAGGTGTCCCTTTTACTCCCAACTAGACTGATGTAAAAATGTTTTAGTACTGTACAATTTGAAGAATGTTTCAGATATTTCTACTGCAGGACATATTCAGATTTTATTTTTGTTTCTAAATAATTATGATGAAAGTGAAGTGATTAACTATTATTTTTATAGGATTATTCTGCTTTTTAGTATTTTAATGATATGTCGAAACTGATAACAGAGTTTCCTTGCAGACTGTACTAACTAGAACACCTACTGTCCGTGATATAACTAGAGATTAGCACTAACTGTTGTTGATACCGCTGTTTTGAATTTTAATGCATTGGTTGTTTACAGTATTTATTAAGTTGTTGGCACCAGTTGTTGATGGGTTTATTTTAAATCTTCTAAATTATATAGCAATATAATTTAGATGATATATTCATGACATGTTGTAGCAACAACATGTCTTCCTCGGTCGTATTTATTGATAACTAGCTTATGCCCGCTTCGCCCGATTCGCTCGCGTGGAGGTCGAAAATTATCCCAAAGGAACGTCCTATAGAAAATGTTTATATTTCATGAATACATTGTAATTTTTTTTTTAAGAATTACTTCATTTATGTTGAGCCTTGTTTCGCGGCTTCACTTGCCTAATTATCTCTTGTAAGTCTATATGATATTAAGTATTTCCGCGCTAATGATGACTATCTAAAATTGGTTGTGAAGGATGACAGTCAATACTGATTTGTAAGAATTTTGTTTCATATTTTTGAAGTATTCTCATAATTTTACGAGAGACCAAAAGTTCACTTACCTCTCTCTACACGGATTATTAAACACTATACTGTTTTTCATTTCCTGCCATTTTCAGCATATAAATGAACGTTTCTGTGAAATGCAATTAAGTTCTTCACTGTATTTTTCTTTTTTCCTCTTGACCAGGGCAGCTCTATTTAATATAAATAACTATGCACCATATTTTTCAGAACATGGCGTATTTAATTTAAAGCATTTGTAAAATTGGTGCCAAATTTTTGCCTGTCCTCGTTATATTAAAGAGACAGAAACCATGGACCAAGAGACTAGACAGTCTTACTCGGTTTATTCCAATTTAAGGTTACAACTTTAACATCATTTCATCATCGTCTGCCTAGTCAGCATCCAGTATAACCAGATGCAGATGAATACCAGTATTTTACAAGGAGCGACTGCCTAGCTGACCTCCACAATCCAGTGACTGGGAATTACCCCTAAGTAAGACTGGTGGTAAACTTTCGAATATATACTAACTTCCTACTTGTAACAGCTGTCAATAATCTACAATAAAACACATCAACCGGGCACGACCCCAGAGTCATTTGAGCTCATTTTGGCTGCTATTGAGAAATTCTTGATGGAAAATCTAATAACTGGGAGTTGTTTCTTTCGTTCGAGTATCTACTACACCAACGAGGAGGTCCACCAATGACATCGTATTCGTCTAATCCGCCTAAACTTTATTATTGTGAACACGAAGAGTCTGACAGTCCTTGTCGGTTTTTTCCGTTATTAGAATTATAATACAACTTGCACATTGATAATGCAGTTATTTCGATGCCCACAATTGGTGACCACCTACTGAATAATAATATGAAATGAGAGAAATCATTTAATCAGTGCATTGAGTTGATTTCTTTCGCTTGTGTCAATTCATATCGAGTATAAGTGTAGTCGGATAGGCCTATCGTAATTACAGTGAAAATTATTCTTAGGCAAGTTGTTGTACTGTTGTGGGCAGAAGTGTCTACTATTTTTATTTTATGATAGTACTGAAGCGTGCATAGTTTTTCGAGAAATACTAATATGTACACGGCTTGGAAGGCATTGCAAAAGCGACACGATATTTTTTTTAAAACACAGTGCACTCTTCTATCTATGTACGTGTAAATAAATTTTTTATAACTGTCAAAGTGCACGACAGAGACGAGCAAGGAAGTAGATCTCAGCTTCAGTGGTTTGGCTGGTCTTGGTTTTTTACAATAAGGTCCGTTTTATCGACTGATATGTTGTAAAGGTAAATCTGCAGACGTGCCATTTGTTATCTGGGCCCATTTTTTTTTTTTTTCGGCTGGGAAGTCATCAAATAACCCCTCCCGCTCTGGGCTGAGCAGGAGGGAGTGTCAGACTTTTACTGACTAAAACCCATCCGTATTCCTTCCTTTGCCCTTTGTGTTCCAGGGCCGCGGTATCTCTTTCGAACAGTCCCGCAACCCTGGCAGGCATCGGTCCTTTCGGACCCCTTCCTGTTTGCTGACTCTCTTTGAGGCGCGCGTGGAACACGAACTTGCCGTCGACACGGCCTGTCGTCATAAGATGGACGGACGGCGAGCTAGCCCATAGTTCACCGTCCACAGGCCCGGTTATCAGGGTCCAAAGGTTGAAAATAAGCAGAATTTTAAGTCTCAATGAACTGCACTTTTTAAAATTTTGAACACTTTTCCGTCTATCTCTCCCACGGATCGTCCGTTCCTCTGACAGAATATATAAATTAGGCATAATGATAGTCATCAGCCTCTTCGTTCCTCGTTTACATCATTCTACAATCACATTACATATAATTTGTATGAAACCACTTTGGATAGTTAAATGACGAAATAAATTGTTCTCGTATTATATTGAAAGAGTTGCGTCTATCTGAGATTGTTGTAAGTGGAATTGGAAGGCTTGGGTTGTAATGCACTGCCAATTTCACTCAAATATACTGTGTAATATATTTTGGTGCAGCAAGCATAACAGCATGTTGCAACTTTTATTCTAGCATGAAGGGTTTTGTTAATAATTAATTTCAGAGATTTTTTTAAAGTTCGTAGTACTTATTGCTGGGTTTGAAAGTGAGGTCATTTTGCTGTCAAGATTTTATAACCGGTCTGCTAATTAACAGTAATCTGACTCGAAATTATGTATTACGCGAAACATTCATTAAGAATAGATTACTTTAAGCTATGATTTATTATCAACCTTTTATCCAAGGGTAGTTTTTTATTTACACTGTTTATAATATAATTAAATTCCACGTTTTGTTGCAATATCCTGCATTCGCACAAACAATACCTCTTTCCAAATTTTTTATTGCAAAGTCCTTCAGATTTTTTTCGTTAGATTGTTTTTTTTTTCAGTCAAGCCCTCACTCTAATAAGCATACATAGAGCCACAAATACAGCTTACCTTTTTACACAAATAATAAAACATTCAAGATAAAGATTAAAAGTTGACTATTTGGCTAATTCTAGACGATCAATTTGGCTATCGTATATCGTATAATGTAAAGACACACGGAATAAGGGAATGGTAAATATTTGCTAAGAAACAATATTATTTTCTTTCGCTACGGCTTCGTACTCCGCCCAATTTGTAGTCGATCTGGGTTCGATCGACAAAGAGTAACAATCATAATTTGAACAGATGTGACAGCACTAATTTCACATTGACGAAATGTTCTTAAGTGCTCTATGTTTTTTCCATTCGGTGTTCAAATGTGCTGCCTGCCCTGTTAAAGTTTTGTTTAACGCCTTTAAAGATGTCTTTTTTTAACGTCGTATTTCTTTTACGTCTTCAAAATCCAATCACCGTTTGAGCTGTGCGTTATTTTTCAGTGAATTTAAGATGTTATTAAGTACAGATGAGTTATCATTTTAGAAGGTAAAAATGACAGGATTAAAAATCATAATTAGTAATTGATTTATTGATGTATTTACTTCTTCTAAGGTAACTATAGAACCGAACACACACAAAGATGGCACTTCGAAAGGTTAAAATTACTGTGCCTTTATAAAGATTGCAAGATTGCGAATAAAACTGGTAACTTTCTGAAATTTCGTAGTATTGATGATTTTACTTAAAAAATGTATGAGTAGTTCATTCTGAGAGATTTTACAATATCAAAGATCCACACCATATATTGCAAAGGATTGTCTATACCCGTATAGTGTAGGGCTACACTATCTAGATTTTCTAGCGTTGTCTGTAATCGTATATAAATACATGCAAATTTCAAAATTAAAACAGGTTTATTTAAAAATTTACTCACCCAAAAAACACATTGTGATTCTTCTTGTATTCATGTGAACTGGGAAACTAGTAAAAATAAAAAATAATGATGTATTTATTTTTTGTCTTTCTATTAACACAATTCTCGTCACCCACTGCTGGGTATAGACGTCTTTTTGCTTGTGTCAATCTCCACCCTCCTTTTTTTTCTAGCGAAGAAAATGCCTACCGCATATGCACACCGTCTTAGGGGCGGTGTGGTTTTGTGGGGCCCGCACCCAATAAATACTCCGCCGTCTTTGCCAAATTCCCGCTTCTTGGATGAGCCCCAATGCTGCATTGCGCGACGTTCGGGACCCCCTGCGCTGGGTTTCGCTGCATCCTCCTTAATAATGTCCTATCATCCCGCACTCACATGAGCTCGTGCAATGCGGATGGTACTTTCGCCGGCTCTGTCCCAGCTTCATCCAGGATTTAGGTTTAACACAATCACTCCTTCTCAAATGTAGGCACAAACCGCGCACTTCCCCACCGCTTCTGCCGCCCCGTCACATAATCTTTGACAATTTGTCAACAAGTCAGATCACGTAGGCTTCCGACCGACCACCGTAAGCTCAGTTAGAGCGGTGCATAAAAACTAAGCTTTGCTTTGAACTTTGAAATTCAAATGTATTTCGATACGCCAATACGTCTGCCTTGTGTATTTTGATAGCGTTTTTACGACAACACATATTAAATGGGGGTACCACTGACCGTGGTACCTGCTGCAGCGGTTGGGTCATGGTGGTTTTGTCAACTGATCTCCACGAGTATTTATTTATTAAAGTTAATGGCATGTTTTTGAGAAACACACTATTTTATCTTTAGAATAGAAAATCAGTTGGAAAAGCTGAAAGCGCCTCTCGATGCGTGAAAAAAGTACTTAGATTTAATTGACTAGGAATTAAATCTACTTTTATTATTCTATTTGAAAATCAAATACACCTTTCATTAGCTATTTTTGCTTTCATCAGGTACTGTAGTACCCGATATTTTATTTGGTAGAAAGCGGTGATATTTTATGTCCAGCCTACCTTTCCTTGTTGATGTAAAAGGCAAGTAATATATTTAAACGTTCCCACCTTGATTTAACAAATCCATGTCCTCAATTTTTTTAAAAAGCTTAGCTAAAGTATCGGCATTTATCCTCACTATTCCTAGGTCTTCTTTTTATGACAGCTATATTCTGGCACGGAGAAGAATTTACGTCGGAATCGTAAAAAGGCATGAAATGAGTGGATTTTGCACGTACTTTGCCTTACTCGTGAAACGCGGACGATTATTCTGATCACGCACTGAATATGGGATAGTTTGCTGTGACATTGACTGCGCCAAATGCGAGATTTGAATCAATCTTGATTTTGAGATTCATGTAAGTGTTGGTCGTGTTCAAGTTTTTGACTGGTGTGGTTGAAAAAGCGAATAAAACTGATTAATTACGAAAATTACGGGAATAACATTTGTCAATCATGTTGGAATTTCATATTATAGAATATTGGCACCAAGAGGTCTTCAAGTTAGGTGGTTGTAGACTGTTGATGGCTTTCCGTTTTTTGGTGAAATTCACCTTTTCTGGCGATTCTAATATTAAGCGGCAGCATGGTGATTTCCGACTTAAAGACCCAGATTCCTTAAACCGAAGTAGAATTTCCTTTCGCCTATGCCAGCAATTTTCAAGTTAGACTAGGAAAGTATACGGGGTGGAAGGGACACAGTAATGCAAAATTATTTGCTACAAGCGAGTGTTCTAGCCGAGCGATATAAATTCCGGCAGCGTAAACAGTGCAAGGATGAAACTAATGCGGATTACGTGGCTGACTTAAAAAAACTATCGAGAACGTGAAATTTTGGGGATTTAATAAACAATCTAAGAGATCAACTGGTGTGTGGCTTGTACGATGACGATACTAGGCAGCTGTCATTTGCAGAGGAAGAATCGACGCTTTCTTTTGAAAAAGCGTACAATATAGCTGTTACGATGGAGGCAACTAGAACGGATGCAGTATTGGTAGAAGGAAATTGACTAGAATTGGGTCAGCCTACATCGGTTTATCGAAATACAGTAGAAACCAAACGAACATAGGATCGTAAACAAAGGAGCAGTGGACGGGCGGCAGAGGCTGCGTCGCGTCGTCGTCGTCGTCGTCGTCGTCGTCGTCGGCAGACTCAGGTGGAACGCGAGCGCAGGCTCGTAGCGGCGCGCGCCGGCCACGCGACACCGCATAAACGTCATAAACGTCAACAATACGAATTCAAGTTCGAAGTTTTATTTCCAGTGGGGAGAGTGGTGTGGCGGCAATCATCTTGCCAAGGTCAAGGTCTGTAAATTCAACAATTATGTTTGTCGAATTTGTAATGTAGATGGGGCACCCGAAAGGGATGTGCCCAAGTGTTAGGAATTAGAATGCAGGTCAAAACTGTGTGGATAATGAGGTAGATATCTTTGATTATACATGATAATAATATCGGAATTGGTGTAGTAAAATTCAACCCTGCATCTTTGATTCTGTCAATAGTCTCTTCAAAGATAGTAGACACCGGTGTTGTAACATTCTGCTCTACTTTTTTCATACTTCACTCCATTTCTGATTGTATTTTGAGCTCTGATATATTTTTTGGAGGGTGAGTGTGGTTGTCACTTTCGTGAACAATTGTGTGCTTTAATATTTTTATAGTGGCGTTGCACATAGGTAGTCTTTTTTCGACACTTCCATAAATCTGAGCCATCTTTGTTAGTCCTCCTGTGTATGTACTCATAATCATTTCTATAAAGCTTGATAGAGATGTTTTTGGAATATTTCTTCGATGTCGGTGGCTGATTTTCGTCCATGGATGTGATAATTGAGATATATATGAAAAAAAAACTATGTGATTCCAGTATAGCCGCATCTCCTGTCACAGCTCACTAACATGACAGGGCGCATAAACAATAATATGTTACTGGCCATACATTACACCCTCGCCCTTAATCTAGAACCGAAAATGCATAAATGAATTTTTTGAGCATTAGTGTTGAAAGGTGTTAAATAAAGAGGTACCTTTTAACAATATACGCGAATAAAGGACACAGCACATTGATCAAATCTTAAAGGGATTCGGCACCGTATCAATTCGAGCCGTTCAGTATTCATTGTATGAAAATCCCTACTGCAACGCACACTAATCGGAATCGTAACGTAATCGCCTCGCCTCGGGACAAGCTCACGAACCGCGGTGCAGTGCGTGGTCAACTCGCTTACGGCTCGTCGTTCCCGCGCTTACGTCTATCCGTAGCTGCGCTTACGCCTCTTCGTCCACCCTTACGCACACTACTGTTGACACACGTGCTGTCATTAACAAGGTAACTTCCAGTCGTGCGCGACGTCGGCGAGCCGTAAGCGCGGCGTCCCCTAACCGTAAGCGCGGCATCGCCTAGCCATAGCTGAGTTGACGTATCGGAGCTGCTTATCCACTTGCTTACGTTAGGTGGACGCCTGTTTGACGGTGAGACGAAAGACGATATGGTGCCGATCCCATTCAGATTTGATATGTGTCCAGTGTCCTTAAGACCCGTTCCATATAACTGTATGATGTTTATATAAACCGCAAAAGTTTAAAAATAAACAATTAGCAAACGTATGTTTGAATTTATTGTAAAGCTTATTTTAATTTAGCCTGATGAAGAAAAAAGAATTTATTACCAAAGTAAAAATTCTTACCTTACCTTTTAGTAAAACTCTCGAGCACTAAATATTACACTTCCTGTTTGTCACAAATTCTCTTCAAGATGCATCGCAAAACTGCACATTTAGATAAGCACTGCCGTTTTTAGAAGCCGTTGACCTTACACGGTGGAGCACACTGTGCAGGTCTGCTCCGCTTGGGCGGAGCAACGCCGTGTCCTCGTAGCGGCGATCGGCGGCGGCGACCTCTCGCGTCCGGCCCTGGTTCAATCCATGGTCCGGAGCGAGACGGAATGGGACGCCGTCACCTCCTTCTGCGAAGCAGTCATGCTAGCGAAGGAGGTGGCGGGACGTGAGAGGGAGAGAACCTCACGTCCCAGCCGCCGCGGGAGACGCACCGGACGTGGTGGCCCCCGGCCACCGTAGACGCGGGCCTGTGGACGGTGAGCTATGGGCTAGCTCGCCGTCCGTCCGTCTTATGACGACAGGCCGTGTCGACGGCGCGTTCGTGTTCCACGCGCGCCTCAAAGAGAGTCAGCAAACAGGAAGGGGTCCGTAAGGGCCGACGCCTGCCAGGGTTGCGGGACTGTTCGAAAGAGATACCGCGACCCTGGAACACAAAGGGCAAAGGAAGGAACATGGATGGGTTTTAGTCAGTAGAAGTCTGACACTCCCTCCAGCTCAGAAAAAAAAAAAAAAAAGCCGTTGACCTTGACAAAGGGGTGTGATTGGTCAAATAGCGACCCGACGCACATAAAGAAGCAACTGCGCAATGGATGTGTGGGAGAGAGATTACACTACGTGCGCGCAAATTATATATTCTTCATACTTCTCTTCTCATACTCGTAACATGATTGATATATTGTTATTTTATAGCTACAACTATCCTTTTATGTGCTACTGAATAATATTATCCTTATTTTTTACCGGTACTGATCGGCTTTTTTGTTAACTTTTCTTGAACTTATTTTTTCTTGTAGTCCCGAAATACTACTCAAAAATAAATATTTTATTATTAGGTGGAAGCCGGGACCGCGGCCCCGGTCCCTAAAGCCCCACGACCCGATGTGTGTGTTTGTTTCCGAGTCATGGATGTTTCTATGTATAATAAGTATGTATTTACAAACAAAAAAAAGTATCTATGTAACATTATCAACTATCTGGTGTCCACGACACAAGCCTCGTTGCTTAGTGTGGCACCTAGATGGCGATGTGTGTAATGTCCGGCGATATTTATTTATTATTATATTATTTCCTTTATTTAACTTTTATACAAATTATTTACATTTTTAAATATTTCTTAAAAAAACAATATAAAAACATTTAAAAATATAAAAAATTGTTGCCCACCGGTATCGGGAACAGGGTCCAAGCTACCGGCGGTCAGGGCTCCAGAGAGAGGAACCTCCTAACAATACGAGCCGTGTCCAGGAGTACCGCTTTCTGAATCAAGCCCTTGATCCAGCTGCCTAACGAGAGCCTCCTCAGGTATTCATCGAGGCTCTTGGCAATTAAGCCATGGGCTGATACGACTATCGGCACAATGATCGCTGAGTCCACATCCCACATGTCGACAACCTCGCGAGCCAAGTCAAGATACTTGATTTGCTTATCTTTCTCGGCTTTGACGAGGTTCCCATCATGCGGGACCGTTATGTCAACAATCATTGCGCGCCGCTCTGATCGATCCACCACCACTATATCGGGTTTATTGGCTACAATAGTCCTGTCAGTGATGATGGATCGATCCCAGTACAATGTGATATTGCCATTTTCGAGAACTGGGTCGGGCACATACCTATAATACGGCACTTCCGATTCCACAAGGCTGTATTTTAGAGCAAGTTGCTGATGGATAATCCTGGCTACAAGGTTGTGTCTATGCAAGTACTCTCCGTTAGCTAGACGAGAACACCCGGAGATAATGTGACGGATTGATTCGCCTGGACGGTGGCATGCCCGACATATGTCAACCGTGCCGTCCTTCACAATAAATCTCCGGTAGTTATTCGTCATCATAACTTCATCCATAATTGCACAGACAAAACCTTCGGTTTCTCCGAAGAGGTCCCCGGAACGTAGCCAGGCTACGGATGCGGATAAGTCTACATCGGGTCCATGTAGAGCCCGGAAAAAGCGTCCGTGGAGCTCCTTACTCTGCCATACCTCCCTGCGGTCGTTAGTGTCAAGCACTACAGGTTTGCGCCAGTTCTCTTTAGCCAAGGAGAGCGGGGTGAGGCCCTTATCCACTGCGACCACATCTCGATGCATCCCCACGTCGGTTTATAAGAAATATTCCCTGACACTGCATATCTCGCGATTGTGGAGAGTCTTAGCGTTTAAAAAGAATTTTTTAAATTTAAATTTTTGATTTCTTTTAAATTTTTTTTTATATTATTTCCTTTATTCATATATAAATTACATTTTTAAATATTTCTAAACAAATTAATATTAAAAAAACATTTAAAAATATAAAAAATAGTGCTATTATATTATTATATTATTTATTATTATGTACTGAATACGTGGTAACCTTGTCCTTTCCACCCCGTATATGAATTGGAAAGTGCAAGAAGCGAGGCCTTGACTATTGGCCCATCTCGAAAACAATACGTAAACAATTCAATAACTTTTGCAACAAAAATAACAGTCACATACTTACAGACAACGAGGTTTTTGCTTTAATTTCGTGAATGACAAACAAAATTGCATCAATAAAAACGAAAATTATTCTCTTGAACATAAAAGTCAAAACAGCTTTCATACAAAGTTCTTGAGTCGACATCTTTGGCAGCATTGGGTTCATCGGATAAGTAGGTATGTTTTAGCAGACATGGCAAATTTCCCAAGTTTTCCTTCGCGGCCTCGTAAATTTTCATTACCGTACGAAAATGAGAGAAAAGCATTTTTGAAGAGCATCGCGGCCTTCTAAATGTCAGCCCAGGAAATAAAATTGTACCAAAACTAAAATAATTAGTCTAAACCTGTGAGAGCTATTGTATCTATGTTATTTTAGATTTTCCATCTATTCAAGTTTGTGAACTTCCCATTTTGCGTTGCACCGTTTGTAAGTATTAATAAATCTAATTTTCAATATAAAATCCAAAATGAATGTTAGGCCTCGTTGTTCTAGTGGTCGCAAGTCCGACTGCCGAGCGTGAGGTTCTCGGTTCGATATACAGGTTGGGCAATGTGCTATTGGGTTTTTCCATCAGGCATTTCTCAGTGGCAGTCTAGATTTGTGCCCATTCGATGGCTATTGACTCGCCCTCGGGGACTGGTACCTACACCTCTGCACAACTGGAAATTGATGTGAGTGGGGTAGGTACCGCATTATTTAAAAGCTGCTTCAGATAAAGACTGTCCTATTTTTATTTCCCCGAACTCAAAAGTCAGCCATTAAAGCATTTTAAATTAATAAAAATGTCTTTCGTTTGATACACAATCTGACCTGATTTACATAAACGAATTATGTGCTATAAACAGCGATAAAAGAAAATAAGACTTTTGCTCATTCAACACTTACATTATTATCCTTTAAAGCTTTTTTAATGTTTTAGCGTTGCCATAATGTTGAGTTCTCATAATTGGCGAGTTTATTTATTTATGGAGGAACAACAAGTTAATTTATATGAATTGATTTTATTAGAAGAACAATGCTTTTGGAGAGAGGGGGCTTAGCTGGTCGGTTCCTAAGAACCCACAATCCTTCCATTAATTTCATTTTAATATGTAAACATATTGAAATGAAATTAATTTCCCTATTTAGTAACACAAGGCTAGTTACTACCTCAATAAATAAAAGTGCACAGTCGCAACGCTCGACTCGGCCGCAAGCAATAATATTTAGGATTTCGTTTTGATGTCTCTTATTAAAAATAAAAAGGGCATACATACAAAGTTCAAATCAATTAAGATTTATCAGAAATGGTGTATTTCATAAGTTTTGGGATATTGCTCCTGATATTCTCGGAAAGCATCAACACTGTATTTACTATTGGAACAATTTTGGTGACCCAGTTCATATTGACATTGACACAGTAGTCCGAATTTGGCTCCCTGTGGCACTCCAAATGCGTAAAACATTTACAGTAAATAACTTATATTTGCTCTTAAGCCTATATAATGATTACTGAGTGTCTAAAAAAGAGCAATTTATGAATCTGACTTAACCAATCTTTTACTTAATCTTTTTGTGAGTGTCATAAATTCATCACTGTGGGCTGTTTGAGTATATTAAACAGTGGAATACACATACTTGCAAAATTAAAGTCTTTAATTTTACAGTTCAATAAAATTCACTGCAGGTTTAACTACGTTGGTGAGCAGAAGAACTTTTCAAACCTCTGAACTTTTTAGGAATATCCTTCAAAATCCTCCTTATTGTATTTGAATAATAATAGCTAGTACTGTTGTTGATTGAAAACCTTTTTACAACGATCTCAGGAGGAAATAGTTTACCACATTCCTTCAACTTCCACCAAGTACTTACTTTTCTTCGGGACATTTACATCTAATAGTTGACACAGTAACTTTGAAAAGCCAATAAAAAACTTGTGTAAATTGTCACCTACGAAGTTGTTATCGCAACTGTCCACAGTCAAGGCCACCACTTAATTTACCAAGTTTATTTTGGACACAAATTTAGTCGTGCGCTAGTATTTGTGACCTTGAGCGTAGTAACGTATGTACGTAAGAGATTAAACTGTCTCAGTATATAGTGGTTGGCCGTAGCGGACGCGTGATGAGAATTCAGAACATATCTGCTGAGGTCAATGCTGCACGGTTGGTTCCTTAAAAAAATCTTGCAATGGTCTGGAAAATGTGAACGGTTTTGTCGTGTTCCTTTTATCGATATTTTTTGGTATTTTAAATTTTATTACGACGAGTTTTTGAAGTTTGTTAAACACCTTAGCAGATGATCTCTGAATCTTCTATCGGAGGGTATTGTCTGTCAGTCGCTTTCGTGATATCTTCCAAGACACGTTGTAAACGAATTTAGTACTAATACAATGACAAGATTGTGGTTCACTCTGATCCCTCGGGCTCGGTCTAATTCTTCTTATTTATTTATTTATTTATTTATTTATTAACTATGGAAGACTTACAGCTAAAATAAACAGATTAAAAAAAAATTGTATGTGAGACTGTCAGCCAATTAAAAGTCCTCACTTCTAAAAACCAGATTTTAAAAAATAGGGTGTGAACACTGTGAACAATGCAATAAAGCCACAAAAAAAATACAGGATAACTTACAAGCTTAAGCTCAATTCACATGTTATTATGCTACATTCAATATCTAAACAATAATAGAAAACTTGAACAAACTAAATCTTAATTAAAAAAGCTAAGGCTCAGGCACTTTCTGGCCGAGGGCACACTCGTTATGAAAGCATCAAAATCATGCTGTTTGCACATATTATTAAAGCTTCTACTTGCACGCACTATAAATGAATTTTGCCTGTAGTTCGTAGATGTAAATGGAACACGCAACGGCACATTCCATCGCTTTGACCTTCCGGGAACATTAAAATAAAATTTGGATAGGATATCGGAGTTATTAATAGAGTTATTGAATATTTTAAATAATGAAATACAATCAGAAATTTCTCGCCGATTAATTAAGGGTAATATATGGTACTTCTTACAGAGGTTGAGGTAATTCTCAGATCGGTAGGGCACTTTTTGATGATAACACAAATACTTGATAAACCTTTTCTGGATGCTCTCTATACGATCAATGTACTTGTGATAACACGGATTCCAGATTTCAGACGCGTATTCCAAGTGACTTCTAACAAAAGTACAGTAAAGAATTTTTAAAGTTTTGGCTTGACTGAAGCACTTGGAGAGCCGCATTACGAAACCTAGTGCTTTAGATGCTTTAGCGACTATGGCATCGACATGACGTTCAAACGTAAGCTTAGAATCGTGATATACCCCCAGATCTCGAATGCAGTTCGTTTTAGGTAGTAATTGATCACCCAAGCTATACGATGAAGGTATAATTGAGCGCTTTCGAGAATATGTTAGAACCGAACATTTAGCAGGGTTGAGATCAAGCTTACTCGTACGACAATAAGCCTCCAGACGACGTAAATCATCCTGAAGTGCAATCACGTCAGCCTGTGATGATATTTCGGCATAGATTTTCATATCGTCGGCAAAACACAACAGTTTGGATGAGATCAAGCAAGAGTTGATGTCGTTTATATATATGATGAAAAGTAATGGGCCGAGTAATGAACCCTGTGGGACTCCACTGGGGACAGGCACCCAACTAGACATGTAATTGCTTAATACTACTGCTTGGGACCTGTTCTCCAGATAAGAAGAGAACCATCTGAGTAAATCACCTCGTATTCCCATACTATACAGCTTAGATAGTAAGATCTCATGGTCAATCCGATCAAAAGCCTTACTGTAATCCGTATAGACGACATCAACCTGCCTACCGTTATCCATAGCGTCAGTAATAAAATCATTGAGCAGAATTAAGTTAGTGACGGTAGACCTTCCCTTCAGAAAACCATGTTGGAACGAACTAAACGAATTTTTAAAAGCACTATACACCTGGTTATAGATGATCCTTTCAAAGATTTTTGCCACAATACAGAGCTTGGATATCGGCCTGTAGTTGACAATTTCGGTTTTGACTCCTTTTTTGTGAATAGGCGTTATGAAAGCCGATTTCCAAAGTTTTGGTACAGCACAGGTGTCCAAGGATTTTCTGAAGAGAAGCGAGATAGGTTGAGCAATCGTAGTCGAACATCGAACAAGAAATTTAGACGAAATATCATCCGGACCAGCCGCTTTAGAAGTATCCAACTTGCGAAGCAAGTTAGAAACTTCCTCAACGTTCACTTCAATACTACATAAATCAGTTAGGCTGGTAGATTCGGTAAAAAGAGGGGGTGAAGAAATTCCAGGACTAGGGTTGGTATTTAGAAATGTTGAATAAAAGTACGTAGAAAACGCTTCGCATATTGTTTCTCCGGTACGCAACGCTTCGCTATTATAGTTTAAGGTGCTCGGAACTGCATTTGAGTTGTGTCGTTTTTTAACAAAAGTCCAAAAATATTTTGGGTTTTCTTTAATAGATTTTTCAGTTAACTTCAAGTAGTTTTCATAACATTGTGATTCTAATACCTTTACCCTTTCCCGAAGAAGCCTAAATGTTGACTCATCAGCTACATTGCCGTACGTCTTAAATTTTTTGAAATATTTGTACTTATGTGCTGATACTATTGTACCGTTTTCATAGCATGCATGCTAGCGATGTTTCATGGCCCACAATGCCGCACGATGCCGTGTCGATAGAACGCGTGAGCTCATTGGGTCTTGTTCTTTGAGTAGAACTTGTGTGCACCAAAGAACGCCTTATACTCTTCTTCAATCGAATCCCGTCGTCGTCGTCAAGCTTTAAAAGTATCACGTATAATAACATTCATCACGTATAAATATTACCTATTATTATTCACCAAAGAACTTTCGAATTGGACTGACGGCATAAGGATCAATTAGCGAGTGATTATTCTGCAGTTGATTTGAAGCAATTGGTTTCAATATTAATTTAACTGGGTAATTATTGTTTATAACCTGCAATTAATAAATTTCTACACTGCAATTTTCATTTTTAATCAGAAAATTGTCCTCATCAATGCAATGTTCCACCACAACACAGCAAACGATGCCACAATAATAGTGTCATTCAATCCATCGTGGCACATAACATATTCATCACCATTTAGCATGGCAACGAACACGAAACCTTGCTATATGCTTTATTTACCCTTTCTTTATATCATTTTCAAACCCATATTACCAGCCCCGTCACGGTCAATAGCATCTATGTCGCTCCCTTAAGGTTCAGTTTTAAGTTACCATTTTTAAGCCTCTAATAACTGTCTATTTCCGCCGATAATTGCGACTGAGGCATATCAAGTGTGCGTTTTCCCTCGCTCGGTGCGCCAAGACATGTATTTATGGAGTCTTCTATAATGGGCAAAATTTTCGCCCTTGCATATTTTATTTGTCTTGATTTTAGTTTTGTTAACTTTGTGTTTCTGTATTCCAGTTTGGTATATAAGGAGTTGAAACGTTTCGGAAGTTTGAAATTACCTATTTGAGTGATTAACTGCGGGGTGTTTCTTGATTTAGCATTGTTTTGGGTGATAAGCTTGACTTTTGTTTGCACTGTGTCAATGAGTTTTTGAATGAAATGCATCTGTTCTTCACGAGGTTAATTGGCAACTAAATAAATATAGGTCATGCATCTCTTTACAACGATTAAATTGGCGTTACTATAAGCCGCCCACCAAAGGCCTATGTAATGATAGTCCTTTCAATCAATAATTAGTTACATGTAAAATAAGGCTAGATAGGTTCGTTAAAGAAACATCTCTTGGTTATACTGTCACCGCTCTTTACGTTACGCTATATGCACTCTATAAAATATAAAACTAGTAAAACCGTCGGGGTCAGCACTCCGCTTGTCGGTGATGCGTCCCATGGACCATTTTCCCGGCTGGAGATGGTCTTGCTTATCTCCCTTTTTAAACTCTTCTTCGCGTTTTAACCATTATGGTCTCTCTATTGGAGTCTCGTTAGGTACTCTTTCTACCATCTAGACCAGAAGTCACTCAATTTTTGCGTATATTGCCAGCGTGTCAAATTACTTTTTTTTGCGTCCTTTATGGTCGGATTTGGGACGGTGACTGGTGCTTCCGTTATTAAAAAAATACTAGGTGTCAGTGCTTGCGTGGTGTCGCCGTCCATTGGGCATGACGGGCGCAAGTTCAGGCATACTTTTATTTCTCGACTTCCTATTCTGTCTATTTTCTAATCTATCTGCATGTGATGAGGGGCAGTCCTACATCTTCCTGCCAGTTGCTTGTAGTAATACTGAAGTATGAGATAATATTGTAGTCCGGTTTCGTTCTTTTTAACATAATTGACTGCATCTTCAACAATTTCATTCTTGGCAAGAGCTGAGCCATAAAGCAATGTCTTTCTGATGGCTCGTTTAATGTGGGTCTTCGGGCATACACCATGTCATGTGGTCACTGAGAGCGGATCTTCTAATAGTTTCGAAAATCTTCTGGCAATTGTGTTGCTAAGGGAGGATGTCCGGCGGCCAGAGCAAGTTTCTTGACGATAGTGGTGCTAAATCTTGAAATTGTTTTACAGAAACCCAATCCCTCAGAAACTGGATCTGAAAACATTATTTTTTTAAACCTGGTTAGTGACATCAAGTGAATGGTCTAAATATAAAACTGCAATCTTATATGCTACCTGAATCCACTGCTGTAGAGTTTTTTAAAGCAGATCTTATCGATATAGCAGTTCCTAGGGTGGGCAGTTGATCATTTGTTACACAGGCAGCTCTTGACCACCGTTTTTGATCCGGCTCGAAGGACCGTATTTTTTGGGTGATAATCTTGACTTTTGTTTGCACTGTGTCATTTTTTAATGAAATGCGTCTTCCTTTACGAGGTTTTTTTTATTTTATTTATTAATGAAATGTTTACAAAAAAATAACCTTAACTTAGAAACTTTGCCCCACACAACCGTTTTCACGGTTAAATGAATATAGATATGCATTTCTCATTGGCCCTAACAATCATTATTAATTTCTCTAGCGTTAACATTATTCTTATCGTCGTTTTATAACTTTGCGTTAGTGCCTATTATCAATGCGTATTGTGTATAAATATCTTCAAGATACCATTTTAATTTGGGATTTTCTTTAGGGATGATTAGAGGTTTTAATTTTGTTTGATCGCCGAATCCTTTCAGCCGTTAAAACTTAGGTAAGTTTTATTTTCCGCTTCCACTAATTTGTGTTCTTCCACTATTATGTGAATAATAGTGGAAGAACAAAATTAGCGCGTTCAATTCTAAATCCATTGTTTATTTATTGCCCTGTGTTCAAAATTGAATTGTTTCCAGCTTAAGCTAATTACAACTTACATTCGCAAATCAAATGACTTTCCAGAAAGATTAGTTCGCATTTCTTTCTTTCCAGCTATTTAAAATAGATCGGGGACAGTAAGTGGATATTTAATAGTAAACGACTAGCGGTCTTTATTAGAGCTGAGCGTTTTCGATGAGCCTAACAACTTAATTGTGATCTAAGCCTGTGGGTAAAGGTATGAACTTTTAGCGGGCTGGTGTCCTGGGCTATAGGGGCTGAAGAAGCATCATAGATGTTTAATTTGAGTTACTTAAGAGGTTTCTTAGAGATTACATTATTGTAGCTGATAATGAAAATGTTGCGAAAAAAAAAACTGTCATTATTAAACATTACAACTGCTACTTCATTTGTTCTTCTTTTTACATTTTTTTAATTTCACTCTGGCTTAAAGCTTATAGAAACTAACCATAGTTTGAAAAAAAAAAGATATTTTTGGGTAGTTTCATAATAACTCGGTTTTCTAAACAGATTAAAACGTTTTTCATCCACTTACGCCACACCAAGACGCAGTGATTAACTATAAGTAATTTCCAAGGCTGGCAATGCAGTTTCGAACGTATTTATTGATAGGGGCCTTTGATTGGCCCATTAAATTGATTATTATGTTTTATACATTAGATAAATAATACATTTTATTGTAGCACGTGGAGAATCGAGATTTGAAATATGTGATTGTTGACCGAAGTTCGAATCAAGGGCCAATTAATTAAAATGAGTAGCAATTACGATTTGCCCTACAAACGACGTGTATTGGAAAATATTGGGTGATTATCATCCGTAGATTACGCGTTAGTCCGATTAAAGATTTTCTTTACTTGTCCAATAACTTCCAATATTTTATTTGAAGGAATTCTTATTTTTTTTTTATTTTTTTCTCATGTAGTAATTTTAATGGTTGCAACCCATTAACGCAACCTGTTTTTATTTTAGTTTCAGATTTTTTTCTACCAACTTTCTGCTGGAAATTGCTCTCTACATTATTAACGGCCTAGGCCTGTTACGTCCCACTGCTGGTCTCATGCATTCTTCTCAATTTTCTTCACAGTTCTAAATTTTGCTAGTGTTGGCTAGTCCTTTTGGTAAGAGTCAAGCGCATCCTGCCTTCGTCTGCCACGTGGAGAACATCTCCACGTTATTACTCCTCATTATTCATTCCGTACTTTTTATTTTATTCTGTTTCTCAATATACCTTATACATTTGAGCGGTGACGCAGTTTCTGAGTTCGTCGTTTAGTCCTTCCTCACTTCGTGAATGTACAATGTCATAATATATCTTCATCTTCATCCTAGTGTATTCTTGGCCCTTTGCCACCGTCCGTTTTACTGAACATTGGGGAAGTCATATTTCTGGAGCATGTTGCCACCACTATTTTAGGTAAATGCTATCAATAATTTATTGGTTCTCTGTTATATCAACACTTGCAGACGATATTTTGTGAGTCGTAATATTTATGATTAAAGATTCAAGTAAATCCGTTTGTGTAACCTCGAATGGTTAGGTGTAGGAGTCCCTACAGTACACCCACATTTGTCGAGTTACGTTTAGGTCCCATCAACAGGGCACGAATCCAGATTCTGGTATGTCTCCGAGAACTTCCACGTTAGGCTAACTGTCGCTAGTGCTTTTGCCTTTTATTGGTCTTCGTTCCAATTCCCAGGTGAGACAAAGAGTTACGGGCTTTTCCATCAGGAATTAAAAAATAATCCTTTCATTTCATTCGCCAATAATTGAGTAGATACTGCGAGCCATAAACGTCACACTATCAGAATCACTCCTTAAATGATTTCAGGTCAGAAGTTCAATGCACAGGCAATAATTTATTTACCACTAAAACAGAGAATCCTTTTGAAGAACAATGGCCCAATAAAATGGTGTTATCGCGGTATCGGTCAGCAAGTTTATGGTAGCAATTGATAGTATTATCTGTTTCATTCTAATTTGCTTTCCTTTTAATGTTGATTTGTTTGCCAGTAGCTCATTGTAGGCCTTTTAAGGGAGTACCTTTAAAGGAGCAGGAAAAAAGAATTTTATTCAATGACGATGAAGTTATGCATTATAGGCATAGGCATTGCAATTATTGACAATAGCATGGGTATAATGAGGATTAACTTTGATGATTGAAATATCGGAGGATTCCCTATAGGGAAGTGTCAAATTCATAATTTTGGCAATGCGTTATAGGAAAGTCACTATACAGGACGAAAATCACCATTTTATTACCATATTACCAACTTACACGGTCCCTGTTGTTTAAACAAAATTATCTGCTAAAAAGTCGCTGCTAAAAATTACGATATTTATTCTTCAATTGCACTCAACAAATACGCCATACCTACCGTATATTGCGTAAAGTTTATTCAGAAAAAATCTTTTACTAAAACTGGTCATATAAGTTAATACCTACCCCATATCTGTTCCATGATCATCAGACCACCTGACGAACAGGACAGGTGCCGTGTCTCACAGTACATACCCTCACTGGGACATAATTATGCACATACTAAGTCCATGGCGTGACAAATAGTCACATTGTTCGTTATTCTGCATACTAGTGCGTGCGGCGGGTTCGTCTGAGCTTTGGTTATGGTGACGGATTAAAACTTTGATGATATGGCTAGTAAGAGAGCGACTACTGAGATGACGACTTATTAAAAAAATAAGAAAGAAGAATTTAAAAAAATAGGGAGAAGGGCAAAAGATTGATGATGGATTATAACTTTTAACTGTGGAATTTATTTTTGATTTTTCTTTCTGCGTTTGTTGGTAGGTTTTGTTGATAAACTTATTTGTATTGTATAGTATTCGTCTGTTGTAGGTAGGTATAGGAGTCTATTTGCAATGGCAGGGCAACGGTTACTACCTATGGCATTCAAACTCTACAGGAAACCGTTCTTAGGATACTTTCTGTTTCGTGGTACCTACTTTATAACTGCAGAATCCATTGATATGTCTGCCTTCAAAGCAAGAGTGAAGGCAAGCTCGTTCCTTCAATGGCCTCATCTATCGCTGTCCATCAGGAGTGATCGAGGTCAAGTGCAGGCCCATTTCTTAATAATAATATTTCCCCAATTTTCACGATTCTCTCCAAAATGTGTATTATAATTCCACTTGACGAACTCACATTTTTTTTATTACTAGATGCAAAACATTGGCAATGAACGTTCAATGTCATGCGGGCTGGAATTCCGTTCGTGGTGTAACGTTGAAAAAATCCGGAAGAGCGCGGCTTGAGTGCGCAGGAGCATGTTTTATGCTAATCAACACATAACTATGACAGAAAGCATTTCTATGTAACATCCTTGTGACGCTGGCAGGTTGCCGCGTTCCGGGTTTGTTTTAAAGATCGAAATGATTGTAATGTTGTTGTGGAAAATAATTATGAAAATGAAAAGAGACAAGCAAGTCTAAAATTAATGACAGTTATTCTAAAAAAATCTTAGTAAGCAATGGAAAAAGCTTCAAACGTGAGTTTCAGCTGGAAAAATACTCCCGAGATGATCTTAACTGTGAGAGTGTGAATGTGAATAATAAGAATAAGATCACGGATAGGTCTACCTCAGACTGGTAACAGAATCAACAGCAAGGCTGAAGTGATGAGACAAGCTGTTCGTAAAAGGATGATAAACGATGGAAAAGGTGATGAAATATAACAAAGGGGCAGCACTACTAAGAAAGATCTTTGCAACTTTGGCAATTTGCCTGTTTCCTGGTTTTACTCGTAGTAATATTATTTGTTTTACGGAAATAATATAAACATAAACAGTAAAAGTCTGATATTTACAAAACAATACATTAAATGGAATTTAAAGTATGCCATAGTAAAGGTAAAGAAAGAGGAAAATTGAGAAACAAAGTCCCATATAGAAAAAAAATACAGACAAGTAGTGATTTTTACAATAACAATTTCATCTTGACATTAAATAAGCATCTTGGCATTTAATAACACACTATCAATAGCACTAATGATTGTAAGTTGCACCATCTGCACCTAACAGTACCATCAAAAATGTGTACATTTATAAAAATAAAATCACCGCGATACCGCAGAGCACTGAAATAATATTCGTCATTCGGTCAATCACTCTCAAGAAAATATCAAGTCAAACATATAAATAACACAAATTCATCTCCGGCCGCATCGCCAGCAAAATAACGATCGCTAATTTGACAAATGTCAAAAAGGAGGAGTGCACACAACCTTGGTGAGCGCAGTTTACATTATGATCCAGAAATAAACGTGCTCACTTCCTTTTGATCTCAGTGAGACATGCTGCACTGAATATATGTGTCCGTAGCTTTACACTGACGTTTTAGTGCTCTCGAAATATGGCCGATATTGCACTCAATATAGTGTGCCTAGTTCCTGGAAATGAGAGAAGTAACGCTATCAAAACAGAGGCGGTGCTCGATGAAACATCATTTAGAATCTCAAAGTATTTTGCTGGACACACGCACCTAAGTAAAGCTCTTTTTCTCGTTTTTAGGGTTCCGTAGCCGAATGGCAAAAAACGGAACCCTTATAGATTCGCCAAGTCTGTCTGTCTATCTGTCTGTCTGTCCGTGTATGTCACAGCCACTTAACTCCGAAACTATTAGGACTACACAGTTGAATCTAAGTATGTAGATGTATTCTGTGAACCGCTATAAGGTTTTTATACAAAAATAAAAATAAAATAAGATTAAGGGGGGTCTACATGGAACTGAAATTAAAAAGTATTTTTTTCATCAAACCTATACGTGCGGGGTGATACCTAGATAGGTCTTTAAAAATGACATTGAGGTTCCTCAAACCAACCGTTTGAAAGATAAACACTTCCAAATTGGTAAAATGTGTGTCCCTCCCTCTAATTTCTAAAGTAAGAGGAGAAACATTAAAAAAAAACTTTCAAACAAAATTGGTTTGAATAATATTTGATGTTTATTTTTTGAGATATGGGACTTTTTCATCAAACTGCAGCAACAACTTTGTTTTTCATTAACATACTCTCAAAAACAAATTTAGTTTTGTTGATGAATGTAAAACAATTCAACATATGAACGAATGCCTTTAAAATATTTTTATTATATTGTTTGGTGCTACGGAACCCTATGTGCGTGTGAGTACGACTCGCACTTGGCCGGTTTTTATCCAGATATACAGTACAAGGAATAGAGAAATTGGTTAAAATCTAGTAAAAAGCATTAACTCTCAATTCCTAGTATTGTCTCTCTATTATAGCTCGAAACTGTAATCCACCAGAAAATGCCACAGTCATCATGGGTCTACACAAAGATTGTGTCAGTGACATTATCTTACAGTTTAGTTGAGTTAATTGTGTGTGCGCTATTATTGTACAGCCATTAACTACATTACTTTCCAACGCATAAATCTTTCGGCTTGAAGCGGCAATAGCCTGGCATAAAGAATAGGACTGGCATGAAACCGATCGTGAGTTCTGTTCCCATCTCCTGCACGACTACCTGTATGTCTTACCACCTACCTTATTGCCTTTAAATGGCATGAGTGTCTACTCAGGTGCATAATAATCAGCCTATAATGTTCCCACTGCTGACACACACACAGATCTCGCCTCTATCATGGGGTGTAGCCTTCCCAAAATCTGTTTCAGGAATCATCCAGATCTTCTCTTAATCCGTCAGAACCACTCCTCAACCCTGAGGGGTCACCCACCCTTATCCAATAATAATCCCAGCGAGGTCGTTTCACTTGCGATCATTTACGTTGTAAACGTTAATAAGCTAAAGTTTTTTTGTTTCGTCTGCCGTGTATCCTGTGCGAGCTATCCGTCAATTTGTCTGTCTGTCTGTTCGTTATGGGTGCTAAGAGAAAGTTCGTGATAAATATAGTGCGGTGATGTGGATGGATTTGATTTTGAATGTTGTGTCACAAAACTTATTGGTTGTGATTTTTTGCTCTTTTCCGTTTTCTTTTAAGATTTAAAACCTGCAATTTCATCTAGAAATTCATATTTGCATCTTCTCGGTCGTTAATGATTGTGTGTTCAGAATGTTAATATTTTGGTAATTTATTGTAATCAAACAAATAATAAGGTCAAGGCCATTTGAATGTTGAACCTACTTTGCCATCAATCTAGATGAATGATAAATATAAGCCAAGATAAAGGCCCATGAGCGGCATATAAATTCTCACACCAGGTTAGGCACTAAGGAACACACACGGTAAAAAAGAAAGAATAAAATATACAAGGTGTTTGATAAATTAACCTGCAGAACAGTTAGTATATTTTTGGCCTACGATACCCATCTACCAAAAACTTAAGGAAAACATTCAGGAAACTCGTCTAACATGAAATGGGCGTGAGAGTGTCACACAACAACACTAGATAGGTATGTACAGAAGGTGCACCAACAAATCATTCAATAAAAAAAACGGGTGTCTCTTACATTGTCCCTTTCATAATCGGTAAAAAGTTGATGGATGACACAATCTTGTCTTCGAATTCAAAAAAAAATATATACAGCCTGTAACAGAAAGGGTATAATCATATGGAATACTGTGGTATGGACCATCAAACTGAACAACTTTCTCTATGGGAGCACCATCGAAATCGTAAAAAAATAATCAGCTGTCCCATACATTTGGGTCGAGTAGGAATTGAAATTTTGTATAGGACAGCTGATTATTTTTTTACGATTTCGATGGTGCTCCCATAGAGAAAGTTGTTCAGTTTGATGGTCCATACCACAGTATTCCATATGATTATACCCTTTATGTTACACGCTGTATATATATATATATATTTGTTGGTCTTCTGTAATTTCTTATCAGTAGTGTTGACAGATAATGCCATCTGTCACATTGGTCATGAACTCGCCTCAGTGCCAAGTTCGGTAACAGTCCATTTAGTAATTCTGCTTACTGCTCAGGGAAAACGTAGTTGTAGGGTAATTTTAACTTTTTCTTAGTATTCACTTATTGCACTTTCGTTTATTTAAACCAGTGAAGGGAAAGCAGCTTCCATTTTGAGTTTTCAGTTTAATTGTACTCAATAACATAGTTATTACTACCAGAAGCAAAAAGATCAAGCGTCAACATTATGCTTAGGTTCCTTAACTAAAATGATTTTTAGCTTAAACCCATGACATCATTATTAATATTACTAGTCTGAGATTCTTCGTAACCCGTCTCCTAACTACTGGATACAAGAAGAAAAAGAAACATTGTTGCAGTTGGCCTCGTTTTTTTGAAAAAATCCAGACGTGAGTCCTACCCAAAACAAAACATCCCTTATCCAGAGACATCTCCTTGAGCTGTCAAAAATCTAAAACGTGTCCATAAAATTCTCCGGCAGCAAATAACAATTTACAGAAACTATCTAATCACCGCACATACCTTTAAAGGGTCAATCCAGACCCCGAGACAGTTAACAATGTAAATGCACAAAATTAATCCGGAGTAAAAGTAAAGGGTCTGGGCCGCATGGACGCCGGAATCCAGTACCGGCTAATGCGACGGCGAGTTGTTCACGCGACGATTTTGGCAGACTCTCAACTGTCACACGCATCGTACATGCCGACTCTTCGGCAAAGTTGTGCTGTAGTTAAAGAGGTAGGATATAGAAGGATTTAAAATGGATCTTGATCTGTAGACTATCGGCCGTATTGTCTTTCTGTGTACCTTTAATCCAGGCCAGTACGGCTTCTTTTCAATATTGGTTTACCTCATTTGTAATTTGGTTTGGTTTTCGTGAAATATTGATGGTTTAGATCGGGAGGAAACAGGGCACGGTCATGTACTAGGATCAAAATTATGAAGACATCTATACCAATCTGCACTGGACCCGCATGGTAGTTAACACTGCCTCCCAAACATAGCAGGCCTGTGTCTCAGCAGTGTGTCGAGAGGAGTCTTTTTTTGTTGACATATAGCTGGTATTTAACATCACCAACATCAAACCACTTTATAGCTAACACTACAGTTCCACCCTAAGAAGCGTTGCAAAGGAATTCCTATTCAGCGGGGGTCATATTAATCTCTTTCACATTTCCGCGCTAGACTCCGGGATATTGCCAAACGTAGCAGCTAATAGTCGGAATAGTTCTGTTTTAATTAATACGTCATACGCCCAGATTTTGACTTACTGCAATCGTTTTAAATGTCTTCTTTTATGATTTTATGATGAAGAATTTGGATTATGTAGTAGAAAAATGCCAGCTATTACACTAAGGCCAGTTACAGGCACTTTGGAATTGTCGAAACAGAGACAGCAATAAAATGAAGCTACAGTCCCAGTCACAAGGCATAATAACTGTAAAAGTACTGTAGTTGTCCATTCCAAAGCGTAGATCCCTATGGAGAAGAACGGGCAAGAAACACCTTGGACACTTTCAGAATATTGTTACAAAACCTTGGTTACGTCATTCCTGTTGAGATGGTACATTTTGTGAGAACAATGTAGCAGTAAAGACAAAAAAGACAATTCAAAAGTAAAGTAAAGTAAACGCGATCAACATATCTGAATTGATACTTAAAGCTCTTTGATCGCGTTCAATTTCATTGGAAAAAAATCACCCTTTTCTATCAAGTTTAAAATATACAAAATACCTTGAGAATTAGATACCGTTTATTCATTAAAAACCCACATCTATGAGGAGGGGGAGAAAAATTATACAAAGCTAATTTTCCTGTAAATACCAATCAAATGCCAAAGAAAAAAACTAAAACCAAACATCTGAAAATTGCCACAATTATTTTCCAATCCCGAAATTAAAGCCTATTTTTTTAACCACAATTGTTCCGACCTTTCGCATCCAATTCCGGTTGCTACCCACATCCAAAGCTCGGAAGGAGTTAAAGCCGCAAAACATGGGCTGTGCTGAATGAGTGACAGCTTAGCGTGCCCAATAGTTTTCTATTGCACACGCACGGCGAGTTCTAATCTATTTCCTTAGGGAGACCCGTTTTGCTTTTTTTAATCGTTTTGACATGCGATTAACTGCATGTTAAAGGTTTAAATAATACGATGATTATTATATAATGATATCAAGGCTCTAATGAAACAGTCACTTCTTTAAAAAAATGGTTCTATTATCTCTCTTCTTGGCCTATTATTTTTCTAACTCTATACTTTAGTTCGTCTGGGGACACTATCATCTTCTACCAATTTTTGCCACTAATCAAAATTGTATTGTACCAATATTTATACGTTTGGTTGCCAGTTCTATTTATACTATTGAAGTATTATACTTCAATAGTATAACGTAAGTTTAAGTCACCAAACTGCAATGGCCAATATAGATATCTGTGGACCGACTTGCGTGCTTGACTTGGCCGCAGCAAATACAATCTGGTTAGGTGGAGTTTAATCGATCCATCTCGAATAAAATGTGACGGTGGACCTCGACCCCAGTGCAAGATATGCTGCATTCCGTCTGTCTTCAGTCCGTCATGCTAAACTACCTGCACGCTCCAGGACTTGACTCTGTCCAGAACGCTACGTACTGGTAAGACAAAGTTTGAGTCATCGACTCGAGAGTAAGAAAAACGCTATAACAACAGTAAAGTATCTTTAAATGAAACGAATACTCGCGCTACGTCACGGCAGGTCTTGAGCCAATTAGTTCCAGTAATGTGCCATAAAACAAAGTTTATTAGAAAAGCCACAAACAATATTTACTACAAAATTATCACATTACCTCGATGGCGATTCTTCGAAATAATAAAACATTGCGATGATAAGCAGAATTCAGTGGAAAATGAATCATGGAGGCGATAGCTCGGAACCGAGGTCAAGAGAAGATTTTAAATAATTATACTGTAGGGTTTTGGCATTATAGTTATATTAGCCTTTGTGGCTAAGCGGGCTCGATGACACTGAGAAAGAATGACTTCAATGAGATGCTGGGATTATTTAACGGAATTGGGAGCTATCCTTTTAATTTGACTGTTTTTACCCTGATTTCGCGAGGCTCACCATTGCGATCTATTTTTAACATTGTTCGTGTGACGAACTGCTGTTATATTGACTAAAGAACTCCTTTTTTAACCGACTTTCTTCAAAAAGGAGGTCCTCGAATCATTTTTTTTTTAATATTTGTTACTTCATAAGTTCATAACCCCGTCATTCGTAAACCGATTCGATTTTTTTTTATGTGAAAGGATATACTTTCCGATTAGTCCCATAGCAATTTCATCAAAATCGGTTCAGTAATTTAGTTTTTTTCCTCACGTTAATTGTCACATCACACGAAGTCGCGTGATGGTGCCTGACAATTATGTACGACTACGACCCATAAAATGCGGACGTTTTTGCCACCGACTTCTAAAATCAAGTTTTTATAGACTTTTTTGAGTTTTTGGGAAGTCGGTTTTTTTCGCAGAAAGGTTTTTACAGAACTCAGTAATCCCGAAGACGAGCTGGAGCTGTCTTCTCTCTTATGGTGCGTCGAGAAGCTGTTCTCTCCTATTGTTTCGAGTTCTCAGCTTGTTGATTGTTAAGCCTGCCAGCTTGTATCTCCACACTCGGTACCCCAATCTGTACCATCACTAAATTATTAACAGTGATTTTCAGTGAAGTTTCAAGAAAAATGAGTATGTTAGAGAAGCCAGTCGCGTAAGAATTGTAGGAATTAACGAGGTTAACTTTAAAAAAGATTGCAATACTGCAACTTAGGTCTTTCTTAATCCAACATCAACTGTAACTAATTGTCTTCATACTACAAAATTGTATGCACAGAACCCAACAACACGATTGTTGTCTAATATTTACCGAGAAACTCCCTGTTTACAATAATTATTCGGCAGACAATTACAGACTAAATTACTAATAGTATTGGCTCAGCATAGTTCGCTGTTTGCTCAGCGAGAATTAATTCTCGGCTTTCGGCGACGCGGATTTACTTTGACTGAAGCTTATGTGTAAGACGTAAGACTACACGTCACCAGATAGGTATACAATTTAAATTTAGCTTGTTAAATATACACTGTATACTTAGTGTAAATATGTCTGCTTATAGAAAGTGAGACTCAGCATTGATGGCAACACTTTTTAACTGCATATAACATCACGCCTGTAATTTTCGAAGGGTTAGGCAGTGGTGTACACCCACATTTTGCCAGTATTTCGCTTTTTAACTGCAATTCGGTGATATCGCATTCTTATTAGTTCAGCAGTTCTCGCAACATAAATTATGTCATACTGAACTGTTATTCAGTGGTATCCAGATAGGCTGACCAAAGTATAAGAATAAAGAAAAAATCATGATGAACATTACTTTTCTCGATCTACAAGATGGGTTGATTCATTATTATGGTGATAAATTAAAATTATAAGAGTAGAGGAAGGACAAGAAACGATCGAATAACTCTGTGAAGGATGATGCCAAGAAAAGGAGGTGTCTGATGAGATGACGACCAATAGAAATAAGAAGAAGACAGGCTGCGCTATATACTCGTAAGGGCAGGAGAATGATGATAATGTTCAGGTTAATAGAGGAGAAGAAATAGTAAACATTGAGATGACGGCTGATAAAGATTATAGGAATGGAATGATTATAGGTATGGAAGACTGCTTCGGCAAACATGTATTTTTGGAATTGGATAAGGACTGTCGGAGGATGATGGTGATTCAGTGGTATCCAAGAAAAGTACAAATTACAACGCAGTGTTTAAGAATCATAAAGTTCACAGTTCAACAACACAAATCCATAACCAGCGTATCGCATCCTAATTCTCGGAAACATTTATCGCACGCACGTTGCGGCCAACTCTTTTGTGTGGACAAAAAATCAGTGCGAAAGAGAAGAAAAAAATATCGCAATCATTTGTCCATCAGGTACAATGGTCCACCGTTATCCGTTATAATGCAGGATGCTAAATAATTACACATTCATACTCAAATGTACGGTACTGTATTGAAAATGGCACACTTAATGCCGTTTTGAAGAGCGTTGCACTGTGATCTGAACGTTTGGACAAAGTGTGGAAAAATTCTGTTTTGTTTTTTTGTTGTTACTCAGTGCAATGTATGTAATGTAGGTTGAGATACGAAAATGTGTCAGTTTGTGATTGATATTGGTAGGTATATCTATGTTTTTTTGGCGATCTGTGTACGTAAATAATCTGAAGTATAGGTCAGTGTGTATTCTAATAAGGTAATATACAAAAATTACATTATTATTTTTTATTATTTATATTGTTATTATTAATGCATTGTGTTCGTCATTTTACACGTGCAGCCTGTGGACTAGTTATAGTTTGCGTGCATGTAGCGATCTACGGTGCCAGAATAATAACGCACTCAGGATATTGAGGCTGCCATGGCGATGTAGCGCGTCAAAGATGTTTGCGGAAAGGCTTATAGATGGTTTTGCGGACATCATAGGGAAGACAAGCGCTTTCCTGCTTGCTCGTCTTCGTGGCAGTATCAACCATTTCTTGAGTTTTTTCACAGATAGATGGGAGTCTCCAATGCTGCGACATTGGATAGAACTCCACACTGAATTAAACATGTATCGACTACTAACATTAGTTTTATATTATTATTATAATTCTCTTTATTCACTTATCTACTTACATATTAAATTCATTTTTAAATGTTCCTAAATAAATCAATACTAAAAAAAAAAAACATTTAAAAATAATAAAAAAATGTAAATTAATTAGTATTATAATAAGGGATTGATTCAGAAAGCGGTACTCCTGGACACGGCTCGTATTGTTAGGAGGTTCCTCTCTCTGGAGCCCTGACCTGCTTGGATCCTGTTTAGTTCCCGATACCGGTCGGCTACATTTTTTTTAAAATATTTTTTAATGTTTTGTAGATTGCTTTTTCTAAGGAATATTTAAAAATGTGATTGATTTGCAAATATATAAATAAAGAAAAATAAAATAATAATTATTGCTATTTGAGCGCTACGGTTTAAAACCAGCACCATAAAAAAAACCGGCCGTCCTCATTGACAATCAAAAGAATCAGCCAAAGATGTCGGTTAACTAGTAACCAACGAAGTTTTTCTAAAAAATTCTTCAGCCTTCGCCATTTCTGATACCATCCCAGTGTTCAACAAATAAAGAATCAATCTACCCACTATAACAGTTTTGAGAATAGCCATGCATATAAAATCTACGAGAATATTGTCTATTCGTGTGGCGAGCAAAACGTCCGCTTGGCGAGTCCACGTCAAAGGATAATTTGACAGGCAACGCTGCGGCATGGTATCTTCTATAGATATATGCCCAGACATGTTCTGTCTCGCCACCAAGTTAAACTATGGGTGGAGTTTTATACATACATTTATGGTCGGTGTCTCATTATTTAAAAAGATAAAACGCGTTTTCAGTAAACAACAAAAACCGCACCCTTTTCTAAATATAATTTATCTTTATTGGGAACATAACGAAATGAGCTAAACAATTTTGCTTTTAGATGTAACCAAGAATTGATATATTAAACTGCAACCATTAAGTTAATCATCACTTTTGACAACACTGTACCTACTCAAATAATTTCGAAACTTTGGTTGAAACTGGAAAATTTATCACATACATATTGATCTTTTATTATCTGTCAAAACAAGCCTTGACATTTAATGCCACGCTACTTTTGAGCGTGGTCAAGCAAATGAGGTAAGGTATATTAATATAGACGATCCTAATTGTAACATGACGGTTGGCATTCTAAGGGATGTTTCTCTTCTAAACGAGATGAGACACTGAGTGACTTTATTTTGATTTTTACGACATACATAAACACGTCGCCACGTCGGCTTATACAAAAAGGTAATTCATGCACACCGCTCAAAATCCCAAACTAATCCACTCACCAATCCACTCAATAAAAACAAAACAAAAGCCAGCCTTGAGTTCTACCTAGACTAAAACAACAAATGAGTCTAGTATCAGGTTACTATTGCGCATTCTCCCTTGACTCAGCTGTATATTAGCCATAATTGCTGGCTGCTCTGTTAAAAACTCATATCAGTAATTTTCCTAGCTTTTATCTCAATTAAGCTCATTGGATGAGCTATTGTTAGTTTGTTTATTAACATCATTGTAGTGTGTAGCCTTTTCTTTGTGTTTTCTACGATAGAGGAAAAAAGTCAAGAATTATTAGATAAAGAAAGATGAGAAAAAGAAGATAAAGTATAGCAAGTTTACTGAAAGGAGGTTCACCTTATACATTATGAATAAAACAGTTAAAATTGTCTCTTGTCCAATGAACGTTGCCCGAATGTTTTTTTCTACGATGAATTTTTGGTCGAAGGAACAATTGCCCAAAGGACATTCGCTCGTTCTGCCAGGCTGCGGGACTGTTCGAAAGAGATACCGTGGCCCTGGAACACAAAGGGCAAAAGAAGGAACATGGATGGGTTTTAGTCAGTACACGTCTGACACTCCCTTCCGCTCCGCCCAGCATAATCAGCCTTTAATGTTCCCACTTCTGGGACACTCAGCCTCCTCTCTATGAGAGGGAATGGGCTATATAATCCACCATGCGGGCCCAGCGCAGGTTGGTAGATGTCACATGTCTTCGAATTTTTGGTTCTAGGACATGCCGGTTTCCTCACGATGTTTTCCTTCACCGTTTTGAGAGCAGTGGTGATGAAATAAATTACACAAAGTAATGCGCCTGCCTGGGTTCGAACCCACGACTTACTGTACATAAGTCGGGGCCGCCACTACTGGGCCACCGCTGCTCCGCCCAGAGTGGGACTCATTTGATGATTTCCCATCCGTAAAAAAGAACATTCGCTCCAAAGATTTGAATCTTTCCAACTCCATTCAGATTTTATCCGTAGTCCTAGACTTTTTTCTTCTGCTATTTATGGCATACATTCATATATAGCCCTGTTCCACTCACCGCTTCCATGTCATTCATTTACATAACCAACATTGATCGCTAAAACCGAAAACATTTCAGGCAAAAATATACTAATACCCGAAAAACATATTTCCCGAAATACATACATAAGTAAACCATATATAAAATACCTGGAATTTTCTTATCTATTTAACAGCTCATACGTAATTCTTTAACAATAGAACATGAGGTCGATGAGGCGCAACCTACACCAATTAATTGTCAAAGCGAACAAAAGCAAAAGCTTCTACGAATCATACGAGTATTATCGCAATAAGTCACTTTACCATCTTCATTGACCCCAGCGCTTCTAGTAAATGTTTGGACCCAGAGTCCAACTTATAATTGTCATAAGTTATTACCTAGCGCTGTGACTATGTTGAACCCTATTATCGTATGAATCGTTGGGAAAGAGAGCTTTAGTTATAGTTGGTAAGTCATCACTACGCAGTATCGTCACCCATGTTAGTTTCTGCGCAGTCTTTGCGTATTACAGGGAATGCAGTAAAACAATTCAAAAGTGTAACCTCATCTTCATCTTTGGGTGCACTCAACTGTAGTCTGACCCCTAGCTAGCTTTCGACACAGCTCTAGTGTCATTGGCATCCGTTTAAATCTTTGATGAAGGTTGTGTTGGATTGAGACGCTACTGTTACATCATAGAATACTTCGTCTTTCTTTGTCAAATGCTAGTTTCCGAACAGTCTGAGTTCTCTTCTCTCTTTGTAATATTATTTTATTTTCACAGAAGGGGAGGGATCGTGTGTAATAAAAAGTAATATATGTTGAATTGAAACTCGGTGAACGACCAGGTGGCTCACCATGACGTCTTAAAGCAGGAGTAATTCCAGTGTGGGAAAGAGATGGCGCTAGACAATCTGTATAGCTGTCTCTTTCCCACACTGTTACTCCCCACAATTACTCCTGTTTTAAGACGTCATAGTAACCTCCCTGGTCTCAGTGTCGTAGGTTACACGTGTATTCACGCCTCATGGATATCGACAGATTTCATTTCATTAGCGTCTTCATGGATCATTGACTTTTTCGGACGTTGTCGATTCGATGATCGATTATTAATAACAAGTTAATGGATCATCAGCCATCGAGCATAGCCTTGTCCTGTAATGTACTGGTCGCTTTGTTCCATAATAAAGTATTTAAAAACTGGTACTTCTGCCTACCCCTACATAGTAGCGAGAGTGCAGTGCGCGGGCGTTCCCTCGTTGCACTCATTATTAGATAATTCGAGTTAATCTGCGTGTGCGCACCAATAGGTGTGGGGTTCGCTGAACTGCTAATAAATTGGACAAGTTGTTAGTTTAATGGCTTCATGTTTGCAGCTTGTTAGTGCTGGGAACTTGTGTTTGTTTGTTAGAGGGTTAATCTTAAACGTTTTTAGTAACTTTTCATATTTTGTTCGTTTGGTCTACGATTTCTTTGGATTTTATTAACAATGAGTCAAGAAATTTTGGGCTGGGTGTAAATTTGATTGCCCGTTTATGCATTTCCTAACAAACTTACATGTTTTACTAACTTAGTTTTTAAAGTTCATGTTTACTAACAATTTATATGGATGTATATCTGAAATGAAATTATTATTATTATTATATTATTATTAAATGGAACAACTTGTGTAGGCTTAGTTAATTCGTAAGAGTTCCTATTTTATATTTTTTGGACTAAGTTTTACTATTTTTGTCTTTTTCTTTTCTGTTGTCTCAAAATATAAACCAAACAGCGCCAACAAACCACAAATACATCATAACATTTTCAGAATTCTTAAAATGTAACAAAACAAAACGTATTTCCAAAAACAATATGACACCCCACATAAAATGCACACCATTTAGGTACTCGCAACTGCAATTCACGCCCAAGTTTACGTTTACGTTTGACGGCCGTACAAATCCGCTTACATTTCACGTGTTCACGTTACTGGGTACGCGCAATTTGTTCTGGCTATTTGCGATTATTTATAGCGGATTTAAATGAGTGTTCTCTTCAATTCGTATGTTTGGGTCTCATGGAAATTATGTTGTGCGTGTGTTTGAGCTTTATTTGGCCGTAAAAGTCAACTAAGCTAGTACTTTAAGAGGATGGGTAGAAGTATCGCCCGATCATAATAGTCCTCCTGACCATTTTCGGTCACGGCGACCAACCTCAACCCAGATTCGCCATCGGCGCGGGAGATATTATAGAGCACAAGTGTGTGCGCAGACACAGGTGCACTCATAGTGTGACTCTGGTTTTCATAGTCCGATGGGACGATCCGCCCGATCATAGTACCTACTTCAAGCTGCGATCACTAATTCTTCTGTAACAAGAGTTGTGATAATTACTTCCCTTCTTGATTGTTCTTTTATTTTTTTTTGTCGTTCGTTTGTATTCGATTTTGTTTATAAATGCAATGTTTTACCCACGTTGGCGTCCTTTTTTGGGTTTAAGGGCGCTTTCAATTTAGACGGTTGGTGCCGGACTGCTGCCGCACGGTTGTTACGACCATGAGCCGTACTGCTGCCGGACGACAGCAGTACGACGTAAATCGTCTTATTTGAAGAGATACGCGGCTGCAGTCCGATCGAATTTTAGTGATTTCCATCGAAACCCAACTTTAGTCGGTGCCATGGACTCTGACGAGGAAGTGTTATTGTTAGTTCTCTTGCTTCGGCAGAAACATAAACGACCCCGTACTAGGGCGTCGCCAATGTTTTCTTTAATACTGATACTGATACTGATGATGTTACTGTGATTTGAATACTTGTCACATTTAGAATCCCAAACGGCGGGCTGCAACTCTATTTCATTTATAAAATCTTCTGTATTTAAATCATCCATAATTAGGTAGGTATGCACGAAAACGTCTAAGAAACACGATGCGCTCACAGCACTAGCGAACAACGACTGAGACAGGTTGTTGCCGTTCCGCCAACGGACGTGCGCCGCACTGCTGTCGCACGACTTTGCGTCGAGACATTTTGTATGAAAAATCATAACCGCCCGTGCGCAGTACGATACCCGGACTGCAGCAGTCCGGCACCAATCGTCTAAATTGAAAGCGCCCTTAGTATTTCATTTACGATCAATCTGCTCGAACTCGACGCGATACTCTACGATTACGACTTTTCGAAGATGCGTATGAGTTTGTTTTCGCAGGCCTCCATCAATCTTGTGCTTCTCGCATCCAGCGGATTCCCATGGTCTCCACGAGGTCTGCAGACCACGTTGTAGGAGACCTTTCAATGCAGCACCTTCAGTTTGGCGGTCTGCACTCCAGAACTATGACAAGTATCACGGGCATTACAACTATAGAAATATATTGAGGTTTCAAAGATTGTTTTTCAAATAGACCAATTTTTGAGCTATACATCATTCAAATAAACTGTTGAAGCGATAGTTCCTTCATAAGGCATAATAACTGCTATAGGACTGTAGTTGAACAATCCAAATTAGCTCAAACTTAAACTACTGTTCACATGAAAAAAATCAACAACAACATTACATTCCACTAGTTTTCGTAAACATTTCACCGCATCACTTAAATACATGCGCAAAATAAACGCAAAAACGCGCACCAAACGCAGATGCTACGTTTTCGAGATGGACGCAAATAAACGGACGCACACAATTTACGACAACGCTCAGCGCACGTGGCGTTTACCGAGTTTTTTTATTGGCGCAGTAAGTGATGGTATTGTTTCGTATTTATGCAATTAAGTGTATTTATGCTTGCGGATTTTTTTTATTACTATATGCGGGATAGGTGAAATTTGAATGAACTCAACGTTCTTAAGATGTGCAATTTAATTATGTTATGAAATACATTTCAGTAAGTCTATCAAAAGCTTCACAGTGGCTATAACTTCTTCAATCTTCAATTTTTTTATCATCAGCCTGTATTGTTTCCTTATTATTCTGAAATATTTGGCATAATAACTCAATTCAATACTTTTAAATTCAGATATTTCGAAACCTGAGTAAATCAGCTTGGTCCTATTTTGTATGTATTAAAATGTACTATAACGTAATTACCTGCACCCCATAGCAATGGATCCATAGCCTCCATAGTTATCTCATTACCTTATAATAGTTAACATTACTCTAACCAGTCGTTTGCAACTGAGAGATCATAAAATAAAATCATCGCCAGTCGTAAAAAAAGCTAACGCGACAAGCGACAATAAAAAATATATCATTTTTTTTTTAATGCTTTTTTATTTTTTTTTTATTTATATCTTTGACAGTGTCAGATGTAAACTCAACCCGTACACATAATAAGTGTCTGTCTGTCAGTCATCAAACGATTTCTCGGAAACGTAACACGACAAAGGGATTGTCACTTTGTGCCGAATTCGGTTTTATGGACGATAAATTATATGAGAGCCGAAATTGCGAAGTCGCGAAGGAATTAAAAATAATTGTGGGGCTTTAGTTATTGTGTAGCTTAAAACAGATTCAGCTAACTGTACTTTTACGTTACGAAAATGACGTTGTAAAATGGAATAAGCTTTTTTATTGCTGTGTTCTTCGTATACATATTTTAAGGTAAATAGTCGATTCTGTTTGTTACTGAAAAGGATTTTTTATACCAACGTAGAAGTTATTCTTACAAGAAAGTAAAAATAATATAAATCAATAGGAGGTACCTTACATTCTATCACATGTGACTACCGAACATAACGTCCCTCCAAATTCCGTTACAATCGTTAAGGGACTCAGTTACTATCAGTATTTGCCAAATCGATTAAAAATCACTAAAATTAATTTAAAATAAACCTGGAAATATTTTTGGCAGTCGACACAAGTTAGAAGTGACGGTCTCCGTCACGCTACTAAATGTAACCTCAAATTGAGTTGTAGGAAGCGAATAATATTAAAACAGAGTTATATTTTTCGTGCGTCCAAAGTGATACATGCGGAAAATATTTTGTTTAACAACTTTACAAGCGGTTCCGCACACATTATGTTTTAGGATATGAATATGTTTATTTTATTACTTAAAAGTAATAAAATAATTAGATTAAGATTAAGTAATATCATTAGCACCTAATTTGTTTTTAGCGGGTACTACAAGTACTTGTACCAACTAATACGTTTGGTACTTAATCTTTAGAGGCTGCAGTACCGTTATCCATAATGCTACCCCATAAAATACTCCGGGCCTAAGAAAACACGGCTTTCCATTCAAATTTTACACTTAACAAAATGCAAATTATGAAGTAACATAACATTTGTATTGTAAACAACCAAGCTGTAAGTCATTATTCGGGTTTCGACTCAAATTTCAAGATAGGTAATAAGTTGTAAAAAGACCCGTTTACTTTTTAAACGTCATTAGCGGGTTGTCGATAATATTACTGAATATTATGAGCCTTTTATTAACTTCCTATGAACTGGCTATAATAACACTAAGTATTCCTGGTGATGACCAGTGATCGGAATAGGTAGAGCTAATGTGCCTAAAGTTCAATGAACAGAAACGAAAGTGGAGACTTCCTTACGCCAGTATTTTTTTTTCGGTGTGTTTGTTCCGAATGTCAGAACATTACTTTAGCACAACTAAAACTAATAAAATAAAACAACTATCGAATTAATTTACTGTTTCTGTTTACAAAAAAGTGCACGATTTTTATTGTTTAAAAAATAAAGGTAATCCCCTTATCTTCGTTTGAACGCCGTAAGTAAGTGCGGAAGCTAATTTGATTTTCATACCAGCTTTAATAGTTAGAACTAACAAGCCAAAAAAAAAAACAATTTATAGGTTTTCATACCATTTATTCATTTTGTACAATTATTGGAACTAAATGTAAACAGAAATCAAAATAATTTGCGGTAAAACATAGTCCATAAAATCAACAAAAAAAAAAATAGTCTTAGGGAACACTTTTCGTTTCTGTTCTTTGCTTGAACTTTAGGTACAGTAGCTCTACCTATTCCGATCACTAGTGATGACGTTTTAATGGACGGCTAGGACAGGATGCGAAGATAAATTAAGCCACATTTTTCTGTACGAAGAATCCCTCGTCTGTGATTTGAAAAAAGGCCATTATTTCGAACGAGTGGAACCCAAAAGCAACCGGTGCAATGTAAACTCTACATCGTGACGAATCGCAAAACGTTAAAAAATTTGACTAAACGCGGCGGCGCTTTTGATGTTTTAATTATTATTTTGGTTTATTACCCGTAAACGGTTATTACTTGTTGGTTATCGCAACCTTCCTGTTTTTATTAGTTTGTGTCAGTAATTTGAGTAACTGTTCTGACTCCTGCAGAAGTTGGTAATAAAGTAGTGTTTTGAGGTTACGGAATTAGTGGATAAAGAAATGCTGATGCTTTACAGTTAACAGTATTTTTTTCAAGTAATTACGAAGGCAGATGCATGTTCTGTATTTTTATAAACACATTGTTAGAATTGCGTCTTAAAACTGAAATCTTACCTGAAAACTGAAATAACACATTTAAATTTATAATTTTTCAAAACTTTTTACTCCCTTATATTTAGTTTTATTTCGTCTCCTGTTCATTGTCTTGTCATCGTGTCATAATGACAAAAGTTAAGTACAGAAAATTGAATGAAGTACAACCTAGTACCCCCTTTATTCATGTTAAAACATATTAATTACATTTTTAAATATTCTAATATAAAACAATATTATAAAAACATTTAAAAATATAAAAATTAGGAGCCCACCGACATCGGGAACAGGGTCCGAGATATTGATGGTAAGGGCTCTTGAGAGAGGAACCTCCTAACAATACGCGCCGTATCCAGAAGTACTGCTTTCTGAATCAAGCCCTTGATCCAGCTGCCTAGCGAGAGCTTCCTCGGCACAATAACTGCTGTACTCACGTCCCACATATCGACAACCTCGCGAGCCAAATCTAGATATTTGAATTGTTTATCTTTCTCTGCTTTCACGAGGTTCTCGTCATGCGGGATGGTAACATCAATTATCATTACGCGGCACGTTGATCAGTCTATCACCACTAAGTCAGGCTTATTGGTGACAATAATCCTGTCGGTGATGATAGACCGATCCCAGTACAGCGTGACGTGGACTTTCTCGAGAACTGGGTCGGCCACATACTTGTAGTACGGTACCTCAGATTCTACAAGTTTATATTTTAAGGCAAGTTGCTGGTGAATAATCCTGGCTACTTGGTTGTGCCTGTGAAAGTACTCGCCATTAGCTAGACGAGAACAACCAGAAATAATATGTCTGATGGACTCACCCGGACGGTGGCATGCCCGACACACGTCAACCGTCCCGTCCTTCATAATATATTTCCGATAGTGGTTCGTCAACATAACTTCGTCCATAATCGCACAGACAAAACCTTCTCTTTCCCCAAAGAGGTCACCGAAACGTAGCCAGGACACGGACGCTAGAAAATCTACATCGGGCCCATGAAGAGCCCGGTAGAAACGCCCGTGAAGCTCCTTGCCTTGCTATACTTCCTTGCGGTCATCGGTAGTAAGTACTACAAGTTTGCGCCAGTTCACTTTAGCGATGGCCAACGGGGTGAGTCCCTTGTCCACTTGAGCCACATCTCGGTGCATACCCACCTCGGCTTTTAAAAATATTCTCTGAGATTGCACTCCTCGCGGTTGTGGAGGGTATTCGCGTTTAAAAAGCCTCGACCTCCGCACTTCCGCGGGATGTACAGTCTCATCACCGATGATCGCGGGTGATGCATCCGGTTTGCGGTTAGCAGTGTACGGACTCTTCTATCTAAGGCGGTGAGTTTTCCATTTAAATATGCCGAAAGAGTACATTAAAACCGGCATGACCCAACCGTTAAAGGCAAGAACAAGGTGTGCACCTTGTTCCCGCCCGAGAGAAGGCTATTAATACCTTCTTCAGGCAACCGAAGAAGCGCTCCTTCAACGATTGCTTCATGTCAGTTACGTTAATGCCTAACGCTTCCGACATATCCAAATACTTATAGCTTACGGCTGTGGAGAGAGATCTCAGGTGTATGGAATCCGAGAGCTGAATTCCCTCGGATTCCATAATCTCCCCTCGCTTCACATACATGAATGCACATTTGTCCACACCAAATTCCATCCTGATGGAGCTACTAAAAGTTTCAGTTACTTTCAATAGCTTCATCAGTTGCAATTTTTTGGGGGCAAAAAGTTTCAGATCGTCCATGTAAAGAAGGTGAGATATGACCTGACCACCTCTCCTCAACCGATAGCCTAGACCTGAATAAAACATCAAAATCAAAATCAACCAAAGTGGACTCAGACTGTCGCCCTGGAATATTCCCCGTTTAATCCATACAAGCTCATCGTTCCCCTGGATCTATCGACATCCTGGATATCGAAGGACCGGCCTCCAATGCCCCATGCACGACTCAAGGAAGGCGCGTAGAGTTGCATCTATCTTGTACAACTCCAGCACCCTCATGAGCCATGTATGTGGACGCGTGTGCGAGCTTTGTGCGAGTCGTATGCCTTCTTTTAATCTATCCAACATGTCGACAGATCCTTGCCGGATCGACGAACCTGTTGGCTAATGGCCATGTCGATGAGGAGTAGCTCCTTAGTACCGCTGGAGTTTGAGAGGCAGACATAATGGAGTTTTTTTCAATGTGTGTATTAATTTTCGCTCTCAAAATGGATGTAAGAAGCTTATAGACCGTCGACAAACACGTGATAGGTCTATAATTCTTGGGTTCCGCGGGACTACCTGACTTATGGAGCAGTTGGGTAACGGCTGTTGTTAAAAACTGCAGTAGAGACCCAGACTCGAAGGATGGCTGGAATTGAGATGCCAAGCAAGTGTGTGAACTACTAAACCATTTGAGCCAGAAATTGTGCAGTGCGTCCGGTCCCGGTGATTTCCAGTTCGGTAACGGACGAACTGCTCTGGCTACATCCAAAGGTGTTATTAAAATTGGTTCCATTTCTGAGATAGGTGCACACACTTGCTCGATATCACGCATCCAGTTAGCCTCAGTATGACGGTATGACGGGTACCGACCAGATGCTGTGTCAGAAAGAACTCGTGGTGGCATCATTCGGGTGGCAAATGTCCATCATATTTTGCTCGGGTCGCTCCCAAGCTCTGTATACCCACCTCTCATCGCTCTGGAACATGCGATTCTGCGAGTACCGATCAACCCGCCGCTTATTCCGCCGAATACGGTTCGCCCATGCATAAACTTTCTGCTTCAGGAAGTCGATGCGCTCTGTAACACGGAACATGAATTCTTGGGGACTGATTTCAGTCCCCGAGAATGCCCACCTCACAAAGCGCATCACACGTGGTCGTGTATTACCCTCCCTGAAGCAGTATAGTTTGCCAATGAGAGTTAAGACGATACGATTGCTCAGTACCTCTGAGCGCAGCCTATCAAGTGCGGTATCGTCCAACATGTGATTGCGTTGGATGACCCGCACCTGATCCGACAGTCCTTGGGCCGAAACGTTGACGGTTGGTTCAAGTTCCTGGAACAGAGACAGCATCCTAACACGGTACGCAGTGAGGTTAGGTCCCCCCTCTGTAGACCCGTAGTATGCGCGCATGACGTTCTCGTTTATTGATTGAGGCCACCTCATGCGCTGCACACAACCACCGGCAGCGGGGACCCGGCTCGGGGCCGGATGGCCCCTAAGTCCCAAGCTTTTCGGTGGCCGGCCTCTCCCTTACCGACGTACAGGTGTTGGTGACGTCGGCGGAGAGAAATATTCGTCGCTCGAGCTCGACGTGACTGCCGCTGCCGGTGACACATGTGGTCCGGGATCCGGCGACGTGAGGTGGAGCTGATCGACGAGTCCGGGGTTGGAAGGCGTGCGCGTTGGGAAGCAGCTCTCGTGATCATTTAGTCATCGTTTAGTTCTAACATCTCATTCTCATAGTATTTTCTTGCAATTTTCCATTTTTGTATTAACGACGTTGACAGACGTCATTGTTAATTGTCATGGTAAGTTTTTTGTGGGTTTCCACTTTTTGGTTTTCTTTCCGCTTTTATTCCAATTTTCTAATATTTATGTTGTTTCTAAAGTCTTTTATAAGAACTATGGTAAAGATGTTTGTATCAAAACCAATATTTATATTAAAATAAGAATGTTGATGATTTAACAGATGCTTGACACACGGGGCGGCCAGGTTTTTATTATTATTATTATTTATTTATTAAACTCACACACACTATCTTGACAGGATGACCCCAATACAATAGTGGATTACAAAGACACCAGATAAATTGAAAATCAACTTAAGGCTAATACTTAAAAAAAAAAAACTCAACTTAGAACACAATTTCTACAGACAACTTCTAAAGATACATCTTTGTAATTATTAACAAACTAAACGAACCTAAAATACAAAAGCAAACCTATCACAGAATATTAATATTTACATATTATAACTGACAATATTCAACAAAACTCTTGCGAGCTCACTCAGATTGCACGAAAATATGTTAATCCTCTCATGCACTTCGTTTAGTACACATATTGTGCGGGTGAGGGGTGTTTTTGACAGCAGGTTGGTTTTGACAGCTGGCACGGCCAGCAGTGGCGGTCATCGCCGCCTCCACACGTTCCGTTCTGACACGCACAGCTTCAGGTGACGCAGCACACCCGGGTTATGTGCTACTCCACGCAGGAGCTTTAGCGCATACGCCGCGAGTGTAAATTCTCTGCGCACTCTGAGTTCGTTGTACCCACCATACCCAGTACAAACAGTGTAGGATACATCAGCGGGTAAAATGGGTAAACCCCATAAAGCTTGAAATACAAGTGTCTAGTAAATTTATTCTGACTCGCTCCAGCATGACATTGTATTTCGCTCCATGAGGAGCCCAAATCACCGCACTGTGTTCCAAGTGACTCCTTACCAAAGTGTCATACAGCACCCTGAGCGTGGCAACGTTTGTGAATCCCTGCGACTGTCTCAGCACAAAACCCAGGTTTCTCTACGCTTTCTTGCAAATCTTAACTATAATTATGATCCCGGAAAGTTAGATCCGGGGTAAGCAGTACTCCTAGATCTCGTACCTGAGCCATTCGCTGCATCGGCGCTTCCTCTACTTTATATTCGTAGGCTAAGGTAGTCTTCGCGCATTACGCTGTGTTTAAATAGAGTTTATTTTTATTGCTCCATTCTACCACTCTGTTTATGTCTTCCTGCAATTTCGCACAGTCCGACTCACCCCTGACCTTGAGCAGAAATTTGAGGTCATCTGCAAATAATAAACATAAACTATGTTTGAATACGTCTGGTAAGTCATTTATCATTAAAATAAATTAGAGAGGACCCAAATTGCTGCCCTGGCTCACGCCTGACTTGGTGTAATATGGCTCAGATTCGAACCCGTTGTAGTCAACGTACTGCTGTCGGTCTTTCAAGTAGCTGGTGAAGAACTGTAAGAGGTGCTGAGTGCAACCAATTTTGGCCAGCTTCAGTAGCAAAACATCGTTGTCGACGGTATCAAACCCCTTCTTAAAATCAAAATATGCCGCGTCTACCTGCACACCAGCATCGATGGCTGGCACCACCCTCGCCATGAAATTAAGTAGATTAGTGGCAGTGCTGCGCGCCGGCCGGAACCCGTGCTGCGCGTCCGATAGCTGTGCTCTCACTTGAGCCTACACGCAGCGTTGGATGGCAGACTCGAACACTTTGGCAGGTGTCGACAACACTGCCACCGGTCTGTAGCCACTTACATCTGGACCTGACTTACCCTTGGAAACCGGAATCACTCGCGTGATTTTCCATCTAGGCGGAACCGTTGCTTGTTTTAAAAAAGTATTAAAGATATGATGCAGGGACTCAGCCAGCACCGTGCTACAGTCTCGGAACAGAAAATTAATAATACAATGTATGTGTTTCGGGGCTTTCATATGTGTGTAAAATCAAGCTTATCAATTTGTGATAACATGTCATCTACGGAACAGTTATCTTGAATAACAGTGACGTCAGCATTCTAGATTTGTCAAAATTTTGAATAAAACATAAAACACTTCATAAAATCAGTTTGTACGGTGAACAATAAAAGTAAATCATCAATCTAACCTAGCCAACTTACAAAAATAATTTCATATCATCATTTCATTCCCTCCTGATCAAAAGGCCTCAGTAGCAAAATGTCCAACAGCGCGAAACGTCTAATGAGCAGTAAGTCTAATAAGCAAAATGTCCATGTAGTAAACTGTCTAACTATCAGATGGTCTGTATTATCTGTATAGCAGAACGTCTATTTAGCAAATCGGCACTTTTAAAATGTTGTGTACACTCATGGTCATAATAGAAAGTAAAAGTCATTTGCAAACTAGTTTAATTTTTTTTTTTTAAATGTCATTGTCTTTTAAAGTAATTTAAAAAAAATCCCTTCAGCAAGCCGCAGGATGAGGTAGGTTTCGAAGAAGGTACAACCCTTATTTTTTTCAAAAATGCCCTCAATTTTTCAGTTATAATCTTTTATTTCGAAAACTATAAGTTTTATCGCTAAACTTTTAAAGTAAAAAATTGTACAGTAAACATTTTGCTTTCGAAAAAAAAAATATGCGACGGTAAAATGTTTACCGTTTCGGAGATACATATAATTTTTTTTCCAACAATTTTCTAAAAATCCAAAAAATCAATCCAATTTTCCAATGTTTTTTTTTTCCAAAAATCCAAAAATCAGTTTTTGGCCATATGGGCAAAAACTGATTTTTGGATTTTCATAATTGCGACCTGTAGAGTGACTACATTTTGCTTGTCGCCCCGTAAACATACATACGTATACATATATAAACTATTTAACCGGGGCGGTTGATTTGCCCTCTAGGGGTCATAACTAGACCCCCTATGGTGAAATTTTCGGAAAACTCAACTTTAGGTGCAAGACCAATAGGTAGATTTTTTCTGACGAAATCTACTTAAAAGCAACCATTTATTCGCTTTTCGTTGCCTTTTCAACAATGCTAGTCCAACATAGGTAGAGTATGGAGAAGGTAGCAAAGGTAAATTGGAACATACTCTGTCAATGGTTCTGCACTCTCTGTTTCCAGGAAGACCCAATGTTGACGAATTTTTCCAAACGGCCTTAGTAAGATGATCATAGCAGCCCGTTATTTGAGTGTTCGGGAAAGCTTCTTTAATTTTATTGATAAGCGTTAGCGCCATCTCATAAAGTCTATTTCAAAATGCTGCTTGACGAGACCAAATAAGCGTTCGTAGTTTCTTTTCTCTTGTCAGGCAGTAACGCGTATATAACTCCCATAAAACAAGTTAAATCATCACAGCTATTCAAATCAATATGAACTGATAACAGCTGGTAGAATTGCTTGGGTGTAGCTCTGAATGTTCCATCATTAAAACACATCTTATTTTTCAATGTCTTAATGCATAGTCTACTCACAGGTGTTGAAAATATTAAGATTTTATTATTGTCACATCCATCGTCACAAACAAGGAAACAGTCGGCCATTATTTCTGGAATTGCAACTTCATTCAAGTTTTTAAATTCAGTTTTACAAACCTATAAATATTTGCGACGAGCCCTGACAAAAGGGTCTGTATGTACATATTATAATGCCGTGTCCGTTTCCCTCATTAAGCAATAAGTGTGTTGAATTTTTTGCCTGAGTATCCAGACATTTTGAGAATCTGACGATTTGCTAAATAGACGTTCTGCTATACAGGCCATCTGATAGTTGGACGTTTTGCTACATGGACATTTTGCTAATTAGACTTACTGCTCCTTAGACGTTTCGTGCAATTGGGCATTTTGCTACTTAGACCTTCTGATCAGGAGAGATTTAATTTAATTGCGACTTTTGTTGCAGACTTGTAACTAATTTAATCAAAAATTTCGGTGGTGCAAACCATTTGCTACATACTTTTCCGATGATGTATCTTGTAAGCTCATAAAATCTCTAATATACAGGTTCGTTCAAACGATTCCTTTGGTGTTTCTAGAATCTTTAACAAACAAATACCAATTGATTTACTCCAGATTTATAAACAGAAGCGGTCTCATCTTCGTCCTACGTACACAATTCATCTTCAATTGACGCTTACAACTTGCACGCGACGTCGTTTACAATTTTACGTCTTATCTGGCCCACATCTGCGGGAAAATTTCCTTTTGACTCATTTAGTGTTTCATCTGAATCATACGTTTCTCTTTTAACCTTTATAGTAGTTAGAACTTCAAGCGGAACTAAATAGTTTTTGCTGTTTGTACGTACTAATTAGGAAAATACCATTGATGCATTATAATTATGTAGAATTGTATGATAAGAAATGCATGATGGTATTTTCCTTTTGAAGAATTCATATTTCATTCAAATTTAAATAATCAAATTAAAATGAAAAGTCATTTGTCCAAATAAATAAAATATAATAAATAATAAAATAAAATCATTTTAATTCGAGTATCACTGACTCATAATAGAAATGATATCAAATTTTGAAGTTAAAAAAGGGCTGCTATCAGCCCTTTTTTAACTTCAAAATTTGAGAATGAGATAAAACGCCCGCCCTTCGCCACTTATACGAGTATTTAGTGGTTTGATAATATTGAACTATTGCATAATTTGCGTATTACCTATTAAATTCTCTGTACAATCTTTCAGCAAACACTAGCATTTTGTGTCTTCCGCATTGTCTGGTTTTTACCCGATTATGGCGAAGCCAAAAGGAAGGGTAATGATTTTTTCAATTTCGTTAGCTTTCATACGTGGTAGACTTTACCGCCTGCTTGCGAAAATGTATCTAGGAATTGAGTCTTTCTGGCGAATGTAAGAGTGCCAAGAAGAGAGACAATATGTCTCATGTTATTCAATCAGATTTCCCGTGACTGAAGTGACTCTGTCTCTCTGGTTTCTGTGAATCTCATCGTGTGTGCTAAATGGACTGTTTAATATTTCTGTAACAATCGTTCAGTTTTTGATTTTGCTTGACTCCTAAGGATCGTAGCTTGATGATAAATAGCCTATAATACCTTTACCTTCGCAATAATTTGACTATCAAATCCAAATTCAATTCCTGAGATGAGCGTGTTCAAACAAACAAAGTCTTCTGCTTTATTTTTAGCAAAATTATAGATTTTATGGGCTGACAATAAATACAGTAAAACCAGTTACTTTATCTCACTTTCATCCCATTCGAGGAAGAAGTCATTATACTGAATATAATGCAATTACTAAAACGAGTATGATCTGTTTCGTGTTATCACTCGTTACATAGGGACACGCGAGTTTTTTTCCACGAAGTGTTCTTCACTTGACTTCAGTTTTCCTCATTCTGAAAAAACTGTGTGGGGATTCCGATGATGAGTCTAATCACATATGATAGTGACTAAACGGAGGCAGTGTTGCGTGTAATTGGTTAGTGATGAGAGATTTCCATTTAATTTTATACTTACTTTGTAATTTATTGCACTTTTTCCTCGTGTAAAATGATTAGGTATTTAATGACGCTGCGTTTTGTAAGGTCAAGTATAAATTCTACGTTAAAGGGCTCGCCCATTTAATTAACATGGGACTTGATAGAACTGGGGAATAGTATTTGGTTACACCTTTGCCCTAACCCTTAAGCGTGATGTTATGTTAAAAAACTTATCTTACCTAACTGCCCGATACAAGCCAATTAAGTCCTTAACAGCAGTAACGAAAGTGATAGATAACACATAATTATCTCTTAACCTATGCCTCTTGATACTTGCAACGATTATTAAAACAAGTATCAAGTCTAATGTTATATCCATTACGAACTGTTTTTTTTAATCACTTAACTGTGTTATTAATTAGGTAGAAGATTGTTTACAAGCTAGTTATTATTCCATAGTTTCATTATTAGGTACCAATTACAATCTGTAAGTTTGTTACGCCTATTGTTTTGCATAAATAACTATTAAAAGTATGTATTAGTTGAAAATAATAAACGTATTGAAGTGCGCAGTTATTAGATATTAGATGAAATTAGTCATTAGTGAATAAATTGGGTTAGATTCTTATAGCACTAAAATGGTTTCAAACCATTTTTAGATTGGTTAATACGATAAATAAGTTTTTGAATAAACTTGAATCTGAAATATTATTTTACTGATGAGCTCGTGAAACGAAAAAGATACAAGTGAAACATAATGAATTTTTTTTTACTTTTCCTTATGTTGGAATAGTGTGTATAAAAATATTATGTATTCTCTCTATTACTGATAGTAAAAACAAAGAATGAAATCAAATTCACAAGGAAGGACCAAATAATACTGCCCACGCCATCTACCGGCCGTCTCAAAAGACCAGCTTTATGCACATAATTGCGATTTAAACATAATAACGAGTGCGGAAAGTAAACACTGGTTGACCTCGGGTTATCGAACCCGTAGTACTACGGATACCTATATGTTACGATAGGTACCTAGTGCGCTGCGCTTGTACCTACACATTTAATATAAATATTGTTGTACGTTGGTAGGCATACATACAAGTATTCAATTTTTTTTTACTTAATATACACCAACACGCCTGTAATACCCAGAGTTAGGCAGATATACCTGTAGTAATAATCCACATTTCACCAGTTAAGTTTAGATGTTATACGGGTCGAGCCTATTGCCATCAACCGGGCAGAATTTCAGACTCCGAGCTGCTACTAAGAAATTCCTATTCCCCCCTGTTACCTATTTATTATTTCTTCATTCATACCGTCATGATTTAGTTAGGATAGATGGAATGCTCTGGCTTGTATCCAAAATTTTTTGCAATAACGCTCTAGTCAAAACTCGGTAAAAAAGTATGCAAGCATTGTAGGATTTCCGCAAAGTAACGCTTAATTCCCTGGTACCTGATACCCCTTTTCTTTTTCGGATGGGAATTCATCAAATGACTCCTCCCGCTCTGGGCGAAGCAGGAGCGAGTGTCAGACTTTTAATGACTAAGAGATACTGTCAAAGGGCGATGAAGGAACATGGATGGGTCCATGTTCCTTCATCGCCCTTTGACAGTATCTCTTTCGAACAGTCCCGCAGCCCCGGCAGGCATCGACCCTTGCGGACCCCTTCCTTCAGTCATCTTTCACGTTAGGCACCTTTTTGTCACGTAATTATGTTGCGCAGTAAGCTAAAAGTATTTCTTGTTTACACTCGCAACAAAACAATAAACACGTGTGCATACCTTTGTAGGGTTGCCAACTCTTTTTATTTAAGAAATAGATTAGTACTTACTTCTGATTACAGTGATGGTAAATAAATAAAGTTTTTATCCAATTTATTTATCGTAACTAATATTGTTAATGCGAAAGTAAGTTACCTTTTCATGCCTAAATCGCTGAAGCGATCATCCTGAAATTTTTCATATACGTTGTCAGCTGTACAGAAACGGACATAAGGTCCATTATCCCGAAAAAAAAAAAAACTGTTCCCGAGGAAATCAACAATAACGTTCTCACGATAATAGATGGCGCTACGGGTCTTTCGAATGATGATTGAATTATAATTATTATAGAAACTTTTAGTACTGCGAATTGATTGTCAAATTCTAAATAACACGATAATAACAATAATTATTTTATACCAGTATTTTAGCGTACCTCCTTTATTGCTTTGGTTATAACTATATATGGTTGGCAACTATACCTTACACGATTAAACCCACATACGGTTATATACTTGCTGTAGTTGTAGATAACGCAAGGATGCGTCATCCATCGGCTAGTGCGAAAAATTGAGATTTGCACGCAATTTTATTGTGTTATTGAGCCGTTTGATTAGGTTCAAGGATTTTGGTAAAGGTAATCGCTGATTACGGTTCTAGTGTTATTGATTTAACGCTTAAACTAAATAAATAAATTTGAACAACTCGTTTTTGCTTCAGAAAAAAGTTTGCTAAGTTTATCAAACATGTTTTCAATATAATAATTTAGGTATTATATTGAAAACATGTTTGATAAACTTAGCAAACTTTTTTCTAAGTTTATCAAACATGTACAAAAAGATCATGGTAACTTGTAACCATGATCTTTTGGTTTTCCCCATAGATTTCCTTATTCCATCTACATGGATAAGTTCAAGGCATTACTTATTGTCTGTTACACCTACAAAATATGTAATATTTGCGTTTATTTTTTCGTATAATAGAATCGAGGATAGAACAAGATTATAATATGAGGGAACAAGAATCGTAGGATAGCTAGTTAGCTATCCTACGATTCTTGTTCTTACTCTGCATAGTGGTCACAAAATTATCGAATCTTCGGCACCTAAAGATTTTGTAATGTCTGCTTGACAATGGGACCAAACCAACTTCCAATGAATCACAACAATTAGGTAGACAAATTATTTGATATCGGTGCGTAAAATCATGACTAGATCAAAGTAAAACCTGCGTGCTCTTACGCAGTTAATAGTCCTATAATACAGATCGTAAATGATCGGGAACATTTGTGTAGATTCGGTATATTTTATCGAGAAGTCTTTAAAGTACACTTGACCTTATTTCTGCTCGTGTAAGCACAGTCAGGAAGTCAACGATAGAATATTCACGTAAATCAACAGCTACCTACAATATTTTCAACAATAGGAAGCTGGTGGCTGGGTGAAGGAAAATAGGATAGATACTCTCCTGTCCAGAATGTCCTAGAACCAAATATTCAGCTTCAGATTCAGTAGATTACAGACCACAGAGAGGATGCCTGTGGCCCAGCGTTGGGAACATTATAGGCTGAATATGCGTAAGTATACCATAATCAGCCTACAACGCAAAACATATTTTGTTGTTGTGAAACTGGGAAGTAATTTGTCCACTTGATTAAATACAGAGTTCTCAAATAGATTATAACAATAATGCTGTCCACTGCTGTAACATTGAAGCTGTCTGTATTATTGAGAACAACATGTTTTCATTATAAAAAATAAACATAATCTAAACAGAACGTTTCGATGCGGTTTTGTACAATGAATAATATTAGTGATACCTACTCGTTGATGTAAACATTGTAAAGCTATTGGCTTGTTGTTTACAAAAATTTGCGTATTAGTAATGTTTCGATCTGCGTTCAGTTTTACGTAGATATTGTACTGAATGCTGAAATAATTATTAGGGTTCTGTACCCAAAGGGTAAAAACGTAACCCTAATACTAAGATTCCATTGTCCGCTGTCTGTCTGTCTGTCACCAGGCTGTATCCCATGAACCGTGATAGCTAGCCAGTTGAAAAAAACTAAACACAGAATTAAATATATATGTAACGGAGGCTCCCATACAACAGTAAGTATATTTTTGTTTTTTAGGTAATTGTACGGAACCCGTCGTGCGCGAGTCCGACTCCCTCTTGGCCGATTTTTTTACTTTATTTATTTTACTGACTGAAAGTGGCGCCGGTGACTGAAAAACTGTATGGTAATCGGCTATCGTGGTATGGACATGTGATGCGGAGGAATGAGGAAAATATAGTGAGGGAAAGGTTGAGTATGAATGTAGATGGCTAAAAGTAGAAGAAGACCAATGGATGGACTGTGTGACGGGCAGTCACCTCCTTTTTAGCCATATCGGGCTAGAAAGGAGGTGACTGCTGAGGTGACGAGTAATAGAGAAGTATGGAATATGGAAGAAGAGATTTACCGGCGAGCCAAATAAATTGGGATAAGGGCAGAGAGAATGATTATTTTATTTTACTAAGGCACAGTTCCAGTGTCGGCGATTAGCGCGTAGAACTAGCAACTAAAAACGAGTTGTTTGTTTGACAGAGTACTTCTTATCTTTAGTATTTTTAGTTACACGAGACCTGCAACCTTTTGTACGTCCCATGAGCGCAAAAATAGTCGATAACAAGTCGCTTCCTCGTCGGCGGTGGGGCACGGCCTTGTTGTATTAGTGTAGGTTTGTGAATGCATTGTTTTTGATTGCTTGTAACATGGAACTGACAAATTTTCAGTTACTGAGTTTTTAAACTGTGAACTTTAAAGATTTAAAGTAGTCGTTAAACCTAGGACCCACGTCCACGTACTTACACTCTGGACCACTACACAAGTGAAGAGGACGACAGGACATACACTGCTACAACAACGTCAAACTATCACCATCACAACTCTCTCAACTCTAACTCTAGTTGCTAGTGTCAAACTCTCGAAAGTATAGACACAGCCGACACCGACACATATCTTAGACTGCCGTGTAATAATACTTGCAATTAGAGCAAATAGCAGTTGCAAGTGTCATCGCTCGCAGACGCTCTACACGCGTAACGTGACACTTGGCGTGTCGGGCGCTGCACGCCGGGTGAAAATGTAACGGGCGGGGACAAAAAGTAAAAGAATAGAGATTTTTGACTTGTTTTTTTGCTCGTTTACTGTTTTTTGGTAGGAAAGCGGAATAGTGGTTACGTCATCGCTTTTAATTTAATGAAGCGGGGACTCCGAGTATATCTATGAAATGGGTATCGACCCGAAGCAGTGCTGATGGTTGTGAATTAAAGTACTGGTAAAGTAGGGATGGAATCTCATGATGATGATAGGAAATGAATTCATCTTACTTATACTTACTATAAAAAAATTAAACCGACTTCAAAAACACTAAAAAGTAAAAAATAACTTTAGCTTCAGAAGTCACTTTTGCTAGTTTGATTTTATTTTGTTGTCACCGACTTCTGAAGCTAAAGTTATTTTTTACTTTTTTGTGTTTTTGAAGTCGGTTTAATTTATATTTTTCACTTTTTAGTGGTTCACATGTGTTTACCCCTTCACAGCGTACCGGCGTGATATTATGTTATAAACTGGTGTAAACAATAGACAAACATGAGATTCCAGCAATCCCAGTTCATTTGCTATCATTTATTGATTTCCTTTGCCTATCTCCGAAGTTATTCATCAGATCTTCACCAAATTGAAATGGGACCACTCCCAAATCGCTTCAAGTGTGCCTATAAAATTTGAAGAGTCCTCTCTATTTCTCCAAGATCCCATCATCAGATCCTGAATTGATGATCATGGGACCATCTGGAAAGTATACCCTTTTAAATTAAAAAAAAAAAAAAACAAATCGGTCCAGCCATCTTCGAGTAATCGGGGAACATACATAAAAAAAAAGGTTCCCACGAATTGAGAACCTCCTCCTTTTTGAAGTCGGTTAATAAATGCTAAAGTTTGGATGGATGGATGTCTGTTACTCAATCACGCCAGAGTGGCTGAATGGATCTAAATGAAATTTGGCGCAGAGACAGATTGTATTCTGAAATAGCATAGAGGCTACTTTTTATCCCAGTAGTACGTCCCCGCGGCCGCGGGACAATAACCGAACTCCAACCGGGCGAAGCCGCGGGCATAAGCTAGTACTGTTTAAGAGGATCTTTAAAGAAATAATTTTTAGTCAATACATAGAGAAAAAAGCATCAGCAACGTTATTACTATGATTACCTTTAACACATCATGATTGAAATAATAATTGCTTTACACAATTTCCGTTAAAACAATTAAGTAACACATCTTTAACAAAGAACCAGAACAAAATTCGCAAAAACCTTATATACTCAAAACTAGCACAATAATAATCTTACAGTGAACAAACTTTCACTTTCAAGCGAAACAAAGCTTTACAAGAAATAAAAATAAATGAAAAATTCCTCTTTTTCCAAACACATGTTGTGTGGCGCACTGTGCGCTCGGTCTCTAGCGACGACTTACGCCATAATCTGTCTTGCTATTCAGCTCAAAGCTGGCGTGTTCAGGTACATTCTTGAAATTCAGCCGCTGAAAGTAGTATTTCAGAGGACATTTGCAGTACTGGTTTTACACGATATTTTTTTCTTTTTACGTTTCTTGACTCTTTTTTGTTTCAAGGACTTGAGTTTACAAGCAGTCGAGGTTGTAAGGATAAGGGCATAAAAGGATATACGTACATAAACAGGATATACGTACATAAATTCGTAGCTGTGTTTTAAGGTTTTAGCTTTGCCGTATGTCTGGATGCCTAATGGATTCACTTGGGAGTTTTTCTATAACTTTCATTAGTAATCTTGAAATTCTTGTTTAAAGATCATTGTGTGAGGATTACTGTCATCATACGATTGTTACCTTATAACATTCCACGATTGGTGATTGGCACTTTTAATAGTTCACACCTCCTTTCTAGCCATATCAACCGTAACACAGTCCATTCATCGCTGCTTTGGTCTTCCTTTAATCTTATAGCCATCTACATTCGCAAGTTTAAGCTTAACACTCGTATACAGGGTCTAGACCCTTAACGAAGCCGTCAACCAAGCGTTATGTACATCAAACTAAAGTAACTTTACTCAAAAATTATTTTGAGTACGCCTTTTTTTGGGTGAAAAATCACGTTTTACGGTAGTACTCAATGTAACGCACTCAAAACATTGTACTGATGGATGGTTTGAATAGTACAGGGTTCGTGGAGGTGCATAAATTAAAAATCTTACGTTAAAAACATGTATCTAAAAAAACTTGTGAATAAGTTGGAACTCTCGAGTTCCAACTTTTAACTAGAAGGTTCCCAGGTACTATCTAGAATATAAAAAACATCGCAATGACGGGGAGAACAAGTATCTTTCGGCTTCGTTAAGGGTCTTGGAACACCCTTTATGAATGTGTAAAGCCTAAATGTCCTCCCACTTTTATTCGATTAATTTAGAGTAACCAGTGGCGACCGCGAACCGGAAGACGTTGCGTTGGAAGGCCTCCCACTAGGTCCTGATGATCTGGTGAAGGTTGCGGGGATCCGCTGGATGCGAGTTGCACGGGACCGGTCAGTGTGGCGACACTTGGGGGAGGCCTATGTCCAGCAGTGGACGTCTTTCGGCTGAAATGATGATGATGATGATGATTGTGGACTTTAGATATGACCAAAGTACAAGCCGTGGACTTTGATCAAGTACCTATAACTACCTAAACCGATGCAAGCATACAATATTGTTATGATTAAAATTAACGTCATATTTATACAATTATTTCCATATTCCATTCTCCTATACATAAACAATAGGCAGGCGTTGTTGTTAATTAATAAATGCAACGTATTTTGTTTTTACAGCTATCAATACTTATTATTGCGGTGACCAGCATTCTTACTAGATAGGTAGGTATTATATGGGCTACCGGCATGATCAAAAGCATACCGACAAAGAGCACGAAACGAAATAGATTTGATATGTTACGTATATTTCTGGAATGTTTTGGACATTTACATTTGAATAAGTATTTAATTTCTTAAGAAAAGTTAATTTAAAAATGACCATAAATTACTCTTTTACGCAACGGCGACGGGATCTTTTGATGAAGTTGTTTTTTTTTTAATTTATTTCTGTTAGGGTTCTACAGATGTTTCCATTGATACTTCTCAGAAAATCAAAATATAAAATGTAAGTGAGCATAATAAATAAATGCTTTTGCTGCTATAAACCGTCTAAGCAAAATTATATAAATATTTTTATTATTTTCACACCACACCATTATACAGTCCTGTCTACATTAGATTCTTGGTCAGCAAGTCAACAAACTGACTCACTACACAGCTGCGGCCGAGCCATATTAACAGATAGTCATTATAATATAAATCTCCACACGCATTTGTTGGAAAACTGCGGTGTCGGTAATTGTTTACATTATTACATTGGTTTTGACTTATCTCATATTATATGTGTCAAAACATGATCTTATCTGCAACTACAATATTGTAAATAATGTTGTCTGTTTTAGACTAATTAATTAGGAAACTTAGACAAGATGAGAGTGGTTTAAAACTGATAAGTAGTTAACATCAAGGTATAATATTAATACCTTAGTTCCTAGGATACTATTTCGTTTTCAAAACATAATGGTAATTTGCTTTAATTAGAATATAACTAGCAAATACCTGGGTACCCCCAGGCGTGAATAGCTAACCGTCGCAAAAGGTGACCATGATGTCCATGTATTTTGACAATTAATTTAACAATTTCTCTAACTTAAACTTTCCCATGGGATTATTTCCAACCATAACACGAGTGAAGCTGCGCGCAAAAGCTAGTTAGCAATAAATCTTGCAACCATAAGATGCCGTAGGTACTTGACTGCCTGTTTACCTCAAATTGTAAAACCGCGTACCCATACCGCGGTGCTAATTTAGCAAATGAAATCTAAACTCGGTCAGCCCGTAGCCGTAGCGGCGTGGATTACTCACGAGCATTACTCTCTTGTTGTGCCAAAAGGAGCAAACGGTAACTTAGGACCAAAAGACCGTTTCGGTATTAATGGCGCACCCCGATGTGTGCGTAATTCGAGGATTTTAATGATTGTGAGTAAGGCCGGTATGGCATTGCAGATGCTGTTTAATGAGTATTTTAAATGCATGATAAGATTTTTTAAATGTACCTAGGTAAATGTTTGGAAATTACAGCAGATTCCGAAACAAAATCAAGTAATGTTTCATGAACTTTACGGCGCTTAAATGCCAAATTTTTGGTCAGCTAAAAAAATGGTACCTATCAGAAAAGTTGATGAAAAACTGATGACAGCATTTTTTAATCTACGCAGTTCAAACGTTAGACTGATGTGTAACGTTTGAACTGCGTAGATTAAAAAATGCTGTCATCAGTAGCATCACTAGGGCACGCAGAACCGGCTCTACTTCAGCATGTAGTGTAATAAAGAAAATATCACCACTTTTATAATAAAATTTAATAATCAAAGAAATTATAATGAAGTCTAAATGATTGAAATAAATAAAATAAAGGTTGAAAGATTACATTATTGAATTTGATTTAAAAAAAAAGATAAAATATTATTTGTGTACTTGATTACAATACAACATTGATTCTGTTATGATTTCTTATAAGAAATTTTATTCCTAGAAGATTCTTGGAGCTTAAAATTACTCTCATAAAACAATTTTAAGATACTATTAAACGGCATCCAACTAGACGTTATCTGATTAGTTACCTCAGTGGCGAAGCTTAAATGCATGTGGATAAGGCTAACAATTCTGTAAAACCAGATGTGACGCCTCGAAACTTCATAATGACAATGACATGGTATTGACATGATAATGGTAATGACACAGGTGCAGCTACAGGCCCGGGTCCGAGCGGGGTCAAGTAAGTACCTAGAACATCTTTTTTCCAATCTAAATTGTCGATTTCATACTTTTTCTATGCCTACTGTTGTAACGAAATTCTAGTATTTACTTCAATATTTTAGACGAAAGCGTACAGCGCGTGTAACGAGTGGCCAAGTAGATGCCCTCTTGGCAAAAGTAGAAGCCCGCCCACATCTATTTACTCGCAAATTTACCGGCCTTCAGGGCCAAGGAAATTTTGACGAAAGCTGGAAGGAGGTGACTGCGGAGTTGAACCAGCTGCCAAATAGTTCTATTAAATCAGCAGAACAGTGGATGACGGTTAATTTTATGGCTAGACACTTAAATCGTTACTTTAACCTAAGATGTTGTAATTTTTATTGTAGGTTCCTAATAATAAGAAAACTAAATCTAATCTAACTAATCTTGACTTGGCTCGCGAGGTTGTCGACATGTGGGATGTGGACTCAGCGATCATTATGCCGATAGTCGCATCAGTCCATGGTTTAATTGCCGAGAGCCTCGATGAATACCTGAGCAGGCTCTCGTTAGGCAGCTGGATCAAGGGCATGATTCAGAAAGCAGTACTCCTGGACACGGCTCGTATTGTTAGGAGATTCCTCTCTCTGGAGCCCTGGGGCCTTAGTCTGCTATTGCAATAGTGTCAGAATAGTCTATCATTGATTTAATAAGGCCCCGCGCAGACGAATTACCCTTTGTACGCACGTCAAACGAGTTTCGAACGCGCTTCAATACGCCGTGGGCTAGGGGCCTTATTAAATCAATTATAGACCATTCTGACACTATTGCAATAGCAGACTAAGGCCCCTGACCGCTGGTAGCTTGGACCCCGTTCCGGATACCGGTGGGCAACAATTTTTTTATATTTTTAAATGTTTTTTTATTGTTTTATAAGAGAAATATAAAAATGTAAATAATTTGTATAAAAGATAACAATATTTAAAAGAAAACAATTTGTGAAATTTCAACCGTCGGACATGAATAGTTTCGGAGATATTAATTGCAGAGGTATTGATATTATTGTGTAGAAAAAGATGACATTTTACACCATGACACATGATAATAAGGCTGTTGATTGTAATCAAGCGTGATGTTAATCCGACAATGCTTTTGCTAATGTCTAGTGGGTCGTGCTGTTTAGTAAAATCGCCATGATATACGTGATTACTGGACCCTGCTGTTGATGTTGAATAACGCCAACCTTGGAAAAAAAATTGGCAGTTCACAGTCAGTTCAGTACATCAATTTACAAGTACCTAGGTTACCTTCTACATCGACAGTTCTCTTGTAAACAAATGCATTGATTTTTCTTTTGTATGAAGCCAAATTTATGGCCAGCAAAGAAATTGGCTTAACACAATTATCAAAACACTTCAGAATAACTTGTGGTCAGACCGCCAGACTGATAGTTTCATTAAATATTTTCATATTGCGTGCCTATATTGCAAAGTTTTGTTGCTTACCATACAAATGGCGCAGTTTGATAATTAAGCAGCTGTCAAGATCTGTTTTCCGTCACAGGGATGATCATCAAAACAATCGGGAATTATACCGACATGTTAATGTCATAAAGAAGGATTTACTCCATAAATAAGTTGGCAACGTTATAAAGGATTACTCACACGCATGCAGCGTGTGATTGTGTGCTAAAGGACCAGTTGTATAAGCTTTATTTGGTGTTAAGGGAGATTATAATTGTGTGCCGTTTTAGTAACTATCTTTAGCGGTTTAATTAAGAATATTAAGTTTTCTTATCAGTTATAGAAAAATATCAATTGCGACATGCATGAATGTATTGGTATAGCATCACTTGAGGATTGCTCGCCCGATTTAGCTGCTTTTTGTTATTGTATCCGTAATTCTCAGGGCAAGGTTTGAAAGATAGAAATATATTTTAACGGTCGATCAATTTTTAATCTTATTTCTCAGTGCTTATGGGCCTCCTAAACTATATGTCAGTAGCCGGTCATCAATCTGTGCGTACTGGTTTGGCCGTACCTTAAACGAACCATCACCTGCTTAGCCTTTTTCCAAATGATCCCCATCATTCGGCTTCCAGTCTAACCGGATGCAGATTAAAAGGATACAGCCGGAAAATATTAAAAAGAGACCAACTCATAAAATCTGTCCAAAAAACATTTTTGTTATTCTGGTTGACGTCTTTCGTATGTAAATTTTATGTTTTTCGCCAAAACTGTTTGTCTTATTGGGAAATATTTCACCTGTTTTCGCAAACTGTAAATAAGAGACTTTAAAATATTCGTTTTTTACAAAGGAATTGTGAAACTGTAACGTAACATTCACTTGACATTATGCCTCCTTTTGGGCCATTTAATTTGTTTGATTTAAACTTAAGATACCTAAAAATAAAGCCGTGTAGTACCCAGAAGGAAATAAATGCCTTCGTTCACAAATTCCAAAAATATAACAATTAATAATCTATAAACGACAGTATTTGGAAATGCCAATAGATTATTTTATTTTATTAAACTGATATTGCATAGATTGGTTAAATTATTTATTTTAAGTCGTAACTGAGTAAGTGGATATTCAAACATAAATTTCTACCTACCTCAATACGTTTAACATAAAATTATACGTATTAAATAAAATTCGTATTTAATTAAATAAGACTCATTTGCCTTTCCAATGAGCAGCAGATCGATTTGCTAATCCATATTCATACCAGGAAATATCATAGTGTAAGGACCAAAATGACGCATCGGGGACGCATATTACGATAATTAAATCAGAGTACGACCCTAAGTGGTCCTAAATGCAAGGGAGCAGGGCAAAGACTCTACCAAACAAATATAGTGCGCAGGAGTTGAATACTCGAGAATATTTTATTATCTGCAAACATTCACACACGCGTACGTATAGGGAGACCGAGTAATCTTAGTCCATTGTTTATTATTGTTGCAGAATGATAAGCTCTGTACAATTCTTTCAAGGTTATTGGGTATAATAACCACGAAGATTAACCAAGTCTACATCGTTTACTTTTATGTTTTATGGAAATGTAGTTTACTTGGTAACCTGTTCTTTATGTAAAGCGTTAGTCAACAAATATAGGAAAATAAACTAACAAATAAATTACCTAATAACCACAAACCACGCGATCCTAACGAATAAGCATCACTGTTTTAAATGATATAATATTAATAGTGGTTTCCTTCGCTACCAATTAAAAATAATGAATCAATTCATCCCTTTATATTTTATAGACAACTGTTTTAGTTGTTTAACTAGAAGTTATCAAGTAATATTCAGCCTAAATTGAAGTAGAACATTGGTAATTGAAAAAGTTTTGTAATGAAAATAGTAATTACAGTTCAGATAAACTGTTCTCCCTCTAAAAATTATGTATTCATGAAATTGTATTTGTTTAAGTTTGATTAATGATAACACCAATATTAAGAAGAGATCCCAGATTTGATTGCAGATAATTAATTTTATTAAATTAAATAATACACGATGTTATCTGTCTGGCTTAAAGATATTATTTTGTTCTAAACGATTTAATACAATTTATTGAAAATAAACACAGTATTTTTGTTCATATTATTTATTTACATTCGACAAAAAATCTTTATCTTTAAATTATTTATCTTTAACAGCTGATCTTTTTGTCGCGATTTCGGGGTTGGTCCAATAGTAAAAGTTATAGAAAAAGTTATAGTTATAGATAAGAGTAAGAGTACTCCTTAAGAGATTTCGTGTATGAATAGATAGACCCTATACATATAATATAGAAGCTCCTTTTTTTCATGCATACATAAGTATGATGTAAAATATTGTTGCAAAACGATCAAAACTATTCATCGCGCTACACCTACATTTGTGTTGATGTAAACAAGCCGTCGACACGCGCACACGCACACACTTCCACACCCATGTGTGTGTCACATGTACGCGCGTAGCATTGAGCCAGGTCGTGGCTCCCGCGCGTGCGCAGGGTTTATTTGTACGTTTAGGCGCGCGTATCTACGTTAAGCCGGTCACACATGGCAGCTATAATGTATAGTGCATCTCGGCATGTACATTTTCAGATACTTTATGTAACGTACCTACTTTATAGGAAGATAATTTTTAGTATACACTTTTTCAGATTTTTACTATTGTTATGTTTTTACACACGTTTTACGTAAACAATAATATTTGTTAATTGAAATGAATCTATCTCAACCTTAAAGAGAAACACGTATAATATATTTTCGCCGCTGTTCAGCTCCTTTAGGATCTTCTGGCAAGATGTATAATATAACTATCTAGCCGACCCGCACTAGCTACGCCCGATGAGGGATTTTCACACCATCTTTCAAAGTCAATTTGACCAGCCTAAGTGTTGAATTTTCCAAAATTCTTTTTAGCTGATGCCTACTTCATAATACATATCTGTATACCGTTTCGCCCGATCCCACCAGTGGTTTGAGTTTGAGATTTTTTAATCATAGAAAATAGATGAAAAGATGTTAGCTATACATTTTTGCATTACAGCTGCGGTGTGTGATGGCCTTAACAAGTATATAACAACAGATTGGTTCTGTGATTGAACTTATTACGATGTAATAGAATACTGGATTTTGAAATTGTGATTTGATTAAGGGCGCTTTGGTTTATTATCTTGGGTAATTGTGATAGCAATGGTTGCTGGTACAAGTGTATGGGCAAAACTGATTTCGAAGACTTTCTGACTTAATTGAGATTGCAAGTTAGGCAGCTAGCGCCATCTAGTTTAAAACAAATAAACTCAGTGTTAATGCATTGTTTACAAACGTTATTTTGTAGTTTAACAGTGTTTTCAAAAATATTATCAATACAATTTAAAAAAAATTAAATGTCTGTTTATCATTTTAAAATAACAGTTTTATTGAATGCATATGAAAGTATGTAATGGTACTTCTAACAATGATCTTTTTTTTTTAATTTTGCCTGTCTTATTGTTTGTTCCAGATAATTTTCGAAAGGGCTGAACCGATTTTGACGGGAATTTTACTGCCAGATAGCTTATGTTTTAGGGAATCACTTTTATTTTAGAAAAAAGAATTAGGATTCCGGGCAAAAAAATTAAAACCCTTGAAATTGTTAACAAAATCGGATTTAAACATGGAAGTAATATTTTTATAATAACGCGCGCGCAGACCGAGGTCGCGGGGCACAGCTAGTGAATACTTTAATTTTTTATTATGTTATTAAATATATTTGTTAATAACTAATGAAAAACGCAAGGATAATCTCGTATCATCTGTGGATCGTTTAGTTTATTCATGAAACAATTTAGCGTAACGGCTCACAGCATTCATCAGATAGTATTAGTAAACAAAACGATTTGTTATAGATTTCATAGTCATGCCTCTTTCGTCTAGTGGTCGCAAGCGCAAGTGCTTAGCATGAGGTCCGCGGTTCGATTCCTAGGTCACGCAATGTGCTATTGTGTTATACTGTCGGTAGAAGCCCCGCAGGCTGGATTTGTGCCCGGTTGATGACAATAGACTCGCCCCGATTACATGGGATTTAAACATAATTGACAAAACTTGCAGTATTGGTAATATTAGGTACTCCGCAGTATTGGTACTATTAGGTACTCTGCAGTATTGGTACTATTAGGTACTCTGCAGTATTGGTACTATTAGGTACTCTGCAGTATTGGTACTATTAGGAACTCTGGAGTATTGGTACTATTAGGTACTCTGCAGTATTGGTACTATTAGGTACTCTGCAGTATTGGTACTATTAGGTACTCTGCAGTATTGGTACTATTAGGTACCTACTCTGCTTTATCCTTCTGGGATTACAGGCGTGGTGTTATTTTATCATAATCATGTGACCTTGTTAATGCAATCGGAAACGGTACATTGCAATCAGTGACACATTGCCATTATGGAAAGATACTACAACGTTAAAATATATATTTTTTGTAATTATTTATCAACCCAGTTTTTGCCAGGCGGTAAATATGTCTGACTAATATAATATGGTTTTCCTCAATAATTGTATTGAATTACATATTTGAATCTAGTTTATCGGGAAAATAGCCTCGTTTAATAATATTAACATTAACGTGAGAATTGGGAATTGGTATTTCAATTTATTTGTTTATTTATTTTATTTATTATCCATGAATATCAATCCACACTGAGTCCTGTGTCTCGGGATTGAAAACATTTAAGGCTGATTTTCGTATGCTTGCTGTCACAAGGCGATACTTAATTTCTTTTTAAATTGGTACTCTGGACATACTGCATGCCCCATGTGAAAATGAAACGAAAATTTAAGCAGAACATTGATAAATATGTGACATTGCTAAATGATTCTTATAAGATAAGCATATATTATGACCTCAGGCCTGAAACGCCGTAGCAAGACTCCGGCGAATAGATAGCATAACATAACGCAACATAACACCACGCTTGTAATCCCTGTAGAGTTAGGCAGAGGTGTACCTAATGGTACACCCACATTTCGACAGTTATGTTTAAGTCCCATGTGATGGGAGCGACCCTATTGCCATCAACCGGGCACAAATCCAGACTTCTACTGAGAAATTCCTGATGGAAAAATACAATAACGATTTGTCCGACCTAGGAATCGAACAAAGGACGTCATGCTAAGCCCTTGTGCTAGCGATCCTAGACCAACGAAGCATGACCACGAAATCTATACATTCATGCATGCATGGCAAGGATCCAGACAACGTGGCTGCTACTGAAAAACCCTGTCATTCCTGATGGCACTTTGCCCGACCGGTAATCAAACCCAGGACCTCATGCTTGGCAGTCGCGCTAGCGACCACTCGACCAATGAGGCAGTCAATATAGCCTTTAACATAATCAGCCTGTAATGTTCCCACTGCTGGCACTCTAGCCGTATCTCTGTGATAGTGAACCTTTGAGAGCTCCCTTCTCTTCTCGTGGAACTATTACATATCAGAAGGTCACACGCACACATATACATACACATAGGTACGTTTATTTACTTCCTCCAAATTAAAGAGGAAGGAAATCCTCATGTTTCCTCCGGAAGAGGAACTTTGTTATAAATACTGAATTATGCTAAAAGCTGATTCTTTATGTTGGTAAAATAACGTTTCCTCCTATGGGCAGCTTTATTTTATATTGATAAACAAACATAACATGGCTTTTATGAACTAAATATGGCAATTTTATAGTACGAAATGATAAGCATTTCAAATCCTAGACTACATCATGCCATTGGCAATCAACCTTGTTTAAAGACTAGATTATGGGGCTGGCATTCCCTAGACCAGCTGTTTGACAACAGGAGGCTTAAGCTGCTTTTTTGTTAAGTTACTAGTCATTGTGCCATAAAAAAATATCGGCACTCTTACTTATTGTATAAGGATCCTACCGGGATGCAAGCGCAAAACTTCGTTATAATCCAAATACTTACAATACTGACCGACGGGTTAGGCAGAGATGTACCTAAACACCTCTGCCTAGCCCTTCGGGGATTACATTCGTGATATGTACGTATGTTTGTATGATCAAGATCACCACTAAGTCAATCTTTCAAGGACTACTCGTACCAAAGTCAGATTTTTCAAATTTAATTCGTCCCGCGCGGATCCAGGAGTCAGTTTTTGGATATTTTTTACACTGTGACTAAGATTGAGCGAACAGATCGACGCGAGCTAAATGTTGCGTGAAGTAATCGGTTTTAAGTGCATTCGGTTCGATTTGGTTTAAATGTTGACGCCGTTATCAATTTTAGGGTTTGAAGCCTATTCAACGTTATCATTATTTTAGCCGAAACACGTCTGCTACTGATAGAAGGAAGTTGTTGCTCTGTCTGGCTAACTAAAAAATACACATTCCTGCGACTTCTTAGAGGGGACGCCTTTGTCCCAGCAGCAGTGGGAACATTATTGGCTGGTCAGTTGTCATTCATGCTAATTATTTGCATATTATGTGCAAGTTAGTGACATAAGGAACATTATGTGTGACCATAGCGACTAAGCTTGACTTGGTATTGAGGAATATAATCGTGACGCAAAGAGATCATGGTTCTTAGGGGAAAGGACTGTTAATTAAAAAAAAAAAAAAAACAATTTATTAATAATTTCATATTTAAACTGATAACAACAAACAATGCGACAGACCTCTTCTTCTTCTACAATAACCTGACCATCTGCACATGACCTAATTCCAATACCACATGCAATCATGTAAAACAAACGAACAGACAAACAAACAGACATGCAACATCTATTTCGTGTCTAACGCCACGCGGAAGACCAATGGTAATTAGAATTCTGCTCACGAGGAAACAATTGAAAAGGTCATACATACGCTACACTGTACGGTAGGCACACTCACGGATACGTGGAGGCCGAGAATATTCACGCCTTCATTAGGGAAGGGTAGGGCAGTAGGTGGACAATGATTGTAGGTATAGGAGCTTTTACAAGCTGGCGTCCATCATCATACTCCTGCTCCTATACCAATTTGTCGGCACAGCATGTCTTCTTCTTCCATACTTCTCTTTTACTCATCTTAGCAGTCACCTTCTTTCTAGCTATATCATCCTTCGCACAGTCCATCCATCGTTTCTTAGGTAGAAGATAAGCCCAGCACAATACCAGAATAGAAAAGCCTAGAATTCTATCCCCGTAGGTGTACTGTTCGCTAGTACTACTGCTGAGCTGTCCTGGATTCTGTTCCTAAGTCAGGCAAGGTTTTATTGGGTTTTCCATCAGAAATTTCTCAGTAGGAAGATTATTATTATCGTCTAGATTTGTTCAGGGTTGTTTTTTTATACAAAATGGGCGATGGAACGAGCGTGCCCAGATGCTGCCTGTTCACTCTTGCTTTGAAGGCAGGCGGGTTAAATGTGGCAGGAACACAGATGTTGGCAGAGAGTTCCACACTTTGGCTGTGCGCATAATAAATGTGGAGGAGAAGCGCTGAGTAAGACTCGTCGGGATATCAACCAAGTGTGGATGGTACGCCGCAGTACGTCTGCTAGTCCGGTGGTAAAAAGGTGATGGTGGGATCAGGTCGTGGAGCTCCTTCGCACACTCGAAGTACAGTCTTTAGAAGCCCGACAGGCAGGCAACATTACGCCGCCGGTGAGCCAGGCTGTGAAGCGTAGCTAACAACGTCTCGTCGCTTATAAGCCTTTTAGCTCAGCGTTCCACCGAATCAATATTGATGGCAATAGGGTTGGGAAACCCTATTGCCATCAATATTGATTCGGTGCATTCCTGCATTCATCCATTACATGGGACATAAAACTAAATAGCGAAAAATATGTGTGTTTGTGGCACTAGGCACCGAGTACCGACTGTATTACTGAACTTCGAAGTTTAAAATACCGATGTACCGTACACATAAATTTTGAAAGTACGACTTACGAGTACGTGAGTCAGAAGGTGCACTATGACGAATTACTTAATTAAGAATGTTCATCATCGTGATGTACGGTAGTCCGAAAGCTTGCTATGACGAATTACTTCATTCAGAATGTTCATCATCGAGATTCTGAGAGAGTATTTCGCTTTTATGTATAATTTTGGGCACCATTGGACTGTGCCATCCATTATCCAAAATGTGGATGAATCTAATAGACGTAAGTTCTGTTTCGTACTAAACACAAAAATCACGTCATTTTCGTCTATGTAATGTCCTATAAAGAATTGCTCACCTTCAATTTTAGTATACTGATCAGGAACAATGAAGTCATGTAGTAAGCTTTTTGGTAGGCTAGGATCATTTTTATTCTTTCCCGGTGAGTGATCAAACGCATGGCTTCTTTGGAGGGCATAAAGGGAGCCGATGTGGTAGGTATTTCTTGTTGGGTTTTTTGGATAATTTGCCCAGGCTGATCAAAAATTTTGCCAGCATAAAGGGAGCCGATGTGGTAGGTATTTCTTGTTGGGTTTTTTGGATAATTTGCCCAGGCTGATCAAAAATTTTGCCAGCATAAAGGGAGCCGATGTGGTAGGTATTTCTTGTTGGGTTTTTTGGATAATTTGCCCAGGCTGATCAAAAATTTTGCCAGCATAAAGGGAGCCGATGTGGTAGGTATTTCTTGTTGGGTTTTTTGGATAATTTGCCCAGGCTGATCAAAAATTTTGCCAGCTCTTTTCTTTTTTGATGAAGCCTAGCCGTCACGACATTCGTCATTGCAGAATCTTGGTCTGGTTCGTGGTGGTGAGAGATATCGTTTAATTTAATAATGTAATGATAATAGCCGACCTTTATTGTAACTGCCGCAGCACCACAACTCGAAGATGATCTTCGAACGCAATTCCAATAAAATGCGGGTATTCAGCGTCCCAAGGTGACGTTTTAGTGGTTAGCAAGGTTTCAAAGTTCCGTACATCTCGATGATGAACATTCTGAATGAAGTAATTCGTCATAGCAAACTTTCAGAGTACCGTCAACCGATATGACGAAAATTCTGAATGAAGTAATTCGTCGTAGCAAATTTTCGGAGTACCGAACATCGCGATAATGAACATACTCAATTAATTAATTCGTCATAGCGTACCTTCTGCCTCACGTAATTCGTATTTTCAAGATTTATGTATACGGTACATCGGTATTTTAAACTTTGAAGTTCAGTATTACGGTCCTAGGTACCATACACCTCTGCCTTACCCTTCGGGGGCTTTGTTATGTTAAATATAAAAGATATATTTCTGTACGGCCATTAGACAATATAAAGCTTGTTAGTCTAAAAACTGCAAGTAGAGGAAACAATTGCAAAGGTCAAGCACGCCACATTAGTTACATGGTACGTGGACCTAAAATGGTATGTTTTGACATTTTGTTCCGCGTTGCCACTAGATATGGCGCTGACGGAAAAGTAAGGCATAAGTTATGTGGTGTCTTTATGGTAGTAGAACACCGAGATCGTGTGTTATTGGGAAAGGCGCGATATGGTATGGCTTTTAATACTAAAAGGCTCAGGCTTGGAAACCTGATCGCTGAATTTCTATCGTAACAGTCAGAGTTATAGGAGAGTAATCATGGATAAAATAAAACAGGCTGCAAGGTTGGTAGTGGAGTTAAGTGACGTATTTGCTTGAAGTATCCAAAAAATGATAATAAACTTTCGCATTTAACATAAACACCTCCTTGCTTTTCACGCACCAAAACTGGAACCTTTAAATGCTAGGCCTTTCAAGGAGTATGTTTGTTTCCACCGACAACGTTTTATCAAGTGGTATTCTTAGAGCTTTCATAATCGTCAACTGCTTCGTTGCCCTAGTAGTAGTCGCAAGCGTGACTAAGCATGAGCTCAGGGTCCAGGTTGGTGTTATTGAGTTATTCAATTCTAGGATTTTTTCAGTAGCAACCACAGAGTCTGGATTTGTACACACGCCCTATCACATGGGACTTCAAAAATACTGGCGAAATCTTCTTCTTTCCTTGTCGATGAAACGCAAGTGGTTTTAGACCATAAGATCTATTTTCGAATGGGCAACTACAGTGCATTCACAGTTATTAAGCTTGTGGCTGGACTGTAGGTAGCTTATTGTTTACTATGCAAAAGTGCCTGTCATGGGCCTATTTGAAATTGAATGCTTTGAGTTTGACTTTGTCCAGTATTTAGCCACCTGTAAACCACTAAAATTGGCTTCGATTAAATCCTGAATGGTGCAGGTGTTTGTGCAGGCCTGGTGAAATATGGGTGTACTATTAGGTACGCCTACCTCTACCTATCCCTTTGAGGATTACACGCCTGATTTTGTTGTAACCATCGACAACAATGAAATATTGTGAGATAGAGAAAGTAGTAGTAATCCTACCACATGTAGAATGTACAGGTACATCAGAACAAAGGGGAAGAAAAGTCATATGTGTATAGCAACATTTTCCGCGGCCGATAATCGGATGGGTGACCTAGCAAATAGTTTACTTGACCTCCACTGTACATTTAGATGCAAATATCTCTTTAACAATGCATTGGCCAGGCAGTTATGATAATGTAAATTCCTTTGTGTTGATCTCATAATTTTATGCACAAGTTTTCATGATAATCCAGGGATGCAGGAAGAAACGCTTTGTGTAAACAAATTGTTATTTTGTTTTTCATTCTAGAAAAAATGATGATATTATAATTCGTTGTTTGTGTGATTACTATGTAAAGATTTCCCGCCACGTTATCTGAAACAACGTGAAAATGTCGATTCTGCTTAATTAAATCTTTTGAAACTAACGGTCACTATGTTAATTATTTTCAATATGATTTCGTCTGATAAACTCTTTTTCAACAAGATCTTCCAAGCTCCTATAGATCGCCTATACTTTTAACTCTAATTTTTGATAAACTCATAGTAAAGTTTCGCCAACCTCAAAAACTGTAGGTATGGTTTAACTGAATTCCAAGTGTTGTTACTTTACTCTTCGTTTATTAAATATGGGGGGATTGTTTTATGATGAAATGTTAAAAAACCAATGGGAAACGTTTGAAATTTTCCACTAGTAAGAGGTCATATTTATATAATCCTAACCGCAAGAGGTAGGTCTCAAAACCAGTCTTAAGACACGCCACTTACTTCCGATGAACGTACATTTCCACACAATAATATGTAATTATTAACTTTAATTACAATTTCAGTACTAAGAAATCTAGTTCTAGTTTTTTTTCTCATTAAATAAATGGTGGAAATAGAAATCCCCATTTGTATTATATTCAAATTCGGTGGCCGTGAAAATAGGTCCACGAGAGTTAGTATACGCAAAAAATACGGATGCTTTTTTGATGTGTTATGTGACGGTCATTTCCGACTCCAACTAAAGTAGTTTCACAGTTATTATGCCTATAGCTAGACTGTAACTTAATTGTTTATTCAAACTGTAATTACTGTAAGTACAAGTAGCTACAGACAGAGCGTGTGAGCGTTTGACAGCTGTGTTGCGTGTAGTGGGTTCAATCCCAGTATGCAACAAATATTTCTATGGCATACAGAGAGTTGTTCCGTGTCTGGTTGTTTGTGTAAATGAGTTTAAATGTTTCTATACGTACCCACAATACAGTGTAAAAAAGAAAATAAAAAGATAACTGATTAATTAACCATTTAGTATTTTCTTTTACAAAATGACGAGCTTAGCATTAATTAATGCATAATAACCCTGCTTGCTTGCCTGGTTATATGCCTGAAATGACAAATGAACGCTATTAACTTATCTTATTATCAATTAACATATCATAACAATCCTAATGACGTCTATAAATTGATTTAATAGTCATTGTTCTTTTATGTGCAAACCACGCATATACTATACGCCATGTTTTTTTCCATTGTTTACATTTTCATCGGAAGCGTTCGTAAGTGTTCGAGTTTTTCCGGTGTAACTGGCTTTTGTTAATTATTTGTTGACTTATTCCGGTTTATGGAGAAAATTGGCGGAATGTGATTAATTGGCACGAGATGAGGGTATAATTTTCTTCATGTGCTCAGAAATAATTGGCGGTTACATTAGATCGTGGAAACACGTGTAAAGCTGCGTAGTAAATAAGTATTATGAGTTTATCTCTGTCTTTAATAAGTATGTACGGTCTTAATGGCTTCCGTATTGTCCTAGATGTATACCACATCATTAACTTTTATGGATATTATTATAATTATTATCAATTAACCAAACTCAAAATAATAATAAAAAGATGTACATAAAGGGTGTAACAAGACTCAAGAAGATGGATGGGGCGCAAGGGTGTCGACACATATGTACAACCCACACCAAAGGTCTACCCAACTTCCTAGGCATTATAGTCATACCGTCTGGTCTCTTACCATCGTCGCGTGCCAAGCCAATGGGTTCTAAAATTACTGGCACCGCGGCGCGGCGGTGACAAGAGCACGATCGGCCATGGTGTCCGAGGCTGTTGACTGCAATGTGGGGAGCCCCGAAACGCAGGCAAGAAGCGAGCCGAAACGTGGTGTCACCAATCATAGTGCCTGATATTGGGAGACGGTAGTACCTGAAGCCAGATGCCCGACTTCCACTTACCCAGCGCCAGCAGGTGGGCCTAAAATGGAAGCTTTATCAGAATCATAATGTGAATCACGTTAAAAATTTAAAATTCTTAAAATGGTCTTTATTTTTATGACCGCAAAGTCCATTTTAAGAGTTTTAAATTTTTAACGTGATTCGTATTATGATTCTGATAAAGCGGCGATTTTAGACCCCCTGGTGGTAGTCTAGTCTAGTTTAGTCTAGTCCTTAGCAATTTACAAATACTTTTTTCCGCCAGGGTTTAAGTAATTCTATTGGGAGTTCGTTTTTATTCCATATGGGTACAGCAACTTAATACTTCATTAGAGGGTAAATAAAATAACCAACAGATACCAGCGGTAGCGCAGTGGTATTCGCCCCAACTTACGACTTGTAAGTCGTGGGTTCGAACCCAAGGACGCGAATATACAATTTCTAATTTATTTCGTGCCAGAACCAAAAAATTGAAGACGTGTGACATCTACAAACCCGCACTGGCCCGCGTAGTGAATTGCAGCTCACTGCAGGAGACATGTGTCCCAATAGTGGGAACATTATAGGTCGATTATGCTAAGCTTATGCTAAGTTAACCAACTGCCGTTGATTAGTAACAGCTAACAGTCTTGGGTTAATCTATACTATCTATAAACTAATATAATAAAGAGGTACAAGTTTGTGAGTTTATGAGGTTGTGGGGGGATCTCTGGATCTACTGAACCGATTTTGAAAATTATTTCACTAATAGGAAGCTACATTATTCCCAAATGCTAGATTATTAACAACGTGCCCGTGGGATAATTTCCGACCCAAACTCGAGCGAAGCCTCGGGCAATAGCTAGTTTAATTGTAGAGATCTGTTTAAAAAAATACTCCTCTATACTGGGCATGTTTAATACTGCGATAAAATTGAAGATCAGTCTACCAGATAATCTTCCAACACCAGGTTGTGCTTGTGCCTCGTCAAAAGATCAACAATGTCAGGTTCAACAGCTCGCCAAGGTCAAAAGGACAGTCTTTATACACTTTTATCGTCCGCCAGACAAACATTAAATATATTTTCAAAAGGACTTGACAGACCTTATGCAAAAATGCAGGTGCACAGAGAAGCTAATTAGCAGAGACTTCAAATAAAAGTGGTAAGGATAAAATTCCTTTTTTTGTTCTGTGCAATCTTTTTGATAGACAAGACACATGCATCTGCGACATCGTTGTGATTTGCGGCAGTACAATACACTGTTTGATAATATTAAAATCATTAAAACCCATGATATCTTACTAAAATCATGGTTTATTTAGATGAGTTAGATCTTTAAGATTTTCTTTCCAGACACGAAAACTAGTACGTAGTTTTCGTGTCTGGAAAGAAAATCTTAAAGAGTAGAGTAGTGCGTCCGTAAAAGGTACTTCAAACTCCTGCCCATATTTTATTTTCAATATTTCTTAACACCTCTTTTTCGTATTTAATGTTCCTATAGTCCTCACATCGAATTGGATACAATTTTGGTAAATTTCTTGCAGAACTAATTAGGATTTCAATCATTTCCCGCTAAATTTTGGGCACAGGGTTTTCTGCAATCCAAGTTCTTTTTAGCAATTTAAATAAGTTTAAACTTTATATTAATAATAAAATGGTGTAGTCTCCATTTCAATTCCCTACGTTGTGGCACTGAAATGCAGTAAGCATCAAGTCCGCTGCATTCGTAAATCGCTGTACAAATATTGATTTCGTAATTTAAACTCCATGATTAATTACCTGCCAAGTTTTTTGTCTTATACTCCCTTGTTTGAACAAGAATATTGGTAGTTAGTACTGTGTAAATTATTTGAGAGCGTTGACTCTGTGGCCAATGACAGACTTACTTTTGGAAAGAATGTACTTGAACGTATTTTAGGATCCCATACGTCCAAATGAACAATACGGATCGGATCCCTTATAGAATCATGCGTGTATCTGGTGGCGCACACATTTGAATTACACATTCACATTAGATTGAGCATAATCCGTAGTTGAAGTGACGCGTTTATAACTCCATTAAAGAAGTCTTTAAATTACGGCACGAATATTGTGCATGATTGTCTCTGATGAGCTTATCCCGTTTTTTTTTTTCACAGAGCCGACTTGTCCACCAGATATCTTATCCTGGCCGCTGAATTTTCTGACCTGATCGTCCGATAAATACCCTGCTATGGCTTGGGTGGTGGGGTTTCGGCTTCTTTCGGTCCTTGCCATTTAGTATTTTGGTAACCGTAATTTTTAAACGCGTTTCGTCTTTTGCCAAAAATGGCCGCCTTAAAAACTATTTTTTTTTGTAGTCAGCAAATCTTCAAATTTTTTCAGTCCTTAGCTTAAGGATTCATCTTTTTGCTGATAAACCAATTTTTTTAATCGTTTTTACACTCTGCTATCTTTCAACTTCATCTTTCTCTCTCAAACACTCGCTCTCACTCACTCGGTACTGTCATCCCCACATGAATGACAATAGACTTGTCACCTATTACAAGGGACGCAACAATACTATTGAAATTATGATATACCTACTTTACTCCTAGGTCTGCCCTTTCCGGTACCGAACATCGAATAACAAACTCATTTATGTATACCACTATCTAACTCCAAACATTTCAAAAACCCACTTTTAAAAATTGTCAACTCGAGTACCGACCCAGTGCTATCAACCACCGACACTAATGAAACATGTAATTAAATGTATAAATATTAATCAAGCGACAGTGTAAGTACGGTAAGCACGCGAACACGAACGGTGGAAAGTTTTCATCGTAAAGTGCAGGAAAAATTAGGTTTTAACGTTCAAAAATGAATTTTTAAAATGTTTGTGCATATGCTTTGTTAAAAATAAAGCTAGAAATTAATAAATTAGAAGTTTTTAGTGCATAGCTTACATCTACAAAAACGTTTAAAAAATTCTTTTAAGCTGCTCGCTGTAAGAATCTTTTTTGTACCTTTAGTTCAAACTACTATGAATAAAAATATTATAGACCAGCGCAAAAGTGGTGGCAAGAGTGAAGCGAAGATGGATGAGATCATTAATACTAGCGTGCCGCGCAATGCGACCTGCACTCTTACTGCTGGAAACGCCATCGACTGTTTCACCATATTGAAAGCAATGTGGAGCCAATCGCAGGTATGTAGCCAGGCGGAAGGTTGTGTCACCGGTAAATTTCGCATTTTGAGGGGTTAAGGTCCAGGCCAATAGATTTAAATTGCTGCTTGAGGAGTTGTAGGTCATCCAAAACGGTGTCAACACCACCTCCTAGCGTTCCATCATCTAAATTAAATGGGTTAAATTTTGAATTTTGTTGTTGGATTATGGGATGAATAGTCAAATTGAAAATGACAGGCCCGAGAGGGGGTCACCTTGTTGACAACCAACTGCAAATTCCAAAAACATTCTTTTTGACTTCAGCCTACAAAGTGGTCCCTTCACGGAGTTGAAAGCAGTGAAATACAGTGAATTAGCTCATTAATTATCTATACTAATATTATAAAGAGGTAAAATTTATTTGTATGTTTGTATGTAGGGAGTAATCTCTGGATCTACTGAACCGATTTTGAAAATGATTTAACTAATAGGAAGCTACATTATTCCCAAATGCTAGATTATTAACACCGTGCCCGTGGGATAATTTCCCACCAAAACGCGAGCGAAGCCGCGGGCAACAGCTAGTTGTAAATATGCATTTAGAAAAACGTCATGACTGACTGCCACAGTCAAATTCAATTGATTATAATCTAAAATGAATCTAAATCAGTTTTCCATAAAAAATCGATTCATTGACAAAGTTCAGAGTGAAAATCCAATGTAGCAGTTAAGCATGTGATGAAGAGTGTTCATGCAATTGTCAATTGCTTTCGATTACAACTCGATACTTGAGATATTCTGTAGTAGAGTTTGCTTTCATTATCTTACTTATCTGGCACACGTGGTGGTGATTATTATTATGGCTCAGTCTAGTTTCTCCAACACAATAGTTAGATACATTTCAGTATTACCATTGGAATAAATGTCTTTTGGGGAGTGAGACCAGATCATTTTTGTATTTTCGGTACAATTAGACAGAATTTTCAGTTTTTTAGAAAACTGATGTTAACTTCCATTGTTCTTTTATTGCATTCTGTCGGTAAGATAAGGCCCAAACTATTTGAATCAGAAGGTTTAAATTTAAAACCGCCAAAAAAATACTCTTGGGAGTCTATAATCATGTGCTGATAACAGTTTGAATGCCAATGTCCTTTCTTACGCAGTGCTTTGTTGTGTCAAGAAAAGAGAAGGGGTATGTCCTCAATTTTTTTTTTAAGATTGCTTTATTTCGAAACCTGGCACTTCAAGCCTCCCTACGCATGTAAGGACTATGGTTCTCATATCCCCACATAATAGTATCTGAAACTCCCCCAGAATGATTAGGGCTTGTGCAATTACGATGCTACGCGGAAACCTCGAGTACCTATTAACCACTTATATTAATTACTTAAACTTGTAATTATCTATGAAACGTTTAAAATTAATATCAATGTGATGATGAACTATTTATTTTTCTACACTTAATGTTACGCAACTAGAGATAACAATTCATTTCTATACCTTTACCATATACATTATGTATATTAGGTTGACTGGTAGAAAATCCTTTTGGCAATAAATCCGCGGATGTACTCTGTGCTTGACTTGAAGTGTTAAATAAATAAATCATCTATGGTAAAAAGACCGTGATGATAATCCTCGGTCTAAAGAAGTCCACGGTTAAACTTTTCCAATTTCCAATCGTCATTTGTTTTGAACCTTGCTTATTAATGTTGTGGCTCCTACTAGGCTTAAAGTGACTGGTAATTAGGGACCGATGCTTAAACACTTGATTGTACTCATGATAACAAACAACTTTCCCAATGAAACATTTGTTTTATACTCATTCACTTTAATCACAATAAAACAACAGCCGTATGAAATTCGCACGCGCGCGCCTGTGACCTATCAGCTGATATAGTCGCGTGAAGCCATTCTGTCTCATTACTTTAGTACGTGCAACAGTGTTAACAAATTAAAAAAAAAACCAAAGATATGCGCGAATTTCATGAGTATAAAAAAAATGTTTCTTTGGGAAAGTTGTTTGTTATCATGAATACAATTACGTGTTTAAGTATCGGTCAATAATTACCAGTCACCCTACATAAATTTGTTTTCTTTCTTTCTATAAAATATATTATAGTGCCTCAAATAAATTTTAACGTCATGATTTTTTATGTTTTAGAATATAACATCTTTATTTTGCATAAAATAAGGTACATAAGAGCTCTTAAATATAAATGGTACCACGTATTTTGATATTTTGCTTACTTACTGATTTGTTTGGCACGTGTCAAATCAAAGTGTAGATAGTTATCGTTGGTTAAGTGGCGACGTAAGGGTGTCATACCTACTTCAATAATTAATCGACTTGTATCGATTGTGAGGCGTCTCGCTGTCTACCGTCACGTATGCAATCGTGACGCTCGACATTAGTTTTATGACGGTTCTGCATACTTACATAATTGCAATACTTTCCTATAACTCAATAAATAAATAAGTCAGAAATGTTTTCATTTTCTAACAGTTTAAATGTTCAAAAACACTTGGGAACACGTGGGTTATCAGAACTTTCGGCTACGAATTCCCGAGAGACTAAGCTACTACTAACCAATCGACTGACTACAGTGTGCTGTGTCACAGCACGGCACGGCGGGTCCGGAGCCGATAGTCTGGCCCTGCAATTGCGACGTAGGAAGTGGTGGCGACGTCGGCAGGGGGAAAAAAATCGTCCCTCGAGCTCGACCACTGCCGCTGCCGGAAACACAGGTAATCCTGGGTCCAGCGGTGGCGAGGCGGAAATGAGCGACGAATCCAGGGGTGGTAGGCCTGCACGTCTGGAAGCAGCTGTCGTTAACGTTCCGTTATTTCATCATTATCTCATCCTATTTCTCATTTTCGTTTCGGCGACGTCGTTGTAGAAAGTATTTTATTAGCTTTTATCTGGTTTTCTTTCATTTCTTTTCCAATATTTAGGTTGTTTCACAAGTCTATTTAAGGTTTTGTTAAAATCTGTGTATTAAAATAAATATTTTAATCGTATAATTAGATAGGAAATACGATGATATAATTGTGTTGATATACGGGGTTTCCAGAACGTAAATTCTATTCATTGTTAACGTTTTAAATATTTAATTATTGGAGGCTAAAAACAGATGTTTTGAAAATTAAATTAGCGAATTATCGGACGATGCGACATGCAACTGACAGCAAGAGTGTCCAAATGTAAATAATATCTGATAAAGAAAATAATAATATTTTCTTTATCAGATATTATTTACATTTAAAAACATTTTTAAACAAAAGTATATAACAAAACATTTAAAAATAGATGGCTCATCGGCATTAATTTTTGGTTTTTCTCCCAAAGAAAGACCTCATCACTATGCGAAAGCAGTACTCCTGGACCAGCCGGCTCCTGGAGTTCTGGACCGGTGGTGATCCAGGAAAACGGTACTGCTTTCTAAATGAAGCCCTTGACCCAGCCGCGCAATGAGAGCCTCCTAAGGGGTTGGACTCTTAGCTATAAGTCCATTATCCGCTATTCATTAAGAGCAATAAGTAAATTCAATTAATATCAAACACAATACTTTCCTATACGATATCTTTCTTCCTTCACCAATTTCTAACGCTTGTAATTTATAAGCAAGTTCAGTGAAAAAAATTGGAGGTGACCCTGATGTTCACCCCCATATTGTAAATGTCCCAACAGAGACAAAGTCGAACATCAACCTCCATCTATACATTTTCTATACATACATACAATCTATACATCTATACAAATAAATAAAATTGAAGCGTCTGTTTGTAATATCAAAAATATATACTGCACAAAAACACATTTTCTCCATTTTTGTCTGTCTGTCTGTCTGTTTGTTCCTTCCGGCTAATCTTCGAAACCGCTGAACCGATTTTGACGGCACTTTTTCTGGCAGATATCTGTTGTCATAAGGATTAACTAAAGCTACTTTTATTTAAGCATAAGAATTAGGATTCCGTGCAAGAAATTAAAACCCTTGAAATTGGTAACAAAATTCAAAAAGGAAAGTAATTTCGTTTTTTTAGTTATTTTTTTTTTCTAAAATAACTTTACGTGAACGAAGGTGGCAACAGATAGTTATTAATAATTTCAAACCCAACTCAATCAAACAAACCGAACCTCTGACGATGCACGTAAGCGTTGATTCAATTACTCGATATAAAGTAAAACTTGACCTCGAATCGATTAATCTGATTCTAAACGATTCTCGATTGGTATTCGGTTCTCGTGTTGAGGCCGGTCGTGTTAAGGTTCATCGCCCATGGCAAGGTTATTAGGAAGACCCGAGGTAATTGGTGCAATAACCGCTTAATATAGTCAGGGAAATTAATTGGTTATCAAACTATGGCAATTTGCCTGGGTATAGCCATTCCATAGGCAAAGAATGACAGCTGTATTTCGTATATACGAACAATTTATGTCTAGTGTTAATTTTGCTAAAAAATAAACACCCCGACTTTACACACTTTCAATATGTACATTATTATGCTAGTGTTTATTGGTAATTAGTAGTCTGTTTACTAATTATGTGGTACTCGAGTCATTGACAAACAAACACTAAGGTGCGAAACACGTGTTCATAGATTACTGTGTTCTTGAAGGCTAGACTTTTACACGTTTTAAAATTCTGAAATTGACTTGATGACAGAATATTATTACAATCGAACCCGCATTCTGTGTTACTGCGCAACAAAGTCTTGGCCTTACCCATGCGTTGCGCTACACCACACTATCCTCCTCTTTCCTCATCAAGTCTAGCAGATACACGGTCTCCACTTCAGAACTCGGAGTTTGCTCCATCAGCTATCAGTCCTACGACTAACCTGACCAGTTCCCTGCCGCAGGCCACTTCAGCCCGCCTACTCTGCAAGCTATGTCAATAGCACTTTATTCAGATAATTTCATTCAACCATCGGACTTAGAATTAAAAAAATGTAGGTGCATTAATTATACCTAATATACACCTTTGCCCACCCCTTAGGGCAATACAGGCGTGATATTATACGTATATGAGTAAGTATAGTGGTGCCGATACCTCCCTGCGTGTATGAAGCATCGCAGTGAAGGTTACGAGGAAGAGGCGCGCGGTGCTGCAAGGTAATTGGTGCAACAACCGCCGGAGTACACACCTACAATATTAACATACATGAATATGTCAGTAAACTGCGGGTTATTATGATCGAGTGGTGGAGACTTGCCGTCTATTATATTCAGTTATGAACTTTGAAATAAAAGTCTGTTGTTGTCTACGAATTTATTCATGTAACTTAAAACATCGTCGGTAATAATCCCCGAAAAAGTAAGGAGTGGGGGGTACAAATCCAGATTCCTTTGGCTTTGGATTTGGCTGCTACTGAGGAATTTCTGATGGAACAACTCAATAAGACTGCCCAACCTGGGTATCGAACCCAGAACGTCATGTTCTGCAGACGCGGTTGTATATGACCAACAAGGCACATTCATATATCTGGGTATGAACGTCAACCATCCTTTGACCCCCACAGGGGTTGATACTAACAGTGAATGGATTGTGGAGGTCAGATAGTTGTTGCAGCTAAGTAAGATACAAATATTCAGCTACTTCCGGTTACACTGGAAGCTTATGCTATGTGAAAAGACTAGGCTGTAGATGATCACGAAAGCTGTGACCGAGTGGCGTCCAAGTACTGAAAACAGAAGTAAGTATCGGTCGCCCGGCGGCGAGATGGGTAGACGATATTGTCGCCATCGCTGGTATATCCTGGATGAGGCCCGGTTGGCACGTGGAGCTTGGCTTGGAACAACAACAACAACATCCAATTATTTTCAGGCTTCTTTGGCCCATAGATATGTCGAAGTGGCAGGGTTTATTCCGCTAGGCTTCTACATCATGTGGGCAGACGATGGGTTTCGTGCTGTGAAAAGACACTGAGCGATACATTGTTTCTAGCAAAACTAACGAATTACTTGAGATTACAACTTAGCAATAACACGGGGCACAATGAATCGGGTACAGTTCCAAGAGGTCTTAACTCGGCCGCGATCAGACACTGACTGACTGTCGTCCTGGCTCAGAGTTTACCATCTTGACTCTGTGACAAGTGACACTGTGGTGTGGGTAGCCTTGTAAGTAGATTGCGTGATGTCACCACCGTGTACTTGTGATTCATTTTAAGCCCGTACCAATGACCGTCTCCGACAGATATATACCTTAAACACTAACATACATATGATAAAATACAAATTGTGTCAGTAAATAGAACCTTAAATCTATGTTAGTAACACTTCAATTGTGCACTATGTCATAATGGTGATGGTAATGGTGGTATGGTGTAATAGAAACCTATGCCCAGCTGTGGGTCGACTTGTTGATGTTGATGATGATAGGGAAGGACTTTCTTTAGGGTTTTACCTACCTATTGGTTCGGACTTATGAGTCAGTCAACGACTGTTTTCTAATTATATACTTCTGTCAAAGCGTCAGGGAACAGTGTGATGATTAATTTGTTTGACATTGATAATAATATCTCCCATCACAATAAGGTCAAAAGGAAGAGGTGTGATAATTAGTGCAATAACCGCACCTGAATAACACACCTTCGTAATTAACATATGAATGTATCGCTATGTTACTGTTAATCATTTTAATTGATGTATCAATATAAAGCGTGAGTTTAATGATACGAAACGATTTGTTGAGAAGTTTCGGGCAGCCGCGTTTTAAACCAAGAAAACGGGCCAATGCCAATCAATTGTATACCTTAAATAAAAATTGTGCCTATTACACATCAGCTTGTAACTAAGCAGAGTCTGATGCAATTTTTAAAATTGGTGTCTATTAGGATTTTGGGCATTCTTCATCTTACAGGTAGACCAAGGAGAAGAAAATTGAAGCTTAGCAAAGTCTTCCAAAAGATTCTTTAAATTCTTCAGGGCACAAGTAATAATCTAATTATTAGGACACAATATTAGGCATGTAACAGAACCAGGAAAAGTATAACCATGTTTGGATATTATTTAAGGTATTCTAATGTGTAAGAAATGATGATTCGATGAACGTGAAGACAATGGTGAGTTTTCTTACAATTCAAGCTAGCCATTTTCTTGAAATTCCCAAACTTTTCATACTGAAAATAGAAGCTTCAAAATCTGACATTACGTGCTGAGGTATAAGCATTTCAGTAGGATAAGAACCTACTAAGTACTTACATATTACTAATTGTTTACAAGCTACCATTGCCATAGAAACGTCATCAATAGCCTATAAATAGACAAACAATAGTTATTGTTTCTTACGCAACCCACCACGCTTGGCAACAACGTGACATTGGTCTGACATTTGCTAATGAAAGGAAAAAACATTAGTGCACATGAAACTGTATTATTATCAGATGCAACTTTGTATCGACTCGGGTTTACAATGACTTATCTACAATCATGAAAGTTTCACAAACACTTGAAAATGCTAGCTATATTTAGAGTTTTGTTGATTTGAGTTGCTCAAAGGTTAAACTGCGCTTGCTGAGGTTGGTCCGTGGATCACTCCATCATATACCGAGACCTCTGTGCCTCGGAAAGCACGTTAACCGTTGAAGATCCTATCAAACTACAGATAGAATTATTTCGGTTTTCAATTATTAAACCCACTATATCTTTATTACCAAAATCTTGTCTGAACAATCGTTTTGGGTGATTCGTTTTGGCTACAGATTTAAGTTCGCAGAAAGTAAGACCGTCAATAATATTTCTAGCTTCTGTATACCTTGGCTAAGTAAGCTATACAATCAACTTACTACTCTGACCATATCATAAAAACCTCACGACTTAGTAGTCATCTACGCACTTAAATATCATAAATCACTTATCTACGCACTTCTATAAGCCGTCCGATTAATGTTCCTTTATGTTTCTATCTTCTTCTGTAAATAATAAAATACAGTAGTTCTGCTGTGCATAACCAATGCTGTGACGAATCAACGGACTGAAAATAAAATATTTGGGGCGATCATTTCGTCCTAGCAGCTTATTGGCTATTGACTGAGGATCAAGCTAAATGATTGTGCAATTGGAGAAGTCGATGTCCAGCAGAGCATTTCTTTATTATTCATCATCAACTAGCCCCCTACCCTATCATAATTATTTTAAACTTAAACCTTAAGAGATAAGACTATCTAATGAAACTGAATATGATCAGTCAGCACAAACATCCTAACAGCAGTCCCATGACATGACAACTCGAAACTCGTAAGGAAGTGCCCATAAGAATGTTTAAAGTTAATCTATACTATTCAAAAAATATTATGAATGCAAGTTATGATGGATCAATGGGTGTTTGTTACTCAATCACGCCAGAATAGCTAAACGGATCCGTATGAAATTTGGCACAGAGATAAATCGTAGTCTGGAGTAGCACATAGGATACATTTTTTTGCTCACTCACATTTTCCACGCTACCTAAGTCGCGGGCCTTTAAATAGAGCCTCGAGCAACAACTAGCTTAGAATCAATATTATCGTAGTGTTATTTCCCTATTCATGTTTATCACGTGTTTCAGATCATCACAGAATTAATGATTATTAGTAATAACAATAGGTTCTATTAAACGATGTCATTTATACTTTAATAATAAATTGTTTATGAAAGGTAGGTATTATTGCTTTTAATAATTGTTTATGTGATTTTATTAGGAAACACATAATAAATTACGTGTTGTGGATGATTCGGCTTATACTTAGGTACACTGGCCCTTTACCTATACCACAAACAAAGGTTTTCAACGATGATTTGTCTCAATATTTTACGATTACTATTGTTATACTTCTTTACTAACACCTATGGACTGAGCTTAGCTTGCATATCAAAACACTATTTTAACACAAAACAAACACAAACAATCAACAAAATAATTACAAAAAAATAATTTTAAACCTGTGAAAGCCAGGTTTTCAGGATTGATTAGTCAATTCGTAACAACATTCGAAATCAATTGGAACCGGTTACAAATCCTTTTCTATTTCACTATCATCTCTATAATAATCTTACATAAGTATGAAAATGCATTATTGCAATCACATACAACCTTTTCGTCTCCTCACTCACGTTATTACAACAGTAAATTATCAAAGGACTGGATCTGAGTGAAATCCTCTGCATGCAATTAGCACAGCAGACGCTAAAAGCATCGGTTTATATCGTTACAATGCATTCGTGAAGGATTTTATCTTCACTGCAATCTGGGGCGCTAAAATGTGCTGTGGTATTGTCTGAAAGAATTAATTGAAAAAAATTGTAGGTACAGCGATGAGCACTAATACGAGTATTTATATTGCGACAATCAAAACTGTTCATCAGTCAAAATTACTTTTGATTGCAAAAATCGGTCAAAAAACATAAAAACCAACTGTGCTTTCATATTAAGAGTATTATCAGTACTCGTAGCTACATTTAGTGAATTGGCGACTTGAAATAGCAAAATCTATCAACCCGTTATACTCGTACCAATGGGCCCTCGTAGTGTAATACAACCCAATCCCTCATAGAGAGGAGATCTGTTTGTTAGCAATGGGAACATTATAGACATGCATAAGGTAACTGCAATGCAGAAAATATTTTACTTAATCTTAGAATTTAAAATAGCTGTTGAGCTTTTTTTTTATCTTTTAGCTGTTTTGCTTGACCCTATAATTTGACCACGATTTCAACTACAGCGTTAATACACATCATGCAATGTTCAGCATTGTGTTTTCAGTTAGCATGACCTGCTATAGCTTGAGGGAATTTTGTTCAATTTGATGTCGAACACTGTCCATTGGGATATTTACACGTATGTATGTTAGATTGACTTTCATTATCATAATCACTTCCTGGAAATATGTACTCTGATGAATTCTTAAATGAAATATCTACTCTATGAGCCTGAGCCTGTAGTTATTCACTGCTGGGAACAGCAGCACTCACACAGCCTCCCTTCCGTTTCGTTCACTTATTCCTCCGTAGAGCAGCTATTTGAGCCTAATCCTTTAAGTGTGAGTCCACTTCAGAGTGACCCAGATCAATAAAGTATAATAAAAATAGGAAAATTTTCATAAAATCATTTTAGTTAAACACGAAGATTACAAAAAGTGAGCTTAATGATTTTCAGGCAAAAAAAATGATCCCTATCGAGAGTCTGGCCCTTTGTCCTAAAACTTTATCTGTATAAAATGTTAACAAGATAGCTCCAGCCCCTTTCGCCGAGTCACTCGTATCTGCTGTTGATTATCTTCCCTAAATTGAGACACTTCTTTGAGGCAAACTGTTGCCTCTTTGTATAATATTAATAGCCGGCGAGTCGAATTTGACCCTGTAGGTGTTGCCATGCAAAACAAGGGCGGGTTGCTAGTCCTTCTATATTTTCATTACAATTTTGGTTGAATATTTTGTCAGAAAACAGTTTAATTTAAAAAATAGTAATAATCCAGTAAAATTGTCGCCTGAAAGTACAGGGTAGTTTGCGTCAAATCCGATAGTTCTGATTTTTTGCAGACTTGTTTATGATGTTGGCCCAATGAATAATCCAAGTTTGTGACCACGAGCGCCGAACGCAACTTTGTACGATTATAACTCTGAAGGACTAGTTTTCATAGTACCTTTTCAGAACGTTCAGCAACGACACAGACTTAAAATAAATACTATTGCGATAAAATAAAAAACGCGTCTTTGTCATTAACATTTGCCCCAAAGATGCTAGCGCCATTTTAGCGCCCGCCACCGAACACATGCGCCCGCGCTACGGGTGGCAGTGTGCACTCAATCGTGGTGTTTTTATTAAATTACCTTAATTACACCTCGGTTTACTGCTTAATAGCTAGGAAATGGCACTATTGTCCGGTAAGTTTACAAGTGATGGCTAACTTTCCTGGCAGTTTCTTTTTTCATTTTTAGCTTAAACTATAATTTACTTCAGGTAAAATTTTACTGGTGCTGTGTCTTAAGGCAGGCACTTTATTGTTTCTGTTTTGCTAATTGGTTGTGTCTCGCAACACGCCACTCAAGACTCAAGAATTATTAAAAACTCGATTCAAGCCATTTGATTGGTCGAAACTACATAGTTTTAAGTAATGCTTGAGTGACGTTCTGTATTACGGGAATTAGTGGTTGACAGTACTTTGGGGGGCCCATGTTTAGCGATAGCGTATTTCGGCTGAATGGTTAATAACCTAGAAAAATCTGCCCAAATCTATTGCTTCAACTAATCAACTTTGCAATGCACCATCTTCTTTTGAAATAACGTGGACAAGAAACAAACTTCGGTTTCGAAGTAACTTTGCAGTTATACAACATGACCATTATAAGTACCTTTCAGATTAAACCCAACCTGCCTAATTCATCACCACCTTACACACATTTCCACAATGGATACCACCCATCTTTGTTACAACAACCATGTTGCTGTTTCCGGTTGATAATTAAAACCTAATTCGCAGTTAGTGCCAACAAAAGCCCATTAATAATGCTTGATTGTTATACCAATGTAATACCTTTACGGACAAAGGATGAGGCATTACGCACTTTTATCGCAGTCGGGTAAATGAACTTGCGCAGTACCTATCTCTTTTGTGAATAGGGAATACTGTGGAAAATGCAGACATTATGTTGGGGGCACCTGAATGTTAAATTATTTTATTGTTTTGATATTTTCGAAATGATGGTGTACTCGACACGTCTACCTAATTCTTTTGATAAAAGCAGGATTGATATTAAATGTATTTCACAGTCCTCTATGTTTTCTTACAATTCTGTAGAAGTTTGATTGCTATTCTATGATCCCCCCAAAAATCTATTGCATATTTCGGTATTTGAAAATTCTATTGAAATTAACGAATAACATTCAAGATTATTTATTTGCATGAAACATGGTGGTTACATTATGGTCTTATAAATAAAAAGGTTTCTCATATTTCGTTTACTTCCTTCAGCATGCAAACTTAAAATTAAATTAAAATTAAAATACCTAGTACAATGTACTTCGAATTTAGGTACGTATTTAAAAATTTATCAAACATAAAACTTTAAAAAATATCTTTTACAATAAATACTATTCTGAGAATTTAAAATACTCGTGTGAAGGATAAAGTACCTACTAAAACTAAAAAGAAAAAAAAATGCATGCATGATACATATTATTTGAAAATTAAATAGAATGATACAGTCGTCAGATTTTTTCCCAAGCTGCATATTTTTACCTTGTCTTCAAGAAATACAAGCAAAGCTCCATTATCTGCTTGCTTTTGACCTTACGTAGCTACATATTGTATTACAATAACTAGTAGTGTTTATTACTCTAAAATATTATAATTTCAGTCATTTCTACCTACTGTATGATGTTCCAATCGAATCTGAAGATAAAAGAAAAACGTAGTGCTCTGCGTTTTCAGATTGAGTCGGAAATCGAAATGCATTTTTTCAAGATTGATGAGATTTTCAGTTCAACTTGACTTCTTTTAACATTCATTCTTTGGGAAATGAGATTGAACGAGTTTGGTGCAGATTAAGTTATTTTTCGTTCTTATCATAATGTATTGATCATTTTCCGTATATGTAAATATGTACTTTATAAAGTTACTGGCTAATCGATTCTGGCTATTATGAACAGTAAAACCCCATTGCATTTTTAAGAAGAGGTAGAGGGTTATTCACGCATGGCTAAGAAAGAAGATAATATGACTGTTTATGAAAAATATAGTTTTTAATATACGAAGACAATATTCTCTAAGATGACATTCATCCAGTAAAAATCCCTGCACTTTCTACACACAACAACAGATGGACTAAGCTGTTTAGTACACCCATTTATCGGTTCTTACTTGAGATTTTGCCTGTAGTTTTTCTAGCAAATAATCCAAAGCCGCTTTCAGGAGGTAGTATCATGGAAAATAAATATGAACAAGCAATTTCCTCTCTAAAATGCCTTCAACCAAGAGAAAATTCTCAAGTTGCTTAGCAACCTTTAAGCTCTGTACCTGGTTACCACTTAAAGGTCTTAGAGCTTAAAGCAAAAATCACTATACATCGTAAAGCTACTCCACTAGAACAGCGCCCCAACCGAGTGGATAATACTTTAAAAGCGTAGACTATAAAAAAACATGGAGAGGCAAACAGAGATATAAACGGTCGGGCCGCATTTACATACAAATGAGCTCGATGCGAAATTATTTCAGTCAACGGAGGCGGTGCAATGGCGGACTGGAAAAAATACGGGCAAGCGCGAGCGCGATAAGCTTCCCGGGTTTTTGAGAATAGAATCTAAAGAGTTTAATTTTAAGGCATAATATGTTTTAGATGCTAACAGCAAATGGGTGTAAGTTTCCGTAATCTAAAATCAGAGCCCTGCTGTTTTAGACTTGGACTAATAGAAACATTCAAAAGAATATAATAATGCTATCCATTCAGAAACAATCTTCAGTTGTTATTTCAACATAAAAAAAAACAGATCGAATCACAAGAATAAAAAGAAAGGTAAACTGGACTTATTGCCCTCCTATGATGCTCCAGACGTAAACAAATTAACTTGTGAATTAACTTATGAAGACGGAGAGGCAATTCCCTTATTTTAAGAACGTTCGCATTGTAATCTGTCTCAATGTTGTGTCAAAAAAAAACATAGAATCGTCCTTACCTGTGGTCTACATTTTTGACATTGCCTATCCGTTCCGTTGAACGTTTTAACTATTGGAACTAATTCTCATAGTTAAAAACCTTCAAAATCTTATCTTTCAGATTAAATTAATGTTGCATTTTTTAGATTTAGCATCAAGGGAAATGTATCTAATAAAATGGCGTCTAACCAGTCCCTTACAGAACCCAAAATCCGTATGCTTCTTTTTCACAGACCATTTGGTGTGAAAACGGTCACTCTCTATTTACTATGTTTGTTTTTGGAGGGACGACTTTATATACTGTATCGATCTTTATTGCTTCCAATTCAATTTGAAAGCTTTAATTGTAAAAGTGTATTGGGAGAGTCGAAATGGGCGGGGCTGTGTCCACCGGTACAGTCAACCGCTATCACAGGTACCAGTTTCAGTTTAACAGTGCCTTTATTTTGTAGCAGTAAAGGCGATTTTGTAGCTGAAGTGGTACTGTATACGTACGGTTGATAGTATGTACGATTGGAGTGGTACATGTAAGGAATGATTTCGAATTGATGGGTGGGTGTGTCAATGGGTTTGCGTGGTCCAGTCCAGTAGTATGTGGTTCATTGAACAAGGCCCGTGTGGTAGATTATGGCCCACGCCTTCTCATCTAGACGAGGCCCAGGAGTTCCCACTCCTGGGCCTCGTCTACGCTACAGGTTAATAATGGAAACAAGACCGATGATTCGTTCAGGGCCGAGAAGACTGACCTGGTTGCCATGTTTAATAAAGGGTAGGTCACTGCGATCATTCTTTTGTTCTAGACCATACCTGTGAACCTTCTAGTTACGAAGATATTGGTGGTTAAAGTTCCAATTTTTACGCACATTGTTTTTAATATTTGTTTTTAATGCAAGATTTTTACTATAAACACCTCCACACACCCCGTTCTATTCAATCCATCCATCAGCAAAATGTTTTAAGCGCGCTACATTAAGTCCTACCTTAGCGTTTCCCAGCAAAATTTTTGCGTAAAGTTACTTAGTTTTATGTAAATAATACTTGGTTGACGGCTTCGTCAAAGGTCCTGTTACACCCTGTGTATAAAAAATTAGCTCAAGCTCTGCAATAAAGGTAGAGAAACACCAATAACAGATATCTTATTAAACGTTAAACAAAATTACCTCTGACAGTGTTTTTATTTGGACTTACAAAAATTGGAAATTCCTCGAATGTTCCTGCTATTAGCTGAAACAAACAAACTGAAATAACAATATTTCTATTCCAAGAAATGTAACTTTTGGTTAACATCGTTGGCTAGTTATTTTATTAAGATGTTATCAATCAAATTAAAGTGATTTCAAACTTTTGTAACTTAGTCCGAAAAGGACATTAATCACAATTCAATTAAAATAGACTCAAACTTTGAGGGACTATATTTCTAATAAGAGAAGAAGGTTTTTATATTATGTATTAATAACTGCCTCGTGTAAAAATAGGTAGTGTTAAATAAGCAGAGAATGTACTTGTACCATATGATGCGAAGTAGAAGAAGACTTGGCCATCATCAAATGAATCAGGCCGGATTCTTAATATTATAAATCTTCTACATAATTAATTAAAAAAGTCAATGGTCAGCGGTCACACGGTCATCATCAGCTGCCTAGCATTTACCCAACTGTGTTGGGGTCGGCTTCCAGTCTAACCGGATGCAGCTGAATACCAGTATTTTACATGGAGCGCCTGCCTATCTGACCTACACCACCCAGTTAGTACTGGGTAATACGATACGATACCCCTTGGTAAGACTAAGACGAGTGTCAAAGATCTACGGATGACAGCCGGGACCAACGGCTTAACGTGCTTTCCGAGGCACGGAGGAAACTCGGTATGTAATGGGTGGTCACCCATCTACAGACCAACCTAGGCAAGTACGGCTTAACCTAAAGATCGACTCGAGAGGCTGTTATTTTTTTGTAATGGTAGAACACGGTACCCCGGCTAAATCGTAACTACTAATTTGTTGACAATTTACCGATCTTCTTTATCTTCTTCATGTTCATGTGTGTGTGTTCTTCTTAATATTCTTCTTTATGAGAATAGCACATGCTGTGGTAATATAAGCCTTACTTTACTTTTTTCATTTTAGTATCGCCACTCTTGAAAGCTACACCCTGTTCCTCTATAATGTATCTCTATAACCATGAACCTTTATAACTCCATTGCCTCTACCCAAACCATTTTAATCTATGACCGCAACTGCCCCTTTAAACGCAGCCTCCAAATGGATTAAGCAATGATACCAACCACAAAAGTAAACCTCGACTCAATTCCCATGCAAATCCCATTAGATTTTTAGTCTAACTGTTGGCGAGGCAAAATGTATGGAGGTATGAATGGGGTTGCATGGGAGAGGGTTTTGGTTTTAGGAAGGTACTGGGCAGATAAAGAGCATTTCAGACTACGCACGCAAAACGCAAGCGGTACGCAATCATTTATAATCATATGATTTGACTAGCTTACGCCCGCGGCTCCGCCCGCGTGGAGTTCAGTAATTGTCCCACGGGATCGTAATACCCGGATAAAAAGTATCACATGTGTAATCCAGGTTATAACTATTTGTGTGCCTTTCATCCAAATCTGATCAGCAGAGTTTGGGTGAAAAAGTATCAAACATCCAGACATCTAGATATATCCTCCTAGATACCTCGCAAACTTTCGAATTTATAATATAAGTTAGGATACGCACGCGTTTTTCTCAAAAAAAAACAATACAAGTCTACTTAGTGTAGATTTTTAGAAAACCAACACTAAAGTTCCGACTAAGGTATTAAATATCCAGTTCTGTAAACCAGTGTCGACCTAATAATGAGGTGGTGCCACCCTCTATTAAAAACAATTCCATTTGTTTGAAATTATTACCATACTTCAGAATTGCCTTAACACCCTTATAGGTTTTGTAATAATACCATCATAGAATCTAAATACTAAATTAGAATTATCCAAGGGTCTCTGGGTGCACAGTTAATCATACATTTCTCTACTAATGCATGATACTAAAGGTCCCGTATCAATCTCTATAGTTGAGTTTGATCCAGAAAAACAGTTAAGCTCACCGTTTATTATTCAAACTAAGTTGATGCAAATCTTCTACCGGCTCCCAGTCGGAGGCTCATTGCATCCCTGATTGGTCCCCGAAATTTAATTAATTGGATGCACGGCCTGCTACTCTTGCCCCTGCTGGTGGCGCAGGGGCAAGCAGCAGGTGTTGTTGGTGTAACGTCAGTTCTGCGGCTGTCTCCTACCTGAAAGCATAGGACAAACCTGACGCAGGTGTCCTTTCCGTTTACACTTACCGCAGATAAACCGAGAGTATCCCGCGTGGTCCACCACGCCTTCGGTGGCCCCGACTGCCTGACAGCGCCAACGCATGCAGCACTCCGGCCGCAGTGTCACCATTACAGTCAGAGTCGCAGTTCCGTGACCGTGTCTTTAACTGCCACTGCATCTCTTCCCGCCGCTTCCATAGTGCAATCTTAACAGCGTTTGCATAATGCCGATTTTCTTCAGAAAACAATCATCGACTAATCGAATTGCTTCGGAACTCGCATACTAACTGGTCCCGTATTCTTCCAAAACGGACTTAAATTAGCAGTATTTTGTCATTTTTTCAGTTCAGAAATGTATTGTGGAATCGATTCCCCGACATTGTCTTCTTTTGCGAAAACGATATCTCTCCACCATGAACGACGGCTTGGGTTGTGAATGGTCCGCTGTAAGCTTCACCACTTTGGCATACGTTTTTGCGCTCGGTTTGTACAGACCTGCTAGATTGCTTAGCAGTTCATACGCTTCGTCAACCGTAGCCGCAATCAAGGTAGGTAACCAATTGTTTTCTGTTCCCTTGATTAACTATTATGCATGGTCCAATTACACGATCTTACATTAAATTCTGTCAATCGACATTTTGAATATAATTTTTGCACGCTTCCCTTTTTTAATCCTCGTCACCAGTGAGGTATTTGAAGAAAACTACGTGATACCAGTAGCTCAGTTTATTGGGGACAGACATGACAGTTTTTTTAGCTTTTCACAGGTTTTCTTTACGTTTTTTGCTAAAAATTGAATTGAAAATTGAATGAATTGAAAAATTGAAAGTCTATTTAAACTGTTTCAAAAGAACTATTATATTGTATTAAAACCAATATTTAAATATTAAAAATAATAATATGATGATTTAACCGATGATTGATAGTCGTTTCAGTTAATGACTTAATTGCCAAGATCCTCGACCAATGTCTGAGGAAGCTCAAAACCAAAGCCACTGAAAGTCAATCCTTCGGAACTACTTGGGTTTGCCAATTAACATAGCGCCTGTCCCCTCGTAACACAGTTCCGGTCTCTCCCGGGCTCCCCCAGTCTAGCCTGCTGACTAGACTGGGGGAGCCCGGGAGAGACCGCAGACGCAGTTCCCATGTTTAGTTTTCCCTTATTCTTTTTAACCATCTCTTGTAGGTTCATGAGCGTCAGGACAGCGATTATCTGGGACATGGATTCCGCTGATCCCTCGGTACTGATCCGCTCGAGATGATTAAAGAAGTTATACCGAATGTTTTTTTGCATAACAATAATCCCGTTAAACTGGAAGCTGCACCCCCTACAAAGTTGATGTTGATCCAAATTAATTTGAAGCGACCGACATGTCTTTTCAACCGATGTCTAAAAAGGTTCTCAATTCGGCTGTTTTTTATTTTCTTCTACCTATACACCTTAGGTGGGCCGTCAACTCAATACCTATTCGGTACCCCAGAATGCTGAAATCATGGTAACGGTTTGCATGTTTTGTCTATTTCCCCCTATCTCCCTGTATCTTTGCCTGTTATCTATGGCCAGGCTTCCTTGATCTGTAAAAATCTTATCAAGTAATTTTAGGTATCATACTTTGCATCACAATTCATATCGTGGACATAACATCACTAATAATCCCCGAAGAGTTAGGCAGAGGTGTAGGTTACTACAGTACACCCACACTTCGCCAGTTATGTTTACGTCCGTGTTACGTACCGCTCTATTTAAGATAGGTATTACCTACTGTATTTAGTCTTAGGAATTTTGGATAGTTTTTTCACCCCACAACTAGTACTCAGCCTTTGTGTGTGGTAAAAAGGGTTGATTTGATTAATTTGTCGGCTTGCTTACCGCCTATTCGCTAAGCAATCCGATTGGTCTACGAAGGGCGACAGTGGCGCTGCACTTCCGCGTGTTTTTTCACTTGAACCAATCGTCTCAACTCGTAAAATACTGTGCTCCACGCGCTTAAAACTTTTTTCGAATAAGAAAGGGTCCTTCAGTGATTTTGTGCTACAACCCCTCCAAGATACGAACGATAACATTAACCAACACCTGTGGAAATAAATGTGCAGTGAAGTTTAGCGGGATTAGCTGGATTTAGGACGACCTGTTCACGACGCCGAGCTCATGAGGTGCGCGAGGCAGTGGGCGGGAGTTCGTTGGTAAGTTTTTCAAATTCACACCCATTAATTCCTACACATAATTGTTTGGTCCATCGAGCCGGACTCATTTCTACGTGCTTGTTGTGGGGTTATTTTCCTAGTGTTCTTGGTTCTTAACTTCATAGATCATTTTGCGTCGTTACGCGTCCAAAATGGCGGAGTTAATTCAACAAGATATTTTCGAACGCGAGATCATTCTTGATGATCTCCATCGTACATTACAGTTCATAGATTCAGACGAACAACAGTTTAGGTCACGCTCAAAAGAGTTAACTTTGCAACAAAGAAAGTTCTTCAAACTTCAGGCAAAAATAGAAAAAGTCTTGATCAAGTCCAATACTTTCGACAAGGAGGAACAACTACAGATTCGTAACAATTTTAATGACTGTTATTACGCAATTAGTGTTCACTTAGACAAACTTAAAGAAGAGGACAATGAGCGTAAACGAAGAATGTCGTCTAGTACGTCGATGAATAATTCAGTAGTACATGTTCCATTAAATTCTAATAATAATAATAATTGTGCAAGAAGATTACCTATTCTTCCAATGCCTACCTTCTCAGGGGAGACCACGGATTAGCCCCCATTTTACGATTTGTTTCGTTCATTAGTACACGGCAAAAATACTTACACGGATACAGAGAAGTTTCGTTATCTATTACTGTCATTAAAAAATGAACCCTATAACCTGATAAAGTCGATACCAATTACAGACGAAAACTATAGTGTTGCGTGGGATATTTTGGTTTCCCGATATAACAACAAACGGGCTATCGCCACGAAACATCTCGAAAAAATATTAGAAATTGAACCTAGTACCGAGAGAATGACTCAAAGTCTAAGAAATTTACTCAATGTTTATCAAGAAAACATCAAGGCATTGCAGGCGATGCAGTTTCCGATAGATCAATGGAGTTTCATATTAGTGACGATTTTATTACGTAAAATTCCGTCTAGTATTCGAAAACGTTTCGAATTATCACTATCCAAACCATCGGATATACCCGACATAAATACATTGATAAATTTCTTGGAGCGCGAGTTAGCCGCAAACGAATTCTCCTCTTACCCACAAAATAAAAATAATAATCTTGAAAAGGTAGGTACTTCTCGGACTTCGGCGACGACACAGGCGCGCGGTTACGAAGGCCCGCGTCGCGCGCTCGCAGCCAATGTCACGTCATCGAGTTCGAATACAACAGACTTACAGTCTATCAAACAAAATAATTTAAAAAATAATTGTTTATGTTGTGATGCGCAACATACGTTGACAAAATGTTCCAAATTCCTCAATTTATCACCCCGTGATAGGTATTCTTTTATACAAAACAAAAACGTTTGTTTCAATTGTTTACATGTCGGTCATGATTTAAAACAATGCAAATCCAACTTTGTGTGTCGTTCATGTCATAAACGGCATCATTCATTAATTCACTTTGAAAAGTCTCACAGTTTATCAGTTATTAATGAAGTCGGTTTAAGTGATAATAAGGCTATTTCACTTCCTGTGAACGAAACGACAGAGACAGCGGTCCCCAGTACTTCGGCCGCTTTGACTGCGGTAAATCATGCGTGGCACGGTCGCACGAACGATTCGCGAACCATTGCTCCGTTGGTTAGTGCGAGTACGGTGCTCTTATGTACGGCACTCATCAATGTTCATGTTGGCCCACAAAAACACACAGTTCGGTGTATTATTGACACAGGGAGTCAAGCTACCTTTATTACCGAGGCTTGTGTGCAGCGGTTAGGTTTACACCGTAGGCAAGCGCACGTTCCAGTGTTCGGTATCGGCGGGTCTGAAGTCTCAGCTGTTTTACCAAAGGGTGTAGTATCTTGTCATATCACTCCTACGCACGGGGAGCAACCTTCAATTTCAGTTGATGCATTAATTTTATCTAATCTTATTTCACGTATGCCATGTGTGACGTTGCCTTATACGGGATGGTCACACATACAGAATTTAAATTTAGCTGATCCTAAGTTTTACCTTCCACAGTCAGTGGAAATGCTTCTAGGTGCGGATATACTATCCCAAGTTCTATTAGGTCACGTGATCAAGGGTCCACCCGGTTCACCGATGGCTATGAACAGTATCTTTGGTTATTTATTGATGGGTGACGTTTCATGCAACCAAAATCCACCTACTTCGCTTCAAGTGTGTCTCAGTAGCTTTAGCTCATCATACGATGACGGCATAAATCTGAGACGATTCTGGGAATTGGAGTCACTTCCAGAAAAGAGAATCCTAAGTCCTGACGAAGCGTTGTGTGAATCTATCTACGTAAATTCACATACCCGCGATGAAGCTGGGCGATATGTAGTTCCACTTCCATTCAAACCTAATGCTCCCCCCCTCGGCGAATCACGGGATACGGCGGTCTCCAGGTTTAGAAAATTAGAGTATCGTTTAGAACGTAATCCTCGGCTTAAGGTAGAGTATCATGCGTGCCTCCAGGAGTACTTGGAACTCGGTCATATGGAGCCAGTTGATATACCTAGTTCGTTAGCTACTAGCTATTACATTCCGCACCACTGCGTGGTCAAAGAATCTAGTGAGACTACTCGCACTCGCGTCGTCTTCGACGCGGGTTGTAAAACTTCAAATGGAATATCACTTAATGATGTTCTATTGACTGGTCCGAAATTGCACCAGGACATAGTAGACGTTTTATTAGGTTTTCGTATCCATGCTATTGCTGTCACTGCCGACATCAAGCAGATGTACAGAAACATTAAATTACAACAATCCGATTGGGATTTTCAACGCATTGTGTGGCGTAAATCCCCAACTGAACCGTTGCGTGATTATCGGTTGCGAACCGTCACCTTTGGTGTCAGCTCATCACCGTTCTTAGCCCTTCGCACTATTCAACAGTTGGCTCAGGACGAAGCCATTAACTTCTCGCTAGGTTCTAAGGTTCTCCAGGACCAGGTTTTCGTTGATGACATCGTCACCGGAGCAGGCGACGTAAAGAAGGCACTGGTTCTACAGCGTGAGTTAGTAGGTATTTGTTCGTCAGCTGGTTTCGAGCTGCGGAAGTGGCAAAGCAATTCGCCAGCGTTACTCGCTGCTTTACAAACTTCAGTCTGTCAGGGCGAGCGGCCTGATAACGTTTCTTTCGCTTTGATGGAGAATGACAAACAAGTAAAAGTTTTAGGACTTCAGTGGAATCCTAAATCTGATTCTTTCACTTTCAGCGTTCAAGCAACTACTGGTAAAATTACAAAACGGTCTATACTATCACAAATAGCCAAAATTTATGACCCTATGGGATGGTTATCACCTGTAACTATTTACGCGAAACATCTCATTCAGTTGTTATGGATGTCAGGGGTCGACTGGGATGAGTCACCTCCTGTAGATATTATAAATGCTTGGTCTAATTTTCTTAACGAGTTACCATTATTATCAAATTTTCAAATTCCACGTTTCGTTTTTGAAAACGTGAATGTCATTCAAATTCACGGGTTTTCCGATGCTTCCGAGCGGGCTTATGCCGCGTGTGTTTACGCCCGTATATCCGATAATAGTGATAACATTAAAACATTTCTTCTTCTCGCAAAAACGCGTGTAGCACCTATAAAACCGGTTCTTACGATCCCGCGACTTGAATTATGCGCGGCTGTCTTGTTATCACAGTTGATTGATAAAGTTAGAAGTGTGTATGATAAGCACATAAATTGTGAACTTGTGCATGCTTGGACCGATTCATCCATCGTGTTAGCGTGGCTTCGTTCTCCACCACACGAGTGGAAAACATTCGTTTCTAATCGCACCAGTGAAATCTTATCTCGGCTTCCGGCCAATAGTTGGAGACATGTTCCATCTGCTGACAATCCAGCTGACGCACCTTCTCGAGGAATGCTTCCTACCAGTTTTATACAAAATGAGATGTGGCTCCATGGGCCCTGGTGGGTCGCGCGTGATTCTAGTTTTTGGCCAAGTCCCAAGAAAATACCAGAAGTCACTGAAGATAAACGTAATCTACCGTCGTCTATAGTATCAAACTCTTCCACCTCAGCACCACCTGATGTGGTCGAGTATATTACAAAATTTTCGACTTTAGGCAAACTTGTTAGAATAACAGCACTGTTATTCCGATTCTATAATAAATGTAAGAAGATTCACATTTCCTATCCAAAATACATAACTGTGTCCGAGTTTAATTTTTGTTTAAAAACGACTTATCCATTTAGTTCAACATTCATGTTTTTCCGAAGACATTAAAAATATTTCGCATGGAAAATATCCATCAATTAAATTACGTCGACTTAACCCTTTCATGGATAACAAAAATAATCTGCGTGTAGGTGGGCGGATTCACAAATCACTATTACCTTTTGTTTCCAAACACCAATTGATTCTGCCTAAGAAACATCATCTTACAAATTTAATCATTGATTATACACATATCACGCATCTACATGCGGGTCCACAATCCGTACAATACATTCTATTTCAAAATTATTGGATAATGTCTGGTCGTGACGCTATACGTACACGCATACATCGCTGCGTTCGTTGTTTTCGTGCTCGCCCCGTGAATCCGCAACCAAGCATGGGTCCGCTACCGGCCGTCAGAGTGCGCCCCGAGCGGCCATTCCTAAAAACATCTGTTGATTTTGCGGGTCCGTTCTACGTTCGGGCAAATAAAGTTCGTAATGCGAAAATTATTAAATGTTATGTAGCTGTCTTTGTGTGTATGTCCGTCAAGGCCATACATCTCGAACTCGTGTCCGAGTTGTCAACAACATTGGCATTTTTGGCAGCCTTACGACGCTTCACGTCCCGTAGAGGTTTATGCACTGACATTTACTCTGATTGTGGAAGGAACTTTGTTGGTTGTAATAATTATCTACAAGAACTGTATACTTTTTTACGTAATGATTCTGTTCAAGCCAATCTTAATGGTAAGGTTTTAGAACAAGGTATCACTTGGCATTTTCAACCTCCATATGCCTCACATTTTGGTGGCCTTTTCGAATCCGGTGTTAAAAGTTTCAAACATCACTTACATCGAGTCCTCGGTACGCAAACTCAAACTTATGATGAGATGCACACCCTTCTTTGTCAAATTGAAGCGGTACTCAATTCACGTCCACTTTGTTTATTAAGTGCAGACCCATTAGATCCGTTACCCTTAACACCATCGCATTTTTTAATAGGAGGTCCATTGACGACCCTACCAGATATTTCACTATTCGATAATGCTCCAAATCGACTCACTAGATGGCGTAGGGTACAACAATGTGTGCAACACTTTTGGAAACGTTGGAGTCGTGAATATTTACATGAAATTCAACAACGTAATAAATGGTTCCGAGATCGCGGCTCGCCACTCCGTGAAGGTATTATTGTCGTTGTACGTGATGATAATTTGCCACCATTACAGTGGAGACTGGCTCGTGTCCATGCTCTTCATCCGGGTTCCGACAATGTTACTCGTGTCGTAACTTTGCAAATGGGCAAAACTTTTGTGAAACGCTCAGTAGTTAAAATATGTCCTTTGCCCTTAGAATAATTGTTTTGTAAGTTTTATTTAATATTGTTACGAATCTTAGTTAGGGAATCTATAGTATAAGAGTTTCTTTAATTTTTTTTTTATTTTGTTTCGTGCTTTCGTAGCATTTTTTATTCCTCTTTCGAAATGTTTCGAATTCATTTTTCATTATTCTTAAAATGTTTGTAACCTAAGGTTAAAAGAATTCATTCTTTTAAGGCGAGCGGCATGTTACGTACCGTTCTATTTAAGATAGGTATTACCTACTGTATTTAGTCTTAGGAATTTTGGATAGTTTTTTCACCCCACAACTAGTACTCAGCCTTTGTGTGTGGTAAAAAGGGTTGATTTGATTAATTTGTCGGCTTGCTTACCGCCTATTCGCTAAGCAATCCGATTGGTCTACGAAGGGCGACAGTGGCGCTGCACTTCCGCGTGTTTTTTCACTTGAACCAATCGTCTCAACTCGTAAAATACTGTGCTCCACGCGCTTAAAACTTTTTTCGAATAAGAAAGGGTCCTTCAGTGATTTTGTGCTACAACCCCTCCAAGATACGAACGATAACATTAACCAACACCTGTGGAAATAAATGTGCAGTGAAGTTTAGCGGGATTAGCTGGATTTAGGACGACCTGTTCACGACGCCGAGCTCATGAGGTGCGCGAGGCAGTGGGCGGGAGTTCGTTGGTAAGTTTTTCAAATTCACACCCATTAATTCCTACACAGTCCGAGTCCTCTTACAGCCACTAGACCAACAAGACAGACACCGTCACATATCCCCATTACAAAAAAAAACTTGATATTTTTTTTTCCTCGCCGCTTTTCCACAAGTACAAGTATCAAAAATGTGTATTCGTACCTATGTTTACAGAACTTACAAAATACCTCCCTCATACAACCCGACCTCTAGATGATCCTATTAATGCCGACAATCAAGCCATTTTAATCAAATTTTCATTCCTTTACTGGCCGTACAACGATACATGACCACAAAATTAATCACTGACCACAGAGTAACACCTCGGTCTAGCCGCGCGGGTAATCGAGCTATATGTTAGCTATGGTTATGTGTTATTCTGTGGTCGGTTTTAATTATGGAATGTTACTTTTTTTAATGTAACATAGTTTAGTGTGTATTTGAGTGGACTATTGACTTTTATTTTTTCATTTTATGTAATGAAAACAAACCAGGCCACGTCTTATAAAAGCATCAGAGTTTGAGTATACGGAAATAAAAAAAAAGTTATTGATAATAATTATGGAACAAACCTACACTAATTTCTCCTCTTTTTTCAGTTTATAGATTTTTCAGATTATATATCATACACATATCATTACGTAGTTTTCCGCGAACGGTAACTTGTGTAAGGCCCAGAGTGGGAGGCGGCCATTTGACGATTTAAAAACCGAAAAAAATGGTACTATATCTATACTATTTCATGGTTTGAAGCGCTAGGCAAACCTAATAATAACCTCATTTTAGTAAGCAGCTATGATTCTGTGATTTTAAAAGCGATCTTACTCATCTTGTCAACTTCGCTTGGGCCTTCCCAGATATCGCGGACTCGTATGAGACTACTGCTTAGTCTATACTAGTAGTCATGTATTTCGAATGCTAGACAATCGATGGCCGAAACAACTAACATCGAAATGAGTGCCAGAGGATTTTCATACATGCAGCGAAAAATATATTTCCTGCATCAACATTTTCGTTATATAGAAGTCTATGCCCAACCGATCCGACCGTCCGATGCGAGCGACCGATGCGAGCGATAAATCAATTTATATCGCGGACGTTGGACATGGATTAGCATACGCAAATGACTCGCACATGCTCTGCGGCGCTGTGATACCATCGTTTTTGGCGTATCTTTTTATTATAAACTGATTTTGTATGCATAATGCAGCTTAAAACTGTGCAGTGATGGGTAATCTTAGGCCCCAGCGTCTAGAAACGTTTGGCGTTAAACGACTAAGATATCGTTCTGTTTCTAGCATTCTTTAGAAGATGACAGTGACACAGATATACCAACCAATTTTTTAAATATAGCGTTTAACGCATCAGGTCTTTTTCAAGAAGAACAAAAACGAATCTGGTGATTTGTGGTGAAAGCAGGCCATTTTTTTTTTTCTTTTGGGAAATCATCAAATAACGCCTCCCGCTCTGGGCTGAGCAGGAGGGAGTGTCAGACTTTTACTGACTAAAACCCATCCATGTTCCTTCCTTTGCCCTTTGTGTTCCAGGGCCGCGGTATCTCTTTCGAACAGTCCCGCAACCCTGGCAGGCATCGGTCCTTTCGGACCCCTTCCTGTTTGCTGACTCTCTTTGAGGCGCGCGTGGAACACGAACGACACGGCCTGTCGTCATAAGACGGACGGACGGCGAGCTAGCCCATAGCTCACCGTCCACAGGCCCACGCCTACGGTGGCCGAGGGCCGCCACGTGGCCCCCGATGCCCGGTGCGTCTCCCGCGGCGGCTGGGACGTAAGGTTCTCTCCCTCTCACGTTCCGCCACCACCTTCGCTAGCATGACTGCTTCGCAGAAGGAGGTGACGGCGTCCCATTCCGTCTCGCTCCGGACCATGGATTGAACCAGGGCCGGACGCGAGAGGGTGAAAGCAGGCCTTAGTTTGTATTAACTTTGATGCTTACGATTACTTTCTGTGTAGTGTTTGATTAATTAATCATTGTTACAAAACCATTTCCGTGTAAAGTAGAAAAAGAAATAAGTGAAATAATAGCTGAACACTATGATGTTGGAGAAAATTGTTTGGTGTGATGGTCTGTACTCACACTATGACCATACCTTACTTATACATGCAGTGTTATGGCCTTAATTTTTAAGCTTAATTAACGAAATATGAATTTAATATTGAAAAAAGATGAATATTACATGCAGTGTTATGGCCTTAATTTTTAAGCTTAATTAACGAAATATGAATTTAATATTGAAAAAAGATGAATATTAAACTTTTTTTTATTTTCACCTACCCAAGTAACGGAAGCACGATTAAAAGTCAAGCGATTACATAATAATAAGACGTCAAGTTTCGAGGTAACTATTAACGACACTGTAAACATAATAGTAAACATAATAGTAAACCATTCTTTATTAAATTAGAATTGCACTCTTACGACCAATGCAAAATTGCATCGAAACTTTTCCTTTATTAAAATGTTCGCCATGAAAAACCATTATAATAACAGAAAACATCAAAACCGTTAAAGTTAAACTTTCCAATTCAAATTCAAACTATAAAAGTTAAGTATAAGTCACGTCTAGGTGTTACATCTATTGTGGCACTAGCCAAGCGTAATAAAAATAAACGTTTTTCTCTCAATGTGCACGGGACATTACCAGATAAAGGCGAAGTTCACTGCGCGGGAATTTTGTACACCCACTACTCGCGACCCCGACGCACACAAGACAATATAAACGCATATTCGCGAGCACAGAGGCTACCACGAGCGCGCGCTCAAAACAACACACGATAAAATAGAACTATCCCTTGGCATTTTAGCTATTCTTTGCGACAAGCACAATTAATTCAAGCACTTAAAATAATAGTAATAGTAATTAATACACAGGACCCGCGATTTAGTTACCTGCATATTTGAAGCATTTTAGCTATTCTTTGCGACAAGCACAATTAATTCAAGCACTTAAAATAATAGTAATAGTAATTAATACACAGGACCCGCGATTTAGTTACCTGCATATTTGAAGCATTTTAGCTATTCTTTGCGACAAGCACAATTAATTCAAGCACTTAAAATAATAGTAATAGTAATTAATACACAGGACCCGCGATTTAGTTACCTGCATATTTGAAGCAGGTCTACCCGTCTTATAAACAACTTTTCGACAGGAACTCAAAACCGATTCGTGAAAAAATAAAAAACTCCTATACAAAACCGTAAACAGTCTGTTTTATGATGTATTTTATAGCATAAGAACTTCTTTTTTCATGCAGGTAATTAAATCGCCTCCCCATATGTAAAACGAGCATCAATTCAGTTTGAAAAATCGCTGGTATTGACGCTACGTTTACGCCGCGCACTCGTGCTAGTACCGCAGATCACGACATTGCTTCAGTGTGTGCGTTTGGCTGCAATTTCAACAGATTTTACTCCCTCTGTGTGTTTGCAACGTACATTTTCGTGAATCTATTGTATTTTTAAGTGAGCCAGTTACACTTTTCAAGCATTACAATGGACATGGCGAAACTGGTGTCATATTTTCATGAATATGAGTACAGTACAATACCGGCTTCCGAGGCGGAGCTTCCGTCTTTTTTGTTGTTTATTTTTTATTGTTCTTGCTTTTATTTATTTATTGTGTTCGAGGGTTTTGCTTGAGGTGTAGTTTGTTTCGTGTGGTGTATTAATTAGGGTATGCTGAAATTAAGTAATATGGACATTTTAGGTAAACAAAAACTATTAGGTGGAAGCGTCAGGTGGGTCTTAATGTTATAAAATAATTTGAGAGCAAAAATGTGTATAAACAGTATAACACAAAGCCACAATAAGTGCTATGCTTAAAATGCATTCAACCATCATAAAATGCAGTCAAACAATACTCACAAATAAAAGATTTTAAAACCGTCAGTTTTATATGTACACATACGTACGAACAAACAATTCCCGAGAGGCGAGGAAACAACGCCAACTAAGCTCCAAAGCTGACTTGCTTCGGTCAGGAATCGAACCCGGAACTCTTACCTCCCACGGGCATTGCTCGTTCTTACTTTTGTACGTCCATTTTATTTTGTTTTAAACGGAAAAGAAACGAAATAAAGGCTCCTGTCTGGCGTTTTCATATCGAACGAGAATTTTAAAGGCACTTTAGTTGATTTAAGTTTCAGCGAGTTTTAAAAGACGTCAAAATATTTTTATCTTTAGTGAATTCTTTTTGAAATGTTGTTGGAAATATTTTTCTTGATTAACTAGGTACTTTAATTACTCTCCAGTTTAGAGTTTGTTTTAGTGCCAAACTAATAGATGATATTATAACGACTTATAACTCAACCTCATCTGAAAAAGAAACATTAAAATAATTGAAACACAAAAAACTTCTAAAGAAAAGAATTTGATTTAAAATCCAGTTGTATTCGTCAGCCACACAAACCCTTATTTAATGTTCGGTTAGGGACGAAACCCACCACTATCACACTTATCTGGTTAAACGATTAGGTGTACGTACGCTTATCATTAAAAATATCTAACTATTGTCGTTAAAGTCCCTACAAAACTAAGGTGTATACACATGATTCTTTCTGTAAGGCCACTTCGATCACAGGGCAGTAGAAAACTTCAAAGATATAAGGAAGGAAGGCACTTGTTCTCCCCGTCATTGCGACATTATTTTTATTCTGTACCATACCTGGGTAGAACCATCTAGTTACGGAGATATTGGAGATCAAAGTTCCAACTTTTTCATTACTTTTTTTTTTATTCAAGATTTTAGTGTGCCAATATCTCCATGACTCCTGTACTATAATACAATGCATCTATCAGCACAATCTTTTGATTGCGTTACAATGAGATTTATTGTAATCCGTGATTTTACACCTCAAGTAAAAAGTCGTTTCCCAGCAATAATTTTTGCATAGTTAAATAGTAATAATTTTTGCGTAGCTACTTAATTTGATGTACAGAATGCTTGGTCTGTTTACACCTTGTATTCTAAATTTATAAAGAGGTAAGGTTTATAAGTGTGGATAGGAGGTAATCTACGAAATTATTGAATGAATGAATGAATTTATTTTATTTCGGACACAAAAAGATCCATAGAGTGTTAGTAGCCTAATATTAAATAACTTATTATCTAGTGTTAGTACCAATTACTTTCTGCACAAGAATATACATATATAATACAATTGGAGAGCTAATAGCTCTCCGCTACAGTTCTTAGGATGCCGTTGCGACTATCTCTCATTCTCCTGAGTATTATTGATGCAATTTAAAAAAAAAAACTTCCACTATTATAAAGCTGCATATATAAGCATTATTGGGAGTACCATAGGATAATATGCTATGGGTTAAAATAACAAAATTTCAGCAGTTACATTATAATTTGACTAGCGACCCGCCTCTGCTTGGCACGGTTTTTTCGATTTGGCATTAATCGAGTTTTCTTAATCTTATGTAAGTTTTATGCTAACGTGTTAGACACGTAATCCTTCCGGAGTAACTTGTTTAAGGTGGAAGCGCAAGGGTAGCCCGCAAAATTTAAATTTTCTTACGTTTATTGCAATTTGCAGGTCACTGTCAGGTTGTATGTTGATGAAAATATGAATCGCGCCAGTAGCGATTGAGTTACAGAATTATAATCAACACAACACATTATAATAACTATTTCATCAAAAAGTCACTGAATGGGGTTAAATGAACTTGGAGGGTTGTATTGATGATTTGAATGTTTATAATTGCTGGCGCGATTCATATTTTCATCAACATACAACCTGACACTGACCTGCAAATTGCAATAAACGTAAGAAAATTTACATTTCGCGGGCTACCCTTGCGCTTCCACCTGAAATGATGGGGAAATCTACAGCAAAAAAAAAACACAGTTTACAAGAAAAACAACATAAAATAAAATCACGCCTGTACTCCCCGAAGCGTAAGGCAGAGGTGTACCTAATGCGGGCCTGTGGACGGTGAGCTATGGGCTAGTCGCCGTCCGTCCGTCTTATGACGACAGGCCGTGTCGACGGCGCGTTCGTGTTCCACGCGCGCCTCAAAGAGATGTCAGCAAACAGGAAGGGGTCCGAAAGGACCGATGCCTGCCAGGGTTGCGGGACTGTTCGAAAGAGATACCGCGGCTCTGGAACACAAAGGGCAAAGGAAGGAACATGGATGGGTTTTAGTCAGTAAAAGTCTGACACTCCCTCCTGCTCAGCCCAGAGCGGGAGGAGTTATTTGATAATTTCCTACCAGGAAAAAAAAAAAGAGGTTAGGTACACCTCTTTTTTTTTTTTAGTTCCACATTCTTGGCCAGCTACATCATGACTGTAGAAATCAAGTATCACACGACTAGGAACCTCAAAACAAAACGCAGACGTATCCATCTACCAACCCAAGTATACATCGCAATTTTTTTCGACCGCCCTAACTTCTCAACTCAAAAGCACTTTGTTTTACTTAAGCCAGGGTTAACTTCAACTTTAGCTATCTACTATTAGCATAAAGTTTACAAAGACGCTGCAAAGTATTAAAGTTTCTTTGAAATTGATAAGGCTCCTACTACCAGATTTTAACGGAGCTCTTTATAAATTTATTACCCAGGGATGAATCTCTTTAGCATAATTTATAAGTTTTTTGGCGAGTGTATGGGGATTTATTTGCAGTGTTTTGGGATGATATGTTTTGGCTTCTTTTTGAATGTAATTATGGGCTCAAACCACGTTGAATTTTCGACTTTGCAACCGGGTGGCCGAAATGCAATTCACCCATTACATACACTAAGTAAATGTGTCTGAATATAGGTAGAACTGGTTGTTCGGGACCTCTTGACTGCTCTCGGCAACCAGCATAATATCATCGGCAAACAGCATACAACAGGGACCCTCGTCCTGGATGTCCGAAGTGAGAGCATCTGTTGTTATCACCAGGAAGAAGTAAGAGCAGAGAGCCGACCCTTCGTGCAAGCCGACAGCCACATTGAAGTTGCCGGTACCATCGTCTTCATTCTTCTTTTAAATTTAAATAATATTTGCTTAGGTGTGAAGACTCCTATCCCTCCACAACCTCGTAGAAGAGGACGCGGAGGGGACGATCTGAACAAAACCACCGACCTGAGGTCCACATTAGCCCTGGACCGAAATAACTGGGAGTCATCAGGAGTCTTTTACCCAGCAGTAGAATGATGCAGAACCGTACTTGCAGAGTCAGGTATTTCCAACATACACATAACAAGAATTTGTATGGTATACTACCACAAAAAATTCAACTACTGAAAAATCACGTTCTAGGCCATTATAACGAATCGATTGACACCTTATTCATCAAAATCGGATGAATAGTTTAGACGCTACGGAAGAACATACGTAAATACAAACATACATAGACTGCTAAAATCACAACCCTTTTTTTGGCTTCGCCGTAGTCGGGTAAAACGGAGGCCGTCAACAATTCTGTAAACAAACACTTATTTTTAAAGCAACACATAATACATTTGTTATCTTAGCCATAAACTCCGAAGGGTAGGTTTATACCCTTTCCGGGCTAATCCACCGTTGCCATGGCAACAGCCCTTAAGGTTAAAATGACCAATTAATTAAATCTCTCTCTTTAAGCCAAGGCCCCCAAAAATATGAAGGGATGATGATCAAAGGGCTTTTAAAAAGTTTTGTCAGAATTAATTTAATATTTCTTAGCAATTAAATAGAGGGAATCAATTTTGAAGTGCCTCAATGAGTTTGGTAGTATGTATTTTTCACACTTTGTTGTCTTTTCTTCTACTTGAAAAGTATAAAACAGTTTCAAAAAGTTACTGCAGCTGTTTGTTCAGAATAAAATTGTTTGTTTTAAAGCGCTTTTCAGTAAATTATCGATTCTTTCACTAGCTTGTTAGCTACAAGCTAGTGAAAGGATCAATAACTCACTGTATTCATTATTATTTTTAGCTGCCGGTATTTTTGTCTCACTTCTAAGTCATCACGAATCATCTCGCGCGCAGGTTTGTTGATTTTCAGCCTCCCGAACAAGCCGGATTCCGAAAAGGCTTCAGCACCGTAGATCACATACATACGCTGCGGTAGGTTATACAGAAAACCGAAGAGTATAACCTGCCTCTCTGTTTAGCGTTTGTGGGCTGTACTGCAGTCTCTCCAACGGTGCCAAATCGACTATCGGTACATCGAGGTATTGAAGTGTTTGTACAAAAACGCCACCATGTCAGTCCGATTTCATGACCAGACCTCGGAACCTATCCTTCTGAAGCGAGGTGTGAGACAGGGAGACATCATATCTCCGAAACTGTTCACCGCTGCACTGGAGGATGTCTTCAAGGTTCTGGACTAGAGAAGGCTAGGCATCAACGTCAATGGCGACTACATCACTCACCTTCGGTTTGCCGACGATATTGTGGTCATGGCTGAGACCATGGAGGACCTCAGTACAATGCTCGATGACCTCACTAGAGCCTCCGAAAGAGTGGGTCTTAAAATGAACTTGGACAAAACCAAGGTTATGTTGAATGCCCATGTAACACCCACTCCTATCAAGATCGGAGAATCTATACTCGAAGTTGTAGACGATTATGTCTACCTGGGACAAACGGTCCAGCTAGGTAGGTCTAACTTCGAGAAAGACGTCAACCGTCAAGAAAGAGGTCAACCGTCGAATCCGACTCGGCTGGGCAGCGTTCGGGAAGCTGCGCGGTATCTTCTCGTCCAACTTAACGCAGTGTCACAAGACGAAAGTCTATGACCAGTGTTTGTTGCCAGTGATTACATATGGGACCGAAACGTGGTCGCTCAGAATGGGCCTCATTCGAAGGCTTAAAATCACCCAAAGGGCAATGGAGCGGGCTATGCTCGGAGTTTCCTTGCGTGATCGAATCAGAAATGAAGACATCCGCAAGAGAACCAAGGTTACCGTTGTAGCCCGAAGAATTGCCAAACTGAACTGGCAGTGAGCAGGGCACATTGCTCGCAAACGGATGGCCGATGGGGCCGAAAAGTTCTGGAGTGGCGACCGCGACCCGGAAGACGTTGCGTTGGAAAGCCTCCCACTAGGTGGACCGACGACCTGGTGAAGGTTGCGGGGATCCGCTGGATGCGAGTCGCACGGGACCGGTCAGTGTGGCGACACTTGGGGGAGGCCTATGTCCAGCAATGGACATCTTTCGGCTGAAATGATGATGATGATGATTTTTGTCTCAATTCTGTCAAACAACTTGTTTTAAAGAGCTTCTTACGGAAATGGTACCTGAGAAACATAACACTAAACTTTTTATTCTAGTAAAATGTACATATTACTGTACCGGTGGAAAGGATAAAGGGAGGCTCTTGCCCAGCATTGGGACCAAACTATACATACAGGCTAGCTATAATATAACTTATTGAATATGTGCTCCCAAAATCGGTCAGGGGTCTGAATGAAAGCAAACCTGTTCTATTCGTGCTAGCCTAACCAGGAGTACGTGCTTCCTGGTATTTATTTCTACAGTAGTATTACACTCAGCCATTTTATTTCCTTGGTCCGTATACGATCAAACAATTTAAGGTTATCAACATTAACCAAAGTGTAAGTGGAACCCATCGCTAAAGCTTTGTAAGTCTGTGTACCCCCTCTCAATACCAAGGCATGAAGGTATATTTAAATGTAACATTATATCTATATAAAGCGCTTTAGTTACACGTGGTCGGTCATGTATTACTAATGCAGCTCCAAAGTGCATGATACTCCTTTGAAAGCAACTCGACCTGGAGCGAATGCCGCTAGCTTTCTGCAAAATAATATTTAATGTAGATTTCTGACTACACTTTAATGTAGTAAGAATAGAAATACGGTAAGTCTAAGTTTTCAGAGTCAGAATAAAAGCAGGAGTATTATCTTGCTTAAAAACTCGAAGTATTTATTTCAAATGCACCGATTATTACTTACAATTTAGAACAAAAAGTCTGTCAAAAAAGAGGAAAAATCTTTTTGGACAATAACGGGCTAGAAATTCCATGGAAATACTTACCTACATTATTACTCGAAATAATGTGCGTTTACATCTGAGACTGTCCCGTCGGTGTACGGGCCGCAAGCTAGTAGCCCAGGAGCCAGGAGGTTTTAGGTTCGAGTCCCTAAGTGGTCCCAAGGCTTCCTTTGACAGAGTCAGGATATGTGCTTTGTCGATATTAATAGGTTATCCCCCTTTTAGATGGGGCTTAAACATATCCAGTGAATTGTGGGTGTACCACAGGTAAACCTCTAACTTAGCATGGTAGTTCTGTTTGAGTCACAACTTTTATAAGGCGAGCTCATTGTCTTTAGCAGGGTATAAATTCAGACCTGGAAATTGTGCCAAAGGACACCCGCAGGCACTGCTTACGACCACGAGACTAACTTGGCTGGGCGATATAATACACAAGCACTCGCAGATTGAATCACATTTACCGCAAAACGGAAACCAGAGAGAAAAGAATTACAAGGAAATAAAAATATATGTCTTATTTTTGCATTTGTATGTTAAAATGATTATAATTAGTCCCCTCTTTGTGTAAGCCGGCTTATACACATCATTCCTAAGAAAAACACGCCGCTTCACCAATTAGACGTGTTGGGAAACGGTAAAAATGTAATAATTCAATTTTAACAGCGTGTTCAGGACATTATTGTGTGATATGACCATCAAAAATGTAACGGAAACTATATTAAAATAAATAATGAAGGAACAAAGGGCTTTGTTTTATTAGTTTTTTAAAGTATTTTGTGTGTTTGTTTGTTGCTATATTTATTTTCTGTAAGGTTTTTCAGATATTTCTATTAATTTCAAAACGAAAGGAACGTAGCAAAAGAAATATGGAAATGAGAATGTTAGCAGGTGGCGTGCTGTTGTTTCTGCCCACCCCCATGAGAAAAAAAGCGTTGGTTTATGTGGGTTCGCATTTCAAATAACAAGTACAAAAGTATCGGTGTCATCAACATCACGCTAAGCATACATGGTACTACTGTTTAATGAGACTAGAGAGGGCAATTCTTGTATTTTTAAGAACATAACATTCTTGAATGTGGATGTCGCCGACATGAGATAGCAATTTATTGTAAAAAGAAAATCTAAGAAACACAATTACTTAATAATGCAAAACAAAAATGGCAAGTTGCTTCATATAAAATGTAAGTATATTCATCTTTACTGAATTGCCCGCCTAATTTAAGTGTACTGAGTATGATGCTAAGCAGTTATATCATCTGTGTAGATATCATTAGAAGGCTTTATCGAGGACATATAATATCATTGTATTGTGCCTGTCACCCACAGATAAGGTTGAAAAATGTCATAAACACAACAACATACTTAAACTGTGTTTGTTATTTCCCTAATCATTCTAAATACCCGAAGGGTTAGATGGAAATGTACCTTAAAACATACCCACATTTCGCCAGTTATGGCCTGTTATGGTTAAGTGCCACGTACTAAGGAGTGTCTATTTCTATCAACCGAGCAAAGGAAATAAAAATTCATAACATTTTTTTAAACAAGAGCGAGGTTAATTTTCAAGAAAACCAATGTCAAAAGCTAATACCTTCACTAAAGAGAAGACAGTCATCGCAGGTGGGCCGGAAATCCTCAGCTCGTACAAATTCGGCTAAAGGCTATAAAAATTAGCCGACGCCATTTTAATTATGCCGAGTTGCATATTTTATTTGTGACGTGCGTGTAAATGGGGTTCATGTATTGAGGATACCTTTGAGAATCTCTTCGAGTTTCAAATAACTAGATTTTTGAAACGGGTTATAGTTTTTTTAACTGTATAATTTTTTGGCACTGCAAAATATGTGTTAATAAACAACAGATTTTTGCTGAAATGGTAATACTGGTCAATCGTCCATGTATAATACTAGTATTCAGCTGTATCCGGCTAGAATGGAAGCCGACCTCAACGTACTTGAGAAAAGGATAGGCAGATGATGATTGCTGATAACAAAGGGTTATTGATGGCATCGGTAAAAACTTATTTAGCAGGTAAAAGGGGAAGCCGTACTCCAGCAGTGGGACATTAAAGCATTGTCACTTTGGGGCATGTTTCAAAGTCCAATATTGTTTATAATCTTTATTTCCACTTTCATTACCTTTCAGGACAATAATTATTAATAAAAAAATATTAACGTACCTATCCAAAAAGTTTTTACTATAATAAAAATGAATAAATATGAAATGATTGAGGAAGGACAAAATATTTAACGATTCAAAAGATTTTCGAGACCAGATTCGTGTGCCGAACCGTAATGTTGCCATAAAAAATAATGGCTCTCTGTTTCGACTGCGTTTGACGTAACGATGTGACATGGAAAACGTATTTTCACGTTTTTTTTTCGTATAATGAACCAACAAGCCGCAGAATGAAATTTTAATTTCATTTTCCCCGAATTACTTTTTAAATGAGTTCTTGCAGATGATGATTGGGTGTTCAAATATTAATGTGTTGTAATTAATTAGTTTTCAGTTCTTTTTATTGTTGTTTTATTTTTGCTTTTTCCAAACGACCGCGACGATGAGATAGTATTTCCGCACATTACTTGTTTAAACTTTTCGTAAGATTATCTACATTTTCATTTACAACTCGTTTGTTGCCTCTATTTATACTACTAGAGCTAATACCATGGCTTTTTATTTAGGAAACAAATATAAAAAAATAGTGTCTCGCTGCATTCACTCATTGGTCAGGTCACTCACAGGTCGCAAGTCGGTGCTGAGTTTCCAGTCTTGGGTTCTATGCCTGTTTCGGGAAAATGTAATCGAGTTTGTTGATGGGCTCTATTACATGAGCTTTATCTGGCGAATGGTGGATATACTAGAGGGTAGACCTTAGCCTTACCATAATGTAGACCTTAGCCTTACCATAATTATGGATATTGTAGGTGTGTTGGTATGATTTTTTGTGCTATGTTTTAAAACAAGCATTCGATGACAACATCTTAATGAATACATAATCGCTAAAAACAACGAGTAAAAAGCAAGGCCCACAATAATTGATGAGTTACCCTGTCTAACCAAATTCAGAACATGATTGTAATATTTGTCATGAAACCCCGAGATCCATCGCCGTCAAAAATATCCCTTATTTGCGCTCAAACTAATGGAATATTGGAATATCGAGTGCACATAATGCAGTGTAATGCGTCCCGTATACGTCGTGCATGTATACGTCCCGTGTACCTGTCGTGCACTAGCCGGATACCTGTCGTACACGAGCCATGCACCCGGTGCATTAGTGCTGTGTTGAATGAACTGTATTCGATATTAGGTTTCCAAGCTAATAAAAGTGAAGATAATGTATGAGAGTGGAATCATGGAGCATGGTTTTGCTACCTGTCGGGTCCATTTAGTTATGTATTGAGTATCGACACAGGTAACTGTGGAAGTTGATAACAACATGTAATAGGGGTCGAGCCTATTACCATCACCGGGCTCAAAACCAGACTCCGTGGCTGCTACTGAGAAATTCCTGATGGAAACACTCAATAACACTTTGCCCGTCCCGGGAACCGAACTCCGGACCTTATGCTCAGCAGTCGCGCTTGCGACTACTCGACCAACGAGGCAGTCTTGACGACCTCTACAAATCATGCAATATGCCTTTTACGAATAAGTAAGAATTTCCACTTCAGACAACTTTTTTTTCAACTACAACGATACGCGGTAATACTTTATGTAGATATGAAGTAATTTCTCCAGTGAGTACTTACTCGTACTAAAAAATCGGCTGTTTTCCCTCCCGCGCAGAGAGAAGGCCCTCTTTGGAGCGCTAATTAGTGTAACGTTAATTGAAGAGTGTCGCAGTTGACGACTCATGTTTTCAAGGGATATTCGTCTGCCAAAAATGTGCTTTGATAAAAACCTAGCTCTGTAGTCATTAACATGTCTGCTTATAACAGCAATCTGCATATTAATAAATATAATATCACGCCCCTGCACTCCCCTTGTATGTATGCAAAGGCATACAGTACATCCGCATGTCTGCATTTGTTAGTACCGTACTGTATGATACAGTGGCCTGATATTGTATTTGTTACACATGTTAAGCAAAAGTACATAATATTAATTGTTTAGCACTGAAATTTAAAGAAAATTTGACATCCACCAATTTACTGGGTCCTCGTTTTAGATACGGCGCACCCCTTCAACAACAGAGTAGGCTGATTAGCTATGCTTAAGAGCGGCCAACCCTTCATTCTTTTCATACAAACGCTCGTATGTTATTATGCCGTTGTTACACATCTATCTTTGAATTTTTTGAACCAATACATATTTTGTGCACTGTATCTAGATTTCTATAGATGCAAAAAAATAAAAAAGTAGAAAAAAATTCAGTATAAGCTTCCAAAAATTGCTGTTTTGCACAAATTTTACCTGAACTTTGGCCGTTCATAATATACTCATAAACTGTAAAAATAAAGAAAACATTACGATAGAAACCTTGCACATGTAATGGAGATTCTTAATGACAAATATTTATTTCACAAACTTGTAAGACTAAGAAATTTTCGAACACTATTTTTCGTTCAATGTCATCGCGTTAGGCGGAATGAGGTGCGTGGGAGACGAGTTGTGCGGGGTCGGGGCAGGATGGGACGGGGGATGAAACAACAAGGTTTTTGCCCATGCTCGCGTTGACGACAGACGGGCCGGGAAGGGCCCTCTTAAGCACTTTATACCGTTATTCCAAAATATTAGTGTTAAAAAGTACTTGCTCACCTGCACCTACTATAAAGATGAGCGTGAAAAGTATTATTACGTATTTAATATATTTACAAATTACAATTACGTACAGGTTAAGTGTGCGGACAAGTTCCGTGCTGGATGCTGTTATAGTAATGCGTTAAGTTTGAGAGCCGCGGTGATACGCGAGTGATGGGGTGCTATAGATAGTTTTAACATCGATAAAGTAACACTTGTAACTTTATTATCGTCAGGTTAACGGTAGAGACAGCTTGTCTGCTGAATGTAGTCTGTAGTAATGTGATGTGATGCCATGTAATGCCATAAGTAATGTCGATACTGTATGGAATAATACAATAAAATAATTATTATAAAAGATAGGCATACGATGCTTTATAATAATTATGATAAAACATCGTATGCCTTGACGTACTGCATCTTTACCGCCCTTGGTAGCCTAGTTAAAAATAAGTCGGGCTTCATTTTTGTGCTCTTTCTTTGCATTAATAAATCACGACATCCGTAAAAAATCTAACAAGTTTTAAATTAGTTGCGCTCAAATAGAACTTGGCCATATGAATTTACAATCAAGGTTTGCAAAATAGAGCCTATTCTATTTCTTAAATCTGCAGACGCCCGTAACTATTATTATCATAACTATTATTAACAAATGACTATCGTAAAACAAATCGTTCAGTTTTATCGACAACATTACATTATCCTTACGTGACGGCACCTCACTAGTAGTTAATAGTAACTCGTCGTCTAACAGGGAACGTCTTTGCTCTCTTAGACAATTTCCAGGAGTACGCGCCATTGCATCCAGTTTAAGTTCTTCGTTTGCCACTATTCCGGAACGTAAGGACGAGGCAGAAGCTAGATAGGACTCACTTTTATTCAGATCTGATGAAGACTAGCCAGTAGAAAATAAAATGCTAGAAGTACCGAACAAATGTTAAATTCAAACCATTTCTATTACGCCATTAAAATAACATTGTTTTTAACGTCAAATTTTAGACGGAAAGAGAATTAAATCTAACTGTCACAATAATTATCATAGATATTCGGCCATCAGACGTCGACTGCTGATCATATCTTTCTCCTCCAATTTTGGCCTCAACGACCGGTCATGTGCATTTCACATCCAGTGAAATACCTACAGTAGATCGTCGATTCACTCTGTGAGAGGTGGACCTACATATCCAAGCAGTACGATACACTGTTGCCACTCTATAAATTGCCCATTACAGTGTTTGCTAGAAAAAGATTGCATGTCAATTGTCACATCTCATATAATTTTATCATGAGAAGATTTTAGAAGTTCTTGGAAATGCTTTGAGGAAACTGGTTTAACATCAGTATGCTTATTTTATATTAAAATCATTTATAACAATCATTAATCATTTTTTTATGTTCGTAATTGGTCACTGAGTTTCATTTCATTCAGCAATGTCTGCAGCTGTCTTCTCTCGAATTGTTCAAAAATCGACACTAATCCGTGACTCTTTTGTACCTAGCTGTTTTCACAGGTGTCATAATGAAAAAATGTCACTACTGTTACCGTTAGCCTCATGACGTCCAGTTCTTTCGATCCATGTCTAATGTAGCCCTCTGTTCGTTGATTTCGTCCAGGTCGTACCACCATCTTCTGCGAGGCCTATCTAATTTTCACCTATGTTTCTGGCAATCATATACCCTAAATTTCCAACAGAATAAGTCACCGCTGCATCTAAACGACGCAATACCTACACTGGTTTTATCTTCCCCGCCACTAATACAATATTATAGTGAAGCTTACCGTTCCCACGCCATTCCGAGTATCCATTGATTCTTTATTGAAAATACTTTGTTATCTCACATCTCACTTAACATTGTTTTCCAGTCTCAAGTCGTGAGGATTATCGGTAGTGAGGAAGAGGAGAGGTCGTCTAAATGTAAGGAGGGGAGAAGATTTCATTTTATTAGAAGTCTTGAAATTATCTACAAGGTGGCTATACCACAAAGCAGCTTCCACGTGCTGTAGATTTCTAAGTTTAGATTCTGGTGATATATACCTATAACAAGAAAATTTGACGAGTTACTTTGCCTTGTTAGATTTTTCAAGTGTCCTTTCATACATGATCACAAAACTTTCATCACCATCATAATCAGCCTAATATGTTCCCACTGCTGGGACACGCGGCCTCCTCTCCATGAGAGGGAATGGGCTATAATTCACCACGCGGGCCCAGGGAAGGGTGGTAGATGTCGCATCTCTTCGAATTTTTGGTTCTAGGATAAGCCTTCCTCAGGATGTTTCCCTTCACCGTTTTGAGAGCAGTGGTGATGAAATTAATTACACAAAGTAATGCGCCTGCCTGGTTTCGAACCCACGACTTACTGTTCGTAAGTCGGGGCTGCCACCACTGGGCCGCCGCTGGTCTCAAAACTATCAAACAATAAAAATATCAATTATATTAGGCGTTATTTTATGGGAAACTTAAACCGTTTTAACTACTACCTAGATATTTATCATAGGTAATGTGGTGGTAACATTAACTGCTTAAAATCAAATATTCAAAATATTGGCTATTTCATTTTATCAATTTTACCCAATATCGAACAGCAGCATTTCCGTCATAACAGACTGTAATGAAACTGAATAGTTCGGATAAAGCCTACAATTTTGATTGAAATAAACGCCCGATCACCATTGAGTTATTTTGCGTTAACATTTATTCGCAAATTTTCGTTCAATACTGAAAATAAGTAGCAGTGCACGGTCGCGATTTTTCGTGGCGAGAATTTTGATGAATATATAATTTTGTCCTATTTCATCAATAAACTTTAATATTAGTACCTTACCTTATTTATTTTCCTCAAACAATAATGAATATTTAGACTTAAACTTAGTAAGGATAAACCACTCCCTCAATCCTTGGGATCTAACAACCAGTTTTACATCCTTTTTAGTTGTAGTTTAGGTACCACACAAAATCTTGTAATGAATTAATTCCTGCCCCTAAGACGACCCAATGACCGTTATTAAGAGATTACCATGTCATCAACATAGTCCAAGAAGAAAACATACGTATTAACACGTCCATTGCCAAGTCAAAATGGTGAACTTACAGATGGCCAAAATAAAAATTCGTTGAATGTCTTCCGGGATAGTGGCATAAACCATAAATACCAGAACCCAATACCTGAGTATAAAATTATGGACTGTACCAATACGCTGCGGCCTCTATTTTATGGCTCGTACATAATTGCGTGTTCCACGCGCGCCTCAAAGAGATGTCAGCAAACAGGAAGGGGTCCGAAAGGACCGATGCCTGCCAGGGTTGCGGGACTGTTCGAAAGAGTCCCGCAACCCTGGCACTATTACGCGACGTCGCGTGAACATCAAAGCGCCTCACGCGACGGCTTGTGAACATCAAAGCCCCAACACGCGACGTCGCGTGATGTGACAATTAACGTGAGGACATCCAAATCACTAAACCGATTTTGATGAAATTTCTATGGGACCAATCAGAAAGTATATTCCTTAACGTGAAAAAGAAATTTTTAAATCAGTTTACAAATGACGGAGTTATGAGGTAACAAACTTAAAAAAAAATACAACTGAATTGAGAACCTCCTCCTTTTTGAAGAAAGTCCGTTAATAATTGCACCAAATTTTTAATCAGCTAAATTAAACGCATAAATCAACACAAGAACTTGGAATTTTCAAAAAAGTCGCACGACTAGTCCACCATGTGCGCTCACTCTTTTTTTTTAGCCCATACTGTCCCGCTGCTGGGCAAAGGCCTGCCCCAATTCCTTTCACAAACTCTTTTCTCACCCGCTCTTAACTATTTAAAATATTTAAACCATGGTTTTGTTAGCGCGTCTGTGCTCAACGTGACTGTTCCATAGCAGATAAACAGGAATTTTAAACAAATGTCAAACACAATTCAATAAACGCTTGGATTTTGATATCTACATTCTGTTTGTCTTGGCTCGGATAAATATTGCTGTATTTGTGTAAATATTGTGTACTAGTTAAAATACACTCAGGAGCCACAGATATCAAGTACCGACCACTACTAGATTCAAAATATAACAGTATTTGTAAATCGTCTTCTAGATGCAATAAAATACACAACCCAGCATTATCTGAGGATGGTAAAGCGTGCACGTAATTATCGTCATAAAATATTTTGTTAGTAAGCAGCAGAAATAGATCATCCCCTCTGTAAGGGTGCTAGGGTTGCCATCAGCAATCCGTTCTGCCGAGATGAAGACAACGTTCTTCTTCATAGCTGTAGCGCATAGGATGTTTAATGCCGAGTTTCATTTCATTTCAGGTAGCCAGGTGGGCCGCTGCTGGTACAACTTGGTCCGGCGGGGGTATTCCGATAAAGCTGGTTGTGGAGTCTCACCCCAATCCATTGCCCACCTCCTGACCTGCTCTTTGTGCAACACCTCCTGCACTTTAAAGGACCTGTCCCAAGTCACCACCAACGCCGTCGATGTGGCTGAGTTCTGGTCGAAACAAATATAATTAAATAACCCTCCCAATAAATCATCGACTCGAAGAAGATTCCAGGTAGTAACCTCTAATACTTCTCGTAGCTCGGATTCTTCATAAACCTGAAGCCACTATTTTTTCAAAGGTTCGCAACAATTCCGTTCCGGTGGGTGGAGAATGATATATAAGATTTCGACGAGATCTTACCGCTTAAGTTGACCGACGACGATTTCTAATATTGTTTAATCCCCCTACTTTTGTGGATACATGAAGGCTTCCAATTGCGGGAACCATAATCGTATCCTATCGCGCCAGTTATGTGAGATTCGCAATAATGTCAAATCAGAGACTTGAACTTAGTCATCCTTATTCGCCATGTCAATGATTCAACTACTTTTTCCGTGCTTTTTTGCTCGAATTTATATTTCGTCAAAGAGCATGGGTTGTGTCGAGAGAAACTCTAGATTCGTTGGTAATCCTACTAATATTATAACTGTGAGAGATTGTGAAGATGGATGAATGGATGTTCGTTACCCTTTCATGCAAAAACTACTGAACGGATTTGGATGAAATTTGGCACACAGATAGTTTATAATTTTCACGCGGGCGAAGCCGCGGGCTTAAGCTAGTAATTTATAAGACAAAGAAACTGATAAGACCGAATGTCTAATTTCTTCTTCGTCTACTACACGACTACTGTCCTACCGCCTTCGACCAGGTTTAACAAAAGACTTTTACGAGACTATAACATAAAGCTACCACCATCATCTTGGGCAGCAGTTAGTAAACAGGTCTACCCCCAGCATACCCACAATGACAAGTCCCGTAATTCCTGCAACTCATGATCAACATATTTAATATACATAGTCTTTTTCCAAGCATGTTGAGGTCTGCTTGATTTGATTGCAGCGGAATACCAGTATTTTATATTGAGCCACTGCCTATTAAACATCCACAATCCAGTTGCTAGGTAACACGATACCCCTTTAGACTTTTTGCAGGCACATGACTTCTGACTGTCTATATAGACAGTCAAAGATCTATAAATGACAGCCGGGACCAAAGACTTAACGTTTAAATGCATTCTAAGCCACAAAGTGGGTCTTTATACTTTCGGTATGCTGATTCCTACAACCTTGATGTCCCATAAATACTGCATTTACAATAGGTACACAACAAGCAAAGCCAAACTAAACTCGAATACAATAACAATGTCGTTAATATTTAAAATACCAATTGTAACGTTTCAATATTTGGTGTTTGAACAAAGTTTGACAACCGATCGGCAGTAGGCTTTGTGTGGAGCCCGCGGCTGCGACACGGTTAAGTACACCCTATACATATTGACGATTAGTCGCAAATGTGGTTGGGAGTGTCGCAAAATAGTGGGTGTTATTATTTTGACGAATTTAGAAAATGTTTGATGGAATTGCTGCGGTTTAGGAACTACATAGTTTCTCATTGTTGGATATTCAAAGCTCGGCTCAGCGCCGAAGGTTCCAATTCCGACAGTGTAAAAATATTTAAAAAAATGTCGCTTAGAATTAGTGAAGTTATACTGTGTTTACTAATACGTCGAACTTGTGCAGAATTCATATTTTTCGTTCGGGTTTTCCAAGACAGTGATAGTCATGCCTTCACCATTCCTTTTAATAACGTGGCGGAAGTTAAGCAGGCCAGGCTCCATACACAAATCTTCCAACCCCTTTGGCATTATGACAAGAATATAAAAAAATGATGCTTGTATTTCCCAAAAAGGATATTATAAGTAGAGATGTATACCACATTTATTATTTCACGATCGATGTTTCATCAACCGGCCGCAAATCCGGATCCCAGCCTGCTACTGAGAAATTCCTAATTGAGGGAGCATTATATTTTATATATAATATAATATAATACAATACAAATGCGATATTAATTACAATGTGTACCATGACTAACGCTCCGTATACAGCGGCGAATGTTAATGATAACTCCGTTAGTCACTCGTGTGTGTGTGTCATGCCTTACTACCATGGGAAAAATTATCTACGGCGCTGTCGCAATAGCAGATATCTCATCACATAGAATCATTTATTGTACATTATTATGTGCGTTATGTGTTATAATCATAATATTCTACCGATTCCGGCTTCTTCTTCAACCTTTGGCCACCCAATGCTGAGTGAACGTCTCTTCCAAATCTCTCCACTTTTGGCGATTTTGTGTCATGGCTATCCAGTTTCTTCCGGCCACTTTAATCACTTTTCTCCGGCCCGTCCTTGGTCTCCACTCTAGCACTTTCTTCCCCCATCTTCCATCCAGTCTACGGCATATATGGCCCGCCCACTTCCACTTTCTTTTTGCTAGCGCTACCGCTACGTCCGTAAGTCTCGTTCGTCTCCGTATTTTGTTGTTTTTAACCCGGTCGTAGAAGATGCCCAACATGGCTCGTTCCATAGCTCTCTGAGTGACTTGCATGCGGTGGATAGTGTATTTGGTGAGCGTCCAAGCTTCAGCCCCGTAGGTCATGACTGGGAGGACACACACTGCTCGAACATGCGACGCTTCAGGTTCATGGGTTGCCGCTTCGACTTGAGGACGTCGGACAGCTTACCGAAAGCACCCCACCCTAGTTGGATACGACGCTTGATTTCGCGGTCTTGTTCTTTCATCGCTATAATCAATTATGGGTCACCATTACATTAAAATTAAGTTCTATTGTAAGGTAAATATTATAAGGACTATAATTAAATACGTAACGTCTGTAATCTCCGAAGGGTTGGCAGAGGTGTACCTAATTTATAGGTCACCCACAATTCACCAGTTTTGTTTAAAAGTGGAGAGGAAGTGAGCCTATTGTCATCAACCGGCAACTGAGAAATTGCTGGTGTAAAAACCTCAATATGCCCGACCTGGGTATTGAACCCAGGACTTCATGTCCAGTCCAGTTGCGTTTGCAACCACCAGACCAACGAAGCAGTGAAATTAAATATAAACAAATAGTCTTTTAGAGTTTTCCGAGAAAGTAGTAGGTATAGCATATTACAGCTTAACAACCATAATATGCTTTTCTAGTCATTATACGGTAACATGCGTATGTTGAACGTGTTAAGTCAGAGAAATTAATTGCCCAACAAATTGATCATCTACTCAAATTGTTGGTATACAGGGTGTTAACGACAATACGACAATAAGTTAAACTACCTACCTATACCTCATGACATTCCCAGTCTGCATACAAACATTCAATGAATGTATCTATTAGTCTCACAGGACATCATCATCATCACATGACATTATTTTTATTTTCAGCATTTTCTACTTGATGACTGTAGATTAATAGGCTATGGCTGGCAGGTAAACGACCCCCGAATCGGTATGAATACCAAACACATATGGCAACTCGCTACTTCAAAAATCTTTGCCAAATTCGTTCCTTATTTTTTGGGTTCGAACCCAGGCAGGCGCATTACTTTGTGTAATTTATTTCATCACCACTGCTTAAAAAACGGTGAAGGAAAACATCGTGAGGAATCCGACATGTCCTAGAACCACGAACCTAGAACCACAAATTCGAACACATGTGACATCTACCAACGAGCACTGGGCCTGCGTGGTGGATTATAGCCCATTCCCTCTCATAGAGTGGAGGCCGAGTGTCCCAGCAGTGGGAACATTAAAGGCTGATTATGCTGTATGCTTATGCTATACCTAAGGTTAGTGAACCAATATTTATAAATGGTGTTCTATTTCGTTAACAGTTTTGTGCTACTTTGTTTATTATTTTTTTTTATTTCGATGTTATGATTTATTAAAAAATATTCCTATGAACAAGTATTGCTAGTGTATTCATTTATTGTCGTCGCCACCATTCTTCATCCTTTCTTGCATGGAATGGCTATCACACGGCAAATTAAATTGATACTCAGGTCGTTTAAAATGGCTACCACTTATTAAATCCACACTAGCGCTTAGATCATTGCAATCTAAGTAAATAACCAGCTATTTTTCTCACACGACTCATTATATCTCCTTATAAGGAGCTCACGGCCGCCACAATGTCTGTCAAAGGCAGTCGCCATATTGGATCGGCCATTACAGAAAAAATGTGGACAAGATGGAGTAGCTAAATGTTGGTAGTTCCGCATTCCCAGGCTAGTAACGTGAGCTAACACCATTCATGGATAGGCCTAATTATGAAGGGATTATGCTGAGACGTTCATCGAGAAATAGGATACATTGTTTTGCAAAAATACATTATTTATGCGACACATAACTCGATGCAAAACTAATTTAAGTAACAATAAAATTCATAGCAAAAACCAAACAAAAAATTACAAAAAGCTTCTGTTATCATTTCTATTTAATAGCATTCCACACATTTACACACACATTAAACATTACATTTATGGCATTAAGCACATTTAAGGCATTCCTCTTTTTTTCTGACTTTCGCTTAATACTTAATACTTAGGTATATTCCCAATAAATCAAAAAATTAAAACTCCCTTCTTGCCAACACTAAATTATTTTACAATATCGCTGGCGACGCCAATATTTTACCAGATATGTCAATTTGGTGCAGTCCGCCGTTATTAGCTTTAAAGAAAAGCTAACAGAATTTAAAAGAATATTTTCAAAGACACTTTCCGCGCTGAAGCTGAAAAATTCAGTGAACCATTTCTTAAAACTGAAATGTTTAACTTACGAGTATACCAAAGAGAGTTGTTTAACGATGATGACCGTATTTAATTTGCTTTCTAAAAGTAAATATTTATTAGAAGTAACTGGAAAGTAAAAATGGTCAATCTATGAGATACCGCCAATATTATTTTTGCTACAAGCCGATTAAACAGCGGCGTGAGTTTTTTTTTCTATTCTCGTATGCAGCATTATTGCAATTAAGGTGTAAGCCAAAATTTTTCTAATGGCCCAGAGGTTATATTAGGCCTCGTCTCTCATGCGCACTTGGAAATCACTAACATCGGTGAAACCTGGACTAATATAAATAATACAAGTCTGACATCACAACACGTCTTGAACTGCCGATCCGAGCTGATCAATGCTCGTGCCTTACTGTATTAGAAGAGGCCTTTGCCCATCAGTGGGACAGTAATAGGCTGGTATCTTAAGATGTATAAGCAAGTCTAGTTGATGAATGTCGAACTATTTCTCCCATAGAACAAAATGTCAGCATTTTTCTTTCGAAATTTTTACTATTAAGCTAATAATTGAATTTCCACATTCTACTAAATGCCGGGATTAATTCACCGTGGCATTACCTATTTGAACCTACGACCTCCCCTTCACCGCCTAGCCATTTCGCTATTGTCGCTTAAATCACACAATAACAAAAGTTTCATAATTTAATTACGGAACTGTAGCCCGTAATTACCATTTTGGTAGGCTACCATGTTTGGTAGAATGCGGTAGAAATATATTATGGTCTTATTCGATAACCAGTTTGGCATTTTATGATTTAATTAAAGTAGATAATGTTGTGAGCGAATGATGTTAGGTTGGTTGCCTTCTTAGTCCAGAAATTGCAATTTTAGTGCTAATGACAAGTCTTAATTTTAAGTCTTAAAAATGGGACAGTGGGTTCTTGAAGACGGTCGTCGTCACGGAGGCAGTCTTCGTAAATTATCATCTCCATAACTAGAAGGTTTGTTGTTCTAGACTGGGAAAGGTGTGGTCTAGAACAAAAAATGATCGCAATAACGGGCAGAACAAGTACCTTTCGGCTTCGTTAAGGGTCTTGTTACACCCTTTATGTATGTACATTCCATTAAAACTTTCTGTGAAAACAAAACCGACTTCTAAAAAAACACTAAAAAAGTCTAAAATAACTTTACTTTCGGAAGTCGGTGGCAAAAAAGATACAACCAAAGACACTGCTTTCGGTAAGCTGTCCGACGTTCTCAAGTCGAAGCGGGTGGTGCCCATGAACCTGAAGCGTCGCATGCTCGAGCAGTGTGTGTCCTCCCAGTCATGACCTACGGGGCTGAAACTTGGACGCTCACCAAATACACTATCCACCGCATGCACCCTTTATGTATGTACATTCCATTAAACTTATTATTTTACCCTTGTGAGTTGTAGTATACCACACAAATTCTTGTCATGAATTAGTTTTTACATTGTCAAGACGAATCATACGAGCCCAAACTCGATGAGGTTTTGTCGTTTTATAACGGACTACCTGTGACCACCTTACAGCTCCATCACCAGACCCTGGGTACCATATAGAGACCAAGTACTCGACAAGATAAATTATACGAACCCAAACTCGATGGGGTTACCATTTAGGACTAAAGTTTCACGTTCACGTTAACGAGTCCAAACTCGACGCCGTTGCGTCGTTTTATTACAGAGTTCGTATGGCCACCTTCCAGCTCCATAATCAGATAAGCTCCATGTCATCATAATATTGCATTGCCTCGCGATATACACATGCGTGCAAAATTTCAGCTCAATCAGAAATCGGGAAGTGTGTCAAATTTAACTAGCAAGTATCACGCGACGTCGCGTGATGTGACAATTAACGTGAGGAAAACAACCAAATTCCTTTACCGATTTTGATGAAATTTCTATGGCACCAATCGGAAAGCATATCCTTTCAGATGAAAAAAGATTTTTTCAAATCGGTTTACAAATGACGGAGTTCTGAGGAAATACACAAAAAAAAAAATTCAACCGAATTGAGAACCTCCTCCTTTTTGAAGAAAGTCGGTTAAAAAGTTGCAGAAACTGCAATAGTTATTGTAGGTACTAATGCATTATGTCCTAAAAATCCTGATTGAAATATTTTTGCTGACGATGTTGATAATGAAAAAAATATCTAATTATGTTTTTTTTTCTAATCACTATCAGTAGGTTTTTGTATAATGAATAATAAATAGGTTAAGTCACTGCTTATCGCAACTACGCAGTACTCCGAAGTTATCGGCTGTCCGTTCTACGGTGACAGATAACACATGGGCAGTCGACTGCAATAGTGCAGCAAGAATTTAATTTGTTAAGATTAAGAATACGGCTTTGTGACCTCATACTCTGCAATCGCTCTTGCAAACATAAGGTAGTATGTTTGCAAGAGCGATTGCAGAGTATGAGGTCCTGGGGTTCGATTCCCAGGTTAGGCAAAGTGTAACTCCATGATTTTTTTTTCAATAGCAGCCACGGAGTCTGGATATGCGCCTGGATGATGGCAAAAAGCTCGCTCCTACTACATGAGGCTTATTCATAACTGGTGAAATATCGTCTCTGCTTATACCCTTTGGCTATAACAGGCGTGGTTGTTTTGTATTTTATGTAAGAATTTTTCCGTAATGTGAAAATAATAGGTGTGATTTTTGATGGTTCTACATAGACCTCGGCGTAGAAATTTTTCGACCACGAAAACCACCTGTCTCATACAAAAATGCAATACCTACACGTTCAATATTTGGTATGCAATAGTTTTTTTAATAACCGAAAAACATAGGTTAAGGGCAAGAGAATAATTTGGGGGTCTAGGATCACGTAGGTACCTACTGAAGTCATGGTGACAGTCTGTGCGTCGATATACCTTATACCCTGTATGGTTTAGTTCCTTTTAGCATGGCACTGATCGCAGCAAACGGCACGCACTTACTATCAACGTTTCACTTTTAATAACTATTTAAACTAATTAATTATTATAATTATATCGCAATTTTGTTTACGTATTAACATAATAATGGTCATTATTATTATGTTTGTTATTTCTTTAAATAATATAACAGGAAGTCTCATGGCAAAGGTTATTTTTTGCGTCTAGAATCAGATCTTTAAATAAATGTGACTCATTTTGACATTTACAGGAGACGGCGCTATTAATTCTAATTCATGTATATTTTTTATTAATGTTTGGTAAGAGCTCTTGGAGTTGGGCAATACACCTAGCAAGGCGCGGCGATGGCAGGTGAAGTAAAACTGTGACCGAGTGGTGTCCAAGGACGGGTCATCCGGCGGCGAGATGGGCAGACGACATCGTTGCCACCGCGGGAATATCCTGGATGAGGCGGGCCCAAGAGCGTGGAGCTTGGCACATGCAAAGAGAGGCCTATACCCAGCAGTGGGTGTAGTCGGGCTGCGGATGATGATGATAAAGAACTTTTAGTTTAAGAACTGGCCTCCGGGTACTTTTCACAACCACACCTAGTTGTACAGCTAAGCTGCAGTAGCAAGTGCACAAACCTAAACAAGAGTTGGGTAGAAACTATAGAACGCACTTACATAGTTCTTAATTACAGGTACATACGTAAGACATAATAATTATCTTATTTGTCTCCCAACGCCTCTGGTATTGCAACACAATACTATACAGTATCTATCATCCTGTCCCATACAAAACTTCAATAGCCTAGTCGACTCAAATGAAATGGGGCAACTGATTATTTAGTTTTTCAATTGCGATGTTGGTCCCATGGATACAGTTGCTCAGTTTGAAGGTCTGTCTGTACCACAGTTTTAATTATGTCCACACCTTTTTTTGACACACGTTGTTTAGTTTAGTGGTAACATCTTACCATTAGGATGCAATGGGTCACCTAATTATTTTCCAAACAGTATAGAAAAAGTAGGTACGATAAAAATATACCATAACATCACGCCTGTACTGCAGGGGGCAGAGGTGTGCCTAATAGTACAATTCATTTCGTCAGTTATGTTCAAGTACCACATAATACAAATTATATCTATAAATAAATCTCACACGTAAACTAACTCAAATTACATCATCTCCTAATTTACCCCTTGACCGACACATACATCTAACATGTCAAAACTATTATAAGTCTTATTAACATGCAGCTGTAAGGTCAAAGTTTCGTCATAAACACTAACAAATTGGCTCCGTTGTAGTAAAAACGATAATTAGTTTGAAATCAATCAATCATTTGAGAGATAACCCCAAGATAGTTCACACGGGTAAGTTCTAGTAAACAGCTGGGCTTTGGCCGTAAAAAATAAGTGTATTTGTTTATCTATCAACTCGTTTTCATTTGTTTTATGCGTAGAATATTGTAGGTCACCTGCTAACTTGAGTGCGTTCTTAGAGTTAAAGGTTTGACCCCGAAGAAGTGCGTATGTCAAACATAAATGCGCGTGTATTACCAGATGTTCAGGACTTGGAAGTAGCTAAAGGAGTGTGCAGGATCGTAGCTTATGGCGTTTTATCGTATCTGTGTACCCCTACCTATAGTTAAGGGTAACGTAGGTATAATCGTGCTTATAAACCAAAGTAACATTTACTGTATCATCGCCTCAGAATTAATTTTACTCGAGTGTAGTCATTTCTTCTTCAGAACAATATTTACTCTAAATTTTTCTATAAAGTTCTGACGTTTCATTGTACAGACGTCATCAAGCTACTACAAGCTGACAAATTTCTTTATTAGATTTTCAAAATTATCGCTAAAGCAATATTCAAGGTTGATTGGGTAAATTTGACAGTTGCGGGTAGGTTGATGTGCTGGCGTCTGTACGTAGATATTTCGAAAACTGATTCAGTGACCTGTCAATTGCATACAAGGTCAAGTGAACTAAGCGAACAAAGACAACTAAACTTAATGCACGTTTAACCCTCTCAAACTACTTAGGACGTGTTAATAATTTCGGTTCAATCTCAGAAGATCCATTGGCCAGATCCATGATGAATCTAGTGACAATTGTCTTTCTCATTGGATCCTGATTTCAAGATGTGGATCTACTGAGATTTATTTTTACAAAACACCCGATGCCAGACCCATGATCGATCTTATTCAACCTACATGATGAGTCTTTTGCTATGAGCAAATATGAGTAATCTATCTATCTATCTATAATAATTATATAAAAATCAATTGCCCAAATGTATGACGGAGCATCACTTGAGACCGGCTCGACCAATTTGGCTGATTTCTTTTTTCTTTTTTGTACAATCGGCACCATCTGTAACCGTCTATTCCCAGTCGTCACCATCGGCTTTGTCACCACTAGCGGCAAATGGGAAAAAACCCGATTAATTATGGCACAAATTATGTACCCCAAAAAGTACTAGGCTGGCATGAGCTCCAGGTGGTATGAATTTTAAGAATAGGTCTACTGGTAACTAATTATTTAAATACCATCTTGGACTCATGCTAGCCTAGTAATGAATTAGGTAATTAAATACCATCTTGGACTCATGGTAGCCCAGTACTTTTCGTGAGATTACTGCCTATAACTTACGAGAACGTCTCGTGAACAGAATACAATCAGCCTAGCACTTCACGCTAGCTCCCGCGAAGCATTTTTTCTCTTTTTTTTTATGGCTGTACCTTTAAAGTTCTTATAATTTGGGACGAAGCACAACTTCAATAGTGATATGGGATGAACTGAGAATTTTTCGGAATGTGGTACAAAACTTTAGGACGAACGAAGAATAAATCCAAAAATTCTCATTAGATACATTTTACTTACTTTTTTATATAAATAGACCTAATGAGAAAAACAATCGTCACTAGATCCATTATGGATCTGGCCAATGGATCTTCTGAGATTGAACCATAATTTCCGCGGCTGAACATAACCCTACCGCGGCCATTGCTTTAAATTTCACACATTCGCCCAAGCTTTATGATTCCGGGAGAACAACAAATTTAACGCGGGAGCCCCTTAACACTACGTCAAATCGCGAAGTTTTTATTTGCCTGTTGATCCCCTTACTGGCCCACGTTATTGCCCATTATGATGTATTTGAACACATTTAAACATTTTGAATGGTTTCCAACTTGCATTAAATGTTTATTGTCAGGGTTTTGAACTGACATTTCATTTTTTCTGAGTTATTCGAGAGGTGACATCTCGAAACTTGTTTTTTTTTTTGTGAAACATTTTGAGATAAAACCGTGAAGTGTTATCGTTTCATCTGCGTTGTACCGTTAAGCTCTTCTTCTTTGAGTGAAATTGTACGTGATACCTTTCTCAGATGATATAAATTGTGTCTCAGGAATGCCATAATTATCCTGGGGGCCTAAACTGGCTGCTTTATCAAAATCATAATACGAATCACGTTATAAAATTTAAACTCTTAAAATAGACTTTGGGGTCATAACCATAAAGACCATTTTAAGAATTTTAATTTTTTTAATTATGATTCTGATAAAGCTTCCATTTTAGGCCCCCTGGTTTAGTCTAATACGTCTAATATTCTTGAATTTCTACTATTGTAAGGGCGATTATTCTTCCCTCTCGTGTTGAAAGTCCTCTTTTTAACCGACTTCAAAAAGGAGGAGGTTCTCAATTCGTTGTAACCTTTTTTTTTAAATTTATTATGTATGTTCCCCGATTACTCGAAGATGGCTGGACCGATTTGTTTTTTTTTTGTTTGAATTGTTATACTTCCCAGGTGGTCCCATGATTATCAAGTCAGGACCTGATGATGGAATCCTGAAGAAATAGAGAGAACTCTTCAAATTTTATAGGCACTCTTGAAGCGGGTAGTTTGGGTAGTTTTTGGAAGAGTACTTTCTCGGAGTGGTCCCATCTTAGTTTGGTGAAGATCTGATGAAGAACTTCGGAGATAAGCAACGGAACTCCTCAATAAATGACAGCAAATGGACTGGGATTGCTGAAATCTCATGTCTGTCTATTGTTTACACCAGTTCATAACATAACATCACGCCGGTACGCTGTGAAGGGGTAAGCACATGTGAACCAAAAAAAGTGTTTTTTTTCGTAAAATAAAACCCGACTTCAAAAACATAAAAAGTGAAAAATAACTTAAGCTTCAGAAGTCGGTGACCAAAAAAAAACTAAATCAAACAAACAAAAATGACCGACTTCTGAAACTAAAGTTAGTTTTCACTTTTTTGTGTTTTTGAAGTCGCTTTTATTTTTTGCAAAAAACGTTTTATATCACCTAATAATTGGGGGGCCACAAAAGGAAGACTCTTAGTCAGTAGATAACGCTTAAAAACTGATGGCGATGGCTGATTATAAAAGATGAAAGGTATCATAGTATATTCTTCCTTCAAGATACACCTTCCTGCTTAGTTTCAACCCAGCCTTGCCCTGCACCTTACTTACTTCATTACGCTATATGAAAACAACGAAATACAAAAAAAATAGTCCGTCACTTAAGAAAAGAAAAAAATTTTTTTTTTTATTTATTTATTTTTTTCTTTTGGCACTTACTATATGGATTTCGTGATTAATAAATAAATAAATAATCAAAAAATGACGACGATACAGCGCATCAAGTTCAAGAGAGGGAGGCTAGTGACGTCACTGGCTAGTAAAAAGTAACAGGCTTGTGACGTCACGCGAGATTTCAACGCGCTGTATCGTGGTCATTTTTCGTTTACGTGACAAAAGAAAAAATACGAGTCCAATATTTTTTTATAATCTAACTGACGAAATAAATAGTATTTTACAGGCAAATACTCTATGTAGGCACGTGGAGAAATTATCACATATGCTTAACGCTGCACAACACGTACAACAGTCCACTTTAGGGACTAAGTGCGGAAACCGAACTGCTGCACCCAGCTTTGTTCACGTTTGATTTTCCTAGCTTCGTTCACCTAACTTCGTTCACCTAGCTTCTTTCACCTAGCTTCGTTCACGTAGCTTTGTTTACCTCGCTTCGTTTACCTCGCTTCGTTTACCTCGCTTCGTTTACCCCGCTTCCTTCACCCTGCTTCCTTCACCCCGCTTCCTTCACCTAGCTCCGTTTGCCCGCTTCCTTCACCTAGCTCCGTTTGCCCCGCTACGTCTACCTCGCTTCGTTCACCCAGTTTCTTTTACCCCTATAGTTTTTCCATTCACCCAGCTTCGTTCATCTTGCTTCATTCACTCATTCTCTTACACCCACCCGTATAGGTTTTCCATTCACCCCACAGCTCTGCTAAGCGTTTCGCCATATTTTAATGCCGGGATAGTTGGGCCATAAACTTGTTTGATTTATTTTATGATCGCTATACGCGAGTGGTGGTTGTGTCAGCGGGTTATTGTGTTTTTATGAACGTTTACTTAAGATATTATTATATAAGTTATTTATCATATTATTTATATATATAAGTAGGTAATTAGGTTCAGATGTATTGCGCGAGGATTAACTCGTGAGATTTATGATTGGTCTCGTAGACAAAAATTTCGCATTCAAATGTGTAATTCTGAATATAGTTTGCCCGTGTGGTGAGAAAAAATTTAGCCTATTAAATAAGTACAGAAGGAATACAAAAATGATAATCAAGAATACCAATACGTACTTGAGTTCGCCACGTCATGAGTACACAAGAGAGAATTGCTATTTTATTCTAGATCTTACACTACCATCGTTTGAGAAACAAACTTTATGGATAAGTTCGCTACATTGAAAACCAGAGTCAAGAGTAGTGACCACCAGAAAAGCGCCGAGGCGATGAAGATCGACGAGTTCCGGAAAACCGATTTACCGTTTTTCCTTTTTTCTTTTCAACTGTCTTGGATCCCGAAACGAATTATTTAAAAAAAGATGAGATTAATATCGAAAAAGACTGCAGCCAGACTAAGCTGGATGATGAAAGCTCCCTTGACCTTGAAAAGTAAATAATATTCTTTGACCCGCTAGCATTAGGACCCCTCCTGATAAGCTAGCATGAGCTTGCTCAGGATTAATGGCGCTTCCCTAAAGAAAGCGCTCTTATTAGATAATGGAGGCGATCGGTTAATGCGCTGTTTTAATATTATGTTTTACAGTGAATAACTTGAGAGCGGTACTTAGCCTTTTTCTTGACAGTGTATAAGAACCATCCGTCTTTTTAGAGGTGTTGAAATAGGTGATATAGTGATTTTAGCAGATTAGTGTTAGTGATAATTGACATTATGCATTCAGTTAGATTTCACTTAGTGTTGGTGAAAATGGGAACAAGGCATTGAGTTAGGTGTCACTTAGTAAAGCGACTATATCAGTACTCTATATGGAGTGACTGCCTGTTTCACATCTATAATTTATGTTTTCCGAAATCCAGCATCCGTCCTAGTTCTGCATCAGAGGATACCATAAAAAAAGTATTCAAGAAACCTTCAAAATAATCCAATTCAACTAACTACGTCCCACTCACTCTAAAAATAATTTAAACCAATTAAACGAGTATTACAATTTAAACGAAAATGTTTTAACAAAATTAAAAAAGTAATTTTAATAAAATAATGCGTAACGAGTAAACGAGATGATCCACATAGTGTCCGGGGTAATCTTAAAAACACTGAGCTAGTTAACTAGGTACCCTTTCTGTCCCTGCAGACTTCAGTTTAAAGTTACCTTTGAAATATTATTTCGTTAATACAAGAAACAGGATATTTTGTATTAAATTATTTGTACTGTAATGTTCCATCAAAATCCATGTAATAGGGGGCAAGCCTATTGACATTGACTGGACACAGATCAAGACTTCGTGGCTAACACTGAGAAATTCGTAATGGAAAAACCCGACAACACCTTTACCCGATCTGGGAATCAAACCCGGGACCTTATGCTTGCATCGCACAACTACACTAACCAGGCAATCATAGACATTGTCATTTATTCATAAACAAGTAATTTGTATCTGAATTTAAACACAAAAATAACACAATTACAGTTACTCCATAAATACATTAGAATAAATTACATATGAATTTCATAAATTCAAACAACAACAATAAAATAATTATCTAAAGATAAATTTGCATAGGTAGAATTAATAAAAAATTATGATTAAATTTATAGTTAGATCAATAAATCAGAATGAATAAAATCATGATTTTCAGAATGAATAAAATGATTTTCTCAACAAAATTATAGTTCATTACAATTACAGTTCTTCTACCGCACATCAGATAGGCACTTATTCAATAGGAATAGGAATCTAAGAATCTTCTTAACATAATTTATTCCTCCCTCTTAATTATAACAAAAGGAATTAAGGAAGATTCTTATGATATCCTCTTCTTACCATTCCGGTAGCGATAAATACTTTCCAACGAAACTACACAATAAAGTAATAGCAAGTGCTGAAGAAAATACATATCTAAGGTTAAAATCAAGCTACCGGCCTTAAATATTATAATATTATGACACGTCAAAGTGAATCATCCTGACCGACAGCTCGCTAACTGCCAGGCCCCAAGGGACGCTAACATGATGATTCTCAGCCAATGTTCATATTTCACAAACGCATGTTTATGATGTGCTCATGTCTTAGAAATAATTGCGTTCCCTCTTAGTGCTTTAAAACTTAATTTATGTGGGTACGAAAATATTGCTTCAGCTTCTAAGTATGGGTAAGGTGGATGAGTAAAATTTACATTGAGATCCCTCGAAGTAATGGGATTCAGAGCTAATATCCAAATCATACATACATAAACTGACGCCTTTTCTCTTGGGGTAGGCAAAAACCTCAGAACGCCACGTGTAACAATCCTTACTTAATTCTTTCGCCTTGTCCACGTTTATGCACTTGGTCATATACCGAATATTGAACAAAAATACAGGGCGGAAGGGACACCAAAAAAATCAGCAGCTTTTTTTTTAATAACCGGTGAATAATTTCTTTGTGGGTGGGCTCAGAATGATGTACTGAATACATACACGTATGTATTCAGTAACCGTTTTCGCGTTGGTGTCCCTTTCCCCCGTATAGAAGAAAATAGTAAAATAGTCACGAAATAAATTATAAGAAAAACCCAGCGTCTTATTTTTTCGTCTTGCTAAAGAAACTTGCACTACAAACTTTCCGTTCAAAATCGTGATTTAATGCTTATTTAGGAAACATATACAAAAAAATATCTATCTTACGTAACATAACGCTTCGTTTACTAATAATATATAAATAATTCTATAATTATATCGTGGACTCCTTAAGCTTATTCTTCCCCTAAATCTAAAAATAATTATCTATTTTCCCTCGACTCCAAAGTTGTCAGAATGAGACCATTATACTTATTATTCTTGTAGCGGAAAACCTCTTTAAACAAAAATCCCTTAAGATGTTAATACTACTCTTTTCCTGTAGGGTAGCTTGCCATTATTTAGTTTATTATAGTAATAATTTAAAATTAAGATTTTGTTATTCTTTACGGTCTAGGAACCTCAACAATCCTTCTGAAGGGTAACCATGGAAATCCTAAACAGTTCCGCACTCCAAATGTGACTAAGGGAAACATTTTAGTATTTCTTTATTTTGATGATATTATGACCAGCTGTACAAGTGTACACATCCAATCCTTAAAAACATCAAGGTGTAAGTCTTGAGCAATTGGCTCTAACATTCTCTTACTAAATGAGATCTTGAGGATTAGTTCAGGGAATCTATAGTATCTCACGATCCTGATAGTAATAATGTTCTTTATTTAACAGACTGAACAAGATCCAGTGACATTATAAGAAATTTAAGTCATGCAGAAGTGAAGCTACCTTTATTGGTCTTATGGAGGAATAAAATGTAATATCTGTATTGTAACATACTGGTATTCATCTGCATCTGGTTAGACTGGAAGCCGACCCCAACATATTTGGGAAAAGGCTAGTCAGATGATGAAGAGCTGCTTAAAGCATGTGAAAGTAATTATCATGTAATATATAGTCGCCAGCACATCAAACCACTACTACAATATGTCAAATTTGTTTAATAGATTTTCAACTGTGTCACTAAAGCATTGGGTTCAAGGTTGATTGGGAAAATTTGACAGTTTCGGGTAGCTTGATGTGCCTGTACATGTTAGTATCTATTTGTGTGTCTGTACATGTTAGTATCTATTTGTGTGCCTGTACATGTTAGTATCTATTTGTGTGTCTGTACATGTTAGTATCTATTTGTGTGCCTGTACATGTTAGTACCTATTTGTGTATCTGTACATGTTAGTACCTATTTCACTCGTCAGTGGCGTAAAACGTTGGTGACAGATTTCAACGAATAATTAATTTGAAAGCGGTGCCAACAGTCATAATTATACTTTTGTTTATCGTCATATTCTGTTGTAGCCGCCATATTTCACAGAATCACAAAAAAACCACCACACATTATTACAATTTATTGCTGAAATAAAATTCTAAATAATGCTCGTTGAACAAAACAAGGTAAAATTAAATAATCTGCATATTGAATTACGTTCGCGCCATAGACGAGTATTTTATTATCTGTCAAAGCATTGTTTACGGCGTCCATTTTAATTCGGATTCCCGCCTTTTTGTCATTATACACCGATACGGTGTTATTACGTGTCAAAGTGACAGATCCTATCGCCATCAATGGATATGCGAATGCGGTAAAAAGTAATTTAGTGCTATTTAGGCACTTTCTTTTATTTAAACTTATTTACAATAGTGGTAGATAGGCGGACATAATGCAACAAGGCATTCTGTATCAGTCCACCTTACTTGTGTCGGATTGTAAATATTTTTTTTTTTTAATTTTATACAGCCTACAACGAATCTAACGATACCCACACCCATTTTTACCTTATTGCAGAGGATAACGATGATGAACGATAAATACATCCAATCAATTAAAAAATATATCTGTAAAAGCAATTAAAATAATATACAAAGTTTTTCACAATGAAAATAACCACTGAACAATAGCAAGTCGAACAAAATACGTAATACTTTCCGAGCTACTGTTTCAATGAATGTTAAAATTAACAGTATAAGTATTGGCGATGTTTAATTAAAGCCCTCTTGAATCGTTACGCTTTCAGGTGTTTCAGGAATTCGCTGAAAATCTCCCGCCTACCGGAGGAAACGATTTACTATGGTTTGACGGCCAGAATTCAAATTAAGGACGGCCATCAAAAGTTCATTGGCTGTTTAGTAAAATGTCATAGCCTCTTTAAGGTTTCTATTAAAGTAAAGGTAAAAGGGAGTAGTCAATGTTTTTATTGAAAGGCGAGATATTTTGGGAAAGATGAATCAAAAGTTGAATTATTTGTAACCATCCGTTGCCTTGGCGCATAAAATTATTGCCCGTTTTCACTAACACAAGGCGTCATCTTAATGAATGCCTTGATATCATTGCTTTTTAGAGTTCCGTTCCCGAAGGATAACCATAATACGGGACCCTATTGCTTATTGCTAAGCTTCCGCTGTCCGTCCGTCTGTCAGCGGGCTGTATCGACGTAAATAAATATGATCCGTAATACTCGTAGGTAGACAGTTGAAATTTTCACATAATGTGTATTTCTGTTGCCGCTATAACAACAAATAATAAACTTAAAAATTGCCTTCATACGCGAGTCTCATTCGCACTTGGCCGGTCCTTTAATTAAGTATTCTTTAGATGTTCGGTATTGTTAGTAAATAAATAAATTATATCAAATCATCATGGTCATCATCATACTCTTGCCCTTATCCCAACTTATTTGCGGTTGGCGCAGCATGTCTTCTTCTTCCATACTTCTCTATTACTCGTCATCTCAGCAGTCACCTGCTTTTTAGCCATATCATCCTTCACTCAGATTTAAAATAAATACTATTCTCAAATCTGCCAGAGAACGCCCTAAAATGACATACTCTGACCTTATTGGTGATGTTCTTAGAAAGGTCGGCCAAGTGTTAAGACCGTTGCAGGCGGCGTTCTGCAGTTAGCATCTGTCGTTCCCTATGGGAAAAAGCGTGAGTGTATATCTAAAGATACTAGTGGCTGATTGGTTATTATTAACAAGGCAAAGTTAACCCAAGCCGTGGACGGCTTAGTCGCAAAACGTCTCTTTCGCAAAATGTCTACTGGTAGTAAAATGTCTCTTTCTCATAATGTCGCTTGCGCAGAATGACTCCTTCTCAAAAGGTTGCTTTCTCACACTGCCTCTTTCGCAAAATGTCGCGTTAGTAACGAAGAATAAAATTTTAGGGTTAAAATAAAAAATAACATTTTGTTACAGTCATATATTACAATAAGAAAACAAATCATGTAATCCCTATGGACTCCGCTCCGGTCTGAAATAAAAACTTTCTATTCTATTCTATAAGTCTTCACTTTGCTTATTACTCTAATTTACTTATTTTTTATTGATTTAAAAGTAGAATAATCAAAAACAAAGTCATCTTTGTATTTACATCTTTCGTTTCAAAGTCATTTAATATTTATTTTGAGCATTGTAAAAAATAAAAAACTTCAAAAATTTCGGCAGCGTCAACGCCTTACAGTCCAATTGTGTCAGTAGTTCCTTGTATTTTCTATCGAAATATATACCTTTCTTTTGTCTGTTTTGCTTTTTTATGTTTGTAAATAAATTATCTGTTATTCTTCTGTCCCAATATTTACTTTCTTTACGTAATTTATGCACGAACATGAATAAGTTTGGCTTTTTTGGAATGCGACCTGCATTTTTACGCTGGTGCCACCCCTCCAATGCGTTAGTTGTCCGATGACGTTGATAAGCGCAACTAAGCAAAGATGGTGCCAGTTTTGGGTACCATTGATTTTCGTAATAATTGCTAAACATTTTCATTTCTTGACTGTCTGGAGCTATAATTAAAACATATACCCATGCAGCAGGGACAACGCTATGTTTGCAGCAATTCTTGCAATATTTCGCCCAGATCTTGTGCGGAGTAAGCCTTTTTTTTCGGCATTTTTCCAAATGGCTGCGTTATAATTAATATCTATAACATCCTGTTATTTCTGCTTGGGGAAAAAACTGATTTTACAGCATTAATTTGCGCTATTTCGTAATCACTCCTAAATGTTTGAACGATTAAACCCAACTTTTGTTTTAAAATATTAAAAAGACGTGTATATGTTCCATGGGACTTAATAGGTAGTAAAGTATAAATCACTGAAACTATATTTGTACACTTTTCACTAAAATTAATATCCAAATGCAAGACATAGAACTGATAATAAGGTGGCGGCGCTGACAGAAACGTACCGTCTGCGTAATAGGATCCACGTTTTTTTTAAATCTTCTTTACTAATCGTGTTGCAAATACCACATTTTTTTCATTTTGGCCATCTTCACATATGAGAAAATTATTTCCTAAAACTTCTGGTACGGTTATACTTTCCGTACTGGTATGTTGTAGCCGTTGTACATTTAAATAACTTCCGTCTCCTATATAATGTATCGTTAATAGATTCAAAAGTAGGAAAACATCCACTTCGTAAATTTGTTGTATTGGCCGAAAATCTTCACAAACAATCTTTTTTTTAAATATGATGTGTTCTGTAATTACATTTTTAATTTTCAATAAGAATAATATTAATTTGCATTAAGCACCTTTTTATTTTTGTTAAGAAGATCTTTACTATTAAATGACATAGATTTTTGGAGGCTGAAAATCGTCAAACCTGCGCGCGAGATGATTCGTGATGACTCTTGAAAACAGTTTGTTGACATGGCTTTATTTTGCATGTCTACTAAAATTAAATAATTAGATTGGTAATTATATTGATGATCACGTGATTCATTGTTTATTCTATAACAACAGATTAATATATTTATCATATCCTAAATTGTAGTATTAATGAATAAACTGTAGAAATCGTAAACATTCGAAAACTCAACCCTTTTTTTAAACGTGGCAAAATTTTATTCTAAGTTACTAATGCGACATTTTGCGAAAGAGACATTTTGCGAAAAAGGCATTGTGAGGAAGTGACCTTTTGAGAAGGAGTCATTCTGCGAAAGTGACATTCTGCGAAAGAGACATTTTACGACCAGTAGACATTTTGCGAAAGAGACGTTTTGCGAAAGAGGCATTGTGAGGAAGTGACCTTTTGAGAAGGAGTCATTCTGCGAAAGTGACATTCTGCGAAAGAGACATTTTACGACCAGTAGACATTTTGCGTAAGAGACGTTTTGCGAAAGAGGCATTGTGAGAAAGTGACCTTTTGAGAAGGAGTCATTCTGCGAAAGAGACATTTTACGACTAGTAGACATTTTGCGAAAGACACGTTTTGCGAAAGAGGCATTGTGAGAAAGTGACCTTTTGAACAGGAGTCATTCTGCGAAAGCGACATTATCCGAAAGAGACATTTTACGACCAGTAGACATTTTGCGAAAGAGACGTTTTGCGACTAAGTCCCGTCGACTGCGCTAACGGCTTCTGACTTCATATCAACGCCGCTTGACATTGTTAAACCTTCGGTAAAGGATCGGAACTATCTAGTGGGTATTGAAAATAAAAATATAACTAATAACGACACGGAAATAATGTTTCCTCTTTATCCGCTGTTCTTTCTTATTCCGCTTCGTTTCGGGAAGCAAGACGGGACTTCTTGAATTCTTCGGGACTCGTCGAGATTCTTCGCCTCGGTGCTTTTCTGGTATCACCGCTGTTGACTTTAGGGACTTGTAGTGGATGGGTATAGAATTTAGTGGCGAGCTTGTCCCAAAGAGTTATAAATAAATGAACCGTCCTATTTTTTTAGATTAGCTTCGGAAAATCTTAATTTTACCTTTGAGTTGAAAATCGACTAAGTACAAATAATACGCAGAGATTATGCTCTACAAACTAAAACATACCATAAACCTGCCTTAATTACTAGTACACGATACCGTCTGATTTCTAGACATGCAGCAAAAACAAACACCACTCTATCCCTCTCACACACAGAGTAACATTCTTCCATCTCGCTCCCACTCACACACGTCATTAGCGATCAAATCGGACACGGGTATCGACAGATCGGTAGCTTACCACTTAATGTACGCAAAAAATGATAGATTAACATTCATAAAATTATTAACAGATAACAAGATATTATGTTGTATTAATAAACAGTGTATGAGATCATTAAAATGAGTGTAAAAAGTTTTGTGAGGCTATTAAAAATCGCTTTTGAAAGCTTTATTGTTGATTCTTAGAAATTCATTTCATGGTTAATGTGTAGAAACTTTTTCCAAGTAGGTTAGGACTTGGTATTTCTGTCATAAATTCTTTGCAAATTACGAAGTATATGGGTGGTAGAAAAAAAACATAAAATAAAACAGCAATCTGGTGATCATTTCATCATCATTTTTTATATTTATTAGTTTATCTTATTTGCTAAGTGTATTAGTATCAATGTAAGTACTTATATAAATGTTTATTTATTTATTTATTTATTTATTTAACAATTTATGTACACACTAAATACAGAAAAGAAAAAAGGAACAGAAAATAGTACAAAGGTGATGCTTATTTCTAAAGAAATCTCTTCCAGCATACCTGCGAAAGGAGAATTTAAAAAAGAGATGTAGACACAGTGTGTAAAAGAAGAAAAGAAAATGGAATACAAAACATAAAGCAGACCTATTTAAATATAATACCTCCTCATACCATATAAGAATATACCTACTAACATACTTATAAATACAAACATATAAAAATACTATAAATACTATAAAATAACTAATAATACATACTAATTTATGCAACTATGACGAAATGGAAAGATAATGTTCTTTCACTCTTCTCTTGAAAACTGTAACAGTTTGGCAGTCCCTAATATCAGGCGGAAGTGAATTCCACAACCGCACGGCATGCACAGTGAAGGAATAAGAGTAGAAGTCGGTAGAGTGTGGAGGGGATTTAAGGAGGTTCTTAAGATGCGACCTGCAAGGTGCATCAGAAGGACGGGAGTAGGAAAAGCGTTCCCGCAGATATGATGGTGTTTTAGGGTTATGAAGGATGTTAAATAGCAAACACAATATCCGAGAGTTCCTGCGAAGTCGAATTGGGAGCCACTTGAGTATTTTGCGAAAGTTAGAAACATGATCATACTTTTTAAGGTTAAATACAAAACGAATACAGATGTTTTGCAAGCGCTCAAGTTTATTTAAGAGCTCCTCAGTGGCATCCAAATAACAGGCATCGGCGTAGTCTATGATGGGTTGAATGAGAGTTTGCGCAAGGGAGATTTTGGTGTTCAATGGCAGGAAGCTCTGGAGGCATTTCAATGAGTGGAACGTGTAGTGCACTTTGTAATGTTCTAAAGCTAGAAGTATTTTTTTTAGATATTTATTTTGTACCCTACTAAAGTATTTTCTTATTTAACCCAAAGGTTGACTGGTAGAGAATGCTTTGTGGCAATAAGTCCGCCTATTTATTTATTTATGTACCACTATTGTACATGAAGTTAAAATAAATAAAAATCATTTCATTCCTGCTTTGATCAGAGCAAGTCAAATACTATAAAAAAAAAACCAAAGAAATTCTGATTACCAGTCTTTTCATGGGTTATCATTAGTCGCTGCATGTAAAATACTGGTACTTTACAGCTGTAAAGTACTTACAGCTGTATAGCCTATGTGCTTAGACTGACATAATGAAGGTCGACTCCGACATACGAGTATAGTTGGGAAAAAGCTTTAGGCAGACGATAATGATCGTTTAAAAAAAGCATGGTTATAAATAGTCCCTATTAGTAAAGATGCCTGAATAGCCAGCCAGTCTCACCTTGGATTGTCAGTACTAATACTAAACTGTTAATTGTTCTTTTCGTTGCGACGTCATATCCGTTACGTTACAATGTTTGGGCCCAGTGTGTGGCCACGTTTTTTGAACCTGTTACTAAGGCATTATTTTTGTACCAAACATAACATACTCGTATCATTACGCCTGTAATCCCCGAAGACTGTAGGCAGAGATATATACACCCTTTTTACGTTTTACCAGTTATGTTTAAAGCTCATGTTATAGGGGGCGAGCCTATTGCTATCAACCGGGCACCATTTCAGACTCTGAGCTGCTACCGAAAAACTCCAGATATACAACACCTAATAACACTGATCGTGAACTGGCAATGGACCCCAAGACTAACGAGGAAGTCTAAAATACGTGTTATTGTCATATCACAAAAAAAAACTCATAAAGCTATTACTCCATTCTTAATCACCATAGCAACATTATCTTTTTTGTAACCTTGAGAAGGATAAACCGCCAAACTTATAAATCATACAGTTACCGTATACCGTATACATATTATATACTGCTAAATATATATATACTAATCGTAATATTTTTTGTCAGCCGTCTGGCGGTCACTGTGTCCCTATAATATATTACATCACATTATTATAAATAGCAACAAGCGAACATTATGTAAGCTATGAATCTATTTTTTATGTGACAATGTGGACAGATGTTGTTTGACTAGATATGGCATGAACTACAATTCGATATATCATAATAATTTGAGCAGAACGCAATTGCTATTCTTAAAGGCGTAGACCACTGATTACCAGGCTTACACATTACGTGTTGACCATTTCAGACTACCGAGTCTAGAATCGTTCAAATTATTTTTTTGCAAAAAAACGTTTTGAATTAAACAAAAATGTTTTCGTTCAACACCAAAATCGAAAATTGGGGATTGAACACATTTGTCTGTTAAGCCAGAAGAACTTGATACTAGTTTGAGATGAACAATTCAGTACCTTTTAACATCGAAATATAAAATGTTTAGAAAAAAATCTAAATAAGCACGCACTTCATTTCTGTTCCAACCAAACAAACAATAAACAACCACAAATTTATCATACCTTTGTCTCATCCAGTGCCCAAATATCCTCGAGGCGCCATGATCAAAGGGCGGCACGGTCAAAGCACATCGGAATCCACTAATTACTGCTCAACAGCCATCGATGCTCATCCCGACAACGCAAACTACACTAGTATTTGTGATATACTCACTATACTAACCGGGAATTCGTACACAGATTCTGGAAATTAATAGAGATATTTGTTTGATAGAGGTGGCTTGACAAGCTTATTGTTTGGTATGTTTGTTATGAATGTTTAAGAAAGCAATGTGATGTTTAGGGTTCCGTACCCGAAGGGTAACCAACGGGATACTATAACTAAGCCTCCGCTGCCCGTCCGTCCGTCTATCAGTCAGCGGGTTGTATCTCATGATCCGTACTAGTTAGACATTAAAGATTTTCACAGAATGTGTATGACTATACCACGTATAATTGACGTAAAGTCAATTTGCTTTATAATATTTTCTCTGACGGTATGTGAATTGTGCTAGAAAATCGTCATAAGCTTTGCATAATCAACAAAATTGTGTCGAATTAACAAAAAAAGTTTCCGGAAACTAGAAAATAAGACAAAAACAGACAGGAAATCGTAAAAACTACACCGTCATTATTTTTAGGATCGACTGGTTCCTATAAATAAAATTAACAAACAATAAATTAAATTTTATTGCAATTAAGGTTATAGGCTTCAATTCGAAACAAATGGTCGGATTGAGAAATATTATCGAATAGTAAATTAACATTTAATAGAACAATATGTCGTAAAACAATTCATATGACAATAATTTTTATTTTAAGCTCATTTAAAAACTATAAAAAATTATTGAACTCTTCAGTTGTTATTGAACTCAAAAAGTCGTAAAATTAATTCAACACATGAGTATTTTGTACTATAAAACCAGCCATAAGCGAGTTTTAGGCGTATTTTAGATAGGTACGAATTTAACAGTTTTGACTGACTCGTTGGTGCAGTGGCCGCAAGCGCGACTGCTGAGCATGAGATCCTGGGTTCGATTCCCGGGTCATGCAAAGTGTTGTTGGGTTTTTCCATCAGGAATTTGTCTGTGGCAGCCACGGAGTCAGGATTAGTGCCCGGACGATGGCATTAGGCTCGCCCCCTATTACATGGGATTTAAACAAAATTGGCTGGCGAAATGTGGGTGTGTTATTTATTATAAATTTAACCGTCAAAAAATAAAATACGTAGGTAAATATTTATTAATTACCCATAAGTGTTTTAAAGTATTATTTGTAAAATTCTGTTGTGGAAGGATAGGAAAGAAACGATGGATTACGCTTAAGGTGATAAATACCTGGAAAGGGGCGATTTCTGTAATGACAAATGGTAGAGAACTACGAAATAAGTAGAAGTGCTGCACCATTACAATTATAATAAGTGCAGAAGGGTGAAAAAAAATTATTATCCTGGTGGTTTTAAAATTTATTTTTTTGAATTTATTTATTTTTCGTCGTGTGCAATAGTGGTACATAGGCGGACCTAATGCCACAAAGCATTCTCTACCAGTCAACCTTTGGGTTAAATAAGAAAACACTGTGGTAGGGTACAAACAAAATATTACAAAAAATAACTTCTTGCTTTCGAAAATTTATATAAGTACTTATATTGATATTAATACACATATAAATATAAAATAAACTAGTAAATATTTTAACAAATACCAAAATAATAAACGAAAAACCTAATAATAATTACCGTGACAGTTAAAATTAGTTGGAATAATAAAATATTGACTGAAGAAAATGTATCTTTTAAGCCTATGATCGTAAGAAGCTATTAGCACAGATTACTAAATAGTTACAGTTAATCTGTGCTTTAATCGCTAATTTAATTCATTTAACTTAATACTTTAATTCGAGCAACAAGTCGAATAGTGTTAGTAACAATGTACTTACAAACTATGTTAGTAATACACTTACAAAGACAAAAACAGAAACAGATTGTGACATCATTGCTGCAAGGTGACAGGCCCAGCCGAAACCTTGCAGTAGTGGTTCACAAACTCACAATCAAGCCAGTGCTTGCTATCATTAATAGGATGCTGTTGGCACTGCCCCGCACCCTACGGACCAAGGATACGCACCGTTTCCGCATCACCGTGTAGAAACAGTCCACGAGAGCTAATAGAGCGCCCCTAACTATCTTCACAATAAACGCTTCAAAGATGACCCGTTAACGTACCTCATAATCTAGAGGGCATGACACACACGCCCTTCAAAATACAATAAACAAAATTATCGATTCATTACAGAAAACACTAAAAAGTTGATTACCAAAGTAATTGGAATCGCTTCCTTATAGATATATGCTTTGTGCTATCTGAAATACATTTGCGTATTTTAAGGGATTCGGATGTGGTTTCAATGTAAGCGGTAGCGGTTTTCTACTATTTATAAAAATCTGCTTTTACTTACAAGTTTTTTGACATTCAAGTTAACAAGCTACTTCACGTTTAATCTGCCCAAAAACCTCTTTTTGTAAATTTTTCGCTCTTTCTACAATTATCTTGTTTTCCTATCTATGTGAGGTATCTCTCAGCCAGTCACGGTACAGACGACAGCACATCAAGCTACTACAATCTGTCAAATTTCTTTAATAGATTTTCAACTTTAAAGTTAAAGCATTAGGTTCAAGGTTGATTGGGAAAGTTTGACAGTTTCAGGTAGTTTGATGTACTGGCGTCAGTACATACTGTTTAGTTCAAAGAAACTCCAAAGAAATGATTAAAGCCAAGCCAAGAGGCTTCGGAGGGATGGGCAGGAGGGATCCTATCCGCCTTCTCTTCCAATACTGAATATCCATGTGTATATCTACATGTTCACTTCTTACTACGTTTATCGAGTAGGTATCTATTTCCACAACTTCTGTCTCTTATAGTCTGCACCATACTCAAATACATAATTCATGTGATAAAATACAAGCAATCAATTACCCCGCATGTAAATCGCTTAAGCGCATCCCTTACGCCGCAGCGTCTTATTTTATAAGTAGCTGTAATGCCCCTTTGTTTTAACATGTTGGCATGACTTTTAATTTAGTTACTTGAATAGGATTACAAACGAAATAACTTGGGGTTCTTCTTATTTTAAGTTCGTACAGTCCATCCAAAGGTTCTCTGGAAATTATGACTATCAGTGATAAGACCGCGCATCAGTGATAATTATATTGTAAAAAAGCTGTGTTACATATTTTAAGTACAATAACTTATATTCTATCTATCTAGTAATATCTCATTACCTTTTGCAATCGTAGAAATCGAGTGCTGCAGTTTTAACGTTCTTTAAGTAAAGGATCAGAGTTATTTCAGTGAAGGTTTCATCGGACCGATACGGACATCGAACTAGTGTCCACAGCCGCGTCAGCAATTGGTCCGTTCCGCAACAACTGTAACTGTAGGTTTTTAAGGGATTTTAGATGTTAAGGTTAATGTCTCATCGTTTGAAATTAAAAATCTTACAAGGAATTTACGAAAACTGTAAGAGAAGAGTTATATGTATATCCAATAATCTATACAGTGACGGCTGACAGGTGAAAATGGAATACAAAAATATGTTGCGCTAACCCCAAGTAACTTGCGACAAGAACAGAAAGACGATGAAAGAACAGTCAAACTAAAGAAAAAGCAAACAGAAAACTGTACTAATAAAAAATTAAACATCAAAGCACAAGATCGAGAACTCTTAGTACCTACTAGCAATTCTACGACTGTACCATAATCCACTTCCCGACTCTCGTTGCACAAAGCGCTAGAAATCATAATCAAGTAAAGTAAAGCAAGTATAAACCGCACGCAAACTGTCGCGAATTCTCTCAAACATTCTCTATATACAATATAACATGTAAATCCGTATGTTCGCTCTCGACACGCTAATATCCTTTAATAAAGGTAATGCAACTTGAATTGCGACTTGCCTGCAAGCTAGGGTCGCTACTTAGGTTTAGGAAATTATTATTATTCAGTCTAGGTTGTACAGACGCCAGCGCATCAAGTTACTACAAACTGTCAAATTGCTCCATACGATTTTAAAATATTGATGATTAAGTTCAAAATCGAATGAGAAAATTTGACAGTTTGTAGTGACTTAATGCGCTGGCGACTGTACTTGGTAATTTCTAAGTATATTTATTTAACAGTGACATCTGTTCTAGTATTTGGTTTCTAAAAAGATGAAGACTCCAGTATGATTAATTTTATTTTAGCTGTTTTGTGTTTTTTACCACAGATAAGCCTAAGGTAGAAGGCCTCTAGTTAGGTGGGCCGACGATATCCGCAGTCTGGCCAGTTCCAGGGTTGCGGGACTGTTCGAAAGAGATACCGCGGCCCTGGAACACAAAGGGCAAAGGAAGGAACATGGATGGGTTTTAGTCAGTAAAAGTCTGACACTCCCTCCTGCTCAGCCCAGAGCGGGAGGGGTTATTTGATGATTCCCAACCCGAAAAAAAAAAGTGTGGCCAGTTGCAGCTAAAAGAGTTGCCTTTATGATTCTAACTGAGTGACCTGCTGGAGATGTCTGTGTCCAGCAGTGGAGTGCTGTAGGCTGACGATGACGATTTTTACAATAAATGCAAGTCATAGAATTGACAACACGTTTGTATAAACCTTTCATAAACTGGAGGTCAAATTTTAAGAACTTTATTTCTAAACTGCAGGACGATTGCACATCCCTAGCACACCTGGACACTCCCCAGTTCGTTCTTAGGTGCTCGCATTAGCATGCCTTAGTGTCTCAAGAATAAAATTATCCATATTTCCACTCGCAAACATAACTACGGTTTTAAATGTCGTATATTTGTTAGTTACTGAGAAATCTTTGAATGTTTTAGCGTGCATTATCTTCGTAGGGAGAAATTCAAGGTATATTGCATGTGGGCGTGTGTGTGTGTGTGTTATTATGCTCTTTGCTCGTAAGAGGGTTGGAGCTACCAGGAATTGCTTACAGTGGTACCGTTTAATGTTCTGTGGTTTCTGGTTGCTCCACCTTAGGCGAAAATATTAAAATGTTTTTGTCTGTTTTATTTGAATGAAGCAATGCGAGTCTGCAGAAATGATGCAAATTGAAGTTTTGTTTTCACAGTTTAGCTTTTTAACTAAATAGGAAAAAATGTTTAAGATCATTATATTGTATCCATTGCCTAAGCCAAAACACCTCAGAAAATAATGGAATAAGATGAAAACAAAAACACATCTAAATTTAAAATAAAACAAGGGAGCAAGCTAACTAATTAAGGTTACCTAATCTCTCTAGCTCAACAAATAAATTCATTAATATCAAGACCAATGAACTTTCGAAGAAAACTTTTCCGATAGAATTAATCTAAATTACGTCACGATCTACGTCATAGTCAATTATATCGCAGAATAGAATCCTGATCAAATATTAAGGGTTCGAATAATCCTGAAACTTATTTGGAACAGTCAATTTTCATTATGAAACCTACACTTTTTCATGATAGGTGAATTTTTCGGCCGTCACTCTTGTTTTTGAAGTGTCTTCTAACAATTTAGTTCTTTATTTAATAAGTGAAAATTATAAAAGTCAATCATGATTTTCTCAAGATATGCAAAAGTAGGAAGACAATCTTAAATAAGTCACGCAAAATATCAATGTTGAAACAATAATATGTTTATGTTTGTGCAGGAGTTGGGCAGGACACCTGGTGGAGCCAAGCTGTAAATGAGTGGCGTTCAAGGACTGGGAAAAAAAACTGTTGGTCGTCCGGCGGCGAGATGGGCATAGGGCAGTATTGCCCTCGGTCGAAAAGTCTAGATGAGACTGGCACACGAGAGAAAAAAGAGAGGCCTATACCCAGCCGTGAGTAAATTCAGGCTGTGGATGTTGATCGAGCTCGTGGCTAATAATTACAACAGCCGCTTGGGTCGATCTTTAGGTTAAGCCGCGCTTGCCTAGGTTGGTCTGTGGATGGGTGACCGCCCATTAAATACCGAGTGTCCTCCGTGCTTCTGAAAGCACGTTAAGTCGTTGGTCCCGGCTGTCATCTGTAGATCTCTGATAGTCGTTACAGGCAATCAGTGGCCCAAAAAGTGTGACAAACAGTCTTACCAAGGGGTATCGTATTATCAAGTACTAGCTGGGTTGTGGAGGTCAGATAGGCAGTCGCTCCGTGTATAATACTGGTATTCAGCTGCATGGCAGATGACGATGATCATGATGGAGTTGACGATAATAATGCTCGTGGGCTTATGGCATGGGCAGCAAAAATGAGTTGCTTGAAAAAAGGGTTTTCTTCGCTATTACGGGCTGTAAGGGACACCTACCACGTATTCAGTAGGTACATCATTCTGAGCCACATAGAAATTTTTCATAGGTTCTTAAAAAAAACAGCTGTTTCCTTCAAAAGTGCAAAACACGGTCAAAATGCATGGACCAGCTGTTTTTTTTAATAACTGATTAAAAATTTATATGTAGGGGGCTCAAAATGATGTACTGAATACGTAGTAACCATTTTTGCGTCGGTGTGCCTTCCACCCTGTATAAGCTTCCCACATGAACAATATTTTAGTACTCGGTCTCAATGAAGTCTGTCCCTATATATTATATATCTACAGTTAAAACCACCCAAATCACATAAGTCACACCCACAAAAACCGCTAACTCATACAATTTGGCACATAATATTCCGGCCCTCACGCATAGGCTAAAAGTGTAGTAGGTAATTAGCAGACAAAATTACGTGTCTCATAGTCCTCTGCCAGTGCCCCTACGCTGCAGCGCGATGGTAACAAAGCTTGCTCATTAACTTCCCGCCGACTGACGGCGCCGCTATGAGATGTAGACTATGTCGCAGATAGGACACAGCAGTTTAATTACAAGTTTACTGCCTACAATTGAACGGTTATCGGAGCACCTTTTTCGGAACGCCTTGGTAATCGTACTTCATGATGATTCGTATGTGTTCTCTAGAATCGTAGTTTAAAAAAAAAGTCCTTTAATTGCGCTATTAAAGGACTCATAACAATGACAGAAGTACATAGTATAACAGCTGCAGCAATCGTTGCTTCAGTTTTATTACTTTTGTTTATTTTAAAATAGGTTTCGGCATTGCCATCAGACTCAGCAATGCTGCCAGTCTTCTGGGGATTATTTCCTTTGACAGGGTTGCGGACGAATTTTTTGACAAGCACGATCGTTTTTCTCCTTTTTTAATGTTCTACATATTTTTATTTTGTTTATTGTTTGTAATTTATGTATAAATATGTTTTCAAATAATATATCACGGTTGGCTATAATAAAATAGGTATCGCGTGTGAATTTCTAATTTAGGCCCGAACCTAGTGAATCGTTGTCAGTGTGTCGCTCTCTGAAGCCTTTGCTGCACGCTGGTTGGTCTAAGAATGGTCCAACACACAGTTATGGCGTATCTGTAAAATAAAAAGTCTATTAATCGTGTCCATGTCATAACGAATAAGTGATTTAAACTTGGACATCGTTCAAAGTGATGTCAGATTTTGCATCTCAATGCTTTCGATTAAAGGAAGAGTTTAAAAAAGTAACTAGAATTATGTTTACATCACCTTCACAATGTTGCAAATACGTACCTACATCATGATGTCTCCTCTCTTCTCTTACTCTATGTCCACATTTGAACAGAACTAGGAAGATGGAAAATTTTAATAAAATATGTTTCGCGCGTAAACGTCTCGCGCGTCACGTCTCTAACAGATCCCTTAAACACTTGCGGTATTACATACAACTACCTTGCTTTCTATAACTATAACTATAAGGTTCAAACTTGCCCGTATTGAATGCAAAGGGGAGTGGTAAATTAAAGCGCCATGAGGATGCACCCCCGATTATGAGGGATATTATTTCCTAGTTGCAATGAGAATAATTTAATATAGAATTAAATTTGAAAGGTTCTATATTTTCAATGTGGTTTTTCTTAATTATTTAAGCTTTGTGCTTTGTGTTAGAAATCTGAAGTTTTGTTTTAAAAGGTACATTTTCTTCAAGTAAATAATTTTACTATTTTGTTACCTTTTGTTTATTTAATTGTTAATTTGCTTTAAGTAGTGATGGCCTAGAATTCAGCTGCATCTGTTAGAATGGAAGCCTGGCAGGCATGTAAGGAAAAAAGCTGATGATGAGCAGTGATGGCCCACTGGTAACGGCCGTGACCCATGATTTGTATAATGTACGGATGTACATGATAATTATGTGGTTTAGAATCCGGTCAGACAATAGTTAGTGAGAATTCATTATTTCATCTCTAATGTTTCAAAACGATGAAGGAAATCATCGAGAGGAAACCTGCATGTCCTAGAACGAAACATTCGAAGACATGGTGACATCTACCAACCCGCATTGCACCCGCGTGGTGGATTATAGCCCATTCCTTCTCATAGAGAAGAGGCCTGTGTGCCAGCAGCGGGAACATTATGGGTTCATAATGTATGTTAATTAATTAAGAAAAGATGTATGACGTCATGGTTTTGATTCCCAGGTCGGCGAAAGTGTTATTGGGTTTTTCCATTAGGACATAAACGGTCACTTACGGGTTATCTTCCGAGATTGTCTGTACTTTTGAGCTCCCGATATTTCGACGCTGTTGCATGCGCCATGATCGCGGGTTGGTCGCGGGTTGTTGGGGGAAGATATCCCGTAAGTGACAGTTTATGTGTAAGTGTAAGCCGTGAAAGTTTAAAACAGTGTTTTCCATTAGGAGTTTCTTAGTAGCAGCCACCTCGCCCTTCTTGGGCCTTGTACATAACTGGCTAAGTGTGATAGTACTGCTTAACCCTTCAGGGCTTACATGCGTAATGTTATCTAGTTTAATGACCATTGAACACCACTTACTAAGCAGTGGGTCGTATAATGTGTGTCCCCAGGCATGTGCACATTGTTAAAGACCTTCAATTAACAGATTTTTCCTACGATCTAATCACGATTTTATAATAAAGCAAGTGACACACAAGAGCCGCTTTTCATTATTTAAGTACATCAAAAATAAACAGCAATATTACAAGCTGTAAGACATACCGAGTTTCATCCGTGCCACGGCAAGCTCGTTAAGCCGTTGGTCCCGGCTGTCATTTGTTGATCTTTGACAGTCATTACAGACAATCAGTGGCCAAAAATGTCTGACAACCAGTCTTACCAAGGGGTATTGTATTACCCAGTACTAACCTCTGGGTTGTGGAGGTCAGATAGGCAGTCGCTCCGTGTACAATACTGGTATTCAGCTGTATCCGGTTAGACTGGAAGCCGACCCCAACTTAGTTGGGCAAAAGCCAGGCCGATGATGATTACAGGGTGGAAGAAAACTAGCCAGCCAAAAGACGACTAGCTAAGCATTGTTGGAAAAATTGTATCCCTAATTTCAAGATAGACTTTTTTTTCCGGTGGGAAATCTTCAAATGAGTCCCACTCTGGACGGAGCGGAAGGGAGAGTCAGACTTGTACTGAATAAAAACCCATCCATGTTCCTTCTTTTGCCCTTTTTTTTCCAGGACCGCGGTATGTCTTTCGAACAGTCCCGCAGCCCTGGCAATTCGTCAGCTTCAGTTTAAAACGCAGACTAGTACCGTATATTCCTAGAACTTCGTTTTAATGATTTTATTAATTAAAAAGATATATAAAATATTTTATCCACATTACATCTGTTTGCATCTCAAGACTGTAAAGCATTTTTATAATAAAGACATCAACTCACTGGATCGTAACATCTGATAAACAAATTATTGTTTTATTATCAGTGAAATGCAGTCGAGTATTTAAAATTGCATTTTCAGCTTAGTGAACTTTATATGATACTGTGATTAGAGTAAATAAATATACTGTTATAAAGAATTTAATTGATGCCTTTCATACATTTTTTAAATTTTGCAAAACTCTTACTTATTGTTTTTCTGGCGGTTTTTCTTTTGCAACGTTAACAATACCTAGGAATCTACAAAAATATGTGTATTTTTTTTTTAACTTTGCCCCGCACTAGGAATATCTCCTGAATCGTGGGTGCGTTTACAAACATTTAAACTCACATACACAAACAGCCAGACCCGGAACAACTACCTGTAGATCATACAAATATTTGTTCCGTGCGGGGATCGAACCCGCGACACGCAGCGCAGCAGCCAATCGCTCAGCCACTGCGCCAACCGTGCCGTCGAACTAAATATAAGAACAAAAATTTAATAAATAAATATAAATTAATAATAAAATATAAAAATAATTAAATTATAAAAACAAAAAACCTGACTGCTAAAAAATAATGAACTGCAAAGCAAAAAACAAGCACATTTTAAATGAAACAAAAGTTGGAAGCTGGTGGGGAAAATTTTAATATAAAATTATGAAAATAGAATAGGCCACGCCCTGCTTCCAACTTTGGTTTCATTTAATGATAATTCCCTTTATTTATATGTAAAGAAAATTAATAAATGGAATAATATATTTTTTCAGACTTTTTATATTTTTAACAATTTGTGATAGAACAGTAATTTGTATTGATAGTGGGCTGGTATCCGCAACTCCACGTCCAAGCACGTATTTTGCGTGCGGAATAAAACGTATACATATTTTGAAATAGCCTTTTCAGTAGCTTTCATTTAATCCATATTACTAAGATTAAAAAAAACAACACTCCTTTTTTGAATTGGTAGGCGCCATTTTCAAAATTTATATAGCGTATGTCACTACCACAAATAATCTGAAAAAGGTAACAACACCTCATATGTCAAAAACCGTCCAGCCGTTTGGGATGTAGGGCGTGCCAAAGAAATGGACATACATACCTACCCTCACCCTCCTTCTAACTCATACGGGTAACAAGAGAATCACGAAAATACTCTCGACTTACGTTTATACCTATTGGTATATAACCCATTTTGTTGGTATATTAACCCATTTGGGCAAACATTGCAAACCATTTCTAATTGATCTAAAGCTCTAACCATCATTGGTAGCTTACGAACGTTCATTGCAAATAGTGGTAAATTGAATTTATTAACCTTTGATAGAATAAGAGCGTGAACATTCAATGAACATCATGTTTGTGCATTTTATTGCGTAATCATCTGATATCATCTTATCAATCTCTTTCGAAGTGATTCATGCATGAGGGTGAAATAATTCGCATGGAAATAAATACCAGTAATTAATTTATTATTTAATTCGTTTGAATAAATAATACTGGCTGAAAATGTTATAGTTATATTTAAAAAAAAACACTAAAAACGTCTTAAATAACTTGACTTTCGGAAGTTGGTGTCTTTTTTTGTATAATTGACTTTTTTGCCTCCGACTTCCGAAAGTCAAGTTATTTTAATTGTTTTAGTGATTTTTTGGAAGTCGGTTTTGTTTTCGCAGAAAGTTTTTTTATTTTACCCTTTTTAGTTGTAGTAATACCACACAAATTCTTGTCACGAATTAATTTTACATAGTAAATAGAAGTTAGTTAAAGTACCCGTCAAGACGGATTCGTCTTGACGAGTCCGAGTCAAGAAGAACCGAGTTCGAGCGGACCGACAGTCCGAGTCTTGTTTGGGCTCGTATGGATTATACGAGCCCAAACTCGACGGTGTTGCGTCGTTTTACTATAGAGTTCCTACGGCCACCCTGCAGCTCCCTCATCAGATCAGCTCCATGTCATCATAATATTACATTGTCTCGCGATATACACATGCGTGCAAAATTTCAGCTCAAACAGAAATCGGGAAGTGTGTCAAATTTAACTAGCAATTATCACGCGACGTCGCGTGATGTACATCAAAGCGCCTTCACGCGACGTCGCGTGATGTGATAATTAACGTAAGGAAAACTAACAAATTCCTAAACCGATTTTGATGAAATTTCTATGGGACCGATCGGGAAGCATATCCTTTTAGATGAAAAAATAATTTTTCAGATCGGCTTACAAATGACGGAGTTATGAGGTAACAAACACTAAAAAAATACAACCGAATTGAGAACCTCCTCCTTTTTGAAGAAAGTCGGTTAAAAACTAGCTGTGTCCCACGGCTTCGCTCGCGTTTTTGTCGGAAATTATCCCACGAGCACATTGTAAATATAGCCTATGGCACTCAGGGATAATGTAGCTTCCTATAAGTGAAAGAATTTTCAAAATCGGTTCAGAAGATCCAGAGATTACCTCTACTTACAAACTTACAAATTTTACCTCTTTATAATATTAGAATAGATATAGATAATTCTAAAGAAATAGACTGATACGAAGTGGTGCTACGTTAATGGACTAGAGGTTTCAGAGTAATAGTAATGGATGAAATGTTACGGTAGAGCTTACTTAGTAGGTTTTTAACCGACTTACAAAGAAGGTCATCTCGTTTCTTGTTTGAATTATTTGATCGAAGTAAATGGTGGTGAGACCGAGGATGGGGCCATCACAGTCCACCCCAATTTATGAGTTGATCGTCGGTTCGAACCCAAGTGTTATATTGTATAACGGGCTGGTGTCCGCAACTCCACGTCCAAGTGCGTATTTTGCGTGCGGGAAAAAAGCGGAACCTAGGCGTTACTTCGTGTCATATATTTCATCAGGGTGAACGAAAATAAAGTGAGGAAACCGGCATATCCTAGAACCAAAAATTTCGAAGACATGTGACATCTACCAACCCGCACTGGGCCCACGTGGTGGATTATAGCCCATTCCCTCTCATAGAGAGGAGGCCGAGTCTCTCAGCAGTGGGAACATTATAAACTGTATAGGTATGTGTGTAAGTTAATGATGTTATTGTGGTTTTTTAGTCCCACAGTCAAAATAAATAAATAATAATAATAATAATAAGCAGTACTCCTGGACACGGCTCGTATTGTTAGGAGGTTTCTCTCTCTGGAGCCCTGACCACCGGTAGCTTGGACCCTGTTCCCGATACCGGCGGGCAACAATTTTTTATATTTTTAAATGTTTTTATATTGTTCTTTTTATGAAATATTTAAAAATGTAACTAATTTGTATTTATATGAATAAAGGAGAATAATAATAATAAATATCGCTGGACATTACACACAGCGCCATCTAGGTGCCACACTAAGCAACGAGGCTTGTGTCGTGGACACCAGATAGTTGATACTATTACATAGATACTTTTTGTTTCTAAATACATACTTATTATGCATATAAACATCCATGACTCGGATACAAATGTCCATGCTCATCACACAAACACTTGCTCCTACCGGGATTCGAACCCGGGACCCTAAGAACGTAAGGCAGCCTCACTACCGCTGCGCCATTCGGGTCGTCAAGAAGTCTATAATGTTGATAGATGGAGAGGGAAAGAAATGCCAAAGAAACAATGGATGCATTGTGTGAGGACAGATATGAAGGAAGAAAGAGAAAACGATAGAATGACGACAGGAGAGCATGAAAGAGGAAATTTAAATGCATTAATACACACAAAAGTCCTTCGTCTTTAAGTTAAAAAGATTTTTACTTCATCCAGTGCTAGAGACGTCCATGAAAGCTGACAATTGTACGCTAAGGTCAGCAATTCTATAAATTCCCGTGGCCTTATCTAGAATATCTGCTAGTTTGAAGGTCTTAGGGACCTTGGCTGAAGGTCCCTCGTTGCCAAGGTTACGATAATCTGCCAGGACTAGTCTTTGTCTTGTTGTATCCAGATAGACTCATAAAATAATGTAGCTTCAACAGCAAAACAAAAAAAGTTTGTAATAGAACATCGCGCGTGTCTTTCTAAAGCGATAGGAACAGGTGTAGTTTTTATTGAAGATGCCAACTTAATGCATTATTATTATTATTATTTTCGTTTACTGAGGAGATAACGATAAGACGTGTGACCATGTGAATTTTCTTGTTTTATTACAAAACATAATATCTGAAGGTTAGCCTTATTTTAGCTTTCTATGCATAGCATAGCATAGCGAAAGAACTTTCGAAAATCGGAACTACTTCAGTTCAGAAGATAACCTCCTACTTCCAAAATTTACCTCTTCATAATATTATTATTATAAATAATGATTTGTATGATATATTCAAAAATATATTTTAAGATGTTCGTTTCTACTGAGTTTATTATTTAAGTTTTGATTGAAATAGCAAAGTTTCTAGATTTTTTGAATTCTCAAACCGGAATGATAAATATCATCGGAAAAAGATTAAGAAGTAGCACTTTCTCGGAAAAACTTTATCACTAGGCACCAGGAGGCTAGGAGCAACTAAACTTAGTTGTAGCTACTAGAATGAGTTGAATAGGTATCTAAAAGTGGAGAGATGCATGTCATCGTGTGTCTTTATTATGCGAGGTGTTTATTAATGCTCTTCTTCTGATAGCCATCTAAATGGCTCTCACGTAATTAAATCACAATCATTAAGAAAAAGCCTCACAATGTCTTTTTCATTGCCCGTCGTTCGCCATAATATTTAATTAATGTACTTTTTAACTCGAGTATACAATTAAACTTTATCGCTTTGTGTCCGAAAATTTGGCAGAAATTATCATTCGTTTTGACGATAACTTTGAACTCACTTAACGCGAATATCGTCCTAATTTTGTTGAAACTAAGGTTGGAATTCGCAAATGATTTCATGACTAATGTCTTCCGCTAAATTATAATCAAGTTGTAATAAAAAATACAAATAAATCATTTCCCTTTGTCCGCAGGGGCGTGGTCAGTCTGCCAAGTCCTGGTCGCAATAATTAATATTTAATTCGGATGAAAATTTTTACTTTGTTAGATTTTTTGTCGGCCACGTCGGACGATGATTAATTCCCTGTTTTCTGCACATTTTTCTTCGAATTTAATAAACTTTGGGATGTGTTCAGTATGCTCTGTATGTATGCGTGTGGTACTTTCAGAATATTTTTTATTTCACGCAATTTATAGGCGTGGATTGACATAAATCTTTCAGTGGAGCTGAAATAATGTATTGTACTCATAAAAGTGTTTTTAAATTAAAGTAGACTGTTTTTCATTTTAACACGAAATGCATGACAGGAACTTTTTGTAAAGCAATGTAACTTAATATAACAATGTTATAATGTTGCCATCCAACAACGCCATAAACATAACGAAAACATGACGTCTATAATCCCTGAAGAGTTAGGCAGAGGTGTACCTAATAGTACACCCACATTTCGCTAGTTATGCAAAAGTCCTATGTTACAGGGACCGGGGCGAGCCTATTACCATTGACATGGCTCAAATCCAGACACCGTAGCTGCTACTAAGAAATTGCTGATGAAAATACCCAATAACACTGTGCCCAATGTAAGAGACTGCCATAAACCAAACTCTTAATTTAGCATTTTGTACATAACATCATTCTCCGGAAGGTAATGCTCACATCCAGTAACGTGCTGTTGTGGCCATACCATCAGAACAAACTGTCACTTTGTCTGTAAGAGGCAACATAGAGGTGTCATCAGCGAGATGGGGCTTTTACAAGCGTTGTTATCAAGGCAATATACCTTGACTATATTGTCGCTTTCTTTTGAAATAATGTATGTTTATGGAAAGCAGTATCTTGCATTGTCATCTTGATTTAAAATTGAATGACTTAAGAAGGTGGTTCGGGTATGTGTTAAAGAATCATGGTCGAAATGTGCGTAAGTCCAACAGAATTTATAAAAATACTAGCGACCCGCCCCGGCTTCGCACGAGTGCAATGTTTTACAATATAAACCTTCCTCTTGAATCACTATATCTATTAAAAAAACAGCATCAAAATCAGTTGCGTAGTTTTAAAGATAGCATACATAGGGACAGGCAGCGGGAAGCGACATTGTTTTATACTATGTAGTGAAATCTAATTTCTGATCCAGATTTCATAGAAAATTGCTCATCGTCCTATTCTATACGGTTTCCGGCAGACAATTTTCAAACTAAACCGTATACTCGTCTTTTGTAACACCTAACTGAATGCTTAAATATTTGTATTATAATATAACACTGTTGGAATTTCAACTCTTAGCGCCAAACCGAGAGCTGAAAATCTAACGAAGCGATTTTATTGTGTGAAAAGGGGCATAAGCATATTTTGTACTATCGGCGCTGATAAGAAATACCTAATTAAAAAAAGAACTGACCTCAGGTAACCTGAGAGACTAACACAGAACCTCAGTTCAGTTGTCCTAGCTGTACAACCACCAGACCAAATATGCAGTCTAATTAATTAACCACACAAGTAATTTAAATAGTTTATATTCCTAAAATCACATCTTAGTTCTGTATCAAAACTCACATGCAAGTCTCAAAACCCTTTGACCAAAGAAAGTTGCAGTAAACCAAAGTTACTCAAGAAACTTACCTCAGCTCACAAACACTCTCCACCATCTAATTAAGTGATGCAGGTTCGACTCCCGTTTGAATACAACTTCATCGGCCACTCCGACTTCAACTTCCGAAGCCGGACTTCAACTTTAAGTTACAAAACGTGTGCAAGTTGCGTTTGATCCTAGAAGTTAATTAATTTGTGTATTTCGTAGTTTGTTGAGATTCATTCGATTTATTTTGACGACCTGAATGGCGCAGCGGTAGTGAGGCTGCCTTACGTTCTTCGGGTCCCGGGTTCGAATCCCGGTAGGAGCAAATGTTTGTGTGATGAGCATGGACATTTGTTTCCGAGTCATGGATGTTTATATGTATAATAAGTATGTATTTACAAACAAAAAGTATCTATTTAGTATTATCAACTATCTGTTGTCCACGACACAAGCCTCGTTGCTTAGTGTGGCACCTAGATGGCGCTGTGTGTAATGTCAAGCGATATTTATTTATTATTTTATTATTATTATTTATTCATGATACCGTTTGTGTTTACTAGTAATGGATTCAAAGTAGAAGTTGTCAAGATTTTAACGAATGGCTCCTTTTATGTAAGTTACGTCACAGATGAGGTACCCTAAATAAAACTAGTAATACTGTTAAATAACACAATTATACTGGCAATACCATTCATTTTGGCAGTTAATTGCGTTATTTATGCTGTTTACTTGATTTTTTCAGAAATATAAAACATTATTTCGTATTTCTTCGAAATCCTTAAAAATGACATAGATAAGTTTAGTGTCTTACGCAATTGGGATGCAGGGGTTTAGGTCTGCTATTTCGAATGATTGATCCTAAGATTCCGTCCTAATCAATGTGCAGAGCTGGGCAACATACATGCTTTGCTTTAATTAAAGTACATCGTGTATTTGAAATATAAAATACAAATTACAAAATACAGGCAGGTGTTAGGTTACGTAAATATTTAGAATAGAATAATTCATCGTGGCATTCGCATATTGTATATTGTATAGCGGGCTGGTGTCCGCAACTCCACGTCTAAGCGCGTATTTTGCGTGCGGTTGGGAAATTTATTCGATCGACCCTAGCTCCCCGAGAAAGGCCAGCAGCGCCTTGATGTTGCTGACGATCTCGCGGAGAGTACCTGGGTTACCGAAGTACTTTGCCCTGTATGTTGCAACCACCGAGCAGTGCAGAAGCACGTGGGCTGCCGTCTCGTCCTCCTCCATGCAGGCTCGGCACAGTGGCCTGTCTGTGACTCCTATGACAGAGAGGTTTTTGTTAAAAGAGGCGTGTCCAGTGATGGCGGCTGTAACTGTGCGCAGCTGTAGCTTGGTCAGCCGAAGCCCTCGTTTGGTGAAGCGGCCGTCGATAGTAGGAAGTGCTTCCTTGGCCTGCCTGCACTCGCCATAGTCTAGCCACAGCTTGTGGTGTTGTTCACTGGTTTTTTCTTTATCAGTGTGCGTAGGTACCCGAAAGGGAGTGGCACGATGGGTTCGGGTCCCACTGCTGCCATGCTCGATCCCCTTCTAGCGAGTTCGTCCGCTGCGTCATTGTCTCGGGAATCGCTGTGTCCTTTGATCCATTGGATGGTTATATTATTGAGATTACATTGGTTCAGGCGATGATGACACTCGTGTATTAACCCAGAGTTGACTGTGTGGTTGTTTAGTGCTAGCAGTACCGCCATGCTGTCTGAGAGTATACGTATAGAGTGGTCCACAACCTCCCTGGCTAAGATGGCTGATGCCGCCAGAGCAATGCCCATGCATTCTGCCTGAAATACCGTGTTGTGGGCCCCCAGTGGTGTGGCTATGTGGATGTTGAGATCCTCCGAGAAGACTCCAGCTCCAGTGCCAGTACCTGTTTTAGATCCATCCGTGAAGATCCGCAGTTCTGCGGTGCTCAATTCCTAGCAGCGGTGGTCTTCGTGGAGTTGGATTTTGTATTTTTTATCGAATACGAACTGTTTGGGTATCCGATCGTTTGCTGCTTTCGCTAGGGGGAACTCGTTGTAGAATCCCTCCAGTATCGCGGTATGCTGAGTTTCTTTCTTACCCCAGAGTTGGAGTATATTGAGGCGTACTGCCGTCATCGTCGCTTCCTGCTGTATGAACAGATGGAGCGGTGGGAGCCCCAACATGGCTTCGAGAGCTGCTGTCGGAGTAGTCCTCATGCAACCTGTTATCGCCATACAGGCAAGCCTTTGCAAGCGTTGCAGTTTGATGGAGGCTGTAGCTAGTTTAGTCCGGGGCCACCAGACCACTGCCCCGTAGGTAATCATGGGTCAGATTACCGCGCAGTATAACCAAAGTATAATTTTGGGGGATAGACCCCACTTCTTACCTATCATCCTTCGGCATTGCCAAAAGGTGATTCAGGCCCTGTTTATTTTGATCAAGATGGCTGCTCCAGTTTAACTTACTGTCCAGGATGACTCCTAGGTAATTAACCTCGTCAGCTAACTAGAGTTCTGTATCAAAAAGTTTGGGTAGGCGGTAGGGGCCTAGTACACGCTTTTGGGTAAACATAACTAGTTAAGTTTTCGTGGGATTCACCGAGAGGTCGAACTCTCTGCACCACCTTTCAACGATGCGTAGTACCTGTTGAGTGAGATTGCAGATTGTCCCCGTCACTTTCCCCGAGATGAGGATGGCGAGGTCGTCGGCATACCCTATTGTATAGAAATGATTCGCGTTGAGTTTGGTAATAAGATCATTAATCACCAGGTTCCAGAGGAGGGGGGATAGTACTGCTCCTTGGGGACATCCTCGGGCTATCATAGCCAACTGCTGATCCTCTGCAAGGCGAACCACTCGTTTGCTTAACATATTAGTAATCCAGTCTATCAGTACCTGTTCTACTGAGTGTCGGGAGAGGGCGGTGCTGATGCTGGAGAAATTAGTTTTATCGAAGGCCCCTTCGATGTCTATGAAAGTGCCCAGGCAGGTGCCCTTCTGATGTATCGCTTCTTCTATCCGGCCGACCACTAGATGGAGAGCGGAATCAGTGGACTTACCCGAGCTGCATGCATGCTAATTCGCATGGAGTGGGATCGTTTTTAAAACGCCATCCCTCAGCTCTCTCTCGCAGATTCTCTCCATGGTTTTAAGGAGAAAGGAGGTCAAGCTGATCGGTCGGTGGGATTTGGCGTTAGTATAGTCACTCTTACCTGGCTTAGGAATGAATATAACTTTCACTTCCCTCCATCCTTTGGGAACGTGTCTAAAGGCCAGGTGGCATTCGCATTTCTTTATTTCGTTTTCTTCTATATCGTGTGGTTAGTGCCTAACCTGGTGTAAGAGCTTTTATGCTGCCTATTAGGACCTACTAATAAACTTAAGTAATACACAGATGTTTCGTGAAAATAACCGTTTAAGAATGAAAATGAAAAGTGACAAGATACTTGACAAGATACTTGACAAGACGTACGGTACAGGGGCAGTTTTGCCAACTTTAAAAGTTGACATATTTAGCGGTCGCCATTTTGCTTACGAAAGCAATCGAGCGCTATTTTCTGCTGAACGCACCCATTCATAAGACCGCTAAATGTATCGTTCTAATGTATTTTAAAGCCATAAGTATTTGAAATACTAACTAGAAAATACCTCAGCTTCAGGTATTTGAGATACCAATTACAAATTATACTTTAAGAAGTAATTGAATTACAAATACTAAATATGTATTTTTATTTCAATTACGTATTTTAACCCTTCGTGTGCCGGAACGTAGATCTACACGAGACACAATAGGTTTTTAATTGTGTCTATATACTCGGCATACGAAAGGTTAATTACTTACAAGTAATTCAAATAGGTAATGCCCAACCCTGATTTGTGCCTCGGAGTCAATGCTTGGCCGTTCTAATTTAAATAGCACACTTGGGAAGGTAGAAATATGAAGTATGAAATAATGAAGAATCACAGAGAACTTTAGCAGAAAATCTGGGACGTCTGTAACGTAAATGAAATCTAGACTATGCAATAACAAACTACTTTTTAAAACACTTGTAAACCTATAAACCAATTTTACTTTATTCGTAAGATTCTATTTCACGTAAAAAAACTGTAAAATAAAATTCAAAAGAAAGAGAAACCTCAACAAGCACACGATAACGCTCCTCGCGCAAAAACGCGTAACGTGTACACTGTGTAGATATAATCTATGTGTTACGTCTTTATCTATCCGAGTCACTGGGCCCACATTAACTCGTCAGGCTCCTGGCTTCGGGAACTTCCAGGGGGATAATGTTAGCGTACATTTTATATTAAATTGTTTGCCCGCCGTCTATGAATATATAAAATTGCAGATGGATATAAGAATTTTAGAGATTGAAACATCGCCATAAGCTTAAAACTTAAGCGCCAGAGTAGCCAGCAGGATTCAAATCTCCTTAAGTTTTTTGTTTTGTTTAACAAAAATGTTCTGACACTAACCTGCGAATTGAAAACAAAACGTGATTTGGTGGGCTATCTTAGCACATCCCTGTTAAAATACCCATCAAGAAGTTCCTTCTACTTGCAAAATACATAATTTTTTTATATACGAAAAAATTACTCCTAAGCCATTGTTTCCATTGTTCAATTTAGGTACTTAGCTACTTTTAAACTAAAGTTAGTCTACTACACAACATTAATTAACTAATATTCATTTGTTGCACCATTTTTGTCATCAGCAGAAACAATCGTCTACTAATATTAAATCCTAGCAATCGGCCTATCTTTTACTTACAGCTTTTCTACATGACAGCTATATAACTTATATGCGCACACACCATGCCGGCTATTTTGTATTCCAAGATCCCTCCACTGGTGTATTATTTATCTACACGTCACCGAGTAAGTATTACCTCATCACTGCGCTTTATTCGTGTTAGGGAAGACAGTCTACAGGGAAATTAGTGTATGGACTCGGTAGTGATATGGAAAGTGCAGTTACGAGGCTCTTGTTTTAGAGTCAAGTGTAGGTTTCAAGTTATTTTGCTGGCGATATTTTTGTAGGAACAGAACTATTGTACTTTTGGAGCAGTTAGTTATACAAGTATTGGAAAAATATGGTCTGTTCATAAACTAACCAATATCACGCCTGGAATCCCCCCCGCAGGGCAGCGGACAGTTTTTTTTTTCAAACCCTTTCTGTCCCACTCCAGCCCGTGTAGCATGGAAATACTATCTCTATTCTACCAAGAATCGACAAAGCTCTTTCTATACAATGTCCGACATACATTTTTTAGAAACAGAATCAGAAATCATTTATTTGCCATGAATGTGGGTACAAAATAGGATGTAAACATTATAAAAGCGGTTCCAACACACTCTGCCTTACGGCATGCAAAAGTAAACACATATTTATATTTTCTAATTAGACAAACCAACAAACAAACAAAAAAAAGAAAAGAAAAAAAACATAAAAGTTGTGAATAAACAGACATCTAAAATATAACATTATAAACTTTTATCATTTAAAAAATCTTGTACAGAATAATAATATTTATCTATTAGTAAGGATGTTAGCCTCTTTTTAAATATACTTAATGATTCTTCTTTGTAGGCATGAGGTATTTTGTTAAAGATAGCTGGCCCCATTGATAGAAAGCTTTTTCTTAATAATGCTGTTTTGTACCTCCCTGTAAACATTAGATTTTTGAACTGCGATCTAACAGGTCCCGGACGTGTTCTAATATCGTCCATTAGGGTAAAAAGATGTATGTTTGTTTTAACAATTATTGCAACTTGAAGTATATACAAAGACGGAAAGGTGAGTAATTTTAGAGACTTGAACACAGGTGCACAACTACCGGTATTTTTAAGACTAGTCATTGATTTTAAGAACGTTTTTGGGCTTTGAATATTCTCTCCCTCTCAGTACAGTTGCCCCAGAATATAACTCCGAATCTCAAAACTGACGCAACTAAACCGTGATAAGCTTCCAGAACGTAGTACGTACTATATATACGTATTTTAACATCGCCATGCTTGCGACGAAAGAAATCTTTCCTCAATCTATCATTTTTTTTCGATTCTTCGTCGACAAAACCCGTTTCTACGGTGCTTATGCTACGCGGTCTAAGCAAAGGCCTCCCCCATTCCTTTCAAACTCTCCCGGTGTTTTGCCTCCTCTGGCCAATCAGTCAGGAACGAGTACAAATCGTCACGCCAGCGTTTCTTGGGCCTGCCTCGGTGAAGACGGCCGTCGTTAGACAACCACTGCATGAAGATTCTGGCCCATCTGTCCTTATCCATTCAGGAAATGTGACCCACCCAGTCCCATTTTAACCTCGGAGACTTATCGCCAACATCGGCGATGCCTGTCTCGGAGCATATTCGATCGGTCATTTTGATGATTAAAATGCTACTACGCTCCATCGCTCTTTGGCAAACCTTGCGTTAAATACACTTTTTCATGTAGTCTTTTTCACTCATTCAAACAATCAGTATTACTCTATTTGCTTTGCTTCAGTTTGTGGTCCTAATTCTTAGTGTGTTCCTCCAGATAATTGTAAAAAATCGTGATTCATTCACCCGAAAACCAATTCAGGTAGTTATTTTGAAAACTTTTCCAAAATACAGTAACTTCCCTTCTTACAAGCAATAAAGATGAACTTCCTCAAGCTTACCCAATAAAGATATAAAGACAATTAAATTAAGTAATTACTCACAGATAACACAAAAGAATTCAGTCATTAAAACAATACAAACTAAGGAATAAAATAAAACAAAATAACTTTAAAAGTTTTTACTACTTTAAGTATAATAAAGCTTTTAGAGTAGAGGGGTGGTCGTAAAACAATTTAATTGCCACGTAAAAATCTCACCGGCCGGCTGTACCGATAAGTATGCGGTTTGCGTATTTGCATGGCTATCTTTTAGATGGTATCTTGTGACCAAATTTTTAAGTACCGTCACGTACGGCGGTACGGTTGTTAGGAAATCTTTATTTGGAAGAAATATATTTTTATGACCAGTTTATTTTTGGTAAAGAGTTGTTTCAAAATACATTTGTGGGATTTGCATTTATTGGGAAAATCAATTGTATTTTAATTGCCTACATTATCAATCATCCTTAAAATACTTCTATAATAAACATAGTATTTGGTATTGTAAGCACAGCCGTAGGCCTCACGGCAATGGCAACTAACACTCTTCGAGCTGGCCTAGGCTAGCACGGAGTTTCAATCATATAAGAGGCCAGGTTCTACTGGTTTTGTTACCAGTGGCATGCAGCCTGTTGTACTCTATTAGAGGTATTTTTATAAGGTTTTATTCAACTTGCACTGTTTGTATGTATGTACGAGTATGTATGTAAGTTGTCATCCTCAATAAAAGCAAATCATTTTTCGACCACTTGTTGGCATCTGATTGAGCTGAAATTAAAGCCGACATCGGCGGGTCGCGTACGGCTCGCATCCACCTTAAATCCGATCGTTAACAATGTCGAGACTGCAAGGCCTGCTCTCAAACCAGTGAAAGAAGATATTTGGCATGTTCTAGAAACAAAAAATTGATAAAGAGTTCTGAAATATACCAACCTACACTGGGCTCGTGTGGTGGATTACAGCACACTCCCCTCTCAGAGAGAGAGCCTGTGTCCTATCGCAGTGTATTTTAGGCTGATTATACTTAATTTATAAAACTGAATACACTCGATATTTGCGTCAGACAGATAAATAATTTATAATCTTCGTATCAATAGTAGCTGAGATTGAAACGTTATTAGCACCCACGCAGTAAACGAATGAATAGAAGTATTTTCACATTTCATCAAGGTAACTTCTATATGACATTGGTGGTTTAAATTACTGCAGAAATAACAGAAAGATTTATGCTATTTTAATCTCAGTTAGAATAGAAAATACGATCTTGAAATAAAATAATTACTTTTGAATCTAAATCGGCCAAGAATAAGAATGACGACTTTGTAATTAGCTTAGGTATTTCTAGTGGGTTTCTGCTAACCAGCAACTAGATGAGTTATCACAGCTCTGAGTGCATTCAATTCTGTTTGTTAATCTACTTCGCACCATACAAGGCTGGTTTAAAATATAATAATAAGAAAAAGACCTAGTCTCGAAAAGCCTCCATACAATGGGTGCCAAGAGATGGCCAGCGCCCGCTGTAGCCGGCCCAGAAAGCGGTGGCGAGACGACCTAGATGGTTACCGTGAGGGCTGGTTCGAAGTGGCGCATGAAAAGAGTTTGTGGAAGGAATTAGGGCAGGTCTATGCCCAGCAGTGAGACAGTATAAATAAAATAAAATAATCAACAAGTCAGAATAAACGTTTCCAGTAATTTTTATGGCACTACTACAATTTGAGTCTAGCTAGAATCAATCAAACGCTACCTAAGGTTATTCCTTCAGGACGGTGAGCTATGGGCTAGCTCGCCGTCCGTCCGTCTTATGATGACAGGCCGTGTCGACGGCGCGTTCGTGTTCCACGCGCGCCTCAAAGAGATGTCAGCAAACGGGAAGAGGTCCGAAAGGACCTCTTCCCGTTTGCTGGAAGCTTTGTTTGGCTGCCAGGGTGGCGGGACTGTTCGAAAGAGATACCGCTGCCCTGGAACACAAAGGGCAAAAGAAGGAACATGGATGTGTGTTAGTCAGTACAAGTCTGACACTCCCTGCCGCTCCGCCCAGAGCGGGAGGGGTCATTTGATGATTTCCCATCGCTAAAAAAAAAACAAAAAGTTAATTCCTTCAATGTTATGTAACACTCGAGTACAGTTTGACAAGTTAAATTAACAACTCCGGATATTTGACCAAAAAGACTCCATACTTATTGTAAATGCTGAATAAGCTAATTCTTAAATACTATTTGGATCAATTTTTATCATACCATTGCAGAATTAATAACCCTTGTATATATTATATATATATTTTGGCTCTTGTGATATAGGAACTCCTAGTACAAGAGCCAGGGCTACACTGATGTTTGAGCAATCACTTGTCAATAAAGATTTTATTATTATTATTATATACAGGGTGGTAACCGTTTTCGCGTCAGTATCCCTTCCACTCCGTATTATTAATATCTTTCAAGTTCCGCCATCACCAACTGCAATCATCTTCAGTTATCAAATCTCTGATTGACGTCACGATGTAATAAGCCATAATTACAAATGTTCAATGTTAAAGTGTTAATCCTTAACATTTTGGCACTCGCATGTACCTGCCGTCAAACGCCTCGGTTCAATTCGTCCGTCACGCACACTGCGCACGCGCTGAAGCGTAAGGATTTTTGTACAATCCTCGCTTTGAGTAAAGCTCTTTGTATACTGTGTTGACCTGTCACTTTGACAACCAATTATGGAATCTGCAGAGGGTCAGTCTTAATTCTGAAACAACATTATGCCTGTATTCTTCACAGAGTGTAAGTAGGTAAACCCACATTTCGCCAGTGTTTAAGTCCGATGTAGTTGAGGGTGAGCCTCTTGCTTGACCCCAGGTCCATTAAACCATTAATAGTTCATGTGCGTATTGTATAATTATCACTGGCTTCGGTGAAAGAAAATATCGTGAGGAAACCAAACCAGATGCCTGAGAAATATTTCCCGACGGCATGTAAAGCCAAGTCAGAGGCCCATGGGCGGCATAAAACCCCTAAAACCAGGTTAGGTACTAACCACACGAAAAATAAAGAATAAGTACCAAAATAGTGCTGCTTAATGTGTAGTTAATGACTCAAGCAAGGTCTCCCTATATGAAACCAAGATGAGCTCAAAATACTATAATCAATATGACATTGGTTTTATGAAGACAGAAACTAACCACACCCATTAAAACACCTGGAAAGGTGTCTGTGGCAGCTTATGGGAGGCTCCAAGTATGGCAGTGAAGATCCATGACCTATGGTTATATTGGCATGGTGCCAAAAAGTCATTGAACTAATAAATTGAAAACTACATAAATTATTCATTATTAGGTACTTAGTTTTTATTTTGCTAATCTTTTAAGAGGTTATAGAAGGCCGTATGTTAACTCCAATGGCGTTTAAATTATATTTCCGATGCATGAGACAACGCGAACAAAATCGTTATCTACTTGCAATAGGCAACTCTAACCAGTCGGTACAATTAGTGTAACGTGTCTTGGCAATACTGTCAATTTGTTATTCGCCTCACTGAAACATGGGATCACATTTTTCCTATAACGAGTACATTTCTTCTCTATAGTAGGAACCTTAAATCCTTTTGTTTTTTTCCTATCCTGTTCGGTCCCACTCCTGTGCAAAACATTCCTTCCACTTCAATCTCTTTGTTTAATCCCTGCAAAAATGAACTCAAAATCAGAATTTCAACATCGAAATCCAATGTAAATTCGCTCTAACACCATTCGGACAGAACAATGCAGTCTGCAATCAACAATAAAAAAATAAAAACGCATATCTTTCAAAAATACACGAAGGCTCCATACAATTTGTTTCTCGATCCGTGACCGGGCGGACCTTAAATTATACATGTACAGACCAAAACGGCTGTAACTGTCAAAAGAATTATGTTTGCATCGAGGTTTTTGCTGATCTTTTTTGCAGATTTCTAAGGTTAGCTGAAGGAAAATTCTGGATATTTATAATGATCCTTTTGAGCCTTGAGCCTTATAAAACCTTAGCATGAGCCATCATCGTCCTGTGTTTACCCTAATTCATTTGAGGTTGGCACAGTTCGTCGTTAAACTTTGGCATGAGTGAAATTATAAAATATCAACTCCATTCGAGATACATGTCAGCCTAGTTTTGTCTATGAAACCTGCTTCCAGTTGGTGTGAACCTAAAGAAAAGATATTTTTTCCCTGATTAGGCAAAATCTGTAATTAGGCTCTGTACAAAACATATTCAACTCGAAGTGCAGTGCAATTTTTTTATTTTTTTTATTATTATATTACATTTTTTCTTACTACTACTATTTTATTTTTATGTTAATAATAAAATTATTAATTTATATAAATAAATAATTATAGTATTTATATTTCTGTATATTTGTTTTATTAGTTTTTAAATATTTAAAAAAAAAAACTGTAACATAGTACAGACGCAGAAAAAAATATTCAATTCTTTAAAAATACTCAAGCTTTCAATAAAATTATCTTGGCATTGCGAGTCAGTAACACCACATGCTGTTATCGCTTTTTTATTCCGTAGTCACTTATGCAGAAGGACAAGAGACCGCTTTATTAATATTATAAACAAATTGTTAATTCCATTAAAACTCCATTTATCAACATTACCGCGATAAACCACGTCAAAAGACCTATCAAGCATCCTTGAAAATTCCCTCAAAGGCCTTCACTTGAATAAAAAATATACAGGCTCACCATATCGGTGGCGGTTCCCGGATCCCCCGACCGCACACGGCAGACCTTGAGTGGCAGACAGACGAACAGACAATAGGCGATAAGGAAAGCCTGCGGTTGGCCAACGTGAAAACCGATGACTTCTGCATATACAACACATGTGCAAGAATAGTGAAGGATTTGGAGGAGGCATAATTTTTTAATTGCTTTATTTATTAACACAATAGACAACATATGGGGAGCTCGTGGCAAAATAACAACAGCCGCTCGGGTCGATCTTTAGGTTAAGCCGTGCTTGCCTAGGTTGGTCTGTGGATGGGTGACCGCCCATTACATACCGAGTTTCCTCCGTGCCTCGGAAAGCACGTTAAGCAGTTGGTCTCGACTGTCATCTGTAGATCTTTAACAGTCGTTACTGGTAGTCAGTGGCCAAAAAAGTCTGGCAACCAGTCTTACCAAGGGTTATTGCCCAGTACTAACTAGGTTGTGGAGGTCAGATAGGCAGTCGTTCCAAGTAAAATACTGGTATTCAGCTGTATCCTGTTAGATTGTAAGCCGACCCCAACATAGTTGGGAATAGGCTCAGCAGATGATGATGATGACAATAGACAACATAGGAAGTGAACATTATAATATTTCGTATTATAATGTTCACTTCCTTTTCGCGTCTTTTTTCCGTGGGGGTAGGTAGGTAGAAACTACGGAACTGTTGGTTATTCCGTGAATTACTCAATAAAATACCATATTGGACTCCAAAATATATTGTGCTTCCGTACAGCCAAACAAACAGAAGTAAAAGATAATTTTATAAATGTGACATGTATCTAGAAAACTTATTCTAAACTAGCAGAGTTTATACTGGGACATATATACGAACTCCATGTATGTGTATTAGGCACATACCAACATCTTTGATGTAATTAAGATGGTTCCAACAGGAACTTCATCTGTTACGATCCTTACACACTTCTTTTGCTTCTTCACGACTAAAATCATTGCGGAAAAATAATATTCAGAAGAACATCTAGCCGAAAGCCGTTATTTTTCAACTACGTTGACTGTGATCATCTTTCAAATACGACTGCAAACCACCAAGAGAAGAGCTTCTTATTATAGAAAAATAGTTCAGAATATTACTAGGAAATACTTTACATTTCAATTCAATAGCTCACGATATTAGATTTTGTTTCTGTTTTTTGGTGCAATACAAAATTTTAACGAAGTCATCACCATGCTCTTCCGCATACTCCAATTTATTAGGGGTCGGCGCAACATGTCTTCTTCCATAAGTCTCTATTACTTATCTCGTCAGACACAAGAACAACGAACTGAAAAACAATATGTATTTGTGTAAATAGGTTTAGGAACACTGTTACACACTTCAAAATCCGGCCAAGTGCGAGTCGGACTCACGCACGAAGGGTTCCGTACCATTATCAAAAAAATATACCTATACACGTTGTTGTATGGGAGCCTAACCTGAACCCTTAAATATTTTATTTTATAGCGGCAACATAAATACATCATCTGTGAAAATTTCAACTGTCTAGCTATCACGGTTCATGAGATACACCTTGGTGACAGACAGCCAGACAGACGGACAGTGGAGTCTTAATATTGTCCCGTTTTTATCCGGTTTTTTTTTTCGGATGGTAAATCTTCAAATGACTCCTCCCGGTCTGGGTGAAGCAGGAGGGAGTGTCAGACTTTTACTGACTAAAACCTATCCATGTTTCTTCATCGCCCTTTGTGTTCCGGGGCCATGGTATCTCTTTCGAATAGTTCCGCAGCCCCGGCAGGCATCGGCCCTTGCGCGCGTGGAACACGAACGCGCCATCGACACGGCCTGTCGTCATAAGACGGACGGACGGCGAGCTAACCCATAGCTCATCGTCCACAGGCCACCTCGTGGCACCCGACGCCCGGTACGTCTCCCGCGGCAGCTGGGACGTGAGGTTCTCTCCCCGTTTTTACCCCTTGGGTACGTAAACTAAAAATCTGTGTTTAAAACTAGATGAGGCTGATGTTCCTTAACCAAGTACTCCGAGAAGAAACACCGCTACATACAAGCAGAGAATCAACTCAACCCTTCTAATGTAGTTTGTGTCTAATAAAATTGTAATATCCAATTTTCCTACATCCTCACTATTTGTGTCTTATTCGCATACATCTTTATGATGTGCTGTCAATTATTACTAATCTTCAATGCGCTGGCAACGCGCCAAAGTGCGAAAAACAGCATTCACGAGCATTATTAGCTATTTGTATGCAAAACCCGTTAATGTTGTCCGTCTGTACGTGATCGGGACAGAAAGAGTCCTGCTGGGCTAAGCGAGAAATGAACGAGGTCGGAGATGAAATTGGAATGTCAATTTGATTTGCATGTGTTTTTAAAGTTATTCAAGTGCCTTGTTTTGTAAGTGAGGTTATGCGCGGGGGTATAGGAACCTTGTTGGTGATATGAATGTGGACCAAACGGGTTAGGCAAAATAAATTATGAAGATATTGTGTCAAAATTTATAGATAGAAAAACGCCGAGCACTAAAATAGCTTGATAGAGATGTACGAAAGGAAAAAGTGATTTTTTTTTTGACGGACAGATTGCAGACCGGCTGCAGACATCGGACACCGACAGAATAGCTCAGTACATTATCTGTCCGATTTGTCCGGACCTTTGAGGTTATACGTCTCATGTTTTTATTGTGTCTTCTTGATAATACCCGCTGAGCAGACTTCGTTATAATCTTTTATTACAATAAGGTCGCTAGATAGGAGGTGGATCTTTTTGTTTTTAATTCATACTTCGATTTTGGAATGGCCGCGGGATGGGAATGTGGAACTGTGTAGCAGACTATGCTGCCATCTGAGCCCAAAAACATACATCCAAAGGGACCTCTGCGCTGCTACCTACGACGGTGACGCCGGGGCTAAGCGAAGTTATGTGTCACAAAATAGAGAATACCATAATATCCCAATTTTTTCTTCACTTAAATCAATAAAATACAGTACTAACAATCCAAGAACAAAATTAAAAGTTAAGTTCAACTAATGCTGGTCGCTCAAAAAAAAAATTAACTCTTACAGTTCAGACAGTTCAAACTTCGTACCTGTCGCGGCCATTCATTCATTTGCCGTCATTTACCTCTATCTGCCTTATTTACATCTAATTTTTTAGCCTTCATGTATAATATTACTAATTTATATTAAAAGCAAATTGGCCCATAAAAGCAAATTCATTTGCTATTTAAAAAAAGTTTTTATTTCTAGCATATTCTTATTGATACTTCGACAGTTGAAAAGTGCCTGTAAATGGTCTATTTGAAATACATGCTTTTGAGTTGTAAAGAAACTTGATGCAAACCGTAGAAAAACACCAGCCCAACTTTCATAAACAACACTAATTCCTGCAGCCATAATTCCGTACGTCACCCTCCCTCAATACTGAAATTCAAAGCGTTATATTTTTACGAGGGGAACACTCGCGGCCGCCATTATCGCCGCGTCGGCTTTGATGGCACATAAACCGGACGCAGCTGTAGCACTAGTGCTGGCAGCCAGTACTCGCATGACGGCGAAAAATGGAGAAAATTTGTCAGTCAAGAGTGTTGGTTTAGCAAAAGATGGAAAGCTTTGACGAATAGAGGAGGATTTATGCTGTATGCAGTTTTTTTGTTTTATAGGCATGCTTTTGATTGAAAATGTTTATGTCTGATAGTTTTTGTTGCATCTCGCCGTAAATGTCAACACTGCTGACGCGAAAGTGCTAACCGTTAAAGGAAAATGATCACCAAAGCATTATAAACTGGTTTGTTATTGACAACATGCTGTATTAACATGCTGCTGCACATCCTCTTGCTAGTTCTGAAGTTTTTATTACAACTTTGAAAACTTTAGGTATAGTAAATTCAAAGCCGATAATAACAACAGGTTCTACCAAAAATTTGACCTCACTCACTTATCTTTAATATTAACTAACCAAGTCTGAAATCCCCATCTCTCCCGCCACGTCCCTACGCCCGCCGTATATTTCTAAAGAAGGCATAATTCTTATATTTTCCGCTGTTTTACAGCCTCACAGCATTGAATAATCTTCGTCAAATATTCACATCGTAGCTTCAAAAAAGTTATGGTTTTCTAATTCACTTATAAGTTACTTTATGGTGTACTCGTGGGGATTTGTGGCTGAGGAAATTATGTAAATCTGATTTCGTGGGTTCATACCTGTTTTGGATTTGTGAGGTAGGTAGACGCATAAATTGTTGTGTAGTGAAAAGTATGTGTAAATTATTTGGGTACTTCCCACTGCCATAATTTTTCGATTCCGTTCTCGTATGGTTCGTGCTCCCGTTAATTAATCACAAAATTTTGCTATGATACTTGGCCTATGCTGTCCCTGGAAGCAGCGGTGTCCCAGTGGTGGCGGCCCCGACTTACGAAGAGTAAGTCGTGGATTCGAACCCAGGCAGGCGCATTACTTTGTGTTATTTATTTCATCACCACTGCTCTCAAAACGGTAAAGGAAAACGTCATGTCCTAAGACAGGTGACATCTACCAAACCGCACTGGGCCTCCGTGGAGGATTATAGCCCATTCCCTCTCGTGGCCGTATGTCCCAGCAGTGGGAATTATAGGCTGATTATGCTATGCTGACCTACAACAGGGCAAATATGTCCCTTTCTTTTTTACATTCAACTAGAGTCTGAGCCAAGTTATACCAATCCCGCGTATGAGCGTCAAGCTCGTCCTGCTTTCTACGCCTGTGTCTGCCGCGTTGTCGTTGGATGCTTCGAAGGACTGGTGGAGGTCTTAGCGCACAATTTATCCAACATGCGACAAACTTAACATAACATTATGCCTATAATTTCCGAGGTATGAGGGTGGGTCAATAAGTTCGTGACTTTCATGTCAAGGGGGTTGAAACTATATTTTTTTTCTTTTTTCCTTTACAATATAGTCCCTGTTAAACCTAACTCAGTTCTCAGACCTTTCAAATAATTTATTTATCCCGGCGAATAAAAAGAAATTGTCAAGACCCTCAAAATAGGCAGAAATTTCCGACTGCAGTTCTTTGTCACCAGTGATTTTTTTCCACAAAGCTCTTTTTTAATTTTTGGGAACAAATAATAATAAGGACGGGTCAAATCTGAACTATAGGCAGTGTGGTTCAAAGTTTCAGATCCGCATTTGTGTAAAGGTGGCCATTGCAACATGTCTCTTGTGAACGAGTAGCGTTGTCGCGCGAGAGGAGCTCATCACGATATCACTTTCCTCTCCCTTTTTCTTCATTGCTTCTTTTAATTTTTACTGTAATATGGTTGAAGTATTGTCCCATGATATATCTTTATCATTGAAATCGATCAATATAAACCCATCTGTATCCCAAAAAACTGAAGCCATATTCTTTTCCGCCGTTTTTGACACCTGCAACTCCATAGGCGGTTCTCATTTTTTTTTGTGCATTGCATGGACTCTTGTTTCAACTCAGGTTCATAATGATGGACCCAAGTTTCATATTCAGTCACAATTTGGTTCATAAATTCATCCCTGCTCTCACTACACAGCTCCAAAAACTCGCGCGAATACCCGACACGCTGCTGTTTCTGTTTTTGCTTTGTGTTTTCTTCCCAATAGACTTGTTTATCCTGCAATATCTCAAAGGTTAATGAATTGATCGGGCTAAAACTTAGTATTTATTATTATATTGAGTCACCGAATAGAACCGTTTAAAAAAATACCTCCCTTCTCTAACCCGTATAAGTCCCCAACCTTTTGAACCACCCTCGTATTAGGCAGAGGTGTAACCAATAGTAAACCCAAATATCGCCAACAGCGTGTAAGTCCCATGGAATAGGGGCGAGCCTATTGCCATCAACCGTGCACAACAACCTCATTATCATCAAGCAATAAAACTGAAAACAATCATTCTCATCTCATTTATTTATAACTAAAAGCAACTTAAAATAATTTATGCCCAATAAAACGCTACCAATCATACTAACATGCAAGAAACAGGAAGCACAAGCAAACATGCGCATACGTCGAATGCGACTCGTTTATAAATATCGCACTCTCACCTTCGCTTCTTGGCCAAAATTATCACGCTGTTGGGAGGCGGTACAAGTTATGAGACGTAGGAGGAGCGTTTGACTATAAAGTAAACTTTTATATTATTATGTTTAATTGTTTTGTCCTGTGCGAGGCTATTATATACTTTTCTTTCAACTACGTAGTAATGTTATCATTAATCACTACAAAACCGATCACAAAGGACGTCTTTTTTGCTTAGAACCAAAACAGTGCAGAAATGTTATATGAAATCTCATTGTTGATTTGTTGCACAGTTTTTCATGAACGCACTGTTTTTAATTTTTTATTTAGATATTAATTTATCACAGAGTTTACTGTCTCCCATTAAGTTTATTAAAAAATATATAAATCAAAAAGATACTGGCTGAAAATAAAAATCGACTGAATAAAATCGTCTTGGTGAAAAAAAAAACCACCGTTAATAACCTTTTGCCACAAAAGTCGCGAGATACTTTGTTTTCGTTAACTTGAGTTTTTATTTTGAGTAGGTATATTTTATCACGGTAGGTAGATTGGTAGTTGAAAGAAAAGTAGCTTACGCACCTTGCTAAAGTGAGTAATTAATGCACTCGTGTTAATTTTGTGCCCTCGGGCATCAACATAACACTCATGCATTAATAACTCACTTTGCGCTCGTTGCATCGAGAATCTACTATTTTGTTTCTTTTTTAGACAAACTTAGTATAAATGTCATAAATTCGTATGTTATACAGGGTAGTATGCAGATGTGGACTAAAAGACTTTTCTCGTTAAAGCCATTCCTAAGTTTCTGGATTTCATTATCTCTTTTAGTGACCAATACTTTATCCAACCACTTGCTATTCTTGTGTTAACTTCCCTAATGGTTTGATCCTTTGGTGATATTATTTGGCCTAGATATGTGTATTCATCTACATACTCAAGTGGTTTTTAATCTGGGATCTTTTGGTTTTTTTACCGAATTGGTTAACAGTCTTGTTTTTGTTGTGTTCATGGACAATCCCTCCAAAGCACTTACCTTGCTTAAAGCTTTGATCATAAACCCAAAAACCTCAGTGTCCTCATTGTCCCAAAAACCTCAGTTCTGGAACTTTTTTCCTTCGTTGGTTGGTAGCACTGGGTGCTACAAGACACGAATATTTGGCACCATAACGTTGGCACGAATGTCAAGTTGACATCGCTTTCGTCTATGATGACTTTTTTTTAACCTCGAACTGTTATTTCGTTATTAATCACTTGGTTTCTCTGTTTGCGCGTAATTGTGTTGAAATTCAGTTGCGTTGTGACTTTTTAATGATGATTCACTGTACTTCTAAGGTCAATCGATGTTTTTTCACTATTATCTTAATTATAAATCGGGAGCACTTTTACGACACTGTTACTACTTTGACACCCGGAACCGGAATCCTGGGAAAAAAAAATATAATCAGTCAAAAGAAAGTAAGTAAAACTTCTACCTCATCAAAAGTAAACCGCTTCAGCTTATGGCTTGTTCCAAGGCTAGAGTGCAACACACTGAAGCGTTTGGCCATGACTCTACTAAGGCCGGTTGTCTCAATGCATTTGCAAATGAAATACACTGCTTTTTATTATTTTGTTTTCAAGAATTTTTGCAGTAAGTTATGAATAGTGAATGCTTTAAATTATCCTGAAATATTTATTTTTAGCCGTATTCTTTTAACGTAACTTAAATATTTGTGTATGCCTTTAACTTGAAGGTTACCAAGTTGGTTATCATCATATATGCGCCTATAAGCTCTGCTCTCTCCAAATCTGAACTGCCCTTTTTCAGACAGAATGGAAATAATGTAGAAGTAGTGTTTTTCTATGCTTTGTTTAAAGGTAACAAAAAACTGGTCGTCTTTCGCTGTTAAGCTTAAACTATTTTAATAATATGCAAGCTTACTCCTGTCACGTCCAAAACGTCCAGACGTCGTGTCATGTACAAAATTATTAATACAAAACAGTAATGCTTTTTTATATTCTTCAGAACCAACCCACTTTCGCATATTTTATTCAACAACAGTGTGAAAAACTCCAATGCGCTTGACCATGATTTCTGCAAGGTCAGTTGCAAATTTTACTAATAGGATATTTTCAAATAGGTAATTGATCGCCTATTACACTACCTCGCTTCAGCTTATACCTCGGCCCAAGGCCAAAGTGCAACATACTGGGCCACTTGGCCCTGACTGGGCTAAGGCCAGTTGCTTTGTACTCACATATTAAGAGACATGCTTAGCAAAGTAGGTACTGATGCTTTTGTCCTTTTATTTTCAGGTAGTTTTAACTAATGAGAGAAGCAGGAGTTCGGACAGAAATATCTTTTGGGCCCAAGGTAAGTGCAGGGCTTATGAATATACATTTTTGGCTTAGCTTTTTGGTATATCTACATTTTGTTTTTCTGAAAATTATATGGTGTTTCCTTTATTTCAGGATTGTTGCCTTGAATTAGTGTCATGGGGTCGCGCCAGACTACGAAGGAGAAAGTGGGATGAACATAGTATGTCATCATAGAGAATTGGAAAGAAGTAGCGCAGAATCGTGACCGTGGGAAAAAATTGAAGGAGGACTTTGCTCAGCAATGGGAAAATACAGCAGTAATAATAATAATTATTTTATTAAAAAATACACCTTATCACTTGATGTGATCAGTGTATTAGCCTAGATTTACTTCACATCTATTATTTTACGAAAATAATATCAAAGTCACTAATCGACAAACCCCTTCCTAGGATGACATACAAACACATAAATAAACTCACGCCTTATTCCCATAGAGGTACGCAAAAAAACTCACAGAACGCCACCTGCTACGATCCTTTTAGCTGAGTGCAATTAGACAAAAAATACTCAAAAAGTGTAACGAATTTTATAGTGGTCGGATTTCCATGGGACTTTTTTATTGAGTTCCTAGAGGAGTGGAGAAAAAAGTTAAAAAAAAATATTTTTAAATCATAATCAAGCAAAAATAATTTCTAACATTTGCGAATTCATTTTAAGTCACTACTCTCATGAAAGTGGTTTTCTTGAATTTAGTTTACGTGCATTTATCTGTGAAAAAGCATCAGTTACCAATTTGTAAAGAACTCTTAGTCTTAAAATTCGATTATTTCCAAATAATTGAAAAAATAAAATATTTTCAAAATATACGTTCAATGGTTGCACGCAGGTCACACTATTTTACGCCACAATATGAATTAGTCGAATTTTAAGTTATTCTTATACGAAATATATATATATATACTTCTACCAAATAAATTTAAAAAAATAGTCACGGTCGGTAAAAAATTTTTTTTTAGTTTCTTCTCCACTCCTCTAGGAACTCGATAAAAATGTCCCATGACAATCCGAGCACTACGAACTTCGTTCCACCTTATTGTCTAATTGCACTCGACTATTTTGCCTCGCCCACGGTCATTCATCTGGTCATACACGCACGCCGGTTTCGAGTACTACGCACTTGACCTTTGTGAGGAACCTCCTGGGATGAATTCCCAAATATTGATTTAATTTAAGTATTATAAAACTTAAACCGATTCATCAAACGCGGATTTTGTTCAGAGAATCATTGAAGAGTCTTTCTGACAGCAAAATACAGCGTCTATGCTTTCAATCCGTAAGAAGTGTAAGCGATCATACATACCTCAGAGCCGACACCAATAACAATGACGGAAAAGTGAAAATGTTGACTGAAACATTACCTTTGGCGCAACAGTGCTTTTTCTACTTACGAACAGAAATGTACAAACACGCATACTCAAAACTGTCATGTTCCACACCAACAAGACTAAAAGGACACGAAAATTTGCTGCCACACGTGAAAATCCTTTACTGAGTCAGTGTTTACTTTTGAGACATATTCCGAGGGCATCGGCAGCTCTCAAGGATGCTTGCTATCAACAAATTAACACACATTACCTTGAAGTTAAAAGCAAAGCCCTTGACTGGTAAATGTGGACTAAACTTGTTATATATGGGCGAGTTTTAAGTAAACAGTGAGACATTTATGATCTTGGCTAAGATTAAGGACAGGAGTTTCCTTTTTCCATATTGGTTCTAAGCCTAATTCTTACGTATAAAAGAACAGGCATATATGGATCGCATTTAGACCTCCAGTGGACAACTGAAGGGCTCGCCATTACGGCAACATTTAAAAGATAGATTTAATTTCAAAGCTGTGTTATTTTAAGGAGCTTTCCTAAAAAAACGATTAACTGAGAGTCACGAAAATGAGAAGCAAATTTTTTACGTACTGCTGTCATTGCTATATATGTTTAATTATAGGTATTAGTGTTTCACATGTGGAAGGCAATCGGAATTTTCTGACAATCGTAAATGAAAAGCTCTAGAAAAAGTACATAAAGCGTTATTATCGTCTATGGAACTGATCCCAACATCTTCAGCAAAGACCTCTAAAACATAAGGTCATCTAGACTTCTACACTAATATTATAAAGTGGAAAAATTTGTAAGTTTGTATGTAGGGGGTAATCTCGGGATCTACTGAACCGATTTTGAAAATTCTTTCACTAATAGGAAGCTACATTATCCTCGAGTGCCATAGGCTATATTTACAACGCGCCCGTGGGATAATTTACGACCAAAACGCGAGCGAAGCCGCGGGCAACAGCTAGTCTAAAATAATTGAAAATGCTCCGGAAACAGGAAATGGTGAAGGTTGCAGACTTAATACGTGTACCAATGACTTCCAATGGGTCTAACAACCTGGTCGTAAAGCGGCGTCAAAGTTATCGTTTCTAAATAGCCGACGAACGTGGCTTGAATGGCATAATTAATGGTTTTAGTAGTAATGTTTTAAACGTGTTAAGGAATAGAACGTGCACGATGTGTGTGATACCTCATACGTATCGTGGACTAGTTTTTGCCCGCGGCATCGCTGCTTAAATTCGGGGAGGAAAGGTACACCGACGCTTACAGGGTTATCACGTGTTCTGTACATCATTTCGAACCGAAAAAAATCAATACTCAAACTCAAAGCATTGATTTCAATTAAACCATTACATGTCAAAAACAAAAGTATGAAGCTACAGTCCCAGTCACAAGGCATACAGGGTATAAAGAGACCCTTCACGAAGCCCTCAACCAAGCATTCTGTACCCAAACTAAATCTACGCAAAAAATTTCGCTGGAAAATGTCTTTTTTTTTTGGGGGGTGAAAAAACACGTTTTACAGTAAGACTCAATGTAACGCACTTATAATATTGTGCTGATGGATGGATTGAATAGTACGGGGATCGTGAAGGTGTCTAAAGTAAGTCTTACATTAAAAACATGTATGAAAAATAAACTTGTGAAAAAGTTGGAACTTTGCCCCGCAATATCTCCGTAACTAGAAGGTTCTCAGGCATGGTCTAGAACAAAAAAGTGATCGCAATGACGAGGAGAACAAGTACCTTTCGGCTTGTTAAGGGGGCTTTAATAACTTGGAAAAGTACTGTCGTTGCCCATTCCAAAGGATCTCTATGGAGAAGAATGGGCAAGAAACTCTACTGAAAGTCTTTTGAATCAAATATTTTTACAAGACTATGTGTTACAAACTTAACCTCTTTGGAATATTAGTGTAGTCCTTTTGCAATTTAAAAAAAAAAAAACAAAAAAAAACTATGAAAGCTCTGACGCCCATAGTCCAATTATACTGGTAACATAGTTTAGATCAACATAAAACAACAATGTTAGAAATTAATTCCAATCTTGTATTAGAGTGGTTACAGTACCAACATCTAGATATCTACTTTCACAAAGGAAAAACAATGACTCACTGTACAATGATTTCCACATGTCGCGATACATTTTCTTCCAATTAAACTTTAGACAGCATAATGGGTATTTTCTCCATGTTTTACTCCTCTACCTAACACCGGAATGCTTTTCATCGTGAGCCAATTGTGACTCAGCTGTCAACGTTTATGCCTACTGTGAAGTTAAATCTTATATGTTATTTACAAACATAATATGGTTTAAATGCCCGTTTTCTGTAACATTAGGTGAAACGTAAATAATTGCCTCAGTAAAAGAGGGCCTGTTGAAATTTCAACAGTGAAGTGCAATAATAACTAGTGAACGAAAACATGGAGTGGATGGATGGATGGATGGTAGATGTTTTAAAATCAGAAGTTCGAAGACATGACGTAACATCCACCAATCTGCACTGGGCTCGCGTGGCGGAATCATCGCGGCCACTCAAAAAAAAACTAATGAAATTGGTCCTATACGAAGCCAAAAGGCTCTTATCTCAGCATGGTACTATGACATTTAAATTTTAAAAAGTTCTGATAGGGCTCAAAGTGATGCCACTGTCAGATACGAATATATTTTTTTATAATAAAAATAAAGTGTACAACGAAAAAGCAAAAATAAATATGTAATGTATAGTAAATACGATGAATGCTTAATGCCTTCCAATCTTTTTTAGAAGCTGTTGCCCGCGGCTTCGCTCACGTTTATGTCGGAAATTATCCCACGGGCACATTGTAAATATCGGGCACTCAGGGATAATGTAGCTTCCTGGTAGTGAAAGAATTTTGAAAATTGGTTCAGTAGATCCAGAGGTTACCCCCTACTTACAAACTTACAAACAAATACCTCTTTATAATACTAGTATAGACTACACTGCCCGACCCGCAGGCGGATCCCGGGGTCTACATACAACTCCCTAAGTCGCGATCACTGGATCAGTCCTGCTCTCATGTTCGCGGTTACATTCAATGTTAAAGACAAAAACATCGAAAAATAATATTATCAAGTCTCACTTAATTTATACGCTACAAACAAAAAGGTTTTTCTCTAACATTCTTATCTAAAGCAGTTCAAAAGAGGTTTGCAAAGAAGTGCTGTCAGCAGCAATGATAGGTACCGCGCTAATTTCCTCCGCGTCCACTGTAATTACCTACATAAAGTTCTATTGTTCTTTCAAATGGAAAAAAGTATCATTACTGAGGTTTAATTTAACTAAATTTTCATTTGCGTAAAGTACACACATCAAAAGTGTCTAGGGATCAACATATATTTTTGCAATAACTTTTCTCCTGATTGATATTAATTAAAATTTTCTTTAAGGATTCATCAAATAAAGTGTTTTCGTTTGTCACAGTAACGATAAACCAAGTCACCTTTGCATTAATAAAGAAATTTGCCATTTTCCTAATAAAGGGATTTTTGACATTTGAACCACTAACACAAAAGTTCGAAAAAAAGACTGAAATAACAGTTTTCTTTAAAGTTTTATTGGGTAACTTAAACAATTAATAATCCGTGTTTCTACCGCGAACACTAACAACACAAGAACATCGGTTTGGCATACTCAAAATGAGTTCATCCAAATCACGCTGTGGAATGGCCGCCCATGTTCGTTGCAACAACAAAAAAAGGTCTTCTTGCGACTGGATACCCTCCATATTCGTCAGAGCTCTTCTCTGTAGCATATCCCATGCATGCTCAATCGGATTCAAGTCTGGCGACTGAGCAGGCCAGGGCAGGACATTGATGTTAGCTGCGGCGAGAGTCTGTCTTACAACTCTTGCGGTGTGCGGTCGTGCATTATCATGCATTAACTGAAATAAGGGACCGATTTGCACTTGTAGAGGAACGATGACGTCTGATACAATCGTCTCAGCATAAATTTGAGCGTTGAGGTTGCCTCTGATCCAAATCAACTCAGTTCTTCCGCCGATCCAAATACCCGCCCATACCATGATGGTTCCACCACTATAAGGATGGACTTCCTGGCAGGATTTTAATCGCTGTTGGCGTCCAGGGGTTCTCCAGTGTCGTATACGTCTTGTATCCGGTCTCATACCAAAACGAGACTCATCAGAAAAGCACACGAAACGCCATTGTTCTTCTGCCCAATTTCTGTGTTCAAGAGCCCATTGATATCGTATCCTACGATTGTGCATTGCTATAGGTGGTACCCGTAGCGGTCTTCGGAAATGAAGGTTCACTTCATGCAAGCGGTTTCTGACTGTTTGGTCGCTAATTAAGTTCCCTGAAGAGTGATGAAGCCTCACGGCTAACATCATGGCGGTTATTGTTGGAGCTCTTCGAGTTAAGATTTGAATGTATCGGTCTTGTCTCCGTGTGGTGCAGCGATACCGTCCTCCATGGCGCTCAGCCACGGTACCAGTGCTTCGGTAACGTGTCCAAAGTCGACTGATAACACTCTGACTTGTATTCAGAGCTAAAGCCACAGTACGTTGCCGGGAACCAGCTTCTATCATTCCCACGGCTCTGAGCATTTCTTCCCTGCTTAAATGACGTCGCCGCTCCATAATAACGTTGGTTTTAATCAGTAGTAGGGAAACAGTAGCACTAATAATGTCTTCAATGCGTTGTATGTTTTTATAGGGAAAATATTGACAGCTGATTTTCATCTTTTACTCGAATTTGATTCACAGTTCCTGATTCAAATTATGAAATGCACCAAAAAGGATCCATATAAATTTATAAAATCATAAATTTATTACAAAGCCACATCTCAATCTCAAGAAATCCACATAAAAATGCTTGATCCCTAGACACTTTTGATGTGTGTATTTGGAGACAAATAGAAAAATAAAACTAATTTCATTGATTACTAGCTGTTGCCCTTCGTCTGCGTGAAATTATTATTATAGTAATATATTAATATGAATTAATATTAATATGAATTCTATATGAATCGGATTTTGTAAACAATTTCAAAGGTTTTATTTGTCTTGCACGGAACTTTCTTTTGCTAAAATAAAATAACCCAAGTTACTCTTTATAACATCAGCTATCTGCCAGTAAAAAACCCGCTAAAATGGGTCCAGCCGTTTCGGAGATTAGTCGGAACAAGTCATTTTCCCCAGAATCAAACCCGCACTCCCATCTACCCCCACCACCGTCCACAATCACAGTAAAAAATCGTCAGATGATCGCCGTCCTTTGAACGGAAATGACGTTTCCTCAATCTAGCAACTAACGCCCCAGTCTGAATGGAATCCTTTCGAAAATAAACGTTTGTTTTTCTAATTAACACTTAACTCGAACGTTTCAAGAAATGGAATGGGCTAGTTATGTCCGTGGAAAGATTTTTTTGAGGATTTAAAAGAATTTGATGGCTTCTTGGTCCTTGGAAGCGTATTTTTTATTGTGATTGTCTTCGTTATTGAATGTTTGAGTGGATATTATTTAGTCTGTCTTTTTACCTAAGAAAGAGCTTTCTGAAGAACCTCACCATTAAAACCATGCTTGTCTTACTAGGCTAGGGTATCCTCTCCCGTTTCATACAATTATAATAATATACACATATCTTGAATTGCTAAACTTAAGTGGCAGTGGGCAGGGCACATTGATCGCAGAACGGATGGCCGATGACGCCGAAAAGTTCTGGAGTGGCGACCGCGAACCGGAAGACGTTGCGTTGGAAGGTTTCCCACTAGGTGGACCGATGACCTGGTGAAGGTTGCGGGGATCCGCTGGATGCGAGTTGCACGGGACCGGTCAGTGTGGCGACACTTGGGGGAGGCCTATGTCCAGCAGTGGACGTCTTTCGGCTGAAATGATGATGATGATGACACCTTTTTTTCTCGCAATACAACAAAAAACTTCAGCAGTCATATAATAGCCGCTTTGTCATTATTTTCTAGACTACACCTTCAAAGACAACACAACAATATTTCTCTTTAACGATAGCAATAAGTCCACAAGTTGCAGAAATACAGCATTACAGAATAAGTCATAATTAATTCCCCACAGTGCTGCCGAGTTACAATATTGTGGCCAAAAATGAAAAAAACAATACAAACCTTACTGGTAATAGCGTTGTAGCGTTTTAGCATACAGGTTGTTCAGAAAATGCTTGGTTTGAAAAGGCCTTAGTAATCCGAAATAGAAAGCTGCATTACACATACAGCGTTTTACGAACACACTGTATGTCTGATATTCTGAGCTATTTTGCAACTGAACTATTGGAATGTTTTAAATGAAAGAAAATTACTTGGTAAATGTACTCAACTCCTTTGTAAGTGAAAATTTATTTATTTTTAAATAGTACTATCAACAGCTGTAACAAATGAATAACAATTTTATGGTCAATAACAAGTACGATAAAACAATAAACTAAATAAAAAGTATGACGGCGCGACACATGACATTTGACGTTTGCTGTCAACGACGTCGGAACAGAATGGCAGCATGACATATGTCAGCTGTCTGTCAGCTGCCATTCTTGCGGAACGTCACACCGGTGGGAGCGGGGCGGCCATCTTGTTCACTTCGGAATCAAGAACCGCCAACGCACCACGCGCTCGACGAATCGCTTACTTCCGACGCCATCTTTAACAGTTTCTAAGTTGATTTAATTTAGTATCGTTATCTGTGCCTAATTAAAGAGTGTTAGCGTTATATTTTGTTAATCTGTGAAGTTAAGGAGAAATAAATCATTGGAGAATCAATTTGTGACTTTGTTCGAGTTTCTGACCCACGTGAAACATGGAAGATTCTGATATAGGCCATCCTGAGTCTATATCAGAAGTGGGATCCCACGGGCCACAAACAGGGAACACGCAGCCTGCAGAAAACATCCCTGCAACGAGAATATTGTCGAATATGGAGGAAATGTTTACCCGGATTTTTGCGATGTCGCAAGCATCAACTCCTGTGAGTACCAACACGATAAAACTAATTGACTTTGATCCTGACGATTCCGAATCTGACATCGAGGGCTGGTGCAACGTCACAGAAGTAATAGTGCAGGAGAAAAATCTTGTAGGTGTTGATCTGTTGATGGCACTTACTAAAGCGCTCAAAGGTCGCGCAGCGACCCATTTGACCAGAATGAACCTCAAGGAATTAACATGGGCTGCAGTTAAAGAAACTTTGCTAGCTAGATTTGCTAAACCCAAACTAATGCAAGATCATTTTGATGACATTTTACGATTTCAAATTAATGTCAAAGAAACCGCATCAGAGTCTGCAATGCGATTGTGGAACTTGATCGAACGTATACCAAAAACTGACCTTCCTGAGGAAGTTATCACTGGGTTCGTGATATCGGTGCTATGTCAAAAGGATAATTTGATACGTAGAGAGTTGATAGCACATGTGATAACTACTCGTGCTCAGTTGTTTCGGATCCTCAATGGCATATCACTAAAGCGACGGTTAGACGTCAGTGATGGAAATCAAGACGCCGATTCTAAGCGACCTCGAATGACAGACTCTAGATTCCCTGGAAAGTGTCATTGGTGTGGCGTGCCAGGACATCGACAGTTTGAATGCAAGAAGCGAAAGGATGACTCCAAATCATTGAAGTCTCATGAAGCATCCAGTTCTACAAATAATCAAGACAAGCCGTCTATAACCTGCTACACGTGTGGCAAACCTGGTCACGCGTCTACGACTTGTCCAGAAAAGAAGAATGGAGGAAAGTCTGAAAGGAAGGAAGTCAACCTTTGCGACCACCAACTTTCCAGATCTACGTTAGAGACATCAGCTGGTGAGAGATTTCCATTTTTATTTGATAGCGGATCATCTTGCTCGCTTTTATCTGAAAGTATTCGCTGTCGGTTTCCGGGTACTGTGCGCAATAATCTAGTTCATCTTTCTGGTATTGGAGGTGATGACGTACAGTCCACTTACCAAATTTTAAGTACCGTAAAAATTGGAAATGCCTCAGTAGACCTTATGTTTCACATCGTTCCTGATACGGTAATGTCTGTGCCGATTATTGTAGGCAGGGATATCTTAGATAAAGGCTATTCTGTGACGATCGATAATGACAAAGTCCTATTTAAGACCAAAGATCATACTAATTTTTGTGAAACTAAATCGGCAGATTTTGATATGTCTTCAATAGATACTGACTTAGAAGGTGAAGATAAAATGCTGCTGTCAAAAATAATTAGTAAATATTCAGACTATTTTATAGATGGTATACCTACTAGGCGCGTTACTACAGGGCAGTTGAGCATTAAATTGATAGATCCTCATAAAATAGTTCGAAGGTCTCCCTATCGACTAGCACCTATAGAGAAGCAAATAGTCCGAGAAAAAATACAACTATTGTTAGATGCCGGTATAATTCGTGAGAGTTCCTCTCCCTTTGCAAGTCCGATACTCCTCGTAAAGAAAAAGGATAATACCGACAGAATGTGCGTTGATTATCGGGAACTGAATTCCAACACACAGCCGGAACACTATCCCTTGCCTCGCATCGAGGAACAGATAGACCAGCTCAGTGGAGCCAACTACTTCTCCTCATTAGATATGGCTAGCGGATTTCACCAAATTTTAATTCACCCTGATTCAATTGAGATGACTGCATTCGTCACTCCGGAGGGCCAATATGAGTACCTCGCGATGCCTTTCGGTTTACGCAACGCACCTTCTGTGTACCAGCGTTGTATCACAAAAGCACTACAACACCTTAATGACAGGCCTCTCATCTATATGGACGATGTACTTTGTTATTCTTCCAATATTTCGCAGGGTTTGGACCGCCTAGATGAGGCCTTACAAGCCTTAACTGCGGCAGGTTTTTCATTTAACCTTCGGAAGTGCAAATTCATGAAACAAAAAGTAGACTATCTAGGTTATTCCTTACAGTCTGGGGAAATTAGACCCAATTCCCGCAAAATTCAAGCATTAGTCGAAGCACCATCACCACATACAGCTACGCAGGTTCGCCAGTTTCTCGGACTCGCGTCATATTTTAGGAAATTTATACCTGGGTTTACAAATTTTGTTGGACCATTATACCCGTTAACTAAACTAAAAGGCCCCATTAATTGGACCGACAAACATGAAGATATCCGTAGAAATGTGGTTAAAATACTAACTTCAGAACCAGTTTTAACGATTTTTAATCCTGAATTGCCGGTCGAGTTGCACACAGACGCGAGTGCCGAAGGTTATGGTGCGATCCTTATACAAAGAGCGAATAACTTACCCCATGTTGTGGAGTACTTCAGCCGGCGTACATCTGAGGTAGAATCTCGCTACCACTCGTACGAATTAGAGACCTTGGCTGTCGTACGAGCGGTAGAACATTTTCGGCATTATTTGTACGGCCGACATTTTGTAGTTTACACTGATTGCAATTCGCTCAAAGCATCAAAATCTAAGGTTGATCTGACGCCTCGCGTGCATCGTTGGTGGGCTTTCCTACAAGCCTACGACTTTGAGATAGTATATCGTGAAGGCCGTAGTATGGAACATGCAGACTTCTTTTCCCGTAACCTTCAGTCAGATGCTGGCGCGTCTTCGTCCCAAACCCCTACTACTAAAAGTGTCCAGTTTGTTGAGTTACATCAAGGATGGCTCTCAGTTGAACAAAAACGCGATAGCGAAATCCAAGACTTGATTAGTAAGCATAACAACGGTGATTTCCCGGAAACAGTAGCACATACTTACGATGTTAGGGATGGTATCCTGTATAGAAAGGTTGGGCGCAACAAAACAATTTCTTGGTTACCGGTCGTTCCACGCTCTCTGATTTGGACTCTTATCAACCACGTCCATAACGAAATTCAACACCTTGGTAGTGATAAGACACTAGATAAACTCTACGAACAATACTGGTTCCCGCAAATGTCCAAGTGCGTTCGTAAGTTTATTGACTCCTGCATAGTTTGCAAAGCATCGAAGGGACCATCAGGCGCTCAACCCATTCAGTTACATTCGATCCCAAAACTATCTGTGCCATGGCACACAATCCACATAGACTTTACCGGGAAGCTTAGTGGTAAGAGCGACCGGAAAGAGTATTGTTCAGTCATAATAGACGCGTTTACTAAGTATGTCCTGCTAGAACACACAATATCACTAGATGCAAGTAGCGCGGTGCGAGCTCTCGAAAAGGCTGTTTGTCTTTTTGGGGCTCCTGCACGCGTAATTGCTGATCAGGGCCGATGCTATGTGAGTAGTGAATTTAGAAACTTTTGCAAAAATTATAAAATTGATCTGCATTTCATTGCAACCGGCTCCAGCAGGGCTAACGGACAAGTTGAGCGAGTTATGCGAACACTAAAAAGCCTGCTCACAATAGTCGAAAACGACCCCAATAAGACATGGCGCGATGAGTTAGGCAATATACAACTAGCGCTCAACAGTACAAAGTCGGCTGTTACTAAGTACTCACCAACGGAACTGATGTTCGGGATACGTGCAGAATCATTAGGTATGTCCCAGATATCTTCACATTCTGATGAGCGAAATAACCGTTTAGATTTAGAGTCCATTCGAGAAAGTGCATCGGAAAATATTCAAAAGGCAGCCGCGGCGGATACTCTAAGGTTTAACCGGGGCCGTGCTACCATTAAACCATTTGCTCAGGGCGATTTTGTTTTTATCAAGAACAGTGAACGAAATCAAACTAAACTAGATAGAAAGTTTAGGGGACCGTTCGTTATTACCTCCGTGTTAGAAAATGATCGGTACGAGCTAAAAAGTGTAAGTGGTTCACACCGCACTTATAAATATGCACACGAGAGTTTGCGCGCAGTGCCTCAGGGACACGCTGGGTTGCTTGAAGTCACTACCTGTTTGTTGAACGATGAGGAGGCCGAGACGGCGCCGGAAGATGCGGAGCAATTAGAATCCAGTAGTGATGTCATGCTACCACAAAGCCCAATTCAGGGAGGCGATGACCTAAATATTAGAGATGAAAGGTCGAACACAGACTCGGACACTGTCTCGGCAAATTCAGTTACCCTTACTGCCGGGTCAGATACACTCAGTGTGTACTCTGATCCCGGCGCACTAGATGAAGTCGAAATTCAAAATGAGCAAGATTGTCCGTAACTTATAGGTATGCCACATTTCTGTTCCTTTGTATTTAAAATCCTGTGTTATAACTGGTCGCAAAGACGGTGCCGTCCGGTCCATGCCATTAGGGCTGGTCGAAGGGACACACTTGTCTAGACCCTGTCTGTGATCTGGTCGAAGGGACAGTGCCGTCCGGTCCATGCCATTGGGGCTGGTCGAAGGGACACACTTGTCTAGACCCTGTCTGAACCGGTCGAAGGGACAGTGTCGTCCGGTCCATGCATTGAAGCTGGTCGAAAGGACACACTCGTCCGGTCCGGGTTGTGTTGTCCAGCTTGTGAGATGTCATCCGGTCCATTATTCATAATGGTCGAAGGGATACATGGTTTCATAATGTTGCTTCTGAAATTTGTTAGAATTAGTGCTGTGTTGCTTGTCAGGCTGGACGAGCAGCTAACCATGAAATAATAAAATTGCCTGTTTAAGGACAACGTTAGCTCTACGCCCGAGGACGGTCGAATGTCAGTCCGGCCGTGACGGCGCGACACATGACATTTGACGTTTGCTGTCAACGACGTCGGAACAGAATGGCAGCATGACATATGTCAGCTGTCTGTCAGCTGCCATTCTTGCGGAACGTCACACCGGTGGGAGCGGGGCGGCCATCTTGTTCACTTCGGAATCAAGAACCGCCAACGCACCACGCGCTCGACGAATCGCTTACTTCCGACGCCATCTTTAACAGTTTCTAAGTTGATTTAATTTAGTATCGTTATCTGTGCCTAATTAAAGAGTGTTAGCGTTATATTTTGTTAATCTGTGAAGTTAAGGAGAAATAAATCATTGGAGAATCAATTTGTGACTTTGTTCGAGTTTCTGACCCACGTGAAACATGGAAGATTCTGATATAGGCCATCCTGAGTCTATAAGTACGATAAAAAATGAAAATAAACAAATTAAAATAAAATACTATAAGACACACTTTGACACCAGGTTAGGCATTAATGACACGGGGGGGGGGAAGGGGAAATAAAGCACTACGCGCTTTAAAAAAAGTTTGCATACAGCCGAGCGCGTGTAGAATCGGTTTTAGTGGTAAATGGATCAAATGAAAACTCTTTACAAAGAATGTTAAAGTCCTTACTCGCTCGCACTAGGTATAAGTTTTGCCTGTAATTAGATGAGGAAAAAGGAATGGAGATTAGGGTTGATGAGAAAGTGGTTATGAGGAAAAGGATGCGGATGAGGAACTATTAAAAATACGTTTTGGGGAAGAGGATGAGGATGTGAGGAGGAGGATGAGGATGAGGAAGAGGATGCGGAAGAGGAATATAGAACCTGTGATTTGGAATTGAAATTTTAAATAAAAGAAAGATTGCGAATGAGCCCTTTAATATTTAGAAAGAAAAAAAGACAATTTAATAGTCAAAATTCACAATAGGGAGGTTGAATTTAGAAAATTAACTTTGAAGCTGTTTCTCCAGATAGACGGTTTCGTTTCTTAAGACTGGCTAAGTGGCTACAGTGGGATGGGTACGTACACTACAGTACTACACACACACAGTGACACACACAATAGCGTGCTGTGTTATATTTCTAAAACACGTTCAAGCCTGATCGTGAAAGTACCTAATACAGCGAGCAAAAGACGGAGATTACTTTTATTTACATTGAATACGTCAAGAACACTTCCTCATAAATTCCTCTTAATTAATGAGGATGTGGAAGAGGAAGAGGAATATTTTATGCCTGATTTTGAGGATGTGGAAGAGGATGAGGAATCGCTAAGAAATGGGGATCTTCCACATTATGAGGATGAGGAAGAGGAATCCTCATCAACCCTAATGGAGATAGGTGGATTAAATCTAACTGATCTTTGGAGGACATTGAAATGCAATTTATGCAGGATTTAGGACAGTCATTCTCGTTATTTTTTTTTTTTTTAAAGAAAATTAATCTGCAACTCTATAAAATTTCTTATAAATTTAAACTGTCTTGTTAAACACTGTTTTAAACTTTCAAGGTTTACAACTGTACATAAACTGTCACTTACAAGATATCTTCAGTGACTGTATTAAAAAAAAAAACGAGGAAATATCGGGAGTCAAATATCATTTTATGTGCCTTGTTAATTAAGTAATTAAGATAAATTAACAGTTTTTTCAAGTTAATCCGTAGCTACAGCTCAAACATTGACCTGGTATAAAGTACAGGCATTTCTAAGTTAAGCACAATTTGTTCAGTTTAGTGAACAGCCTGTACAGTTTGACACTTGGGTAATAAATTAAATATAAAAACGCGAACATAAAACAGTCGCACCTCGCTTTACCGACGGTTATGAGAGAGCCAACTCACACCGACCGACTTTGTGACAGAGGTAAGCAGAGACTTTACCTACTACTTACTACTTATCCAAATTAATTGATTATGGAAAACAGTATTTAATTATTAAGTTTTCTTTTAAATTCACACGGAATTTTATGAATGTGAGTAAATAATAAATTTTTCTAAGTTACTCAAGAAATAAAGAATTAATATATAATTTTAGATCATCTTTTAGGAGATGTTTGCTGTATATAAGACCTATACGCGGCATAAGCTTGAATTTAAACTAAAACAATACATAGTTAAATTTAGCTAAGTAAATAAAACGTCAACATCCAGTTTTATGGTGAGGGGTACCTATCATGTGGAGTTCTATTCATCAGTCTTTCCATGTAAAATACTGGTATTCAGCTGCATCCAGTTACACTGGAAGCCGACCCTAACATAATTAGGAAAAGGCTGAACAGCTGATGATGAAAAAATAAAATAAAATTATAGATTAAGTGGTATTCTAATGTATTCATTATTTAACTTAATTTTTTTTTATCAAAATCCATTCTGTAGTTTTGCGTGAAAGAGAAAACAAACAAACATCCATCACAACATTTCATTTTTTCAAAGCATGAATGGTATGATTTATAATTATTCATAGATAATCTTTATTTGCGAAATAATATAAGTTTTGGATAGTTAACGCAGATCAATTTTAGATAATATGTCCATAACATACGTTTTTCTAGTGCATGGTGTTGATTTTACTAGATAGTAATAAACCACAATTAGAATACTGGATTAATTTGCATAATATTTTACTGAATTAATTAGAGATTGTGCGTGGACTCATTGTGGCAGACCTAAGTAATCATCATCTGCCTAGCCTTTTCCCAACTACGTTGGGTCGGCTTCCAGTCTAACCGGATGCAGCTGAATACTAGTATTTTATATGGAGCGACTGCCTATCTGACCTCCACAACCCAGTTAGTACTTTCGGGCTACTAACTAACTGTAATGACTGTCAAAGATCTAAAACCGCGGGGACCAAAGGCTTAAATTGCTTTCCGAGGCACTGAGGAAACTTGGTACGTGATGGGTGGTCACCCATCTACAGACCAACCTAGGCAAGCGCAGCTTAACCTGAAAATTGATCCGAGCGGGTTTTAGTACTAGTACTAGTAGTAGCCAGGAACTCCTCAGACCTAAGTCTAATTTATGTGTTTATTTTAACGGTCAATGTGAGTTGCCAAACCTCAGGGGTCACAGTAAAGATGGCAGCTCCAACATAATACGTAACATTGTTCGTTATAGCTCTAATAAAAGCCTGCTAGCCTGTTTAGTGCTCGACTTTCATAAAAACTTTACCTACGAGTTTGTTTGAGTAATTGCTGTTATTTTAATTTGCATGTTAATTGTAGTTTGTAAGATTTATGTGGCTCTATGACCGTTATATTATTTGATCAAAGGGTGATTTATGTTTTAAGAAAGACCAAAGAAGCGATGGATGGAATGTGTGAAAGATGATATGGTTAGAAAGGAGTTGGCTGATAAGATGACGAGTAATAGTGAAGGAACGAAGGAATATGGACGAGGAAGACATGCTGCGCCGACCACAACTAAGTTGGTATAAGGGCAGGGGGCTTACCATGACGTCTTAAAGCAGCAGTAATTCCAGTGTGGGAAAGAAACAGAGCTATACAGGTCGTTTAGCGCCATCTCTTTCTCACACTGGAATTACTCCTGCTTTAAGAGGTCAGGGTAGGCCACCTGGAGAATGATGATGACGTTATGATAACGTGTGATGTGAATTATTGCCTATATATTGGTCTAGTTTAGTTTATTTATTAATAATTATCAAAAAAATACAGGTCAGATTTTGAAAAAAGTAAAACCACAAATCATTATTATACAGAGTAGGTATCAAACAAATTAAAATAAATATCACAGAAATGAAAAATACTTAATAGAAACACATACATAATAATCACATCAAATTACCTAAAACCATTCTTTGAAGTCGTAATATAATGAAAAAAAAAATTACGAGATATAAATCCATACAACATTCACAAACAGACACAAAAATAAATAAAACACGTTGACATTATACACACACACACACACGCGCCCCGCGATTGCTAAACATGTAACTCGGTTCAGTCGTGTCGAAGATTACCCCCAACATCCGAATTTTATCTCTTGATAATTTATATAATATATAATTTAGTCATATGTTATAAAAGGTATAGCAACCAAGCTATCTTGAACACCCACATATTAATTAGTTTATTCACGCTGAAAACTAAGCTATATAACCCAATATCCAATTATACATTACCCAATCAGGCAATCGAACCAACAACCTGAAAATGAACCTCAATCCGTACTCAAAAGCATTTGGACTGTAATCAGTGAGCCGACAAATTAAAATTAATCAAATAAAGATAAATATTTTCAAAGGAATTGTACCTAAGTACGTTGAATGCATCGCGTGTTGGCGGTAATAAAAAAAATATTACTGTCGATTTGCAGTCCGCTATGAGCAAGCATAAAGGCATTTGAAGGAAAAATGTACAGATAATTGAGTAGGCTAAGTCTTAAAACCATGCCACTTTTCTAGTGTATGTAATTTTACATTGACATCACTATCTTATTAAAAGCTCCCAAAAAAAAATCTGCACAATCACGAGAGGGATGGGACCATGACGTTCACACCTCGCAAACGATGTCCCATCTACTGCCCTGCTCTTCATGCAACTCCACCGCCTTTGAGGGAATCTGTCCTCAGCAGCCACTGATAACGCCGCTGAAGTGGCCGAGTGATGGCCGAAGCTCATTTAAAGGAATGTTCGTCACGAAGAAAAAAAATCAGGTACGTGATGAGACGAGAGAAGCAGAATTATACTTTTTCTATCAGAAAATAAAAAACCGTGATAAAAATATTAGCCAGTCCAAAGTGTTAGCAGCAAAGGACATGGTTGCTGATGCTGCGAAGAACAGCGGTGATTCGTATCGCCACTTATAGATGATATTAACAGAACGGTGCACTAGTATGGAATAAACAACTCGTGTAGCAATCATGGTTATTGTATTTATTATAGTTTGGTCTCATCGAACATTTTCGGCGCCTTTCTGGTACCAATTTAGAATCTGGCTTTCAGTAGCACCTATGGTTAGGATTACGGTATCAAGAAAAAAAAAACAAATGATAATTGCCAAATTATTGGCTGTGGCATTGTTCGCAAGGGTTACTGTTGAGCTCAGAGGTCCTGGATTCGATTCCCAGGTAGGGCAAAGTGTTGTTGGGTTTTCGCTTCAGGGATTTCTTAGTAGTAGCCACGGAGACTGGGATTGTGCCCTCTCGCTGACATTAGGGTTGCCCCCTATTACATGAGAAATGTGGGTGCAATAAGATACACTGCCTCTGCCAAACCTGTCGAGGACCACAGGTGTGATGTTACATAAGACGATTCGGCAATGCTCGTCCTCTGATTTCATCCGAATTCGCCCCACGAAGTTACTTACCACAAAAATGTTCCTTTTTGCCTCTCATTTTGTTCTTTCCCGTAATACTTTTATAATTTTATCGAAACAAAAGTTCCTACGCGTTAAATTGAGACTGTTTTGGTGCCAGTTAAATAGTTTTAATTGGCTCTATTTTGGTCTCAATGAGTGAATTATTGTCTGACCCACGAGGGCGGGATCACTAATTAGTCAGTATAAATAACCGAAGTAGTCTGACTATAGTAACATCTGGACTCTGGACTTGTTAAGTAGCTGGATAATGGGGTTTACTTTTTGGGGATATTATATACTTCACTAGCACATCATCATCATCTGCGGAGCCTTTTCCCAACTATGTGGGGTCGGCTTCCAGTCTAACTGGATGCAGCTGAATGCCACTATTTTACATGGAGCGAATGCCTATCTGACCTCCACAACCCAGTCAGTACTGGGTAATATGACAACCCTTTTTTTTTTCGGATGTGATATCATCAAATAACCCCTCCCGCTCGGGGTGAGCAGGAGGGAGTGTCAGACTTTTACTGACTAAAACCCATCCATGTTCCTTCCTTTGCCCTTTGTGTTCCAGGGCCACGGTATCTCTTTCGAACAGTCCCAACCTAAAGCCAACAGTCGCAACCCTGGCAGTATATGACACCCCTTGGTAAGACTGGTTGTCAGACTTTCGGGCCACTAACTACCTGTAACGACTGTCAAAGATCTACAAATGACAGCCGGGACCAACGGCTTAACGTGCTTTCCGAGACACGGAGGAAACTCGGTATGTAATGGGTGCTCACCCATCCACAGACCAACCTAGGCAAGCATGGCTTAACCTAAAGGTCAACCCACGAGCTCCTCAATACTATAGCAAAATATTATAGCACTTCAATATTACTATTCACGGCCTCGTTAGTCAAAAAGTTGCAAGGCACGTCGAGCAAAGTGTTATTGGGATTTTTTTGCAGGAACTTCTCAGTAGCAGCCATGAAGTCTGGATTTTCGCCCTGTTGATGGCAATAGGCTCGCCCCCTTTGGATGAAGTATCGGGTACATGTCTACCTAACCCTTCGGGAATTTCTCTCGTACAACATTAACTGGTTTAAGAAGCAATTGTACTTCTGCCATGCACTGGACAGTGATCGACTATAAACTGTAAACGAGACTCTTTAACAAACACCGTCTTAACGTCTGTGAAGTCGCGCAATACTGCATAAAACCCCACATAAATGGAGCTTTTAGGGTTCCGTAGGTACAGGTAGCTGTATGCTATATAAGAAAAAGATGAAACACTTTTAGACACCACTATACTAATTGTATGATATTTTAATGTGACTATCAATGATAATGAGTCAACGGTACTCGAAATAAATTATTTATTTTATTTGTACTCTGAATGCAGCAATCTTCCTCTTTCGTATCGGTGATTTATCAAATATCTTGGGCCCCGTAGGTGACCACGTTAACCACGTTAATCTATACTAATATTATAAACAGGTAAAGTTTGTGAGTTTGAGATTTTGAGATTTTGTGAGTTTGTGAGGTTGTAGGGGGTAATCTCTGGATCTACTGAACCGATTTTGAAAATTCTTTCACTAATAGGAAGCTACATTATCCCCGAGTGCCGCGGGCAACAGCTAGTTAAACATAAAAGCCAATATTACTATTTCAACCTTGTTAGGCTTTATCAATTCTTACGATACGGCTTTTTAGAAGATATATGATCATTTCTCCATTTTCCCTCTCTTATCGTTTTCATGATAATTTTACCTTAGCATTCTATTATGTGCTTCAGGAAGCGTATAAAGCCGTCGCGGTACCGGCTGACATTTGTTGATCTTTGTCAGTCTTTACAGGTAGTCAGAGGGCTGAAAGTCGCCTGATTGTCAAGTCTTACCAAGGGATATCGTATTACTCTGTAGCTGGGTTTTGGGAATCAAATAGGCTGTCGCTCCATGTCTATCCGGTTAGACTGGAAACCTACCCCAACAACATACCCCAACATATTTTGAAAAAGGCTCGGCAGAATATGTTGATCATTCTTATGTCGACTTCGTAAACACACAAACAAAAAAGTTTACTTGGGCGTTATGTAATTTATGTACGGAACCCTCTGCACGCGCATACTACTGTCACTTGTCGCGTTTTTTCTAGCCATGCACAAGCTTATGTGTTTGCATAGAAAGGGGTGCCATCGGGAGGTTTATACCGACACTAATTTATTATTTAAACTACAAAGCTAAGCGTCACGCGAACGTATTCAGCTTGAAGGAACATTTTCCTGCTGAAACACTTTTTTGTAAAGGTCGATTTAGACGAAACAAGCGAATTCTCATTCTATTTCCAACCTAAAAAGTTCAATTATTTTAAAGAAAAGAATGTTCTTGGTGTTTTTCTACGTAAATAATAACGAGTGCCTCATTCTAATTTGCAAGAGTTCGATTGCCAGGTTCGGCAAAATAGTATTTAGATTTTTCATCAAGAATTTCATTAAGTAGATAGCAATAAGCTTGCCTCCTTTGACATGGGACTTAAAAACATAACTATTGAAATGTGGGTGTACTATTACGTACATCTCTGCTGAACCCTTTGGGGAATTACAGGCGTGATGTAAGGTTTTTTTATCCATCCAATTTGACATTCTAGACGAATCAATTATAGACTGTAAATTTAAGCACTGGTCCGAAGCGGCATCACCTCTCCTTATGCGGTGCACTCATGCATCTCACTTAGAAAAAATAGTTAAAAAAAACTGTTTACTTACATCTTTATAGGTAATACAATATGGAGCTATTCTGTAAAATACTAAGTTCGATTCGACGGCGATCAGAGAAGAGATTTTTGCTCACACATTTGCTTCGAAAGTAAGCTAGCGTATTTCAAAAATAAGTTTACAGTCCCTTGGTGCTTTCTGAAATTCCTAACCCGATAAAAATATGGACAAAGAAATGTCGTACCACCCGTCATTATTCAAATAGCCAAGAACCTTCAGCTTTCAATAGTCGCACATCAAAGTGAAATTAACCCTTCATCGCGTAAAATCAAACGGAATATTCACAGGTTCATTCCGCGACAGCTGACAGTAATTCACTTTCGAAGTACTGAAATAGGTATTTTTTTCTTCGAATGTAATTACACGATAATAAAAGAGAAATAGGAAATTATAGCCTTGATGGAATTGCTCGTGGAAAAGAATTAGAATTCTTTAATTGATTCGAGTTCAGTGTGTTGGTGTAATGTGTTGGTTTGTACTGAAGATAAGAATATTATGGCGGGTTTGAATTAATTTTGCTGAAGATTAATAAATAATTACAAAACTAATAGATTTTGATACTTCTTTGACTGATTTTATGTAGTGTCTATGCCTTATTCTTATGAAATATATACTCTTTGTACATTAAGAGAAAGGTAATCATTTCTTTCAAATATATTAACATCGTGGAGAGCAAAACAGGGCTTTTTCCCGTCAATAGAAGGCGAGGCGCATTCGTGTATTAAAAAGCTTTAAACAATGTTTTTACCTCTTATAAAGCAACACGAAACAACCTACTTATTTTCACGTTTTATTCTATTTTCCTTTGAAAAGAAAAAGCTCACAAAAAAGTTTTTCATTGCAATTCTTTTATTTCAATACAGTTGCATCCCAATTCCTCTTTTATTTATAAAAGTTTACATTGCATGGAAAACATAAAAGGATTTAGCGAAAACATAGTGTATTTAACCACTGTCCGCTGTTCAAAGGGCTTTTACGAAATTCATGGAATGCAACAGTTATTAATCCTGGATCGCTTTTGAGCGAGCTGAAATCAAAAATTGTTTTCGACAAACAGACTGTAGTTTTTGGCTGAACGAACTGTTAATAACTTGTCTGTGGTGCTTTTAATGAAATAAAGAGGAAATCGTGTTTATTGATGGGTTTTTTCTTACATTTCTAAAAAAAAAAATGTTTTATTTTCGTTTTATTAGATTTAAAGTGATTTTTAGGGTTCCGGACTTCCGGTTACGGAACCCTTAAAGGATCACTTTGATGTCCGTCTGTGCGTCTTTCTGTCTCAGAAGCGCGTGGAGGTATCAAGCTGAAATTAATATCAAATACTCAAGTCTGCTACCCCTTAGAGCAGTGAACAAATCAATTTTGTACTCGTAAGTCAACGCGATCAAAAGATATGCCCGTTTATGTAGCATATTTTGCGCTTTCACAAGGAAATCAAAACCTGTAGGGTACTTCCCGTTGACATAGAATCATGAAATTTGCTAAGAAGCAATGTCTTACAGCACGTGTAAAGGAAAAAATCTAAAAACCGTAAATATGTAGTTTACTAACAAAATACCTACAACTTTTTACGGAACCCTCGGTGCGCGAATCCAACTCGCATTTATTTGTTTTTTTCTATAATTGCCAATAAACAGTCTTTTCGTCCTCCGTTGTTTTATTAAAACGTGATTTACACAGGTTAAACCCACTGATCAAAACCTCCACTGCCATTCGATTTGTTACAAGGGCTCATTGCTTTAGGGGTCACCAATTTGGCGGATCTCCACCATAAACGTGTGCAGGTACAAGTAGTGTAGGTGTTACGAAATTATTATTAATAATGGTTGCTAATATCAGTATAATTCGAAATATTTTACAGCAAGAAACAAAACTGAATTATTTTCTCCTTGACAATTATAGACAGGACCGTGTCACTGCATGGAATTAATAAGTTCTGTGTCACTACAAATAGTTTAATGAGGTATTTTTACCTTTATTATCAAAACCTTTTTTATTATGCCTACGTAACGAATCAGGAATCAAGTTTTTAAGCTCTCATAGTTACTGACATTATCATTAACACTTGACATTTACCATGTTTATACATGGTAAATATCCCGTTTTTACTGTTAATGATAATGAATCAGTAATCTCTGCAATGTTTTATTTATTTAAAACACATACCACACACGAACACATATCATCACAGGCTTACCTAATACAATAGTGTAGTTATAGTTACATTTATCACAGCTAGCTTACAAAGATTAGAATTACAATTATATTATTTTAACAACCGATAATAACGACCAAGAGTGATTTTACAAAAATTAAATATAAATTTGAATCTTATTGACATTTCCTTTAGGGTTCGTGTTATGATCATAATACACTTTAGCTCTATTATTTAAATTCGATGTTTCACAACCTCCAGTGCACGTAAAAACCTTGAAAAACTTTAAACGTTTTTCCTTACTTCAGTTTACAAAATCCGACCCAAAATTCAAAACATCTGTTTACTCAATACTCGTAAATCATTGTGGACATCCGCGTATACCCTACGCTGCATTTTAGAAATAAACCTGCTGCAATCGATTTACAGCGCTGCGCTTTCAGCTGACGAAGCGCATTCAAGCGCTTGTTGTGCGCCCGAGAGCTGGTAAACATTCGTATGTTGGTAAACACCAACAAACACCAAAAATATACCATTTACAGTATTAGTGAAACCACTAATACTGTAAATGCTATATTTTTGGATGATTTTGAAAATGTCCGTGAAGGAATAGAAGCTGAGGTCAGAGGAAAAATAACAAGCAATGAAAACTAGTTTTTTGAAAATAATAGAAATTCATTTATTTGTTTATATTCTTGTAAAACGAAATTGTCATACTTAAAATGTATTTCAACTAAAAACTTCACAAAACATTAAGTTATAACTCTTTAAGACATTGCATGTTCTGATAAAAATCTCTTAGATTTTAATTTCAGTAATCATTTTGTTTTTATTCGACTTCAGCATGAATAAGTCATCAAAATGATATTTAGGATAACATCGGGAATTTTAAGACGTTTCAGAGACTAAATTACTTATTAAATATTGTTAAAATAATGTTTTTGTCAACCAATGAATAAATAAGGGGTGCGATATACTTGTGCAGGTGCATATACGATTCAGAAATAGTTATTTAGCAACAAAGGCGACCTGTATCGATTGCTACACAGTTATATCGTCGGTCGTCGGTCGGTTTGTGCCCATAGAAAAACTGCGTTCGGCACGCACCATCGCTGGATTTGAGCTTAGCCAAACGGCTTTCACCCAAAAATAGCAAATAGCTGTGTCTCATCATACCTTATCACACGTATGTAGCACCTTTAAATAAAAGGGTGATATATTAACTATGAAAACGATAATTTAGCGAGTGCTCAGCATGAGGTCCTGGAGTCGATTCCCAGGAATTTGAGTTTGGATGCCCAATTGATGGCAATAGGTTCGGTTCCTACCCCTTCTGGTATTTGTATAGTGAACAGCCTACCACGGTCCACTGCAGGACATAAGTTCTTCTTAATAAAAGAGGTATTAGCTGATAGTTCTGGGTTGACCACTGATGCTACCCAGCCTCCCATCCGCACTAGGCCCGCGTGGATTTTGGCCCATTTCTTGTACCATTGATTGTACCCCAACAATGGGAACATGGAGGCTGATTCCGCTTATCAATTTTAGAGAGGAAAAGTTTATGAGTTTGTGAGGTTATAGGGGGTAATATCTGGATCTTCAGAACCGATTTTGAAAATTCTTTCAATAATAGGAAGCTACATTATTCCCGAGTGCCATAGGCTATATTACAACGTGCCCGTGGGATAATTTCCGAACAAAACGTGAGCGAAGTCGCGGGCAACAACTGTTTCTATAGTAGTACGTTTTAGGATAAACACTTAACATTATTACCTGTCTCGAATCCGCCAATTTTGCTACCTAAAGTACTTCAATAAACAAATCCAGCATTTTTACCTGTATCTGCCAGTTTTCAGTCACCGCTGCCGGTTCACAATTCACCCGTACTAGTTTGACTGGTCCTGAACTTCTACTTGTTATATGTACAGCGAAAACAATTCCAAAACACACAAACAAACCTGCTTTGACCAGTGGTATTCACTAATAGAATGCTGTTTTATTCAATTACGAAAAACACAGTGTGCAGGTTACGCCGCGCCGGTGGAAAAAAATCCGTGGGTAATACATTGGGCACGCAATACTGATTGATTTTCCCGCGAGCGTTGTGGTCGCTGCACTCGAGAGTTTTGTTTGCCACTTTTTGTGGTTTTGACCACTGTGTGGCTTTTGTGCTGCGCATCTAATAGGACGGTGCTTTATCTGATTGATTAGTCTTAAAAATTACCTGGTTTTAGTTTAGATTGGTTTAAATAAGTGGGTGGAACGGCGGCTTTGATTAATCAAATTCTGTCTGCAAAGTAGTCACAAAAGTAATTGGATTATTTTGTACAAGTTTTATTTTAAACCCGGTCTAGCAAAGTTCTTTCTATAGTACGCCGCGATCAAAAACTTTAATGAAATTCTGGTTAGTAAGTTATATTCACTCACTTAGAATGTTCATTTAATGTCAGTTTTATTACAAGAAAATATATAAACTGATTTAAAAGTATTTATTGAAAAATACTGAAAAGCTGGAGCGTTGGTGACTGAAAAAAAAACAGGGCAACAAATAAATAAAATCCTGCACAAACCAAAAATGCCATAATAAAGCAATAATTCAATATCCACGATCCTCCAGTAAATCTTTTGCAAACTTTTGGCAATAGCGTTCAGGTTTTAAAGCCAAAACATATGAAAAATCAAATGCAGCGGGCCGCTTCCCTTGATATATGGAGCGAGCTTATTATTTTCCACCATTAATAATTTCGAATGGTCACGTTTTTTTTCGCAGTAGAGATTTCTGGCACACTGCCGATTTCGGTCGACGTTATATGATTTTATTTCGACCAACCCACCGCGCTGGTGCTGTAAATCAATTTTTGCATTAACTAATTGAATTTATGAGCTGTTTATTGCTTTGGGAAATTGTTCTTAAACGACTATTATTTTTCTTTTTGTTCCGTCGTACTTGGTTAAGCTAGGATTTTGGTTGGAGTAGGTATAAATATGTAAATATGTATCTACCTACTTAGATTTTCGAATATGCTGTCTATTGTCTATACTAATATTATAAAGAGGTAAAATTTGTTTGTAAGTTTGTATGTAGGGGCTTATCTCCGGGATTAATGATTCTTAAAAATCTTTCACCGGCAGAAAGTTACATTATTCGTGAGTACTATGGGCTATAAGTTAAATTTATATCATGGATACGAGTATTAGCCGACCTACCACAATTTTTGCGGACGAGGTCGCGGGTGAAGTGTTAGTATTTTAATAACAACACAATTATAGGTCATACACACATTCAGTTCTTAAGTATCAAAAGTAATGACGCATGCACTACGCAAATAAAGCCATAATTTCCTGAAAAATGCAAGATGTCACAAGCCCCTCAATAGGTTCAAAATTCTCTTAAAAATGAAGGAAAAGAATACGACTCACAAAAGACAGTGCCAAAAACTGAAAATAATATTGAAATGACAAGAAAAACAATAACTGCTAAAAATATTAAGTGCTTCAAAGAAACGATATATCATTTCGGTGCATAGTCCCTTTGGTGTCATCGACCTTGATGTCAATAGCCAGACTGCCCTAATTCTTGAGGCATTTACTCATGCAATATACTTATTTTGCAACGCATTGTTGCATTTTCGTTGTCATAAAAAACGGTGATCGGATGACGGTGCACTCTTATGACACACTTCTTCGTACTTATAAGTCTTTACTAATTTACTATGGATTGTTTTCTTGTTCTTACCAAGGGGTATCGTATTACCCAGTACTAACCCTGTTGTGGAGGTCAGATAGGCAGTCGCTCCATGTAAAACACTGGTATTCAGCTGCATCCGGTTAGACTGGAAGCCGACCCCAGTTGAAAAACAACCAAGCAGATAACTTTTTCTAAAAAATCACTATCATGTCAAACCGTAAACCCACTCAATAGATCATTGGCTCCTCCAGAAGGTAATGTTGAACTTATTTTTTTACTATTGACAATAATTTCCAGCGAATTAAACTACACTTTCTGCGGTGAAATTGACGAATAGACCTTACCATTTTATGATGAACAAATTAATGATATTCAAACCTAAGAGAGCTACACCAATTAAAAGGTGGATCATACTGGATGTTTTTCTGCTGATTAACATTCGCCATTGACGAAATATGGATAGATTTACTAGTAGGTTTAGGGGAACAAAGGCGTAGGTATATTACAAAGAATATAGTCCTGAGTACTCAATTAGTAACCTGCACTCTAGTCTAGCCTTCATTTAATAGACTTAATCAAATACTTCAGCAAGAGGAAAACTTCACTCAATTTTTCTTCAACAAATTCTTTCTTGCAGATATTTTAAATTCTTTTATAAAAATGTTAATAATACACAAGACGATGGCCCGAAGAATCTCAGGTGCTTCGGTCTCTGAACTGAAAACAAAATGTTTACAAGACAGACAGTGTTCCTGAAAACTGAAACGCATTTGTAACATTCACGCTTCATTATTGTATGTTAAAACAAATGAAAAAGTGGGAGGCGTGTGGAATTAATGACGAAAAAATTCAAAGAAGATCTGTGTTAAGAAGTTTGTTTGTGACACAGCTATTTTTGCGAAACACGAGTGTGTTACCGGTTAAAAGGTATCGTAGGTCATCATCAGTATCCTCATATCTGCCTTATCCCAATTTATTTGGAGTCGGTGCACAGTGACTGTTTAATCGACTTTCTTCAAACAGGAAGAGGTACTCAAATCGGTTGTTTTTTTTTAATATTTGTTACCTCATAACTCCGTCATTTGTAAACCGATTTGTAAAATTCTGTATTCATCTGAAAGGATATGCTTCCCGATTGGACCCGTAGAAATTTCATCAAAATCGGTTTAGGAATTTGGTTGTTTTCCTCACGTTAATTATCACATCACGCGACGTCGCGTGATACTTGCTAGTTTAATTTGACACACTTCCCGATTTCTGATTGAGCTGAAATTTTGCACGCATGTGTATATCGCGAGACAATGCAATATTATGATGAGATGGAGCCGATCTGATGATGGAGCTGGAAGGTGGCGATAGGAACTCTGTAATAAAACGACGCAACGCCGTCGAATTTGGACTCGTTTGGCATGTCTTGTCGAGTACTTTGGTCCTAAATGGTATCCAGTGTCTGATGATGGAGCTGGAAGGTGGCCATAGGAACTCCGTTAGAAAACGACAAAACCGCATCGAGTTTGGGCTCGTATGATTCGATTGACGAGTACTTTAACTAACTTCTAGTTACAATGTAAAAACTAATTCATGACAAGAATTTTTGTGGTTTATTACAATAAAAAAAATCTTTCTGCGAAAACAAAACCGACTTCCAAAAAAACACTAAAAATTTCTAAAATAACTTGACTTTCGGAAGTCGGTGGCAAAAAAGATATAAACAAAGACACCGACTTCCGAAAGTCAAGTTATTTTAGACATTTTTAGTGTTTTTTTTTTTAAGTCGGTTTTGATTTTTTATATACTTCTCATTAAAACGCCAATCGGTAATCTTATCTATTAGGTTATTATATAAAAAGGTATCTATTCGAATAAGTAATGCGACATTAAAAAAACTTTGATACACGGCGTTGGCAAGGCGGCAATATATCTTAAAGTTTTGAATCTCCACAATGGGCAATCATCATGAGCGTGGCTAAAAAGCATCTCAATTTAACCCCACCGTCCCGTTAGGTTAGGTTAAAGCCTCCTTTTTAATCGGAACTCTTTCAAACAACCTCAGAAAAAAAAACTCATCATCTTATTTTAGTTCGTTCACTTTGATCGTTCCATATTCGACAGACAAAGAGGCCTCCTTACAGTCCTAGCTCAGGTATTTTACTTTCTCCCTTGCATCGTGCAAAATCACAGTGAAGTCTATGCTGTCAGTAATAAGGTTGATAGTAGGTTGCGATCACTGACAAGTCTGTTAAAATTATAGTGATCTTTAGTTTCGTGACAATAAAGTTGCTGTTGGTTTGCAACAACAAGAGGTAAAAGAACTGCGAAAAGATTGTATGGTTATGCTAATTATTATGAGTCACCCCTCGCTAATCGAGACGCAAGTATAATGCGTCTCTTTGACTTACTTCCCCTTTGTTTAACTGCATTTTTCCGCGAATAAAGTGACAAAGTGAGATGAAACGAATGCGCCTAATTAGCGGTGAGTGGATACGGGGTTTTATTTCGTGTGGGCGCGCTTTGGAGCTATGCATTTGTTGTTTTTTCTTTTGCTTTTGTGATTGCAACTGCATCACGCGGTTAATCATTAATTGAGATATCATTAGTGTAAGTAAAAGTACCTGTGCAGCTAGTGGTGAAATGCTTTATACGCCCAGACTTTGGTAACATCCCGTATTATATATATTTGTTTCAATCGTTACCTATTCATATTATTATAATATAACGTGGATGACACTGTTTTATTACCTATCAATCGAACCCTAAATTCTTCTTGATCACGTTAAATCGCAACGCCCACGCCTCCAACACGCTTCCCTATACAACTCCCAGCACGACATCCAGGGTATGACGCTACGCTTTCGAGAATGTCATGCGTCGCGTTTGACGCGCTCGTGAAATCTGCACGTTTTGTTATTGATATTTTTGTTTTTTGCACAGCCTGTATCGCATTGCACTGCGGAATTTACACAGCTTGTATCATCGCACTGCGAAATTTACGCAATATCCCGTTGCCTGTCATTTTGAGCGACGCATTTTTTGTTGTAATGTTACTTCGGTTGCGATGTTGGTTTGAGCTGGATTTTAATGGCTTACATAGTCACTGCGTATTGTAAAATTAAGTGGGATGTTTTTTTTGTAATCGACATATAAGTAATGTCATTCCTTTTGTGTTTGAAATGAGAGCCCTCTAACTGCGTACAGTGTAGGAGAATCTTTGGGAGACTAAATAAGAATCACCCGATTCCGTGCTGAAATGATGATGATAATCTATATGCGCCTTTTTACATTCATTTTTTATTCTAATTTACTACCGATCTCGGGCTATAATGTACTTTACCAATACATAAGAACAAAACCATCGTTTCCACATTGTCGCTAACACTTATCACATTTTCACCCAGCTCTGGGCGACGCAGTCCCACCTTTGACGCACTTAACCCTTCAAACACTGCTCTAAAAGACCGATTACCAAGCAGATCGTACATACTACGCGTGGGCAAGTCCACTTTGATCTATTCATGGTGATTATTCCGTGAATTATTCATCATTCACCCGCTCACCAATAATGTGGTTGTATATGTTTTATTTATTGACCCTTTTATATTAAGGGGCGATGTTGATAAATAATAATGTTTATGTACTAGGAATTTGGTTTTATGATTGTGGAAAAATATTTTTTTGGGTCTAAAAGTAAAATATGTTGTGGGGTAAAAGGTGAGTATCTTTTATGTTTTATGCAGTCGTTATTTGTGTTGATGATAAAGATAAACTTTTTTTAGGTTTTGTTTACTAAGTCAAAGAACCAATGTTTTCTTAGTCGGTGTTCGGACCCTTATTGAAATACTAGTGTTGCCCTGTGTACATTCTGACTACTAGTTTGTAATTGAGTTTGTTACTTTTCACTTTTGAGTACCTTCGTGCATAATAGGATATAGGGATACTTCAATGTGTTCTGTCTGTGTGAAATATATGCAATTCCTAGCTTGAGTTCATTATATAGGGTGACTGGTAATGAATGACCCATTACTTATACACGTGATTGTACTCATATTAACAAACAAGTTTCCCAAAGAAACATTTTTTTGTATTCATTCGACGGCAAATTGCGGCCGGCCTGTGACGCGGGCGCAGCTTACAAAGCGGGCTTGCGAGCCGCGCGGGTGCTCTGCCTACCCACTGTTGCACGTTACTCTAGTCATGAGGCAGAACGGTGTCACGTAGCTAACAAGTGATAGGTCAAAGGCGCGCGCGCGAATTTCATACGGCTGTTGTGTTATTGGGATGAAGCGCAGATGTAAAAAAAATGTTTCTTTGGGAAAGTTGGTTGGTAACATGAGTACAATGACGTGTATAAACATCGGCAACTAATTACCAGTCACCCTATATAATGAACTCAAGCTAGGAATTGCATATATTTCACACACACCAACAATTCTAAGAAATGTGACATTATCAACCCGCACTGGGCCCGTATAGTGGATTATAGCCCATTCTCTCTTTCAGAAGGGGGCCAGCAGTGGAAGCATTATAGGCTTATTATGATTATTCTTAAGCTATCCATATTTATTAAACGTCGACGCAGCATTTCTTCTTCTGTCATACTTCTCTATTACTAGTTATCCCAGCAGTCACCTCCTTTATAGCCATCCCTCACACAGTCCATCCATCGTTTCTTTGGTCTTACCCTACACTTATCACCAGCCCACCACATTCATACACAAAACTTTCCTTACGAAAATTTCCTTATTCGTCACTATGACAACCGGTTGAGTATCTGAAATAAGTACCAAAGAAAATGTCAAGCTACCGCTACAAAAAGTAAAAACATTTTTCAATCTTTTTGTCCTTGTCGAGAAACATCAAACCAAACGGAGTCATATTCTAGTAAATATTTGACGAACGGTACCTAATTATGTACAAAGTGTACGTTATTTGTACATGTACCGGTGATACATCATATTAACAAATTAGCGAGATCTGAACATACACAAGAAGGTCGCAATTCTGTACACCGTGTCTTACTTTCACCTCCTTTGAAAACCACAGAGCGAATATGTTGCTTTTTTTTTTGAGAATGTATTTTTATGGATGTATAAACATGTACGAGTATTTAGATAAGTTATGGAATCAGGCGTTACTAAAAAAAGCATAATTTTTGATCTTTTTCGCGGAATTAACACTTAATATTTTTGCTTTGAAATCCCCAATAACTTGTTGAAAGATCAGATAATAGAAAGAAATAATGCCTCTATTACATACATCCTCCATATCATACTTGTTACACTGTGGCAACCTGAGGTATACTGAATGACGTCACTACGCCTGTAAGAAGTTATCCTTTGAACGAGTTCCGTATCATTTAGCACTTTCAATACAGTTAATAAATCACGAGCTAAGAGGTTTATAAGAAGATCGCCCTTAAAAGGATTCGATCTTTGTAAACTACTTTCTTCATGACGAACCATTGTTGTGTAACTTAGATAATGTTTAGTATTATTCGGTTTTTTACTTATGAATATAAACGTTGATAGATGGAGAGAGGGAGAGAAAGATCAAAGAAACGATGGATGGTTTATGTGAGGAATGATTTGAAAGAGAAAGAAGTAAATGATAGCGTGACGGCTGACAGAGGAGAATGGAAAAACTAGACCCCACGTAACGTGGAACAAGGGCAGATGATGATTTATAAAAACCTAATGTCATCCGAATAATCTTGTAAGCCTTCATAAGGCCCGGACTTAAACAAAGCGGAGATAAGACGAGAGGAGAAAAGATGACCACCTAAAGAATTTCGTTATTTATATTTCTTGTCTCCCCTTAGCTTTAGTGGAAGCGGTTGAGCAGAAAGGAGAGGAGATGCCTGATAGGCAAGTCTCCGCACTCGACGACCAAGCAGGCGGCAGTGCGCAGCGGATACGATAAGAGACGTGTCCGGTACAACCAGTACACATCTCCGCAAATCTTTGGTGGATACACCTAGCTCTTGAGCATCCCCTCTCCGCCTAGCACACCTCCACTCGTCTTCACTTTATTGTAGTCCTGGTCTTAACCACCAAGATACTCCGTCCTACTGGGCCCTATTCCTTATTATTTATCAAAACAAAGTTTATAAAAATCTATGCCCCACAAAACCGTTTTCACGGTTTGTCTGTGGGAACGGAACAAACAGTATTATATTAAAGCAATCTTTACTAGCTCGGACTTGATTACTTATGTACCTTACATTATTCAGTGCTAACAGGTTTGGAGTTGGCATGCTGATGCCACACTACAATCAACCTGGAAAGTCATTCGATCACCATCATATCTGCCTTCTGTACCAGCAATCAAAACCCCCATGTTTTTCATTTTCACAAGTCAACAAAATTTATTGCGTTATTTACGTTGTCGAGCAGACTTATCTTTCTAACATAAAAACGAGTGGAATACGGCTATCCTTGAAAACCATTCGGGTTGTGATAGATGAATGTGTGTTGCAATATGGGAATATGCCAACTACCGGAATTATCGAGGGCGATGCATTTTGAGTTTGCATTCCGTTACACCAAAACCACGCAACATAAAATATAGAATTGTAAAAACAAGAGACGAATTCAAAATTTAAAAAAAAAAATGTACCACACAACGCATATTTAAAAAATAAAAATGTTTTGAATTACTTGCATTTTCACCATTGCGGTGCTGGTCTTACCCGTACTCCTCTGGAGGTCATCAACTTCCTAGCCTTTTTCTTACTTTGGGGTAATTGAGGTCAGCTTCTAGCCTTACAGGATGTAGCTGAATATCAGTATTTTACATGAAGCGACTGCCTATCTAACCTCCAAAAGCCAGTTAGTATTAGGTAATACGATACCCCTTGGTAAGAAAAGTTGACAAACTTTCGTGGTTTAACTACTAGTGAAAACTGTCGAAGATACACAAATGACAGACGTAACCAATGGCTTAGCTTTCTATCCAAGACACGGACGACCTCGAAATGTGATGGATGGTCACCAGACTACGGATCGACCTGGGTAAGCGTACCTTAACCCTCCATCGAAGGTTAAGGCTGTTATTATTAAGCCATGAGCCCAGAAGCCCTCCTCTGAAGGTCATTGATATCCGAAAAAATCAAAGCAAGACAAACAAAAAGATATAAGTAAACAATGTCCCAGAAATGAGCCTCATTTAGAATTCGCCCGATGACTTCAACTGCTGCCAAGCGGTTCGAAAATGAAAGTAGGCGACTCTGACATGTCTGGTCGGCTCTCAAGTGAATAATTTGCATAGTATTATGTGTGTGTTTTATTGAGTATTTTTGTGTTTTATTTAGTCAGTATTTGTGCCCGGTTCATGGCAATAGGGTCGCCTACGGTTACGAACTTAAAAACATAACGTGCAAAATGTGCAATTAATACTACTCGTATTATGAGGTATACGTCTGCCGAACCCTTCAGGGACTACAGGCGTGTTAGGTGCTTTGATATTAACATGTTGTGATTTTTAAGGTTCAGGGTTTGATTTCCAGTTTCGAATCATCATTCATCATCATTTCAGCCGAAAGACGTCCACTGCTGGACATAGGCCTCCCCCAAGTGTCGCCACACTGACCGGTCCCATGCGACTCGCATCCAGCGGATCCCCGCAACCTTCACCAGGTCATCGGTCCACCTAGTGGGAGGCCTTCCAACGCAACGTCTTCCGGTTCATGGTCGCCACTCCAGAACTAATCGGCCCCATCGGCCATCCGTTCTGCGAGCAATGTGCCCTACCCACTGCCACTTCAGTTTGGCAATTCTTCGGGCTACGTCGGTAACCTTGGTTCTCTTGCGGATGTCTTCATTTCTGATTCGATCACGCAAGGAAACTCCGAGCATAGCCCTCTCCATTGCTCTTTGGGTGACTTTAAGCCTTCGAATGAGGCCCATTGTGAGCGACCACGTTTCGGTCCCGTAAGTAATCACTGGCAACACACACTGGTCATAGACTTTCGTCTTGAGACACTGCGGTAAGTTGGACGAGAAGATACCGCGCAGCTTCCCGAATGCTGCAGTTTCGAATAATAATAATCTATCTGGAGTTGCAAATTACGAATTGTCCTGTATTATAAAATTTATCAACCTCTCAGGTGTCAATTTAAGGCCGTTTTCAATAACTTACTAACAGTTAATGGAACGTTGCTATCTCAACTGAAACATCAACTGTCAACCCTTCGAGAGACAGATAAGTGACGTGGATAGGATATTGCTGTCAATTCATTGCTAACTTTGTTTATAGAAACACCGATAGCTACTAGAGTAAGGCATATTAACTAACCGTTATACGTAAGTAAGTTATAGAAAACGGCCGTTAGTAACCGTCAGTGTTTAGGTCTTATTTCAATGATATCCAATAAATATACCGAATACTACCCTTCAAATAATGTATAGTATAAGTAGATACTAAGTCTATGTTAGAATAGCTAATACCTTCATACATATACAACACATATTATTAGTAATTCTCGTTTCAACGCGAGTTGTAAATTATTTCGCAAATTGAAGCGACAGCGCTTGACGAGGGGCCGAAGGGTCACGGGTTCGAATCGTTTTCAACTTCACTTAGATCTGAAGGTTGTACAGACCATATGTTTGTACTCCATGGTAGTTTATTTACGTATGTACAGTCAGGATAACGTATGTACAATTTTAATTATGGTTGGGAAATATAGTATTCCTACTCCTCCGCTATACTTATCTGATTAATTTCGTTGCGGGATCCAAAACAGTTATATTGTTTCTCTGGGACTTCTTTGAGCTTCATTTTCGCGGCGCTTTTCTGGTAGTCGCTACTGTTGATTCTGGCTTTTAGAAGTTACAGTGGTTTGAGAATAGTGTGGCGGTCTTGACCCAAAAAAAAAAACAGAATACTCAATTGTTTATCCAATTGGTACACTACGTCGTTTTGCCACATTTTTGTTGACATTATAAATAGCTGCCTAGGAATAATAATTTGAATAGATTTTTTTATTTTTTTATTTAGCCTATATTATATCCCACTGCTGGGCAAAGGCCTCCCCCATAGCCTTCCACTCTTCTCTACGTGCTGCTTTCTCAGGCCAATCTGTCACAAACGCCTGTAAGTCGTCACTCCAGCGTTTTCTAGGCCTCCCTCGGCGAAGATGCCCGTCTTCTAGCACCCACTGAGTGATTTGAATATATGTATATATACGGGCAATTTAAATTGGTAGTAATTTTGCTGTAAAATTAGTTTCCCTACTATTTAGATAAATCATTTTATCCTTGCACAGTGAAATCGTCACTTTCTGTCAGTTTACGACGATTTCCAATCAATAACTAGAGAAGGAGAAAACGTTGATCCCAAGTACATGTAGTTAGATTGTTTCTTTTGTTTTCAATGTAGATTTAAGTATATTCTAAGTTACACTGTCTTAGGTTCTTGTTCTTACATTTAGGTTATTATTATTTTTTCATTGGTAATTGTTTGTCAATACGTAAGGAATTGTGTGTTACTCGTAGTATGTGTGTAATTGAGTTATTTAATTTGAAATGTGTTTCTGTGATTTCGACACAACGAACTATAATATTATTTGTATGCTCTCGAGTAAAATGTAGCGAACTGACCATCTGATCATTACATCCTATTATAATGATACCTACATTAACGAATAAATTTGAATTGATTTGATTTGGTTTACATTTTTAGTAATGTTTTTTATTTTTTAATTTATAGGTTCTAAGAAAACTAAGAAGGAAATGTAGGATACTACGTTATTTGGAACTAAAATATCAAACAACGTGTATTGAATACTAATAATATATGCCATGAGCTTAAAAAGTTATTACGCACACCCTCATCGTCATCATTTTTATCCCAATTAATTTGCGGTCAGCGCAGCATGTCTTCTTTTCTATATACTTCTCTATTACTCGTCAACTCAGCAGTTATACCTACTTTCTATTACGCACACATTATAGAATATTATTAACAGTGTAGTGTAAAGATGAATATTTTCAACTGTATTATCTCGTTCGACTATAGGTACCTTCCATTTTTTGCTACAATATGACTTCAAAGTAATAACCGGAAAAGTCCTTCAGTTCAGTTTTTAATGCATGTGAAAAGCGCGTTTGAAATGCCATGGCTACTACTCATTGTCCGCAGGTTACTTTAGACATATGTAAAGTGACCACTTCAGCCACTATCCAACGGTGGTCATGCCAAAAGAGTGTTTAAAAAGCACAGCGTATCTAAAAGCCATACTAATGGTCAGTTGAGAAATGCATTAAGTACTTGAGATTTCTCTTTGACGACGTTCAATTGCAGTTGGAAACTAAACCTTTCCTTTTTATACTAGGTATCTATGATATAAAAATTGGCGGTTTCAGTAGAGCCCTCACTGAATGGTTACCGAGAGAAGGTAGAAGAGGTGTTAGCAGACCAACAGCCAGATGGGTGGATGGCATTCAGAAGATCGCCGGTAAGACCAGGGGCCTTAGTCTGCTATTGCAATAGTATCAGAATGGTCTATAATTGATTTAATAAGGCCCCTAGCCCACGGCGTATTGAAGCGCGTTCGAAACTCGTTTGACGTGCGTACAAAGGGTAATTCGTCTGTGCGGGGCCTTATTAAATCAATGATAGACCATTCTGACACTATTGCAATAGCAGACTAAGGCCCCTGGTTGAGACTCGCGCAGACCAGGGGAGCATGGCGCGAGAGGGAGACCTGTACTCAGCTGTGAGCAGAACAAGGCAGCCTTTGGTGATGGTGATGACATAAAACATAAACTTCAAGCTTATATTCCCTTTTCCGCAGTAGTATTAGCCAACCGTATTCTCAGTGTATTCGCAGATCGGTGGGATTCCCCGATGGTGCGGAGGTGGATGCGGCTCCATGCTGTATTGTGATTGTACATTTTCATCTGTGTCTGTAACCTATTATCACGAGAACTTAAGTAAAATTGTTACTAACCCTATGGACTCCGGTCTGACATAAAAACTTTCTTTTCTATTCTGTAATTAACAATATGTATACCCAGGCCTACATTTTGCCAGTAAGTTATCAATATTAAAAGTCAATAAATACTCATGTCTTGAGAAACGTCCCAACTCTTCGAAGTTACCACACAATCTAGCTCAATTATAATATCGATTACGTAGTTATTGCTCTGGATTTCAGAGTCAAATGAACCAAGGTGCTTAAAAAAATAATAGAGATGCTATTTTTTGAAAAAGTCAGAATCTTCTAAAAAAATCAGCGTATCAGCCAACAGTAAGCAAAACAAACGTTTCTAAAATTTAGAAACAAAACATTCGTTCCGTTCCATATGTAACGCTATGCAAAAACAATATTACGAAACAAGTCACATGCAAAATAAATACGTATTGCAAAACGTTACAAAAATATTGCAGCACTGTGACGCAGCCTAAAAACCTATATTTTGGGGGCCTGAAACGACAGGCATTCGCAAGTCGTGTGTCGAATGCATACATATGTATATGCGTTCGAAACAACTCCGACCTGTTCGCATATTGATATCATAAAATAATGTTGTGAATTGGTTTGTTTGGATGGCTGAAAAAAGCCGAAAAAATATGAGGAAATACGGGTATTTTTGGTTTTTATTCGTAGGAGTTTCTAAAAATACGCGCTCCATTATAAATATTCATATTAAGGTCATTATTATTTTATCGGTCGACAGACCATGAATTATTTCTCTGAAGAGTAGGCAGAGGTTACATAGACAGTTCGCCAGTTATATTCCCTAGTCCGATTTAGGTAATCGAATTGCAGCCATCAACCGGGCCTCTGACACTTGAAAACATTATAATGCTACATAATATGCTGTGCAAAAGGTTTTTCACCTTCTGCTCAGCAATTGCACAAGGAACGGGAATAGAACGAGGTTCTAAAATGACCTCGAAAGCCATATACGAACTACGCGCTATAGTTTACGTCATGGAAAACTCCACATTGAGTCCAGACACACATTGGGATTATAGAACAGCCCAAACACAACCGCTGGACAGTACTGTAGCCCCCTAAACACAACAGTCAGAGTCGAAGATCTTTATTGTGAGACAGTGGGTACAGAGTTGTTATTGCACCGTCACACAACATCCGTCGGTAAGAGGATCCTAGAGGGTCATAGGTGTCGACTTCGAACCCAAGATTCGCACTTCTGATTTTTCGGATTCATGTGCGTAAATATTTTATAATTATCTTCGGTGAAAGAAAAAATCGTGAGGAAACCAGCATGCCTGAGAGATATTTCGCGACGGCATGTAAAGCCAAGTCAGAGGCACATGGGCGCCATAATAACTCTGACACCAGGTTAGGCATAACCGCACGATAGAGAAAGAAAAAGAGGATCCTCCCTTTTCATTAGGGGAAAGAGGAACTTTACCCTCTGATCCTCATACCTTTAACAGAGCCTGTACCAAAACATATCCGCTACAATATACTCATACATATTCACAAAGTAATAGCTACATAATAAAATTAGGCTTTCATTTTACACGACGTTTGTCAATATAGCCAGTATAAGAGAATTACCACATTTATTGCGGTTGCGTAACAAACGATCATTTAAAATACAACCTTATGTGTGCCAGTACAGGGAATCTTGTAATGTTCGGTGACAGTAATTAAGGTCTGTACTCATACAAGGGCCACTCAAAGGGGAACAAATGTGAAACCAATTGGTAGCCGAAGGGTTTTAGATCCGTCCCGTTAATTTTCCGCGTATTTTAACCGGTTGTGGTCAGCCTTTGGTTACGAAACTTTTAAATTGTATTATGGAAAATTAATAATTAGTAGTCTAACGTTGGTTACATAAGGATACTATTTTTACTGCCTCTTTGGTCTAGTGGTCACAAGCGCGACTGCTGAACATGAGGTTCTGGGTTCGATTCCCAAAGGGTTGTTCCATCAGTAATTTTTCAGTAGCAGCCACGGAGTCTGGATTTGCGCCCGGTTGATGGCAATAGCGAGCCCCCTATTACATGGGTCTTTCATGGGCGAAATGTGGGTGTACTAGACGCCAGCACATCAAGCTACGCGAAACAGTCAAATTTTCCCAACCAACCTTGAACCTAATGCTTTAGCAATAAAGTTGAAAATATATCTATTATATTAGAGATCTACGCTTTGGAATGTGCAACTACAATACTTTCTCAAGTTATTATGCCTTGTGACTGTGACTGTAGCTTAGCTTTTTTTTTTGTTTGACTTTCAAAAGTGCCTGTAATGGTCTAATTGAAATAAATGCTTTGAGTTTGAGTTATTTAAGAAATTTGACAGATTGTAGTAGCTTGATGTGCTGGCGTCTGTATACCCCTGCCTAACCCTTCGGGAATTACAGGCGTGATGTTATGTTATGTTACTTTCCCTGAAAGTTAATAAACAAAAACGTGAAATCTTCCAAGATAAGCACCCTCACCGATGTCGATCCATAGACGGGTGACACCCCTAACATACCGAGACCAGTCCGTGCTTTGTAACAGGTAGCCAGAAGCATGAAAGTTTGACATCCACTCCTGCCAATAGTGTATTGCATTACATAGTAGGTAAATGGGTTGTGGAGGTCAGATAAATAATCAATAATCTTTATCACACAACAAAGTGGTTATAAAATTGTAAGAAGTCCCTGACTCCTGTGCTAGGCGATATATTTGTGTTAGAGGAGCAAGGGCCCTCTCCTAAGAGGAAATATTGCAGAATCCTATGCAATAAGATTAACAAAAAAACAAAAAAAACTATAGTAACAACAAAAATAAATTAAAAGCGTTCAAAGAAGCCTGCATTGAATTTGAGAGTGTTTGGGTCGTGTGTGTGTCGTGTGTTTGAGCGTGTTTATGCGTGTATGTGTAAGCGTGTGTATGCCTGCGTGTGTTTGTGTGTGTGTGAGTGTGAATTATATGAACAGGAAGGGTTTTCAACAATCACGAGTGAGGTGTGAAATTGAAAGCCTGTCATAGATAGGCAGTTGCTATAAGCAAATAAAATAGGTAGTCAGCTGCATCCGGTTAGACTGGAAGCCGAGCCCAACTTAGTTGAGAAGAGGCTAGGCAGATTACACCTTAAACATTTCCCAAACACTCAACCAAACCAGAAAATTAGCATATCTCCAGGATAATAACGTAAACAAAAACGCAAGAGAGTCATCGTTTATATAGCTTTTATGAGTGTTATTATAATAAGCGAAATGAGCGGAGTCATATGCGGAAGAGTGCGATGCGTTTGTATGCTGCCCACGCGCAGCTTTAGTGCTGCGATTGCGCGCGACGGTTATGCGACAGGGAAGCTGCAGAAGAACCAGGTGTGTGTACATGTTTTTGTGTATTGTGTAGTTGGCGAGATGACTCTGTTATTTAGTATAGTAAACCTTAATAAACAATTTACACACATACATCAACATTTTATGTCGAATGTCCAATTCGTGAAAAAAAACAACAACTTACCAAGTGTTTGTATACTTGTAGGAGGTTTTTCCAAGAATTAGATAATGGCTTAGCATAATCAGCCTATAATGTTCCCACTGCTGAGACACACGGCCTCCTATCCACCACGCGGGCCCTGTGCGGGTTGGTAGATGTTACATGTCTTCGAATTTTTTGGTTCTGGGACATACCGATTTCCTCACGATGTTTTCCTTCACCGTTTTGAGAGCAGTGGTGATGAAATAAATAACACAAAGTAATGCGCCTGCCTGGGTTCGAACTCACGACTTACTGTTCGTAAGTCGGGGCCGCCACCATATACTATACAGGCTTACTTTGCGGCGGAAAATTGTAATAATCAGTATGAAGAGTAGGATCAACCCCACAAATATTATTTTGTATTTTTATGTTAGAACTTGGTTACTATATAACCTCCGAAGTCTAACATAACTTCAAAAATCGTGTTAAGCCTTCAGTACTAAACACATACAAACATTCACATATGTTTTCCATGCAGATCGACGGACATTTCAGAACACCTCCTGCTAGCCCAGCTGCGATCCTTACATACTTCCTCGCCTACATTATAGGTATCTTTAACTATACCATGCGAACGACTACGTCTCCGAGACGTACATCCATGCCAGGCCTACTGTTCTTCTCCTTTATCTTACGAATGGATCATTGACTCGTTCGGCGGCGCAGTTAATTTATTAACCGGCCCGGCATTATAGTGGTTGTATAAATATAATGACTTATAAAAAATGTTTAACATTCATACAGTCATCAATACGACAGGTCATTATAAATAACTGCTGGTTTTTGCGATGAAATTGCTTGTAGGTAGTTTCTCTTAAAGTTAAGTATAAATTGCGATATTTTAAGTTTTTGGGTTCAAAGGTGGTCCAAGTAGATTAACAGTGAAGGTCCATTTTGTCGAATATGACTAAACATACAGGAAAGTATTTTTTTTTCTATGACCATACTATACCATTTACGGTGTTTTTCATGCAGCGATGATAAGATAACCCATGATAGGCTAGGCAAAGGTACACATTCAATCAGTGATAAAAATAATGAGAGTCAAAAAATATGGGCCACCTAAAAGCTTAAAGCCTATGTGAATTCCGTTGAAAAGTGCTGTAGAAAAATACACAATGTTCTTGCCTAGGCCGTCTGGTTTTTATTGAAGAAGAAAAACAAAATTCAAGTTAAACAATATATAAACAGGCACCTTTAAATTTCATGCAAAATAATCATTTATTGGGGACACAATTAAATAAAACGCGAATAAACTTTTACTCCGCATAACATAATGGAATATTTGTTACTCTGTTGGTATACTTAGCGCCAATTCAAAATGTCACATAATTTAAACCGAAACACTTTAGCACAAGACAGTATGTATGTATGTGTTGCGTTTAATATCAAAACAAGCGCATCGGCGTGCGTCAGCGTAACCTTGGGGCGTTCGCATTAAATACGGAAACTCCTGCGCATGTTTATTCGACTCGTAAAATTAAACTTACAAAGATGTAAGGAAGATGGATGAGACAGTGTTTACTGCCGGTAAATTGCATTTGGTAACCCTCTTTATAGGTATCTTATCGCAGAATCACAAATCTTTTGGGGGTCCATTGGTTTCTTACAAGAAGCTCCGATAATCTATCTTTTAAATTTAACACATACTTATAAAATCGTTTGTCCTGATCGAGTTATATCAACGGACAGCTCAACCCACTGGACGGATCGAGCTCAAATTTGGCACACAGGTAGCTATTATGACATAGGAATCCGCTGAGAATTTTGAAAAAACCCAACCAGTGGTAAAATAGGGGTTGAAAATATGTAACAAATTTTATCACCGGCCAAACCTGATAAGGGTTGGCTGGTATCTTTATACATACCTATATGAAATTCCGGTATGCATGTGTTCGTAATTCTTCTCTTCTCTTTCTCTCTTCTGTTTTATACTAATGGAGTTATCTGGATAGTTGTTAACTATAAGTAGATGGACCGTCAGCTAGCCTACTCATGAAAAGAGACTTTAAATTACCTGTTTACGAAACAAGTACATATACATAAAAGGATCTTCTTGTTCTTCGTATCGATGGTACTTTTATATTTGACCCAATGATTCGTCACTGGCACGTCATCGACTTTGGCAGCGCACAGGTCGTCCTTTCCCTCTATGCCCCAAAAACGATGAAAAAAGTTTTAAAAATATTACCCGACAAAGAGTCACTTCCATTAAACAGTTTGTGTACAAAATGCCACGTTCTGGTGTGCTATTTGGTTTTATTGCATTAATATAATGTTATTATCGCGCTTCATATGTATAATTGTATTTAATATTGCCCGTTTTGAGCTCTTTATATGCCTAAGTCTGAACTGACGATGTGCACTGATTATGCTTGCAGATAATTTAGAAATTCATCGTCTGCCTAGCCTTTTCCCAACAACTTTAGAGTCGGATTCCAGTCTAAATGGATGCAGCTGAATACCAGTTTATTACATGGATCATCTGATTCATTCTTATATAATATAACATTACTACCTTTTTGCCGCAGCTTCGCTCGCGTTAATTTAGAATTTGACAACCTAGCTGTGTGAAATATACTTTACGACCTATTCCCATACCTACCAAATATACATTTATAATTTCATAAAAATCGGTCGAGCCGTTTGGGAAGAGTGGCACGAGACACACCACAAACACCGTGACACGAGATTTTTATAAAGATTATTGCGGAAGTTTGTAAGGATGGATAGATGGATGTTTGTTACACTTTCACTACTGAACGGATTTAGATAAAACTTAGCACACAGATAGTTTAAAACCTGGATTAGCATATAGGATACTTTTTATCCCGGTAGTCTGATACCGTGGAATAATTTCCGACCAAAACCCGAGCGAAGCCGCGGGTAACAGCTGGTAGACAGTAAATAGAGAATCAAGAATAAAGGTGTGTGGAATTAGTTTAGGTGAGGATAACCCCATAGTGTTCCTCCTGTTGCGTAATAACTCCCTTTGTAGGTTTTAGAGACGAAAAAACAATACCCGCAACAACACTTTAAACACCATGCATATAATCTCCGTTGTGTGAATGGTACAGTCAGCTTCAGAAGTAGATTAACACTACTCAAAGTTTCAAAGCAGGATTTTTAATAAAAACTTGTTAGATATTACTCGATACTAACAAGGTATTGAAGAGTAAGGAATATTTTAAAGAATAATCTTTTGAAACATTAAAAATACTAGCTGGAGTTCTGTAAATCAAATAATTAAAATTCCGAAATGGTAAGCTATATACTTCTGTTGCTGACCGTATACTCATATTTCGCCAGTTACGTTTAGGTAAGTCCCATGTATCAAACTATAAACCAAATAAACAACATATCGGTTGAAACAATAACTAATAAATCCGCAACTAATATCCCTACTTTAATAACCGAAAGTCGAGAACCTCTCGGAACCCGCCCCGAGTTGATTGGTAAAGTTACCTCGAGTGACACACTCCAGTTGATACTTTTACATGAACACGTCTAAGTCTATCACAAAACTCTACAACCAAGTTTTGGGAACTTGTGAATTCATTTGTCTGTCTGGCAGTTTCGACGGTTGCGTTGAACAATGTACTGGGAGGGAGGATGGCGAGCCGAATGTTGGGTTGAGCTTGCTGGGTCCGAAGTCTAGTTTTGTTGCCTCCAATAAATCTTATTACTTTGGTAATGATATATTGACGCTGACCTGGTATTATCTAGCTAGTGCTACTACCTGTGACCAGTGACTTCTGACTACTGTAGCAGTTGTTCTTACCATTTGTATGTCCCACGCGTGCTCTTTGTACTATCCCACTCTTACGACTCACGGACGTATAAAGAGCCCTGTGGGTCTTGTACTAGCCATCCGTCCCAGATGCCCGAACCACGCACAATTTATTCGCTAGGATATTAAACAATGACCTGTTTATCCCAACCTACCACACGTCCGACAGAACGTGAACCATCGTCTACGTGAACCATCTATAAAGACTATTTCACACTCCACTCACCAACATTTTTTCTAACAAGTTCGCTATAGTGATAGCGAACTTCTGCGTCGCCCCGTGCGTCTCAAAGATGTGTTAGTGACTCTGCGATTCCTACACTAGATGTGCACCATAGCAGTCAAGTCTTTCTTACTATCAACTTACCAACACGTTCCATGACAAGCTTGCTATTCCAGCCATCTGTACGTCTCACAGAAGTGCACGTGATTTTGCAGGCTACACCCGTCCACCCTAAATTTCAAGCGCATCTAACCCTGCACTCTTCCTCCCATACGTCCCATAGACGTGTGAGTGATCCACCGGAGCCAACACTAGCTGTTCATCCCGATTATCAAATCTTCTTCACACTTCACTCACCAACACGTTCGCTGACAAGCTCGCCACTCCTTGCTCCCGTACGTCTGACAGACGTGTGAGTGACCCGACGGGGCCTACACTAGCCGTTCACCCCGGCTGTCCAGACGACCTGTTACACACTTCACTTGCTACATCATCATTATGAACACCATGCTGTATTTTATGTGATTTGCATCCTAATACCATTTTACCGCCCGTTTAATAGAATATGGTAGACTAGAATATGAAAGAAGCTGGATAAAGAATTTGCTTATAGCACAAAGAAATGAGGCCTTTTCAAAGACTATTACGTATGTTTTACTTGCTGGAATGGTAACATTTCTATGTCAATTCAATATAAGAAAAGATGGATATTTTTTTTAGTAAAATAAGTTTAACAGAGCTGTTAAACTAGTTTACAGTCAGTTAACTAAACTGTACAAAGAAATGCACCTACAAAGACCCAATATCCGGATCCTCGATCTATAAAAATATTAGCCCCTTTCAGAAGGATGAAACGCCTCATCCTAGAAATCACTACCACTGCAGTGTACCTATTTTACGTTCTAGTTTAGAAAAAATGACGACTTACAACTTTGCTTCTTATTGTTGCAATGCCAGCTTATTTTCTAAAAAACACGGTGTTTCTTTATAGTTTTTACGGTTCCGTAGATCAAAAAGAAAAAAACAGAACCCCTTAACCCCTCACCCGCATGTCTGTCTGTCTGTCACAACCAATTTACTACGAAACTGCTGTTTTGAAACTATATTGTGTTGCGATAACTCAAATATATATTTTTCTTAATTAATTTACTTTAGTTTATTTAACTTCAAAACTATTTATCGTAGTTTTGAAGTTATTTAAGAAAATTGGCCAAAATTGACCATTCCCTCATCCTTAACTCCGAAACTACAGGGCCGAAAATTTAGAAAAAAATACAAAAAATAGTTCTTTGCCTATAGATTACAGGAAAACCCATAAGAAATCTATAAACTTACGGAACCCTCTCCACGCGGCCTTAGAAGCCAATATGTCATAATATTTTGCAAACAGGTCATTGACCAAGAATATAATTTCCACACAAATAAACTGCAAACTATGAATTTAATGAACTCCAGACTAATAAACGACAAAAAGGTCAAGTGTCACATTGTAATAGACGACAGTTTTTTTTTTGTTTTTTTTTTTGAGATTCTTTTTACAGAAGATGTACCAACTTAAAGATATTTCTGAATGATATCAATCATTTTAAATAATATAGTCATTATCTGTTTGGGTATGCTGTTAGATGTGAACGAAATCTCTATGACTCGGAATTCACCCTTCTAGTATTAGGTTTTCGGGATAAAAACCATAGTATTCAGTCTACAATGGTCCCCACACTTCTGGGACTCAGGCCTGATCTCTACGAGGAGTGGGATATACTGAAAACTACAATAAAGGGTGTAACAGGACCCTTAACGAAGCCGATAGGCACTTATTCTCCCAGTCATTGCGATCATTTTTTTCTTGAGGACCATACCTGGGAACCTTCTAGTTACGGAGATATTGGGGATCAAAGTTCCAACTTTTTCACAAGTTTTTTTTAAAATACTTATTTTTAATGTATGATTTTTACCTTAAACACCTCCACGACCCCAGTACTATTCAATCCATCCATCATCACAACCCTCCAAAAAAAAAAGTCGTTTCCCAGCAATATTTTTTGCGTAAAGTTACTTAGTTTAATGTACATAATGCTTGGTTGACGGCATGGTTAAGGGTCTTGTTACATCCTGTATACTCCTAGATTAATAGTTTTTCTTCAGGTGCCTTTCCGGATTCTTAGCTGATTAGTGTTAGTCTTGAAGCTCTAATTGATCCACTAATCCTATCACGTATTACTAAGAGTCTGGTTAAAACTTTTTATAAAAAAAGATAACACAGTGGCGTGCAGTGGTTCTCCGCGGAAGGTAGGCCAGCCACGCTAAGATGACCCTCAAAGTACTCACATCTATTGATATATTCACTTACCCTTCCGGGCCCACCGCACCCACCCCTGGTGTTTTTATTAAGCGTATGAGAAACAACGCCATCTAGCTTAAATATCAGGAAATTCAATGGAATTCTGTCAATACAAGAACGAAGGATGTCGCTCCGCTACAAAAAATTCTAAAAAATAAAACAGAGCGCTGTAAACAAAAAAAAGGTAGAGTTTTCTGACCGGAATATTTGAAAAACAAACATTTAAAATAAGCCTATTAAAACCAAAGTTATAAATACAAGAACTCCGCATTAATCAAGGTTCAAATCACGATTTACTGACAATGCAAACAGAAGAAAGATTAATTTGAAATAACAATGAATTTTAGGTTAATTCTCGTAATTCGGGTACCTACACATCTTTCTTTGGACACAACTTGAATCTTATCATTAAACGATTGTGAATACTTACTGTTTTTAACTTTTAACAAACACACTAACAGCGCAAACTTCACAACAGAACACCATTTCTAAGTTAATAAATAAATACAACAAATAATATTTACACTACTATACGTTTCAAAACGAATTACAAACGTCAGATATTATAAAAATCAAAACACTGAAGATCGCGAAATAAATTTTGCTAGTCACATGAAACAAATATGGCTTCTAAGAAAAATACAATTGTTATTTTGTCGATAAAAAACACTACCAAATATAATTGCATCACTTCATACCGTTTTAGCCGGATAATACTTTGTGGGGCAGCCAATCAGTGGCCAGCAAGCCAGCTACACTCGCAGGAGTTTACGCCCCTATTTACTATGTGTGCCGTTCATATACACGAAAATAACGATCAGTGTGCGTAAATTTATCAATGGAAATTAGGCCGGCTGCGGCCTTGCCTAGACGGCCGGGAGCGAGCGTCGTAGTATTTATCAGTTACGTCACACGGCTGCGACAAGTTGCTATAAGTATTATAACAGGAGTTTTTTATTTTTTATTAATATAGTTATAATAAATGCATTTGTTGCGTTGTTGGTAGGAATGGTAGGGTAGGCTAGGCCTAATTGCCTCTATGGACGGCACGCCCCTGAGATAACATAACGATTTATTTAAAGATACCACGAAGTCATCATCACCATCATCATCATCATCGTCTACCTGCCTTTTCCCAACTATGTTGAGGGCGGCTTCCAGTCTAACCGGATAATGCCTATCCACAACTCAGTTAGTACTGGGTAATACGATACCCCTTGGTAAGACTGGTTGTCCGACTTTCGGGCCACTGACTACCTGAAACGGCTGTCAAAGACCTGCAAATGACAGCTGGAACCTGAGGTACAGAGGAAACTCGGTATGCAATGGACGGTCACCCATCCATGGACCAACCTAGGCAAACGCGGCTTAACCTAAAGATCGACCCGAGCGGCTGTTATTATTTTGCCTCGAGCTCCTCCAAAAGAAAACACCAAGCCTGAGACAAAACGTAATATTCCATACACAATAAGTTACGACGTACTCTTCAAAAATACTTCCTACAGTAACATCAGGACAAAGAAAACACTTATTCAAATAAGGGACCAAGGTCTTCACATAATTGACTTCTACATTTCTAGTACTAACCCTTTGTCGCTTCCGTGTTGTCCTCACAAGAACTCCGCAACAAAGACTATGAAAGTGCAATGACTCATCGTCTGGCTAATTACGACGCAGCAATTAAGGAGTTATTGTTCAGACAGACGGACAGACAAATTAGGGTTCGGTTAGGAAAATCATTTTGTTAATTGATTTCGGGTGTGTGATGAGTTTTCGGTTATCGATGTTTGTTGTTCTTTGTTTTATCTGTTGAAGTTTTATCTTTATGTCTACAATATAACGTTTATGGTTGTTTTAAAGGGAGTAACAAGACCCTTAACGAAGCCGAAAAGTACTTATTCTCCCCGTCATTGCGATATTTTTTTTGTTCTAGACCATACCTGGGAACCTTCTATTTACGGAGATATTGGGGTTCAAAGTTACATCTTTTACACAAGTTTTTATATCGGTAGATTTTTACTGTAAACACCTCCACGACCCCGGCACTATTCAATATACCCATCAGCACAATGTTTTGAGTGCGTTACATTGAGTCCTAACATAAAACGTGAACGTGAAAAAAAAAAAGACGTTATCCAAAAAAATCGTTAAAAAAGTCGTCGTCACCCTATACAGGCTGTAACAGGACCCTTCACGAAGCCGTCAACCAAGCATTCTGTACATCAAACTAAATAACTGTGCAAAAATTATTGCTGGGAAACTACTTTTTTATTTGGGGTGAAAAATCACGTTTTACGGTGGGACTCAATGTAACGGACTCAAAACATTGTGCTGAAGGATGGATTGTGTAGGACGGGGGTCGTGGAGGAGTTTAAAGTAAAAATCTTGCATTAAAAACATGTATCTAAAAAAAAACTTGTGAAAAAGTTGGACCTTTCACCTCCAATATCTCCGAAACTAGAAGGTTCCCTGGTATGGTCTAGAACAAAAAAAAATATCGCAATGACGGGGAGAACAAGTGCCTTTCGGCTTCGTGAAGGGTCTTGTTACACCCTTTATGTAGAAAGGCTGGGGTTAGTTGGCAAGGAGATATAATGTTTTCTCTTCTTCGAACAATGTTTTCTCTTAATGTTTTCTCTTCTTCGAGCGTGTCTTGGGTTTGAACTTGAGACCTATGGGTCTCAAGTTCAAACCCAAGACACGCACCTATGATTTTTCGGATTCATTTGCGTATTGTATAATTATCAGCAGCAGCAGGAAAATTTCGTGAAGAAACCAACATGCATGTAAAGCCAAGTCATAAGTCATAGGCCCACGAGCGGCATAAAACTCTGACACCAGGTTTAGGTACTAACCACATAAAATAGTTGCATCAGCCACCAATACTTATATATTCGGCAAAATAATAATCAATAAAAAATAATGTACGGAACCATCACTTTAAAACTAATTAAGTATGCAAAATGTGACCCACTTTTATTATTTCAATACTGCGTAAAATTTTCAGTCGCTCAACCTTTGTTAGTCATAAAAATGATTCATTGTTTTAACGTTTAAATTGCAAACAAAATTATAATTGCTGCTATTTCATATTTTTAGATTTTAAAGCGTAGTTCGCGTAGCGTAGTTAGTAGTATGTGTCACTGAAGAGATGTGTTAATTTCCGTGTGGTAACATTTTAATTATTTGTTTAAATGTCTCATACATTACATAATATCGCGCATGTATTCCACAAAGAGTTGGGCAGAGGTGTACACCGACATTTCAACAGTTTTGTTGTGTACCATTTAATTGGGATGGAGCGTATTGCCATCAACTGGGCACAACTCCAGATTCTAGGCTGCCGTTAGGAAGATTATTCATGGAAAACGCCCATAACACTTGCATGTCCTAGGTATGAAACACCAGGTCCTTACGTGCAGTTGTTGTACTTGCGATATTTATCGATGGCTCCTCCTCCGTCAAGAGGAGATGTCCGTAGACATTTGATGAGAAAGAGATTAGAAGAATCCAAATCTTCTTAAACATACGGGAATTATTGGCAATCAGAATCTTACAGCGGACAATTTAACAACTACTTAATTATCGCTTTTGCTGAGTATGAGGTCCTAGGTTCGATTCCCAGGTCGGGAAAAGTATTATTGGGTTTTTCCGCCAGGAATTTCTCAGTAGCAGCCACAAAAACTGGATTTATTGCTCGATCTATCTATATATTACGTGGAACTTAAACATAACTGGGTGTACTAAAAGTGGGTGTACTAATATGTACACCTCTGCCTAATACTTCGGAGATTACCGGCGTTATGTTATGTTCTGATACGTCAAACATTCTTAAAAAATACAGAAATTGACTATCATAATCATAAAGCAGACAACTTATCAACTTCTTTGAAGCAATTCACATTACAATATCTTCATTACATAACTAAACTAAAGACTAAATAGTTGAGTATAGATTACCAGTTAGTTTGTGACAAATATGTTCCGATAATTGTGTAGTGTAGCCAGACGCTGCTGTTTACTTCAATCCTCTTGTCGGTGGTAGGGTTGTCGCAAACGTGAATAGGCCGGATAGCCAATACCCGGTTTTTACATCCAAAATAACACAACACACATATTGTATAATTATCACTTGCTCTGGTGAAGGGAAACATCGTGAGGAAACCAACATGCCTGAGAGATATCTCTCGACGGCATGTAAAGCCAAGTCAGAGGACTATGGACGGCATAAAAACTCTGTCACCAGGTTAGGCACTAACCACACGATAAAGAAAGAAAGACATCCAAAATCTAGTTCTAAGTCGGCATCCCATCTAGTGATTATTAGAAATATCAAAAACTTGTCAATAATGTGAGTAGATTTCCAAATTTTTGGTTTTTGGAAAGTTACTAAAAATACTGAAACTAGCCTTTAGAATTTTAGATAATCTAAGGTAACGAAATTATTTTAAAAACGGCGGCAATATACATTTGTTATTGCTTAACTCTAATTTGGCATATTAATTCATTGGTGTTGTAGACATCGGACCTAAAATCAAAAACATGGGCGTTTGAAAACCAAATATAAAATTAAAACTACAAATTATTGGCAAGAGTTATGTTTTGCTTAAGTAACTGAAATATTAATTTACACCTACCACGACTTTTATCCGATTACGCCAGACATGCCAAAGCAAAAAAATAAAACATTAAATATTTTTCTAGAACCTTTCTTTGCCAGCCCTACCGCCGTCTCCGGTCTTTACTTTTAATCTCTCTTTATTTTCTGTCCGTACGAGAAAGTGTTGCGTATTTGTCTTTTGTCTAACGACTCCAGCGGACTGGAAACAAGAGATTGTGTCTTAATACAGACAGTTATACTGTTTTAATCTAAATCGCTGACATAGAGACTTTTTTACTAGTAAAAGATTTTGTGAAGATTTTTTCTTTGGCGTTGAGACTTTTGTTCTTAGTAATTGGCAAGTTAGGGTTTTTAAAAAGACCAATAAGTAGAATTATAATCATACATAATCGTTACAACTACGGGGCATAGCCCTATAATAGGGGCATGAACGCGCCATCCTGGGATTGAACCAATGACATACAACTAATAAATCGCTGTTGGAGCTGTTACTACTGAGTCACCACTCTTTTCCACTAGCAGCAGCTACTGAAATAAAGGTCTACGTCCAGCAAATCTTGGGCAGTAAACCACTCAACAACCTTGGCTTATAATATCTGTGGCTTAACTAAGATGTCAGGCAACAATGGCAGACTAATCACCAATAAGTCAGCAAAAAATGGTGTATTAAAAAATTACATTGTTGTTCAAGAGAGCATTACAAAACCAGATTTCACTAGTCTCCACACGAGGATATCCTGTGTCATGGAGACTAGTCTTCTTCGTCTTTCAAGATGGGAATACTCTCGTGTGTTATGTGGTGATTAAAGAAAATGCTCTTTTGTAACAGTTATTAAGAGATCAGTGAACTTTCCGGTCGATACAATTAATTATCAAACATTTACTTGGGACAAAATCCATTACTTAAAGTGGCTTAACTTCAGCACTTCGGAGGAGCACATGTTTAGAATAATTTGTCTGAAACATTGTCCGTTATTTTAACGGTTTTGTCGCTTAATCCATTTTTCCTGGTAGCATTATCATACATAGTAGTACAAAAAGAAGATACATTATCTATTTTGCTGTTACAACCATACGAGCTGCGCAAATATGAACCTTAAACATCTGGAATAAGGATAACATATCACTTTGAGTACTGTATGTACGTATAATTGTGGTAATGGACACGTTTTGGCTCAGTTTCATTTGGCCTTGAGGTTGAAATTGCTTTTGCCATCAATCATACAGAAATGAACTTTATTCAGTGAGCTTTAAAGGATTTTAAGAATGCAAATATAAGTTTGTATCGACGACTTGACATTTGTTCAGTTTATGTTGACAGATTTAATTTTATGAGACACTGAATTAGTATTTGCTTCCCAAAGGGTGGCTGGTGGGGTTTGAATAAGGCCAGTAACTCCTCTTGTCATAAATGGAGAGAATTACTGCATAGTTGGACTGGCTGATAAGGAGACACGTGGCCAAATGGCTGTTGAGATTTAGTGATATGCGAGGATAAACTGTTTGGAGGTAAAATGTTAGCCACGGCTAGCAGGGTCTTTAATATTACCTAGAGACCACTATTTGGAATCCAATGATGTTCAAGTTATATTTTGGTAAGTACTGAAACTATCAAATTAAAGTCATATTTCACTCATATTCCGTGCGAAAACTATTTTTAATATTACTAGTTCGACGTGACAACACTGACAACACAACAACATTTATTTATTGTAAGTAATTTTAATTAAAGAGTTTGAGAAGTGATCGAGAAAAAATATAATTATACTCAAAAAACTGTCGGTCGATGACGTTACCTTTTGATTTTAGATTATAATAATGTTATCATTAAATAATTATACTTCATCAATTAAATATAATTATTATTAACTGGCCACCAATCTCTTTCAGCCAATAATATTTAAAAAAGAAAACAACGCTTTTTCTTCCACCGCACTTAAACCTTTGAGCTCTTAATCCGTAATACACTTCTGTGGACCAATTCCAGAATTTTCAGTTACTTTAGTTATTAAATATCCCATCAAGTATTTTGACGTACTGTTATCGCTTTGCAAAACAATCAAAATATCAGCCATCTTAATGCGTAATGGGACATCTTAATATCCAACAGAGTTTACTATAGTTAGTATTTTCAAAAACCTGCTAATCTATCTCAGGGCTTTACCCCGACACTAATGAGATTACTAAAGGTCTCCATCGACAGTATAGATGCTAGGTACGTGGTGCGGCTAATATTCGTTGTATATTGCACATCACGGTCGCAGGTCAGTCACCGTGTCTCGGCGTCTTACACCTAGACTGTGCTGGGGACCTAGGACCTACGAAAAGAGGTTTGCTCAGGGTAATAGTGGAAACTGCTGGAGTTTTGTGGAGCTTGCCAATGTGTGTCCCCAACCAGAACTGACGAGAAGGAACATCTTGTGGTTTTAGTCAGTAAAGGTCTGACAGACTCCTCCGCCCACCCCACGGTGAGGGTCATATAGGTACATGACGATTTCAACATGAAAAAAAACTGTCAAAAGTATTCGTCGTGTGGCTTGTTAGAACATCTATGTAAGCTGAAGTGGCAATGAACCGGCCAATAAGCGTGCTAACTTTTTTAACGACTGGTTACTGTCGAAGTCGATCTGTCACTGCTCTGCTACTGTCAGGGGTCTCATGCACTACTACTGAGCTCGTGCTCAGTAGTAGGTCCTAGGTTTGATGCCCAAGTCGAGCATAGTGTTATTTGGTATTTCTTTCAGTATTTCTCAGTAGAATGAGACTAAACATAATTGGTGAAATGTGGGACTATTTACCCACCCAGTCCCACGTAAATATACGTAATTTATTTAATACATTTAATACATATTCATACTCTACTAAGTCTACTTCAGCTGAATAGCAATATTTCCGCCTCCTCCATAATTATCCTTTCCCTGCCCACATCTAGGACGGTGTCTCGGCATTCTGTATATACGTATAAACATCAATCGCGCACGGGGACGGCCAGACGGCTTGCGATATTTAAATTTTGAGACTTAAACTTTTATAGCTATTTTGTTAAGCGCCGCTCGAGGAAATGGCAAATGGGAGACGTGATTTTTAAGAGGATGTGAATACATTACTTGAGCAATTGAATTTGAGGGTAGTTCGCGATTTATTCAAATGATCTGTATTTTTAAGTTTAACGCAGTTTTGACGTAAGTATAACATGCAGGTTTTAGGCTAATATTGAATAAACTTTTTTCACGATGATATGGCCCAAGGAGGCGCGGGAAAAGAGCACTTGGAAGGAATTGGGGGAGGCGTTTGCCCAGCAGTGGGAAAGTACTGGCTAATAAAAATAAAATATAAAGATGATCCTGTTTTTTTTGGTATCACTTAAACGTTTGTACACATTCAAACTTAATCATAGTTATTCGTAGGTACTTTTAGTCAAAACAAAAATTTAAATACAATATATTGACAAAACCGGGGCTATAATAAACGGGTAAGGGCAAATTAATTGAACATTTTGTATGTACCAGCAACCTAATAACGTTTTATGACACATTGACTGCGTCGTAAAATGCTATTTACCAATTAATTAATGGCACCAATCAAAAAGATATTAAATTAATTTACACGAAGTACGGTCTCAAACAATATTGTTTTTGCGATTGAGTTTTGGTATATGAAACGATAATTATTATTTTAAGAGTTGTGGCTTTATGAAACTTTAAAGCCAGGACCAAGACTAGTTTTTTGACTAAAAGCCTAGGATTTACGCAAAATACTTTTTTGTACAACTATCCCGCGTCATGTGTACTAATATTATATATACAATATCTATACTAATTATAAAGAGGTAAAGTTTGTGAGGTTGTAGAGGGTAATCTCTGGATCTACTGAACCGATTTTGAAAATTCTTTCACTAATAGGAAGCTACACGCAGCTACACTTATCGCCAAGTGTATGGCACTTGGCGATAAGGCTATATTTACAACGTGCCCGTGGGATAATTTCCGACCAAAACGCGAGCGAAGCCGCGGGCAACAGCAAGTAAAAAAGAAAGTTACGTACTGACAGGTTCATTGGCGGTCGATCATTTTTCACCCTTATGCCCTGAGAAATAAGGCTGAAACGTGGCCGACCGTCAGTCTACCTGCGGTGTGACCTAAGTCAAACAACACTGTTTTTTCTTCTTCGACTGCTGTTAACGTCACAACATAGTATAAAACAGAGTCGCTTCCCGCTGTCTGTCCCTATGTAAGCTTAGATCTTTAAAACTACGCAACGGATTTTGATGCGGTTTTTTTAAATAGATAGAGTGATTCAAGAGGCAGGTTTATATGTAAAACATTGCACCCGTGCGAAGACGGCGCGGATCGCTAGTTATTCATAAAGTATTACGAATTTTTCATGTAAAATGAATAGCATTTCACAAATTTCACACCATTAAACATTCAATAACACGTAGAAATTGTCAAGTACCAAAAACAAAACTCATTTGTAGCTCAAAATGTCGTCATTACGGAGTAAAATTAATAGCAACTTTGGATAATGGGCGCTGGAATTACTGCGATATCGAATTTAATTACTCGCGAAAATTATAATGTATCGAACGTTTCGATATTACAGCGCACCACTATTATCGATGTTAGGGTTCGTCACTACGGGCTAAATTTGGTTTTGTATTAATTAATTATTGGTAGTCACTTTGGTTTTGTGGTTGTAAGTGTATCGTGAGGTTCCACATTTGAAGCTAAAGCATTCTAATATACTTTTAAATTGCAAAACGTGATTTATAACTTTTTACTAAAATTGTTAGAGCCTCATTAGACCACTCAATGACATAACTTTTGAAGGCGAAAAGAAAATATCATTACTCATCATCTAAGTAACCTTTTCTAAATTAGGTTGAAGTCAGCTTCCAGTCTTACCGGATGCACCTAAATACCAGTATTTTGTACTCCACCACCCAGCTATGAGGAATTACATTCTGTTTTGAATTAATTTACTTCCAACTCAAAAGGGAAAACTATACGTTGCAAAAGGGGCATTAAACTTTTCGTTTTTGTACGAAAAGTCATAAAATTAAGAAATAAATTATTTATGGTTTGGTAAAACCAGTACAGTCAAATTGTGGGCACTGACTGAACTGTACTGTACTGCAGTATCAGTTCAGCCTGTCCACAACGGGCCTGTGGACGGTGAGCTATGGGCTAGTTCGCCGTCCGTCCGTCTTATGACGACAGGCCGTGTCGACGGCGCGTTCGTGTTCCACGCGCGCCTCAAGGAGAGTCAGCAAACAGGAAGGGGTCCGTAAGGGCCGACGCCTGCCAGGGTTGCGGGACTGTTCGAAAGAGATACCGCGGCCCTGGAACACAAAGGGCAAAGGAAGGAACATGGATGGGTTTTAGTCAGTAAAAGTCTGACACTCCCTCCTGCTCAGCCCAGAGCGGGAGGGGTTATTTGATGATTTCCCATAGGTAAAAAAAAAAAAAAAAAAGCCTGTCCACAAGTTGTCCGTACTGGTTTGACTGAACCTTAAAACAAAACATAACATAACATCACGCTGTAATCCCCGCAGGGTTAGGCAGAGGTGTTTCTAATAGTACAACCACATTTCGCGAGTCATGTTTAAGTCCCATGTAGTAAAGGGCGAGCCTATTACCATCAACCGGGCACAAATCCTGACTCGGTGGCTGATACTGAGAAATTCCTGATGGAAAACTTCAATATCCATTTTTCCGACGGGAATCGAACCCAGGACCTCATGCTCAATAGTCGCGATTGGGACCACTAGTCCAACGATGTATTCCTTAAACAAATTGGTGTGGATACCTTTAATGGTGGTTGTTTATGAGGCTTTTTTTCAACCTACCTCCACAAAAAATGGCGCGAAATAATACGGCAGCCATGTAAAGCAACATTCAATTGTAAGCCAGTTTCTATCAAAGCTACAACACTCAATTACCGAACACAGATCAATACTTACCGTCTGGTACAACAGGGTAGGTGAGCTTGTACTTAATTACTGTTAAGACGACATATCAATAAATAGACCAAGTAATTAATTTATATGCAAAGATATCTATATACATGTGTATAGACTAGTGGTCTGTAAGCGCGACTGCTGGCTCGCCCCCTATTACATGGGACTTAAACATAACTAGCGAAATGTGGGTGTACCTACTATTAGGAACACCTCTGCCTAATCCTTCGGGATTACAGGCGTGATGTTACCGTCTTCTTCTTTTCTTCGTATTGCCAGTGACGCTACATGCATGTTGTCATGTTCGGGCTCAGGTTCGGGCTCAGTAAGTGGCCACGTTAATTGCGCTTACGCCGCAACAAACGTGATCTCTACTTCTCTAAAGATGTAGATGCATCGTCAAGGTTGCAGGTGAGGACACTTGGGACTCTGATCAGGGGCGCCGCACGTGCACTCGGTGTTAAATTACATGAATCAATAATACCCCATTTTGCCAGATTACGTTTGCGCCCACCTATTTGGTTTCGCATTCAATGCTTTCCAAATAGATGTAACTGTAACGTAGTCTTAAGCTTACCTTTCCTCCACCAGACATAGCTACAATCTAGAACCAGGGACGCACGGCTTGCGTGTATGACCAGATGTATGGCCGTGGACGAGGCTGAAGGCGTATGTAAGGATCGTAGCAGGTGGCGTTCTGCGGTTTCTGCCTACTCGCATGGGACAAACCGTGAGTTTGTGTATGTATGTACGCACATCACAAAGTGAGTTTGTCACTGCCACAATAAGCGTATCACTGTAGACACATACTCGGTTACAATTCAATACCCTCGTCAAATTAGCGTGCCCATCAAAGAAACTCGATCGCTTTTGTCGGGTTTGTATGAGGCGAACTACGAAGGGGTGGAGGTGGCAGAGCATAACTAGGTACACAGTCAAGCTCAAACAAAATCATAGCTTTTGATTGATGATTTTAAAAACATGACGCCCACGTCCCCTGATGATTATGTGTCATTACTATTAAGCAAGCACGGGTCCAGACTCAGGAACACTGAGAATTTTGTAACAGAAAAACCATGTGAAACTTTACTCGATTTGGGCTCAAACCCAGGTCTGTTCTAGACCAACCAGTCAGTTAGTCCGATTTTAATTATAAAGTATAGAATACTCAGGCTGTAGTATTCCCTCGACTGCCTCATTGGTCTAGTGGTCGCAAGCGCGACTGCAGAGCATAAGGTCCTGGGTTCGATTCCCAGGTCGGGGAAAGTGTTGTTGGGTTTTTCCATCTAGAATTTCTCAGTAGCAGCCATGGAGCCCTGGATTTGCGCCCGGTTGATGGCAATAGGCTTGCCCCCTATTACATGGGACTTAAACATAACTCGCGGAAATGTGGGTGTACTATTAGGTATACCTCTGCCTCACCCCTCGGGGATTACAGGCGTAATGTTATGTAGTATTGCTACTGTAAAAATACAGGCTTCCTCACTTTGAGAAGCAGTCGGTCGCTATCCGCGACGGAGGCCTAGCCCAGTGCGAGTTGGTGGAGGCCATGTCTTTGAACTGTTAAGTCTAGAATCTGCCAGTTTCCTGACTATGTTCCAATGGGAGGTGGTCATGCAACAGGACAGGACAGAATTAACCTATTTCTACCCGACTGCGCCAGAAGGAGGGTTATGTTTTTCGAGAGTATGTATGTATAATTGTTTGGCACGCTCTGTGGCCTGAACGGCTCGATGGATTTTAGCGTGAGAGGTGACGTTAGATTCGTATTTACTGTGAGAGTGACACTGAGTATATCAAAATAAAAAATATTCAATACTAAAACAAAAAAAAAACAGTAATTTAAAAAATTAATAAACCAGACGGCGTAAAAAAAAAAGCATAGAACATAGCGACTTAACAGTCGGGACCCATTAACATATATAGACCGGATTAAATCGTCCCAATAATGGGTCCCGACTGTTAAGTCGCTATGTTCTATGCTTTTTATTTTATTTTATTTTTTTACTCCACAACCATAGGGGCAAACTAATCAGAAGCTCATGTGAAATTATTGTGGAAGCTGCAGAAGATTGTAAAAATATCTTTGCATAGTATAGATTCAATCTCTTAGTATTATATAACTGCATAGAACATGTGTGAGTACTATGTACTGTAAAGCTACCATTTACATTTAGTTATCCTTCATTGACTTGAATGTGGGCACATTCGAGTCAATGAAGGATAACTTGGGGGCTGAGAGAATGTCAGGCTCACTCAAATGTCTCGCTGATAGTGGCGGGTGTGTTGGGTCGTTTAGTTCCCTTCAATATGGTTGAGCTGAATGGAGCTGATGCATGCGTCATGTTCGTGAACGGGCGCTGTCAGTTGGGACTGGTCATCTCTTAGCTGCCACGGTTTGTTTTAACTAATTTGTTTTTAAATTGTTGATAGTTATAATCTTTTACTCTGGACGCTCTTAATAAGCACGTCTTTCTACATCGTTCTCACATATATGTATAATCTCAACATGAATGATGTAACCAAGATCTTGTAACAATATTTTGATTGAAAAGAGTGTCCATGGAGTTTCTTGCCCATTCTTCTCCATAGAGATCTACGCTTTGGAATGGGCAACTACAGTACTTTCACAAGTTATTATGCCTTGTGTCTGTGACTGTAGCTTCGCCTTTGTTTTTCTGACTTTCAAAAGTGCCTGCTAAGGTCTAATTGAAATAAAACGCTTTGAGTTTGAGTTTGAGTTTACGCAGTCGGGTTTTTAATTTTTTTTAAATTACCGTATCTTAACCACAATGTCAACTCCAAAAACTCTTCTAGATTCAGGAACGGTACGATTCTCGCAGCTACAAATTGCGGATTGGCATCCCATTGAAACGATTTCAGTTATTTTTGGACGTAAAATGATATTTCGATATTAATTTAATGTTATATAAACTCGTGATACATAAACATAAGTAGTAATAACTGTTGATAAGTGAATTTGTGTGTTTGTTACTGTATACAAAATGTATTGCTGTTTGTATTGTTGCTGGTTGTTTTAGTAGTGGGATAAGCAGAGCTCGAATTATATGTATGTGGTTTTCAGAAAGGGATGGTAATAACGATTTGCTTCCATTTAAGGTTTAGGCTATAGTTTCTTGTTTCAGAGCAGTTGAGTGTCCCGATTATCAGCCCGCCCAATCTCACTTCAACCCAGCAGTCATCACCGATTCAAGTTCTTGAGCGTATTATGGTATTGCGAATTCTATCGCTGAGCTTAATACCCAACGCGCAACATATACTTAATAATTACGGTTAGTCAAATCATTTTTTTTTGTTTTTCAAATCAGTTAACTTTATTACTTATAAAAATGTTTCATTTAGTTTTATTCTAATTCTGTTACATCTACCATATTGTTAACTTCTTAATACTATTTTTAACTTATAATTCTGGCTTTTGTTGCTTTTCTTAATTATAAGTTACCAATAACTTGTGTGTGGTGTAAACTGTCAATTTAAGTTGGTTACAAATAAATAAATTAAGAATAAAACAACAGTAGGTACTCAAGATGTTTCCTGAATATAATTATTTAAACTATCGAACATAACATATTAACACACTTATACACAACCACAATGATTATTATCTTCAACCGCTACATAAAAAAAATCGCAAGCGTCCGTGACACACTAAACTAAATCGTCAAGTATAAACGCACGGAATCGGATGCAATACGCACGATAAATGAAAATGGTCGGGAGTTCAGTGACGGCGGCTACAAAAGGCGAGTCGTAAAACAACCGGATTAGGGGTGGACAGAGAGGCTGTGGGCCATTAGGTAAGCTGGGTGGAGAGAAAATAGAATATTGGTACAAAAGAAAGAAAATAGGTCAGTTTTATTAAAAAAAAGTAAAAACAAGTCATTCAACATTAAAAAGAGCATCAAACACAAACTCAAAATTAGAATAAATAAAAAAAATTAAAAAAAATTAAGAATACGTGATAAACTAATTAAAATAATCTAAAGTGAATAACCTAGCAACAAACTTAAAAAATGGCGTCAAAAAAACTCCTCCTCAACGCTGTCAACTGGTAGGTAATGTACCCAAGAGACTGGCGGCGTTGCCACGTTGTATGGCAACGCTAAGCCTCTGGCCAAGGTAAAAGCCAGCTCTTGGGTCACGGGAAGTGTCAACTAAACGTTTTGAAATATCCTTGAAAAGGCCGTGAGCGCTCGGACCCCACGGTCCTAGAGTTTCAACCCCAAACGGCTCGAAAATATAGTTACCAATGAGGTTACTATATTTACGCCGCTTGAGGTTCTCTGCAGGCGCAGCGGCAGCCCCAGCATAGCACGATGAGCTAGGAATATGGGATGTCGCAATAGTATCGACACATGTTGCGTCCCACACTAAATGCCTACCCATCTTCCATGGAAACAAAGACATCCCGTCCGGTCTCTTGCCATCGTCGCGTGCCAAGCCATTGGGTTCTAAAATAAAAAACGTGATAAACAGAATACTAAAAAACAATACAATCTTTTAGGTCATATAACGGTCGGTCTGGCGCCTGTGGTTATTTTTGGTGGTTTAAGTTTTTATAGTGACATGGTCACTGACACTATACTAAACATGGTAAATATCCCATTTTCAGTGTTAATGATAATTTCGGTGGTAAACTGGCGAAAATACTGGTATAAACTGTTATGACAAAAGACGAAGATGTCACGGCAGCCGCTTCTAGTGACAGCATTGTCAACACTTTCGGAACAAACCAAGAGTGTCACCGTTGACGGATAAAAACTGATGGCTAAGAAGGCTCTGTGAATGAACTTATGCACCCAGCTCATTTTTATTAACAACTTCATTTGCCGATGAAATTATAAAAAGACGAAATTATAGAAAGATCAAATTCTAGAAAGAGGATATCGATATAGGCAGCAAAAGTTATGAACATTGGACCCAAAACGCAGCAATGCTGTTTGGTGGTAAACCCAGGTAAATTCTTTAAACATTGAGATTTTTCATAAAGTTTCTTATTTGAATCAAGCTTCGTAAATCATTCTCCAGAACCCGATGCTCGCTCCCTCAAACCCGCTCACTTCAAGCCCTCTACCTAATCCCTAAACTTGCAACCAGAGCCTGTAGCACCGCGGCTATTGGCCGAACTATAAAACGAAGCCGTAATAAAACTAGTCCCTTTCCACGCATCCATACATCACTAATGATTTATAACATACATTGAACGTTATGTATAAAGACGGGTGACCCATCCCTAAGGCAAACAGTCGATGGATTACGAAGTATGAAAGATATACAAGATTTTATGACCAGGATCCGCTCGTTAAGTTAGGTGCAAAATATTTGATAGCGACATGTTAAAGTTTTTACGAGTTCGCACAAGATAATTACGGGGCTATTGTTTTGTGGGATTGTTTTTAAATGCGTTTTTATATGGGCAGCTCGTAAAGGACTTTGTATGGAGATATTGTAGTGAATTATGACTTTAACAAAGCTAAAAGAGATTTTTGTACAAGAGTGGTACATATCGGACTTAATGCCAAATGGTATTCTCTACCAGTCAACCATTGGATCAAATAGGAAAGCATTGTGCTATGTGTACAAAAAAATAAAAATCCCATTTTGTAAACGTAAATTGATATACATAAATAAGTACATACTGATGATGATGATGCCATCTAGCCGATTTCGGCCACAACGACTGCATTTGATGGCTTTCCTGGGAGGTTGTCGAGAGCTTTGGTGTGCTGCTCTGTCATGTGCTCTTAAGTGGCTAGCATATCCAACTTTGGCCGAAAAACTCCGAGCACAAAGCGGACATGTCAGAACACCATACATGAAATTGTAGGGTATAGCTGCAGGTGGCCTAGCTTTAAGGTCATCACGCTTTAAGCCTAACTGCGACCTTCTTCTCTCTTTAAAGGCGTTGACCTGCCGATGTACACGACGTATCCACTCGGGCCGATTTTGTGCCTGCTTTTTCCAGACTGAACATCCTTGGTACATACTAATACACAAATAAACACACAGATAAATACACAGATTCAAATATTATTTTAAATATAAAATATTAATGAAACGAGATTTAGTTCATCGTCATCATCATCCGAGCCATTTCACAACAGGTTGGGGGCTTCTAGTCTAGCCAGATTCAGCTGAATACCAGTTATTTTACATGAACGCCTGCCTATCTGACAGATTCTACTTTTGACATCATAGGCGACTATTGACAAATTCTACATATGACAGATTCTACATTTGACAGATTCTAAATTTGACAGATTCTATATTTGATGGTAGCGGATTCCAACGACTTGACTTGCTATCCGAGGTAGGGGCGAATTTCTGGATGCAAGTAATAGTTTATGGCCACTACTCAAGCTACATCACACGTTACTACTCTTGATTAAAAACTCTTTTGTTTTATCGTGGCCGTAGAACTTGTGATTAGAAATTTTATCAGCCAGACCAGCTGTGGATAATAATTCCGTTAGACAAGCAATTCTAGAACAGTCTAGGACAGACCGTTTATTTACTTCACCTTTACATAAACAGCATAAATTCAAGGCGAAGCAATAATACTAGCAATATTTACGTGGGCACAGTTAGCGACGATTATCGGGACAGTTAAGACAGATTTATCTCCACAATAAAAGTAAACACTGGGCGATTTCGACCGAGCACCATTAGTGAGAGGGATTCCCTGAGTTGCTGGCGTGAGTTGCAAGTGGCAGCGACTCGCTAGCGCCTTTGATATTTCGGAAAAACTAGAGATAAACAAGTCGGCGTCATTAGAAAAAGTGACTTTTTATTACATATACTAAAGACACAACCAAATGGAACATTGGCTTTATTCAACATTAAAATACAGCATGAGAAAAATAACAGGCAGTAGTGACATAAAATCTTCTAAATAAGCAAGGAGTTCATATCATTCACCCTTCCTAAGAAGAAACGTAATCCTGGAGGTAGGCTGGAGGTCTACGTTCGCGTGTAGAGTGGCGCACTTGAGAGCCTCTCGCTTCTACCCGCTTCGTTTCTTGGTCTGTACCCGTAATAGGCTGCTCAGGCTCCTCTTCATCCGACGAATCATCGTTTAAGGTCGTTGGCAGTGGTGCTACAGACCTGTTAGAGACCATCGTTTCACGACCATCTGGTAAACGAACTAAGGAGTATTCAGAATTGCTCTGTAGTAGCCGAATTTATTCTACAACTGGGCCGTATTTAGAGGTCCTTACGTTTTTCTTCATATAAACAGGTCCAGGCGAATGAAGCCATGATGGTAAAGATTGGCCATTTATCGAGCCACGAGGATGGTTGAACATACGCTAATGCGGGGTCGCATTGGTTCCTGTACACAAAAGAGATCTAATGGAGTGGAGCGCCGGTATAGCTTTCTCCCAGTTTGCGATATCCTCGTTATTGGATCTGAGATGTAATTGGATTGTGCGCCACAGTGTACCATTTAAGCGTACCAAGCCATTTCCTCGAGGATTGTATGGCGTTGTGCGACTACAAGATGTACCTAGTGAAGTTAAGAATTGTCTTAATTCGTCTGATAAGAATGAGGTACCTCTGTCCGAATGAATGTAAGCTGGAGAGCCGAACGTGGAGAATAGGTCTTTCAGACATCTAATTACTGTTTCGGAGGTCATATCTTTACAGGCAAAGGGGGACCTGCTATATTCATCGATAATCGTGATGATGTATCGGTTTTGAGTGTTAGAAGGGATTAGCCCCTTGAAGTCTAAGTTTCTAAGTATCTTTCGAACGGAGCAGTTGCTTTTATGAGGTGTGCTTGATGACTTACATAACGTGGTTCAATTTCGGCACAGATTGGGCATGCTGCCGTAATTTTCTTTACTTCTTCAATCGAGTATGACAAAAAGAACCAAAACAACTATTATTTTGTGGAATTAAATAGAAAACTTTAAAAGTTTGTTCCTATGTTGTTAAACAGAACACTTTCTTGCCCATACTTCTCCATGAGAACTGCGATGTTGGAATGAGCACAGTTTATTCACAGTTTTTATGCCTGTGGCTAGACTGTGGGTAGCTTATTTTTGACTATGCAAAAGCGCCGGTTTTGAAACAAATGCTGTGAGTTTGGGAATTTGAGGCTTATAACTTTTCTAACTTTACTTAATTTCTAATTTTTAAATATCGTATGCGATATAACATTGACAGAAACTTGTTTATGACAATGATGGGTATCATTGTCATAAACAAAATTTATCAAAGTCAGATTTAAATTAGTAAAAATGGAACAGTTGAATCAAGTTAAATAATCTCACCCGCCACCCAAGATGTTCATATGCTGTTATAATCTAAATCTAAATGTCCGCTCGTCGCCTGTAACTGGCACTACTAACATGTATTAGTTGATGGGGGCGGGAGTTTGGCGAAATGCTCTGAACTGCCTTACAGCTTGATTGTCAGAACGAAATGGAATGAACTGTGATGTTCACAAGCGGTACCCCTGCTACTACTGTTAACAGTTTTACGTGAAAATGGCGTTTATTTGGTGGTCTTGGGTATCTTGTAGCTCTACAAATAAAATTGATCCATACTTCTTTTAGTTTCAAAAAAGTCTCAACGACAATCAGCGTAAGTACAGTAGCAATACTTTTTAGCGATACATAAAAGTATTCATCACACCACATTATAGTAATTATTTATCGTAGGAGCTTTCCCACCATATTTTAGAAAAAGATTCCGACAAATTGAGAATGTCCTCATTTTTTTGAATGTTAAAAACGTATAGATTTGCTATATCATATTTTCAAATGCTCCTAGTTTTTTTCAGAAGAAAGCAATCTTTTTGGTTTGTAATTAGTGGCATTGTTTGTGATCTTCTTCTTCTTCGTGTCGCTGGCACGACAATTTTATATTTTGTTAGCCCACAATTTCGCTACTTCCTCCACGTTGTCGGTGGCAGCGCAAAAGGCGATTGCTTGTGATTGAGAAAAAAATAATATAGTACAAACATGATAAAGATTGTTTACAATATATTATGTTAATCTTCTTCAATACCTATACGATCTAATCGAGAGCATTACTTGTTCTTTGACAGTGAAAGTGGAGGCGAAATTGATAAGTATGAGTCAGCAGCCGCTGCGAAAGGTCACGCCGCTCGCGAAACCTGTATCGTGTCGCTTTTACTTTTTGAGGTAAGCAGAGTACGCGGTCATTCGTTGTGTTTTCTGGGGAAGAAATTGCCCAGCATTTTAAAGTATATGGACGACAAATCGAGCTTTAAAAGAAACTGTATTACTGGCGAAGACGGCGCTCTAGAATAGCGACTTAAACTGGATGTAGCATGTTATCTCAGGTAACATAACTGGGATACATACATTGGGGTTGACTGTCAACGTAACGGGGTGCAGAATACGCAATATGCATATACAATGCATGGAATGACTGCCTATATGATCTCCATTACCCAGTTCCTGACACGGGCGACAGATTTTCAAGCTTCGGACTATCTGTAATGACATTCCACGAAAGAAATTTCCAAATTTGTATTAATTAATTTGTAACTAGGCTGGGAGGTCTAACAGGCAGTCACTCCTCCAGACTTTAACTTCAGCCACGAGCCCCTCATAGATTAGTTACGTCTGTACCTTTAATAACATACCGTTGACTCATAAACCTAACTAAAACGTTTTCAGTTTCAAGTTAAACTGTGATACGGCTTACGGCTCCAGTTAGCATTCTCTTGATATACAGAGCGTTGGATAACTTGGACAGTTAAATTTTAACTGTTGAGACTTTAGAGTTATGCTTTCAGACGTTAAAATGAGTTTAATAACTTCACAGTTAAGATTATGGTTTAATGTGAGAAAATATTTTCAGTAATTTGTTTTTAGTGGTTTTATTTTAGTGCTCTGCTGATGACCCTCGTTTTATGTGGTATTGTGAAGTACTTCTGGGGGTGTTACCACACAATAACTACTGTACCTTCATACAGTCAAGATAGAATATATTACTAATTACCTTTATTATAATCACATTTTATAAAGCTTCATCGATTGACAAGTGCGGTGATAGAAATTTTGGAGCAACAGTATTTTGCTGAAAACTAAAGATTTTTGTCTTTCTTATTTTGACAGGTGACACCCCATACAACAAGAAATAGCCTTTCGGTCTTCAATGGTTAGGCTTGTTGCTAACAAAATCTTTTTCATCAAATAAATCAATTCAAATCAATGTTAATCAACTAGTATAGCCAATCGAGCTCAATGCTTTTGTTGGTTTCCTAAGTGCTTGTTTAAACCGAATAAATTAATTCAATACAATATGTTGTAATCAACTAGTTATTGCCAATATACCAACCCTTGGCCACAAACAAACCACCAACATTGGAGCCAACCAACCTCAAATCCAAACTGACAATCACATCAGCAACGCCACGGATCAGTCAATAATTATCAAACCACTCCACATTAATAACATTATTGATGAAATTTGCGTACATTTGGGCCTACAAAGGGCTCCCCTAATAAATTACTGGCAATCCCACCAGCCTGCTATTGGAACAAATTAATAGTAACTGAGTTTAATTGAATCTTAGTTGGCGAAGTAAAGCTGAATGGAAACCACTGACTTTCAACGAATTTATATATTAGTTTAACAATTTGCTTGAGTAAAATTTGGGTGCGTATGCGGAGGGGCGATTAGGGTGATCCCAAACTATGGAATAATTTGTGTGGGTTATTATTAAACTGTTTACTAAAATATAAGTTTTTGCTTGTAAGATTACGATTTCATACTTTTGTATCTACACATAAAAGGCAAACTTAATAGCACAAGATTCACTAAGATTTTCCAATGAAAAACAGCAAGATTTAAAACAAATGATATAATAAGCAGTCACGACAACGACAAGTCTTTACAAATTATCGTTTTATAATAATACTAGCAAACCGCCCCGGCTTCGCACGGGTGCAATATCATACATATAAACAAGCCTCTTGAATCACTCTATCTATTAAAAAAAACCGCATCAAAATCCGTTGCGTAGTTTTAAGGATCTAAGCATACATATGGACAGATAGCGGGAAGAGACTTTGTTTTATAGTAAGTAGTGATTTGACAAATTCAACCTAATTCAGCACAGTGCGACACATAAGTCTCACTTATGCTGCACACCACCTTGCTCGCCAGCTTCCGCAGCCCAGTCTTTACCAGCCACATTTTTAAGGTCGATCCATCAAGCTGACATAACATTTCTGCCTTGTACCACCTACGTCACAAGCCTAATCTCGACAAGTTATCGTCCCCCAATATAACCCACCATTCAACTCAATACCTCGAATCTCAAAGGATACGAAGTTTAGCAACTCCGGTAAGATTTTAACGTATTTCCTCTCTATTGATCTCTGTACCGACCGTAAGTGGAATAGTTCCACTAACATTATCTTCGGTATTAATACTGAGTAATGTAACTTTGAGTAGTTTGTGCCTACTGGGGGTACCGTACGGTCACGCACGCGTACGCCGTGCCTGGATTTTGGTTGATTTGGAAAGGTTTTGGAGGAATTTGTTAGCTTTTTATTTTGAATGCTTTGATAGATGTAAGAAACTGAAATTAGGAACTCAATATCAGTCCTAGCACAGCTGATTTGTTGAGAAATATTAATAATAATATAAAAATCTCCTCTCACTATGTTCGTACACGATAATTTCCGAAACCACCAAACTGATTTCAATGAAATTTTGTGAATGTCAATTAGTTAATGTTTTTGTTAATGTCAATGTCTTGACTGTCAGTGTGACAGTTTAAAACGCGTCAACTTCCGTGTCCGTAAATCTGTATTTTTTCTTGAGGGAGTAAACGAGTTGATGAAATGACCTCTCGTTAATTTATTTCAAAAAACGAATTAGACGCCCCCTATCAGTATGGTCGAAAGATAAGATAGATTTGAACCCGATAGAGGGCGCCGCGCCGTGCGAAACCGCGGCAGGCCGTTATTAATTAAAAATTATTGTCACCACTAAACATAACTACACAGGACTTTAGTCACTGCTTTATATGCTGCTTAGCTGACTTTTTATATTGCTGTTTCTGTCTATTTCGTTTTGATCATGGATCTAAGCTGCAGACACACCAGCTAAAAGTCGCGACTTCAGAATTTATAACCGCATTCCAGACCCATAGATTTAGAGTGATGAAACATAGTCAAATTATACCCCCACCAAAATATCACACGTCACGCGCCTCTTTCTATTCATGTTACATTTTATCTCCCAGATTCACCTGCTGAGTACAGTCAAGCGGATAATTAAGTCACCAACACGAAAGTATGATGGAGTTATTAAAAAGGTTTGAATAACATCGCTGACGCTGCGTGATTCGCTTAGAATATCGTTGTATCAAGATCTGTTGTAGGAAGGAGATAGGAGTTGACACTTTACCAACCATTTATTTTGATATTGGTTACTTTTCCTGTAATTTTGCTTGTGGATTGATGAATTCTTGGTTAGGGTGGTTGGTAAGTTTCTATATCAAAAGGAAATGTAGAAGTTGCAAATCTTTCATTGTTTATCCTGGACTAGCGACCCGCCCCGGCTTCGCACGGGTGCAATGTTATACATATAAACCTTCCTCTTGAATCACTCTATCTATTAAAAAAAACCGCATCAAAATCCGGTGCGTAGTTTCAAAGATTTAAGCATACAAAGGGACAGGGACAGAGAAAGCGACTTTGTTTTATACTATGTAGTGATAACTCAAAAGTTTTAGCTAGGGATGCAACGATACCGATGGCGATTATCGTAAACCGCAGGTTATCGTAATTTTTGACGATCATATCGTATCGTAAAAAGTATTACGATTAATAACGATTCTTAAAATTAGATTTGATGTAATTTTTAGGGTTCCGTACCTCAATCGGCATAACGGAACCCTTATAGGATCACTTTGATGTCTGTCTGTCTGTCAAGACCCTTTTTCTCGGGAACGCGTGGCGGTATCAAACTGAAATTGATACCAAAAACTTAAGTCTGCTACCTTGGAGCAATGAAAAAATCAAACGTGTAAGTCAGTACGATCAAAAGATATGACTGTTTATGTTACATATTATGCGATTTCACAAGGGAATTAAAACCATTCGACCATTAAAATTTAAATAAATGTTGATTTTACTCATTTGTCGTGTTTTATTAAATGCAAATAAAATAATCGTAATGCATTCGTTATCGTATTCGCTATTACGATGCATTCGTCATTCGTATCGGTATAGTAATAGACATATCGTTGCATCCCTAGTTTTAGCTTAAGGCTTCTCCCAAACGTCTTAACCCACTTTAACTGTTTTTTTCTTATTATTACGTGTCATGTAGCCAATATTTAACATGGAACTGCCATTAAAAACAAGATATTTTGGCATTTTTATGTGTTATCCACCACATAACTGGCGAAATGCGTATGTACTGGAGATAACTACACCTCTGCCTAAATGTTCTCTCACATAACCAGTTCATAAATTCACGAAAAACAACCACAAATAACACTCGGAAACAGCGTAATAGACCACAACATGTCCCCCGCCCGAGGTCAACTATTCAATACCAACTAATTTTACACTCACTAACTTTAAAAGCATTTAAATTTTTATATTGACCACCAAAGCCTGTCAAATGCACTGCGTACACAGTATATTGCTGTTGTGTATTTTTTATGCTGATATTGTGGAAAATTGGATGGATAGGCGTCGAATATGATGTAAGGATTAGATTACCGAAGCATTTGTGCGTGGTTCGACACAATTTCGATTTCAAACCGAAATACATTCTTCTGGCAGTGTTTCCCAACGTTTTTGTTCTTTCTTAGGGGTCTACGGACCTGATGTTGACAAACCCTGTCCTGGAGAGCATTGTTTGAGATGATAAAATGACCGTATTAAGAAATCAGACAGCGGTATTGCTACTTACATTAGTGCGCAAACTTAGTTATCATACAGTTAGCAATCAGTATCTAAAAATATGCAAGATAGCGACGGGAACAGGTGGCCTACTAAGACGTCTTAGAGCAGGAGTAATTCCAGTGTGGGAAAGAGACAGAGCTATACAGGTCGTCTAGCGCCATCTCTTTCCCACACTGGAATTACTCCTGCTCTAAGACGTCATGGTAGGCCACCTGTTCCCGTCGCTATCTTGCACATTTGATAGACAGTTGTGACGTTTAGCAGAAGTGGTAAGTAACGCCTTATACATAACATAACATAACGCCTGTAGTCGCCGAAGGGTTTGGCAGAGGTGTACCTAATAGTACACCCACATTCCGCCAGTTATGTTACAGTCCCATTTAATAGGGGGCGAGCTTATTGCCATCAACCTGCCAAAACCCTATAACAATTTACCCGACCCGAGAATCGAACCCAGGACCACCCTTCAGGGCCTTCAACTTATACCCAAAGGTAATGTTACTGAAACTACTGCAAGTGATTTTTTACTAAACTACTGCGAGTGACGTTTTGACGTTCGTACTGGTGGCATCGCTGTCTGATTTTGTACGGAAATAAATAAAAAAATACGTCGATACGGTCTCTTAAGTTTTTAATAAAGTGTACAGTTACATAATACATAATATTTAGTGTGTGGAGGTCCTGTGATTGCTCCTCAAGTGCATAATTCCTATGTGAATTAATACAAAATATTCCGTGTCATTATTAATTACCCACAATTTTTTGGAAATTATTCTGACACGAGCAACTGTCAACGTCTGGTGGATTGTAACCTGTTAGCCTCTGCTTTGACAACGTCAATCTGACAGCGTTCTCAGACTTTGTTTGTCAACAGAAGACATTGACCTTGGAGAATGACGGTGAACTGTGGTGCATGCGGGAAGTTTGTGTCAGCAAAAGACACAGCAAGGTGCACTAAGTGTAGCGTCGCTTATCACAGAGTGTGCGTCGTCCTTCCAACAAGGGGTCCCTTACCCGCCAGTTGGCAGTGCCCTGAATGCCGGAAAAATGTCCGTAGGGACAATAAGGCCGACACACCTGTACGTGGCCTTGTGGGAGACACACAGAAAGAAGAGCTCGGGTCCATGTCGGTGGCAACATCACCAGCGGGGACGCCGGGGACCGTGACCCAGACGACGCCTTCATCAGGTGCTGCATCGCTGTCGCCTGTTGCGATGGGCGTGGAGAGCGAAAATTTGGGGCCGCTACCGGAGTTCTCGCAGGTTATAGGTGCCGCATCGCCGTCGCCTGTTGCGATGGGCGTGGAGAGCGAAACTTTGAAGCCGCTTCCTCAGTTCTCGCAGGATATAGGTGCCGCTCTTAATTTGGTAGTGGAGGAACTACGCACCTTGCGGCAGGAGGTCCTGGAGCTCAGAAGGGACGTAGCGGAGATGAAGGCGTCCAACGACTCGAGTCACACCCGTATGGCAGACATAGAGTCCAGGTTGGAGGTGCTGGAAAAACAGCAAATTGTTGGATGCGCTCCGTCAGCTCCTTCAAGTGCGCTGGAGAGCGTGGTGCAACAGCTCAGGCGGGAGCTAAATGACAGGGATCAGGAACTGATGGCAAATGACATTATGATAGCAAACGTGCCTGAAATCCAAGGGGAAAATCCAACTCATCTGCTGCAGCTAATTGCCACAAAGCTGGGGGTCACATTGGATGAGCGTGACATCGTGAGTGCAGAGCGGGTTGGCGGTCGACATATCAAGGCGGCAAGCCCTACAGCCTCGGCAGAGCGGCGACCTCGCGCTATTATGGTGTGCCTCGCACGGCGTGACCAGCGTGACGCTGTGCTGAACGCTGCCCGTGTGCGGCGAGGTGCCACAACAGAGAACCTAGGGCTCGCTGGGAAACCTGTACGTTTCTTTGTCAATGAAAGGCTGACCAAGGTGAACCAGCAGATATTTCGCCAAACAAGGGTTGCTGCGGGGATTCACGGATGGCGCTTCGTATGGACGAAGCGGGGTCGCATCTTGGTCCGGAGTAAGCCTGGAGACGCCACTTACAGGATTACATCTGAGGAAGATATACATAAGATTATTGGGCCATATGCAGACGCTAATTAATAAACGTTTGTTTGTTGTCACTCTGTTTATTGCACCTTTAAATGGGTATTGTATTGATTATTGGATTGCATACATGGAAACTGCGCGTCGTATCTGTCGTATCTGTCGGGATCGGGGGAGGCGGGAATATGAGAGTGAGTACTGCAAAGACACAAGAAACATGGACATAGTTATATACATATTTATTTACTTTATCAAGACACAAAAAACAACCTTTTTTATAAGTTCTACTATAAGAGCCAATTTAAAGATATCTAAAATTATTAACTTACCACAACAATTAAGACTACACATACCATCACATATATACAAAGCATTTAAGCACCGCATTTATTTAAAAATTATATATATACATAAGTTCTATCACACTAGAATTAATACTATACATAATAAATATACAGCTTTTACAATCTACACGCACACGCTAAGTCAAAATTAATGAAGATTGGTTTATTCAATGCGGGCTCACTAGCAACTAACCAGGATGAGTTTATAGTAGCTATGTTACGGCACTCGGTAGACATAATGGCAATCAACGAAACGTGGCTCAGACCTGGGGAGGATGGACGGGCTCCTAAGGTTCCCGGATACAGGCTAAAACACGTGCCGCGTCCTGCGAATATACGTGGGGGGCGGGGCGGAGGTGTGGCGTTTTACATTAAAACTGGAGTTAGGGTGCGCGTACGGCCGCACTCAGAACATTCTGATGTAGAGCAGATGTGGCTAAACCTAAATATCAATGGTAAAAAGTTATTGATAGGCACTGCATATAGGCCACCATGGTTTGATTTGGCAAAATTTTTGGATGGTATAACTGACAGTATTAGCGCATTAGCACCTTATGATCATTTGGTGGTATTGGGGGATTTCAATGTCAATTTACTGGATATCAATAGTACTAAAACGAAGGATCTGATGGATTTTCTAAATTACGCTGATCTGGTCCAGGTTGTACAATCACCAACCCACTTTGTAGGAGATAGTAGTACTCTTATTGATGTGATCTGTACTGACATAGGGGTTCGTGATGTGCTGGTTAGTCATATTAGTGAACTTGGCCATCACTCATTTATTGTATGTGATACTGTAATTAAGAAAGTGAAGAGCAAACCTAGGTTAGTTGTATATCGGCCTCTAAGGGATATATTGGAGGATTACTATGCGGTGGATCTGGTATCAATGCCATGGTCGGAAGTCTGCTCACTGCCGGACGTGCATTGCATGGTAGAATACTTCAATGTTCTTATCACCCAATTATTTGACTTGCATGCACCTGTAAAAGGTAAAATATTTAGAGACCGTCCCACACCGTGGCTAACAGACAATATTAAATTAATGATAAAGCTTAGAGATGAGGCAAAGGAAAACTATCGCAAGAACAAGCAAGATACTGCAAAACAATATTATTTGGATCTAAAAAAACAAGCTTCTGCGGCACTGATACAGGAAAGGAAGGTCTACTTTGAAAGGCATATTAATGGTCAAATAAAAAACCCCAAGAAACTTTGGCAAAATCTCAAGTCAGATGTGTTTGCAGACCATCATGAAGGTACTCTCCCCGGTCATTTAAACAACCCAGATGAGATAAACAAGGCTTTTCTCAATGTACCTGGACAGAGCACTGTGTCCCCATCCCAGCTATCATATTTCAGTTGCAACAAATATGGAGATGCTCAATTTAAGCTGAAGAATGTTACCGAGGAGGAAATAGCGAAAATTATGAAAGGCTTGGGGTCCAACGCTAAAGGGATTGATGATTTGAGTCTGGATATGATCATGCTCACATTGCCAACCACCCTCCAGGTCATCACTACAATAGTAAATAAATCAATAGATTCAAGCACTTTTCCTAACTCATGGAAGTGTGCTATTGTGCGTCCGCTACCTAAAATTAGTAACCCAATAAGTTTCAAAGACCTACGCCCGGTTAGCATTCTGCCTTGTTTGTCCAAGGTCTTAGAGAGGGTGGTTTACAATCAAATGCTGGCTCATCTGGAAACTAACAGTATGCTCCCTGACCTTCAGTCTGGCTTTAGGAAAGGACGTGGGACGGCTACAGCTCTCTCTGATGTAGTAGGAAATATATTGGAGGCAAGGGATAGGGGGGAGGGAACAATCCTTGCTCTTCTGGATTTCTCACGGGCCTTTGATGCAATAAATACAACTCTATTGCTTTCTAAGTTGGCCTACTATGGATTCACAGGGGAAACAATAGAGTGGTTTGCTAGCTACCTGCAAAATAGAACTCAGCTCGTTGAGGTCCAGAGGGAGGATGGATCAAAAATATCATCCCCACCTCGTCAGGTGCCGCGTGGTGTGCCTCAAGGTTCAATTTTGGGCCCCCCGCTCTATATCCTTTACAGTGCCGATATAATAAACTCATTCCATCATTGCAGATATCACATGTATGCCGATGATATTCAATTATATATATCGTTCAAGCCAACAGACACAACAGAGGCAGTACGAAAAATCAATGGGGATCTGGAGAGAGTGGTAGAATGGTCTGAAAGCAAATCACTAGTTTTAAACCCGTTAAAGTCAAAGTTTATGATTTTGGGGAGTACGAAAATGATCAGCGCAATACTGTCAGCTAAGCCACAAGTCATTATCAGGGGCGATAAAATCGACAGAGTAGAAACTGCTTGCAATCTTGGTCTAACTATGGATCCTCAACTACGTTTTGAGAAGCATATTAGTAACTCCATGAGGAATTGTTTTTATAGATTAAAGTTACTGTACTCCATTAGAGAATACCTGAGTGTTGAACTACGCAAGCAACTAGTAGACAGTCTTATTTTGTCTAGACTTAATTACTGTGACACCGTGTACGGACCATGTCTGTTAGAAAGAACCAATAAATTAATTCAACGAATACAAAATGCATGTACACGGTTTTGTGTTAATATCCCTCGTAGAAGTCATGTCACTCCTTTTAATAACGAAAACAATATTTTGAAAATGGCTGCTAGGAGAAGGTTGCATCTGGCTAGTCTGCTTTTTGGAGTGGTCACTACACAGAAACCGCACTACCTTTTTGATAAACTAAGTTGGAGACAGAGTAAATACGAGCCGCGTTATTCCACCCAACCGCTTTGTAATCCGCAACACAGAACTGCAGCATTCAGGGGTTGCTTCAAATTCGCCGCCACACACTGTTGGAATGACCTTCCACCACCAGTGAGAGTCCTGAAATCAAAAAGGTGTTTTTTAAATATTTTAAAGAAAAGATTCATGAAAATGCAGCAATCTGATGGTGGGTAAATCTTATTGCACCAGTGCACTTGGAGCTTACCTCAACGTCATGGCCTAAGGGCAATTGGAGAAGGTCACCAACAGAGTGGGGCGCGCTCACGGTTGATGCATTGCGCCTTTCAATGGATTAATCCATGGCAAATGCGTTTACTTCGTGTGTTTGAACAAGCGACGCCATATCATAAACCAAAATGCATATGGCCGCCACGCCCATCCTTCATTCCTGGAATTGTGTATTGTCCATTGTTGAAAATTTATTTTCATGCTGTGATCAGTGCCTGGAGATTAAATGGATATTTAATTTCAGATTTTAATAATTAGTTAATGTTAGTTGTTGAGCATTTTTCAATCTTAGCTTTGTGTTGGTTTTTGTATGTTGGCATAACATAAAGCATGTATTTTTATTTTGTTTCAAAATATTCTGTACACTTGCAAATATGATATTCGTGTTACAACTCACAATCATTATGTTTATATATTTATTTTCCAAATATACATACATTTAATATTAGTACTTACCATTATTCTTATTAGTGTATAAATAATGACTGAAACACCATAGCACACACCATGGCGGCGTCAATATGTCACTCTTTTGGTCTTTGCTGAAAATCAGCGCTGAGGACTTACGGTCCGTCCGAAGCCACAGCATTTAGCTGAGCATCGACCATTTTTGCACGGATGGGACGCGCAGTTTCATTTATGTTTCACATAGTTATCTTGCCTTCATATTTATTGTAACGTTTTAAGTTTAGTTTTGTACATGTACTGATGTGATGTGAATGTTTTTGTTTTGGGATCTCCTTATGTCAACGTTGTGTCAAAATGTCGCGTCGAAAGTGCTTGTCTATGGTGTCACCAAAGCCAAAGACATGCACTTTCTAGGGTTCTCTATGGTGTGACCATAGGGGATCTCAAGACAGAATCGTAGATGTAGAATAGTATTCTCTGCGAAGGTAATATTAGATTTCATTTTATTTGTTTTTTGCTTTCATGTTCTTTTTCAATTTTTTTTATGGTTATGTTTTATTATTGCGCGTTTCTAGTCGGTGCAAAATAAATGATTTTTCTTTCTTTCTTTCTTCTGATTTCGTTTATTTTCTCTTATTCCCCAAACGCCAACATAAACTTTAAACCATAATCTATTAAAGTTAAAGTAAAGTAGGTTCATTTAAATCCCGCACTAAATATCACCGTCCTTAATATAATTATGTAATTTCATATTAATATCCCTCGTAAGTTTATGGGGAACGCTTCCCCATCAAAATGTATTATAGCATTGGCATTTATAGCAAATGTACGAAGCGACCGCAAGTTTGGAACCTCATGGAAAGACTTTACATGGAACTTAAAGCCTTAAGAAATGTTGGTATGGTTGATAATCGCGTGCTGGTTTTTAGATCTGATGGGGTAAACCTGCGTTCGCTGGCGTACTTAAAAGGGTCCCTTATATCGGAATTTACAATGAGACCCAAAGGTACAATAATTTGAGTCATTAATTCAGATGCGAACTTTTGTTTTAATGTACTCCTTATTTTATTAAGGTATTGCTCTGGGAATTATTGTATTACAGATAGTTTGATGGATGAGAGTTAACTGAATTAAATAACTGTTTTAAGGGTAAACTCGACTCGGTATCAACGGGGATTTAATTCAGTTTAATTTATCGGGATTCTGGATTTGTTTGTGTACAAAATATGATACGACATAACAATAAAAGAGGGGTAATTCAGGTAAGTCACAGATCTTTTGAACATTGATTATCGCTAAGATGAGATTTGGAAATTAAGCATTTAATATTATAAAATAACTAGTAGAAGGGGGAAAGGGGGGAAGGGGAAGGTTTGAAAAATGATTTTTACTTTTCCGAGCTTCCTTTATACGAATCCGTAAAAAAACAGAACACGGGTGTCTTAGTTTCCGAGATCTGTCCAAAGGGGGGGAGAAGGGGGGCAAGGCGGGCAGTTTTGAAAAACGTTTTTTACTTTTCCAAGTCTCCACTATACAAATCCGTAAAAAAAACAGAACACGGGACTCTTAGTTTCCGAGATACGATAGGAAGGGGGGGAGGAAGGGAAGGGGGGTGGTTGGGACTTTTCCCATACTCGCGAGAGTTACTTGTTTACGAATCTGTCAAAATATACCCACCTGGCATCCACCATCTGGGAGAACAATTATGTCAGTGAGTGAGTCAGTCAGTCAGTGGTAATCGAGCTTTGTATAATATAAAATAATGCGAAAATAACTGTCTGGCAGTCTATCAGTTACCTTTTCACATTATAATGGGTTAGGTTATAGGATACTTTTTAAACCGGTATGGTTAAGATGTTCCAGAACGATATTTCCACCCTGCACGTGGGCGAACCGCGAGAAAAACTAATACAGCGTAATTTACTCACTCTTCTTTTCAAAATTGAACGAAAAATCTTAATGACAGACAAAAATCTCAATTCCAACCGTACCAGTTTCATCCTAACACCTCCGACCATTTATCACTTTCCAAATGAAATATGCTTATGAAAACATTGCAAAATAACCCAGACACCTTTCATGGGTAAGGATTCATTAATTTTCAGCCGAAAGTACAGTCTAGACAAATAAAAACTAGCAAAGAACCATTGTGATGGCACGGGGTAAATAAAACACTGAACTTGACGAGAGATGAGTAATGGGATGTTTGAACACCGAGTTTGCGCTGGGTTTATATTTTAGACACTAATTACGTAGGCAATCTGATACAAGAACAGGTTTTACACATTCTTTATTTTGTGTAAAACTTATATAAACATCACGTTTGTAACCCCCGAAGGGTTAGTCAGAGGTGTACCTTAGTACACCCACATTTTGCCTGCTATAGCCATCGACCGGACATAGATCCACACTCCGTGGCTGCTACTGAAGAATTCCTGATGGAAAAACTAATAACACTTTGCCCGACCTGGGAATCGAACCCAGGACCACATGCTCAATAGTCGCTCTTGCGACCACACGGCCAATGAGGCTTTAAAATATGTTTACTCTTAAAATCCCCTAAGGGTCAAGCGGACATTTAGCTATCCTGTCCCCGAATCTGAGAAAATTTTATTTTCAATCGAATAGTATTGTTGTGTTGAGTATAATAGCAGGCGAGCCTATTACCATCAACTGGGCCCAAATCCAAGATAGGGGGAGCTACCAAAAAAAAAAAATTGGTTTAAAACCTAATTACACATTGCTTGACCTGGGAAATGAACTCAAGACCACAAGCTGCGCAACAGCGCTTAGACTAACGAGTGACTCGACGTAGAACAGGTTTTAATAAAATATTTTTGACGCTATTAATAATATCCTTCCGATACATAACTCTTACTCTCAATTACGACGACACAGCATTTCCATAATGTCAAAAATACCCCTTTCAACCGTCACGTACGAGTACAATTCCAAAGTTTCCACAGGAAGGAAACTTATACCATTGCAAAATCTTACTCTGTGGCATTTCTCAAACGTGTCCGAGGAGCGGATATACTGCCGATACCCTTATCTTAACAAGCGTTAACTTCCTCGTTACATTATACCTCGCGACAGATACCGTTCGCAAATAAATTCGACGGTCGACGCCACTGACCGCTTCCTGCGGTTTCGACTTTTTGCGGCTTTTTTTTTATACTGACTGTACTTGGTAGTTGTGGGGCTTGAGTGAATCATTGAGCCTGTTCGTGTATTGATATAGCTCCTTTTTAATGGGTGTAACTGTAAGCAGAATCGAAGATGGCACGACATTTTGACAATTGGATTTATTAGTATAGTGATACTGCTGTCTTGTAGATCAGAATGTTGGGCAAAAGGGATGAATGAAATGCATTTGCATATGGCTGAGATGAGAATGCTAAGGGGGACATGTGGTGTTACGCGAATGGATAAAATAAGAAATGAGTACATAAGAGGAAGTCTGAAAGTGGCGCCGGTGACTGAAAAGTTGTGTGGTAATCGGTCGTCGTGCTATGGGCATGTGATGCGGAGGAATGAGGAAAATGTCGTGAGGAAAGTTTTGAGTATGACTGTGAGTATAAGAGTAGAGGAAAAACAAAGAAACAATGGATGGTTTGTGTGAAGAATAATATGGCTAGAAATAAGGTGTCTGATGAGATGACGAGTACCTAATAGACAACACATGCTGCGCCGACCGCAAATGAATTAGGATAAGGTCAGGAGAATGATGATGAGTATAGTAATAATTATATTGATGCCAGTAATATTTTACCAACAAAACAACCACATTTCATCTTTTGTCCTAGTTTTAAAGAAAACCCATGGTCTGAAGTATATTTTCTAAAGTTAGTCAAATGCTGCTATCTAGCTCAGCCTATGACCGCTTATTACAATGCTCATTATGATCTTATGTTTAGCAGAAAACATTTTAATTATGATGATGAAAGCAGTTGTCAGTCTAAAACAGTTCTCGCAATAAAGTAACAAGCCAGACACACTTCAACACCTTTTTTAAGCCGCACAAAAACGGTAATATTATAAAACTGTCCTCACATACGTGCCCTTAGCAATGAATTAAAAAGCTTGAATCACCAAAATCCTCTTTCACCCTCTAAGTGATAATCCGCGAATCCGAAAACCGACATTTGAGACACAAGAAGACTTTGTAAACTTAAAACAGAGACAATAAATTAAAACTCCCTGTCTAAAATAAGGAACGACATTGTGTTACGCGAACCATCGCATCATCGGGGCGATTATTCTCGAAAACTTTAATGAGAATATATGGGCTGATGACAGTATAAAGTGTACATTGTTTTTCATAATAAAACCCGTATTTTCGGAAATTTCGTTGATGTGAAGACAGTAGGGAGGTTATGTTCCATTGTGGTTCGGAGAAAATGGTGCCGTTTGATACTTTGCGCGTACGCAATGTTGTAAAAGCTGCGCATGAGTTTGTTATGACAATTTATTGAGCCTATTGTGTGAACAACTTGCCTTTGTATAAACTTGATCACCGAAATCGAATTGCTTTTGCGTATATTTGTTGACTGAAATCACTGTATTATTATGTAGCCTATGTTTTTATTATATCGTATTAAAAAACCGCATATAAAACTTGCAACCTAACCTATATGCCTATAAAAGTTAGGAGTCCACATGGCCAGGGGCCTAAGATGCACCAACTTGCGTCCAGTCTATCCTAGCTGCTGTCCTCAATATGAAAACATGCTGACTGTAACCAAGAAACATTGTCATGTAAAAAAATACATGCTTTAAACATTTTTTTAATCAAGCACACATCCTAACACTTGGGTGATCAATCTAAGCCACCAAATGAAGCACAGTTGCGCAATGCCAAGTAGATCGGAGAAGAAATTATAGCTGTAATAAAGGTGTAAACATATATTAACCAATCAAGGCGCTCCGTTATCCGCCGCTAGGTGGCGCCGCCGATCATTACGTCGTCTGCGCAGGCGCCGTAGACGTTTTTAAGTAGCATGCTTTACAATGCTGGGTAGACTGTTTATCTACAAAACTTTATAGGGATATTGGGTGAATTTTTCATGCTTTTAACCCTAAATGAATGAAATATTTATTTACCAGATATAAAATCCATACAACATTCACCAACAGACACTAAAATAAATAAAACACGTTGACATTAAACACACATGCACCCCAAATGCGGCGAATTAGGTGATCGGTGTGTGGTAGGACTGCCACCTTATGTGTAGGCTGAGCTGTCCTAAGCTGTCTTATTCCTGTGCAAGAGTCTCCATCCAATTTTATCGCTTCTCACGATGTTGTGCTTGTACTTGCCAATTCAAGCCAAACCATCCAAGGCATCCCGCTATCTTCCCCTAGGTCTACGATCCCGTATAGATGTCTCAGGGTTCCAGTCTGCGTGGCCTGCCCAGTCCTATTTCAGTCTCGGAGCTGTTTGTACTACGTCGGCAATTTGCGTTCTTATAGACAGCTGGGAACATTTTATGGTATATATCTGGTGTGATAATGCTAATGCTAATGTCATGATAATCATAGAATATTCCCTAAATTAAGAAGAACAGCAAAATTACTGACTTTGAGTAACTCACCAATCAATAGTTAACAAAACCAAGAAGTGAAAATCGCTTTCAAAGCGTATCATATATTTTTAACCGACTTCCAAAAAGAAGGAGGTTCTATGTGGTACTTTATGTTTTTTTCTTTATAACGTCTCTCTCTCTTATTTTTGACTTGTCTTTTCTAGCAATATTTTTTCTATTTTTCTTTAATTAACCCTATGGACAAAATTCCATTGGCTCCTAAATAAATCCGCTTCTGGTCTTTCGGATAGACAATTGACTAAAAGAAAGTGAAATGAGGGTTTTTCGTTACCTTTTATTTATAGTAGTTATCCGTCAATGTACTCGGTCCACCGCCCCACAATCATGCGCGCGCGCACACTCACGCCGTGAATCCGTTAGCTTGTCACCGTACCGGGGTAGGGCTACCACGCATCGTAATAATCATTCGCTTTTTGTACATAAAGGAAGCGCCATAATAATATTGTGATAAACAGGAAATTGAAAATATATTGTTTTAGCTGGAAGTAATATCGATTGTATTACTGATTGCATGTAACTGTGAAGAAGATTGTGTTAGTATGGCGTGTCATACTTTTGTTGGCGACGCAAAAACTTTTATTGACTTCGCAAATGAATAAGGAATATTATATAAATAAAATTATTAATGTAGGTATTTATAGATAGGAAAATGAATACTTCAGAGAAACTTATCGAAGAGACTTTTAGAAAACGAGATAAAAAGCAGGCAAAGGAGTTCTCAGACACATAACATAACATAACCTCTCTCCTCCTGGAAGGGATAGACAGAGATATACACATAGCACACCTAAATTACGCCAGTTATGTTTTTCTTCCATTTTATAGTGCCTAGTGCCGGGCATGTTGCTATACAAGGTGTAAACAGGACCCTTCAGGCAGACGTCAACCAATTAGTATTCTGTATACATCAAACTCTACGAGGAAATTATTGCTGGGAAACGACCTTTTTTGGGGTGAAGGTCTGCCGTAGGATTCTCACTGACCCGCACTCACAACTTTGTGCTGATGGGTGCATTGATTATTACAGAAGTCATAGAAGTATTTAAAGTAAAGATATAACATTAAAAACACGTGCTTAAAAAAAAACTTCTGAAATAGTCGGTACTTTGACCGCCAATATCTCGGTAACTAGAAGGTTCCCAGCTATAGTCCAGAAAAAATAATCTTATCGCAATAACGATGTGTGTACGTGAACAAGTGCCCGTCAGCTTCGTTAAGGATGTTTTTATGCCCTTTAGAATGAAATTAATGTGACTTTTGCGGAAAAACAGGGGAATTTTGAATAGACTTCACAAGTACGTTGCATGAGAACAAGAGTTTAACATTTTTGTTATTATTTTATATTAAAATCCACTTAACCCATTAACCAGTCCCGCGGCGTGCCACCCCTAGCCACATATGCGGGTCACCTTGTTTTTGCGTAAGCGTGATTAGAACACGGCGTTTATAAGAAAATTGTCCGTACAGAACAATTATCGTGAAACTTGTTTAATGGTCCATTTGAGGCTCGCTTACCTTTATATTTTGCATATTTAGGTCGATAACTAAATCAACTCGGCCTATTGTAGGCCACTGCTGGAAATAGACCTCTCCAAAGCTACTCCACAACTCCCTGCGTCCCGCATTAAGTCTGACACAGCCAATTTTTTCAAGATCATGGGTTTATCTAGCTGCGGGCCTCCTCAGCCGTCTCACACTTCGCTTTCCGATACAGGTTTTCTAGTAGTCTAGGACTCGTTTGCTCCAGCAACCATAAGTCCTTCGAGACATGGCCAGCTCACTGCCTGTTTAGCTTGTAGCGGAAATATAAAAAGTAGCACAGCAACATAGTATAAAAAGTACTACAGCAAAATAGTATAAAAAGTACGACAGTAACATATTATTATAAACGTACTACAGCAACATAGTATAAAAAGTACGACAGCAACATATTATTATAAACGTACTACAGCAACATAGTATAAAAAGTACGACAGCAACATATTATTATAAAAGTACTACAGCAACTTAGTACAAAAAGTACTACAATGCCATCTATGACACAAATGAAGAATTAACAACAAAATTCTAAATCGTGCTATTAAAATTATCCGCGACTTAAGACCACATAGCAAACCGGACAACAACTATCGGGTAGTGGTCCACCAGACTCAACACCCGGTCTGGTCGGAGGATCCTCTCTTTTCTATAGAGGATGAAGATTTACACCCTTTTCTTCATACCGCTATAAGCTTGCTTACTCTACAAGCTAAGTTAGTTAGTCCAGAATACTACAACAATCTTGTGACGAACGACCTGACGATTGCCACAGGTATTGACTCAGCACTGGTTCGGTCGATGCGGCGAGCGACGGTTGGGGGAGGTCAAAGTCGAACAGTGGACTTCACTCGGCTGTACCACTATCATAAGATTATGATGATTATGACCAACATAACACAACCCAATACCTCTTTGCCCGACCCGGAAATGGAACCCAGGACCTCTTGCTCAGCAGTCGTGTCGTGCTTGCGACCACTAGACCAAAGAGGCAGTCATTAATAAAATTCTTGTATAAAAATGGTAAAAACTGCCAAATATTAGCCACTACTCAACAACTTTTATCTCCACAAAGTTCACCGAAACTATCTAGCTAAGCGCAAAATTTCAGTAAAATTTATAACATACATAACTAAGTCTAGCCATTGTTGCAACGAAGCAAAACTTTTGTCAGAATTCCCAATCCCTCATTCAAAAGCTATCCAACAATCTCAAATGATTCATCACCAACGTCTTTAACAAACTTGCAAGATCTGAACACGCCATTATAATACTTTCAAATGCGCAACAACCAATCAGAGTCTGAAGTTCGAGATAAGGCACGGTTCAGACGAACTTGCGAACTCACTTGCCTTCGAAACGTGCCACGACTTAATCAATGTGAATTACAATTGTTACATTTTAGAACATTCTGTTACTAAATTATGGCGGGTCTTGACTTGTGAGTGTTTGTTATTGAATCATAATATGAAATTGTGTTTCTGAGGTAGCTGATTGGGATTGGGTTCCGTAAGAGTAAGTTTGAAAGGCTTCGGAGCATAATCAACGTTTGAAACATGTTTCAGCTTTGTGCTTGGTTTGTACAATGGTTGAAACTGGAAACACACCCGTTTATTGCATAGCGTTACCTACATCTCATAAAAAGGAAACGTATATGATGTGTTTTCCCCACCTATGTGCGGTACCAATATTAATTCAATAGCTCGCCTGAAAGCTTTTGCAGATGCTTTTGTAAATGCGAAAATATTGTCAATTGTGAAACAACATCAAACTCATATAGTTCGGCTAACTTGATGCTTGTTTAATATAGATTTTGAATAAAAACATTATGAAAAGAATCGTATTTTTAAAACGTTTTCTTGCTCCACAACGCAGTAAAGAGGAAAATGTTCCCTAATTAGAACATAATAAGTGTCGCAAAATTACTCCATTAAGTACTTACCTGTTCGGTTCATAATCTATTAATTTGCATTATCAGCCTATAATGTTCTCACTACATACACGGCCTTCTCTCTATGAGAGGGAATGGGCTATAATCCACCCAGTGCGGGTAACCAAAAATTCGAAGACATGTGACATCTACCAATGCCACATGTCTTCGAATTTTTGGTTGTAGGATATGCCGGTTTCTCTATTAATTGAATGTTGCTAAAACACGAAAGCTTCCCGAAAGCGCCTTTCTGTTCTGAAAAGCAATAAGTGGCAGATCGTTACTTTGTTACTTTTCCTTTGAGGCGTCAAAATCATGAAAAATAAACATGGGAATATATAAATATCAATAAGGTTTCTATAGAGTAAAGCATTGGAAAAAATCTCCCACCTGGACACGAATTGCCATGGCTGACCTAGAAGTCTTTAAATAGACCCCAAACAAAAGTTGGCTGAGGCAAGGAGAAACCAGTTAAGGGAGATTCATAGATAATTGTAACCTGGAGTGTAAATGCGATATGGTCAATACTAGATATCGTTTCCTGCCTGTCTATGCCCACTAGAACGTATCAACAGTGTATCTTAATGTGTGTGTGTGTGTGTGTATGTCTGTGTAGTGTGTGTGTGTGTAGTGTATCGTGTGTGTGTGTAGTGGTTTATTTAGGACGGTCATTATACACGGTTATAACGAGTTTAGAACAGTGATCATACGCGGTTAATCCCTATATTATCTGTATTGAAAAGTATGCGACTATGCTCACAAGACCGTTGCGTCAATTGCCGATGCCAGCGAGAATATTTTGCCAGTGCCACATTCATACTCAAACATTTTCCTCATAACTCCGTATATTACAAAATATGTCCATACCATGACAACTGATTACCACACAACTACACACGAAGTCTCTTCTCATAGGGCAAACGCTGACAGCTAGTCTATCCAAAACTCAATGTACGCCAAAATTAGATCAATTCACATTCGAATACGCAAACGTATCACTGTAGAAACAAATAAACATCTACAATAATATCAGTATTCCTTTCACACCTCAACAAGGATTACCCTGCTAGGACAAATAATAAAAAAGGGGAATCAGCCGAAAAATCGTTGAGTTTGCCCGACGCTTGATAAAAATCAATTCAATTTTGGAGACTGTAGCTGTCATATCGACCTACGTGAGGCGCGCGTGATGGGAATACCAAATGGGGTGAAGTACAGTGGGGAGGCAGAAGTCTAAGTAAAGATAGCTCTTGGCAACAAAGATAGATACGTCTCGCATTGACGTACTACAAATTTTATTTAAATCTTCGTGTACTACACTTAAAAAGGTGAAGAACTATTCATCCGATTTCAAACAATCTTTCCTTGAAGTAAAGTTAAGTAAAACAAAATTAAGCGAGATATACCCAGCAAAGTTTACGTTAGACATCGGTGAAGGAAATTATCGTGACGACTATTACCGCGTACCATAGGCATGTTTATTTGACGCGACGAATTCGCGGGCAGAGGTTATTGTGTTTTGATGTAAATTAATCACCTGCTTACTGTCCAAACAGTACGTAATGGGATCTAAACAAGTGCCAATCGCTTAAAAGCGCTTTTCGTATTTCTTAGACGCCATTCAACCGGATTAATAAGATTGGTTTTGCCTTTCGTATATTGGTTTTCTAGGCCATCTACGACGACAACGATATTATTATTCATATTTGAATATCAACAATACCTAATGGTTTTATGCTGTTCCTCAAAATAAGGGTTTCTTTCTCATAATGGACGCCTTTACAAACATCATTCTCAAGAGTAAAAACAGCTATATATAAAAAAAAAACGTTTTACTTTCTGCGTATTTCTCTACAATATAAGACCTCTGTATTGAAATTCGTCGTAGCCATTTGATTCCGCTGACGACAGCTTAAAGCCAGCTGATTTCTACGACTCGTCTTGTATACTAACTGATAGCTGAACAAGCGTACAAGTTCGCCCGTTTACACTTGATTAGTGCAAGTGATTAGTGCGTTACGTAGCTCGTAGCCACGTAGCACGTAGCAAAATGCTACGAAATTTGGATGCGTCGAACCGATACGGACAATTATTACGGACCGGACTTAGACAGATACTGTAAGTAACTACCAAAATATGATGTCCACAGCCAGTCTGCAGTGCCCGAACTGGTCTGGCTGAACATTTAATTAGAGGCCATCAAAGTAATCTAGGATACTATGGATAGGAGAGATAAGACGAAATAGCTATAGACAAAACTGTGATATCATGTCTGACTGCAACCATATCCACAAGTTATAATTGCCAAGTAGGACACGTTGCATTTTTACGGACAGCAACCACTTCGTTATTACATAAAGTGGACTGCAATGTTTCTTTTCTAACCACTATGTGTTAATTATGCACCCCCAACATAATACGTAAAGTCGGAAAAAAAAAATGAAAAAGCGATTATTCGTGGCGACATCCTAGGCATTACAAAAAATGTTACTTCTGCCAAACTGTAAAGCAGTTTGTTGGCAGATGTTCCCATATACAATATAAGGTACCTTTAGTTGTATGCAACTATTCGTAGGTACTTTTCCACCAATAACAAGGTTAAACATTAACTATAACTTATCACAAATAATTTACAATATCACAAAAGCTGACAAATACATTTATGTATTTTCAGCATGTGTCTTTCCACTGCAGGAATTACATAAATATGCAAATAATGCTTATGATACAACTTGTTATGTAAAGTTGATTTTTACTTTGCTCAATATGATACCAAAGCACTTTTAACAAACTTTAAACAGCCATCTACTTTTTCACTTCGACACATATCATTAACAACCGCACATTGGCACGAGAAAATACACAAAAACAGCCAAATGGAATCCAAAAATTGCAACGCAAAGTAAAATGGATCCACCCCAAGACCAGTCCAACTCCATTTTATCTGTTTCAATTCTTTCATTAAGCACTATAAAGACTTCCACAATCAATTTCTAACCGCGATCCGCCTTAACCGGGATAACTCTGCAGTTTCTTTGAACTTTATTTCGTTCAGCACAAGATCTGAAATTGTGTGGATTAGCAGGAAAAATGTGCAGTAGCGTACGGAGTCTGTACTTCGTTGTGGATAGCATAGATTGATGGGCGTGGTTGGCGAAGCTAAGTTACCCACAAGTGAGGAGCCGTTAGTGGATACGATCTTTGGGATCGTTTCATTGAACTGTCGTTAGCATGGTTAACGTGAGACTAAACTAAAAAAAAAATAACTTTATACAAATAAAAAAAATGGAACTTAATGGAACTTTGACGACTAATAGAGAAATATGGAAGAAGAAGACATATTGCGCCGATCCCAAATAAATTGGGATACGCGCAGGAGAATCATCTTCATCATCAGCTTCCTGCCTTTGATCCATGTTACCTCGGTCTGGCGCAATGTTTTTTTTTTCCATTCTCCCCTGTCAAACGTCACGCTATCATTTACACCTTTTCCCTTCACATAATTCCCCACACAATCCATCCATCGTTTCCTTTGTCTTCTTCTCCCTCTCCATCCATCAACATTAAATTCATTACTCATTTAGTCACATGCTATTCATCCCTCCGCATCAGTCAAGACAGTCGATTCCCTGACAACTTTTCTGTAACTGGAACAACTTTAAAACTTCAATTTTTTAATACTCATAACTTATTGTATCCATTCTTGTCGTGAGGAAAGTTTTGAGTATGACTGTGGATGGGTGTAAGAGTAGAGGAAGACCAAAGAAACGAACAAACACACAAAAACATACACAAACATACACACACACACACACTTTATGCAAATCTTGTTTAATTACCTACCTATGTTATTAATATGTTTCCTTCTTTTGTTATGGAAGAGCGGAGTCTTCTAATACAGGCGTTGTTTGTTTAAAAGAAGGCTCCAATCACAAAGTTTTAATCTTGTTGAAGAAAATAAACGATTTTGATTTGATTTTTTTTTAACGATGGATGGACTGTGTGAAGAATTATATGGCATGAAAGGAGGTTTCTGATGAGATGACGAGTGATAGAGAAGTATGGAAGAAGAAGACATGGTGCGGCGACCAGGATAAGAGCAGGACCCGCCACGCCGCCGCGCACGGCCTGCCGTATAAGGGCAACAGAATGATGATGGTGCCACACCACACACCCACCTCAACCTTCATAAGCACAGGCAAGTGATGAAGTGTGAAAGTTTTAAGTATGAATGTGGATGGCTATAAGAGTAGAGAAATACCAAAGAAGCGACGGAGGAACTGTGAGAAAGATGATATGACTAGAAAGGAATTAGTGAGTCGCGTGAGATGATGACTAATAGAGGAGTACTGAAGGAGAAGACGTGCTATGTCCACCGCAAATAAATTAGGTTAAGAGCAGAGAATTGACAACTTTATGACTAAGCTCGACTGACTTCACGACAGATTGTATTGAAGGCCTTCAGACACATCTCGTTAGTATGGTGTGAACTCAAGAGTTTAGGTTATAATTATTAAACCATGGTTAAGTGACTATTAGATTAGATTTATTAATTTATTAATTAATGACTATCACAAACCTAATCCTAACCTAAATTAAGTATCAACACTAACATTGCATCATCACGCCAGGGGGTTAGGCAGAGGTGTACGCACGGCAGCCAATCAAGCTTTACAAAACCAAATTAAGCTTATCTCTCATCATACGAGAATGTCATACAAAGCGAAGTCAGGTTATACTGGACATGTAGAGCTTGATGTGCCACCCTGTGTACATACATAGCACACCACATTTAGTAGTAGTGAGCGAGTGTATTGCCATCAGCTAGTTTGGTTGACTTGCCCACAAAATTTCTTTAAAATCGTGAATCATGATCCTCATTCGGTACGCCATCGTATCGGATTCGTATCGTACCCTATAAAGGTTTCTGAGGTTAGTACAGATTACGAGGTGGAACTAAGTTGATGTATGGACGGTGTTCAAAAGAAATTTGGTAGAACTGTGGTCTAAGAGAAAAAGGGATTGGCTGAATTACTCCGCAATGGCTTTGAAAGCCCGATCTTTGAGACACTGAAAGACTGTTTATGTAGTTTCATGGTATCGTTTCTACGGGAGATTTGAATTGAAGTTGGTGTATGGTGTCTTAGCTTGGTGTTTGTTTTAGGTCTCCTGGTGATAAGGTCGTGGGCAAGATGATCAGACACGATTAAGAAGACAGTTGGAGGCAGCATGTACCAAGAGATCTACACTTCAGAAAATGGTATATCTTAAAGACATGTCGCGTCGTATGTGTGCGCGATCCCTACGATTGAGGGAACGACGAAAAAAGAAGCGTACCTATGGTAAAGTTGAACTGAACTAAAATGCTAGCAAGCGTTTTATTTCATTTCTTTCTTACAATTCAATAGAAAAATAGTTATTTCGTTCAAATATTCCCATTTACTGACCTTATTTTTGCAAGGTCCATTTTTTTACTCGTATACATTTTTGTGCGACAATGTGAACGGACCGTAACAACCAACACTTTAGAGCTTTGCCTTTTAAAAATTCACGCACGTATCCCATCGGCTAAAATTAACAAAAACTCTACGTACAAAATTTTGTAAAATAAAAGCAAGGATATTCAAAATTTTGAAACTAAATGTAGACTACCCTCCATTTGGCTCCAAAACAAAAAGTATATAATAACAATTCGAAGGCCACTAACTATTAACACTGTCCACTTTTGTATATAACTTGGAAACCAAGTTATTTTGTTACTTAATCTAATATTCTCGTTCTCCTAAGTCTTCGGGTTAAAGTCCAGTTTTGATTGGAAATGATTTTCATAGACGCATATGTTGGGTAGTTTACAAAAAGTTGCAAGCTTGGCAAGGCTGCCAACGGAGCTGGTCACTCGAGAATTGTTTAGTTGGCCAGTCCACATTCAAACTTGCAGTGTTCTAGTCCGGTGGGTGGCCATTTTCGAATGGTTTTTAATACATTGCTCTGTGAATTTCTAGACGAAACTTTTCGTTTTTTATTCTATACAGCAAAAATCTCTTCTCTTCGGCTATTAAAAATAAATAGTAACGTTTTCCAATCTTGGAAAATAGTATAACATACATACATTGTGGAAGGGACACCAATGCGAAAACATTTAAGATACTTAAGTTTTTTTTTTCAAATGTGGGTACAAACACGGTGACATAAAAAAACGACCACGTACTTTACCACGTATTAAGTACATCATCCTGAGAATAACCATAGAAACTAATAATAATAGAAATTTTTCATCGGTTATTAAAAAAACTGCAATTTTGACCGTGTAGGTATTGCAATACCGTTTGTATGAAACAGCAGATTTTTTTTATAAAACCGACGTGCTTCGAATGATGTACTGAATACGTTGTCACAGTTTTCGTGTCGGTGTCTTCCACCACGTTTATATAAACATTAAATCGGCATATAACTTTCCCACTGCTGGGACACACGTCACCTTACTGTGAGGAGTGGGCCGTAATCCACCACCCCAGACCAGAGCGGGATAGATCAGATATGATCATATGCCCAGCCTTTTCTCAACTATGTTAGGGTCGGCTTCCAGGCTAACAGGATGCAGCTGAATACCAGTATTTTACATGGAGAAACTGCCTATCTGACCTCCACAACCCAGTTAGTAGTGGGTAATACGATATCCCTTGGTAAGTCTGTTGTCAGACTTTCGGGCTACTGACTACCTCTATGTCATTCGCCCAGCTTGATAGTCAGAGTTGAGCATTCCCAGGGGTCTGGATATTTTAATGTTAAGGTCGTCAGAGAAGACACCTGTCCCTTCGTCGGTCTTTAATCCATCAGTGTAGATCCTTAGCTCTTTTGGACCAGAGTAGTCACACATCTCCGCTGTGAGCTCTACGTTGTAGTGTTTTTGAAAGCAGTGGGTCTTCAGGGTTCTGTCGCAGGGTGATGATGCCATCATGGGCTACCACTGATTACCTATAAAGACTGTCAAACATCTAAAAATTACAGTCGGGACCAACGGCTTAACGTGCTTTCCGGGGCACGCAGGATGATCACCCAGCCACGGAGCAACCTAGGCAAGCGCGGCTTAACCTGAATGTCGACCCGGGCGGCTGTTATTGTTTAGCCACGAGCTCGATCAGATATCTAGATTTAATTTCGGTATGCCGCTCTGATCATCCCGAATATTCATCCCAAACAAAAATATAAATTTTACAAAAAAATCCTATTGATATTTCGCCAATGTTTGTTTCCGAGTGGTTTGGTCAATAAGCTAATTAAATAGTGTAAATCATTGTTGTTTTGAATTATTTCCATTTCGTCAGGGATTCAGGATTCTGTTATTAGGTATTAAATAAATAAATAAATAAATAAATAAATAAACCATTTATTTCAGGTAACAAAGACCCATAGATAAATACCTTAATCTAAATATACATACTAATAACATTTTGCACAATTAAATAATGCTATTCCATTTATGTCGTATGCAATGTGTTATTAAAATAATATGTATGTGTCGTGTTTTTAATATTTTAGTTTAAATTAAAACATCACGCCTGTAATTCCTTAGGGGTTAGGCAGAGGTGTACCTAATAGTACACCCACATTTCACAAGTTGTGTTTAAGTCCCACGTAATACGGGCGAGCCTATTGCAATCTATCGGGCACAAATCCAGACTCTGTGGCTGCTATTGAGAATTTCCTGAAGGAAAAACCCGATAACAATTTGCCCAACCCGGGAATCGAACCACTAGACCAACGAGGCTGTCATGATGAATGTCAAGATGAATTGTTAGATTTTATGTTATTATAGTTTAATATATGATTGTCTACACTTAATGTTGTGCATAAACAAAAACCTACGTATCTACCAATATGTAAAACTAGTTTAAAAAGTTTTTCTCCTGTAAGTTCATACTGTGTCTGTAATGGGTGTTTTTAGCGCTGAACAGTTTCCTTTTAAAATATAATTTTGTCTCAATCACTTAATATAAACGATTGACAGAAACAAGGCCAAGTTTTGTCAGAATTATGTGTTTAAAGCTTTTAGCGTTATATATGAGCGGGCCATAAAGACTAAAACATAAAAAAGAAATTAAGAACCATTCGAAGGTTATAAAGTACCTAATCTTGTTACGTACCATACATACATCTCTCTCTTTATCTTGTACAAACAAATAAAACAATTGATTCTTACAAAGCAATGAAAAGCGAACAATACAAGACTATCGTAGCCGCCTTGGCCTGCCCGCCGCGTGCCGCAGACACCCTTGCACTACACAATTCACGATCATACAGACATATTGAAAGAACAAGGTAGCATATTTTTAGGAAACTTTTATAATGCCATCATTATTGTTTAGGGTTTTGGTCTTGGTTTTTTTTTAGGCATAATCATTTATCATGGAGGTTCCTATATCATCAATTGCAAACAATAGTTTAACCTTGGTAACGTAAAAATTAGATTGGAAAGAGTGGAAGGTTATGGAGGCCCTTTGCCCAGCAGTGGGAAAACATAGGTTAGAATAAAAAATTAAAGAAATAAACTTACCCGATGTAAGATTTATAAAGCCACAATGTGGTTGATGATGAGAAGAAGTAACCTTTTTGCAGAACCATTTTTTGTGGCTTGAGCAAGGCCTATGTCCAGCAATAGACGTCTTCTGACGGAGATACCTAATGATAATGAGGAAGCTCACCTCTAACGTTTACACCACTTGTGAAGAAACACAAACAAGATACACCTTTAGACACAAGAAAAACAAAATAAACATACCTCAATCCCGACTTAAAATACACTCAACCAGCCCTTTAGTTATGTCCATAAAAATTTATAATAAATTACCAAATGACATTCGAGAAGTAGATAAAACAAATATATTATTAATAAATTGAAACAGTTTCTGGAATCCAAGGCATACTACTCAGTAAAGGAGTTTCTAGATGACAAATCGTTTGAAAATAAAATTATTCGCCCACATAAACTTAGCCCCTTTAACCTAACCTTTATTATTCATCAATAAATAAATAAAAATAACTAATATAATGTATTATGCGCACAAACCAAATAATTAATATGCAGATATTCATAATTATACAGCCAATTAATGCACCATCTAATAATTTTTTAATAATATTATTGAATTGCTACTTAGCCCTCTTCCTCTCTCCTAATGTTGCTGTGCCCGACAGGGTCCATATTGATCTTTTACCTTGTTACACCATCTATGTAATACATATGGAATGCAATAAAGTATTGAGTATTGAGTTTATAACTTGAAGGTTAACAGAGGACCTAGACAAAGATATCGACGGAAAAGATAAGTATTTGACAAAAGCTATCTCAAAGCTTATGTCAATTCTGCTGAGACCCCTTGTAGAATTATGAAACACTTTGAAATCTACAGCACTTGTTCATGCCCTTCATCATCCGCAGCCCGACTTCACCCACTGCTGGGTATAGGCCTCTCTTTGCTTGTGTCAAGCTCCACGCTCTTGTGCCAGCCTCATTCAGGTAATCCCGCAATGGCAACAATATCATCTGCCCATCTTACCGCAGGACGACCAACACTTAACTATCCAGTCCTTGGATGCCACTCAGTCCCAGCTTTATTCCACTTGCCATCACCGCGCCTTGCTAGGTGTCCTGTCCAACTCCATTAGAGTGTCATGGCGCGATTTCCAATATCGAAGACCATCGTACGTTTCCGGATTTCGGCGTTTGGAACTTAGTCTATTAGTGTTATGCCGAGCATGGAACACTCCATGGCTCTCTGAGTTACTCTGTTCACAGCCTCCTGTGTGAGCGTCCACTTCTTAGCACATTACGTCATGGTGAGCAGAACACACTGATTATAGTGACCGGTCTTTAGGCACTGTGGAATTTTGAATGATTTTAGAATGTCGTCCAATTTGCTGAACGCAGACCACCCTAGCTGGATTCTTCTTGATACCTCCGTTGTTTGATGATCCTTGCCAATGAAAGAATATGGTCAAGATGGCAGTGGCGAAGGTTCCATACAACTCGATTCCTACCGGCTTCCCTTTGAAAAATGGCACAGTCAGTATTCTATAGACAAATAATTTACTCACATTAAAGATAACATGTACTGCGGGTTACCACTTACAAAAATGGACCCTTCGCTACTGCAAGATAGACATAACGGTCAACCTTCTCTAACCTTTCATTGCCGACTTTAACAGAAGGATTTCAATTACTAGAGACATTTGCCATAATGTCATAGTACTCGTCTTACCCATATTCATCCTAAGTCATACTTTAAAAGAGTCATTATTAAGATTTTGAATCATCTTCAGGAGATCCTCGAAGTTTCACACCTCAACAAAACAATAGAATTATCAAACGTTTCGATCTTGAAACAGTTCCCTCTCACCCAAGGCTTGACTACTAAATACAACAAAGTCAAAATCAATTCAAATCACGTTTCTAAACCGGCCGTGAAGAATGAATCACGGACAAAAAAATAACAAAAAATTATAGCTAGTTAAACACCCAACCGTTAGGTGATGAATTTAAAAAGCAAACTGACTGTAATACTGAGTCACAAGTATAGTGAACATTAATTAGATAGTCCAAGGTCTTCCTGAACACGTGCCGTTAGTCATCTAGTAGTTACTAAGTATAGGATTGTTACAGGATTTGGCTGTGTAGATTAAAAAACATTTGGATAAAGAATTTACTAACTATCAATACCAGTTTTATAAATTCTTGTGAAAGTATCCTCTTTAGTACCTCCAACACTATTACTATGGAATGTCATGGATAATATTACACCACGCCTGTAATCTCTGAAGGGTTAGGCAGAGGTGTACACCCACATTTCGCCAGTTATGTTTAAGTCCCATGTAATAGGGGGCGAGCCTATTGCCATCAACCGGGCGCAAATCCAGACTCCTTGGCTGCTACTGAGAAATTCCTGATGAAAAAACCCAATGACAACTTTGACAACCCTGGAATCGAACCCAGAACCTCATGCTCAACAGTCGTGTTTGCGATCACTAGACCAACGAGGATAATGGATATGAGTAGCATATTATCACATTCAGGGTATATTGGCAGATATCCAGAGGCGTCCTCTTGGCGAAGAAGTAGGCTGTACTGTAAACCGCTACGCAAACCTAATCCAGGTTGCTGGATGTCATTATTATGTCTTTGAATGATTGGTACTACGACATGCCGGCTACTAACAAATGATTGGTACTACGACATGCCGGCTATTAACAAATTATTGGTACTACGACATGCCGGCTACTAACAAATTATTGGTACTACGACATCCGGCTACTAACAAATTATTGGTACTACGACATGCCAGCTACTAACAAATTCTTTTTTTTTATGCAGGTCTAGATTAAGAACTAATTTACATTAAACTAAAGATACTTACTAAGAACTTAATTGAATGGTCATATAAGTTAGTAATTGTATCTTTACTCACTAATATAAAGTCGTAGTCAAAGACAAATTATTTATTTTCAAACTAGCTTTTTCCCGCGACTTCTTACGCGTGGTACTTAAAAATAGCCTTTATTTTAAGTTAAGCATCTAGCAATAGAGCGGTGAAAACTCCGTTTAAATCCATGCAATCGTTTTTGCGTGATGCGCGTACAAACATACAGACAGAAAGACATACAGACAAAAATTACAAAAATTACAAAAGTTACAATTTTTGTTATATGTGTAGATATGACTGTGTACATCTGAGGTTATAATTATTATATTATACACGACGGTATACCCTTGGTTATTACCACATTTTACCATTAGGCATTATTATATAAAAAAAAACCTATATAATTAATTAAAAAATGTTTACAGAAACACGTACAAAATTACTGTTAGAACGTAAACAAAATGTTGCACAGTTCAAAAGTCTGCACGGTTAGCCGTTCAAAGATTAAAATAGACAGTTTGGTAGCGATGTACCCGCCAGTTAGTCACTGTCGTCATGAGTCACCGCTCAGCGTGACAATCACACAAACTGATATAGATGGCTCTTCATTAGTTATGTGCTAATGCGATGATGAAATAATAATAAGTACACAGATTTCATATTTTACAGTCAAGGTTCGGTCCCTCAAATGTGTGAAAACTGCTCGTTTGTTATATCGTTTTCGATCAGCGCCTTTATTCATCATCTGCATGGCCTTTTCCCAAATAAGTCGGCTTCCAGTTTAACCGAATGCAGCTCAACACCAGTATTTTACTTAAAGCGACTGGCTATCCGACCTCTACAATCCAGATATTAGGTAATACAATACTAGGTATGATAGAATTATTGGGATGGGCGACTTCTAATGCTAATATGAAGATTAGACTGAAAATTGGTCTTCTGGCGCCCTGTCACGTTTTTTGTATACACACCTGTCTATGTAAACCAAAAGTTTGATGTGTTGTATGAGGTGCAGTGAAAGAAGAAGAATTAATACAAAAAAAAACAAATGAAACGCACAAAACAAAACGTGAGATTTACAACATAACCTCATTGTACAACAGTGATTGAACACCCATCCACCAGCAAATCTCAATAGCTCAGCCCACCTAGCATGACCGCCGTAGAAACGGGGTTTGTCGACGGAAGAATCGACAAAATGGCAAATTTCTTTTGCTGATCTGTCATTTTGTCGATTCTTCCGTCGACGGTGGTCATGCTACGCGAGCATGTAGGGCAGCTTAATCCAGTAACCAGTAGTTTTTTCGCCAAAAATCTTACCAACATTATGATCTATCTTATCATGTATCGTACAAGCAAATCATACGACATATACATATGTATACCAATATTTATGTACGTAGGCAGTCTCGGCTGCCCGTCTGCAAATTTTATGGCATAAAGGAATATTCTAAATAAGCTATAAAAGACATTTTCCTTGAAAATAACTTGGTATACCGTGATTTAGGAGCGCGCCATGAAAATATTATGTTCGCAGAAATTGATGTTATGCGACCAACATGTACAGCCATCGATATTGGAGGCAAGATGGCTATGCATTGATAATATAGTTTTTTTTTTTTATATAAAAGCTAGTTTTCATTACGTAATGTGTATTTGGTCAGAGGTTATTAAGATTTATTGTGACATAATATACTTATTTATTGTAATATTGTCTATCGGACTAGCCTTATCTCAAGTATCGATATCTATATCAATCGGGCTTGCAACCCCAGTGCAGTTGAAAACCTGTCTATTCAACCGTCTGCACTGTGCATTTGTGCAACTTACCAAAAACTTGCAAAATACATACTTGTTTCATAGCCTCTATTGTGGCAAACAGGAAACCTATAATGATTTTGAAGATATGCGACATGACCTCTGAGTTTGTATCAGCTGTTTCTTCTCAGAGTAGTCAGTTACGAAACACCGGCCCCATCTAGTTTAAAAAAAGAGACGTGTAAAAGTGTTTTTAAAAACCTATTAGCAAAATAAACATCATTTATCATTTACCAACCCGCACTGGGCCGCGTGATGGAATACGGCATTCATAGGCCACTCCCTCTCATTCAGAGTTCTGTGCCCACTAGTGGGAAAATTATAGGCTGATTTATTATTTTATTATTATGAGATTATGCATGTACTGATTTTTTTGTAAGGAACACGTAGTATCGATGCAAGTCCGACTAATACTATCCGGGTTTGACTCAGTTATTTTTACTTTTCAAAGCCTTTCATAAATATCCTGAAGAAAAAAAAACAAAAGGTTGTCAAAGTTCATTAAACCCTGAAGAACAATTAGCGCATCAAACCTTCATCGTCTATACTTCATGGATAAACAACTGTGCAAATATTTGATATGGCAACACAAAGCGATGAACAAGTTCGTTGCACCACATTTTAGTTGGCAATGTTTAACAAAGGCCCTTTTTGATAACGGAGAATTTTGTGACTCATGGATTTTTGAGATGTCGTGCATGGTATAGGTTGAAGCGATTTGACTCGTTACATTGTAAAATAAATGCAAACAAACAGTTAGGCAGTGATTTGCACCCACATTTTACAAGTTATGTCGAAGTCATTGGCATTGTGCTACCCATTACAAGAAAATCCAAAAAAAAATTGCGAAAGTAGGATCGTGCTACGAAATCATTATACTTAACCTATATGCTGTTTAAGTTGATGGCAGTAGGCTTGAAAAACCTAATAAACATTTTGCCCGATCTGGGAATCAAGCCCCACGCTCTGAAGTTACGCTTGCGATCACAATGCCATCGAGGCATTCAATAAAAAGTACAATAATAAGTATAAACAATGTCATGGATGCTGTACGGCATACATTCAATTTGTAGATGTCATCATCTGCCTAGCCTTTTCCGAACTATGTTGGGGTCGGCTTCCAGTCTAACCGGATGCAGCTGAATACCAGTATTTTACACGGAGCGACTGCCTATCTGACCTCCACAACCCAGTTAGTACTGGGTAATACGATATCCCTTGGTAAGACTGGTTGTCAGACTTTTTCGGTCACTGACTACCTGTAACGACTGTCAAAGATCTACAGCTGACAGCCGGGACCAACGGCTTAACGTGCTTTCCGAGGCACGGACGAAACTCGGTATGTAATGGGCGGTCACCCATCCACAGACCAACCTAGGCAAGCACGGCTTAACCTAAAGATCGACCCGCGCGGCTGCAAGATAAATCAAGACGAAAATAATAAATACTACAACATTATTAGTGGGAGCAGACGCACTATTAATGAAATACCTACCACTATCTAGTTCTAGTTCAATCAACATGAAAGTATTGCCACTATTTTTAATGGAAAAACAATTGAATTGACAGTGTGTTGTGATTGTTGTGCCTATCGTATGTTGGTTAGTGAATCATCTACTCAACAGATTTTTCTTCTGCAGTTAGGTGCATCTTACACCCTATTTATTATGAAAGTTTCAGGTTTGGTTTCATAGTAAACGTTGTTCCTACTAATGAGAAAATAAATCACATTTAAATATAAAACGCTTGTTTCTAGTTCTTACAGGTGCAACCGCATATTCTCATGACTTACACTAAAACACAGCGAGGTGCAGTAATTAGTAGAGTGTGGTCAGCCAAACAGTCTTGCTTTTATTTTTATTGTATTTCAGCGCAATTCCACAATTATATTCCGCATTGGAATTGCTTCGTTGCTTTGTGTTATTAGAGCTGGTATTGATTTTAAGAAACATCAGGATTTAAAATATAGCCGTTATGAAAATTAACTTTTCTTTGCCATGCTTAACAAAGAACACAAAGAACAGTTAATGAAATATCTACCTGTTTCGGAATTTGGTTTCATACCGAGGTATCATAACATCACGCCTGGAATCCCCGCAGCGTTAGGCAGAGGTGTACTTTATAATACACCCACATTTCGACAGTTAGATTTAAGCATAATCAGCCTATAATGTTCCCACTACCGGGAACCATGGTCTCCTCTCTATGAGGGGAATGGGCTATAATCCACCACGCGGGCCCAGTGCGGGTTGCTAGATGTCACATGTATCCGATTTTTTTGGTTGTAGAACATACCGGTTCCCTCACGATGTTTTCCTTCACCATTTTGAGAGCAGTGATTTTGAAATAATTTACACAAAGTAATGCGCCTGCTTGAGTTCGACCCCACGACTTACTGTTTCTAAGTCGGGGCCGCCACCACTGGGCCACCGCTGCTCTCATAGCCACCGCTACTCTCCCAGTTCGTTCTCGACAGTTGTTTAAGTTCCACGTAATAGTGGGCGACAAATCCTGACTACATGACTTTGACGGAGAAATTTCTGATGGAATAACCCAATAACACTTTGCCCAAATTGGGAACCCAGGACTTCAAGATCACTAGTCGAAATATTATTTTTATTTTTTTGGGTTTGCTCTGCGACTAGTAATTACAATTAGAATGACTCAATAACCAGGGTGGGGATTTAACCGAGAACCCTTCACCGCTAACTATCACCTAGTTCCTCTAGACAAGACCAACACAAGTCACTCATCACAGCTAAGCACCATGATAAAATTTGATAAATACGCCAAATCTACAATGAAAAGTATTACTAACCAAGTGTCGCCTGCTATCGCTACCAGGGAGACAGGTTTGCATAAAGAATGATCGATGTGCAGTATATTAGAGCAGGTGCATCCGTGAAATGAGTCATTAGACCATCATTATGGGCTTATAATTGCACTTAGAACATGCTCCTCGTGATTATGTGCTCCTGGTGTCAAAGCTGTGTTTATAGCTATGTATTACACGATGATTATTGTACAGGCAACCACATATCATACGTAATGTTAAAAAAAAACTGGCAGCACACTTATGTTGTAGCAATAAGTGAGGTTTTCACACTAGTATATTAGTACCAGTGATGTTTAGGTACTTTTAGTAGATGGCTGAGAATCCGTGGCGAAAATGGAGGAGTTCAGAAGCAATTTTATGTCAATATGAATGTCTTCCAAAAAAGTTCCTTAAATTAAATGTAAAATAGACTTAAGTAAAATAGACACACCATGAATGGTGTGTCTATTTTACTGTCAATGCAACAAGACATAGTATAAAACAAAGTCGCTTCCCGATGTCTGTCCCTATGTATGCTTAGATCTTTAAAACTACGCAACGGATTTTGATGCGGGTTTTTTTAGTAGATAGAGTGATTCAAGAGGAAGGTTTATAGATAACATTGCACCCGTGCGAAGCCTGGGCGCGTCGCTAGTTTATTTATAAAAACATCTAAACAGAACTTTTAACAGTCTAAATTTAAGATCTAAACAAAAAGAATCCATTAATCAAACATATTGTATGCGGTGATTTCACATAATTATTCATAAACACGCGACCTCCCAAGCCTCCGAACGCATTTGATGATTTCGGAGAATAACAGAAAACCGTATTTTATTCGGACGATTTTTCGCATTTACTGAACACAACTAACCGTGAAATAACATTGAATTCTTAGAAACAATTCTGATTACATTATTCGCTTTAAGCCAAGCCGTTAAGGATAAGTTTTGACTAGCACTTTGGCTCGATTTCGCCCATGTAGTTAGGTAAGTCATGCTTGAAGAATTTTCAGTGAATAAGATGTTTTATCCTAATTGATACCACGAATTCTTAGATCAACATTTTTTTAAGTTGAAGTGCAGATGTTGCCTGTTAAATATTTATGAAGTCTTTGAAAACAAGTGACTCACTTAGAAGACATAAAATCAGTTATAGACTCACAAGTGACGAAAAAGATCTTAAGAAGCATACACATTTTCTAAAGTTCAGTTAATTTTAAAACATTGCCCAATTTTATTCAATCGACCGCGTTGTAGAGGACTTTTAGTTTATTGAAGTTTGGTGTAGTTACTTTAGTTTAATTTATTGTTTTTATTTGTTAAGGTCAGTTGAGACCAAAAGACCGAATGCACATTCTTAACCCCTCTACCAAATTATTTTTGTGTAAACAGGTAAATTCTGTCTTTGGTCCATCCGTACTAAAATGTCAAGAATCAAGAAAAGAATGCCAGACCATTCTTTTCTTGATTTTCTGTTTATTCGTTTTTCCAAATCCCACCTTAAGGCAGCCATAACCACGGACCTGTGAGCGGTGAGTCGGGCCTGTGGACGGTAAGTTATGGGCTAGCTCGCCGTCCGTCCGTCTTATGACGACAGGCTGTTCGTGTTCCACGCGCGCCTCAAGGAGATGTCAGCAAACGGGAAGGGGTCCGAAAGGACCGATGCCTGCCAGTGTGGCAGGACTGTTCGAAAGAGATACTGTGGCCCTGGAACAGAAAGAGCAAAAGAAGGAACATGTATGGGTTTTAGTCAGTACAAGTCTGACACTCCCTGCCGCTCCGCCTAGAGTGGGAGGGGTCATTTGATGATTTCCCGTCCGTAAAAAAGGCAGCCACAACCATCTAACAAAATAAATGATAAAGAACGAAGGAATTGAGGACCGCAGTAGTGATTCGAGGTATGTCTATACTAATATTATAAAGAAGCAAAATTTGTTTGTAAGTTTGTATGTAGGGGGTAATCTCTGGATCTACTGAACCGATTTTGAAAATTCTTTCACTAATAGGAAGCTACATCCCTGAGTCCTATAGGTTATATTAACAACGTGCCCGTGGGATAATTTCCGACCAAAACGCGAGCGAAGCCGCGGTCAACAGCTAGTAGGTTATAATCACACACGTAGTTTAATTATAATACTTCTTTTCTTGTCCTCATTGGCCTGGAGTAGAAGAACTGAAAGTCAAGAGGAGAGGCATTCGCTCAGAAATGGTATGATGCAGACAACCAGTTACAGGAACCCTTGAGAACGGAGAGGCTGACCCGATCTTCACCAGGTACGTCGAGTAAGGCATCCAAAATAATCATCCAAGAAAATGAAACATTTACAAAACATCCAACACAAATGTCATTCATTCTTATTTAAGGAGTGCATTATCCCAAAAAAATGTTGTGAAACAAAAATTACGAAATACTTTCGTTTTGACCCGAACGCGAGCATGTAATGGACAGAGAACGAGCTTCATATCCCACTTCTTTACATAGTATAAGACAAAGTCGCTCCCGCTGTCTGTACGCCTAAGATCTTAATGCAGTTTTGAGCAATAGATAGAGTTATTCAAGAGGAAGGTTTATATGTGTATTACACTTGTGCAAAGCCGGGGCGAGTCATTAGTATAATATAATATAATAATATTATAAACGCGAAATTTTGTGAGGATGGATGGATGTTAGATACTCTTTCACACAAAAACTGCAGAACGTATTTGGATGAAATTTAGCACACAAATAGCTTATAACTTTTATTTATTTATTTATTTAAAACACATACCACTATCATCACAGGCTTACCTAATACAATAGTGTAGTTATAGTTTCATTTATAATAGCTATCTTACAAAGATTAGAATTATAATTAAGTATATTATTTTAACAACCAAGAGTGATTTTACAAAATGCGGCCCGTGTGAATTCACTCAGAGTACAATTGAAGCTAGAACTTGGATTAACACGTTATAAATAAATAAATAAAAATTTTATCTCGGTCGTATGATCCCGTGAGACAATTATCGAAATCCACGCGAGCGAAGCCGCCGGCATAAGCTAGTATTATAATATACTCACATTTCTTATCTGGTATTGGCACGACCTATTAGGTATATAAATTGGAGATTGGATTAAGAAAAGAGAGGCCTAGTGTGGCTGGATACGGGCTATAATTAGGGATAAACTAAAGGCTCATGTCGTAGTAAAAGTATAAGCTAGTAAGCAATATCTTAACGGAACTGGACCAGACGACATGACGAATTACAATCGCTTTCAAACCAATTTCTAAAACAACTTCGAACAGGTATGACATAAGGTTTTTAGTAGCACAAATGTTAATGCAATTTTTTGCCCATTGCTACATCTTTTGCTACCGTTTGATCTCGATTTTGATACAACAACTTTTAATTCTTGATTGGTCGTGGTCATGGCAGGTCGCCCGAAACTGCGGTAGCTGCCTTCGCGATCGTTTTCCACCGGTCTTTATTGGCTGCATGGTGAGGACATTCTGCCACAGGGATCTTGGTATCAGATTTGGTGGCGGATTTTCGTCCCTTCGACTCTATCCTGAAAACAACAAACTTTACAAGCTTTAAACAACTTTTAGTAGACAAATTTTAATTAATGAATGGTATTTGGCAGTCACAGATATGTTCAGACGCAATCCGATCATAAGCTTTGCCTGCGTCCTAATCAAAACGAACATCACGTTCATAATATGACACTTAGGTATTTGTTTGCAAAGGCGCGAAGGCGCCCTCTGTTGGCGTGATCGATCGCTCTGGTTAGCACTGTCAGTCTCTGTCGTAAACTTACTCCTGCACCGCAGTTCAAAACATACATCAAATTCTCAAACACTTCAAAGAGCAACATTTTTGTTACTTTTTTATCTGATTTAGTGCTTCAGCGTCCACCATTAATAACTCCAGCTTGTGAATGTAATATGCCGCTTATATGCGTCAATGTCTGTATTCTTGGTCGTGTTTTTACTGAATGTCTTCATGTGACAAGTCCCGTTTTAGGATTTGAGCCTGCTCCAGCTTGATACTGAAACCAGAATAATCTATTATTAATAATCAGTATCTGGGCGGCTAATGGCCGTTTTCACCGACATCCCCTATACTGCCACCTACGTATGGGACCCTTAGCTTAAAAGCTCCCCTAAACTAGCCCCTAAATAAAATTTTGTTTCACCATCATTTCCATCACTTAGCTAGGGGACACATAAGTATGTGACGTTTTGTTTTCGATAATAGTGACTGATTCGTTTCTGAACTTATCGATACTTTGAAACATGACAGTTTTTTATCAAATTCTCTTAAATAATCATCTAAATGGATACAGTTATTATTCAATCATAGTCTGATTGCAATAGCTAATATAAGTATATTTCATACAAATTTTTAATTAATTTCAAATTTTCTTGCAAATTTACTCTGTGCATACATTACGAAACTTTGCGTATTATCTGTGGTCATATTATTTTGTTATTGACACTTACGTCATTTACGTGAAATTTGAAATTGTTTGTTGTGAGTTCAGCGTCGCGTGTTGTTTTTCTAGAGGATTATCGTAATTGCCTATTTTCTATATTTAATAAATCTTTTGCTTTGTAAACTAGGTATCTATTGTTACGGTGAATTAATAATGGCAGAAAAGAGGAATCGTTGCCAAAATTTTACAATTATTGATGAGAAAGACAAGTTGGTGAAATTCGTGTATGCCTTTATAAATGTTATTCTTAATAAAAGAACAGACGATACCAGCAATCAACTTTACTTAACCTATATCTCCGATAAAAGTCAGTTTCATCAAATACATCGATGTAATTTGGTCGTTTCCGATATAATTTTGGTCTACGCATGTTATTTACGTTAATAGCGTAGCAAAAAGTTCATTGAAATCATAATCCATCTTCGTTTTTTGAGAGATCAATTGCTTATGTTTATGGGCCCAAATTTCGGCCACCTAAATCTAGGGGACCTTTTAACGTTTAACTGACCCCTAAATGCTGGTGAAACAGAAACCATCCCCTATCGGCCCCCTAGCCATGCTTAGGGGATCCCATAAACTTGGGGGATGTCGGTGAAAACGGGCATAAGTCTCTCAACAGTTAAAGGGTAGCCATCCAGATACTGTAGAAGTTTCACCTGTATGGCGATCCCAACAGACCTTCACGATTATTAAGTACGTTAAAGGCAAATTATAAGTTTTAGACAATACATTAAAAACAAAAATTAAAATAGTCATAGTTAGGTTAGTCCGAATGGCGAGCTGCGGCATATTCATAAAAATAATAAAAACTGTTCGGAACTAAACACTTGTATCTGCAAGTTATATTGCTAGAACCACGGATCCTATAATCCCATAGCAAACGAGCGCAGCTATGTGCTGTTGAGAGTCCTTTTTATACTGCTTCTAAATAGGTCATTCATCTGCCACGCCTGCTCCCAACTATGTTGGGGTCGGCTTGCAGTCTAACCAGATGCAGCTGAATACCAGTATTTTAAATAGAGCGACTGCTTCTGACTTCCACAACCCAGTTAGTACTGGGTAATACGATATCCCTTGGTAAGACTGGTTGTCAGACTTTCGGGCCACTGACTACCTGTAGCGACTCTCAAACATCTACAAATGACATCAGTGACCAACGGCCTAGCGTGCTTTCTGAAGCATTCAGAAAACTCGGTTTGATATGGATGGTGACCCATCCATGGACAAACCTCGGGAAATGCTGCTTTACATTGAAGATTGACCCGTGCGCGGTTTTTGAGTGATCCTAGATGTATTTTAATGATAATTATGATATCCGATGACGATATCTCTGCCACTTTATTTTTTCTATGATTTCGTATTTTACATACTATATATATAAAGCTTTATTTTATAATGTTTAAGAGGTGTAGCACAAGAAGTAGTACAGCGCCATCTATGACGCAAAGGAAGAACTTACATCAAAGTTCTGGATCGCGCTATCAAAGTTATTCGCGACTTAAGCCGATTTCGCTGTTTTTTTTTTAATATTCACTTTTATATAATTTTTTGTAGGTACCTACTGTTAATGTAAAGATTTTTTTTTGTCCTGTGCGGGCTAATAAATACTTTTCTTTTTTTCTTTCCCTAAATAAAAAATGCGACAGCAAACGGCTGGTAGCCCATCAGATACAACACCCGTCTGGTCGGAGGATCCTCTCTTTTTATAGGAGATGGAGAACTTTACACCCTGTTCTTCATATTATACTTTATAAAGCTTTATATTATATAATATCAAATTGTAAAAAAACGCCAACTGGAAGGAAAAGGCGAACATTTTTCTTTAAAAACTGAAGAATGTTTTCTACCTTTTTCTTCATATTTAGCATGCAAAACATAAAACAGAATTGTTACACATAAAATATAGTTTAAAACGTTGGACCGTGTTTGTGTCGCCGGCAATGATTAATACACTTATTTCATGTTGCATTCCACTTGTGTACGATGAACGTGTAAGAATAACGTGTGTTATACACACACAAATATCATAACATTACGCCTGTAAGCTCCAAAGTAATAAGCAGCGGTATATGGAGCTAATCATAACGGCTAAGCAATGCTTGTTGAAGTCGGTCCATGGATGGGTGACCGTTCAAAACGTAACGAGAGCTCATAGTCCCTTAGTCTCGGCTGTCATTGTACATAGATCTTTGATAGTCGTTATAGGCAGTCAGACGCTCGAAAATCTGACAACCAAGATAATTGTACCAATTACACAATACCTAGTTTGAGCAGGTCAGGTAGGCAGTCGCTCCATGTAAAATTCTAGTATTCAGCTGTAACCGGTTAGACTGGAAGTCGACCCAAACATTCATTCTTTGTCTTTTTATTCTCTGTTTTACAAAAAAATACATAAAATGCTTTGGTATTATAGCTCCCCCTCCTATAAACCCTCTTGTTACAGTGAAATTAAACATTACTCGTATTATGAAAAGGCTGAGTAGATGATGAAATCATCACCATCATACTCTTGCCCTTATCTCAACTTATTAGTGGCCGGCGGAGAAGTATGGAAGAAGAAGACATGCTGCTTCTTCTTCCATACTTCTCTATCTCTCTTCATCTCAGCAGACACCTTCTTGCCATATCATCCTTCTCACAGTCCATCCATCGCTTCTTTGGTATTCCTCTACTCTTATAGCCATCTACATTCCTGCCTTATAACTCTAAACTTAATCTTCCAGGCTCAAGTGACAGCCCACCAGACGTAGACGAGGAGCCTCAACATTTTCCTTATTCTTCCGCATCACATGTCCGTGCCACGATAACCGATTACCGGTACCACACAAATTTTCAGAGTTAAGGGACAAAATAAGGGAACAGTATGTAAAACTTTACATAGATCTTATATAAATATAAAAGTGCAGCTGATTATGTCAATATGTAGCGGGTTGGTGTACGTGCACCGTACCAAACTTGCACATTGTGGGTAAACCTCTCCACAGATCATTTTATTACTGGCAGATAGGACTCTTCTATGCAACTTGACAGATTGTTAATGTAATGGATAATCATGGAAATGAATGAAATTTATCGGTTAAACAGGTCGTTAAAAATAATTAACCAAGTTAAGTTGTTACCCTATATGTTTAATTGGATGGCTGATATTATTTAGGCCGCTGGCTGGTTGTAACGCACCGTTTAGAAAAAGTTCTAGGCTTTGGAAAATTGAAATTGAATGCTTATTCTGTTAGTTGTCTGTACATTATTCTCATCTTCAAAGATTCGACATTCGATTTCGATTCGATTCGAGATATTAGTATTAACACTAGAAACGATATTTACCGTGTTTACTGTTAATTTTGAGTTCCCGATATTTCGGCGCTGTTGCAAGCACCATGATCACGGATAAACTAAAGTTATTTGGGGGTGGGTGTTTATGAGCAGACAAATCGGTCTACCCTCTTTCTTGTTCGTTTTCTGCACTCAGTACCGCTACCACTGTCACTCGCAACTCGATTCTGTTCCCAACACACGAAACTCACTGTGTCCGCTCGTGAACTTTTTTCGGCACTTTTTCGATTTTTACAAAACTAATAATCAATATGTTTTTATAATGTTAGTGACCATGACAGTTTAAAAACTTATTCGACATATTGTTGGTAAGATACACGAGATCATAAATTCTGTGTTGATAACGCAAAACCTTAAGTGAGTAAGTGAGTCCATGCCTGGTCAATCAACCTTTTCTCTTTTATGACAAACTCATCTTTTATTCACGTTGGTCAAGTTATTTCCTTTATATATACATCCAGAATGTACCAGAAAGATATAGGGCATATTTAACGCTGTCCCGTGCAATTTGTTCGACTTGGTATTCAAATTTTGTACGGGGCAGTTGATTAAATTTTCGTGAGAACGTTTTTTGTCCCATGAAGAAAGCTATCAGTTTGATGGTGCGTACCACACCCAAAAATGTGACTACACCGTTCTGATGCATCCTGTATATTTCGTATAAACACTTCATGAGGACAAGGTTTTTATTATACACACCCCCCAGAAAATCTACAACCAAATCATTGCCTCATGCCTGCTTTCTGTCGGCTCTGCATAATGCCCACTTACTCTCTGCCCGTACACCGTAGACGTAAGAGGATTACGGTGCTCCACCGCGAACTAAGTCGGGCTAATGCAAAATTATTTAATAAATATTTACTGAAAGGGATTGCCGTGAGAGCATTTTATGGGGGACTAGATCATCTGCTAATAGAGTTTTGATGGGATTTGTGGAGTAATGAAAAATGGTATATGTTTGGTATTCAATGGCTGCAATTCTAGAATAAATAATCGATGTAATATACTGGCTATGGCTATTCAAATGTTAGAGAACAGAGTGGCGGTCAATACTACGTTGCTAGGAAAAATAAAGAAAACTGTTTGTTAAAGTTTTTTTGAGAACGTTGGTAAGTACATACACCTCTGTGTATGCCGTGGTTTCGGACCCAGATAGGCATTACTTTGTGTAATTTATTTCATCACCAACACTCTCAAACCGGTCTAGAACACACTGTGAGGAAACCGACATGTCCTAGAACCAAACATTCGAAGACATGTGACATCTACCAACCCGCAATGGGCCCGCGTGGTGGACTACTACTCATGAATTTTCATAGAGAGGAGGTGTGTGCCAGCCGTGGGAACATTGTGGGCTGATTATGCTATGCCAAAGTTTTTCAGCACACCAATGAGGCCTAAGCACCAACATGTTATATGTCATATATCATTTTCTCCATACTTCGTGGGTGTCTAACTTTGGTAACAACAGCTAAACTTCACAGGTCTAACAACATATGTTTTTTTTTGCAATGTATATTTAATTGATGTTAACATCAATTAACCTGCACAATTTTCATGTAAATGATACCAATTATAAATTCACATACTAACAATGTTGAAACCTAAAACAATACAAGTCTGCCCACCCCTATAAAGGCAGCAGGTATACATATACGGGCAAAAGGTGTGGTATTAACACTGGGAATCAATTCAAAGGCAGACCACGCGCCGCATTACTCATTTGAACGAACGTGGTTGAAGCGGCTGGGTTGCCATTATTTAAGAGACATTTCCCCTGAAAATATTGAACCAGTGAGTTTTTAAGATTTAAAATAACTAAATCAAAATAATTATTCGCATGGTATGGGTGGATAGGTAGTACATAAATATTACATTACCTTTTATAAAAATCCTCATATTAACCATTTCTGGTATCGCACAAGTACTTAACAATAAATGGAAAGCTCAAGGGCTTTTTTTTACGGATGGGAAATCATTAAATGACCCCTCCCACTCTGGGCAGAGCGGCAGGGAGTGTCAGACTTGTACTGACTAAAACCCATCCATGTTCCTTCTTTTGCCCTTTGTGTTCCAGGACCGCAGTATCTCTTTCAAACAGTTCCGCAACCCTGGCAGGCGTCGGTCTTTTCGGACCCCTTGCCGTTTGCTGACATCTCCTTAACGCGCGCGTGGAACACGAACAGCCTGTCGTCATAAGACGGACGGACGGCGAGCTAGCCCATAACTTACCGTCCACAGGTCCGCGCCTACGGTGGCCGGGAGCCACCACGTGGCCCCCGACGCCCAGGGCGTCTCCCGCGGCAACTGAGACGTGAAGCTCTCTCCCTCTTACGTCCCGCTAGCTCCTTCGCTAGCATGACTGCTTCGCAGAAGGACCATTGATTGAACCAAGGCCAGACGCGAGAGATCGCCGCCGCCGATCGCCGCTACGAGCAGACGGCGGTGCTCCGCCCACGCGGGGCAGACCTCCACCGTGTGCTCCACCGTGTCCTCTGGTCGATCCTCGCAATGGTAACACCCAGGCGTTTCCTCCCGCCCGATTCGGTGCAGGAACCTCCCGAAACAACCGTGTCCGGTGAGGACCTGCGTCAGGCAGAAGGTGAGGGCGCCGTGGCGCCTCTCTAGCCACTCCTCAAAGAGGGGACTTATCGCCACAATAGGGGCTTGATACAGATTGCGGTACTCCTGGACACGGCGCGTATTGTTAGGGGGTTCCTCTCTCTGGAACCCTGACCGGTAGCTTGGACCCTATTCCCGATACCGGTGGGCTACTATTTTTTAAATGTTTTTTTTTTATATTACTTTAAATTGAAATATTTTAAACGTAATTATTGTGTACAATGTCACCTGGATACCAACGTAATACACGGAGTGACTGCCCATATGACCTCCACAACCTGGGCTACAACACGAAACGGGCACCTAAATAAAAAACACCAACTCCCTCATTTTCGGCAATCTCAAAACTGGCAACACCGAGAAGCGGTGTGCGGTAACATTTTTATTTTTTCCATCGTTTGTACATTTGTGGCAACATGTCGCTGTAAATTCAACGCGTTTTATATACGTTTGCATTAAACCCTCACACACACAATCACACATACATACACACATGCATACATACATAGGCAGAGCCAGCTTTTATTACTAGTCGCTGGCAAACTTGACGTTTTTATGGAACTCGTATTAAATGCGGTCTAATTTTAAGTTATTTTCGCATCAGCTTGTAAATTTTTGCTGAATACTGCGTTATCATGCCTTCCCTAATGACCTCGATACATGGAACGGTAGATTTGGTAATCAATTCAACGTTGATATAGCACAGCAGGACAGCTAGTTCTTGGTCTCCTGCGTCAAATCTGTCCCAGCCACCTATTAAAAGTCTTCACACGATGTTAAGACCCACATAATGTTGTAAACAAAACCGGAGTCAAAGAACTACTGAACTTTTTTATTAGTCAGATTAAAGTTATCTTATAAAAATCTTTTTAAGGAGGACGACGAATGATTCATATTTGTAATGGATTTTTTTTATTGACTAGCTAGCTTTTGCCCGCGGCTTCGCTCGCGTGAATTTGACAACCTAGCGGTCTGAAATATACTTTACGACCTCACTTTTCACTCCTCACTTCTCATAAAAAAATTAATAAAAATCGGTCGAGCCGTTTCGGGGGAGTGTGACCACAAACTCCGTGACACGAGATTTTTATAAAGATAAAGCTTTTCATAGCCTATCGATATTAACCACACACAGAAGCTGAATGTTTAAATTCGTGGCATTTATTCATCATCATCATCATTTCAGCTGAAAGACACGTGTCGCCACATTGACCGGTCCCGTGCGACTCGCGTCCAGCGGATCCCCGTAACCTTCACCAGGTCATCGGTCCACCTAAAGGGAGGCCTTCCAACGCGACGTCTTCCGGTTTGCGGTCACCACTCTAACTGACCTTTTGGGGTGCGGCTCATATCATATCAGATAGGTCAGGTTAGCAGAACTTTTCGGCCCCATCGGCCATCCGTTCTGCGAACAATGTACCCTGCCCACGGCCACTTAAGTTTGGCAATTCTTCGGGCTACGTCGGTAACCTTAGTTCTCTTGCGGATGTCTTCATTGTCTTATTTGTAGCATTATAAATAACAATCTACTCCTATAGGTAATTGCATTTTTTAGTTTAGTGAAATAGGCCAGCCAAAAAATAGAATATAAGTAAAATGTTTAACGCATATTGCCAGCAGCCTTTCAATTAACGTACAAAGGACAATATACAATTTTAATAGCGCGAACATAATTGTTTGCTCGAACCAATTAAATACGTTAGTACAGTCAGCTAAATAATTGTGTTTACACCCCACAAATAAGTGGACAAAACAAAGTGTAAAAGTTTGCGTGACGTGGCTTAACTATAAATAATAAATTGAACTTCACAAGTGAACACACCACGATGTGTCCAATGTAAACTTATAAATTGGCTGAAAAATACACGTAGCTGACTGTACATGGGTCGCTAAACAAATATCCTGGTTGTTCTTTTTTTATCTGATTATGGAAAAAGGTTTATTTTAGGTGGAAAACTGTTTTTGATTATAGGTTTTGTGCTGGTCGTGTTTTTAAATCTTAATGTGATAATTACTCAATTGTGGATTTGTTTAGTTGCTGTGGTTTAGGTTCCACACCTAGCATACAACCATAAACATCATGCCTGTAATTCGCGAAGAGTTAGACAGACGTGTACCTAATAGTACACCCACATTACGACAGAAATGTTTAAATCCCACGTAATAGAGGACGAGCTTAACCAATCATTTAGATACAAATCCGTCTGTGGCTGCTGACTGAGAAATTCTTGTTGAAAGATCCGGGAATCATTTCGTCTGAACTAGGAATTGGACCAAGGACCTCGTGCTCAGCAGTCGCACTTTCAATCACTAGACACCGCCTAGCATATCTATACTAATATTATAAAGAGGTAAAGTTTGTGAGTTTGTGAGATTGTAGGGGTAATCTCTGGATCAACTGAACCGATTTTGAAAATTCTTCCAATAATAGGAAGCTACATTATCCCCAAGTGCCATAGGCTATATTTGCAACATGCCCGTTGGATAATACACGTGGGACAGCTAGTATTCTTATAAAGGTCTAAAGTCGACCGTCAACTTTTACGCAAGATGTTCACAGAGAGTAGAAGAGGTTTGCCACAGATCATGTTAGCCAGAAGAGCCAGACGAAGTCTCACTTTATCAGATATAACGGTGAAAGAAAAGTCAAAGAAATGTATTGGATTGTCTGCTACCAGACAAGAAAAGTTTCTGTTGAAAGTCGCAGTAGGAACATGAGGCAAGTCTAGGCCCTCAGCATTAGTTTCGAGCGTAACTTTAAGAGTGTGGGCCGTGAGTGTAGGCTAGGCAAATGATTGCTTGATAATGTACCTACACACGGAGGTACATGAAGTTGTACTATCCAGTCTAACTTGGCCTCGCTTTGTATAGATTTTCTATACAATGAGAGATCCGCATAAACTGGTTTTGTAAAGCTTGATCGGCCGTCGTGCGTACTGTACATTATCATACAATCTATCTATCTATGCCTAGCCTTTTCCCAACTATGTTCGGGTCGGCTTCCAGTCTAACCGGATGCAGCTGAATACCAGTATTTTACTTAGAGTGGCTGCCTATCTGACCTCCACAACCCAGTTAGTACTTAAGTACTGAGTAATAAGGAACCCCTTAAGGTCTATACCCACATATTAGGACCGTGCGCTCAAAAAAATATCGGTGTGTACATTTTAGAACTCGTTCACACACGTCCGTTCCCGGGCCGGCAACGAAGCTTCAAAGCCTACATACATTTGGCCACGGCCCTGTCACGTCCCGGGCACGGCCTGTGGACAGACCTTAAAAAAGACTGGTTGTCACTTTGTCAGTCTTTCTGGCTACTGACTACCTGTAACGACTGTCAAAGATGTAAAAGATCTACAAATGACAGCCTGGTCCAACGGCTTAACGTGTTTTCCGAGGCACGGAGGAAACCCGGTATGTTATGATGGTCACCCATCCACAGACCAACCTAGGCAAGCGCGGCTTAACCTTGAAGGTCAACCTGTGCGGCTGTTAACCACGAGCGCCTCTACTTTATCATACAATGCAAGCAAAAAGTCGGTAATGATCAGTGATCGGAATAGGTAGAGCTAATTAATGTGCCTAAAGTACAAGGAACAGAAACGAAAGTGGAGACTTCCCCACGACATTTTTTTTTTTCGGAATATTTGTTCCGAATGTCGGAACATTACTTAAGTACAACTTAGAATTCATTTACTGTTTCTGTTTAAAAAATAAAGGTAATCTCCCACACTACATTCACTACATTCTTACAAATAAATATTTCTGTTTCTGTATCTTCGTTTGCTAATTTAATTTTCATACCATTTATTCACTTTGTACAATGATTGGAGCTAAACGTAAACAACTAACGTAACTTTTTGAAGACGTTCTTCTTGTTGTAAAAGTCGGTTAAAAAGGAAAAATAATCAATACAATTACTTTACTGCACTGATTAATAAATAACATTATTATTAAATGTACTTAACTGATTCCGAGATGTTTCCGAGTTTCAGAAAAAAAATCGGAAACAAATTTTTAGTAGTAAGGAACGCTTTTCGTTTCTGTTCCTTGCTTGAACTTTAGGTACATTAGCTCTACCGATTCCGATCACTGGTAATGATGGAGAACATCGCACCTAGTATAATGCTCAAGGCTATTTTTAATCAAAAACTGTTCGGTTACCTTAACCGGTATAAATCTAACTTTGTTAAAAGATTGTAAGCTATACTGACCGCTATTTTTAACCCTTAGTGTCGCCATAACATTAGTGCGGTAATACCTGGTCGTTATGTAGCAATTTTACGTAATTTCAGCGATTACGGACTATGTTTCCATCGAATACTTTTTCATATTACTTTGTAAATAGAAATATGGTTGAAAATAGTGATGTAACATGTTAGGTCTCATCTGTTATACTGTGGGACCTAGACATTAAGAAGGCAGTCGCGTCGGCTTGTTTGCCATCTAAATACACTAAAATACTGCGGGCTATTGCAGTGTATCTGTCACCTTGGTGAGATATACCTACGTACGTAAGTAACCTTATAAATTTACATATTGTTAATTGAAGAGTTAAAAAAGTAAAACATAAACATCAAAATTTTATTACAAAGTACAATTTATGGGTCGGTTCAATCCAAAATCGACCAAGACTAATAAGCATTTATTCCTATATTTTATTTATTAACAGTAAGTCGTGGGTTCGAACCCAGGCAGGCGCATTACTTTGTGTAATTTATTTCATCACCACTGCTCTCAAAACGGTGAAGGGAGACATCCTGAGGAAACCGGAATGTGCTACAACCAAAAATTCGAAGACATGTGACATCTACCAACCCGCACTGGGCCAGCGTGGTGGATTACGCCCATTCCCCTCCTAGAGAGGAGGCCGTGTGTCCCAACAGTGGGAACATTATGCTTATACCCATATTTTATTTAACTTATTGAGAAGGGTTCTGTTTGAAAATATTATCATCATCATCTGCCTAGCCTTATCCCAACTATGTTAAGGTCTGCTTCCAGTCTAACCTGATGCAGCTGAATACCAGTATTTTACATGGAGCGACTGCCTATCTTAACTCCACAACCCAGTCAGTACTGGGTAACACGACACCCCTTGGTAAGACTGGTTGTCAGATTTTCGAGCCAATGACTACATGTAACAATTTAAATGTTAGAATTAGACTTCGCCGATGACAGGTTACATTAGGAGATACGCAGCCCTCCTTTTGTTAATCAAAATAAATCGACTATTCCCAAACCGTCTAGCCAACGTAATAATCTTCCATTTTAAACTCTCGCTGTATCGATAAACTCAACTCCGAAGTTTACCAATCGGCATTAACAGACGGGCAAACAAAAATTGAGCAGCAAAAACGAAAAGCTCGCTTCTAAAGTGGAATATACTTTAAACCGGTAAAGTTATTAAGTCCAAAAAGTCGTGTTGGTGGAGTCGGGACACGTAGGGTGTGTTTGGGTTTGGGAAACAGAGAGACTGTCCCGGCGACGTATCAGAGCAGATGCGATTAAATTGGAAAACATTCACTCAATTTCCTGAGCGAGGGGATCGGCTACCGGCGCGCGGTGGTACAGTCAGCAGGGAAAGGGAGAAAATGGTGACTTCAAAAGATCTCTATAACTTCTATTATACAGATGAATAAAAAGACAATGTTACTATAATAAGGGGACTGCTAGGTATAAAGGCAAAGAATTGATACCTTTTTTTTGTCATTCCCACAATCACCCTGAAATCAATAAATAAACCTTTTAATTAAATTTCGAACAACTAAATTGAGACGCTGAAAATACTTATGTTGACTAGCAAGCAAACAAGGATTTTAGAAATCATTAATGGGAGTTCTTACTTTTTCTAATTTCAAGAGACCTAAAGTTACAGGATAAAAACATCACTAGCCAATAATTTTCGTATAGTTAGGTACATACAAACTTAACTCCCTCTGTGAGCGGGTGTCAATTTACAGGATACGCACACACAGAATAAAAAAAGCAATTAAAACGATAGTCTAATTTACGTCGTTGTATTTTGCCGACGCTACGTCAACGAGCACGTCGCAACGCTCGCCGGCTGGCTGACAAATCCACGGCGGTGAGTAGCCGATAGTAAGTCGTATATATTTGCTGACGCTACCGGCCCGCAATCTAAAGAACGCTACGATTTTAAATTACTAAGCGTCGCTGAGCAGGCAATCCTCTTAATGTGTTTTTATCAGTTACGCTCAGACTTATTGATTTTAATGATTGATTGATTTGGAGATTTGTTAGTTTTGTACTGTTCAGTTTTCCATTTAAATCGTATTCTCGGCTCTCATCCTGTTACGTTAAAAAACCGAATCACTGGGTCTTTAAAATGAGCATCTAAAGATCGTTGGATAAAATCAATATTTTGGTAAGGAAGCGCCTATAATTTTATACTTAGCAATCAAAGATACGGCTTGTTGCAACCAGTTTTTTACAGGCGTTAAAGATAAATGTTATTGTAAGTTTATCTTGACTCAATGAAGAATAGCTACGTATCAATTTTGGTGTGCAATAAAGTATCTTCCAGGTAATACTTTAGTAAAATCGATTTATTTTCCATTGTGGTAGGTATTAAGTTTTCAACATACAAATCTAAAGAACGCTACGATTTTAAATTACTAAGCGTCGCTGAGCAGGCAATCCTCTTAATGTGTTTTTATCAGTTACGCTCAGACTTATTGATTTTAATGATTGATTGATTTGGAGATTTGTTAGTTTTGTACTGTTCAGTTTTCCATTTAAATCGTATTCTCGGCTCTCATCCTGTTACGTTAAAAAACCGAATCACTGGGTCTTTAAAATGAGCATCTAAAGATCGTTGGATAAAATCAATATTTTGGTAAGGAAGCGCCTATAATTTTATACTTAGCAATCAAAGATACGGCTTGTTGCAACCAGTTTTTTACAGGCGTTAAAGATAAATGTTATTGTAAGTTTATCTTGACTCAATGAAGAATAGCTACGTATCAATTTTGGTGTGCAATAAAGTATCTTCCAGGTAATACTTTAGTAAAATCGATTTATTTTCCATTGTGGTAGGTATTAAGTTTTCAACATACAAATCTTCCCGCAAACCTGTGTTTTAAACAAGATAAACCTAACATCTAACATTCAAGTTAATAATTTAAATCGTCTAGGTTTCTAGACGACTCATATATTCACTTGAAAAGTTAATACGGTGTCTACGTAATGCGCTTTTGACTTTAAAATAAACCTTGGATTTTTCTTCAGCACTAATTTATCTGAATGCTACTTATGATGATGAAAATGGCACAGGAGCTTTTTATTAAGGCCAGGGGTGGGTGAAGTCAGACTGCGGATGGTGATGATAAAAATACAATAACCCAATAACTGAGAGAGAGATCGAAAGAGAGAAAACTGCGGGTCTATAAAATCAAATATTCTTTTGTAATCGAGGAATTTCACAGGAGGGGTCTAGATTTATCGGTCACATCGGTCTAAAAGATATAAGGAAGTGGGGTAGGTAAAGGAAGGGAAACTAATTGTTTATCAAATTGACACACTACGAAAAGCCGGATTATAGCCCTTATCTCTACATAGTATAAAACAAAGTCACTCCCGCTGTACGCTTAGATTGTGGCTTAGATCTTTTAAACTGCGCAACGGATTTTAATGCAGTTTTCAGCAATACTATACTGTGAATAATGATTCCAGACGAAGGTTTATATGTATAACATTGCACCCGTGCGAAACCGAGGCGGGTCGCTAATTTTCTTGAATGATTATTGATAAAATACCATTTTTCAACTTTACAGACGCAATGTTATAGGTATAACCTTAAATAAACTAATACAACATAAAAAAATAAAACACTTTTCTTTAACCAAATAAAACTAGTTCACCAAACAATGTAAAGGGTAGCCGGTAAATCAATTGACCACTACATCTACTAAGTCGCAGTACCTACTAGTGACATTTAATTTACTTAACATTGTACGTAAACCGCGGTCACAGGTGTTTCTCGTGACGGTTTAAAGGTTACATTATCTATTTATTGGGTACTTGATTGAAATATAGCAAATTTGCAACACACGACTGTGGTTGAGTTAAGGTCGCTCAGCGAGCTATGAAACGAGCTAAGCTTGGAAATTCTCTGAGAGATCGAATTCGAAATGAGGTGGTCCGGCAGAGAACCTAAGTTGACGTAGCTCACAGACTAAGCAAGTTGAAGTGGCAGTGGGCTGGTCTCATTAGCCGTCGAACCGATGACAAGTATCTATATTCTATTGACGAATTATAAATTAATACAAAAGTCGAAAGTATTTAACTAACTTAATTTCATTGAATTGACATGGATATTGTATTTTATGAATTGACTTGACATCAATTTTTATAACTTTTTTTATTCTTATTTTGTATTATTCTGATTTTAATTTAATTTGGTTAATTGTAATGATTTTGGATTGCATGTATGTTTCTTAAATATTTAGTTTTAGAAATTCAGACACGATGTAAAAATCGTTATTGAATAAATGAATTGAATTGATGACCATTGCGTTATGATGTATCTAATAGTACACCGTCATTTCGCTAGTTTTGTTTATTGTCCAATGTTATAGGGAGCGATGCACCGGGCACAAATCTAGACTCCATGGCTGATCCTAAGAAGTTCCTGATGGATCAACCCAATACACTCTAATCTTTCTATTTTAAATTTTATTCCGTTACTAATAGATTTGATTTCGTCTGTTTATACTTGATTTGAATTGTATTCGTTTCTCACATTTTTGTTATGTACCTATGTAATTAATTAATTTTGTTTTTAGTATTTTTTAATTTAATTGTATGTTGTGAATGTTGTGCATACCTATAAGTGACGTATTTACACACTTTGTAGACTTATAATGACCATATGGAACCAATATTGTAAAGATGTCGTTAGTGTGCCTTATCTAATAAATATATACACTTTGCCCGACACGGGAATCGAACCCAGGACCTGATGCTCAACAGCAGCGACGCAGTTTGACTAACTACAACTAAGTCCTTACACAGTTATTATGTTTAGTGTAACTGGAACTGTGGCTTCATCTTTTTGTTTTTTGGCAATATAAAGTGCATAGAGGTACTACCGAGTTCGCCGACGCGACGGTCGAACAGGTTTAACCCTTATGCGCTGAGTAATAAGGTTAAAGAGTGGTCTTTTCTAAGTGAATGCTTTGATCTTTTTTCAATTTTGATCGAGAAGTGTTCTAGAGTGGAGACCTCGAATTGGCAACCGCAACTTGCTAGCTTTCAGCTGGACGAGAGTTGTCGAGAATGTTCAAGTTTCCTTTAGAGTTAAACCCACAAACATCCCCATGTCCACAAATTATCTAATACTAGTAATAGCAAGTCTATCACGGTAATGTGTGTATCATGTTCGAACAGGCGTACGAGCAATAATGCGTGATGCGTATCTATTAGTGCTACTATATATAAATAATGCGCTATAGACGTTGTAAGGCTGCGTACACAATGGCTAGGTTCACTGAAGGGTTTTCACCAGGATTTCTAAATGTAGAGTAACGTCTGTTAACCCAAAATTAAGTAAAGGTATTAAAACACTAAACAAATATCCATGAATAAGATGGATTGGAAGAAAAAGGAGTAAATGATAGCTTGACGGTTGACAAGGTCAGGAAGATGATGTTGATGATTCCAAGAGGCACAGAGGCCACGTGGTGGGATCCAGCCCTCTCCCTAGGAGGAGACCTGGCAGTTCAGGCTACTTATACATGCATTTCATTTAATTCCTACACCCTAACTTACTGGAATGCCATCACCATGCTGAGATAGGGGCCTTTTGGCTTCGTACAGGACTAATTTCGTTGTTTTTTTTTATTATTTTTGTTTTTTTTTTACATCTATATTTTTGTTGTACCTACTGTAAATGTAACCATTTTCTTTGTTTTTTCCTGTGCGGGTTAGTAAAAAAAATTTTCTTTCGTTCTTTTTTTTTAATTTTATCAATTATTCTTAGCCGAATCCAACATATTATATAATACAAGAAGAAATGACTAAGCATAATAATAATAAGTTGATAAGTCCCACGTAATAGAGAGCGTACGTATTGCTATCAACCGGGCACAAACACTAAACCACCTCTGATACTTCTTCTTCTTTGCGTGTCACTGGCATTTTTTGTAATCTTAAACTTGCCTTCGTGGTAAAAAGATTAGCTAATCGACAGAAGTCGTTTGCCGAACTGTCCATGAAAAAATTCTTAAGAATAACACAAAAACATTTTTCTGACCTGCTAACCGCGTCAAGAACGCTATCTTATTACATTTTAACCACGATGGGATTGCACTAAGCCTATAACCAGTCACCAGTGTGTCCTAACCCTAACAATGATAGTTATATACAACTATACTTGTACTATAATCCGACGCCGCGCCGCCGGGTCCCCAATTACCAACCGTAATGGTTCATAATTCAGCTAAACGCGTGGTCGTGATAATTGATACCGCCGGTTATGTAGCCTTTACATAACGACTGATTAGTTCATAGATGTGTCTTCAGTCTATGAATCTTGAAATAGAATGTGATCTCATTGGTTATATTCACTGAAGTGTAAAATCGTAAAGGAATCGACCAAAATAATGGTCTAGACAAGACTCTGTCAATATAAAATGAACAACCGTCAATCAAGTTTGATCTCTGTTTAATTGACTGTGATTTTTCGTCAGGTTCATGGATGAATATGAAGTAACAAGTCCTGATGGACGGCTTTAGGCCCAACCTGTAAATAAGTTACAGGCATTAGATGCCCCAAAAGTTTTTAAAGAAATGCACCATGATCGGCTTCCAGTCTAACCGGATGCAGCTGAATACCAGTATTTTACATTTTACATAGTACTACTAAAAATTTATGAACGAGAAAATTTTACAAATGATGAACCTGGACTTTACTATTTTGTAAACCTTTGAAATCACCATTAATAATACAAAATTAATACCGTAATACTCTCTAATACCAGTCACATTTCCGTTTTTAAATGAAAAACGTTTTGGAAGTAAATCAAAGAAAATCTTCGTGAAGTAACAAAAATGATCGCTGGCCGTCCGAGTGTGTTATCAATTCGGAACTAATGGTCCAATTTGGATTCAGGGGGGACTGTGCCGATAATAAAATTCATCATGGAAAGCTTCCAGGGCAAAAATTAATATTCCAATGATGTAACGGGCAGTGTTTGTTGTGGTACAAGCTGAGAGGGAAAGCGGTTTGCTGGAACAGTGCGAAATATGTGACGATTTTCGATAGGCAAATTTTATTTTATTCGTCTTTACTTAACATCACGCCTGTAATTCCCAAAGGGTTAGGCATAGGTGTAGGTACCTAATATTTCTGGGCACGTTCCCGGATGACAGCGATGCGGAGGAGTACTTTGTCACCCAAGTGTCCATGTAGGTGCATTTTTTTTATTATTATTTTAGATCAATGTTTTTGTAGTTTGTATATAACGTATATTTCGAAAGTTATGTTTAAGTCCCATGTAATAGAGGCGAGCCTATTGCCATCAACTGGGCACAAGTCCAGGCTTCACGGCTGCTACTGAGAAATTCCTAATGAAAAACCAAATAACACATTACCAGGTCGGTTTTCAGGTCGGGACCTGGGAATCGAATCCAGGACCTTTTGCTCAGCAGTCGCGCTTGCGAACACTGACTTCGTTTAAAACTGTAATGCCAAGTGCCTGTAATGGATAACAGCATCGGTTTGAAAGGTATGAATGCTGTTTATATTATGTACATAGTTTAAATAGCATTAAAACTTTCGAAACTGGTACACAGTTATACTGCTTTTTCGTGTGGCATATGGACAGATATCTTAGACATAATATTATGTCAGTATACACAATAATTGACACTTGTTTCGGTGAAGGAAAACACTGTGAGGAAACCTGCATGCCTGAGAAATACTTCTCAACGGCATGTAAAGCCAAGTCCAGAGACCCATGGATGGCATAAAAATTGACACCAGATTAGGCTATAACAACACGAAAAAGAAATAATAAGGTCAAGATCAGTAAGGAATAGAAAGACTGAAGCATCGTCTGCCAGTCTGACAAGGGGTTATTTTCATGAAGTAGTTTACTCACGGTAACCTGGTTTACAGGCTATTTACTCAGAGGTTTTCAAACTACTACAATCTGTCAAATGTCTTCAATAGATTTTCAACTTTATCGCTAAAGCATTAGGTTCAGGTTATTGAGAAAATTTGTATGTTTCGAGTAGCTTAATGTGGACCACCACAGACGCCAGTTTGTACTATCTACGCGTATGGAAATCGCTGTCGCTTATGACTTGCGCCGGCGACCTCGACCGGCAGCGATGAATTACTGCAAATTAAAATTGTTTAATGAATCAACTTTATTGCTTCAAAAGATTTGTTTTTGGTTAATTAAGACGTGTACTTTCTGTTTCCATACAGATTTGGGTATTTAATGAAAAAGTGTAGTAATTATTTTGTTTGTTTACTGTTCAATATTGGATAGGGATGGTACGCATTCAGGGCCTTTATTTCGCCTGGTTCAAATTCTAGGTCAGGTACAGTCTTGTTGGGGTTTTCTGTTAGGAATTGAACAGTACATTAGCAGCCAGGAGCTGGGAAGTTGGAGATATGATGTGTGATCCTGTGCCTCGTAAAGCATGTAAAGCCGTTGTTCCTGTGTCTGATCTCTCTTCTCATCGAACTATAAGAGTGAGGGAATTGAGAGACACTTATTATAACATTGTTTGCTCTTGATGCTCTTCTGTCTTTATAAATCTTAGCGGATGCTAGCCATCCACTCAAAGTGTGGTTCTTTTTTCAAAAGACCATGTCAGACACTTATCTGCACAGTCCTCATGTGAGTTGATCAAGATTATGTCTGGATCTTAAAAAGACTATGACCTCTGAGTTTGTTTCGGCTGTTTCGTCCCAGCGTAGTGGTACGAAACACCGGCCCCATCTAGTTTTAAAAAAAGGACTATTTGCATAATAAACAACATTTATCATTATCATTTATCACCGAGGCTTGTCTCTACTGAGATTGACCACCATTACCTAGAACAATTTATAGTTGTAATTTTATTAGAATACGACATCTTGATTTTCTGCTAACCACGTCTGCAGAATGTTAAATAAAACAAAAACAGTCAGTAGGGCTATGATTACCAGATACCAACAGTTAACATTGACATTACGGATTACTTTGCTATGCTATATAAAAATGCTGTTTTCAGATTATTTGTCACAAATCCCAGTAAAATCCATTCACAGTACGTTTAGTCCAAACCAGACAAACAAATCTAGAACCGCTCCAACCCAAGAAATCCACGAAAAATTCCCCATAATAACCTAACAAAGAAAACAAACACTATTACATAAATCGGTGGTTACCGAAACTCTTGGGTAGTTATTCAGATTCGACGGTAGATTATGTTCGGGACAGCGTTACTTATCGGCAAATTATACCGTTCGTAATGTATGTCCGAGCCAAGCGATATATGGCAACTGTATGTAAATGTACTGGTGAGGACGACGGTGTTTGGGGCACTGGGATATTTTGGGGTAATGGTGGCCTTCGTATGAGAGTGAAGGCAAGCAAAGAGGTTCTTAATAATGGGTAATTTTGGGAAGGTGGTGATGGTAGGGATTCACAAGTTGGGTCTTGTTTTGGTTCATCATGCTCTGTTCTGCTTGAGGTGGAAACATTGCTGAAGGGAAAAGTAGTAACTTTACTGGCATTACTTCGGAAGCTACGTAAAAATGTATAACTAGTAAAGAAATAAATATTGTTAATTCTACTTCTCCTTTATCCCACAATTCCCAATCCCACATTATTAAAACCTAGTAAACACCAAGCATGAAGATACGAACTAACACAGAATAAAACGAAAATTAGTTGTTTCTTGTAATTCACTGCATTTTAATAAGGACAGACAAACAAAAAATTGACCATGTTTACACAAAAACATTTTAGTAGAGTGAAGATACACTAAGCATTTGCTCGTTTGGTCTAAACTGAGCTTAAAACAGAAAAGAACTTAAGATTTTAAAATTCCAAAACATTTCTCCGCGACTGTACCAACTCTAGGATAATGGGCGAAGGAATAAAAATGTTGAGAACGCTAGGTGCTAACACACTGGTTAAATCATGCGCAGTCACAATTTATGTAAGCACGTTACTTCGCACTTGCACCGGCGACTTCGCATATAAGCCGGTCAACCTGGATAATGTATGTGGCATGCATCTTCCGTGGTTCCTGTACCAGGCAAGGTTCCAAAATATTTTACAGGTGTACTTAGCTGAGTAGGTAATGTCGTCGTCATCTGGTTGAAATATTGGTTTTTCTGATTGTGCGACTATGAATAAGATATGTCGAAGTTATGTCAATTTAAGATCACAAATTATTTCTTAGATTTATGAATGTATCATCATATACTTTTCTCAAACTATATGTTGATGCAGCTGAATTCGAATGCCTATCTGACCTCTAAAACCCAGTTTCTGTGTAATACGTTACCCCTTGGTTCGACTGAATTCTGAAACAGTACAAAGACGACAGACGTATTTATATGGTAATAATATTATTGAACCTACTTTTGAAATTTTTAACTTTCGGCGCTGAAATTACAATAATAATTATTAACTACAATTTTTTATATTGTTTAATGTTTTTTTATTTTGGATTGAAATATTTAAAAATGTAATTTATATGATAAAGTTATGAATAAAGGGTATTAATAATAATGATTAATCGAGCGTTGAAAATTAGTTGACTAATATTACACCTCTGCCTAAACCTTCAAGGAACACAAGCGTTATGCTTTGCTATGCTATATTATGCCTGTCCTAATAAATTAATTTAAGTACCCCGGTGTAAATAATAATCAAAACGCAAAAATGTTATTTGCTAAAAATGAAATATGGGCATTTACACGGAATGTTGAATATTATAAAAGCTGCTTAATTCCCAACACATTTCCCATGTCAGATTACCCAAAACAAACAGCCAAATAACAGAATATTTTTAATAAAATCCCAAATGAAACAATTATACGTACAAATTGGTTAATTTACTTTCTGAATACGTCACCGGTTTAATAAAGCAACGCTGCCAAATAATATAGGCCTGTAATGCCCTATTAGCTCGACCAGAACACGTTTAATTTTATTTTTGTCGCATTATATCGGATAATTATGATATGTGCGGACGCAAATTGGGAATAAGGGTGGAGGCTGAGTGGCGTTTATTTAGATTTTTGTTTGGTCGGTATTATTTTCTGGTCATTTACATTTTTATTCGATTTGAGAGTTCGAACTGTGTTGTGATCAGTCTGGAGGGCGAATAAATGATCATAGTATCGTATACCGGCGATGCTAAAACCATTAACACGCATTCAGTACATCATTCGGAACCCAGCCTACAAAACTGCAATACTGCAAGGGGTAAAAACGGTACCCTATTATTACTAATACTCCACTGTCCGTCTGTCTGTCTGTCACCAGGCTGTATCTCATGAACCGTGATAGCTAAACAGTTGAAATTTTCACAGATGATGTATTTCTTATGCCGCTGTAACAACAAATAAAAACAGAATAAAATAAATATTTAAGGGGGGGGGCTCCCATACAACAAACTTGTTTTTTTTATATAGTTGTTCGGGACCCTTAGTGCGCGAGTCCGCCGCCGACTCGCATTTGGCCAGTTTTTTTTTTTTAATTACCGATTAAAAACGTATTTATGGGGGGATTCAGAATGATGTACTTAATTCGTGGCTACCCATTTTAGGGTCGGTCCCTTCCACCGTGTAGGTATGTTATTTGAAGGAGAGAAATATTTATTATTTGAAGGCTCTTTTCCGCCCCCATCGATATCCCCATTAATATGTGGTAGTTATAGCTACCGATTGATGTTCAGATTAAACAAATCTTCGTTTGATTGAAATATGTTATGATAATCATTCAGATACAAAAATTATATTACAGATATCTTCAGTTAAGCACTGATAACGTAATTTAATATTAAAATATTACTTTAATACGTAATCGAGCAAGATTTAATTCGATTAAGAAAACAGACGCCGGCGATCCATCAATGCCTTGTCACGCGCCAACTTTCTTGACAACCGCTTAAGCAAATATGGCTGCCCGCAACACCTTGAAGTTCCGCCAGAGTGAGTTGTAGGTAACTTCATTCTCGTCTGTGTAGTGCAGTTTAGTTTGCAATGTGAATCATAGATGGCGCCTTGCAGGGGCGCCGTCATATTCTTTTCTACCTAAAGATGCGGTCAATCCGAGAGCCGGACTGCAGACACACCGAACTATGACAGATAAATGTACTAAAATATCTGTCAAAGACGTAACCGGCGTAGAGTCTGTTCCGCCCTGTTTGGCCGTACCATAGATGATTAAAGGATCTAAAACCATTTCATCATATTTTAATAATTTTTGCTTCCACTAAGTAAACTCACAATTAATGAGTCGACCTTTTTCGTTTTTTTCGTAAGCTCAACCGGTAGATACCTATTGCTTTTGTTTTCTCATGATCTAAAGCCAATGATAGTACACAAACTTATCTATAAACTATTAAATAACGAAATAACTTTTATTCCATAAATAAACTATTATAATAACTAATCACAAACTAAATTTGCTACAGTGTTCAAAGGAAGACAAACAATATTACTTACGTATACAATAACGAGATAGTCTAAGAGCTAGCTCAGTACGTGTAGTCACGGAGCCGGACATTGGTACAATTATATAATTCAGTTATACGATACACGCTGCGCTCGTCTCAACTATGACCAGAAGAAGGATCGGGTGTCAGTGAAAGCGAGAAATGAAATAGTATTTTCAGGATAACAGTAACTTTTACGGTCTTTATTCAATTCAATTCATTTATTTCAGCCACAACGATCCATAATTTTATTAGTAGATACACTTGTAAGTAATTAAATAATCGGAGAAAGTATATACGGTTCTTATAACAAAAACACGTTTTTTTTTTCAATTTTTGTCTGTCTATCTGTTTGTTCCGGCTAATCTCTGAAACGGCTGAACTGATTTTGACGAGACTTTACTGGAAGACATCTGATGTTATAAGGTCTAATATAACTTTAATTTAAAAAAAAATAGGGTTCCGTGCAAAAGGAAAGATATATTTTTTATAATAATTTCACGCGAATGAAGGTCGCGGGTAACAGCTAGTAACATATAAAAATTAAATAAATTTTATGGGTAAGGCCCAACCTCTAACAACCTTTTCCAAGGTCATGATTCACCATCCCGTTACCAGTAACTGTGGCAGTCACTCCGTGTAAAATACTGTATTCAGCAGCCTCTCGTAAGAGTTGAAGCCGACTCCAACATAGTTGGGAACAGGCTTGGGAGATGATTCACGTTTATCACTATTGCTTTTACTATCAATCACTACAACAACTATGCTTCGGGTAGACAGATAACCGAATGAACTAATTTTACAATATTATTATTGTATTGCCTGTAATATACCGTAGTTACATCGGGCGAGGACCACTTCTCATACAGAGGTGAAGGAATGAGCTTGATCACTTCGTTTGCTCAATGCGGGTTGGCGACTTCAAACCGAAGTCCAGGGTTTCCTCATGATGTTTCGCTTCACCGTTAGTCAATTGTCTAAGTGTAGAAATTCTTAGAAAAGACGTATGACTTTGAAAAAGTCACATTGGTACTGGCTAGGTTTGAACACGCAACTTGAAGCGTAAGAAGCGGATTAGATAAGAATCGGGACACTACGATAATACCATATCAATATTCTATATTTTGAAGGCATGAATACAACTCATATAAAATACTGGCATTCAGTTGAATTTTGATTGGACTGGGAGCCAACCACAATATACTTAAAGTACCTATGTAGTGTGTATGTGTGTGTATGTATGTATGTATGTGTGTATGTACCTGTGTGTGTGTGTTACTTAAAGTATCTATGTAGTAGTATCAACTATCTGGTGTCCACGACACAAGCCTCGTTGCTTAGTGTGGCATCTAGATGGCGCTATGTGTAATGTCCAGCGATATTTATTTATTTTATTTACTTGAGAAAAGGTAGGCAAATGACGATTCCCATCATCTACGAGTACAAGGTACCTAAATATTTTCGTTTATGTAATTTCTTTCACATCCTGTAATTTCACAAGCCACGTGTTTTGTCAACGGACAAACATTACTTAACAAAGCCGACAAGAGAAGCAATTGAAATAAGAAAATATAAAAAAATATATCAAGAGGGTGGCTTCAAATTATCCAGTACATGGAATCCAGTTTTGAGTATGCTCAAAAGTAGCAGCCGGCATCATAATAAGGACTCCAAAAAACCTTGTGATACTGTGAGTGTGTTTTGCCGTGACTTAGTGATGAGTTCCAGTAGTGCGCGTAGCAAAAGACAAAGAAAGGTGGTAGACAGATTTGTCTGCTCTTAACAATTTATTTTCCATCCACCCGCATTCTCCAGTCAACCCGCGATCATAGCGCTTGCAACAGCGTCGAAATATCGGGAGCTCAAAATAATGGACTATCACGGAAGATATCCCGTAAGTGAGAGTATAAGTTTCACATCCTGGTTTGGCTACTATCCAACCTCAGTTTTATGCAAGTCACTCCGCCCCGCTCATCGCCACCACTGAAACCCCACCCTTAGGCATTTGCAATGCTTGTTAATGTTAATAGGGAATCTGAATTCACCGTGCGATCGCTTTCCAGCTTACTGAATATCCATTTCAAGCGTATTACTGTATTTAATGCATCTATAATAATACTAGGTAATGTCTTAACTCGATAATACGTTGTTGTGTACGTTGACAAGACTCAAGTCGTGTTAGCAAGTCAAGTGTGTGATTAGTTTTGTTCTTGACTGAGATCTACATACATAGCATGGTTACCTAGGCAACGTTTTGACAATCATAACGCAATAATCTGGATCTATTCGAAGTTCAAGTGAATCGGTATCTTCTAGGCAAGCGTGCTCCATCCTAGGCCGCGTCATCGCTTCACATCAGGCGAGTTGCAACCAAACGCAAGCGTTTAGAAGAAAATACGTCAATTTCAGAGGCTTTCGTTTTTAGGGTTCCATAGCCGAATGGCAAAAAACGGAACCCTTATAAATTTGCCATGTCTGTCTGTCTGTCTGTCCGTGTATGTCACAGCCACTTTATTCCGAAACTATTAGGACTACACAGTTGAAACTTAGTAGATATATGTATTCTGTGAACCGCTTTATGATTCTCATATATAAAATCAAAAAAATAAAAGATTAAGGGCTCCCCATACATGGAACTGAAACTAAAAAATATTTTTTTCATCAAACCTTGGGATGTTTATAGATTGGTCTTTAAAAATGACACTGAGGTTCCTAAACCCATGTTTTGTCAAAGTCAATCGTTTGAAAGATAGACACTTCCAAAGTGGTAAAATGAGTGTCCCCCTCTAATTTTTAAAGTAAGAGGAGGAAAATTCTGGAAAAAAATATAGGTATTGATTTGAGATTGTAGAGCGTAAAAAAAACTTTCAACCAAAATTGGTTTGAATAAGATTTGATGTTTAGTTTTTGAGATATGGGACTTTTTCATCAAACTGAAGCAGTCACTTTGTTTTTCGTTAACATACTATGAAAAACAAATTTAGTTTTGCTGTTGAATGTAAAACAATACAACATTGTGAATGAGCCTTCAAAATATTATTATTAAATTGGTGCTACGGAACCCTGTGTGCGTGTGAGTATGAGTACGACTCGCAGTGGGCCGGTTTCTTTGCTTCTCTTTCGGAATCTTTCACTAGAAGTGAGACGTCTGAATAGAAAATAAATCATTAGTGGAAAAAATTAGTGAACCGATCTAACGAAGTTGGATTGGCAGCACTCGCTTACCCAATGATCGAAATATTTAAAGAAAGGTGCAAATGGACGTTCATTCCTGTGTCCTTTTTCGACGTTGTCTGAACGTGAAATAAATAATCACTGGGCACTTTCAACTACTTCTAATTAAACACACAGTGACAGTCGACTTGCTGACTTGACTTAACGTTGCTAGGTATCGACCTAGCAACGTTAAGTCGAGTCAGCAAGTCGGCCAGAGGCCACCGCACACCAGGTTGCGTCGCCACAGTCGGTCTCCCATCGCGGTACAGAAAACATGTATTGTTCATAACTAAATAAACTCCATATATATTCGCAACAAGTAATTTGATTTCACGGTCACCAAAGTCACAGGAACTCTTGAACAATTTAGAACACGCATACACTAAAACTGCAATGATGCTTAAAGGAATGTTAGTTCTACATTCAATTACCAAGAGTAGAAAACAACGGACCACCACTTACGTTTTGGCGATTTTAGCCCTTTACGAAACATCTTAGATTATGTTTAAACCCCCTAACAACTTCAACGATCCATCAGAAAACCTTCCACTTGGACACGCGTTGCCGTGGCTGACTTGGAAATCACTGAAGAGACTTCGAACCCAAGACGGCCGGAGCAAAGACAATCCCTGCAAATGGGGGTTCATGGACGGCTCAGACTTCAAGGGCGTATGCGGCGTCTCCTCACAGACAATTGCCTACCTTCCATCTTGAACCGCATGACCTATCACCTGATGATCGACTTACTGCACCAGTAAGCGGGGTTCGCATAGCTGAGTTTTAGGCTGAACATTTTGCCATCGATACGTTATGAAGAAGAAAAAGTAACGAAAAGTCCGTTCAATATATATTACTTTTTTAACCTAAAACACGCTCATTAAAGTTTCCTGACTTAACACGACATCGCAAAAACCGATTGCCACGAATAAACTTCCGAAACAGTTTCCATGATAGTTATATAAGTTTCACATAACACCATCTAAAAGACTAACCGCTAACTTCACATTTACATAAGTTGGAGTACATAAGGCAGCAGGCTGGGCCGCGCTGGGCCACGTTACTTGGGCCGATATCGGAGTATCTCAGGACGAACTAACGACACAACTTCGCCACAGCGGGTTAACAAAGAAAAGTTTCGGGCGAAACGAAACTGTCAACTACAGGTATCGGAGGAGTTTCGTGTTGCTGGCGCACAAGTTGGGGATACCGGTGGTTTAAATAAATAAGACTTTTTTTTTTTTTAAACTGCCTAATGTGCATCCAAAAACCCAATGGAAATGCTGGTACCAAAAGGTCTCTTGCCTTTTGTCTTATTGAAATCTCCAAAGTGGTAGACTCTCCTAGCTAGCTAAAACAAAATAACTTGAACTATTGGATTACCGCCCTATTAAAGAAAAGTATCATATGTATGGGTCCGATAATTTTTAACAAAATACCCGATGTCATAAAAAATGAGACATTTCCGCTTTTCAAAAAGAAATTGACAGATCTATTAATTAATTAATGTTATTACTCAATTGACGAATTTCTGACCGATAAGACTTTATTTACTTAATTGATAATATGACATCTCTGTATCTGTACCTAAATGATGAATGTAATTAATTTGATCTCTGAATTCTGTAAGGTGATATCTGTTTTTATATTGACATTCCAATTCCTCATGTTTTTTTTTTTAATTTAAATTCTGATTATAATTATGTACTTATTTGCACGCCTGATAAGGTAGGATATGGTTCTGAGCTTTATTATTATATTCCATCCTTGTGTATACCCATATTTAAGCAAAATAAATGATTTGATTGATTTGATTGATTGAAAGAGTAGACAGGTACATAATACGCATTTTTTTCGGATGGGAAATCATCAAATGACGGGGGGATCCCGTCATTTGATGCTGATTTGCTTTGGGTGAAGCGGAAGGGAGTGTCAGCCTTGTACTGACTAAAACCCATCCTTGTTCCTTTTTTGCCCTTTGTGTTCCAGGGCCGCGGTATCTTTTTCAAACAGTCGCGCAGCCTACATACCCCTGACATACCGATCTCTATGGCAAGTAAGGTATGGTAAGTCGTCACACATGTATCTACGCGACGTCACATATAATCCTGCATCTCTCTAGCAGTGTCATCCGTGCGAATACACAATTAGATATGTAATTATACACAGAAGCAGCCGTCGGGCACCTGACACAGCATCTGTGTGGTCGGAGGATCCTCCCTTTTTAATGGAGATTGGGAAACTTTATACCCCGTTCCTCATACCTTTGAACTGGTGAACTCGACTAGAATAAAGGTCGATACTATCATCCAATACTTTTTTTTTCAGATTGAAATCTTTAAATGACAATGACATGCCTCCCCAGAGCGGAGTGGAAGAGTGTTAGATTTGTACTGACTATAACCCGTCCATGTTCCTTCTTAGCCCTTTGTGTTCCAGGGCTGAGGTATCTCTTTCGAAGAGTCAGGTATCGGCCCTTGCGGACCCCTTCCGATTTGCTGACATCTCTTTGAGGAGCGCGTGGAACACCGTCGACACGGCCTGTCGTCATAAGACGGAGAGACGGCGAGCTAGCCCATTACTCACCGTCCACAGGCCCGCGATCCACAAACCCGAGATCCGCGATCATCCAATACCTTAAATAAATATCAGTTTATGTACATGAATGAACCATCATCCTGTAATCCATCCAAAGGTTGTCTTGAAAAGATTGTTTTTGTTGAAAAGACCGCCGATTGTGTCACCCTATGTGAAATGTTTTTCTTTTGTGAACGTTACTTGTATGGTGTACATGATATAGAATAATCTATTCTATTATATCATCTGCCTAGCCTTTTACCAACTACTTTGGGGTCAGCTTCCAGTCTAACCCGATGCAGTTAAATATCAGTATTTTACATGGAGCGACTGCCTATCTAACCTATGTTCCTAGGTATGAGACTCCGTCAAAAAAATCCTCTAGTTGTGTACCCCTTCATACGAAAAGACGTCTGCTCGATAGTTCAGAGTCTGCCACGATTTGTTTAGACTTTTTCCGAGGTGCAAGCCTGAAGTAAATTGTTTTCAAACTAATATAAATTCGTCTCCAATACCCCGTGTTTATCGGAGGAAATTATTTACTTTATTTATTTCTTGAAGGTGTAGCGACCTTTTTAGTTCGGAAAAGATGGTTGTTTGTTTAGTGAAACGTCTATTGAATGTTTTTTGTTCAATTACTTTGTTTTTAGGAGAATTTCTCATTTGTTTTGGTGATTTTTACTTAACAAATAAAATCGAAATGTCGCTTGTTATTGAAACAAGTAAAATTTAATTAAAAGTATCAAAAAACCCGACTACAAATTGTATTAAATACACAATATATAATACACTATACATATACTTACTACAATAGTACATATATACTTTTACTACTACTACTACATACTACACTACTACTTACTATATATATACTTTTTTTTTTCTTTTTTTTTCTTTTTTTTTCTTTTTTTAGTCACACATTTCGAGCGTATGGCACTCATGGGCTGCAGCTGAAAATCAGCGTCAGGTAGTACACCTTCTGCCATATGGTTGCGGGACTGTTCGAAAGAGATACCGCGACCCTGGAACACAAAGGGCAAAGGAAGGAACATGGATGGGTTTTAGTCAGTAAAAGTCTGACACTCCCTCCTGCTCAGCCCAGAGTGGGAGGGGTTATTGTAGTACACCTTGTATGGCCATCTGGCACTATGCTGAGCTGAGGCCCTTTTGGCATTATTATTTTTGTTTATGCATTTTGTTAAATTTTTAAGGTGTTTTTTTTTTAATAAACACAATTTTCTTTCTTTCTTTTCTTTATATTTATAATCTCCTTTTGTTTCGTTCATTTTGATACCCTACTCGATAGGTTTGCTTGAAAAAAATAATAATAACGACTTACAATTGCTTTTTAATATACAATTTGTTAGTAGCAACAAACTAACAAGTCTACTAACAAAGTACAAGAAATCATACAAAAAGAAAAAGCCAGCATTCGTTGAAACAGTCTAAATAATTTACCCGACCGCACTCCATAAAAGGGAGGTGCATTTTTTGTCCCGCACCAAAATGTTTCCCGTATTTTCTATTCAGATTCGAAAAGAGCATCTATGCGGGACAGTGCTGGTGTATTTTTTAATCTTTTTCCACACTTACGCTAGATTTGGAGCAGTGTGTGGCGTTACTAGGGCAACTCACTTGTTGAAAATCTAGTGAGAAATATGTGAGTGAGTAGAATAGAAGGAGTTTGTCATTGCTCCGGGATGGAGCCGGGAGGAATCATGGTTCCACGCGAGAACTGATATACCAACAGAGCAATCATATTTTGGCATTCATAGAGGTCTCCTGGTTTAATAAAAAATAAGCATTAATGACGTAAATCTAGTAAAGTAGGAAGACGTTGATCCTTTTTAATCTCAAATATTCTATTAGGCTTTTATTTAACCATCGCTTATTGCTAATGAAAACGGATATTATTGAATGCCATCGATAGCGTCCCAAAGACCAACAAACCGACATAGTTATCAATAGTTTACAATTAAGTATAGTTAACTAATCGACTACCTTGCTAAGTCAATTATCAGGATTAGATCAAGATTAACTTGGTATTAGATTTACAAATTTGCACAGCCGGTCAATGCGCGTAATCTCCACCCATTGAATTATGGATTAACGCTCAATTTGCGTAAAGGTTGAATAATCACCGGTCACGGGGCGGTGATTTTATTGCGTTATTATTCATTGTTGCAATGACGTGGTGATTGAAAGCGATGACCTGATGATCGGTGATAAGGTCTTTGATATAGTATTATAGACTCTAAGGTTGTAATATCACTACGTCCTCCTGATCGTAGTTAAAACAACAGCGGCACGAATCGATCTTTAAGGTTAAGCAGCGCTCGCCAAGGTCATGCCATGGATGGGTGACCATCCATTACACACCGAGGTTCCTCCGATGTTTGATAATCGTTACAAGTAGACAGTGGCCCCAAAGTGAGATAACCAGTCCTATTAAGGGGTATTACCCAGTCTAGGTTGCGGAGGTCAGATAGGCAGTTGCTGCATGTAATATACTGGTATCCAGCTGTCTCCGGTTAGACTGGAGGTCAACTCTAACATGGTTGGGGAAAGGCTAGGCAGATGAGATGAATGACATGGTGATTGAAAATGATGAACTGATCATAGATGATAAAGACTTCGTTACTACAACTTCACTACTACTACAACAGCCCATAACGTCCACTGCTGGACATAAGCCTCTCCCATGTTGGGAGGAATTTGCCGTAATCTTACGCTTGGCAGGCGGATTGGAGATCGCAGTGATGAAAGACTATTAACAGAAAACGCTGCTGCCCATTTTCTGGTCTACGGAGGCTCAAGGTGTTCTGCCTCAGACATTAGTCGCCTTATACGACACCCGTGAGTGTAATGGGTTGGTTCTATTCTACTCTGCCGGATACCACACGGCTAACGACTACGACTACGACTTCTTTATATTATTAAGGAATGTTTTCTTACATTCTATTTAAGGTCGGGGAAAGAGTTATTGGGTTTAACTATCACGAATTTCTCAGTAGTAGTTCACAGGTTCGATTTGTGCCCGGTTGATGGCAATGAATATATAACATTAAACTTAAACATCCGCAAGTTGTGTTTATGTGGGCGTACCAGAACTAGATGTATACCTCTGCCGTACCCTTCGGGGAAATACAAATGTACCTAATTAAACGTACATACGAAAAAGTACGTAATACGTAATGTACTAATGTTCATAAATAATGGAACGATGATGTTGATAGTTATAATGTTGACACTGAAAATTATTGTGAATTGTTGTTAAAATGTTGTTAATTGTTGTTAATTATTGTTGTTTGTGTTTGTTGTGTTGTTTCTGTGAACCTAGTATGGTGTTTTTTTCTGAAATAAATCCTTTATTCAAATTAAATAAATCTTCGTAATTAGTTTGTCTACTATCAACACCCAAGTAATAAAAAAGAAACTGGAACGTCCTAGAACCAACAATTTGAAGACATGTGACATCCACCAACCAGCCCCAGATCCACGTGGTGGGTTATAGCCCACTCTCTTTCTCACTGGTAGGAGGTCTGTGTCGCAGCAATGGGAATGTGCATAAAAACCGGCCAAGTCCGAGTCAGACTCGCGCACGAAGGGTTCCGTACCATAATCAAAAAAACTCGTTTTTTGTATGAGCCCCCCTTAAATATTTTTTATTCTGTTGTTATAGCGGCAACAGAAATACATCATCTGTGAAAATTTCAACTGCTAAGCTATCACGGTTCATGATATACAGCCTGGTGACAGACAGCCTAGTGAGTATTGCAATACACCCGTTGGATTTGGTATTTGTTATTGTACTTTCCAAAATTTCATTAACAACATTGTTTTCCGACACGAATAAAATCAACTGCGTTAACGATATAACCGTACAAAAATCAATAGCTACAAAAGTCCTATCATTTACAAGTTTGAAATTTCATCGGTAGAAATATCCAATAAAATGTTTGTTCGGCATTTTTTCCGCCAATAGTAATGGACGCGCGCTGCCCACTGTCTCGTCGTGTTTTATTTATCCTTCAATCATTGATTCCCTTTGTACTGTTCCGAATTTTCAATGGACTTAGCTTTTTACGGCCAATGCTCTATTATAGCTGGGATATATTCCTGGTGAAAATAAAATTGAAATTATAAATATACGTACATTTTCTCTTTGCTTTTTTTTTTCTTAGTTTTTAATTTGTTTTATTTTGTATCTTTTTTGTATTATGTCTGCTTCTGAAACTGACGTCAAATAAACTTTATTCTTTCTTCTTTCCTTTTCTTTCTTTGTACATAGATAGACTCATCCCTTTTTCCCATGGGGGTAGGCAGGAACCACAGAACGCCTCCTGCTACGATCCTTACATACTCATTTCGCCTCGTCCACGTTTCTACATACATCCGGTCATTCAAGTTTGCCGACTGCGAATACTACGCACCTGACCTTGCTGCAGAACATCATCAATGACATCACAAATTTAAAAAAAAACTCTCTAACATGAAGATTTTGTATTTTTTCATACTATCCCTGTATACTGGTTGGGAATTTAGGATGGTATAAAAGTGTATCAGGCAGTTTAGATTTATATATGTCGTATTTTTTTAAGTTTTATATATCCTTCGTTTTTTGTTTACAAATTGTACGTATTTATAATGTAATCTGAATTCTAAAATGCTTGCATGGCATACTATTTTTTTATAATAATTTACGGCCGTGTATAAAATCGTGAAAAAAAATGTCAGCTGCTCCACACATTTATGGTCGTTTAACTCGAACATGTAGCCTTTTCGTAATAACATGGTTGGTCCTAGTAAAATTTATTCATTTTCATGCGTATTTAAGTATACAGTAATAAGTACCCTTAAGTATTACCTAAGTTAAAGTATTGCCCAAGTTTATTTAACCAATCGATAAATAGCATAGGAAAATATAATATATATACCTATCCTATATGGTTATCCAATACCTAGATAAAAAGGAGAATTCAAAAATAAAAATATTAAGACAATCCAACATATCCTACAATCTATTTAAACCACATTATTAAAAACTAGCTGTTGCCCGCGACCTTCGTTCGCGTGAAATTATTATAACAAAATATTACTTTCCTTTTTGAATCGAATTTTGTTACCAATTTTAAGGGTTTTAATTTATCTGCACGTAACCCTAATTTTTTTCTAAAATAAAAGTAGCATATAAAATCAGCTATCTGCCAGTAAAAGTCCCGTCAAAATCGGTCCAGCCGTTTCGGAGATTAACCGGAACAAACAGACAATAACTGAAAAAAATGAGTTTTTGTTAAAAGTGCCGTATATATTTTCATGTACATATGCATTCAGTAAACACTTCAATTTTATTGATTTGTATGTATTTATAGATGTTTAGATAAAAACATATCAAAACTTCCCCCTCTTCACCACACACCGCCCCGGAACCTCGTCTGAACTTTCTTCCGCCACATCCCCTCACTAATCCCTAACCCCCGATCTAATTTTCCAAATTTTTCTCAGCTGCACCGAAGTACACAGTATAGAGTATACAGCGTAGTCGTAGAGTACACGGAGAGTACACAGAGAGTATACAGAGAGTACACAGTCCGGTCCGTAGCCGCTAAGTAGCGTGGCACTCAGCGCTCGCTACACGATCTACCGCTAAGCTTATTTCGCCCGCTTTGGTTTTATAAAACTGGGTAAATTCCAACACAAAATACTTCGATGGTGTATATCTTGTGCGTGCATGGATATGGTATGTTTTATTTTTGTAGTAATTCTCTGGGAAGACTGCGAAGTTCTTTAAATGCAAGCTTTATGAGATTAGTTTTAAAGTAGGTATTAGTAGAGGAAGACCAAAGGATTAAAAGACAAGAAGAATATCATGCTAGAAAAGAAGTGTCTGATGAGATGACGAGTAATAGAGAAGTATGGAAGAAGAAGATCCCAAAGAAATTGGGGCGCAGAATAATGATAATGACAAGAGGGATTATCGTGTTCGCGTTCCACTATGATATGAGATACGTGATCCATCATACATCATCACGGTGAGTACAGAACGGCGAATGTTATTATCGTGATAAAACTAAGCAGAAATCGGTAGCACAAAGTGAGTATAGGAATGGTGATGATTCTCATTCCTTCTTTGCAAAGATGCCTTCATTCTGCATGGGAACAATTCAGGCGACCAAGCGACGCACCAAACACGTGGACGTAGCTTTGCTTTGTATGAAAATGTAAGTAAGATGATGTACTGCGTCAATATACTATCTGTAACCATACCTATGTTTAACAAAACAAATTATTGATTGATTGATTGATTGCGAATGCAAGCCACGGTCACGCTACGAATGGATGCGTAGCTAGCAAACAAATGAACCACGATCTAACCGGATTCAGCTGAATACCAGTAGTTTATATGGAGCGACTGCCTGTCTATCCTAGTTAATGGCTAGTACGAAAGCCCTTGGTAAGACTGGTTGTCAGACTTTCGGACCACTGACTGTTTGTAACGACTGTCAAAGATCTAGAAATGACAGCCGGGACCAAAAGGCTTAGTGCGCGTTTCGAGGCGCGGAGATAACTCCTTATGAAAAGGGTGGTCAAATAAAAGTTCCGCGCAAGCACAATGAAAAATTATCAACTGCCACATCCATAACCACCGTTAATTTCCTTCCAAGCTCATTCACCACCTCCCCTAGAGTCCGCTGGCTGAATGAAATTTCAGTAATTTGGTAAAGCGAATGCTAGGTACGGGTCCCGGGCGGGATTTTCTTACAATCCGCGCTTTGTTTTCAAGTCTATTTGAAGCGGAACGCCCAAAATTAGCTGACCTACCCCTCCCCGCACACATTAATACTTAGCCGACCAAAGAACTGAAAACCAACAGACCACCAGAGGTCCTTCGAATTGGTCATAACATTTTCAAATTATGCGGTTGACTTGTAACTTACCGTTTCAACATTAGAGGTGATAATTGCTTGGTAAATAAAGTTAATAAGTTTGCTAAGCTTTGAATATTATCTGTTTGCGCAGATTAAGAATGTTGCCATTTCGATGCTCGTTTCCTCGTCGTTATGATTTTGAGTTGCTGCGATACAAATATTTGCATAATTTTCTTATTTCATCAGAGATGTAGAGTACTTAAGGATTTTGTCATTAAAATTTTTCCAGGTTATCTGGGAAATCTGTGGGATTCTTCAATTTTGTGTTTGTTTAATCACTTTATTTTCTTATTGGATGATGCTGAATATTTATTGTGCCTAAATAAATATTTGAAAGCATAACAAAAACTTTCAGAGTCATGTTTTTCAGCTTATTTTATTAAATACTCAATTATTATAATTATAAGTCTATATTGTCCCACTGCGAGCAAAGGCCTCCCTTCCATCCATTTTGGCGATCTAGTGCGATTATAGGCCAATCCTTTAAGATATACCAATACTCAATCTTCTTCTTCTTTATCGTGTGGTTAGTGCCTGACTGGGCTTAACATGCCGTCGAGAAATATCTCTCAGGCTTGCTGGTTTCGGGCCTGTGGACGGTGAGCTATGGGCTAGCTCACCGTCCGTCCGTCTTATGACGACAGGCCGTGTCGACGGCGCGTTCGTGTTCCACGCGCGCCTCAAAGAGAGTCAGCAAACAGGAAGGGGTCCGTAAGGACCGATGCCTGAAAGGGTTGCGGGACTGTTCGAAAGAGATTCCGTGGCCCTGGAACACAAAGGGCAAAGGAAGGAACATGGATGGGTTTTAGTCAGTAAAAGTCTGACACTCCCTCCTGCTCAGCCCAGAGCGGGAGGGGTTATTTGATGATTTCCAAACCGAAAAAAAAAAAAGGCTTGCTGGTTTCCTCATGATGTTTTCCTCCACCGAAGCAGTGTACAATACGCACATGAATACGAAAAATCAGTGGTCATGGGTTCGAACTCAAGACTTATAACTACCAGAGACTCAATATATTTATTTAATTGCATAATGTGACTTTATGAAGACATTGTGGACCTTGTCGGGTACAGCAAATAGGAGAAAGGATACCTTGTAATTTTTCTATTAATAGTAAAGTATTGTAGTTATTTTGAATTTATCAGTTTGTTCTTTACCTACCTCATTTTGTTTTAATTACTAGCGGTTTTCACCAGCTTGGAATCCAAAATGAAATGCAACTCCCTACAGCAGAGAAAATGACTATAACACAATTTATTAGCAATACCCTTCGCGTTTTACCAATGGGACTTTAGTTATGCAGGTACAAGGTTCTATTCAGACCTTGAACTAGGGCTGGCAACCTAGAAATACATTACTAACCACTTGTATTGCCTGGATTGTTGGAAAATAAAAATGTTTTTCTAATAACGTATTATGGTGTACTGCAAGAACCTATTGAAGCTTGAATGAAAATTACTACGGTTGTTGGTAAACATTGATGAATTTGAATTCGTAAAATTGTATTGAAAAAAACCTACAATTTTGGCGAGGCACATCTTTTTCATTTCATTTCTTAAACAGATTATGTACACACGAAACTCTATACAAATAAATAAAATTGAAGTATCTGTTTGTAATTTCATAATAACAGGTTTTTACTGAATGCATATGCGGTACCTATAACTAAAACAAAATGTCAGTTTGTTTAACTAAAAAACATTTTTATTTAATTTTCACCTGTCTGTTTGTTCCGGCTAATCTCCGAAACGGCTGTACCGATTTAACTTAGGCTACTTTTATTTTCCATAAACGATTACCGTTCCGTGCAAAAAAATTAAAACCATTGACAGTGTTTACAAAATCCGACACAAATAAACAAGTAATATATTATAATAATTTCGCGACGACGAAGATCGCGGGGAACAGCTACTTATAAATAAAATGCTGTCATATTTTAATATACTCACACATCAGCATTTACTTAAGCTTTTAAATCTATACTATAATATTATAAAGAGGTAAAATTTGTTTATAAGTTTGTATGTTTGTATGTAGGGGGTAATCCCTGGATCTACTGAACCGATTTTGAAAATTCTTTCACTAATAGGAAGCTACAATATCCCTGAGCGTTATAGGTTATATTTACAACAATTTCCGACAAAAACGCGAACGAAGCTAGTATTTACTAAACATAACAAAATACATCAGGGAATTCCACTTAGTTCCGTGAAACTACATTTTAAAAGCTACCTTTGTAAAACATCCCTTTGGACTCCTCAGCCCAATCGCTCACTTATTTCTTTACATTAAAATATTCTTGACAAAGATGGACCGAGGTTTCAGCTGAATTTAAATTAAGGATATTTAAGCCCCTAGAGACTGGAACCTAGTTTATTTTATGTCATGAACTTAAAACTAAAGTGAGTTTTTGGCCGTGCGGTTAACCCATAAACTTTTGTCGCAACTTCACGCCTGCGTTCTCAAATGGTGTTTGACAGAAGTGTAGAGTACCCACATTTCGCCAGGGTTTACGGTAGCAAGTATATTTCTATTAACAGAAATATAGACATCTGAGTCGCATTTGAGATTTTTTTATTTTAAAAAGTAGGGGCTTATAATAACTTTCACATAAAATATATACATTATTCTATACAAATAATAATAAAGATAATTATGAACATTTAAGGGCGTCAATAAGTTTGTCCGCATCGCTGTCAACGGGGAAAGTGCCCAGAAGGCTGGCAGCATTGGATTACATTGGATGGCAATGTTGATTCTTTGGGCGATAAATAGGCCCACCCTCTGGTCATGAGAAGAGTCGACCAACCGTTTGGCGATATCCCGAAATACTAGGTGGACACTCGAACCCCATGGCCCCAGTGTTTCAACCCCAAAGTAAAGTAGGTAAGTAAATATTATAATGCAATAATAATTGTGGTTAACAATACAACTAAACGATTGCGATAAATATTATGGCAGAATAAAGATATTCATTTTAAGGCTAAAATTGCAATTTTGTGAATGTTTCTATTCCTATTTTCCTTATTCTAATGATGACCGCAAAAGGTTTAAGAACAAACGAAACCCCAATATACCTCGTTATAATGTCACCCCTAATCGTGAAGGGACCTTTGACCTTAGGGGATAAAAAGGGCCAATCCCTTACAAAAGGTAGTAACGGTATGTACATGTACAGGGATGTGGAGCATTTAGCAACGAAACTTCATACTTATCGACAGGAATTCGAGTCATTTATTGTTTTTAAGGTGAAAAATTCAATTCTTACGATTATTTCTGTAAATATTCATTTTTGCGGACACATCAGTCACATGTAAATTGATCTATAAATTGCATAAAATGTAAGAAAAGGACTATGGGTATTTTTATTTATTATATTAGGTTTACCAGCAGGGGCGTAGCTACCTCTGTATCAGCCGTATCAATGATACGGCCCCCGAGTAACAAGGGCCCCTGATGAGGAAAAACGTCAACAAAATTTTCTCAACACCTCAAATATTCTTCTAAACTTTCTGCGAAAAAAAACGCTACTCCTAGGTAAGACTGGTTGTCAGACTTTCGGGCCACTGACTTTCTGTAACGACTGTCAAAGATCTACAAATGACAGCCGGGACCAACGGCTTAAGGGTAGTTCTTCGAAATTTGATTCTTCGACTGATTCATATGGCCAACATTTAATTTCACTTTCAGCTCTGTAACACATGTCCATATGAAATTAGGTAAACCAAATAACATATATTTGAATGACGGACTTGTTTTTATAAAGTAGTTTTCAAGATATCGACGTTCAAATATTTTGTGCCCAGATGAATCAGAAACAGATATAAAAATGAAAAACTTTAAATAAATGGGCTCCGTATTAAGAAAATAATCATATTTTTACCAAAACAATAATTGTTTTTTATGAAAACAATTATCAGTGGTCATATCACGGAAAAACATCTGGTGAATTCAACAATAAAATAAAATTTGTATGTAGGGGGTAATCTCTGAAACTACTTAACCGATTTTGAAAATTCTTTCTCTAATAGGAAGCATACATTACATACATACATTATCCTCGAGTGCTATATTTATAACGTGCCCGTGAAATAATTTCCGACCAAAACGCGAACGAAGCCGCGGGCAACAGCTAGTACATATATAAAAAGAAAATACAATTAATTTACAATTTCCTACCTTTTATATAACTGGATCTTTTCATTTGTTTTCCATCCTTCTACGAAAGGTATAAGTTATAGCTACGTATTTATAATAAATTAAACTAGAAGTAGGTACTGACTTGTACCTACACGGTGAAAAATCGGACAAGAAGAATTACGCAACAAAAGCGTTCCTTTCGTGCTGGAGAGGGGAAAAATTAATTTATTTTATGATGCATATGGGGTTTTGAGCATATGAATTAGGCACAGATGAATCAGGATTTTGCCTACAATCATGCTTATCTCATCATATATGCAGACTTCAGTATTGTCATTTTTCTACACGAATCTATAACCCAAAAGCATCACACCAAACTCAGATTGAAATTTTAAATCAATAAAATAAATTTTATGAAGTAGGCATTGTAATCAGAATGCCACCTGGACTAAGCACAGATGAATCAGATGTTTACCTTCGTAACACCGGGATCTAAGCCAACCAGCTAGCTAGCTTCTAGCTCGTCCGTTGCATGACTGGCTTCCTCCCACGCGGGAATCCAGACTCTCATCATTACTACCTGACCAAGTACGGTCAAGCGCAGCTTACGCCACATTAATCAGTATTATACGCCGGACACTTCATAATTAGTTATTTATAAACACACTAACGTAGTTAAAACTAATACACATTTTTTTCGTAAGAGGACAGTTCATTTCTATAATTTATATTGATATACAGCCTGTAACGGAATGCGACATCGACCGTTTTGTTCCGGAAAATGGCGAACGGACGCGTTATATGAATCAGAAGAACACACTTCAAATATTTTTATTTTGTACCTAGACAGCAATTATTTAAAAAATATCATTTGTCCCAGTTAGGGATAAAGCTAAACTTTACAAAAAAAAAATTACATGCCGTTTTGTTAGTTGGTTATAGAAATATACCCAAAGAAATCGAAAATTTTGTCTATGAAGAACTACCCTTAACGTATTTTCCGAGGCACGGTGGAAACTCGATATGTAATGGGTGGTCACCCATCCACAGACCAACCTAGGCAAGCGTGGCTTCACCGGCGTGGATTGATCCGAGCGGCTGTTATTATCTTGGATGATATGGATGGGTCTCTCAAGGTCTGTCAATTATACAAAGTAAATTCTTCCACTTATCTTCGCGACGTAGTCTTAACACCCACTGCGAGTGACCTTACTCTTAATAGTCAACATTCTAACAACTGTTGTGATATCACAACTACATGCAGTTCTGAATTAACGCGATTTTGCGATTTACTTTCCCAACATTTGTTTTTGGAAAAACAACTTTAATTCCTATATTTAAAGTTAATTTTCCATTACAACTTCATACGTTTTCATGACTTTTTCAATTGCTCTAGTCATTCTGAAATCATTTTAATTTACACTGCGTTAAAGTTGATATTAATTTAAGTGGTCATATTAAGTGTTGGAAATAGGAACTTGAATGGAGATTAGAAACCTTGCAGTAAACACCACAAGGTTACACTCGCTGGTGTTAGCACCCACGCTACCTAATGGAGATTAAACGAGTAAATTGTTGGTAGATGTGACAGTTCTTTGCTTGTAATCTTTTCATAATGAAGGAGCATACAGACTTGGAATATATTTTATTTATTTATTACATAGTCGTACTCACACGCACATAGGGTTCCGGAGCGGCAAACAATAAAATAAAAATATTTTGAAGGCTCATTCATATGTTGTAGGTATTGTATTACATTCAACAGCAAAACTAAAAAAAATTCTCATAGTATTTTCATGAAAAACAAAGTTACTGCTGCAGTTTGATGAAAAAGTCCCATATCTCAAAAACTTATCATCAAATTTTACAAAAATTAACTTAATTATTAATTTAATTTTTTTTCAACCAATTTTGGTTGAAAGTTTTATTTACATTTTTTCAGAATTTTCCACCTTTTACTTTAGAAATTAGAGGGGGAGGGGACACATTTTACTACTTTGGAAGTGTCTATCTTTCAAATGATTGACTTTGAGTTCAATGTCTTCACCCGTATAGACACCCCGCACGTACAGGTTAGATGATTTTTTTTCAGTTTCAGGTCCATGTTTGTTTGCTCTTAAACTTTAATATTTTTATTTATGTACAGAAAACGTAAAGCGGTTTACAGAATACACCTACTAAGTTTAAACTGTGTAGTCCGAATAGTTTCGGAATAAAGTGGCTGTGACATACACGGACAGACAGACAGACACCCTAAAAACCCGCCAAGGACTCGCGCATGAAGGGTCCAGTACCATCGTAGTAGGGAAGTCCCCTTTAATTATTTGTTATTATTTGTTATAGCGTCAACAGAAATACACATTCTGTGAAAATTTCAACTGTCTACCTATTGCGGATTATGAGATATATCATATACAGCGGAGGCTTAGCAATAGGAACCCGTTGGTTACCCTTCGAGTACGTAACCCTAAAAACGGCAACTTAAAAATTATACTTTTGATATAACTTCAATTTTAGTATATCATACACCTCTGCCTTCTTTTCCGGGAGTACACCTTTGAAGTAATAATGAAGAGCAGAAGTTCTAAGAGACCGCTCCTCATTACTTGCTATCACTGCTGCTACGTCGTAGCTATCGTCATGATGCTACGCAATCGTAGCAAACTGCTACACAGTTGTAACAAACGCTACGCGTCCAATATTTGTTCCATAAACTAAAGTCTTTTGTGTTTCGTATTGTTTAATTTCGTCTGAAAAATTATGTTTTTTTTTTTTTAATAATTCAAATAAAATGTTAACTTATTTTTTTTTTTATAATATTCTATTATAGATCGGACAGCAAACTAAAATTAAAATTGTTAGTACCGATCGACTTGGTGTAAAATAATTTTTGCTTCACACTTATTTCCCTCGAGGGCTCTGCCAGTGGCTACGTTAGATGCCACGGCCAGTAGAACATATTGCTTTAACCTCCTTCGACAATAGAACCTAGGTTTCTATCGGTTAGTGTAACTTTTACAAAATATTTTATTTCTTTTCAGACTGAATGCATAACCCATGAGAATCCTGCTTCTTGCTTAACCATGGAATGATCGTATTAACGGGTGGTAGTGCTTAAGAAAAATGTACTTGAAACGACGGTAAATATAATCATTGAAACCGTAGAGGTTCTACGAGAAGATGACAAATAGTAGCTTCATTTAAATCGGCTGACGGGTCAATTAATTATACTATTTGGTTACACTATAATTAGCCTAGTGGTTAACTTTATTGTGCATGCTGTGGTGTCCTATTAATAAGTGAAGGGGTACATCTACGTTTTACTTTTTACCAGACTGCCACGGAAGGACACACAGGAACATACGAAACATTTGACTCCAACAGTCGACACCCATTAAATAATCTAGAGTAGACTAAAATCATTCTATCCAATATGGGTCCCGACTATTACAGTCTATATGTTACGTATTAGAATTTATTGCTATCTAAACTTTTGGACTGAACTTGTTTTTTTCTTTTCAGTTTTTATTTAAAGTTATTAGTTATTATTCGTATTTTTTTTTCGCAGAAGGCTTTATTTTTTTTACTGTTCATTATCTACAGGGTGTAGACAGACCCTTCACGAAGCCCTCAACCAAGCATTTTGTACATCAAACTAAGTAACTCTACGCAAAAATTTTCGCTGGGAAATGACTTTTTTTAAGGTGAAAAAATGTTTTACGGTAAGACTCAATGTAACGCACTTATAACATTGTGCTGATGGATGGATTTAATAGTACGGGGGTCGTGAAGGGGTCTAAAGTAAAAGTCTTACATCAAAAACATGTATTTAAAAAAAACTTGTGAGAAAGTTGGAACTTTGACCCCCAATATCTCCGTAACTAGAAGGTTCCCAGGTATGGCCTAGAACAAAAAAAATATCGCAATGACGGGGAGAACAAGTGCCTTTCGGCTTCGTGAAGGGTCTTGTTACATCCTTTGTAGGCAAAAGGTGTTACAAAAAGGCTTACAGCTAAGAATAATATATTATAGACCCTGTTAGGCACAGCAATATGCCATGTGATGTCGCCTCTCCAAGCTACTCTTTGCCCACCAACTCTATGAAATGAGCAAGTAAATGCATCGAGCTGGATTACGGAACGTAGTAACACGCAGCCTTGGACCCCTTGCGGCTAGGCCAAGGACTCGCAGCAAGGATAATTGTCCCAGCTTTGTAGATAATAACAGGCCATTGTTAAGCCACTTGGTATACGGCTATCGATATAATAATGTAACCGTAATGTAATCAATCGAGAGCTGTGCCTTTTAAGTACATCCACAATTGGCCAGTTATGTTCAAGTCTCATGTGGGAGCGAGCCTTTTGCCATTAACCGGGCTTAAATTCAAACTCCGATTTAGTACCTACTGAGGTATTGCTGGTACAACCTTATAACATTTTTCCTGACTCGGGAATTGGACCCGAGATCTCACGCTTTGCAGTAATGTTTTCGGATGCTGTCATGATAATGATGATGATGTTAAAATTTGTAAGAAATGGAACGCAACAAACGTCATAGCTTCCCGCCGTTCCTCGGCTTAGCTGTCAAAGTGACTGTCAATGTCAAATTTTTTCTTTATAGGTTAAGGTGGAAGCGTCAGAGTAGCCAGCGAATTCAAATTTTCTTATGTTTTTTTGCAATTTGCAGGTCAGTGTCAGGTTGTATGTTGATGAAAAATGAGTCGCGCTCGTAACACGTATGTAGTTATGGAAATATAATCATTAAAATCATCAATATAACCCTCTAAGATCATTTAACCCTATTCTGTAACTATTTCATGAAAAAGTCATTCAATTTGAATTTCGCGGGCTACCTTGGCGCTTCCACCTTAACCGGCAACCGATTTGTTCTCATTTTAAAAACATATTTTTAAATAAAGAAACTACATATTAAGTTTCTTTATATAAAAATATTTTTTTTTAAATAAAGAAACTTAATAGTTTCTTTACTAATATTAACTGCTACTGTGCTTTATTTCGAGAAACTCCTACAAAATTAAACCTATAAGTCTGATATAAGTTTATTTTGAAAACTTTCAAACACTGTTTAGGTACAAATATCTTTCAATCCATTTCAGTCGTATAACTCTTTGAACATCACTACACGTGCACATGTAAAAGAATAACGTTGTCTCGATGATCCACGTGGAAAATCTTCGTGCTTTGTTACTGCTTACACTGTTAAGTAACTTTCCTAACGATAGATACATTTTACTTATAAAATATATTGCAGATCGAACCTTAATGTACGCATAACAGGAAATGTATTAAGTATGCACGTGGTGTAAAGGTTTGGGTACACTGTATTGTATTATTGCCCTTTCAAATGCATGAATTTGTTTAAGTTGTTTAACTTTGAGAGTTCGCAACTGGGGAATTTGGGTGTCAAATCGAATAGATTTCGCGAAAAAAAAAACGGCTGTTCTGTATATGTATGTTAGCATAACTTGACTTCGAAGTTCTTTTATTCGACTCACAGATCGGTCAGAGTGTTATTTGTTTTCCTCCAGATGTTTGTCTCAATGGCAGTCCTGAGCCGTGATTTGTACCTGACTAATGACAACAGGTTCACCTTTTTTATACATAAATATAACCGTCAAAATGAGGATGTTCTATAGGTTAAAACTCTCTTTAACCCTTCGGCGAAGACAAGCGTGATGTTTAATTTTTGAACTTCGATGGTCTTGCAAACACTATAATATATAAATCTAAATCTAGGGTGCATGAAAGGAGCTCCCCCAAGCAACGTACCCTCTGACTTGTTCCACCCTGGGCTATTAACTTCTGTTGATTGGCCAGCCCTTTAGACACGATGGTAAATATAAGTTCTAACCTCTTTTGGTTTTGTGAGCTAAACCTATTGGAATCGGGTTGTGACGTCAGTATTATTTGATTGTTACAGTCTAGTGTAGTGTTACCTCAACGTTCGTCGTACACCAGGATATCATAAAACCGAACAGTTTACAGTACACCTGTCAGCATGGTATCCCGACATGCCAACCACCCATAACCGTTACGACGATCTACGACACCGATAGCTCATAATTATGTCTGTTGACTCCATTATTATATCGACAACGATGCGGCTTACTGTTCCACGTAATTAAATCGGTATCTGGGGTAATCGATTTTCGAGTTTCAAATGTATTTTGAGACTAGCTTTTGCCCGCGGGAACGCCTGTATACAGGACCCTTCAAGAAGCCGTCAACCAAGCATTCTCTACATCAAACTAAGTAACTTTACGCAAAAATTATTGCTGGGAAACCACTTTTTTTATGCTGAAAAATCACTTTTTGCGGTAGCACTCAATGTAATGCACTCAGAACATTATGCTGATGGATGGATTGTATTGGGGTCGAGGATGTGTTTAAAGTAAAAGTCTTCCAATAAAAACTTTTAAAAAAAGTGAAAAAATTGGAACTTTGACCCCCAATATCTCCGTAACTATAGAAGATTCCCAGGTATGGTCTAGAACAAAAAACTCACGCGGTATCTCTGTAAAAGCTAATTCTAACCTGGAAGGGGCCTGGTGACCTGTAACACAGGTTTTTCCCAAAAACCTACATCAGGCACCAGTCTCTCACAAGGTTGAATTCAGCTGAGACATTTCTTTGTAAATATTAACTTTAAGTCAGCTTTGTGAAGAGGGAATAAATGAAAATAATAAAATTAGCATCAGCATACGCAGGACATAGGCCTCCTCAATCGCACGCCACTCAACTCGATTCTCAGCAACTCTCATCCAGTTGCTACCAGCCACCCTGCGAAGATCGTCACTCCACCGAGCCTGAGAGCGTCCCACCTTACGGTTGCCACTTCAGCATACTTATTCTGTGAGCTATGTCTAAAACTCTGGTTCTCTGTCGGATCACCTCGTTTCGGTTGCGATCCCTCAGAGAGACTCCAAGCATAGCCCGTTCCATAGCTCGCTGAGTGACCTTGAATGTATGGACCAGCGTGAGCCGTGAGTGTCCAACTTTCGGCTCCGTAAGTCATAACAGGCAAGACGCACTGGTTGAAGAGCTTAGTCTTTAGGCTCTGTGGAATAATAATAAGCTTCGCATGAGAGAAAGTATTTTCAGATAACGCCCTACATCTAAACTTACAAACTATGTCTGTAAAATATAAGTATAGAGTTTATCTTGCAATGTGTTTCTTATTCTTTTTTAGAGTTCCGTACCGCAATGGGTAAAATGGCACCCTTAAAGGATCACTTTGTTGTCCGTCTGTCAGTCTGTCAAGACCCTTTTTCTCAGGAATGCGTGGCGGTATCAATCTGAAGTTAATACCAAGTACTCAGGTCTGCTAATCCTTGGAGCAATGAAAAAATCCAACTTGAAAGTCACAGGATCATAAGATATGACTGTTTATGTCGCATATTATGCGATATCACAAGGAAATCAAAACCTATAGGATACTTTCCTTTGACCTAGAATCATGAAATTTGGCAAAAAGCAAGGCCTTACTGCACGATAAAGGAAAAATTACAAAAAAAATAAAAAAAGTTGATAATTAAAGGGTGTCCTCATACATACATAGTTGACGTCAATTACGATAATTTATTTTTTTGTCAATTGTAGGGTTCCGCCTTTTGTGCGCTAGTCTGACTCGCACTTGACCGGTTTTTGAGTGTCAACTCACTCAGTGCATGGTACCGATTTAGTTTTGTTGTATTTTTCTGAAAATCGCGTGGACAAAACGATAATAACAGCTCGGTTAAGTCTTCAAAGTTAAGCAGCACTTGCCTAAGTCAGTCCGTGGATGGGTGAACATCCATTACAAGCCGAGAAAAACCCTCCGAGAAGCCCTCCGTGCCCCAGGAAGTACTTTATTGCTGTAATTCGTGGTTGTTTGACAGTAGTCATGGGTAGTCTTAAAGCCAAGTCTGACAACCAGTCTTACCAAGGGGTTTTTCCCGATACCCAGTAATTCATTTGTGAATGTCAAATAGGCGCTCTATGTAAAATATATAGAGTAGAAACCGAACACTATTTAGAAAGGCAGATGATGTGCGTAAAAAAGTTTAAGTTCCATAAAATTATCAGCCAATAAGCGTTCTGCGTCCGCGAGAGCAGCGGTGGTCCAGTGGTGGCGGCCTCGACTGAGAGCAGCGGTGGTCCAGTGGTGGCGGCCTCGACTGAGAGCAGTAAGTCGTGGGTTCGAACCCAGGCAGACGCATTACTTTGTGTAATTTATTTCATCACCTCTGCTCTCAAAACGTTGAAGGAAAACATCGTGAGGAAACCGGCATATCCTAGAACCAAAAATTCGAAGACATGTGATATCTACCAACCCGCACAGGGCCCGCGTGGTGGATTATATAGGCCATTCCCTCTCATAGAGGGGAGGCCGAGTGTCCCAGCAGTGGGAACATTGAAGGCTGATTATGCTAAGCGTTCTTGACTGCAATTTAACACACAATTACCATTTGCTTTCGGTGAAGGAAAACATTGTGAGGAAACCAGCATTCCTGAGAGATGTACGGCGTGTAAAGCCAAGTCAGAGTCCCTTAAGCGGTATAAAAACTCTCAAACCAGGTTAGGCACTAACCACACGGTAAAGAAGAAGAACACAGAGCTAAAGCTAAAAAAGTTTTACAACCAATTATACAGGAATGAATGCCCCAAAATATAAAATTCCTTGGGTCAAAAAGTCCTTGATACAAGCATTTGTCCTTCGTTGCAGTTACACGCTACATAACAAAGCCCGCAATCCAAATATACCTCAAACGTTATAAAGATAGGAAAAAATGTGAAATCGATAGTCCGGGGACCCGCACAATGACACTATCTTCTTCTATGTCATTACATTCTGTGACTTTTCATTTGTTATTATCACATTTATGGAGTTGGACCACTGGGTAGATACTGCAGAAGTTCCTCCTAAAACACAAAACTTAAATTAACGTGTCTGTAATCACCGAAGGGTTAGACAGAGGTATACATAGTAGAACCTACACCCACATGTCGCCAGTTATATTAAATCCCTGTTTGATAAGGGGCCGCTTATTGCCATCAACCGAGCACAAGTCCAGATTCCGTGGCTGCTACTGAAAAATTCCTGAAAAATAAGTATCAGTACTTCACTACATAGTATAAAACAAAGTCGCTTCCCGCTGGCTATCCCTATGTATGCTTAGATCTTTAAAACTGCGCAACGGATTTTGATGCAGTTTTTTTAATAGATAGAGTGATTCAAGAGGAAGGTTTAAGTAAAACATTACAGCCGTGTGAAGCCGGGGCGGGTTGCTAGTTATATCTTAAAACCAGTTAGTCGTGTGTAAAAAATAGAAACACAAGGTTGTTAATAAAAGTAGTGATTAAAAAACCCATTTTGCATCTTCTTCAGTCTTGTAGTTGTAGCACTGCTTAAGAGTTAGTCCGAGGACTCCGAGGAACCCGACATATTTTCTTACTTCTTACTCAAATTCAACGTGTAATTGTTTGATTACTGACACGTTTTCGGATATCTAATCAATGGTTAACCATTGGTAACAGCACCGACTTACACGTATAGACCGTGGGTTTAACCGACGCAGGTGCAATACTTTTTGTAATTTATTTCATAACCACTGCTCTCAAAACTGTGAAAGAAATCATCGTGAGGAAACCGGCATGTCCTAGAACCAAAAATTCGTAGACATGTGACATCTACCAACCCGCTGCACTGGGCCCGCGTGGCGAATGACAGGCACTCCCTCTCCTAGAGAGGAGGCCAGTGTCCCAGCAGTGGGGACTAGGCTTACGATTAAGCAATCGTTGTCCCTACATTCACAAGTTGCTTACTATATTCCTTCTGATCCGCCTGTCTCACGTCATAGTTTTACTACCACAGCGCAGTTCCTACGAGATGTCTTTATTGTTAAAATGGCAGTTCACTTGACAGTAAATTTTTGGACTAGTTTAAACCTGTCGACAGTTATGTAAGTCACATTTTTATTACTTTATTATCGGATTGCAGTTGAGAATGAAGATATGTGTCAGCTTTTCTTATGTAATTTCAAGGAAACTCAGATTAGTTTGTAATCTTTGAAAATTCTATTTATTTGTCCACCACTATTATTTTAATATAACCAATAATACGACGAAACAGCCTGCCCAGGTTTAAGGAGGCACTGTAAGTAGCTACTATGGGGTCACACCAGGATCAGTGGTAGATCGATTTTCAATATTTAATCATGACAATATTGTCGTAGTTACATCCCATACAGACATCTATTACAGCGATTTTGGATACCCACAATTAGCCACATCTCATGGGCTGGCATTACTAGTAATAATAATAGTCCCCCTCACTGTTTTCGGTCACGGTGGCCAATCTTGCAGCTTGAGATTACCCATCGGCCATTACAAAACTTAGTACTCGACCAAAACGTTGACACAGCTGATAATTTTTTCGTAATTACAATGCTGGTCCCATGCAAAAAGTTCTAGGGTACAGCAGCCTTAAAATAACCACAACTTTCTGCTACACGCCGCATAAGTCTCTCCACTATTTTCCCTTCACACGCAAATGACGAACTTAATACCATAAAAACACTCGACATAAAGCAACATATATAAGAATGTGAATACCTGCCGTCTGCCAAAAATATTCCCCTTTTGTTTTTGATGAAAATCGAAAAAGAATCTCTCGTTCATTAACGCAGGGTGTAAGTTACGCGGGGGACTGCAGGCCAGTATTACTGAAACATACGATATATTTGCATGGGCCTTGTAATGTGAGCGAAATGGATGCCGATTCAATTTTTTTTTCTGTTTGCATTCTGTTATGAAAATTGGGATTGTTTTTGTTTATGTTAGAAGCGAAGGGCGATCGTAGGGTTGCGAGACTGTTCGAAAGAGATACCGCGGCCCTGGAACACAAAGGGCAAAGGAAGGAACATGGATGTGTTTTAGTCAGTAAAAGTCTGACACTCCCTGCCACTCTGCCCAGAGCGGGAGGGGTTATTTGATGATACCCCATAAGAAAAAAAAAAAAATTGTTTGCCGCCCCGTCCGTCGCCGTTCGCGTCGCCCGTTTCCGTGACCAGCCCGTATTATATCCCCCAAAACGTACACCACGTTTTGGGGGATGGTATTATATGACGTTCAAAGAATGCAGATTCTCAAACGAATTTGAATGGATGACTTTTGATTATTTAAGCTTTTTGGTGTCCGATTTTCCCGCCAGATTTTCTCTATTTTTGATTGATTAATGTCATCACTGATAGTATTAAGAACTTTGCAGTGCAATAGACTAAATTTTTTTGCCATTGCATTGCTGCATGCAATGGGCACCTTGTCACATTCAAGTTATGTTAAGGTAGATCTTAGCGTACGTACGTAAAATAGTTGAGAAGAGATGTTATTCTCCTTATCGTCGTAAGTATTCTTGATACTCTATAGGTCATGAACGATCTACATTGAAATTAAATGAAATTTATTTGTTAGAATTGTAGTACATTATAGATGGTCGAGTTTTATTACAGTTGCTCACACAATTCACTAAAACTAGCATGCAAAAAATTAAAGAACAGGTACAATGTTATAATAATAAGTATGTCACTAATAAAAATGTCAATAATAATAATTTCAATAATTTTCAATCAGTTAATAATGGGAAAATGTCATCGTGATTCTTTGAGGTTAAGCTCCTCATTCATTGCTTAGTCTTCCTGCCCTTATCCTGATGACTATATACTTTGCTCTCCAGGCGCTATATTCCAGATAACGTATTGGATAACTTTTATTGAGCACAGACTTTCAACAACCGTTCTCATCATTGGCAGCATCTTCCTGTTGTTACTGGGGGTCGACCCAACACATTTTTATCCTCTCCCCAATGTCAACCATCACGCTATCATTTACTTCTGTTTCTATAATAACATTCCTCACACATGCCATCCATCTTCTCTCAAAAACCTTTCAGAAATAACCGCAACATCAGAATAGTCCCCAGCAAAGCATTTTTAATTTGTACTTGAAGTAAAAACCTGAGGGCACGCGAGATGGTTTGTGAGCGAGCAGAAAAAAAAGACGTTTTGTTTTGACATAAGCAGGGGCGGCTGATTGAAATGCTAAAAATATTTGTATACTGTTCGCGAATTGATGTGTGTTTTCTTGGCATTTTAAATGGAATACCTGTTTGTGGTATGTTTAAAATGATGAGGAAATATGGCTGATTGTTATGATTGAAAATCCCTACTTCAATATTTGGTGGATTTCATTCTGCTTGACTGTTCATCTAGTTTAAAGGTATTATAACATATCTACATTGTTTTTCGGGAAAATATGGATAATATAGTTATACAAACTCATACATAAACTTACGCCTTTTTCCTATGGGGGTAGAAAGAGAACTACAGAACGACATCTGCTACGATCCTTGCATACTCTTTTCAAATCAAAGCAAAATCAAATAATTATTTATTTCGAACAACAAGGTCTATATTGGTTAGTGAATAAGTACTTAAGAACCATATTATGTTAGTAGGATTAAAAGTTACATTCATTAATATTACAATTAATTCTTCAAAAAATAATAAATAATTAATTAATTAATCATTCCATCATAATATAAATTATATAATTATACTATTGCGCCTATATATTTATAGTTATTGTCAAAACCACATACAAAATCTTACATAGAATTAAAAACAACGAACAGACAGATCAGTCTGCCTTTCATTCGTCCCACGTGGAATTAAAAGTAAATGTGCAGCGATTGGAAAAAGAATGAAAACTATTGAGTATAGCAACAGTATAGCATAGCTTATCGAGCATAGCAGGCGGCAATTAAGCAGATTGCATTTATATGGGTTCTACATAAATCAGGGATCCGGTACGTTCTGCGCCCGCCTGCGAATTCCCTGAGGGTGTGGCCAAAAGAACAGCGATTGAGATGACTATTTATTACGTTGACTTATCGTTTTCATTTCGTATTTAAAAGCCCCCATTACGTAAAAAGTGACCTGAACCCTCCTATGTACAGGGTGTAAACGGACCCTTAATGATTCCGTTATCCAAGTATTATGTCAAACTAAGTAACTTTACGCAAAAAATATTGCTGGGAAACGATTTTTTTTACGTTTTAACAGTATAACTCAATATAACGCACTCAATACATTGTGCTGATGGATGGATTGAATAATCATGGGGGTGTTTAAAGGAAAAAACTTGTATTAAAAACATGTTTTAACTTTGACCCCCAATATCTCCGTAACTAGAAGGTTCCCAGGTACGGTCTAGAACAAAAAAAAATGATCGCAATGACAGGGCATACCAGTGGCTTTCGGCTTCGTTAAGGGTCTTGTTATACCCTTTATACACCTAAAACTCCTCTGACCAGCTGCAACTACTCTAGTTGTGAGTGTGTGTATTTGTGTATGTTATTTAAAAGTAAATTCAGTTTTGCCAGTCAAAAAAAGGTCCAAGCAAGGAAATAGATTCAAAGGCCGTTAAAAAATCACATGAGCATAAACAAAATTATATACGTGTGAGTGTTATGTGTTACGTGTGCCTGTATTTTGCGATGCTAAATAGCAATAGAATTCGTTGATATATCAGTTGTAGAAATGTAGATATTTCCCTAAACGAGTTTTTTGGCCACGTCACATTCACATCCTCGGGTAATGCAACTTGCGTCAAGGGACACCCACTCTTCACTTGTTTCCTTCACTCAGTAAGTATGTTTCACATAGCTCCCTACAAACAAAATCCTTTAATCCCTCATCCCGCTGTTCCCGTGGCCCCGCACAATACTTAGCAATATGTCTTCGCGTGATTTACTTTAACGTAATTAACGCTTTCCCATGTAGACATTTTGGGGTTCCGTGGGGACACGTCGTGGCATCTCATATGATTGCCAACAATACGATTTGTGCGATAATATAAGAGCATTTGTGTGATAATATTACTGTGTAATGGAAATAAATAAACGGTGATTTTGTTAATGAATGAGTTATTGTGTTATTCTGTAAGCTTTGATGCTTACTAGGTTTTACCCAAGGTTAAATAAGGGAAAGTCGGGAATCATCTGACGTGAACGTACTATCGCGACGGAAGACTTGCGATGGTTGTTTTGGTTGAGTTTTTTCGTTTGATATATCAACGAAACTTTTTTGTGTGACATTTGCAAGGAAATCTGCTGCATCTAGGTGTTTTATACCTACTATGTAAATATTTATATATGTATATCAATGATACTATGTCGCGTAACCCAAGTCAAAATCCACCTATTGGTTAAAATTTCATCCAAATCCGTTCAGACGTTAAAACGTAAAAAAAAAAAACCAAATCGGTCCAGCCATCTTCGAGTAATCGGGGAACACTGTTCCGACGAATATAGAACCTCCTCCTTTTTGAAGTCGAAAAGATGAAAAGCGTTATCAGAGAGACTTGCTCTCATATTTTTAGAATTACGGATTTTGAAGTTTGTGAGCTAAGTCGAATAGTAGGCATTTCGTTGAATGCTAATTTCACTATTTTTCCTATGAGGATGAGGAGAACAGCCATATCTAGCTCAACGCTAAAAAACCATCGTAGCGATGAATCGGCGCGGCGTGGAGAGAGAGCGCTATAAAAAGTTAATCCCGGTTGTCTTATGGATAGCTGCTACAGCTATCAGAGAAAGTCAGAGCATTGTAAGAATCTTCTTAACCGATGATATTCATGGATATCCAAACCCATTTAGTTTTCAGCACCGTTTTAATAGAGGTAAAGTTTGTGAGTTTGGATACAGTAGTAATCTCTGAACAGCTTGTGTTAACATGATCATCATTTGCTTAGCTTTTTCCTGATTATGTTGGCTTCCAGTCTCACAGTATTTTATGAAGCGATTGTATAGCTGACCATAGCTTTTGTTGACATAATAAGAAGTAATTGCAACAGGGGTTTTGAGGAAAGTAAATATATTGAGAAGTACTTGACAAGTCTTGTTGATCCCAATATTTTTTGAGAAGGCTATGTCAAACATTGCATTCAATTTAATTTACGTGCATGGTTTCTATACATTTCGTAATAAACTCACCCCAGCAAGCCTGTAAGTCCCAAAGGGTTAGGCAGGGGGGTGGAGAGAAAAAATAGATATTTCTATCACAAAAAATCCAATAGTCATCAAGCTACCACTATTGACATTATCTCGATTTATCTAACACGCATACTCATATTCATTATATCATATTCAAGTCATATTAAGGTTATGTTCATGTCATATTTAAGGGTGCGCTACAGACCATCAAACTCAGTAACTTTCTCCTGGTCCTTGGGACCAACATCGCTATCGCGAAAAAAAATTACATTATCATCAGCTTAACCAATCAATCAATCAATCAATCAATCAAATCTTTATTTGCTTTGAATGTTCCCCATCCAACCAATGAACCTTTCCCCATCTATGTTGAGGTCGGCTTCCAGCCTAACCAGATGCAGCTGAATACCAGTATTTTACATGGAGCGGTGACTGCCCATCTGACCTCCACAACCCAGCCGGTACCAACGGCTTAACGTGCTTTCCAAGGCACAGAGGAAACTCGGTATGTAATGGGTGGTCACCCATCCACGGACCAACCCAGGAAAGCGCGGCTTAACCTAAAGATCGACTCAAGCGGCTGATATTCTTGAGCCACGACCTCATCGCGAAAAATTTACATCTCTATACAAAATTTCAAACTGTAACTTAAACATTAACAAACGAATAGTCGAGGAGAACAATTCATTTTATCAAATACGACCCTCATACTCGTACCACACCAGGGCACACCACACTCAATAAAACCCGTAACCCACAAACCGTACATCAGAAAGGATAATCCTTCTCAATAGAAAAGTAACCGCTCCCAAATTAAGGCGGTATTACGTAAATACTTAATGTCACGAACCAATATGGTGGGTATCGGAAAAAAGAGTTGCAGCGATGATTCAAAGCCGCTTAAAATATTACTTCAGTCTGTATGGGGGTGTGGGGCAAAACATAAGCGGTAGCGGCTTAAAAACAGAGATATTATTAATTGTCCTAGTAATAGCCTAAGGTTTTCGCTATAAGTAGCTACCTAATTAGGTTATTAGTTGCTTAAAGCAATACACTTTTTGTGAAATTGACTCTGCTAAACCCAAAACAATATTTTCACGTGTGTGCTACCTTACTGAGTAATTCTACAAAATAACGTCTGTTGCGTGAGTTAGGATGTGAAGCCTTTTGATTTTTATAACCGCATCAATAACTACATTCTTCGCGTATATCAGTGTGCTAACGTACTTTGTAACCTTAAAAAAGTCGATCCCTTGTCAAACAATAACCATTTTGGTTTTGGTTTCACTATCTACCAATTGGACTTGAACAAACGTTAAATGGCGGAATTCGCTCCAAGGAATTGAAAAGTTGTACACCTCCACAATACTTACACAATCAGCCTGTAATGTTGCCACTACTGGAACTTGAGTCTCCATCCTAAGAGAGGGCTGTCATTAACCACGTGTGAACAACATGGGTTGATAGATGACATAAAATAATGTCTTCGTTACTTAATGTCCATTAAAATTTACAACCACATTCCGAAATCAATAAGAGAGTCACCACTTCATTTTTTTTAAAACAAGTTGAAATCATGGCTACTTCAAAAGACTTTTTACTCAGTAAAAGAATTTCTTGAAGATATTAAATATAATAGGTAGATACTGGATATTGTTATACACTTTTTTATGTTTTTTTTTTATTTTTTTATTTTATACAAGGTTAATGTTAATGTTGTGTTTTATATTTTATGTATTAGATTATAGAGTTTAGACATTTAGTTTAGTTTTTTTTTTGTTGTTTTGTTCTAATAGAGTGTAAGTAAGTTATTAAAGGTATATGTACGAAAAAAGTTAAAACTAAGATAATAATTATTTTTTATTTCATTTATGTGCTAATTTTAGTGTTTTCAAGTGTAAATAATGTAAATATTCGTATGCCGCGTCTAGCAGCGGATATGTCCTGAACCATGCTATTTATATGTAACAACTTTGTGCCTACCGTATCCTACGAATAAATGTCTTTGTCTTCGTCTTCGAATTTTTCGGTTCTTGAAAACTCTGGCAAAACATCCGCGTAGCATACCGGGTGTAAGGAATAGCCCTCCACAGACTGATGGGGTGAATTCAATATATCATAATAAGATGACCGGTACAAGAAATTATTTCAGGAATGTTATGGGAATCCAATCAGTTTTATTTCCTCGTACGCAATGTATCGTTATATTCGTTACCGTGGCAAAACGCACGTAGCGAACGGCAAACGCAACGACGAGTACGATGAACTCTGTAGCTAGACAGAGTATTTCAGCATCCATTGTTTAGATTTTAGTATTATTTACATAAATGGAGTGCTGCGTACAAGGAATATATTTTTTTTATTGAAATAAAAGAATTGTCACTGAAAAAAACGATACGAAATGAAAATTTTCGATAAATTTCGGCGGAATATGATTCAAAATAAGGAGCTGAATGCACCGTCAGTTTGTGGATAGATCCCTTACACCCTGTATGATAGCTGATTATGCTGAGGCTGATTAAGCTCATCCCCTATAACTTGCACAACACCAAAGGGTTCAGTTCGTGTGACATTCCCGAGGGAAATCTTTTCGACGCCGACAGGGGTGAAGTCGGGATTAACTCCCGTTTCATTCGTCAACGCACTGCCCAAGTACATGCTACCCGTGCATGCATTTTACATCATCAACCATTGGAAAACTTGCCGACTTGGTGACCCTAATGCGTGTTTTATATCGCCCTATTATTGTTTATCTGTTTAATATCGTAAGCGATCAGGATTGGCTGAGGAATTGGGTTGATAGTTTCGGTGGTTAAGGTTTTGAAAAGGTTCAGCTTGACCGTGTAATATTTTTAACCGACTTCAAAAAAGGAGGAGGTTATTTATGTTTTATTTGACCATTCCTTTGACCAAGACCCTATAAAGCCTCAGATCCACATGACACACACGCATTCGATTTTACTCTAAAGGAGCTGTCAGGGGTTAATGTCTGTTCGACACGCTGGTGCTGGCACAAGGGAGGTCGCACGAGGCGGCGGCCGAGCTAATGACACGCGGGGTTGCGATGGTCGTGGAGAGGATCCGGCAATTGGGTCTCGAGGTGGCATTGCACAAGTCCGAGGCCATGTGCTTTCATGGGCCTCGGAATGCGCCACCGTCAGGATCCATGCTCACGGTAGGAGGGGTTTCCATCGGCGTCGAGCCGACGTTAAAGTACCTGGGTCTCGTCCTCGACAGCCGGTGGAACTTCGTGGAGCACTTCCGACGTTTGGCCCCCAAACTGGAACGGGCCGGGGCTGCCTTCAAGCGGCTCCTGCCCAACCTGGGGGTCCAAACGCCTCCTGCCGGAGGCTCTACGCGGGGGTCGTGCGTTCCATGGCCCTTTACGGGGCCCCGGTGTGGGCGCGTTCCTTGAGGCGGCGAGCCGCCCACTACCTGAACGCGCCCCAAAAGGTGGTAGCCGTAAGGCTGGTCCGGGGATACCGCACGATCTCCGGCGAGGCGGCGAGCCTCCTTGCCGGATTGCCGCCATGGGATCTGGAGGCGATAGTCCTCGCGCGCCTACACGAATGGCGCGTGGAGGCACTACGCCGGGGGGTAACTCCGCTGCCGCGGCAAATTGTCGCTCAGCGGACAGACCTCCGGCGCGATCTCATGGCGACATGGAGAGAGCGACTATCGCAACCCCGTGCAGGGCACGCCACAATAGTGGCGATAAGTGGGGACTTTAAAGAGGGGTCTTTGAGGAGTGGCTAGAGAGGCGCCACGGCGCCCTCACCTTCCGCTTGACGCAGGTCCTCACCGGACACGGTTGTTTCGGGAGGTTCCTGCACCGAATCGGGCGGGAGGAAACGCCCGGGTGCTACCATTGTGAGGATCGACCGGAGGACACGGTGGAGCACACGGTGAAGATCTGCCCCGCGTGGGCCGAGCACCGCCGTGTCCTCGTAGCGGCGATCGGCGGCGGCGACCTCTCGCTTCCGGCCTTGGTTCAATCCATGGTCCGGAGCGAGACGGAATGGGACGCCGTCACCTCCTTCTGCGAAGCAGTCATGCTAGCGAAGGAGGTGGCGGAACGTGAGAGGGAGAGAACCTCACGTCCCAGCCGCCGCGGGAGACGCACCGGGCGTCACCGTAGGCGCGGGCCTGTGGACGGTGAGCTATGGGCTAGCTCGCCGTCCGTCCGTCTTATGACGACAGGCCGTGTCGACGGCGCGTTCGTGTTCCACGCGCGCCTCAAGGAGAGTCAGCAAACAGGGAGGGGTCCGTAAGGACCGCCGCCTACCAGGGTTGCGGGACTGTTCGAAAGAGATACCGCGGCCCTGGAACACAAAGGGCAAAGGAAGGAACATGGATGGGTTTTAGTCAGTAAAAGTCTGACACTCCCTCCTGCTCAGCCCAGAGCGGGAGGGGTTATTTGATGATTTCCCATCGGTAAAGAAAAAAAAAAAAAAAAAAGGGGTTAATGTCTGTTAATCATCGATCGAGCTAGATATACAATCTAATTTAAAAGTTCCTGTCTCTAGTAAAAATAAATATATATTATTGTAATTTCATACTTGACTGCAACGCTTAAAGTTCTATTCGCAAAGCTAATTACAAAAAGCAATTAATTACACACACAACACAACACACACACCCACAACACAACACTCACAATCACCTCACAATACACACACAAGCACAACACACATCAAACAATTTTTTTGGAAATTCATTTTTATTATTTCTGTATAAAAAAGAGATCAACTGAAATGTCCAAACATTGTTAATACCGCTCATAACTCTAGGAAGAGAACTGTGGCCTGAAATACAGGCTCAGCCTAATTCAGGGGCAGTTACTCATATTTATTCCTTGTGCTTAATTCTAACTGCATTCATATACTGGTCAACATGTTTATATTTTTATGGAGCAATAAATAAACTTATTATTATTAAACCGATATAATTTAAAGAACATCCAAATGTTCAAGTGGGCGCTCATTCGGTGAGGACATTTTTTGTAACTGATTGTATTTCTAGTTCTTTATTATTATTAGAGCTCGATGCTGTTAAATGACAGTTAGTCGATTTCTTATCCTTAATAACAGCTAACATCTCACTTAAAAACAGAGAAGAGACAAATCAATGTCATATCATATAAAACAATCAAAATAAAACATAACCAAATCACACTACATATTGAAAAACCAAGAAAGGCATGTCTCATGCTCTGCATATCACACACGCCGTCAAAACATCCCTGAAAACAAAGTCCCCTACCTCTAATCACCCGAAACTGACAATCTCCTCAACACCAACACATAACAAAACGAAATGAACTCAAACAAGAAGCCAGCCACGTTCTCACAAGACGAAAAACGAGCAACATTCGCGCCATCATTACCTCCGAAAGATCCCAAGAAACGATAGGAAAAAACACCTTCTAAAGAAAGCTTCTGAAAACCAGGTTGTAAAAACCGGGTTCCGTAAAAACCGCTATATTTATCTGAATGCTAGATTTGCCTGCGGCTTTACTTGTGTTATGGTCAGAAATTATCACACAGGGAACGTTTGAACATAACATCACGCCTGTAAATCCCCGCAGGGTTAGGTAGAGGTGTACTTCGTCACACCACATTTTACCAGTTATGTTTTAAGTTCCATGTAATAGGGGGCGAGACTATTGTCGTCAACCTGGCACAAATCGATGGAAAAACCTAATAACACTTTGCCCGACCCGGGAATCGAACCCAGAACCTCATGCTCAGCAGTCGCGCTTGCGACCACTCGACCATCCCGGCAATCAGGGAAACGTTTTAAATATAGCTTATGACACTCGAGGATAATGCAATTACCAGTTAGAGAAAGAATTTTCGCAATCGGATCAGTAGTTCCAAAGATTAGCTCCTACATACAAACTTACAAACATTAACTCCTTATAAATTGAGTATAGACTCTAATACTCGTTGGTTATTTTTTAAGCCATTATGCATGTCTTGTTAACATAGGGTTCTGGAATAAAAGTTGGCATCTCGGGGTGTACAAATAAAGAGAGAAGACACCCCTTTTGATCTCGCCCCGTGGAGTAATGAGCTCTCGCTGGTTCTTGCTGAAATGTGTATGCTTCGATAATACACTCAATTTTTGTTGTATGTTTTGTGTTGTGAGATGTTTTTGTGACTTCAAATCAGAGTTGGGTACTTTTGATGCTTAGTTTTATGCTAATGTGAAGGTAGTTTTGGCTCTAACGTTTACTTAATTATGAATATCCATATTTTCATCCCAATCTTACTAGGTACTACTATTATAAATTCGAAAGTATTTGAGGATGGATTGAAATTTGATGTTTGTTACTCTCTTTCTTTTATATTTGTGTGTGACGGCGCGTTTATAGGGCTAGGAATAGACGAGCTGCGTTTTAATACGGGTAGTTTACACTTACCGATTTCCGTTGGTCACATACCAGGATGCAAAGCGACAGCTTGTTTACTATAGTTTATAACCTGGATTAACACGTAGGATACTTTTTATCCCAGTCGTACGATCCCGTGGGACAATTACCGAACTCCAAGCGGGCGAAGCCGCGAGCATAAGTTGGTATTATAAAAGCGAAAACAACTCTGTCAGTTTTTCTGTCCGTCTCTTACCTTTGGATACATTAACGAATGAACGAATTTGGGCACTCGTATAGAGACCTGAATCAGGACATAAAATAGAACAGTAGCAGATTCCCGAGGCATAATGTCCAACCACCATTTGCGAAGCTGCGGGTAAAAGCTAATTTTCAATAAATAAATAGTGTTTGTACATCAATATGTCGATATTCTTCTATGTACTTCCAAACTAAAAGTCAACGTAGAGAGTTAGTTTATAGGATATTTTGAAGTTTTCAAAATCCAAAGAGCGTTTGAAATCATTTGGATTACTACTTTACTTGGAAATTCTGTCTGATAAGACTGTGGAAACATAAACAGAATAACAAATGAACGTGAGTATGACTGTGCTTACATACCTACATAAGACGTATAGCTACGAACCTTTGATTATATAAGGTCTACCTATTCATACACGAAATCTCTTAAGGGGTCATTGTACTCATCATTATGAACAACTTTTACTATGGGACCAACACCGAATTCGCGAAAAAAAATCGACTGCCCCATACATTTCTCTATTTCTCTGCGCATAACTCGACAAAATGTACTGAACAGCTGTTTTTTTTTCGCGATTTCGGGGTTGGTCCCATAGTGAAAGTTGTTCATAATGATGAGTAAAATGACCCCTTAAGAGATTTCGTGTATGAATAGATAGACCTTATATAATGTCTAGATGCAGCGTCACCCTATAATCAAAACAAAGAAAACGAGGCATCAATTTCAAACAGGTGTGCGTGCGACAGCGTGCTCGCGGGGCAACACTGTGCGTCTATGTCTCTGTGTGCGAACTTAAAAGCCAACAGTTGGCTGATATTTTTTGACACGTTTGCGTACATTTGATGCTCTATCTAGACACTATACAATCAAAGGAATGTACATATTACATCGCTTCATCATCACCATGTGCCTAGCCTTTTTCCAACTATGGTGGAGTCCGGCGTCCAGTGCAACTTGAAGCAGCGAAACGCAAGTATTTTACATGCAGTGACTGTCAAACTCAAAACATTTATCTACAGACACAAGGCATAATAACTTGTGAAAGTACTGTAGGTGCCCATTCCGTAGATCTCTATGGAGAAGAATGGGCAAGAAACTCCATATTATGGACACTCTTTTCAATCCAAATATTGATTCAAGATCTTGGTTGCATCATTCGTGTTGAGATTATACATATATGTGAGAAAGATGTAGAAAGACGTACAGCGCCCGTTCACGAACATGACGCATGGATCAGCCCCATTCAGCTCAACCATATTGAAGGGAACTAAATGACCCGACACACCCGCCACCATCAGCGAGACATTTGAGCGAGCTTGACATTCTCGCAGCCACCAGGGCACATTCGAGTCAATGAAAGATAACTAAATGTAAATGGTAGCTTTACAGTACATAGTACTACACATGTGCTATGTAATTATATAATACTAAGAGATTGAATCTATACAATCCAAAGATATTTTGTGTGTGATATTTCAGTGCCTGTCTGACCTCCACAACCGCGTCACCGAGTAATACCACACGCCATGGTCAGACTAATTGTCAGACTCGGGCTTATGACTCACTATCTTAGCTATGTATATCCCTTATGGTACTAAAATCTTCATAAGTATTATGAGAAATGAGGTGAGGTGATGAATGAGAGTGAGGAATATCTCCTTCGTCGATACCTAGTCTAGTATTGGTCGCCATACGATACCGCAAACGATCAGGAGAACTATTGTGGACTATATAATTTTATTAGACATTTATTAGTCCACGATTGTTTGCGAATGTGTGAACATTGTAGGCTTTGTAGATTCGCAGATGCTTGTTAACTTTTGTTAACTTTTTATTTTGTTTTACATTTTTTGTGTAGTAAGCAACGACCTATTGTCGGGCCTATGCTGTCCCCCCATACTTAAGTACTAATGCTGTAACATGATAATATTGTAACACCAAATGATTTGAAAAGAGTAACCATGGAGTTTCTTGCCGGTTCTTCTCCATAGGAAACGACCAACCCGAACCGTGCACCTTTATGTCGACGTTTTATAAGTGCCCATCTAGGCCTATGTGAATTAAAAATATTTTGATTTTAATAACATCTTGAAATTGTATCTTTCTGCCATCTTTATTGAATAACTTATCCTATGGCAGAAACATATAACAATTAAAAAGTATATAAAATGTCAAAGAATTGTTTTTCATAAAGCCTTCCACACTCAAATCCATGCCATAACAAAAACTATCCCACACACACACATACATACGTACACATAACAAACACACAAACTTCAAGCAAGCCGTACACACTCAAGCGGGACTTGAAATAAAAACTCGCGCACAAGAGTAGTCGGGGAGCTTCAAATAAAACTCAGGGACAAGTAGTCCGGGAGTCGCATGCAACAGTTAGCGCAGCTGTGTGAGGCCTGGAGTGGCCTGGCCCGAGGCAAGAGGCTCGAGGCCTCAAAGGCTCGACACTCGAGGGCTTGGCCTCGTAAAAAGACATCTCGGACTCTCTCGTTTTGTTGTCGTAATTGCTGTTTAATGTGAAAGTTCCGTATTTTTTTTTTACTTTTTTGTCGAGTAGGTACGTCAATAAGCTCGCCCGAAAAACGGGTATTAGGAAACGGAAAACGTTTAGGGGAAAATAAATGTTTAGGTTGAGAAAATCGAGGAGCTGACAACGAAGTTTTGGAAAGTACTATAGTATATTTTAATGTCATTCACGGTTTTAACTAAAACTTATACCGTCACTTACGCGATATCTTCCGTGATTTTGAACTATTGTGAGCTCGCGATATTTTGATGGTGTTGCAAGCGCCATTATCTGATGACGGGGTTCAAAATAGTTGAAAAACACAGTACAGCACAGTACAAGATACAGTATAAGTTTAGTTCTAATTTAATGTTACGTATATCATAAATAAACGCATCGTTATTGATAAATACTTCATAATTATATTTAAAGATACCACGTGATTTCTAAACTGTTCTCAATGTAAAGTGAAAAAATCGAATCAAATAATATTAGATAAAAAAATGCTTAACCACTTCTCCAGCCGAGCAATCAATATAACAATAAAACCTTCAAACAAGCACGTTCCTTCAAAATGAACAAAAAACCTAATGACTCGCGATATTTCTCACAACTGCAGACGAGTTCGGCGATACATTACTGCTCCGACTAAATTATTTGAAGCTACATCAGCAGTACTGAAAATATTGCAGCAAAACATCGCTTCCTGTTCATAAGCTAACAAAAACGCTCCAAACACGACCTTAATCGAATTTTGTATACAAGGGAATTAAAGCTGGACACTCATCGTGCGTTTAGTCGCTTTAGTTTGGTCGCAAGTCGCAAATGACGCACACAAATTTCAGAATTCCTACACCTGGGACACCAGGCCTCCTCTCTATGAATGGGATGGACTAAAATACACCACGTTTGCCCAGCGCGGGTTATTCGTAGTAGATGTCAAAGGTCTTCGATTTTTTTATTTTAGGACATGCCGATTTCCTTACGATGTTTTTCTTCGTCGTTTTGAGAGCAGTGGTGATAAAATATATTACACAAAGTAACGCATCTACCTGGCCATGGCCAATGACCTACCAATAGTTATTAGGTGAGCAGTGTGATACATACTCAAAGTCGTCGGCCGTCTTACTGTCTATAAGCTTACTGTGAACACGGCCTCAAAGTTATGTGTTGAGTACGACTTATCTATGGTTTTAAGCATTATAGAGACTACACTTTCCTCCGAGCGAAGTAGAAATATACAATAGACAGTAGGATCCCTAATGATTTTCATCTGAAAAAGGTGAATCCTGTACATTCGGCAAACCAGAATAGCTTTACTATTTGGTTACGTAAGCACTTGTACCGTTGGAATTTCTACCCCTAAGATGTTCCTGAAAAACGCATATATATGTTGCAAGACAAACCCAAACATCGCGGAATGAACAGCCTTCCTTAAACGCATACGTATACAGGGTGATTAATCGAGCAGACGGCGTATCTACGGGGTGTTTCGTTGTATCCTCACAATGATGGATCACGGTGCAGTTCAGTTGTTTATAATACGTTCTTGTTTGTCAACGAGTTAACTTACTGACGCCGCTGGCAGGTACTGCGGTCTGACAACTTTAATGTTACGGTAGGTTAAACTTACATAGCAGAATAGAACTAGCACAAGAGCATTATTTTCTTCATATTTTTGTTATGTATCGGTCAACGAACGATTGCAGAGACAGCTTATGTGTACAAAGTATTATATCGTAAGAGGCTATACAAAAATAACCTTTTTTTCTATGTAAATAAGTTTGAAAGTTTATCAATAATCATACTTTTATAAAAACATTCATGGCATGGATGATTACGTTCCAAACTTAAATCATTGTTTTTGTCATTTTATGACATTACTGCTTCTTGCAATAATCCTTAACAATCTTGTTATTGTCAGTTGTTTGTATAGATTGATTGTTCAACATGTTTTGCCATATTCGGTGTACAAAATAGTTTATAATACTTAACTGGAAATTATAAATTAAGAAATAATTAAATTACATATAGTCAAAATTCCATCAATTCAAATACATAATTACAGTCCATACAAAAATATATAGTCGAAAAAATAATAATTAAAACAATAACATTAATAAAACTAAAATCACATATTAAATTCTCTAAATTCAAAATTTGTCATTCAAAAAACTCCGTAACATTATAGTATCACTTACTAATAAGCATTTTATAGTCTATGGATTGACCACAAAAAGTTGTAAAAAATCCTTTTCAACTCGAAAATATTAAAATAGCATGGACAGCACAAACTATCGTGCAACATGGACATAAAATAAAATAGAACGCGGTATCTAACATTCAATATTTTTAAAAGTCGCGTTTGATGGATTGCGCTTTGTGCATGTTACCATGTTATTGGAGATAATAAAAAAACTGGAGCGTGCTGTGATAAATTATTTACATGGATTACTAGATTTATGGCTAACAAATGAAATGTTACATTTTAGTGACATTGGTTTCGCAAAGAATTTATTATAGATGACCTCACTTTCGTAAATTGATTATTTTCTGGTATGTGAAAGAATATTTATTTGAGAATAGATCATGTTCATAAAATTATGTATCCTTATTTAGGCATTTTTGGAGGCTATATGGCTTTTTTTCCTTAGCACATGTTGTCCCACTGCTGGGCAAAGGCCTCCACCATAGCCTTCCACTCTTCTCTCCGTGCAGCTTTCTCCGGCCAATCTCTCGCAAACGCCTCTAAGTCGTCACGCCAGCGTTTTCTAGACCTCCCTCGGCGACAACGCCCGTGTTCTGACATCCACTGCATCACGACTCTGGCCCATCGGTCCTGATGCATTCTACAGACATGGCCCGCCCAATCTCACTTCAACCCAGCAGTCTTACTCCCCACAGCAGCAATTCCAGTTTTTGAGCGTATTGTGGTATTGCGAATTCTGTCGGTGAGCTTAATACACAACTCGCTACAGTCCATCGCCATTTGCCAAACATTGAGTTTTGGACTTCAACCTCCGTTATAGTATAGAAGAGACAATTGACATGTACAATAGGCTAGTAAAGGACTAGTGACGACTCACAATCTATTAGCGTTGCATGTTAATCACAATTATATTAAGATACAATCCAGTATACCCCAGATAAAGTATCAGTAGAGCTTCTTAAGAAACCTCAAAAACAACACAATTTCTGACTAAACCTGGCAATAACTCACGGTTCACAACCAAAATAACGTCTTCTTTTGGTGATTTATGTGACTGCGTCATTGGTCGCAACCGTGACTACTGAACATGTGGTCTTGAGTTCGATTCCCAGTTCGAGAAATGCGGTATTGGGTTTTTCGTGTAATTTCTAAGTAGCAGCTACGGAGTTAGAATTTGTGCCCGGTTGCAATAGGCGCGCACTGCGTATTAGGCTTTAACATAACTGGGTAAATGTGAGCTTACAAGTAGATACACCTATGTGTTTCGTGTGTCTTTATTTTCTATCTTAGGTCATCGACCCGCCAGCCTATACCATAAAAAAGTAAGCTCTTCCCACTTGTACCTTTAAAGTCGGCTCCAAGATACCCGTCGCGAACTTGGCGGCCAATATTTATCATTTTAATTAAAATGTTAAGCTTATGATTTATAGCAGTTCTCAGGTATATTTTACTTTTTAATTCCCCTGTCTTCCTGGAGTGCGAAAGGATTTAAAGTTGCTGTAAGGTAGGATTTAAGGTACCTACGGACTGCTTTTGTTGAAGTCGGAGTTTTAAGTGTGGATTGGCGAATTTAGAGAACAGATTGCTTGGAAATTATTTCTTTACTTTGACTCGGATAGCATTTTGCGCAGAGTTATCTAGCTGGCGGAAGCAGATTTTTAGGGTTCCGTAACCAAAGGGGTAAAAACGGTACCCTATTACTATTACTAAGACTCCACTGACCGCCTGTCTGTCTGTCTGGCACCAGGCTGTATCTCATGAACCGTGATAGCTAGACAGTTGAAATTTTCACATAATTATGATATATTTCTGTTGCCGCTATAAAACTAAAAACAGAATAAAATAAATATTTAAGGGTCCCGTACAACAATCGTGTTTTTTTTTAATAATTGTACGGAACCCTTCGTGATTCCGACTCACACTTGGCCGATTTTTTTACCAACAAATATATGTTGGTGCAGCCGAAATCGGAACTAACGCCGCCATCTTATTTCCTCAATAAGTTTTCACAAGTAAAATTAAGTACCGTGAGAAATTGTCTAATTAGAAATTAAAGTATAACGTTATTTCATTTAATTAAACTATAGGTCTATAATCTAAATAAAAATTAATAGCCGCATTCTCATTTTCTTCATTAGAAAACTGCACCCATGCTAAGCCGGGGTAGGTCGCTAGTAACATACAAATATTATATTATTTTGACAGATCCACTAAGCTCCAACCTCAGCCTCGTACTTAATACACAGCTTTCTCTTAAGCCATGGTTTCTTAATCGCCATTGATATACGGTGCCCATTCACGTGTGCCCGTTAATTTGTCAACCGTTACTTAAGGGCCTAATGGTTAATTAAGTGAGATATAGCATAATTTATAGGGTGCCCGATTAGAGGGATGCTGCGGTACTCATGGCTCAGAGGTTTGATAACAAGATCAAGACGTATCTTCAGATAGTTTTAAGCTATCACGGTTTATAACCAGTCATCCCGCGATCATGGGCGCTTGCGTATAAATATCGGGAGCTCAGTATAATTGATAATCACGGAAGATTTCCCGTAAGTGACAGTGTTAGTTATACAAACTAAACACACACACACACACACACGTGTTAGATACACTAAAGACAAGTCAAAACTAACTACAAGACCATTAACGAAGCCGAAAGGCACTAGTTCTCCCCGTCATTGCGATATTTTTTTGTTCTAGACCATACCTGGGAACCTACTTACGGAGACATTGGGGGTCAAAACTCCAAAAAGTTTTTTTTTTTAAATACATGTTTTTAATGCAAGAACTTAACTTTAAACAACTCCACGACCCCCGTACTATTCAATTCATCCATCAGGTCAATGTTTTCCCAGCAATAATTTTTGCGTAAAATTACTTTGTTTGCTGTACATAATGCTTGCGTGACAGCTTCGTGCATAAAGGGTCCGTTTACACCCTGTATGTATAGATTCTAAGATTGTTGAAAGTTATGGTGTATCGCAAGCTTAGTTACTTAACTACCTTTTCCCCACGGATTTACTCCCGTGGATGGCGGAAATTATCCCACAGAAACGTCCTTACAGTAAAAAAAGGTTATGGTCAGCCATTAATAAGTGACAAATAAACATACTCACTCTTACGCATAAAAATATTAGATGGGATTTTTTTTTAAACCAGAACGCGCACGTTTGACCTCGATTCTGATTCCTGAATAAAACAAATATACTCACTTTAATAACTCAGGTTTAATAACGATGAAATGAAAAGTTACGAATGGCTCACATCTTATCTCAAAAACAGAGAACAAGTTGTAGAAATAGAACATTACAATCATGAATCAAAAGAAATAGAATTAATTCGATCCCAAAACATGCCCGTAAACGCTTCTATACCACAAGGAAGTGTGATAGGAGGCTTGCTATTCCTTGTTTACATAAACGATCTCCCTAACCACATAAATGAGTCATGCGTATTATTCGCCGATGATATCTCTATCTTAACATCATGTGATAGTAATTTAAATTTAAACCAAAAATTGAGTTCTTTACTTGACACTGCAACACACTGGATGAACGATCACAATCTTGAAATTAACTACAATAAGACAAAACTAATAACTTTCCACCCCCGACAAAAAAATACCTTTAAGCATAAGTTTCAAATACAATGGATCAAAATTAGAAGCAGTAAATAAATTCACCCTTTTAGGCCTGGACATCGATTCACACGTAGATTGGAAATCACATATTCAAAAAGTAAGAACAAAATTATCCAAGTTCTCATATGCTCTCCGAGAAATCAAGAAGACAACAGACCTCAAAACAGCACTGGTCACTTATTACGCGTACGCATTTGCGTGGCTTAAATATGGAGTTATCTTGTGGGGAAATAGTACAGACGCGCCTACATTATTCACTCTTCAGAAAAAAATGATTAGAATTTGAACAAATATCAAAGATACAGACTCATGTAAACCTCACTTTAAAAACCTAAAAATATTAACCCTGCCCTGCATCTACATACTTGAAATTTGTAAATTTGTACGAAAATATCCGCAATTCTATACCAAAAGAGGAGACATCCAAACAAAAATTGCACTTAGACATGAAAGCAGATAAAACATACCCACTTCACGATTAAAAATGCACTCTTCTAGTGCATTTGTCATGTCCATTACAATATACAATAAGCTACCAGAATGTATCAAAAGTATAAGTAAAAATAATATCTTTATCAATAAATTAAAACAATTCCTGATAACCAAAAGCTACTACACTATTGACGAATATTTCAGCGATAAATTTCAACAATTATAAAAAATTATCTCGCATATTATCAACATTTTTATTTTATTAGTTTATATTTCATGTAATTTTACTAGTCCCTAGCGCCTTCATCCTCTCTCCTATTTAAAATTAACTTTGCTGTGCCCGACAGGGTCCATAATTGATTCGATGTTTTAACATACCAACTGTTATATTTATGTACACATTATGGAATGCAATAAAGTATTGAGTATTGAAGGCAAATCAATTGCATTTTCCAATATCATTTGTGTCATCATAAGCGGGGCAAAATCATGAAACAATTTTAGTTAAACAAAACAGCCAAGTGCAAAGTCCTTTCAAAGTATTTGAAACAAACAAAACTAACCATTTTCAAAATATTTCATTTTGTAAAACATATTTATAACAAAGCAATAAGCTGCATATTTACAAACAAAATATTACCACAAGAGTGTAGCCAGTGGGCACATAGGCGACTATAATTCAAAAAATGATTTAAGGCGTGTTCACACCATCCCTATTTTTATTTACCGCCGTATCGATGCTACCCATCCGCATATTTGGTGGTTTTGGACATAGGGGAAAGAAATGTAGAAGAGAAGGTAGTATTTTGGTTTTTAATTAAAGTGATTTAATTTACAATTAAATAACATTTCATTGTTTTTGAAGGTTTTTTGGTTACAATTAACAAATTAAAAGAGACTACATATTTTCGTTTAAAGTTTTCTTAACTGAGTATTTACATAAACACCCAATCTGAGAATTACGAAATAAACTTGTTGAGTCTTTAAATAAAAAAAAATAAAAATACTTTTTGCTAGTGTCTAATAAAAAAATGTAAATGTTTACTCTTGATTCTTCAACAACGTTTTGTGTTTCATAATTAAATAGTAGATTACATAACATAATGGAACAACACGCCTGTTAGCGTCCGGGTTTGGAATATGTATACCATAGTACTCCTACATTCCACCAGCTTATTTCAGTCCCGTGTAATATCGGCCCAGCACAACCAGACTCCATGGCTAGTACTGATTTCTCAGTAAGAAATTTCCTGATGGAAAAACCTAACTTAAAAACAGTTTGCCCAACCTGGGAATCGAACCCAGGACCTCAAGCTCAACAGTGGCGCTTGCGAACACTAGACCAATGAGGTAGTTAACGTTGTAACAACTTAAATTAGGTTCATCAAGGCTAAGCAGATATTTTAAAGTAATGACATAACCTTTTCGTCGAAAGGCTATGTTTACAATCTTTCTGGAATCCATGCTAGCCTCAGTCGTCCCTCCTCTTTCGAGTCTCTTTATGCAAACATGTCGTTTCGGAGACGATGTCTACCTACCTAGATTCAATGAATTCAGCACCAATACCAGTGTACCACCTAATTTATGTTATACAAATCTAGCAGTATAAAGCATACAAGGGGGCCTTAACTAGGTGTATCAGGGAGATCGATCATCCTGCCAGGGTTGCGGGACTGTCCGAAAGAGATACCGCGGCCCTGGAACACAAAGGGCAAAGGAAGGAACATGGATGGGTTTTAGTCAGTAAAAGTCTGACACTCCGTCCTGCTCAGCCCAGAGCGGGAGGGGTTATTTGATGATTTCCCATCCGAAAAAAAAAAGGGAGATCGATTATGGTACAGCCAAAAAGATATTAGATTGGCATAATATGTACATCGAAAAGCTCATGTTAATACTTTGACAGTTGCTGATATGCTTTGAAAGCAATTGGAACTTGTCTAGGCCCTCCAAACAAATATCTAGACACAATTTTACAGGTCACTGTACTTGAACAACAAGTTGAAAAAAAATAGATTACGCACGACGGGCAATCAAGTCTTATGCAACCTTTATAAAACGAGGCCATGTTATACTGGAAATGTATATCTTGATATGTCGCCGTGTGTACATGCGAACCGAGGACTCTTTTGTAAATCAGTTTAAAAAAAAAACAGCCGTTCTTTACATTTTGATTATCTAAGCAATATACTTATATGTATGGATTTTTAATTTATATAGAACTTGTGCTTTAGTTGCTGTTTTGAAGCACAAGAAACAACTCTTAGTTAAACGCCAAGAAGCATAGCTAAACATCAATGACATAACATTAATCAATGCATTTTGACATCAACAGTCTGACTTCAGTCATGCTATCTTCTATGTACTGAATTATTCTTTAAAAAGGTTTTAATTTCCCAAATTTGTCGGGGTCGGCTTTCAGTTTAACCGAATGCAGCTGAATACCAGTACTTTACATGGTATAACTGCCTGTCTGACCTCCACAACCCACTTACTTGGTAATGTAAGACTTTCATACCCTTTGGTAAGATACAACTGTTTGACAGACTTTTGGAGCCTCCTACAGGTATTTATATAACAACTGTCAAAGATGGCAACCGAGACTACTATGGAGGAGTATCGATATATTTATAACTAGCTGTTGCCCGCGGCTTCGCTCGCGTTTTGGTCGGAAATTATCCCACGGGCACATTGTAAATATAGACTATAAAAAAAAAAACATCTATTTCAGGTCTTTGACCCATATTAGCTAAAGAACAATAAATACACTTTTATCAATTTCATCACTAACGTCAGACGTCACTAACAACCTATGCCACTCGGGGATTATGTAGCTTTATAGCCATGGTTTACTTATTAGGTGAACCAAGGGTACAGAAAGTTAACCGTGGAACACCTAGGTGAACCAGTTTGGTGTTTCACGGGTCAGAAACGCTTTTTTATTAGTGAAAGAATTTTAAAAATCGGTTCAGTAGATCCAGAGATTATCTATCCCCTACAACCTCACAAACTTTACCTCTTTATAATATTAGTATAGATGAAGGGTCAGCCATCCACGAACCTACCTTCTCTCGCACAGTTAGTGACACGCATGACGTATCCATTTTTCCAAGTTTCTAGTTGGGCCAGTAGATAATGCAGTTTCGCAGTGTATAATAAAACAATAAGTAACGCTTGTCAAACGGCGGTTATCAGAGAGGGTCAATGATATATTTATCACACACGAATTGCACCCCCAAGGGTAGCGCAGAAATGTAATGTTGAAAGCGTTTGAAGATGCGATTTGTTTACTTAAAGATCTTTAGGAAAGGAAAATAAATATCTAGAAGGGTTGCAGAAGATGCGAGAGAACAAATTTTAACTGTACATTCTGAATTAGAATGTTGGTAAAATGCACTGACAGTGAAATCATAAAAGTATGATTAACCCAAAACCAACCCAAGATATCTGTCTATTGAACTAGGCCAACGTTATCATCTCAACATGGCCAAACCAAGCAAACTCTTTATAAAAATACTAGCTGTTGCCCACGGTTTCGCTCGCGTTTTGGTCGGAAATTATCCCACGGGCACGTTGTAAATAGAGCCTATTTCTCGCGGGGATAATGTAGCTTTCTATTTGTGAAAGAATTTTCAAAATTGGTTCTGTAGATCCAGAGATTACCCCTACAACCTCACAAACTTTACCTCTTTATAATATTAGTATAGATTAATCTAATTATTCTTATATTATTGATCATCAGCAACAATAAATCAATACATAGAATAACCATCAAAACTGCCCAAAGAACATTTAGTCCAGTGATCGCCGAACGATTAACCCTTAACCACTCAACCCCCGGAGGCGAACGAAAATTTTAATCAAAGAAAACTTTAAATTAGGAAAATTTCGAGCAAATAGCCCATAGCGCGGCGCTACCAAGTTTTGTGTGTGCCGTGTATTAAAACAAATATAAATAGTTCAATTTTATACGGGTGGTGTTATGACGGGAACAAACTCGATGTATGTATCAACCCCTACTATATATAACTAGTCTACAGTGGCCAGGAACTGGAAGTCGTGAAGAGAGGCTTTTGGCCAGCAGTTAATGTTAATCTGCAATCAATCTTTTATTGTGGATCATAGGTAGGTACATAATACAGATCTTAAATAATTAAATTATGATCAGCTATGTTTCGCCCATAGGGCATACAATAGTTAATTATATGGAAGTTAAATAAAATACATTAAAATTTAAATTTATTACATTATTGTTAAAAATTATTTAAAAAAAAAAAAATGAATTAAAATACACATAGGTAGGTATACATTAGTGGGCTACTGAACGCATCATGACTGAGAGAGACTATATTGGAGCAGTGATTTGTCTAATAAAAAGTCTTTTACAGAGAAGAATTTTGAAGAATTTTGTTATTTCGGCAATTGGTTTGTTCTCAAAAAAGTGGCTCTGTAACCTGTCAGGCAATTTTTAGTGGAAATGTGTGATTTATTAAATGCTTTTTACTAAATCCTACACAATATTGTACATAAAGAGACTTTTCAAACAGAGGCTGAGTAATATTAAGAAAACCGAACTGATATTCTTACAACAAAATAAAATTGTAACATCTGTTTCTTACTAACCTGCTATGTCCAAAAAATATTTACTTAGTCCCTATAAGAGCTGTTTTTTGTCTATTTATGTGATTTTTTTATTTCCTTAGAACAATTCAACATAAAAGAAATACCCAGAATGGATTTTTATAAAAAATAACTCAATAATTTGATACATTTTCTCAAATTTATAAATACTCGTATATTCGAGTGGTGCACATTTTTTGATAACGACCCAAATTTTATTCTAATAGGCCCCGGGATATTATTAAAGATTCATGAAGCTGTATCAAAGTTTAAGTAGAAATGTATGGTTATTTACGCAGCATGTCCAACAACTAGATTAGAAGACCACCACCTATCAGCACTGGGCCTGAATGGCGGGCTACGACTGGAGCACTGCCATCCTCTCTGTAAGAGGGGGTTTCCATTACATACAAGATATCTGGGTCCCAGCAGTGGGACCGTGAATCTGATATGTATGTATAGATGAACATGATGCACAGAAACGTAAATTACATGTTATCGATTTGATAATGTTTTTAGATACCAAGTACTTGTAGGCAGCGGTGGTCATAGATCAAAACATCACGCCTGTATTTCCCGAAGAGACAAGCAGAGGTTTTCCGTACACCCATACTTCACCAGCAATAAGAGCGAGCCTATTGCCATCACACACATCCAGACTCTAAGAAATTCCTAATGGAAATCTCAACACTTGCGAACACTAGACCTAGCACGGACATAAAAACAACAATTTATAATTATAAGCCAATAGTAGTACCAATTGGCTTATCAAACGATGTATTGATGTATGCAAACACTCGTTCACCGGTTGCAGGCGTGTTTACAATTGCTGTTTGCTTTGGATACAAGTTATTAACGGTAGCCAGTCTGGTTGGGTTTTAAAATGTATGATATGCGCACCGGCGATTCGGTGATAATGTGCGTAAATATTGCTTAAAGAGCCGTGTACACTGTGATGATTGTTCGACGATATGTTGACCTACAATCTACATGATCCCTCTTGTTTTTCCTCTTTTTAGCGTATCGATGGAAATAAATTCAAAAAATGTTGGCCCAAAATTCAGTTACGGCTCTGCGGCCGTGTACAGTGCCTGAAAGATATTTGGCGGCAAAAAAAAAACATCCCACTGTTAATAAAATTAAAAGCGAACGCATTATGAAACTCCCATGTGATCGCAAAATACGGTATAACATGTTATACAGATCAGGGCCGTGTGAACAGGTCCTCATGGTGCAGGTCATGCTAACACAATTTGATTGAATCTCACACAACATAAAGTAAAATTGTATTGTCTGTTTGTAATATCAAAATAACAGTTTTTTATTATATTAAAATATTTACGGCACTTATAACAAAAACATATTTTTTCCTGTTTTGTCTGTATGTTTGTTCCTGATAATCTTCGAAACGGCTGGAATGTTTTTGACGGATTTTTACTAGCAGATAGCTGATGTTTTAAGGTCTAACTTAGGTTTCGTTTATTTTAGTTAATTAACTAGCGTTCGATCGCTGGTTCGCATGGTTTAGACCTCTTGATAAAACAAGAGTTTTCTTATTATTTATTGCACAAAAAAAAACAAATTGCAATAATATAGCATAAGTACACAGGCGATCATACCCTAAATTAGGGTTGAATTGGCTTGGGTAGGTTTTTAGATTTCTTAATTGTAAACAAGTTAATGTTAGGCAAACACGAAAAGTGACTTTAAATAATAATATATAAGTACAATTATAGATTCCGTAATGTCAACACAGCTTACCAATGTGCGCCTTACAGTGCCTGCTTCTATCCTTAATACTATACTAACTTACAAACAAACAAATACTCAGTTAACAGACCAGTCAATAATATTTTTGCAACAAAAAAAAGAATCCTAACTATTTTATTCACTTCAATTAAGCCCAGCTTTATTCCGTCATACCAAATCGTTTTCAGCTTTTCACAATTTAGTTTCAGAGAAACCTAATACGAATTGATGAATATTGGATTCCCAAAAATAGTGCCACTGTTTTCATAGACATGAAAAAACGAAACCCGACGTTGCACTGATGGCGAAGATTGCGAGAAGGCAGTGCTAGGCCCGTAACCACTCCTTCCCTTACCTTTCTCACAATTCCGTACATGGGTTCGCCAGAGATCAACTGAACTTCACAACAACAAATGGTCACGGTCTACGGACTGCAGGCAGTCCAAAATGGCGATGCCAAGTCTACATCCGCGACTAACAAAACGACTGCTCAGCCTAAGTAGAAATAACCTCAGAATAATAATAGGGACAATAACGGGCCATTGCCCCCTAAATAAACATCTCTTTAACATAGGCGCCACGGACAGCCCACTCTGCAGGGGCTGCTTTTGCGCCGAAGAATCAGCCGCCCACGTCATCCTGGAATGCGAGGCCGTGGCTACCCAACGCAAACAAATCCTCGGAACGGTGAGGTCGCTCCGCGAAGCCTGTGAAGCTCCCAGGAAACTTCTGTGCTTCTGGGCGGAGCTAGGCTGGCTAACTTAGCCGGACACCTACGCACAACGGACCATATAAAGAGAGTCTAAGTGCGGAAAATGGAGTCCCTACTCTACTCTACTCTACTCTACTGATGGCGAAGATTGTAACTTTAATAGCACATTATGTCTGATAAACGTGACGGTTTAGAAGATTTGGCTCAAATAATACTTGTTTGTACTCATGACAACTATTGTTTTATACAAGTTGTGGTGCTATTTTAGAAAATACTATTAAATGGAAGTTATACAGGCTTCATATACAAAATTATTGAAATCCCTTTTTTAGACAGCTAGCCTATGACAACACTGAGGTTCGATAAAATAATCATGTAGGCCTAATCAAGAAAGTCATAATTAAAGGCCATCAGTGAAACTGAAGGTAATCAGCGAATTTATAGTATGACCACCTTATTGTGCAGTTCAAGCTTGTCATGTAAATTAGCATCGATGCGCTAAACTTGGTACATTAAATTTGTTTTAGTTCGGTGTTTTCCCGCCTGCACTGTAAATAAGATGGTGGAAGTGTAAACTGCTATGAAAAGCGGTCAGTGTCATCATTGCTATGAAAGTACGATACTGACATCTCTCGAACAAGGTGTAGTCGTTTAGTCGAAATGATTGAACCGATTTTAATGAAACTTCATACACATAAGCAAGATACATAGCTAAAAAGATAATGAAGAAAATTTTAGAAAAGATATACAAAAAAAATGGAAATTTCTGTTTCCATGGTTAATTTAAAATCGGTCTAATTTAGCTGTAAAACTATTCTTCAAAAACGTTCTTCATTAACTTTTTAGAGCTATAATACATCCTGCTTATGCATTTGAAGTTTTATTGAAATTAGTTCAGACATTTCGAAAAATAAGTACTTGAAAGTTTGTATGAATCCTAAATTCCCTCTCTATTGCACAAACAAAAATGGTTACCCTTAAATACACACACATCTTAACATTAAGTCGCTTGCAACCCAGGGTGCGTCGGTGTTGCCACTATTTATAGGTCAATTACCGCTCTGTAATTAAGGCAATACTTCAGCAAGATCACAGCTTTTGCCAAGATTGCTTAAATAAATTTTAACTTGAGATTTCCAGCTAAGTTAGGGAGACATTACGTTATCGCATCTTGGTTTGTAAACAAAACTGTTATAATTATGTTGTTAATTAAACGTGAAATGGTTAGGTTTTGTTGTGTTTAATATTTTTGTAACAAAATAACATGATGAACAGTTCATTCGCAAAAAAAAAAACTTTCAATTGACAAGTTTTATTGCGAATCAATTATTCAAAAAGAATACCGGCAATAATTTCATTGAGGTATTCGTCATTATTAAAAATCATAAAAAAAAACCCTAACAGTTACGCTTACGCTTGCTGATCAACATAATACTTTAAACGTAACGTCACTAAAAACATACACACTTGAAACAAAATTGCAGTTTTTAAAATAAAACATTATTACATTATTCCGATTAAAAATAAAGTGAAAGATATTAAAGTTTTAACGTAAAAAATCTGTAAAAGCAACGCTGAGCCATATCGAATTTAAAAAAAAAGGTTATTATACATTCCCTTTGAATTTATTTCCTTTGAGCTCTGCATATTAAAAAAAAATGTATAACGTATTTCGTTTTGCAGCGCGCGTTGTAAAATATATTTTTTATCTGTGGTGCTTTATACGAGTCGACTGTTTATCGGTAGCTAGTCTTTTAAGTGATTCCGATTAATAAATTCTGACGTTAATAATATCCCGTTGGTATTTTTTCCGCCGTTAATTTATGACGTTACTAGCTGTGCCTCGCTGTTTCACCTGCGTTTGACTTTTTTGCTCGGCTCGGTTGCGTGTTGTCAAAAATAACCTATAACATTCTTCAAGAATTGGGTTATCAACAATAACATTTTTTTTTTCTCAAATCCAACTGTTTCCTTTTCCTTCAGAGATTAATTAGCGAGTTCAAACATACAACCAAACTCTTTAGGTTTATGTTATAAGTATAGAATTACATAACATAACGCCTGTAATCCCCGAAAGGTTAGGCAGAGGTGTACCTAATAGTGCACCCACATTTTTCCAGTTATATTTAAGTCCCATGTAATAGGGGGAGAGCCAATTGCCATCAACCGGACACAAATCCAGACTCCGTCGCTACTACTGAGAAATACTGGAAAATTCAGAATTAGAAAAATTTTGACGTTTAAAAATCGAATATGGTACTTTTTGAAAGGACTATGTTCATTTTGTATAATTATGCAACAAAAAAAATCAACAGCTTCAAAATGAAACATGACAAATTCAAATCGCTGTAATTTTAAAATTGTAACAGCAATATTGAAGACGTAGTACGATCAATGAGTACGTCATCAATAACCGCTCAACGCTATCAAGATTTATCATACGCAAACGTCTACAGTACATTGCTAGCGAAAGAATAAGATAGACATGCAGAGAAAAAAGAAGTATTTATTGTACTCGCACAGGACAATATACAAACAAAACGCCAAAGGAAAACTTTGTGGGAAAACTTCAATGAGAAAATTCGAAGATACATGACATCCACTAACCCGCGTGCTGGATTATGGCTTCTTTCATTTAGAGGTGACCTGTATTCCAGCAGTGGAACGGTATTTTAGGCTGATAACGAACCGTCTGTTATAAAGGTATCGTATTGTATTGTTGTTGTTGTATTGTGTTGTTGTTGTATTGTGTTCGTGTTGTATTTTTATTGTAAGTCTATACGTGAGAATTTGTTATTGGCCTTCTGGTGACTATGGTTTCCTTTTTTGTTTGTTTAGCTGTAAGTCCTCCATGTACTAAAATAAATAAATTAAGGGCTGGTGTCCGCAACTCCACGCCCAAAGCGCGTATTTTGCGTACGGAAAAACATTTGGACGAACAAAGAGTATTTTATTCCCTGTCACCAGGGTCGCATCTCCTCTAAGACATCAGTACTGGAGTGTGGTTACAACAAATGATAATTGACACCGTAGCGATTTATTGCCGCGCTGTTAACCGACCCAGCTGCACCAGATTTGTGGCTACTCACCGCTAATATTTAAAAATAACACATTTTCTAACATTCTTAACTTGTTCTGTAGTCCTAGTACAAATAACTTTCAATATGCCTGGCATTAACGAAATTTTATCGTTTAAAAATCGTGTATAGCGTTGTCAGACCTATGGTACCGTAAAAAATAACAGCCGCATAGTTCAATCTTGAAGATTAAGCAACGTTCGATAGATCGAACCGTAGAAGGGTGGCCATCGATGACATACTGAGACCCTTACGTGCCTCAGAAAGCACGTTAAGCAGGCGGTCCCCTGCCTTGTATCTGTGGATATTCGTTATGGGTCCGAAACTTGAAAGTCTCACAACCATTCTTGCCAAGGGGTAACGTGTTATCCAGGTAGTGGGTATTTGAGATCAGGTCAGTCTATGTAAATTTAACAGCATCCAGTTAGACTGGGAGCTGAAAACAACATTGGGAGAAGGCTAGACAGATGATGATAAGTGTAGACATCAAAAAAGCATAATAGGTATGTGTGAACTATCGATGTGAATCAAAATGTTTTGTCGCGTTTATTGCGGTATTTTTAATGGTTTAAAAACGTACGACCTATTAATAAACTTAAAACTGCACCAAAAGTACTAAAAATATCGTATACCTTACGAACTTAATAAAAAAATCTAATAAACAACAGACACTTTCAAGCTTTAAAAAAAAACATAAAATTTGACGTCGCGTGTTTTTTAATCGTCGCGCTAAGTAATGAACATACGGTCGTAGCGCGCGGCAAGCCGATGGCAGCTGATTGCAGTTTCGCGTGCTATACTTCACACCAGATAGTATTTCTATTAATCGTCTCGTGATAGGATGTCACTTGTGTGTGACATACTGTGAGGACGGATGGCAAGCAGTTGTTGGAAGGTTAGACTTTTATTGTTGTAAGAGTACAGATGCTTTGCTTCAGTAGTATAGACTACCTCCTTGGTCTTGTGGTTGCAAGCGCGATTGATGAGCATGATGTCCTGTTCGATGCCCGGGTCGGGCAAAGTGTTATTGGGTGTTTCCATCACGAAGTTCTCAGTAGCAGCTGCGAAGTCTGGATTTGTGCCCGCTTCATGGCAATTAAGGCTCGCCCCTTTTACATGACTTAAACATAACTGGCGAAATGTGGGTGCACTATTAGGTACACCTCTGTCTAACCCTTCGGGGGTTACAGGCGTGATGTATGTTATGTGGGACCTTTGCATTGCCTTACGGCCTGGCCACGGGAACGGGCGACGCGAATGGTGGTGCGTCTGGCGGGGCGGCAATCCGTGCGGCACAGTTTTCAGGCCACGGGCACTAGCGTTCACCGCCGCGACCACTATAAGCCATGAGCGATATTTCTTTTTCAAAGTTATCTTCATATTGCTTGGAACGTAATCGTTTTGGTTCACGACACAATATTTGGAAGAGATTGTAAGAATTTACAACCAGAACTGGAGAAAACGGTAAAATTTTAAGTGCTGCTGAAAAATTGATTTGACATTGAAAATTGACAGACGCCATCAGTGTTGTTCCCGTATACGGCAAAACGACTATAACCTTTTTTCTTACAAAACGACAGAACTTTTCAAAAATACGGAAATTATTGGAACTTCACGCCATACAATTTACAACTACAATTTTAAAAATAATTATGATTATACGGTTAGTGTAGAATACGGCAACCCTAAATTTAACATGATCCTTCAACCTCTGAAGTTTTCGAATGCGTCCGTTGTGGGTTGCGATACATTTATCTAGTGTTATTTGTTATATTTTCGTTGTGTTTGTTTCTGTTACTTTGTTATTTTGTTGTGTTACTTTTGTGGTTTTGTTACGTTTTTGTTTTCGCTGAACAATTTAGCGTGATGAAGAAAGTTTATCGCCAAGAAAAAAACGTAAGCTCATAGCTAAACGAAAAAAGTTATCATCATGAACGCTTACAAATATTACAGCACTGTTGGCGCAGTGGCTGAGCGATTGGCTGCTGCGCTGCGTGTCACGGGTTCGATCAGGTAGTTGTTCCGGGTCTGGCTGTTTGTGTATGTGAGTTTAAATGTTTGTTAACGCACCCACGATACAGGGGAAATTCCTAGTTGGAGCAACGTTTAAAAAAAAAAAGACTCTTACAAATATGTTCATACTGAAAACAAAACCGAATCTCCAACCGAAACGCCGAAAAAAAACGAATGTGTTTTAAAAACTGGCGAAATCCTGAACATATCCAGAGTTTCAATACACAGGGTGCTGAAGGAGCACAAAGAGAATGAAAATTTTAGCTCGCCGAAAATACCTAAAGTAAAATGACGAAGACGACGTAATGACTGTTATTATTTAGCCACTTCACTCACTCACTTAAATTTCTGCCGTCTCACTCTCACTCGTAATTTTGGTGCCTTATCTATCACAAACAAACAAAAACGGGGTACCTGCAACATTATGGACTATGCGCTGGGACAGGGCTATATTCATATGGCTATAACTCTTAAAATAATTGGTGTCGAGTCCATATTACTAATAATTAATTAAATACTTCTGATTTAACATAAAAACATAAGCAATATTTAGGGGTACATTTTGCACTAGAGTAAAAAATATTAAAAAAAAAAAAACAGTTTTTGTTAGTATATTTAGAAATTTCTTATTTTTTCAAAAAAAAATAGCTGTTCAGTACATTTATGTTCGCCTAACTCGTTATAATGTACTGAACAGCTGTTTTTTTTCCGCGAAACCAGGTTTGGTCCCATAGTAAAAGTTGTGTGTTACAATGAGTACAATGACCCCTTCAAAGGATTTAAACGACTTAAATTTAGCATTGTATAAATAACTTAATATATAAATATGTGTCCTTATATCATTAAATTATTTTACATATACCTGACGGCGCCCCTACAAGGCGTCGTCTATGGCCAACATTGCAAACTAAAGGCGAGAGTGAAGTGAATGTGATTATTTTTTTGCTTTATTGTAAACACTTAAAAAATATTCAAAACATTTTTATTCATACTTTGGACTAATGGCGAAACCTATATTTGATGAATTGTTGTAAATAATACAAACTGGTATACAATATCAGGATACATATTTGAGGCCTTGTGTATCAGCTGAAGAAAGACTTGATATTATTTTAAGGTGAGCAGGTACATTTTTTTTTAAACATGTTTTAATATTTATACTTTTGAACATGCGAACATGATTAAACAGGATTGTTCATGACTACAGTAACGCGGCGCACTTTCAATCCAGTCTGCATTTACCGTTTCCTCCGGTTCTGGTCGTATACTCGTATTCCTAAAAATATAATCAAATGTTTCGACACTCATTCGGGTACAAATAAAAAGAAAAACTGGATATAGTCTGTATTTGTCGTACTTCTTGTGGAATTCTCCATCCATACCCCAATAGGGAATATGCATGTAATTTTTTTTTCACATATATCATTAAAATGTAGTACTATCAACCCAAGAAAATAATTAAAAGTTAATTTCAACTACTGCTTGTCGCACAAAAACAATATTAAACTCCTACAATTTTCTACGACAGTTCAATCGTCCATGACTGTCGCGGCCATTCAAGTCATAGCATTTGATGTCACTTCCCTTTATCTGCCTTGTTTAAATCTAATCTTTTGCCCTTAATAGAATAGTTTTACTATATTGTAAGTGCTTTATTAAAGCAAACATTGCAATAACAATATTATACTAAAATCTTAGTGAAACTTTAAGTACTTTTCAACTAAAAGTGTTTCTTCGACACATAGCATTTGACGTCACTACCGGAATCGATGCGTTTTGTGTTTGCATTCCGTTTTACCAAAAACACGCTACATAAAATATTAAATTGTAAAAAAAGTGTTGTATTAGAGAATTAAAGAAGTGTACTACAATGTTTTTATGGGCCAATACAAGGCAATTTTTAAGAAATAAAAAAAGTTTTGTATTCCTTGCATATACCCTATTCTTATTTAAATCATGTACTCCACAATCTCTTCCAAATATTATGTCTTGAACCAAAAAGTACTACTTTCCAAGCAATATCGAGATAACTTTGTTAAAGACATTTCGCTCTCGGTGTGATCTGGTCGCGGCGACGAACGTTACTGCCCGTGGCATGCAAACTGTGCCGCATGGTTTGCCGCCCCGTCCGTCGCCGTTCGCGTCGCCCGTTTCCGTGACCAGCCCATATTATAGTAATAGTAATTAGTACATTAAATTGAATGTTTCACATTATATATCGACACCTTATTTCTTATGTATTATTTCGTTTTAAATAGGTACCTACACATTTTTTCAGGATAACTACTAACTATTATAAAAAACGATACTACTTGATTTTATTAACGTCAATTTACGGTTGTCGCACATCACTATTTGAAAATTCCAAAAAAATGGCAACCCACGTAATATCAGTTTTGTCTCGGAAATAAAAAAACAGACTATTGTTTGGTTGCTGCACTATTCGCCGCGTCTACCGCGTGACCCCGTGGCATGCGTAGTACTGATCCATACATTTGTTTCTGCCGCCTGCCGCGCCGCTAGACGCTCTTAAAATTCGCTCGGCAAATTTCGCCGGTCGCGCGCCGGTCGCCGGACGCCGTGGCATGGCTAGTATATTCCCATACATTTGTTTTAGTCGCAAGACGCTTCGCCGTTCGCACCGCGCGAATTTTCGCTGCAGCGAATGTCCCGTGGCCAGGCGGTTAGATAGGTATATTATTGACCCGTAGACAGGGTACAGATTGTGAATAGCTAAGCCGTAGCTATTCACAATCCGTTTATCCATGAAAATATTCCGACTACCCATCACGATGTTATGGTGGTTCAACAAGATGGTACCTACAACGTATAATACAGGTTCTTGTTAAAGTGGATATGGAAAGCCATACACCTAAATTTCGAATAGCCATAAAGAATAATTGTTGGACCAAAAAGAAAGAAAAAGTATTTATTAGCATCACTCCGGACAATACAAAAAAAAAACAAAAAATGGTTGAAATAATATTAAAACAAAATTATATAAAAAGTAAACATTGGTTAAAAAAAAAAACAAGTGAAATAGGTCCTGTGCGAAGCCAAAAGCATATCTCAGCATGGTGCTGTAACTTTAAAAAAAAAGTCACAGCGCTGGTATTCTGATAGGTCGGATAGGTCGGCTAAAGTTAAAGTTTGAATTTCGACAAGTATGTAGTGCGAGTTCGAGTATCAAAATAATAATAGTCATATTTTTCATTTTATTCTATTTAAATAATCAACAGCAAAATTGTAAAGATGAAGTAATTTTTTACGTGTTTCAACAAATTTCATACCTAGTTTACAGAAAAGAAATATTGATAATTCTTAGGAATACTACATTGAATACACACTATTTATATTTTTTATTAAATCGCGCGAAGCCGGCAACAAAAAATATTATAAGAACCCGCTTCCACACTTTTGTACCCTTTGCCAGGAAAAAATGTACTTTATGTAAATATCTGCTTCTATCGAAATATCCGATCCCTAGTGATAACACAGCGATCTAGAGTTATACCGAGTTATATGAAATGAAATGTGTCCATATTCGCCAACCAAAACAGCCGTATGTCACACAATTAACGAGTGTTATAAAAACAACGATTAAAAATATTGGCCGATCGGCATCGCAGCGTTATGGCGATTTGTCGATCGGCCTTATTTATCGACAGACATCGCCGTCTATCCATCATTCACTATAGCTAATGGGTATTATGGAAAAAAACGTATCATTTATTATCAGGGGAGGATCTAATCATCATTTTTCCTAGACTTTTTGCGTAGCCTGGCTGTAACCAACTCAGCAATTCATTTGTCGTTTGATTTGAAAAAGAAAAAAAAAACTATTCACTAATGTACACATATAATTCATTTTAATGTGCACATCGTTATCGTATAGTGTACCATCTCAACATGCTGATTTAAAAGAGTGTCCTTGGGGTTTCTTGCCCGTTCTTCTCCATAGAGATCTACGCTAGGGAACGGGCAACTACAGTACTTTCACAGTTTTTATGCCTTGTGACTGGGACTGTAGCTACACTACAGTGCTATCTTTGTTTCGACAGTTCAAAAGTGTCTGTAACTGGCCTCTCTTACTGATGGCGCCCATCAGCACAACTTTCCTTCAAAAGATTTTGTCTTACACAAGACTTGTTTGTAAAGATAAAGATAAAGATTCATTTATTTGCAAAAACATGTGTAGATAATATACATGGTGTTTACTATAGGTGTTACAGGATATTCTTTGGCCCAACATGTTTGACCAATAGCTGGTGTACAAATTAGATCGGAAGACCATTAGGTTTCAAAAAAAATAAAAAATATAAATTATACAAAGTTAAATAATCAAAAAAAAAAAAAAAACATAATAACAATTAACATTAATATAAAATAAAAATCAATAGGTAAATATTCATGCGATACAAAATAAATTAATAGATTCAGTCAGTATATCAGAGCGATTTGTCATTTAAAAATTCATTGACATTATAGTAGGCTTTTTCTGTCAGTATTTTTTTTAATATTTTCTTAAACTGGTCTGTATTTAGTTTTTTTACACATATAGGGATATTATTATAAATTATCGGTGCTCTGCATACAACGCTTTTATACAGTAGTGCTGTCTTAGCTGGCTGAACACGAAGTTTACTATTATCCCGGCGATTTCGTATTACAAGGTCCGATATTCGAGGAAACAAATGGGGGTTATTTTTTACAAATAAGGCAATTTCTAAAATATAAAGTGAGGGCAGTGTGAGGATTTTATGCTTTGTAAAAAGTGGCTTATAGCTCTCAGTACTTTGGATACCGAACATTGCACGTATGCATCGCTTTTGCATTTTAAATGCCATATCTTTATTTGACGAGTTGCCCCAGAAGATTATGCCATATCTTAGGACAGATTCTACAAGTCCATAATAAGCCGATAGTAACACATTAGTGTTGATAGATGGAGCAAGCTGGTACAAAGCATAAGCTTGACTACTGATTTTTTTACATACTGCGTCAATGTGTTCTTTCCAGTTTAGTTTGCTGTCTATAATTAAGCCGAGAAAACGAACATTAGATACTTCATTTATAGTGTAATTATCATGAATCAAATTTACATTTAATGGATTATGCAATCTTTGTCCAAAGTGCATTATATTTGTTTTAGATAAATTTATTTTTAAATTATTATTATCAAGCCAAGAAATTATAGATGTCAAAGAATTATTAATGTCAGATTTGTAATTATTTATGTCCTTACATGCAATTGAAACTGTACTGTCATCAGCAAATAATGTCATAGGTTGAGTCGTTGCCTTTGGCAAGTCGTTAATATAAATAATAAACAACGGCGGCCCTAGGACACTGCCTTGAGGAACACCGTATGTGACATTTCTCCTTACGGAGCTGTACGTTTCCTCTTTTTTTGTTTTAGGATTGACTTTAGTTACTACTGTTATCTGTTGTCGGTTCGTTAAATAGGATCTAATTAAATCTAAAATATTGCCTCTTATGCCGTATGCTTCAAGTTTACTGATAAGTATATTATGATCTACATAATCAAAAGCCTGTGACATATCGCAATAAATTGCACAAGCTGGAACTGTTTTGTCAACGTGGCCTATAACATTTTGGATGAATTCATAAATGGCCATATTCGTCGTTTTGTTTTGTCGAAAGCCCTTTTGTTCGTTGCACAAAATTTTATTTTTTTCTAGATATGAATTGAGTTCGCCGTAAAGATACTTTTCGAAAATTTTTGAAAATATTGGTAATAGTGCAACAGGCCTATAATTCACCATTAACTGTTTGCATTCTTTTTTGAATAAAGGTTTTATAACTGACAGTTTAAGATCTTGTGGAAATATTCCAGTTGATATCGACAAGTTCAGAATATGACTCAAGTGATGACATATATCCTCATTTACTGCTTTAATTATTTTAGTAGATATACCATCATATCCTACACTGTTGGTATTTTTAAGGTTTTTTATAATTTGATTAATCTGGTAGGGTGAACTTGGTGCAAGAAACATTGAATTTAATCGGTGATTAATTAAAGACGTTACTTTTTTCCCAGCACCCGGCAGGGGTTTGACTTTTTCAATAAAATAATTATTAAATGCATTCGCTATTTCTGTTGGAATGTGAAGGACGTTGTTTTCATCAATTTTTATTTTATCTATGGATTCTTTTGGGGTGTTAAGTCTCGTTTTGTTTATAATCCGCCACGCTGTTCTAGTTTTATTTTGCGACGTTAATATGTTATAGTTATTTTGCGCCCGTTTTGTTAGTTTTATAATTTTTTTGAATAACTGACTATAATTTAAGTATTTTAATTGATTGTCTTTTGTTGAGTTTAATCTGAATTTCCATAGCAAATCCTTTTTCTTTCGACTGCAAATTTTTACACCACGTGATACCCACTTTGGTTTGTGATTTACTTTTATTAGAAATTGGGTTTGTGGAAAACAAAGTTCGTAAAAAAGTTTAAAATCTGTTATAAAGTTTTGATAAGCTGTGTTTGGGTCATCAGTGAGGTAAACATCCGAGAAAGATAAGCTCTTAATACACATTTTAAATTTATCAATATTTTCCTTGCTGTAGTCGCGTTTCATTGTACGCCAATAATGCAATGTCAGACTTTTTTTAACCGGAACTTTGATTAATTGGGCTGTATGGTCCGACAGGCCCTATTCCAAAATTTCAGATTTACATCCCTTTTTAAAGTTATGTGCAAAATTATCAATGCAAGTTCCACTGGCGAATCTAGTTGGTTCATGTAAAGCTAGTTTTAAATTATAGTTTAACAGTAAACATTCAAAATCTAATGTTACATTATTGCGTTTTAAAACATCTATATTAAAATCACCAGTAATTATAATATTTTTACAATTCAAATTGGCTATATAAGTCAGAAGTTTTTCCAGTTTATTAAAGAACGTATACAAGTTGTTTTGTTTAGGTACCCTATATATACAAACAATGATAATTTTATAGTCAAGTAGTTCAACTGCACAACCTTCTAATATACAGTCAAGACAAAATTTGCGGATTTCTGGAATTTCCCTGAATTTATGTTCTTTTTTAAGTAAGATACATGTTCCTCCTCTTTTACTATTTGTTCTACTGTAGAATGTAGCCAAATTGTAATTTGGTAAGTATAAGTTTGACTCAAATCCTGCCATCATAAAGTGCTCAGTAATACATATGACGTCCACAATTTTGGTATTGTCAACGAGTTCCTCTAAGTTTACACATAATGCCTCAGATTTGTTTATTAAACCTGCAATATTCTGATGTAAGATATACATATATTTCTCAGAGAAAAAACTGGTTAGCGGTTTCTTTTTCATTGAGTTGAGGTGAGTTTATAACAATATAAGGTTCAGTTTGTATGCTACTATTATTCGGTATTATGTCAAACTGACCAAATGAGCACAAATCAATTACAATATTATTCATAATGCCGTCGTATATACGTTTAATTCCATGTTTTTTTATTTTTCCTGTTGTGTTGGAAAACATGTCTAGTGATAGCTCACTGTTGCTGTCATATAGGTAGGCGTAATGATTATTTTGCAGGTCAAGATTAAGCAGATTATTGAACATGTCTACTCTAAAATTGTAAATCGGAGCTCCTGTTATATACGTCGGTAAGCAAATAATATTATTGGTGTGGGCCACCTTCTGTAGAGATTTTCTCATCATATTTATCATGTTTATATAATTACTTTCAGATTTTATGTCATTTTCTCCCATAAAAATGATACAGTAGTCGTTATCAGTAAAGTCTTTCAATTTATTTTCTATGTGGTCTAAGAGTTCCTTTATAGTTCCATTTGGTATAAAATAATGGCAGAAGTCGAAGTAGTCGGAAAAGACGTCTTCAATCAAGGATAAGTGCCCTGCAGGTTTGGAGCCACTGCTTAGAATGCATAATTTGTTTTTTTGATTAGTTCTTGTAATGATATCTGCCAGCTCTTTTTTACTAATTTTTGGTTTATTGCTGTTGGCGGATATAGATGAATGCACCTCTTTTAAATTGTTTGCTGGCTGCGTATGGACGTGGCTAGAAGTTTGAGTCTCTTTGTCAATCATGATCGTCGAGACTTGAGGATTGTATTCACCAGAAGATGGATTAGCGAGACCATCGTTTGGAGAACTCGTCTCAGTTTTGTGATGAACCGATATTTGAGTTTTTCGAACTGAAATCGGTGTCCTGCTTTTTTTCTTAGGTGATAAGCACATTTGTTTATATGTATTTATGGTTTTTACCGATTTTTGAAGATCTGATTTGAGTCGAAAGTTTTCGCTGTTTAAGTTCTCTATTTCTAGGTGAGCGCTTTGTAGTTGTGTCGTAAGTACTTTAACTTGTTCACTCAAATCATTTATTACCCCACTATTATCATGCAGGCTATCTGGTATGCTCATCATTGTCGTGTCGAATATGTTTTTGTTACTGCTACTTGTGTTGATAAGATCATTTAACGAGCTTGTTCGACAGATTTTACGGAAGGTAATGTTATTGCTTTCTTGATCCATTTTAAGTAAATGAAGCGCCCTCTGTTGAATTATGCTAGTAACTCTGCACAGATATTTGTTCCTGCGAGCGAGTGCGTCGGTCTTTGTTAAGAAAGATTTTTATGATTAAGAAATCTTACAAAAAGACAATCATTTGCTGGGGTCCGAACCTGCGACAGCTTGTTCCGAAACGTTGGTGTCGACTCGTGTGCACACTCAGCCACGGCGCCCGGTTACTCAGTTGACGAAATTGTGGTATGGTTTCTCGTAGGTTTTTGGTTTCAAATAGTAGATCTGTTACTGTGACTCATGACTTAGGAATTTTTTTCCAAGTTCGGTACACTGTTTGACGAAAAATAATCACTTTTATGTAAATATTCACTTTTGCCGATACGGAACGTGCACTTCGCACGATTTTAGACAGCACAAATTACATTGTTTTGATGATTATATCACTTATTTAGGGTTTATAGTTTTGTACTGTTATTTTATTTCGCGATGGGTTTTTAAACACTATACTGACTATTTATGTTTGATAACACTTCCACACATGTACTGATACTTTAGTCATAGAATAACATAAGATTTAGAATATATAATTGCGTTTTACTATTTTTAAAATACGAAAATACGGAGCTGCTCAGATATCAACGCTAGCCAGGCAGCGCCCTCTAGCGCGTCCCGAAATTCCCGCGCGTTTGTATTGATGCCATTGAACTTTGCCAGCTATTTATTACTACAGGTTTTATGCGGTGCTGCTATTTTGAAAATAAAATGGCGGCAAGTTTGGCACGCCAAAGAACAGGATTACAAAGCCGGCAACCAAGCCTTCTGTAGTACATCAAACTAAGTAACACGGTGTAAAAAATATTGCTAGGAAACAATTTTTTCATGTGAAAATGACGGTAGCTCTTTAATCAATCAAAATATTGTGCCGATGGATGCATCGAATAGTACATGGGTCAAGCAAGTATTTAAAGTAAAGTTTCAAGATTTAAAACCTAACCTTACAATTTGGAGAAGTTGGTAAAAAAGCTAACGTCCCAATGTAACCCTGGAATACTTCAGTATCAAGACATACTCTTTAATCTTAACACAAGCCATCTGGGGGCCTTTAAAAGCCTCTTCAGTAGAATCATAATATGAATCACGTCACAATTCGTAAAATGGTCGCAAAAGCAATTAATATGATGAATTATCACTTTGTGACCGTTTTAGGATTTGTAACCTGATTCACTATGATTTTGTTAAGTGGCTCCAGCACCCAAAATGTTTCGTTGTATAAGAAGCTCCCCGAGTTAAAGATTCTTAACAAGAATTTGGCAACATGCACAAATAGCTACAATGGATAAGTCCATTGGCTAACTTGAGGCTAAAATTACCCATTGTTAGTCTAAATAACTGCTTTCTAGTGTGCGCATTAGTGCTCGACAAAACAATACAGTTTTTGAATAGAAGTAAGTAACAATAGAGATGAGAAGTACGATTGAAAAATAATTTCAAGGTTCCGTATCGTTCGATTTCTGTGATTCCGCGGTAATTCATGATTTCATCAAGCCTCGTAATTTTACATCAGTGACAGATTTTTTGAAACGATATTTTTTTATGACGTTCATGATTATGCCTTACGAACAAATAAACAAACATAAACGTGTTACGTGTTTGTAATATTAGATTATAGTTTATAGAGCACTAGCGACCCACCCCGGCTTCGCACGGGTGCAATGTTTTACATAAAAACCTTCCTCTTGAATCACTATCAAACCCCATCGAAACCCGTTGCGCAGTTTCAAAGATCTAAGCATACATAGGGACAGACAGCGAGAAGCGACTTTGTTTTATACTATGTAGTGATAGTGTATATACTATGTAGTGTAGTCTTCTCCACATTCTACAAAACAGCACAAAATTCATTCTCAATTTCCTTCAAAGATTATTATCAAGAACCTTTGCGGTTCACTTATGTAAATTATATAAACCTCTGGTTTAAGGAACCCTAAAGTATAGAATAGCCGGTGGGCGTAAACAGGGCGTTAATTAATTACCTGCGGAACCCAACCGTGTGTTTACATACGGACAAAAAGAGGTGGGTAGGCAGCAATGCTAGTTTGGACTCGCAATTAGTGTTGGTTTATGAAGATTTTTTTGCATTAAGGTATTTTGTGAGTGGGATAGGTGGAACGCCTTTCTGCCATGTGGTTTTCAGGTTCAATAATTATAATCTATTTTAATTTATCCTCGACAAATAAAAATATCTTAAAAACCTATTTCACCATTGAAAACTCTGAGGGGCATACGTGTGGGTCCACTACTAGACAAAGACCTGTGAGTGAGTAACTTAAATCTTAATCGATAGCGCACATAATCTTGCCTCAAAAAGATTGAGCGTTATTTCGATGTAATAGTTTTGTGAATTCATGTGGAAATAAATAGGTAGACTTAATATTTTTTTTTCTTTCATTTGTTCGTTAACAATTTACATTGTGTTAAATATATACACATGCAACAATTATAATAACTATGAATTAATTATTAGTTATCATTCCAAGAAATTCAAATATAGTGCCAAACAGTTTCAAATACAATCCAAACAGTTTTAAATATAAATGATATATTTGATGAATAAATTTACATACATCTCGCCTGAAACCCTCGAGTGGTAAGGCAGAGGTGTACCCTAATATACATACATACTCGTAGCGCAAACACATTTCCCCTGAAGTTTTTAAGTTCCATGTAATAGAGGGCGAGCCTATTGCCATCAACCGAGCCCAAATCCAGACTCCGTGGTTGCTACTGAGAAATTTCTGGCGGAAAACCCAATAACACTTTGCCGGATTCGGGGATCGAACCCACAACAGTAGTGCTTGCGAACACTACACCAACGAACAATCAGTTGTTAAGCAAAATGAAAAATGTATAGCGAAGGTGGCGAAGACCAGACAGGCGTTCGTGTTCCACGCGCGCCTCAAAGAGATGTCGGCAAACGGGAAGGGGTCCCAAAGAACCGATGCCTGCCTGCGTTGCGGGACTGTTCGAAAGAGATACCGCGGCCTTGGAACACAAAGGGCAAAAGAAGGAACATGGATGGGTTTTAGTCAGAACAAGTCTGACACCCCATGCGCTCCGCCCAGAGCTCCTCACTTGATGATTTAACATCCGTAAAAAAAAAATTGATAAAAAAACACCACTGATATTGATAATCAAAGAGTATTCAAACCAGAGCACAGCAACGTTGCTCGAAGGCAGTATTTAGGAATAGTGGCACTTCCACGAAGCGGCTTCCTAAAGTCCTACACTTTATGAATTTACAAGCTGATTATGTACAAACATTTTGTACAACAACACATTTATGTATGTACTTGTACATAACACTTTAATCCCACTAATGCATCACACTAAATATTAAACCAATAAATCTGTCGAGTCCCGTAAAGGCACAACACTACGAGCTAGAAATGTCATAAAGAATGCATTAACAAACGCGGGATTGCACAGCATTACTCTTTCCCGGGACGGAGCAACTTAAACAAGAGAAAAAACAAAATACATTAATCCCCTCCCTATAGAGTTAAAAGGAAATAAATGACAGAATATTTTCGTAACATTTTTCTTAGGAATACGTACTTTTCGAATGAAATTGGGAGTATGAGGTAGGTTTCGCCTGCGGGATTGGCTGCTTTTGACTGGGTTTTATTTACATATTATGTTACGTAATTATTAATAATGTTTTTTTCCTTAATGGTGTAGTGGTCGCAACCGCCACAGCTGTCTGAGGCATCTGTCTCTTCTGTCCTGGCTTCGATTTCCAGGTCGAGTGAAGTGTTTTTGGGTTTTTTAATCAGGTGTTACTTAGTAGCAATCACGTTGTCTGGATTTGTCCCAGGTTGATGGCAATAGGCTCGCCCCCTGTTAGCATAATCAGCCTTTAATGTTCCCACTGCTGGGACACTATAATCTATAGGCTATAATCCACCACGCGGGCCCAGTGCGGGTTGGTAGATGTCACATATCTTCGAATTTTTGGTTCTAGGACATGCTGGTTTCCTCACGATGTTTTCCTTCACCGTTTTGAGAGCAGTGGTGATGAAAATAAATTACACAAAGTAATGCGCCTGCCTAGGTTCGAACCCACGACTTACTGTTTGTAAGTCGGGGCCGCCACCGCTGCTCTTACTACGCCCCCAGTTACTGGGACTTAAACATAACTGACAAATTGTTGCTGAACCATAAGGTACACTTCTGCCTAAGCCTTCGGGGATTACAGGCGTGATGGTATGTTATGTATTTCTTACGTAGTACTATTTCTTAATATTTTTTTATTGTGTAAGACTTTCTATTTTATTTAAGCCCTTGTAGTGCTACAATTTCGCCTCGAGGAATTTCTCCTGTATCGTGTCGAGTTTTAATATTTGTAAACGCACCCACGTTTACAAACATTTAAACTCACATACACACACAGCCAGACCCGGAACAACAGGCCGATAACAAATATTTGTTCCGTACAAGAATGAAGCCGCGACACGCAGCGCACTAATCGCTCAGCCACTGCGCACAAAGTTTAAGTAATTTTTCACCGCTGTAACGAAATCTATGGACTGCTCTAACCATTTATACTAACAAAGCAACGTGTTATACATTAATAAAATCTCCTATTTCTTATTTCTCCCATTCAAAAAATACTTATCTTTCAATACGTAATTTTCAGTTCAATCAGTCGTGAATTTTCGTCGATTTCCTTTTAAATCAGCTAAACCGAGTTTAATTTCGAATTCAGTGAACATTAATACTTTTCACTAATGATTTAGCTTTATTAAGACGAGATTACACTACACAAAACACAATTTGTATGCAATTAATGTCAATTCACACGACTTGAAAGCGCGGGCTTTGGTAAATTTGGGGCTATAAAGTCAGCGAGCAGTTCCTGTTTAAAGAAAACTGATTAATAGCTGGTAATTTAACACATTCAGTGCCGGGAACCCACCTGGTGGGTTCACTCAAGTCGCACTTGGGATGCCAAGAACCCACCTGGTGGGCTCATTTTAAATGTAGGTTTTTCTTAGCGAATACAGGATCAAATAACGAAAAAATAAAAACAGTTGTATATTTTAACAAGATAAACAAGAATACGCCGTGGTTTCAAAATACAAGCATTTTTATTTTCAATAAATTTTCGACCTCTTCCTAGATGCCGAGAACCCACGTGGTGGGTCCTATTTCAGGGGTGAAAAACCAAAGGCACGATTTTAATTATTTTTACATTTTAGGACACGAAAATGAGATAATATCAAAATAGACATAAACTAATACTTATTACTGTGCGATTTCTGCCTGCCCGTTTCTCTCACAGGCACTCACAGCTACATATTTCAGAAACTATTATCGCTACAGACTTGACATTTGGAATACATACTGCTAGCATTTTTCAATTGAATTGCCTAGACTACGATCCCCTTCGTGTTTGTTTTCTTTAAACATACAAAATTTCGATGAAACAAGCAAAAGCACCGACTTCCGAAAGTAATTTTAACTTTTTTGTGTTTTGTTTTTAATTCGTTTTTTTTTTTGCAACATTTTATTTGTATATCGTGTTTGTATACCGTGAAGTTTAAACGAGCCAGCTCATCTCAGTGTGAACACGGTCGCGCGAAGTACGGCAAGGACACATCTATGATTTAAATCGATGTTGTATTTAAAATAACTGCACTACTTGTGGTCATTAACCTAACAAAATGTCATCAAATCCGTTTTTTGTTTGGTTTATTACGTTAAGATATCGATATCCATCACAGCTGCGGAGTATCGCTAGCAAATTTAATCCGGTATTACAAGTGAAGGAATAGAATATGTAATTAATAGAGTTACTGGGTGGTTCACACAAAACTAACTGTCAAATAAACTACCTACAAATGCAATGTTTGTAATCATTAAAAAGTTTTAAATGTTATTTATTAAAATCTAAAAGTAACAATAATAGCGATTACGTTAATTAAATTTTAAAAAAAATGCATGAAAATCTCACAAAAGGTTGAAAACCCCTGTCACGGGATCAGAGCGGGCGATTTTACTTTTTCAATTTATTTTTTATTTCTTGATTATTGTACTAACCTACCCTATTAGGACATGAAAATACCCCCACAGATACCAAATATAGCGATAATACCCCCTAAAAACTCTATTTTACCACTTATTTTAGGCTTTTAAATCTTAATCTCAAACCTAATGCCGAGAGCCCTCCAAGTGGGTTCACTTTTGCGCAAACGTAATGCCACTGACCCACCTGGAGGGTCCACTTGCAATATGTATGGTACTATGGTGGGATGGCACATGCGCACTATGAAACGGTGGACTCGAATGTGTTAATGTACAGTGGGGAGCGGTCGTGGGTTAAAATCCAGGCAGGCGTTTGATGGTTCGTTCCCACAAGTTCTACTAAACAGTTCTATAGTAGAACTATTGGGAAGATTTTTTCCGTCCTACTATTTCAGGTGGTACAAAATCGTAGAACTAGTGGGACCAGAAATTCCCATTTGTTCTACCGGCTATCTTGTTACACTGCTCTCAAAACAGCAAAGAAAATATCGGGAATCGTGATTTATTTCGTTTTGAGAGGTGTTAGGAATCGCAAACAACACAAAGCAGCCGGCACGCGCAGGCGACGTACCGACCTACGCGTCATCGCCATCGGCGAGCGAGCGGAGATGCGGCGTGGGATGCCGGGCGGGCCGGCGGATACTCGCTTCCTCGGAGACCATGATTTTATGTTTGTCCGCGACAGTTCAATATTGTCAATTTAAAACGACAATAAACCAAGCCTAGTAATTAGAAATACACAACAAAACAAAAGGACTTTTTTTAATTTTCGGGACCAAAACTAGCCAATCTTTCAAACTGGAACGAACGATACACATTTACAAAATTGTATTGAAAGCGGTTGGGTGGTTTCGGAGATCAGCGTATACGAACATAGTGATTTTATATAGGTACTAGCTTATGCCCGCGGCTTGGCCCGCCTGAAGTTCGGTAACTGTCCCACGGGATCATACCACCGGGATAAAAAGTATCCTATATGTTAATCTAGGTTATATACTATCTATGGCCATCAAATTTGATCCAAATCTCTTCAGTAGTTTTTGCGTGAAAGAGCACCAATCCATCCATCCTCACAAACTTTTGCATTTATAATATTAGTAACAAATAAGATGTAGTATAGATTTATGTTCGTAACTATACCCGCTGGTCTAGGTGCCGCACAAGATGGCGACGCGTCGTGCTCTCACGCCGTGTGACAAGGCGCCAATTTGGCCGGATTAAAACTTCTATTCACTTTGAACTGAAAGAAGTTTATTGAAAATATAAAATACGTGTTTTGTTATTTTATAAAGGCGTGGGGAGTATCGTTAGGCTTTAAAGTTACATTTAGGATTAATTCCTGGAAAAAGGCTCGCTTGCGAAGCACTGATATCTTTCTGCTCTTTCTCATATTACTTTGGGTCGGCGTAACACGTACGAGTATGTCTCTTGCATTCCCTCCTGTCAGTCACTTTATCATTTACTCCTTTTTCTTATGTATTCCTCACTTATTTGTATTTGAAGATTCATTGGATGTCGTTTGATGAAGCACTACTTAGTATAAAAGTTTTCTACTGCTATGTAGGTACCTCTTAGTAGGGCTTGAGGGCTCTTAGGCTGGCAAGTGCAGTAGCCACTTCCAATCAGTGAGCCTAGACGAGTGACTGTCGCTTTCAAATTGTTTCATATGTCTACAATTTTTATCAACGGTAGCTGGTTTTCTATCGGCCTTTGTCTGACTAACATAGGTTGTCCGTCGTGTAGACTAAACAAACCTCGTATTTTGGGGTAAGCTACATATTGCTTCCTAAACACAAATTACTGACGTCGCTCAAAAAGCCACTAAGCTGAAATGGGACTGGACTGGCTACGTCTGCCGCATGTTCTTGCCTTCCTTGAGCTGTGGGCCAAAATAGCCACTTTCTGGAGCCCTGACACAGCCAGAAGGCGTCGCGGCAGACCTCGTAGAAGATGGCGAATGGAGCTGGACAAGACCAACGACCAGTGGTTCACATTAGCCCTGGATCGAAACAACTGCAAGTCATGGGGAGAAGTTTTTTCCCAGCAGTGGGATGACGCAGACTAATAGTATCAATAAATGTTGCTGAAACATGTTTCATACTATTTCCAGCAAAACAAATAGGTTCTAAACTTTTGTAAACCATCTTATTAACCATTTCATTAAACGTACTGCATCACTGTCACAATAATATATTGATTATAATACCTATGCTGAACATAGGTTTTATAATCAATATTACAATATACATTGGGCTACAATATGTAAGTAAATATCTACCAAATGTAAAGGTAGCTCCACATGAAGTTTACCGACAAACAAGCAAAACAGTCTGAAACTCCGTACGTTAATCTTTTAGCACAAAAACGGAACATCCGATCTTAGACAAAAAGTTTAAAACTTTGAATCAATCTTTGCTGAACTTAGGTCATGCTCTATGGACTAAAAGAAGATACCGAGTGTTTGTTACAAAAATATTATTAACTAGCTGTTGCCCGCGGATTCGCTCGCGTTTTGGTTGGAAATTATCCCACGGGCACGTTGTAAATATAACCTATAGCACTCGAGGATAATGTAGCTTCCTATTAGTGAAAGAATTTTCAAAATCGGTTCACTAGATCCAGAGATTATCCCCTACATACGAACAAATTTTACTTCTTTATAATATAAAGTATAGAAATAGATTAGTATAGATGTAATAAGGTATAAAGATTGGTACAGTCACGAGCATCAACATGTGTATCATCTGCCTAGCCTCTTCCTATGTTGGGCTCGGCTTCCAGTCTTACCGGATACAGCTGAATAAAACAATTCTCCATGCAGCGACTACTTATCTGACCTCCACAACCCAGCTAGTACCGGTTAATACGATAACGCTTGGTAAGACAGGTTGTCAGATTTTTGGGGCCACTCACTTCAAAAGCAATTTTATGATTAGAATTGTGAGATAAAATTTATAAAATATGACTTATAATTGGCACCTCGAATCAGCCCTAGCACAAAGTTGTTTTAATCGAAAACCGTTTATTCAAGTGAACAAACCCGCGGACATAACTAGTCAATGTTGTAAGAGAGACACAAAAAGCAGAAATGAGCAATCTACAGATTAATTGATAACGAAAACCAGCTCAGTAAAGTTCTATCTCACAAAAACTTTAAAACGGTCTCGTGAATCAATCTCGGTAACTCAGGTGGCGACATCTATGCCGTGTCTGGAAACTGAAAGGGTAAAAACTCGTGAATGGGGTAAAAACTCGTGAATAGGGTAAAAACTCGTGAATACAGTCGTAACGTATGGGAGCGAGGCACGCCAGCTTTCCTATTTGTCAACTGTGATTTATTTGTGTTCTTTTATGTTTAACTTTTAGTAGAAAATGTTTTAGTTAAATGTATTTTAACTTGAACTGGAAATAAAACAGTTCATTTTTAAGATCATGAACAAAGACGATGTTGAGACAAAGGGATTTTCGGTCAGTGCTACGCCGTAGCGATGGCGTAGGCGGGACACCACTACGAGTGCTACACCGTAGCTATGGCGTAGGCGGGACAACGCTACGAGTGCTACGCAGTTGTAGGACGGGGGCTATGCACTACTAAAGATTACGCCTTGACCTATTTATCATTATTTTCTTGGCCGATAACTTATCAAAGGAAAATAAGCTACTTTTTACATTATTACCTTCTTTCTTAATAAAATGTTAATACGATAAATATGATGTTTTAAAATAAAAGATGATAATTAATGATTATGGTAAAAAAATCTGCCTATCTCCGAATGGCCCAATATTTAACTAAATAGAATACCAACAACCCCATAAAGCCACATTACTACCTCATCCCTAACTCAACAACCCCAGAAACAAGTGAAATACAACCCATCAATTTGTAACAATCGATAAACGGACTCGATACACGAATATTGATAATATTTACTCGATATCGCGTTACAAGTAACGACTAATATTCCACTTGGCATAGCTCTTACAACTCCGAGGGATCTTACAACCAGAAAACACACCTGTGTCATGGAAAAATAAACTTTAGAGGGATGAGAATAGTGTCGTTCATGCGTGTAGGTGTAACTTTGTTTGAGGATTGGTTCGCAAGGGAAATTATTAAAATGGATATCAGGTACATAGTTGGCAGCTATTTTAGCAGATAAAGGATGTTTGTTTGGCACAATTGAAGGCCGGTACAGTACCTTTAAAGCTATCTTATGAGGTCGGTACAGTTTTGTTTAAGGTCACCAGGGTTATCATAAAGTTATATTGAATGTCTGAGAGCTATAATGCCGGCTTTCATGAATTTAGTTTAGTTATTTTAAGTGTTCGAAGACTGAATGGAAGTTAGTGTTTGTGGTACGGATACTGGTAACCCAGTTTTTGCTGAAAAAAAACTGTATAACGACCGATTGGTTTAATCTTTCTTTGTTACTTTAATTGAATACTTAAGATTTGTATCTGGTTAGGCTAACTGAAGTTTTTTTTTTATAAATATTTCGTTTATATTATTTATTTCAGGTTGTGTATAGTTTGTAAATTATGTATATAGTCTTTTATAAATGACATACCAAACAAAATGTAAATATTTTAAAGTCTCGTATATGTTTGAATGTGATTATTTAAATAATATTTTCGTCGTCTGTTTTTACGAAACTTATTTGTAGTCGACGCAATATGTCTTCTTCTTCAAAACATCTCTTTAGCCGTCATATTTTATTGTGCATCCATCGTATATTCGGTCTTCCTCTACTTTTATAGCAATCCTATTATAAACACAGGAATTTCAAAAACAAAAAAAACACTGCCTCCTAACGATACTTTGTTAAAGATCCCATGCAAAATAGTGCACACACGGAATCGATTATCGAGTACATTCGAGTACTCAATTCTGAAATATGCGGAGTCAATGTCTGGCGCGGTCCCGATTATGACGAGGCCGTCGACCTCGGCATGATGACACAAACAGAATTATGCAAAGCGCTGTAAAGTGATCGACGGATATGTGTCCATGGTGATTAGATAATTTTGATGTGAGGATTTATGGCTGGGTAGGTTCACTCACATATGTTTGTTTTTTATCTCAAAATTCCCATTCTTCATACAAAATTGCTTTTACGATCTTTCTTTATCGTGTGGTTAGGTTAGGTTAGGTTAAATATTCTTATCACTTATTATCACTTGATTCCTTCACGGAATCAAGTGATAATTATTATACAATAAGCACATGAATCCAAAAAATCTGAAGTGTCTTGGGTTCGAACTTGAGACCAATGACTTGGCAGTCCGACGGTCACACCACTATCACTGCACTACCTCCTTTGCGATTGGGCAACTAGAATCAATTGCTTTACTTTTGAATGACAAGTTTGAACTAAATTCTTTGATTATGATTTTTAAAAGACCATACATTCGGATTTTCTGAGACACATATCTGCATGGTCCTCATAAAGTTTGGCCAATATTATGTCTGGACTTCAAAAGAGACTTTGACCGACTTTCTTGTCAGAGTAGTCGGATAGGCAACACTGACCGGCCGACAGTTCCTCATCACGTTTTCCTTCACGAACACCAAGCTGGGTCGTCACCACTGGGTCACCGCATCTCTCTACCTCAGGCAGTACCACACCGTACTGATTATTTATTATAATAAAAAATCGTGCCAATAATAATAATAATAAAAAAAAAAAACATTAGCCAAATTAAATGAAACTACCGGAATATACCAAAAATGAAAATATCTGAAGGAAAACCATAAAACGTCATAATATTAAGATGCTGACCAGAAGCCGAGCCAAACAACAGGCACACCCACCATCTCCGGGCTCGTCGCTCAGCTCCGCCTCGCAGCCGCCGGGACGCGCCACATCCGTGAGCATCGTGTCGCCGGTCGCTGCAGTTGCGTGGAGCTCGAGCGACGAGTTTTTCTCCCCGCCGTCGACACCACCACCACTATCGCCTCGACGACGAGCAAGAGGACGGCCACCAGCGGGCTTGGGACCTCGTGGCCAACCGGCCCCGAGCAGGGTCCCCGCTGCCGGTGGAAATGTGTCGCGCATGCGATGGACTCATTCCATAAACGAGAATGTCATGCGCGCATATTATGGGGCTACAGAGGGAGGAAACAACCTGACCGCGTACCGTGTTCGGATGCTCTCTCTGTTTCAGGTGCTTGAGCCAGCTGTGTTATTGTGTGTGTGTGTGCCTGATGTACTGACGTCGAATAAACATTTTTCTATTCTTTCTATTCTATTCTATTCTATTCTGTCAACGTGTCGGCGCAACGACTGTCGGATCAGGTGCGAGTCATCCAGCGTAATCGTATGTTGGATGACACCGTACTTGATCGCTTGCGGACTGAAATGCAGAGTAGCCATGTCATTGCCACGCCGTCGCAGGCTGTGGTTCCACCACAGTCTAGCATAATACCAAATCGCAATAACGACGTAAGTGATGACATGGTTACTAATGTAAGTACCCAGTGCAATGAGGAAATGAGGAGTGCTTTGGAAGGTGCGATTCGGGAATATCGGTTCATGCCAGCCGACCTTAGGCCACGCATACCTCGTTTGCCCATGCATAACAAAAATAGGGCGCTGGTGGCTGTTCTGGATTCGCAGTTGTCAAACTATTTTGATAACTGCGAAAACCTCATCGATGCTCATTCAATCCTGTATTGTGCAGCTGTAGCGGCATGTCGTGTAGCTCACGTCAAATTTTCTGATGACAGAGCTACACGACCTAAGCCAGCCATACCAGCATGGCAGTACAGGATTGAACGACGTATTGGTGGGGCCAGAGCACTCATCGGCAAACTGATCTGCTTCAGGGAGGGCAATACACGCCCTAGAGTGATGCGTTTTGTGAGGCGGGCGTTCTCGGGGACTGATATCAGTCCTCGAGACTACATGTCCCGTGTCACAGAGCGCATCGACTTCCTGAAGCAGAAAGTGTATGCATGGGCAAACCGTATTCGTAGGTATAAACGGCGGGTCGACCGATACACTCAGAATCGCACATTCCAAAGAGATGAAAGGTGGGTTTATAGGGCTTGGGAGCGACCGGACCAAGGTGTGGCTGACACGCGCCTGCCGGATGATGATGCCATGTGTTCGTTCTGGCGCAGCATCTGGTCGGTGCCTGTTAGCCATACCGAGGATGAATGGACCCGGGAGGTCGAGCGAGCGTGCGATCCAGTACAAGAAATGGGGGCAATCACCATCTGCCCCCAAGACGTAGTTCGTGCAGTCCGTCCGTTGCCTAACTGGAAATCTCCAGGGCCGGATGGGCTGCACAACTTCTGGATCAAATGGTTCACAAGGTCGCACGCTCGCCTGGCAACCCTGTTCCAGTCAGCCTTAGAGTCAGGGTCGCTGCCCGAGTTCCTGACAACAGGTATAACCCACCTGCTCCATAAATCGGGTAGTACTGCGGAGCCTAAAAATTATAGACCGATTACCTGTCTTCCGACAGTCTATAAAGTTCTTACATCCATTTTGAGAGCTAAAATTAACAAACACATTGATGATAATTCTATCATGTCCGCTTCTCAAAATGGATGTAGGAACGGGTCCCGCGGTACTAAGGAGCTACTCCTCATTGATATGGCCATTAGCCAACAGGTTCGCCGTTCCCGAAGGGATCTGTCGACATGTTGGATAGATTATAAGAAGGCCTATGACTCCGTGCCACATACATGGCTCATGAGGGTGCTAGAGTTGTATAAAGTAGATGCAACTCTGCGCACCTTCCTGATGTCGTGTATGGGACAATGGAGGACAGTCCTTCGCTATCCAGGATGTCGGCAAATCCAGAGGAATAGCGAGCCGATAAGGATAGAGCGAGGTATATTTCAGGGCGACAGTTTGAGTCCACTTTGGTTCTGCTTAGCCTTGAATCCTCTTAGCACGCTGCTGGAGGATTCAGGTCTAGGCTATCGGTTGAGGAGAGGTGGTCAAGTTGTATCTCACCTCCTTTACATGGATGACCTGAAACTCTTTGCCCCCAACGATTTGCAACTGATGGAGCTACTGAAGGTAACTGAAACTTTCAGTAGCGCCATCAGGATGGAATTTGGTGTGGACAAATGTGCGGTCATGCATGTAAAACGAGGGGAGATTGTGGAATCTGTGGGAACCCAGCTCTCGGATTCCATAAATCTTAGATCCCTCTCAGCAACCGAAACCTATAAGTATTTGGGTATGTTGGAAGCGCTGGGCATCAATGTTGCTGACATGAAGCAATCGTTGAAGGAACGCTTCTTTGGCCGCCTGAAAAAAGTATTTAATAGTCTTTTAGCAGGCGGAAATAAGGTGCGTGCCTTCAACGGTTGGGTCATGCCGGTTTTGATGTACTCTTTCGGCATACTGAAATGGACTCAAACAGAACTAGACGCCCTGGATAGGAAGGTCCGTACATTGTTGACGGCATATCGAATGCATCACCCACGTTCTTCGGTTATGAGACTGTATATCCCGCGGAAGTGTGGGGGTCGAGGCTTTTTAAACGCTAAGACTCTCCACAATCGCGAGATATGCAGTCTCAGGGAATATTTCCTAGAAGCCGACGTGGGGATGCATCGAGATGTGGTCGCGGTGGACAAGGGCCTCACCCCGCTCTCCTTGGCTAAAGAGAACTGGCGCAAACCTGTAGTGCTTGACACTAACGACCGCAGGGAGGTATGGCAGAGTAAGGAGCTTCACGGACGCTTTTTCCGGGCCCTGCACGGGCCCGATGTAGACCTGTCAGCGTCCGTAGCCTGGCTACGTTCTGGGGACCTCTTCGGAGAAACCGAAGGTTTTGTCTGTGCAATTATGGATGAAGTTATGATGACGAATAACTACCGGAGATTTATTGTGAAGGACGGCACGGTTGACATATGTCGGGCATGCCACCGTCCAGGTGAATCAATCCGTCACATTATCTCTGGGTGTTCTCGTTTGGCCAACGGAGAGTACTTGCATAGACACAACCTTGTAGCCAGGATTATCCATCAGCAACTTGCTCTAAAATACAGACTTGTGGAATCGGAAGTGCCGTACTATAGGTATGTGCCCGACCCAGTTCTCGAAAATGGCAATATCACATTGTACTGGGATCAATCCATCATCACTGACAGGACTATTTTAGCCAATAAGCCTGATATAGTGGTGGTGGATCGATCAGAGCGGCGCGCAATGATTGTTGACATAACGGTCCCGCATGATGAGAACCTCGTGAAAGCCGAGAAAGATAAGCAAATAAAATATCTTGACTTGGCTCGCGAGGTTGTCGACATGTGGGATGTGGACTCAGCGATCATTGTGCCGATAGTCGTATCAGCCCATGGCTTAATTGCTAAGAGCCTCGATGAATACCTGAGGAGGCTCTCGTTAGGCAGCTGGATCAAGGGCTTGATACAGAAAGCAGTACTCCTGGACACGGCTCGTATTGTTAGGAGGTTTCTCTCTCTGGAGCCCTGACCACCGGTAGCTTGGACCCTGTTCCCGATACCGGCGGGCAACAATTTTTTTATATTTTTAAATGTTTTTATATTTTTTTTTTTTTTTAAGAAATATTTAAAAATGTAAATAATTTGTTTAAAAGTTAAATAAAGGTAATAAAATAATAATAAATATCGCTGGACATTACACACAGCGCCATCTAGGTGCCACACTAAGCAACGAGGCTTGTGTCGTGGACACCAGACAGTTGATACTACTACGTAGATACTTTTTTGTTTGTAAATACATACTTATTATACATATAAACATCCATGACTCGGAAACAAATGTCCATGCTCATCACACAAACATTTGCTCCTACCGGGATTCGAACCCGGGACCCTAAGAACATAAGGCAGCCTCACAACCGCTGCACCATTCGGGTCGTCCAAAATGCAATGCAAGAGGCAAACTATAAGAATAAAATAACATGTAACATAACATGACGCCTGTTATCCAGAAAGGATTCGCAGAGTGATACCTATTAGCACACCCACATTTCGCCAGTTATGTTTAAGTCCCATGTAATAAGGGGCGAGCCTATTGCCATCAGCCGGGCAGAAATTGCTGATGAAAAAACCGCTATCACACTTTGTCAGACCTGGAAATCGATCGAACCCAGGACCTCATGCCAAGCGACCGACAACAAAACAAAAACAAAATACATCAACGGATGAATATTCTTTCGCTTATTATTGAACAACAAACAGAACTCCACTAGAATGTAACTTTACAGCGGCAAGTACCAGTTGTTAGTAAGTACGGAACAAAAATAAAAACAGTCTTCATTTATAGTAGGTAACTTCTTTCAAACGGCGGACAAAAGTACGGCGAACTCTTGGATACAAGAAGTGTGGATAAGAAGTGATATGAACTTTTTAATTCATGCTTATTTATTTATTTGAAAATGTGCAGTTATATGTAAGTAGAATGGATACAGAATTTAAATAAAGCAGTTATAAAAAGAATTTATTACTAGTGAATTTTATACAAACTACTAAGTAAGTACCTACATAAATAATTATACACAAAGGCGGGAATTTATTTTGTAATGTAGATTATCACCATTTCCCGGCCCGAATTTTTCATCGGTTATTTAAAAAATCACCTGTTCTGTACATTTTGACCGTGTAGGTATTGCACAGCACTTTTGTAGGAAACAGCTGTTTTAAAAAAAAAAACCGATGGTAATATCTGTATGGGGCGGCTCAGAATGATGTACTCTGAATACGTGGTAACCGTTTGTCCCTACCACCCTACATAACCGTATATAAGTAGTGCATTCCTAAATACAGGGTGTAACAGGACCCTTCACGAAGCCGTCGACCGAGCAATAAGTACATCAAACTAAATAACTTTACGCAAAAATGATTGCTGGGAAATTACTTTTTTTTTGAGGAGAAAAATAACGTTTTACGGTAGGGCTCAATGTTACGCACTCAAAACATAGTGCTAATGGATGGATTTAATAGTACGGGAGTCGTGGAGGTGTTTAAAGTAAAAACACGTATTTACAAAAAAAAAAGTGAAAAAGTTGGAACTTTGACCCCAATATCTCCGTAACTAGAAGGTTCCCAGGTATAGTCTGGAACAAAAAAATGATCGCAATGATGGGGAGAACAAGTGCCGTTCGACTTCGTGAAGGGTCCTGTTACACCCTTTATACGATACAAACGAAAATATATTCATAAATTTACTCTACTTACAAAATATTAATAACCCTACTCAATCACAATTATCTCCAAAACATTGCTATCCAAACACTACTTCTTATCCATCTTCGCATAATCGTGCCGCTGAACTCAAATGGCAAAGAAACACGGTCGGAAAGAGGCGACAGGCAATTCATACAAGCGTCTGCGATGGCGACACAACAAGTCGCATGGTGCTGCGACTCACTCACTTAATATAATAGCAATTTATTCGATAGAAAACTGGCTTTTTTGAAGATTAACTTCTGGGTGAAAGAAAAGAATAAACATTACTTTATTTGCACTTAATGTGTTATAAACTGCTCCGAAAAAGATGAAGGAAATCATCGTGATGAAACCGGCATGTCCTAGAACCAAAAATTGTTTCGAAGACGTGTGACGTGGATTTAAGGTGGGCGCCGAAACCGGCGGGTCGCGTCCGGCTCGCGTTCACCTAAATCCGCATCGTTATGGCTTTGCGACCCATTTCGGTTGTTTTACAATCGCTGTCTATGTTAAGACTGCAGGCCCAGATGTTTATCGCAGCATTACACCACGTCTTCTGTTTTCTTCGAATGGATACGCCGAGGTAAGTTATAGTACACCCACATTTTGCCAGTTATGGTTATTGTCATCAACCGGGCACAAATGGGCTGCAACTGAGTAATTTCTTATGGATAACGCAATAACACTGGAAATTAAATCCAGGACCACATGCTCGCAGCCATGACACCAACGATGCAGTCCACAGAACTTGAAAAAAAACTCGATAACACCAACTATTCGATACTGGTACATCACTAGCCCGTAAGTTTGACGAGGCTCGCCCACCAACGTCGACACCGAACTATTGTCCCGCGCGACTATTTCACTTTTTGTCCAGCGACAGAAATGAATTGATATAAATGAAATGAAACGTAAACATCCTCGTATGTTTGATTTCGTATAAAAATGGTGACTTGCTCTTCGTAAATAATAGAGCTTTTTATTAAATTGATTGAGGAAGACATTGACTGTGATGGAAATGTCTCGGAACATTAGCTGAACAGTATTTCTCATTTTAATATTATAAACTAGCAATTGCGCGCGACCTTCGTTCGCGTGAAATTTTGTTTTCTTTAATTAAATTTAATGTCAAGTGTTTTATTTTTTTGCACGGAACTCTAATTATTTTCCAAGTAGCTTATGTAAGACTTTCTAACATCAACTACCTGCCAGTAAAAGTCTCGTCAAAATTGGTAAAGCCGTATCGGAGATTAGCCAGAACAAACAGACAAACAAAAACTGAAAATAATGATTTTGTTAGAAGTATATTTTCATAAATGCATTCAGTAAAATACTGTTATTTTGATATTCGAACAGACACTTAAATTTAATTTATTTGGATGTATGTATGTATAAATGTGAGAGTAACTGTAGGTTGACATCGAAGCAGATATCGAAGTTTCGAAAGGAGATCACCCAGCTTCCACACATTTTTGGGCTATTTTCAAAAGTGAACAAAAATATACTTACAATTTGGATAGAGCATAACATAAAAAACATTTTTTATTATAATTTATAAGGATGGTTTATTATTCATATATACATTACCATTTATAAATTAAAAAACTCATTGTAACTAACTTATTAATAAAATTAAAAAATAGCGTCAAAAAACTACTCTACGCAGTCAACTGGTAATGTACCCAAGAGACTGGCGGCGTTGCCACGTTGTATGGCAATGCTAAAGCCTTTGGCCAAGGTAAAAGCCGGCCCTTGGGTCACGGGAAGTGTCAACTAACTTTATTATTACACCCAAGTAGTAAGTCGAGATCGGCAGATCTACCTTCATTAACGTCTTCATCGACCCGATCCGATCCGATTCTTCCATGCTTTTATATTATAGTAATCATTACTATTTATTTAAAACTTGGGAACTTGGGTGGTTTAATAAAAAATGATAATATCCTTATGCTCTATTTAATTGTTGCGTTTATTAGAGGTAGCGTTGCGGTGAAAAAGAAATTACCCCAATCTGGGTGATCTCAGATATTTTGTAGTTGAATAACATTTCGGTATTTTTTTTTTAATCATATTATTATTAGTTTTATTGACGCCATTTTTTAAGTTTGTTGCTAGATTATTTACTTTAGGTTATTTTAATTAATAAATGTAAAACTTCGGTAAATTGATGTACGACTTAGGTGTAATAGTTAAAAATGTTTATTATGATAAGCTCTATCCAAATAATAAGTTTATTTTGGTAGACCTGTCTTACGAGATAGATTTATTTATCCCTGTGTTGTGTATGTTATAACATAACATCACGCCAATAATCCCCGAGGGGTGAGGCAGAGGTGTACCTAATAGTACACCCACATTTCGCCAGTTATGTTTAAGTCCATGTAACAGGGGGCGAGCCTATTGCCATCAACCGGGCACAGATCCAGACTCCGTGGCTGCTATTGAAAAATTCCTGATAGAATCACCCAGTAACATTTTGTCCGACCTGGGAATTGAACCCAGGACCTTATGCTTAGCAGTCGCGCTTGCGACCACTACACCGACGAGGCAGTGACAACATAACAGTATGGTGAGGAGGGCGGACGCGAGTATCCGAGAGACTGCTCGATCGTGGATTGTTGCCTGCTACGTTTGGACTGACCCTTACGAAGATTAGGTAATTATTATAAAGTTTTTCGTTTCATATTTTGGTATTTGTTATAATATTTATTAGTTTATTTTATATGTATTATGTGTATTAGTATCACTATAAGTACTTATATAATTATTATTATTTTTAGATATTTATTTTGTACCCTACCACAGCGTTTTCTTATTGAACTCAAAGGTTGACTGGTAGAGAATGCCTAATGGCATTAAGTCCGCCTGTGTACCACTATTGTACATGAAGTTTAAATAAATAAATAAGGTTAGTGTTTTCACTCAAGGTTCGGTCAAAACGGTAACGACGAATTGTGGATTGGCTCCGGGCATCGGGTAGTAACAGATACTGGTACTGAAGTATCAATCACTGTCTGTGTGTCTGTCCGCATCCGCTCCGCAATTTGTCCATACCAATTCGACTGGTTCTTTAATAATTTTGCAAAGTAGCGAACTGCAGGCCTATCATAATAACTCTCATATCGCTGTAATTTTGGGAATCTTCCCACAATATCAGTTTACTACGTCTGTCAGACAACCTCCCCCCCTCCTCCTCCCCCCGCTTCATCCAGCACCCGGCACGGTATGAGCATCCTCATACATATTCATAAGACTCGGTACACACTTGCGACCGACCAGACCTTGCAGGAGCCCGTTCATGTCCGTAGTATCATATAGCTTTAAGTTTATACTGCTATGTGTAGACATCCTTATTGTTTTCGTGGCCTTTAGCACATAGGTAAGCCTATTAAAACCTTGCCTAATCCAGGAATCAAGTAAGGTTAATCGTGTCGCCAACAATGACGCGGAAACGAACAACAACACACCGCTTCAATCAAATCAATCAGCATTGTATAATCAGCCTATAATGTTCTCACTGCTGGAACACGGGCCTCCTCTCTATGGGCGGGAATGGGCTGTAGTCCACCCACGGGCACAGTGCGATTTGGTAGATGTCACTGGTGCTAAAACCTTCACCTGAAAAGGTGAAACAGAGACGTAATGATTAAATAAATTACACAAAGTAATGAGCTATAACTCGTTAGTCATCACCAATGAGCCACCACTGCTTTGTCAATGACTGTAAGGGGCATATTACAGTAGAATTTTAAGTATGCCTATGCCCGCGGCTTCGCCCGCGTGGAGTTCGATAAATGTCCCACGGGATCATACTACTGGGATAAAATCCATTCCCCAATGTTACGAGGGTAACGTCATCAAGTCCAGTAGTTGATAAGATACTGCTTATTTCTAACATGATAATTAAAACGTGTATCCAAAACAAATCAAGCGTTTATCTCTTAAAGAACTAAAGAAGTTTATCAACGGTCTACACTTTTAGCCAGCAGTTGCCAGTTATGCTCAAGACACAAGAAATCATACAACAAACAACAACATTGTTGTATTTAAACAAACAACGTTTACATAAATTCATACAATTACAAAAACCATTGAGCCCATCAAGGGAAATTGATAATAATGACGTATTTAATATAGAAAAACAGGCGTGGGGAGTAATTAAAAGATAATCTACCAACGAGTGAAGCGAGAAAAACGGCCCGATCGAATGCGCACCAAAATGTTATAATTCCAGTATACAGATGAGCTTTTTTAGGGAGGCTTCAGATTAATAACTGTTTTATAATGTCCAAGTGTGTCTAAACAAAAAAGTGCCACTTCGAGGCAGTGCTTGTATAGTCTTGTCTTTCCGTGAATGGGTGACCCCATCCACTACATATCGAGTTACCTCCGTGCCCCACAAAGAACGTTATGCTGTTGGTCACAGCTGTCATGGTTAGATATTTGACAGACGTTACAGAGTATCAGTAGCCCAAAAGCCTGACCACCAGTTTTACCAAGTGGTAACGTATTACCCAGTACTAACTGGGTTGTGGAGGTCAGATACGCATGTAAAATGAGCAAAGAAAAAAATGATTTTCATTCATGCATCGAAATAGTATGTCTACTATTGTATGGGAATTAAAGTTTTCGAATCTAATATCATCATCAACATCGGCAGCCTAGTTCCATCCACAGCTTAGTACAGGCCTCCTCGTGCCATGCTCCCCTGGTCTACGCGAGTCTCCACCAGGTCTTACCCGCGATCTTCTGGATGTCATCCACCCACCTAGTTGGTACCGTCTCTCGGAAACCTTCAAATCTAATAACTCTTCGTTAATCGGTTCCATATTAACGTTAGTAAAACTAATGTGCAAGGTACTTAATACCGGTCCATATGCCCCGAGGCTCTCATTAAAATTTCAGCTTTCCTATACGCACGCCATTTTGTGGCGGTCGCGAATAACTTGCTTTATTAAAGGAATAATCACGTCTTATGTCGTTTATGTTTCCTTGTTATTATGATTGCTATTTACAAGTAGATTTTCAAATATTTCAATAACATTAACTTTTAAGAGTATGTACTTAAGACAGTGTAACATATTTTCTGTAAAATAAACTGTAATTTTTATTCCTTATAAGTTTAGTGTACACGTGTAATAAGTGGCGAGCATATTGCACTTTGCCCGACCTGAGAATCGAACCCAGGACCTCATGATCAGCAGTAGCGCTAGTAACCATTACATTATCGAGGGAGTCTTCCAAATCCTTCAAAATCTACTAAAAAACCTAAATCTCTACCTGCCTTATCCCAACGATGTTCAGGTCGGCTTCCAGTCTAACCGGATGCAGCTGAATACCAGTATTCTACATGGAGTGACTGCCTATCTGACCTCCACAACCAGTTAGTACTGGGTAATACGATACTCCTTGGTAAGACCTTACCTTTAGACTTACTTGTTATTAAGAGGACCAAAAACTACATAGTAGAAAAATACATTCGGCCTGGCCCTCCCGTAGTTTGAATTATATGCGTCATATCCATACGCCTAAGAGACAGGCATTCACGTAACGCGGGCTTTTTATCGTGAATCACTTAGTGGGGTGCGAAAAATGTGCTTCGACGCTAGTGACGTGCCTTTAGCTTAGTTGCGTTGGATTTAGTCGATTATCGAATTGATTATTCGATTAGATTTTTTTTTCCTTGTTACATTTGACAATTAAAAAAATATGGTTTGACTTCAAAAATGTTTTAATCATGGTCATAATTATTGACCACAATTATTTGACGGCACTTTTGGCGCAGTGGCTGCTTGTTGTGGCTTCGATCCCCGGACGAAACAAATATTTGTATGTCCTAGTTGTTCCGAGTCCGACTGTTTGTGTATGTGAGTTTAAATATTTGTAAACGTGAGTGCGTTACTATAGAAATACTAGTGTGGGTTTTATATTTAAATTAAAAAAAAATAGCTGAAAGCCGTCCACTTCTAGATATTAGCCTCTTTCAAGCCTCGCCATATTGAATAGTCCTATGCTTCTTGTTTCAAGTGGTTTCGCAGCCTTCATAAGGTCATCGGTCCACCTTATGGGAGGCCTTCCAACGCTGCGCTCTCAGGTACGTGGTCGTCGTTCCAGTATGTTTCGACCTCATTGGCCTTCCGTTCTGCGAGTGTTCATGCCGTGCAAACTGCTACTGAAGGTAATTCTTCAGGGTATGTTACCTTCACTCTTTGATCTCTTCTTTCCGGTTGAAGTTTGTGAATACTATTTTTATAATTCTGATCGCGTACTTACATTGCAGTAAAATTAGTCTTAACAATCGCATTGTTTTCTATAATCACCAAACTATGTCGTTTTTTATCTATAGTCTGCCTTTTCTGAACTATATTGGGGCCGGCTTCCAATCTAACCGGATGCAGTAGAATATCAATAGTTTACACGAAGCTACTGCCTTTCTGGACGCCAAAACCTAGTTTGATAGATAGATAGATAGATAGATAAATCATTTATTTAGTGAACACAAAAGACTCAACACACGGAAGTACAATTAAATTATACAATTTACATGAATATTCTTTAAATACCTATAAAAAAACAAGGTGCCAATTTAAAAAAAGGAAAACATAATTTATGAAATAAGTATGGTAACACCATGACAAACTTCAACTAAAATAACGGGTATTTAAACAAGGTGCGGTGTGCGCCTCAAGGTTACACCAAATGGGAATGGTCCAGCTCAGCATGTATCAGGCATGCACCTGACGCTGATATTCTGCTGGATCCCTGTAGTGACACACGGACGCACTGGGTAATACGATACTCCCTGATAAGACTGCTTGTCAGAATGTCTACTGACTACCTGTAACGACTGTCCAAGATCAACAAATGTTAGCTGGGACCAACGGTGTAACCTGCTTTCCGAGGCACGAAGGAAACGTGGCAATGGTCACCCATCCACGGATCGACCTTGACAAGTGCTACTTAACCTTGAAGATTGACCCATGCGGTTGTTATTATTGAGTCACGGGCTCCTCAAATTGCTCTTAATGCCCGTTCAACTTTGTTGAAAAAGCTACACAATAAATGATTACAGTGCGTGTAAGGCTATGAGATTTATTCTATAATCTTGTGTTATCACATAATTACGTAAAAGCTCAGCCCATACCCTAACCACGCCTTTTTTTTTATTAATTATTATAATGGTCTTTTACATTGTTAGCGTATTATTCAATATTACTAAGGTGACAAGCAAATATCCATTAGTTTATTCTACGCTAATGAACTAACAATGTTAGAAATTAAATGGCGGATTATTAAAAAATAAACACATGCAGATAAATAAACAGCATGTTTTTCTTGTAGTCAACAGTAAGCAGCCCGATATCAAATTATCAGAATAATGAAGTATTCCACTTTACAAGACCATTTTCTAGTCAAAATTTTGCATAATCGGCCTGAAACGTCACTTCTGGGACACAAGCCGATTCTATATAAGCGGAGAAGGGCCATAATCTCCCACGGACCCTGAACGGGTTAGTTGGTCCAACCCAAATTAAACCAGTCAGTCCTTACGGGTAGTCAGAGACCCAAAAGTCTGACAACCAGTCTTACCAAGGAGTACCCAGCTGGGTTACGGAGGTCAGATAGGCAATCGCTCCACTTAAAATTACTGGTATTCAGCTGCAACCGGTTAGACTGGAACCGACCCCAACTTAATTAGGAAAAAGCTATGCAAACGACGATGATGTTGAGTAATCGTGAGCTAAATATTAGCTAACCATTTATCGATTTGACGATAGACGCACATCACTACTCGCATAACGCTGCTACGTGTACATTTAAGGCTCCGACACTTTTTTATAATGTTATCATGATGTTATAGCCGGGCCCACATAACTTATGAACGGCTATCACCATGCTTCACTGGCTCGGCCACGGTGAAAGAAACCAAAATGTGACTTTTATATCTCGTATCTTGACTCTTGTTTTTTACCGTTGGGAAACATAAGGTCTATTCAAATCTTTGCTTCCAATTGACGGTGTTTCCACTTAAACAGCTTCAATTTTTATGTAAGTGTAAATTAAGTTGATTTTAGAAGAACTACTATTACCGACATCATCTTGTATATTTGTGAAAAACAAGACCAGGAGCAACTTTTAAACGTCATACTTTATAAGGAAATAGAATTGATTCTAGTAGTCCCTTTGCAAACGTTTCGTATGGAGAAGAATGAGCAAGGAACTCCTTAGTTATTTTAATCTGCTTTCATCATCATCATGCACAGCCCCACTTCACCCGGTGCTGGGTATGGGCCTCTCTTTGCTTGTGCCAAGATCCACGCTCTCGTGCCAGCCTCATCCAGGATAATCCCGCAATGGCAACAATATTGTCTCCCCAATTAATCTTTTTTCCAAGTAATTATTTGTTACAATATTCTTGTATGTTGTAATTTGTGCAAAATATAACTTTTATGTAATAATCTCATCTTCTGATATATTATATCTGTTTGCGGAAAGTCACAATACAAACGGTTCTCGTAAAAGTAACAAGAATAAAGGAAAAACGAGAGAATACCTCAAATAAATCCAATACACAATAATTCAATTCACAAATCAAGGAAAAAAGCGCAATATTCCTTAAACGCGCCATAGCATTCAATCTTTCTATGGAATAAGTTGTGCGGTACGAAAATTGAAGACTCCTCCTTACATGAAAATGGAACAAGTTCACACTGTAATAATCTAACTTCTTATCATAATACTATTATAAATATTGTGAGGATGGATGGTTTTTTACTTTTTCACGCAAAAACTACTGACAGATGTTTGATGATACTTTATATAGAATTATACATTATACATACATTAGAATATCATAATTTTTTGATATATTAGTGGCCCAGCCCGGTTTCGTCCAAAACTAACCTATCTTTTATGCTGCAATCATCCATACACATTCACAAACCATTGAAATCGGTTGGCTAATTTTGGAGATTAGCGTGTACGAACATAGTGACACGTGTTTTCTAAATACTAATTTAAACACTATTTTTCTACTATTGCTTTGATCTAAATGTGATTATAATTGAAGGCGATTTTATGTTGAAAAACTTTCAAAAATATTCTAAACATTTAAAAAATTGTGACTCTCGAGCCACTGAGTAAATAGACATCACGATTTCTTATCTAGCGTAGTCAATACATTTTATCGTGCTGCTACGCCGTAGCAAACGCAGCACTGCCTCTACGCCGTAGCAAACGCAACTCTGCCTCTACGCCGTAGCAAACGATTGTTCTCCTCGTAGCATTGTGCTGCTGTCGTTACAAAAACACATCAATGTATTTTAAATTCTTGTACTTTAATTTAGTTTTTTTTTTCTTTTACACCTATATTGACCGACTTCTAAAAAGGAGGAAGTTCTAGGTTCGTGAATATTTTTTTTTGTATAAGTCTTCATGTGTTGTCAGAAGCCGAAAGGTTGGCAACCAGTATTGCCAACGGGTCCAGTATTACCAGGTTTTGGAGGCCAGGCAGTCGCTTCTTATAAAACACTGGTATTCAGCTGCATCCTTAGAGAGAGTTAGAGTGGAACTTTCAACCCTAATTTCGTTGGGAAAAAACGAATCAAATGATGGTTCACTTTACTTGCCTTCTTATAGTTAGTTTAGTTCGATTGTTAAATGTTGTTGTTTGTGGTTAAATCTTGCAACTGAATTTCAGACAAGTTCCCCCCAACCTGATTGAGCTGAAATTTTACCAGATCCTAAGGTGTGTACCTTAGGTTCTGGTGACAATACATTTTCATGAAGGACGTTACATAATCTTGCAGCTAGGATCGCCTCCTCACGAGAGAACTCCTCAACGGTTAACAGCACGGGCACGAAACTTTGTATACGCGTTCAATGTTGATATTAGGTAAACTTCATTTTCTTCTTTTCATGTAAAAGAAAACTTAAATTTTATCATTAACACTAGAAACGGGACATTTATCATGTTTACTGTTAATTAAAAACATAAAATAAACAGTAAATATAGTAAATATTTATTATAATTCCAGTGTTAATGACAATGTTAGTGACCATGACAGTTTAAAAACATATAACTTTAATTTTATATTTGTTTTGTTAGAAACATCACACAATAACATAATGAAGAATAAAAACTTTAAATCAACAGCTAGCTTCCAATTTTACATTGTCTAATAAATCGAGGACCCTATTTCGAAACGCTATCTGAAAGAAAACACAAACATGGCGAAGAGTAAAGAAAAAACAAAATTGTCTCCTATTTTCAAACCGTGTTACGCCATGGGGAGTAAACGTAACCCACAATGGGCTCTTTATCGTAACCAAACCACATGTTTTTATGGCATCGCGGGCCGTTATAAAGTCCGTACAAAAGAGAAAGTTATTTATTTGTTCGTGCACTTTGCCAGTCGCAAGTTGGCGGCTTTCGGGAGAATATCGTCTTATTATGTCAGTAGAACGGGTTAGCTAACGTGAGTTAGCTTGACGGAAATTGGGTAAAGTATATATAACATCACGCCTCAATAAGTAAGGCAGAGGTGTACCTAATAGTACACCCACATTTCGTCAATTATGTACAAGACTGTAAAACCTATACTTAAAATATGTTGTACACAGAAGCTGTTGGTGAACCTACAGGGTGTAACAGGACCCTTCACGAAGCCGTCAACCAAGCACTATGTACATCAAACTAAGTAACTTTACGCAAAAATTATTGCTGGGAAACGACTTTTTTGTGGGGTGAAAAATCACGTTTTACGGTGGGACTCAAGGTAACGCACTCAAAACATTGTGCTGATGGATGGATTGAATAGCACGGGGGTTGTGGAGGTGTTTATAGTAAAAACAATACATTAAAAATTCTTGTGAAAAAGTTGGAACTTTGACCCCCAATATCTCCATAACTAGAAGGTTCCCAGGTATGGTCTAGAATAAAAAAAAGATCGCAATGACGGGGAGAAAAAGTGCCTTTCGTATTCGTTAAGGGTCTTGTTACACGCTTTATATTAATAAATAAGTCTCATGTTATAGGGGACGAGCCTATTGTCATCAATCGGGCACATATGCAGACTCCATGGCTGCTTCTGAAAAAATCCTGAGAGAGAAACCTCTTGGGTTTCTCTCTCTTTTCACTTTGGCCGAACTGGTAATCAAACCCTGGACCAACGAACCAGTCGATAAAGTAAGAATCCACACAAAAATGTGTAAAGTGACATTGTCTGTCTGTGAAAAGTGAGAGTGTTACAGGCGTGAAAAGGGAACTTTTCACGCCTGTAACACTGTACTGATCGTTAAATTTGAAATACAGATGTCCGGTTTTACTTCGAACTTTGAACTCATTATCAATATCAATATCAACTCATTATCAATATTCCAATTTCAGTACTAAAGTACTGAAATTGGAATATTGAATTTTTAGTGTTGTAAGCTTAATCGGGGTAGTGGTTCATTGGCTTCTACCTTACATATAGCAAGTTCCATTTTCACAAAAAAACAAGGACGCGTTTCGTGTCTGCCTGTGTGCCGCTAAATTCTACAAAACTTGTATTTTTCTATTATGATGCACCTATTTTATTGTCTGCTCACCCTAAGTTAGAGACCGGTACTGGTAGAAAATGCAGGGCATTAATTCCGCCCTTGTACAGCTATTTTTATTTGTGAATAAGCTAAACTAATATTTTAAAGAACTAAGTTTGAAAGTAAGGGTAATCTTCGCAACCACTGATCCGATTTCAAAATTCTTTCACAGATATGAAGCTTGTTATTATCCTCAAGCGTCTTTACATAGTATAAAACAAAGTCGCTCCCGCTGTCTGTACGCTTAGACCTAAAGCTAGCTACGCTTAAGCTTTTAAATTACGCAACGGATTTTAATGCAGTTTTCAGCAGCAGATAGAGTGATTCAAGAGGAAGGTTTATATGTATAACATTACACCCGTGCGAAACCGGGGCGAGTCGCTAGTAGGGTATATTTAAACAAACACAGGATCCCTTGGGATAATTGCCGACCACAACACGAGCGATGCCGCGGGCAAAAGCTAGGCTAGTGTTTTACTGATACTTTTAGACTATGTCATCCCACTGCTGTGCGAAGGCTTCTCCCCATGACTTCCAGTGGTTTCGATCCAGGACTAATTTGGACCACTGGTTGTTGGTCATGTCCGGCTCGTCCTGCCATCATCTACGAGGTCTGCCGCGACGCCTTCTGGCTGTGTCAGGGCTCCAGAAAAAGGCTATTTTGGCCCACTCATTGGGTATGCGGCAGATGTGGCCAGTGCAGTCCCAGTTCAGCTTAGCTTAGTTTTTTCATAAATAAATAAAAAACCAGCCAAGAGAGAGTCGGACCCGCGCACGAACAGTTCCGTACCATTTTCTAAAAAAAAAAAAAAAACGTTTGTTGTATGGGAGCCCCCCTTAAATATTTATTTTATTCAGTTTTTAGTATTTTTTGTTATAGCGGCAACAGAAATAGATCATCTGTGAAAATTTCATCTGTCTAGCTATCACGGTTCATGAGATACAGCCTGGTGACAGACAGACAGACGGACAGTGGAGTCTTAGTAATAGGGTTCTGTTTTTACCCCTTGGGTACGGAACCCTATAAAAGTAACCCAAACCAAAGAAACAAAAGGTATCCCCAAAAAGTTGTAGGCAATGGTACCGCTTCGTTCGTTCTTGTTGTTTCCGTGAATAGTTTATAACGTTGCGACCCGGCACAGTGACGGCAGACGTTAGTTTTCCTGCGCGGCTCCCTTAAGGCACGCCGTGATGTTTCGCACGTGTACCTGACACCCTGACACAAGGACGAAAATCATAATGGTTGTACTTTTTAACACATCTTTACGCTCGTTTTTCTACGAAGAGTTTAAACAGGGTTTATAGTAAGAGGTTGTAATACTAATAGCTTAGTATAAGTATAGAGTGTACTTAAAACTAGTCTTATCAAGCGGTATCGTATTACCCAGTATTAAATAGGTTGAGCAGATCAAATAGGCAGTCGCTCAAAATAAAATACTGGTATTCAGTTTCATCCGGTTAGACCCCATCATATGTACTCGTAGTTGGAAAAAGCCTAGGCAGTTGATGAAGTAGGGTGTATAATTACTATGCATATCTTGCCTGTATCATAGTAGCACTGGCCTACTAGAGAGCAGCGGTGGCCCAGCGGTGGCTGCCCCGACTTATGAACAGTAAGTCGTGGATTTGAACCCAGGCAGGCGCATTACTTTGTGTAATTTATTTAATCACCACTGCTCTCAAAAACGGTGAAGGAAAAACATCGTGACAAAACCGGCATGTCCTAGAACCCAAAATTCGCAGACATGTGACGTCTACGTGGTGGATTATAGCCCATTCCCTCTCATAGAGAGGGGGTTGTGTGTCCCAGCAGTGGGAACATTGTAGGCTGATTATGCTATGCTGGCCTACTTCTTAATTCAAAGAAGAAGATCTTCGCCAGCTATATTTTGTTTTTATGCCCATATCATAGGGGGCGAGCCGCTTGTAATCTACGCTGCACAAATCTAGACTCTAGGATGCTAAGCAATTCCTGATAACAAAATCCAATCTTATTTGTAATTTTTAGGGTCCCGTACCCAAAGGTCGCCAACGTCCAGTCACGAGCACCAATACGTAAACACTTAACAACTTTAAAAAGTGTTTCACTCCTACTGTTCTGATTAAAATTTCGTGTTGTTACGAACATAGTATTCTGGAACTCATATATTTATGAAAAATATGCTATCTCCAAGTTACAATTGTTATTTCTCGCGAAAATTGATTTTAGATTTGGGAAAGTGTATATGTCGCTGTCATCTGGTTGAATCTGCTATTTGATTGAATGACTAGCGCGTTCATTGAATGACTACATTCAATTGAATGACGTTGATTGAACAAGCGTCACTCAACGCCCAACTAGTTAGCGGATACATACATAGCCCTTTGAACAGAGCGGACGTAAAATCAGTTAGGTGATTCAATTTTTTTTCCCACTAGGGCGCTGGTAATAAATGAAACTAATCCTCATTTTACTAGGTGACGAAGACTTAAGTTAACAACTTTTTGAAGTCCCAGAGACATATTTTAATAAATTACTTTTGAAATAATATGATCAATTTATCTATGTTTTTTACTTTTTTATACTAAGCAAAAATACGAGATTAAGTACCTAATGCTTTGGAAATTATGCTACAATCTTTTATTATTTTAAACTTAGCAGTTTATAAATCAGTAATTGTTTAATTATCCCAAAATTCTCATGAGCATCCTACCTGATACCTATACCTAATCTATAGGAGACCCTACATGGGACCCCACTATAGACGACCTAAAATTGTGGCGGCCAATATAAATTGTCGAAAATAGTATACTTTCGGAGATTTAGAGGTTTAAAAATAAAATATTAGACTAGTTTTATCTATATCAAAATGGCTGTCCTATAAGTCTTTGATTCTTTGAACTCCTTGAATTACTTGGTAGAAATAGTCAGTATTGCCTATCTTAAGACTTAAAATACAATATAAAATCATAATAAGGTGTGTCATGTCCTCATTTTTGCTATCTAAAGTAAGGTTACCTTTTAAGTTGCGAACTTATAGTTACCCTAACCAAACATTACAAAGTCGGCTACATCCCATTCAACGACTTCGCTAATTGACGTTCAGTCAAGACGTTGAACGTTACATTCAACGACTTGACGAGTTGTCCTTTAGTCATTTAATTGAATATTGTCATTCAATGAACGAGCTAGTCATTCAATGAACGCGCTAGTTATTCAATCAAATAGCAGATTCAACCAGATGACTACGACATATACATATTGGTACTCGTGACTGTCCATCCATCCGTCCGTTCATCTGTCTGTTACTTGTTATTTTCACAGAGACCGTAGTATTATCACTATGACCGCTATAACAACAAATAAAAAATAAAAAAGTCAAATTAAAGGCACCTCATACAACAAGACGTGTTTTTTTTCGGCTTTAGAGAACGCTTCCTGTGTGAGTCCGACTTAAATTAGGTATAGCTTAAACAGTATTTACAGTTAATCAGTAAGGCCAACAATCTCACTTACATATGACCTAAAAATGTCAACGTTCAATGTAAAGTGCAAAGCGTCAAGCCTTAATGAATACTGCCATCACCGAAAAGTTACAAACACCAATATTTGGTTACCGCTTCATGCATGTTAACAAAGATGGCATATTATATTAACCGAAACTGAACTTGATGAAATTTATTACAAAAGCTGCAAGCCCACTTCTACTGAGAAACACTTGAAAATAACCTTCCTCATTTCCAATCAGCATACATCGCAGCTTTTGTTGAAAACAAAATTTTACAATCGTAACAAAATCCGCATTGTATTCTATACAGGGTGAGAAAGTAGGGTGACAATGTTGATGCTGTGTTTCGGGATACGCGCTAAGTATGAAGGGGTGCTAACTTAGGACAGGCCGTCGGCTGCATCGTCCCGAGACGGCACACGAATGCAAGTTACAACTATGACACTTTGTTGCGATATTAGACGTCCCACCTCCTGCTTATTACCGTTGTGTCTGCTACTCGAAAAGGAGTTAAGGAAGCGCGAGGAAATAGATGATTGGGAGAATTACGCTTTGTTGTTGTTAATGGTGTGAAAGGTAATGATGTCTATGGTATGGTAACAGTGTGCTTTTGTTACGTAAAACTATGTTATTTGAATAAAGAAACAATTGTGGCTCTTAATTTAATCACCTATTAAGGAAATAATTCGATCTGTCATTGGCACGCAAAAATGTGAAGCTTTAAATCTCATACTCCCTTGGCCTTTTCACAATTTTAAACTCAAACTGAAACACAAAATAAAATTGCAAATAATATTACCTTGTAAAAAAAACCTTGGGGATTAAACGTAAGGACGATGGTTGAAAGGAACAACCGAACTACTTCCAAACGTTTTACTGTGACCATTAACGTTAGAGATTATTTATTGGCCTAGTTAGGCCTCCTTTCTGGCCACATTGGAGGAATTGCGATAACCTGGCGCGGCTATAACCCCGAAAAATACCATAAGAAAAATTCTTCGTAAAGACCGTACGTACAGTCAAGGAAGTTTATTGTTAAGCAGACACTCTACGTCAATTGTCGTATTTCATAGACAATGACAGTAGTTATTAGTATATACAGGGTGGAATTTTTCAACGCCACCTGGAGGGAAAGTACTCTAAATACTGGAGATAGAAAACTTTACTCAAAGAAAACATTATTCTTATTCTTTATTGCACACAAAATATAAAAATAGGACACACACAAAATTACAATATATAACTTATGTACAACGGCGAGCTTAACCCAGAATTGGGTTTCTTACAGCAAACCTTAGTTAGTCTTAGTTACATTACTTTATTTTTTAAATGAAATAAATCTGCATTCAAAGATTTTCGGAAATTCGTTTGCCACACTCGGGAATTTTCTGTCATCAATCGATAAGGTCAATCATATTATTGACAAAATCTCTCTAACAAAAATGATAAATTGAATGCAAGGAAAACCATGAAATTTAAACTTATAAATTCTTTGGGATAAGAAAAAGCACTTTTACTCAAAGGTGCATCCGTAAAGGATTTTATTTTTTTGGAATTTAGCCGATTCGACTCCCGAGTGTGGCGAGCGAATTTTAGAAAATCTTTGAATACAGATTTATTTCTTTAAAATAATAAAGGAATGGTTCCTTTGAGTAAATTTTCTATCTCCAGTATTTAGAGTACTTTCCCTCTAGGTGGCGTTGAAAATTTCCACCCTGTATAAGAATTTAAGCCTGCAGTCATCATCATCATCACAGATTATGAAAAAAAAACGCAGAAAGTATTTCTTTTACCAAAACAGCAGAAACACAAACTCGTTACTCATAACAAATAATATATTTTTCAAAAGAAACGTCTGAACTATAAACTTTAAACCTATGAAAGTTAACCGCGCATTTGCACTAACAGATTTTCAGTATGCAACTGCAAAAAATATCGTCAAGCCTAATTAACATTTAAAATGTACACCCATTTTAAATTCATGAATTTTACGTTTTGAAAAAGCTCAGACTTGTAAAAAAAAATGAGTTTGTTTTCACAGCAGAGTGGAACGTAAGAAAAATCTTGCTTTGTTGGTACACTCAGACTGTCTACTGTGTACTAATTAATGTTGCCCGCATGTTAACTATAGGGTCACCATGTTAAAGAGTAACCATGGAGTTTCTTGCCGGTTCTTCTCCATAGGAAACGACCAACCCGAACCGTGCACCTTTTTGTCGCCGTTTTATAAGTCTATAAAAAATAAAAATATTTCTTTTTTTTTTACTATTTTTTTTTTTTTTTAATTCAGCGATTTATCGACTTACGGCATATCATAGAAACTTTCAAGTATTTTTTTTTAATGAGAGAACTGATTTTAATGAAACTTCATTCGCATAAGCAGGATACATAGCTCTAAAAAGTTGACAGAGACAATTTCGAAAAGTCTTTTAAAAAAAAAAGATAATAGCAAATTACTGTTTCTATGGAAAATCTAAAATCGGTCTAATTTAGCTGAAACACTATTTTTCATTTTCAAAAATGCTCGCTGTCAACTTTTTAGAGCTATGTATCCTGTTTATAGGGATACATAAATTGATAGATAAATCGAAGGATACATATATGTAGGATGAGGGAGCGAATGAAAATCGGGCTTGGAGATATCTTACTTTATTCTTCACTGTAGTTAATATTTAAAAATACATTCATTTCCACGGAGCACACAATTTCGTGCCGTAGCCATCACCGGACGTTCCCTCCCCCGGTGAGCGAGCACGCAACACCTTTTTTTATTTCCGTCTCACTCGGACATACGTTCGGAAGCACAGTTTAGAAATGAAACTCATTTAAGACAACAATGTTTGGATATTTTTATGGTTCCTACAACTTCGGCCATCCTTTAAGAGTCTGGCCTCAGACTCCTCACCTACAAACATATCCAAACACAGCAATATGTGGGACATCTAATGAAGAATATAAACAATCAATTAATACAACTTGAATTTCCCAAACTACTAATCAACTAAACCTAAAACTGACTGACTAATGGTTATAAAGTAAGGAAAATAAACTAGGAACATACAGAACCATATTATGGTATTTTATCTCTCTTAAATATTGAAACTATATCTAACTGGCCGTTTTTAAATTTACAACTCCTGAATTGCAACCGGCTCACTTAAATAAGTAACCTCTATTAAAAAAGTAAACAAAAAGAATGTTTCTTAAAATTACATTAAACAATCTAGAATATAACCTAGTATGGTGCTATCCACTAAACACATCATTACTAAAATGAGATGCCAGTACACAATAATACACCCACTGACAACTTGTTTAAACTTTACAACATAAAGCTAAAACAAACTGCAATAACCACGGCAAAGCTAAAACAAAATGTAAGACAATTGTTTTGATAATACACTATTATTCAGGGCAGGGGTGAAATGTTGATAATGGTGAAACATTGCCTCAATCTGGCCAAACCTTCATGTGATCAGCAGCAGAAGTAGTACATATTGGTCCCTCTGTAGAACTATCTACCTTCATCACCTCATAACGATCCCGCCCTAATATCTTGGTTATTTTATATGGACCAAGGAACTTGGGTCTCAGCTTCATGTGAGTACCAAACTGGGTTCGTTTGATGGCCACATAGTCTCCAACTTTATACTTTACACTTTCTTTTCTTTTTCTGTTGTAAGTTTTCATATTTTCTTCCTGAATTCTATATATTTGTAATTTAGCCTTTTCTCTTAAATCTTCTCGTTCCTGGACAAAATGTTCGGTGTACTCTGCTTCTAACATGGTTAACAACTCCAAATCTTCCTTTTGTTTCATCTTGCATCCTGTAAGAAGTTCAAATGGTGACATACCAATGCTTCGTTGGAAAGTACTATTTATTGATCTCTGTACTCTACTAACATGACGATACCACAACTTATCATCTTCTATGCACAATTTGGTGAGAATTGACACCACAATCCTATGGATACGCTCAACTTGTCCATTGCCACGCGGTACTCCTGTAGTCACTTTAATGTGCTGAATATTCTCCATTGTACAATAATCAGCAAAATCATTGCTCACGAAAGCCGCACCTCTGTCTGAGATTATTCTCTGCGGATTTCCCCAAGTTTGCTGATGAATCTTTAGTCTTTCAATTACTTCCTTAGAGTTTGTGGTTTTAGTTGGGAACAACCATACAAATTTGGTGAATCCATCTACTACTGTCAGAATGTAGTTGTACTGCTTTTTAGTTTCTGAAAGTGGACCAATGTGGTCGACATGCAAGGTATCCAACGGTATACTTCCCTTATCAATACTATTAAGAAATCCCTCTTGATGTCCTGTCTTCTTCATTGCCAGTAAGCACGGGATACAAGAGGCTAATACTTCCTCTATCTTCTTATTTAAATCTTTTATATGGAAATCCTTTTTTATCAACTCTAACATTTTCTTCTTTCCAAAATGTCCATTACCATGGATACTTCTTAAAATTTCATATTCCAAACCTTTAGGTATAACCAATAATCCTTCGGCTCCTTTATATAACAATCCATTTCGCTCATAATAGTCTAAGTACGGTTCTTGCTTTATTAGATCCAATATAGCTTTTACACCATCATCAATCTCTTGGGCTCTCCTTATCTGCTCGTAGACCTTTCTGGTAACCACTCCTACATAGGGATTACGGCTGAGAGCGTCCACATGTCTCATCTTGGTGCCAGCTCTATGCTCCACAGTATAATTATATTCCTGTAGCAAAAGAACCCATCTAGCTACTCGTGTGGACAAATCTTTTTTCTTGAGTGTCATCTCAAATGCTAAACAATCTGTGACTATCTTAAATGGTATACCTAGTAAATATCGTCTAAACTTTTTAACACCTTCTACCACCGCCAGGGCTTCCAGCTCATAACTTGTATATTTTTTCTCAGCATCTGTGGTCTTCTTACTCATATAGTACACTGGGTGTAGTTGCTGGTCATTGGGGTCTCTCTGTAGTAAAATTGCTGAGAACGCCTGCTGTGAAGCGTCTGTATGCATCTCAGTTACCAGACCGGGATTGTAAAGTTTCAATACAGGTTGTTTTGACAACCTCTCTTTTAATATTAAAAATGCATGCTCCCGTTCTGCTGTAAAGTCGAACGGACTGTTTTTCTTCAACAGATCAGTAAGTGGCTTGGCTATAGCAGCATAGCCCTCGATAAATTTACGAAAATAGGATGTTAACCCAATAAAACTTTGTACCTGCTTGACTGTCTTCGGTGTCGGATATTTCATCACTGCTTCTACTTTGTCATTTGATGGCCTCACAGTACCATCCTCCACTATATGACCCAAATATTCGACTCGTGTTGTGAGCAACTCGCTCTTCTCCCAGTTAATTATTAAACCATATTCAACTGCCACCTGTAAAACCTGCTTTAATCTATCCAACCCTTGGTCATATGTCTCTGCTGAAATGATCATGTCATCGATAAAAATCTGTAAGAATCCTTCACTCAATAAATCTCGAAAAATTGCATTAATAAATCTGGTAAAGTAATTAGGACATATGGCTAAACCAAATGGTGCCCTGGTAAATTCATACTGTCCCGTTTGCGTCACAAAAGAAGTAAACTTAGTACAGTCTTCTCTAATCTTCAGGTGGAAAAAGGCATCTTTCAAATCCAGCTTACTGAAAACTTTTGCTTTAGACAACCTATCGAGCTGATCGTCGATGATCGGCAAAGGGAATTGGTCCTTCACCATTTTCTCATTAATCTTCCTATAGTCCACGCAAACCCGTATTTGTCCATTCTTCTTTTTAATTAACACTAGGGGACTGGCATATTCTGAAAAACTGGGTTTCACAATACCTTTACATATCCATTCTCGAACTTGAAGCTCTACCACCTCCTGCTCTGGTGCTGACAAGCGCCTGGGACGTTGCGCCACTGGTATATTGTCTTTCAGAATTATGACCATTTCCAACGGAGCCTCCTTGACTTGACAGGGTACGTAACTATCAACCAAAACTTGAGCATCTGCTTGGACATCTGAAGGGATATAGTTCCGAGAAGTGGAATGTACTTCTGAAAGCAAACAACTTAATAGATCACCCTCGCCCTGAGGCACAATGTTTAAAACACCTTTATCAATAATCACTCTAGCCAAATTTAAGAAAGGTTGACCTAAAATCATCTTATACGGCATTGCGTCTCTAGGTACAATATAAAACGTTACATCATAACAAATATCATCAAGTTTTATACAAGTATTGAATTTTCCTACCGCTATAACCTCACTACGGCCTAAACCTGTCAATGTTATGTTTTCTTTCATGTATAAACAGTCTTTGAGTTCAAAAAATAAATCTTCCGTCACAAGATTGAGATCACTGCCCGAATCAATTAGACTTTCGACACTTAAACCACTTATTTCGACACTTTTCACTGAGCCGCGCGCTTTGTTTACATTTAGTACAGTCTGACATTTTAAACCAACATGGCCGCCGTCGCCGTCCTCAGCGTTGCCGTCCTGCGCCAACTTCACACACATCGACTTTTCGCTGCTTTTACCTGGAACGCGCTCGGTTGTGTTGGTACACTGCGGCGCCATGTGACCAAATTCTCCACACTTGAAGCATTTGACTCCTTTGGTACACGATGATGAAATATGATCTCTATCTCCACATTTATAACATCTTCGATCCGGCCGTGAAGCTGACTCCTTCTTATCACCACGAGCCGACGAGGAAGCTGCCGGAACCGTGGGTCGCTTGGCCGCCTTAGCAGAATTCTTTTTCATTTGCTCGTAAATGGTTAGCTTTTCCTTTAAAACGGAATAGGTAGTGACACCATATAATATAGCTTTGTTACTCTCGTAATCCGTAATTCCATCCACTATGTACTGTATCGCGACGTAGTCAGCGATCTTCCCCCTTTTAGCCAATTCCTTCATGGAAAGCATGTACTCATAATACGACTCATCCTTATGTTTTTTCCTCGAGGACAGTAATTCATGGACTTCTTTAGAATTGATGCTGTCAGGAAACTCTTTCGCCACCGCTGTCTTTAATTCCTCAAACGTGCGATGTGTTTTTTCTGTTTTCAACCACAAGGCCGCGACGCCAGTGAGTGAGCGCCGGGCCACAATAAGAGTCTGCGTTGGTGTCCATTTCATAATCTCTGCGTGATCTTCGACATCCTGCGCCCACTTGCTAGACGTGTACACCTTATCGACGCCATCAAACTTCGGCACCAAGCCCTCGCACCACGACGCTGCCGGCACAACAGCCGCCGCCGCCGCCGCCATATTTTCGTCTGGTTTAGTCATCACAATCAACTCAACTTCAATCTCGCCACAGCCGCCTTCACCACAGTTTTTCACCTCTCACCACAGATATTTTGCACCTTGATCATGGGAAATTTTGCCCCGCCGCCATGTGCGCACACGTCTCTTCATGCACACACCACACCTCGATTCGCCCGATCTCTCATCTCATCCCGGACGAGCCCCCAAATTTGTAGGATGAGGGAGCGAATGAAAATCGGGCTTGGAGATATCTTACTTTATTCTTCACTGTAGTTAATATTTAAAAATACATTCATTTCCACGGAGCACACAATTTCGTGCCGTAGCCATCACCGGACGTTCCCTCCCCCGGTGAGCGAGCACGCAACACCTTTTTTTATTTCCGTCTCACTCGGACATACGTTCGGAAGCACAGTTTAGAAATGAAACTCATTTAAGACAACAATGTTTGGATATTTTTATGGTTCCTACATATATCCTTCTTATGCATATGAAGTTTCATTAAATTTTTTTCAGTCATTTGGAAAAAGAAACTACTTGAAAGTTTGTCTGAAATGCCATAATGTCGTTAACGGTCTTAGTGTTTACACTATTTAGTTTTCTGGGTCTTAACCCAGAAAACTAAATTCTATCTATCTTAACCCGCAAAATCCTGCTCAACTCATGGTTTCCGTACAATTTTCCGCACGCCCGTCCGTAGTTTGCGCTGTTTATTTGTAATTACTTGATGCGTTTCGGATTGGAATAAAATCTGTCTCCGCGCGCCGCCATCACGGAGGGTGTGCGGTCTAATTGTCGGCGCTGATGTGTTTAAGCTGCGTTTAAAGCTAGCTTCAACACTTGACAGATGTGGTTGAATTAACTTTAAAATGTTTCAGTGTTTTTTTTATAACTTCATCAATAAATTGAACGCACTGGTTGGATGTCAAACGTAACATGCAATATATGTTATAGCTTTGAATATTCGCGCTATCCGCTTGGCCACACCCTACAAACTCAAGCGACAGTAGAAAAATAAAAAATGGAGGTAGCTAAGAGCATGCTATGAGCCACCGCTACTTGCAGAGTGACGGAAATCTCGCGAGGGACGCAAGTGACGCTCGCGCGTATCGCTAGACACACGGCGCGTCGCAAGTCGTATATCCTGAGTCCTGAACGGGGCGTCAGCCATTCGTTTGTCTAACTTGTTTCTCTTGTCCTTATCCCAATTCATTCGTGGTCGGTGCAGCTGTCTTCTTCTTCCATACTTCTCTATCACTCGTCATCTCAGCAGTCACCTTCTTCCTAGCCATGCTATCCTTCACACGGTTCATGTAGATGTTTCCTTAACTACTACTTGTTATAATTATGTGTAACTTGCACTACACTATATCGTAACAAATACCTATGAGTCATTCGCTAAATCAAGAATGAATAGAAAACAAAACATGTGTAGACTTTCAACCGTAGAATTTGTTCACGAGCTGAATCGAAGCCCCGACCTGTTTTAGTAGCTTTTTCATTTATTAAAAATGTACAGTGAATGCTTTCATCTTTTTTAGTAAGAGAACCTTTGTATATTTTTTATATGCTTAGCTAAGATGCCAACGCTCTCGACCTTGCGACTGGGCATGGAGGTCTAAGGTTCGATTCTTAGGTCGAAAAATGTTAAAACCTTTCCCTATAAAGAATTCCACAGTACAGATCCAGACTCCGTGGATGCCCAGTCGGAGTCAGGATCTGTACCCGGTTGATGGCAATAGGCTCTCCCACAGGGAACTTAAACATAACTGGCGAAATGTGAGTGAACTATTAAGATTTGATTATTAACCTTTGGATATCTCCAAGGTTAAGGCAAAGGTGTACATTCATACATGAGTGATGTTATGAAACCTAGTACTTACCGCGGGCATCAGATCTAGAGGTACACAGATAGACCGGTGATCAGCTAAAAGGCGATATATCCAACAAACGGTCAAATTAACCCGAACTTGTGCCAACTCACTCAGACCCGTACAGCCTGTATTAAGGGGTAGCTTCTTCTCAAAGATCATAAGTAAAGGCAAAAAAAAAAAAAAAAAAATTAAAATGGTAAATGAGATGCTTCACTTTCTGTTCATTTTTGTCTCGAAGTAAAACCAAACAAAAATGAGCATTCCTAGAGTGAAGCATCTAATATAACATCACGCCTGTAATTCCCGAGAATCGAACCCAAGAGGCATGGGTGTACCCCAGGGGTACACCCATGCCTCTTGGCAAATTGTTATTGGGTTTTTCAGGAATGTCTCAATAGCAGCCACGGAGCCTGGATTTGTCCACGGTTGATGGCAATAGGCTCGCCCCCTATTACATGGGTCTTAAACTTATCTGACGAAATGTGGATGTACTATTAGGTACACCTCTGATAATTTAAGTGACAGCTGGCGCCACCTAGTCATAAAATTACCTAACAAGTCGAAATCGTTCCCGCATACTAATTTACCGTACAGTACATTATCATTAAAGCTAATACAATTGATTAAAACTACTTTCTCTTCAGATATTATGGAATTTCGTTATTGTTTTCACAGAACCAAGTTTAGTCAATCATTTACCACAAAAAAGAGGAAAAGTTAAGCGTTTAATTTTGTGAAAGGTCGAAACACGTCAAATATTCTACTTTGAGCCTCATTTCACCTCTCATTATCTGCTCTGTGCAACATACCCTTAACTTAGAATGAACGTAATAACAATAACAATATGAGTACAGCAATAAGAACCACGACTCACTCAGCAGACCACCGCGAAAACGTAAAATGGCTCTTAACACTTATTGCTTAAATACAATATCTCCTTGCCTTCATGACTTGCCAGCCAGAATTCAACTGGAACTTGCGATTGCGAAAGAAGCATAACAAAAGAGATTTGAAGAGTCGATGAGAAACGGAGTTAATGGTGCCGTGACGTCTGACGGAGGAGAATGGAATGCGAAAATATGGTGCGCTGACTCCAAGCGTGGGACAAGGACAGACAGATGATGACGAGAGGGTCTATGAGAAACGTCAACATTCTCCTGTCCAATTAATTTGTGGTCGGCGCAGCAAGTTTTTTCATCCATACTTCTCTATTTCTCGTCATTTTAGCAGTCACCTGCTTTCTAGCCATATCATCCTTCGCACAGGCCCTTCCATCGTTCATCGCCTCGTCTACGTTCATACATGGTCCTGCCTGCCCCATAGATTCTGGTCAGGTAAGTATTGAAGATTTTTTTATGGGAATGCTGATAATTTTTTCGCGATTTAAACGACGTACCATGGAGAAAGTTGTTCAGTTTGACGGTCTGTACCACACCTACACTATCTGATACACGCTGTATAAATGTATAAAGGGTGTAACAAGACCCTTAACTAAGCCGAAAGGCACTTGTTCTCCCCGTCATTGCGATTTTTTTTTGTTCTAGACCATACCTGGGGACCTTCTAGTTACGGTGATATTGGGGGTCAAAGTTCCAACTTTTTCCCAAGTTTTTTTTGTTAGATACATTTTTTTAATGTAAGATTTTGACTTAAAAAAGACTTAAAGACCTCTACGGCCCCCTTACTATTTAATCCATCCGTCAGCACAATGTTATGAGTCCGTTACATTGAGTCCTACCGTAAAACGTGATTTTTCGCCCCAAAAAAAAGTCGTTTCCCAGCAATATTTTTTGCGTAAAACTTAGTTTGATGTACAGAATGCTTGGTTGACGGCTTCGTGAAGGGTCCTGTTACATTCTGTATTATATTTGTGTGTATGGAATAACAGTACACCGATGCAACTGCTTGATCCAAAAGCAATAATCTATTACTACTATTATAAATACGAAAGTTTGAATGGTTGACTGTTTGTTACTCAATCACGCCATAACAGCTGAACAGATCTGGATGAAATTTGCCACAGAGATAGATTATAGTCTGGAATAGCACATAAACTACTTTTATTGTCTCACTCATACACATCAAAATTTTCACGTGAACAAAGTCGCGTGCAACAGCTAGTATTCAATAAATGACGCCACAAGTCCTTTAAGTGCGCAAAAACGCTGATTTGATTGCAATGTCGTGCACCTCCGTGCTCCCAGAAGGGATGGATATGGGTCACCTAAATACACGCGCCCTAACGCAGGGTGGATGCGCCTGTTGCTGTCTTTGTATATTTATATGTTTTGTTTAAAATGAGAACGTTAGCTGTACTGTTAGGATTTCAAATACATTTTTATTCTCATTACACATTTTTTAATATTATTAAAATGCAAATTAAAAGTGAAATTTGCTAGTTACATTTGGTGTTTCGTTAATATATTAATAAAAATCAGAACGCAAAAGAAAGATTTAAACATAGAACATATAAATCCGTATAATGTGTCAGTACCTATTATATTTATTTTCACACAATGAACGGGGTCCCAACTGGAACGAAATAACTAGACTAGAATTAAATCCTAACGTTTCTGACTTTGATGAATCACGTAGGTTATTCAGACAGTCGCAAAGGATCCGCTCTCACTTCCTGGCCTTATTTTAAACTTAATAAGTTCACACACCAAGTATACAAACACAGAAGGTCCAACGCTATTTACTAACACAGTTTGTACTTTATAATAAGTACATTATGTTAGTCTTTAAGGTATTACGAGTATCTATGGTCCAAAGTTGCCTGAACATAAATGGCTGTCGGTGTTGTTGTTATAGCGTAATAAAAAATCAAAGTAACACTGTACTATTTCATTTCTCTTTTCTCCAACCTGTGGCCACACAATGCTGAGTGTTGGTCTCTTCCAAATTTCTCCATTGCTGGCGGTTGTGTATCATTGGAATCCAATTTCTTCCGGCCACTTTAATAAGATATTCTGTCCACCTAGTCGCTTGTCTCCCCACATTCGTCCTGTATCTCCACTTCAGCATTTTCAATAAAAGTAAATTGTCGTCTTAAAATTCACTATCGTTTGTAAATTTTGGGGAGGTTTGTCTTTTATATCAGTGGTTTTTCAACTGGGCCTTCTGACCATGTTACTGTTTCGTTTAATTTTGGTCTAAAGCCGTTAGATGCATATGAATCAGCTCGTGGCCTCTTTTGTTACGAATTAAATGTCTTCGGTGCTCGCTTATTCTAATGTATAATGACTCTAGTGCTCCCAATGGGGTAAGTTGATTAGCAACTTATAATCAGTAGAATGCACAGAATGAATAAGTACTTAATCTAGAAACCTCGCTATCTGTTTAAATGGTTACTTGAATGTTGTGTGTTTGTTCGGAAGCATATATTTAAGAAAATCAAAAACTTTATTGAACATTATAATGTACATTTTAAGCAAGTCATGAAATCCTACATTATTACAAATTTTGATACTCTATTATTATCCTATACAGAACAATAATAGGTGCCTATTTTAATGACTAAATAAATAAGTATTGCTTAGGTGCAAGCTAGGTAAGCAGTTAGGTACACAGTAACTTCCAGACACGACTTCAGGAATTTGTTTCAGCATTATTTTTCTCTATCCCGTTAACTGGTACGCACACCCTACCCCATATACCAATGTGCGTCGTAACTACTGCAGGGGGTTCAAAACTGCGCAATTGCAAGGACCACGTGGACCCAAGTTCATTCACCCCACTTAATCATACCCCTACAACCTTATACCCTTGCAATAAGAGCTATAATCACGCACATTTTTATTACAAACTTGTCAAACAACCCCATCAAATGATTTTCAACTTTATGACAAAGCAATAAAGATTGTTTTGAATGAATTTAAAATGTTGTTGTTAAGTAGGCCATGTTTTGTTTTGGTTATGAATTACTTAGCAATAGATGACGCCATTTATTTGTTAAGAGCTTTCGAAACGGGATTTGAATATGAAGTAAATATATTAATTTATGTATATAACTAGGTATGAATGAGTTATGAAAGTTAACGTAAATAAATGAAGCGCTTTGCGTAAACAATTATAACGTTGATTTCCCTACCATCCGTACAGTCACGAACTTAAAAAAGCGCTTGAAGTAACGGTTTCATTCCCATTCAGTAAAGGAAAATCACTTTTGAAAGTTGAAAATAGTTGCTATGTATCAATAGTGTCCGTGACTGTAATTACAGCCGTTTGATCCGTTTAGAAGCTACGATTTTCCAAATACACAGACAAAGGTTTCAAACTTATAACACAACACAGCCATTTTTTAGTCCAGGAAATAGCAAACCCCTTTTGAATTTGCCCAATGTTACCAATCCCCTTCTAGTTATGCTTATATGTACAAATACATCACCTCGACCCACCCTTTGAATTAAAAAAAGCGTGAACGACACTAAAAAAGCGTCCAAAATGTATCGTCAATACCTGAACAAACACTTTGCATCAAGCATCCCTTTCTTAAGGGGACATCTTGGCACGTAAGACAAAGAACTACATAGTAGAATAACGTCTCATGGACTAAAATAGCAAACCACTTCACTAAATGTGGTTATTGATATATTTATTGTAGTATATACAGCCAAATTGACAAAAATACCAAATTAACTTGTCACGACATCTATGACACAAGATGCGAACTAAAAATCCTGCATCGCGCAATCAAAATTATCCGCAAGATAATCATAGATGTACAAGCACTCGATAACAAAATTTAGGTAGTAGCCCACCTGACACAACTCTCGACTGATTGGAGGATCCTCCCGGAGGATTTTCAACTGGAGCCTATACTAATATTAAAAGAGGTAAACATTTGTTTGTAAGTTTGTATGTAGGGGGTCTGGATCTCTTGTACCGATTTTGAAAATTCTTTCACTAATAGGAAGCTACATTATTCCCGAGTGCCATAGGCTATATTTACAACGTACTCGTGGGATAATTTCTGACAAAAACGCGAGCGAAGCCGCGGGCAACAGCTAGTTATTAATAATCCTGAAAAATATTGAACGTTATAACGTAACTACTTGGTCACTGCGGTCGTTATACCTGTACCACATGGAGAAAAGACTAGCCAGTCAGAAAATTTGTAAACGGTGACAATTACCCACCAGGAACACCCCTAGGTACCTAATATACATGAGGAACATACCTTATATTCTATTCTTCCGAAAACCATGACTGGCTCGTTGGTGCAGTGACCACAAGCGCTACTGCTCAGTGTGAGGTCCTCGGTCTGATTCCCAGGTCAGGCGAAGTGTTACTGGATTATTCCAGCAGGAGTTTCTTAGTATTCCGGAGTCGAAATTTGCGCCCACTTCACGTATTATATGGAACTTTTACGTAACTAGCAAAATGAAGGTGTATTATGGGTACTATCGCTTACGGTCTATCACTTTGAAGTTAACAGGTGTGATGTTATACTATGAATGACATACAGGGTGTAAGGGATAGCCCTCCACAAACTGACGTGCTTTCACCTCCTTATTTTGAATGATATTCCACCGGAATTTTTCTCAGGTGTTTTTTAGGTACTATTCCTTTATTTCAATGTAAAATTACATTCCCTGTACGCAGCGCCATTTATGTAAATAATTCGACTAAATCAAAAATCCAACAATGGATGGTGAAATAATCTAACGAACGACGCGTGGAATCAGCTGTTCACTTCCTGCCTAGCTACAGAGTTCATCGAACTCGTCGTCGCGCTAGCCTTTCGCTACGTGCGTTTTGCCACGGTAACGATACATTGTATATAAGGAAATAAAAAAAATCAAATTTATTGGATTCCCTTAACATTCCTGAAATAATTTCTTGTACCGGTCATCTTAGTATGATACTCGTATACTGAATTCACCCCATCAGTTTGTGGAGGGCTGTCCCCTACAACCCTGTATTACTTTGTAAATCAAGCAAAAAAAAAAACCTAAATGACGTAAGTTTTTGTCTGTTTAGTCGAACCGATCTCTAAGTGCGGCGATGAAATCTCCACTATTTGCCGTGCCTGGCGCGAGCATGTTTGCCGACGACGATTGAAACGCCTTTGATACGAAGCGTCAATGTTTGTCTGTTTGTTTGTTAGTCTGTGTATTTCTTATTTTCGGGGCATCTGCGCAAATATGAGGCTGAAAGTGCTGTATTTTACGCAATACAAATGTGGTTGAATGGTTATTTTTTTTTTCAATTTTTATTGATTTTTTTAGTTCACATTAACCTTGCTCGGTTTTGAAGAGACAGCAAAGAAGAGGCAAGAAATGATGAACACAAATACATCAAAATATTTTACAATCCGATGTCACTATTAATTATTATTTTCGTGGTCTACAAATAATGCAATAAATTAATTGGTCGTGTAAAAGAGAACCGCAATAATCACCTGCGATCTTCTGTAATGTAATGTCTCCCGAGTGACATTTTCCGATAGATGGCGTTAATTGATTGGTTACTTATACTGGGTCAGTATAAGTGGATATTGTTGCCATCGCGGGATATCCTGGATGAGACTGGCACAAGAATGTGGAGCTTGGCACAAGCAAAGAGAGGCCTATCCCAGCAGTGGGTGAAATCGGGCTGTGGGGATGATGCTGATGATATGCTCTCATATCTCCACTCAATAGCTCTAAATGATTGTATAATCTTACAGCTGTGTGCTCGGCCGTAACATAAAGTTTATCACACAGTGCTATCACATTCATAAACTGCGCTATCTTTGATAAGTGTGTGCGTAGGTATGGTAGCAGCAGAGCAGATGCGCTTAGGGCTGCCGCTAACAGGAAATTGGTATTGAATTCTGCGACACAAAAATAATTTGGTAGAACGGAGATAGACGGTTTGGTCTTAGATGTTAGTTATTGCCGCCCTCGAATACAGGTATACGATTTAGCAAGGATTTCCTAAAACAATATTAATTAGATAATATTGGAGTTGGAGTTGGTCCGGAGCTAGTCATAACACCGCTTGTCATATCGTTTGCGGACACCAGCCCAATATACAATAGTACAATTTATTATTCTTAGGTTAGGGTTCTAATTAGAAATCTTTATTTAGACACGTCTGAATTGACAACTAAGAATAGTGATGAGTATGCATATGTCACAGTTAAAACTGTTTTGACTGGTTTCAGTGAAAACCGTTAATAAGTTAACACGTTTTCATAATTTTAAAATCTGTTTTTCTTGAACGCCTAAGTTATATTTATAGCCACGAAACACTAGGAAATGTTTTTAAAAGAGACAATAAAAATACTATCAAGTAATGAAATGCTATTAATTGTTTAAACAAATTGGTTGCAGTTTTCCCTGTTTCATAAAAACATAGCAAAATTCGATGAGTTTGGATGAAATAACTTTTAAAGTTTGCTAAGTGTATACATATTTATGCTCGCAACTGTACGTATTACAAGATTAAGTAGGTAGACAAGTACTCCCGATAAAGTACTGGAAAATATTCGCATATGTATTACCTACGCCTGGAACCGAAAGCATATACGTGTTAGTAAAATAGATATTTTGAAAGTTAGCAAACATTAATTTTATTCTCGTGGCAACCCTGCGCGGTGCGTTCCGAACACAGGGCAATGTATAAATCTGTCAGCCGCGACAATCCGGCGGTATTCCCTCCGTGCGCTCATTTACGTAGCACTGGTAACACTCTTGAACCGTGTAGCACAAAGAAATATCAGTTACGTATTTAGGAGAAAAGTATTCTTAATTCAAAAAAATACAATGTGGCCAGACTTCTTTACTCATAGAATGCAAATAAATATTTTGCGTAGTCATAGGAATCCCGTTAATAAAATGGGAAAAACATCAAAGAAAACCCTCCTCAGTCTTAAAAAATAATATTTTATGTAGTTCTAGATTAATACCCGTTTGATGGATACAACATAACTAGCGAAATGTACTCCACAATGTACTGTAGGTATGTCTCTAATCACTAACGTACTGTACACCTCCACCTAACTCCTCAGCAAAAACAAGCGTGAAGTTTAAATGTGTCTAATAAATAAACGTCGTAATTTTTCGTGGTGGCAACCCTGTGCGGTGCGTTCCGTACACAGTGCAATGTATAAATCTGTCAAGCACGACAATCCGGCGGTATTCCCGGCGAGCGTTCATTCGTGTGTTTATATCTTTGTGAGGCCATAAATCTGTGCTTAATTGCGTCAATGGCGTTATAGCTGTTCAATTGTAAGCTAAACGCTATTCACCCATGATTTTTTATGTCTGGAAAACGTCATGAGACGTGGAAAAGGACAAGTAGGTATATGTAAGTATGTCTTTGATATATATCCTACGACAGTTTTCGATATTTTGAGAACAACTTAAAACCAAGTTTCTGCAACGAAAATACTGATACTGTTAGCCTTCCTCATTCCACGGCTGGACAAAGGCTTCCAGTATTTTCGATCCAGAGCAAATATGGAGTACAGGTCGTTGGTTTTGACCAGTTCGTCTCGCCATATTCTACGCGGTTTACCGGGATGCCTTCTGGCTGTGTCAATAGGTACTCCAGACACGCTCCAGCTTAGCGGCTTTTTGATCAGCGTTAGTAATTCTTGTTTTAGAGCGTAGTGTGGTGTTGCATGTACGGTCTTGCTTGACGCCTTGAATACGACTCAACACAATAAATAACAAATCTGGTAAAATGTTGAGATCACGATACCATCTCGCTGATAAAAAATGCAACTATGACTTATGATCCCAAAATATTCAAACTTAAAACTATAGTAAAGCATCACACTATCATCATTCATCACATTTTAACGTGGCTAGGAGACTTCCCAAAAGGTAATAAGGAAAACATCCAAAATATCTGTACCCGTAATTAATATCGTACACTTCGTTGAATACATTTCTGGCAGCTTAAGGGAAACGCTACACGGACGGCGAAAGCGATACAAATAGAATATTAACGAAATCGTATCTAAGCGAACATAGTAGGCAACTTAAATTGTAAGTGATGATTTTTTACTTTCTTGAAAATGAAACACAAAAACAAACTTTTATTAAAAACGGATTAACATGTTTTCCGAGGCATAATTTATGCATTAATTATAATATATTATTTTCAACAAAAAAATAATGTCGCTCTATGTAAAATACTGGTATTCAGCTGCATCCGGTCAGACTAGAAGGCGACCCCAACATAGTAGTAGATGATTATGATTATTTTAACAAAGCTAGAATACAACAAAATTGAAGTTTTATCGTACCGAAACGCAATTTTTTATTGAAACGCGACGTGCTAAACGATATTTACAGAACCTTTGGTGAGTGAGTCAGTCTCGTACTTGTTTTACAACAAAATGGACATCATATAATTTATTGTATGAAGCCTAAAAGCTTGTAAAATGGAAACTTTTGAAGACGCATAAAGACTGTCAAGTAGACTTTCTGAACTGCGAAAAAGGGGGTTACGTTCGGGCGAGTTCTTGTCCCAATCTTTGCCAAGACCCACAAGCAAGCTATACAAATGCGATATTTCGCTAATACTGGAGTGGTATCTCGCCAAAGGACGCAACAATAAAATGTCAAAGAGGATCAGAGGAATTTTGCGCGTGGAAAATTATGTCAATTTCGGCAAGGATGGCCTTTGTTACCCATGTTTCTGCCTACTCTCTGTGTCTCTTTTTAACGAGGGAATCAAGGTTCGATTGAACTGCGACGTGTATGAGTACTTTTATGGACGTTTTTGTGATGATTAACCCTTCAAAGATCTTCAAGAAACCTATCATATCAGTTTTCAGGGTTTTATGAGCTTTATGGTTTGTGTGAGCCATTTCGTGTGCACAAATTAGTAGTTTTACTGAAAACTAGGAGCATTATGTACGCGTAGTTTTTGTCCGCAAAATTCGATAAACAGTTTCTACTTAGAGATCTACAATACATAAAGAACATAAGTGTTTTGAATTTCATATGCGCTACTGGAGTAAAAATGTTACGATGGTTTTTGATTAAAATACGAACAAGCTTTTAACATTCGTTTCAACATCTTCTTTTCAGGGGGTGACTGCTGAGATGACGAGTAATAGTATGGAAGAAGAAGACATGCTGCGCCGACCACAAATAAATTTGAATAGACCTTGCCATTTGATAACGTGCTAAGTGGTAATCTAATTACGAGGTCTATACCAAAACATAAGACCTCACCTTGCTATCTACACTACATCCAAATAGAAACAAATATAAAACCAACCACTCTGCCTCCCTGAGTCGTCAGAATTCCTCAACATATCTCGTTTTTATGAATTCTGGCTTGTAACAATAAAAATCTCACTGCTACCAATAATGGGAAGAAAATAAAAGGTGTACATAAAACGTTCTGCATGATTTGTTCTGAGATCGAACGAGTTATTGGCTCTGACAGCCGGATGAGGGATTGAGAACCCCCTGTACCTATATTCTTTTGACAGAATATCTACTTATTTGTATGACTTTGATTTTTGAATCGTACAATTTCTTTGTTGTGATGGTCCTTTAAACGAAAATATTGTGCGTGATTGTTATTGAATATAATTGCACCTCTTTTTTCTATTCTTGTTTAGTTTTTCAGGAATTTGGTCGATGATGTTGGCATCGGTTGCTCAGACAGAGTAACGTCTGTAAGTAACATAACATCACACCCGTGCCCCCGAAGGGATAGACAGGTGTACCTAATCTGACAGAGGTGTACCCTCACATTTCGCCAGTTATGTTTGGGTCATTTGCAGTACAGGCGAGCCTAATGCCATCAATTGAAAAAATCTTAATGGAAAAACACGACACCTATTTTTCCGAACTGAGAATCGAACCCAGGTCCTCTTGCTCAGCAGCGCTTGCGACCACTAGACCAACGTGGCAGTCAAACATGCAAGACATATAAACATAAAAAATGGCATATATGAGACTGATCTACTGATGATACAAGTGTATGATATAAGTGCGGTAAGTTGAAAATTAAAGCCGAGGCGATATTGCTAGCCCGAGCCGTAGGCAAGGGCTACAAGAAAGCAGAGGCTGCAATTATCAAAGCGCGCGTATGTCATAGGACGTTTTATAAAGTATTTGTGAGGAAATAAATAAAACTGCCTCTGAGACTTCTGGCGATGTTGAATTAATACATTCATCATTACTTGACGACATTTTCAAATAAAAACCATACAGCAAAAAGAAAAAGCGCGCGGAATCATTTTTACATGTTCACAAATTAGCGATGCGCGCGCATTAGCGCTTTTTTTTAAGGCAAAGTCACAAAAAACAGCCAGTATTACTAATAAATAATATTTTTGTGTTTTTGTTACAGATAAATGGTTGTAATTTATTGTCAAAATTTATTTAATTAAAGAATTAAATGTTTATTTATTTTATTTTATCTCCCAAAGTTAATTTTATTCATAAAATGTTGACCACTTTTCTGACATAAAAATTCTTTGCTAAGATTAAAAAAATACCGTTCGTTTTAGACGAAGCATCTTGATAAGCCGTGCGTTTTACATTACAATAACGCACAAGTCCGTAATGAGATACAATACGATATTGAAATTGGTGAATTAGGAGACCCTTTACGAGCAAATGTGTTATAAAATAGTTTACAAAATAGTTTTTTGTCACAATTAGCATAATCAGTACATTTATACGTGTTTGGAGCCTTCTTTTAAGCAAAACAGTAACTGTATTAGGAAAAAATGTAAGTGAAACTGTATAAAATCCTTTTTGGAGTCGATGCTTTCAATTTGATGGATTATTTCTTAAATTTTTCAAAACATAGTCCGCTAGATATCAAAAACTGTTGATCACGTTGCATAAGTACAATTTCCACTCCTGAAACACGAGAAATAAACACTATATTTATTTAACGGAACAAAAATAAAGAAATCACACACACTTAAAATATATACAGAGTGTTTCCTCTTTTAACACATCCCTCTTTTTGACGATGCGTAAATAATGACAAGTGGCGTGAGCATAAATGACGGTCCGACTGGAATCAATGGAAATGTGTTTTGTAAGAAAAAAACATGCCCTTATCGCGGGTGCTTTTAAAAGGTAGTGAATGAAATGTAGCATCATGACAGTGTAATACCCCCATCCCCATTTTATCATCGGATCAGCAGAGATACAGCGTCACTGTTATATGGTTGAATTTCCACTGACCCGCACAAAACGCTATGCTTCCACACATATTGTAAGAACCGCCAGTCTGTGGAATTCACTGCCGTCTTCTCTGTTCCCTGATCATTATAATCTGGATCTATTCAAGGTTCGGGTGGATCGTTTTTTTTAAAAAGCAAGCGTGCTGCGCCCTAGGCCGCATCATGGCTTCACATCAGGTGAATTGCGGCCAAACGCAAGCCTATTTTGGTACAACAACAACAATAAACCGGTCAAGTGCGAGTCGGACTCCCGCACGAAGGGTTCCGTACCAAAACCAAAAAAAAACACTTAGTTGGCGTCAACTATGTATGTATGGCGACACCCTTTTAATTAACAACTTCTTTTTTTTAATGTTTCCTTTATTTGCGCTGTAAGGCCTTGCTCTCTACCCTATAGGTTTTGATTCCCTTGTGAAATCGCATAATATGCGACATAAACAGTCATATCTTCTGATCGCGTTGACTTATAAGTTTGATTTTTTCATTGCTCCAAGGAGTAGCAGGCTCGAGTATTTGGTATTAATTTCAGCTTGATACCGCCACGCATTCCTGAGAAAAAGGGACTTGCCAGATAGACAGACGGACAACAAAGTGATCTTATAAGGGTTCCGTTTTGCCGATTGAGGTACTGAACCTTAAAAACGTGATGGGCGGATGTCGCTTTTCTTCGAATTTTGTGTTTTAGGACATCCACGATATATATATATATATATTTATTTATTATCCACGATATTTTCCTTCACCGTTTTAAGAGCAGTGATGAGAAACAAATTTACACTAAGTTCCAGCCTGAGTCCCAACTTCATTATAACCTGCAACTCTTCATTGATGGATACTCTCTCAACTAAACATGTGAACAATTAATATAAAGTTAAGAGCGTTAACGACTTACGGTTACGGCATTTCATACAAACTTTCAAGTCATTTTTTTTTTCGAAATGAATGAACTGAGTTTAATGACACTTCATACGCATAAGCAGGATACATAGCTCTAAAAAGTAGACAGAGAACTTTTCGAATGTCTTTAAAAAAAAAAAGATAATGAAAACTTCTGTTTCTATCGAAAATCTAAAATCGGTCTAATTTAGCTGTAATAGTTTTCGAAAATGTTCTCCGCCAACTTTTTAGAGCTTCGTATCTTGCTTAAGCGTATGTTGCGGCTAACAACTTGATTTTTGTGTTTAAATAATTACATTGTGCAGGATATAAGCGGTTCAGTCATTTCGAAAAAAAAATGACTTGAAATTTTGTATGAAATGCCGTAAGTCGTTAACGCTCTTAAAGACTACTAGAAAATGTATAACAAATTTTATTGCATAGATACATAAACTCACGCCTTTCATTTACCCGATGGGGTAGGCAAATACACAGAACACCAACAGCAATGATCTTTACAGTCATACTCCTTTGGCCTTGTTCAGTAATTTTAATATCTAAAAAATGCTAGGAGCAAAATGCAAAATAAAGTCCTCTTTACCAGTTCACTTTAACTCATGTGACAAAACATACCACTAACTGCGTAAAATAAGGGATAGCGCAAACTTTTTTATCCGTGTAATTTGCCAGCCTTCGTTAACCAAGCCGACCGGTACATAAAGGTATATATCTAATTTCTCGGTCATTTAACGCTGACAACTTGGTGCGTTAGTAAACTCGCTCTTGTGTAGACAGCCTTCGAGTTTATTAGTGTCATAAAATATTTTATGAAGCCCCCTGTAGAGCACCACAGTGGAGGTTTGAACAGTAGAGTAATTACATTTTTATTTATTTTTATGAATAAATTAAATTGCCGTCTACAGAGAAAGTTACGCCTGGCTCGCGTAGCTTCAGAGTTCGAGCATCAGCTTTTTAGTAAAAGTTTTAGAGTTTGAGCCCTGCCTGGTGCTATACTAATCACATCCCTCACAGCAGCCCACTGCTGGGCATAAGCTTATCAAATTGCACGCCACTTAACTCGATCTCGGCAACTCTCATCCAACTGCCACCGGCCTTTCTGTGGAGATCCTCACTCCACCTAGCCTGAGGGGCGAGGGCATCCCAACTTACACCGGCAGAATTGCCATCTCCACTCAGGTACACTCTTCCCGAACTGTCATCACTACGGCTAATACAACTGGGCCATTGCCAATTCAGCTTACTTATTCTGTGAGCTATATCGACGTAGTATAGTTAGTATAGTTTCCATGGAATGGTTCTCGGTTTCTTGTACTCAAAATGTTTAAAAACAAAAACAGACTCGTCTACTGCTATTGCTACGTAAGATGTGCACGGTAGGTTAACCACTTTAGCTGTGCGATTTTTGTGTGCCAACTACGCATCCATGCACACTGCGTACATCCATACTAACTATACAAGTCAATTATATAATTATACAAGTATCAGTTTCCATGCCCACTTCATACTGTAACCATTTGCCACCTACCACAGAGTCCGAGTTCCCAGGGTGCCTGTGTGCCCGTTCGGCATCGTAGTGTCACATATTATGAAAGCAAAGAGCCAAGAACCTCGCAGCCAATAACAACAATGCCTTTAAGCCGAACCGGAGTTCAATTTGACTTGCTTACTTACGGCTTACATTGAACACAGATCTCAAGTATTCGGAAGTGATTAACTCTATATCTATACTCATCATATTATAAAGTAGTAAAGTTTGTTTATTGTAACTTTGGATTAAGGGGTAATCTTCGGAACTACTCATACAATTCCGAAAGTTCTTTCACTAATGAGAAGCCATATTATTCCCGAGTATAAGCTATATTAGAAATGTTCCGCGGAAAAAAGTTGGTAAAAAAAACTGTAAGTATAACTAGTGGTAGTGTCAATGCTATTGGTCTTGTGTTATAGTAATATGCTATACTTACACTTTGTGCTATACATAACTTGTCATACCATATGCCATTTACCATCCTTTTGCCGCAAGAAGAAAAACGAATATTCAAAAATTGGAAAGAGACTGCTTTGAAAAATGAGCTGACGAACCGGGAGACGAGAGCGATTCTTGAAGGGAGACTGGAGAGATTTCTTCTATTTGGAGACAAGAGATATTCATCAAGGTGATCTAACTAAAAGATCCACCGGGACCTCTACTCCCGTTCTTCGAAACGCCGCCTTCCTGTGGAGCAAACCTGAAAGAACTGCATGCATCGTCGTACATTACCACCCCAACGTTTGATCGTGCTTCATCAATGAAGCAATGAATGAGCAGGTCCTCACCGGACACGGTTGTTTCGGGAGGTTCCTGCACCGAATCGGGCGGGAGGAAACGCCCGGGTGCTACCATTGTGAGGATCGACCGGAGGACACGGTGGAGCACACGTTGGAGATCTGCCCCGCGTGGGCGGAGCACCGCCGTGTCCTCGTAGCGGCGATCGGCGGCGGCGACCTCTCGCGTCCAGCCCTGGTTCAATCCATGGTCGGGAGCGAGACGGAATGAGACGCCGTCACCACCTTCTGCGAAGCAGTCATGCTAGCGAAGGAGGTGGCGAAACGTGAGAGGGAGAGAACCTCACGTCCCAGCCGCCGCGGGAGACGCACCGGGCGTCGGGGGCCACATGGTGGCCCCCGGCCACCGTAGGCGCGGGCCTGTGGACGGTGAGGTATGGGCTAGCTCGCCGTCCGTCCGTCTTATGACGACAGGCCGTGTCGACGGCGCGTTCGTGTTCCACGCGCGCCTCAAAGAGAGTCAGCAAACAGGAAGGGGTCCGAAAGGACCGATGCCTGCCAGGGTTGCGGGACTGTTCGAAAGAGATACCGCGGCCCCGGAACACAAAGGGCAAAGGAAGGAACATGGATGGGTTTTAGTCAGTAAAAGTCTGACACCCTCCTGCTCAGCCCAGAGCGGGAGGGGTTATTTGACGATTTCCCAAAAGAAAAAAAAAAAGAAAAAAATATATAGGATTGTAATAGCCATATGTTCCTAGGGGTGGGGGGGCACCCAGAATTCATCTATGCGAACTCCTCTCGCTGATGCAGTCATAAGATCGTAAAGTGCGCAGGTGCCAGGGCATGCAGCGCAAGATTCAAGGTGGGCCATTATCTGTGGAGACATGCCACATACATAATTGAAATATGAGCCGATATCTGATTGATACCTCTATTTAAAGAAAAGCTTTGCAAAACTAAAACAATACAATCGCATCAAACAACGACAATTTTTTAAGTCTAATTTAAATCTATAAAGGGTGTAACAAGACTCTTAACGAAGCCGAAAGTTACTTGTTCTCCTCTCCTTGTCATTGAGAACATTTTTTTGCTCTAGACCATACCTGGGAACCTTCTACTTATGGAGATATTGGGGGTCAAAGTTCCAAATTTTTCACAATTTTTTCTTGAAACACATGTTTTCATTGAAAGATTTTTACTTTAAACACCTCCACGACCCCCGTACTATTAAATCCATCCATCAGCACAATGTTTTGAGTGCACTACATTGAGTCCTACCGTAAAAGGTGATTTTTCACCCCAAAAAAAAATCGTTTCCCAGCTTTAATTTATGCGTAAAGTTACTTAGTTTGATGTACATTATGCTTGGTTAAGGGCTTCGTTAAGGGTCTTGTTACCATCCGGTATAGTTTGAGCTGTCGAATGTGGCCAGCCATATCCTGTTGTAGCGGCAGTACAAAAAGTACTATAGCAACATAGCAGAAATAGTACTACAGCGCCATCTACGACACAAATGAAGAACTAACATCAAAATAAATCGCGCAGTTAGTTATCCGTGACTTATGACTGAAAAACCCGACAACAACTGTCGGGCAGTAGCCCATCAGACACAACACCCGTCTGGTCGGAGGATCCTCCCTTTTCTATGGGCAAGCGCCGATCCACCGTTGTGGGCACGATGGGCATGCCCACAACTCTAATTGAGATCGATAGTCTGACGTTCTATACAAGGCCTTAACCTTTCGTATGCCGAGTATATAAACACAATTAAAAACCTATTGTGTCTCGCGTGGATCTACGTTCCGAAATACGAAGGGTTAATAAGATTTTAAAAAATATAACCCTAGTTTACCCTAGCATTCAAACTTTGGTGACTCGCCCGGTCAGTGTGACCACCGCGGAGAGATCATTTTCAATAATGATATTTTTTTAATGGTTCACCAAAATCGGTGGAATAGTTTAAATGTGTGTTATGCATTCAAACGAACACACTTTTGTTACTTTCGTGATGAAATAGGCAGGCGTGTTATATTACAGGCTTATTATTAATTTATTAGTGTTCGTCCCACGGTTTTGCCTGCTTGGACCTATACTCTGTAGATACAAACATGGCGTACTTATTCACCCTAGGCTGTGGCCTGGGCGGAGAGAACTTCCTTAACTTGTTGATAAAAGTACCATTTTTTTTCTAGCCAGCCGCCTCATATTCAAGTAGCTTCTTTAATTTGCATTTGTATTGTCAAAAAAAAACCTAAACTATCCGAAGCGGGCTGCTTAGTTATCGAGCTCGCTACCCTCGCATCTTAGTCAACTTATTATTCTGTGTCCTCTTAATTGTTCAGAAACTTTTATGCGTGATTATGTCGACAATATTACCTGTATGAATGGTAAAAATAAAATCTATACAAATCGGAGAAGGAATGCTAAGTTTTTCAAGCTGGTTTAGCACGGTCTTGCATTCAGGAGTCCAATTTACTTAGGTATTTACTCTGAAACTGTTATGCATTGCAATGCATAGTCGGCAAAGTAAGGCAGGTGACAAAAAATTTCGAACTCGCTTCGCTCGGTCGTCTCTTCAAAGTCTGCGTGGTTCTGAGACTTTTCTGACTAAGTCGGCAAAATCATTACAATAACGCTTAGACACCACATGTGACTGTTCCTCGCTGCGCCCGCTCCTAAGTTCTAAAGTCGATTATTCTGAACATCTAACATATCAGAGGCGGGTGCAAAAAAAGTTGAGCTCGCTGCACTTGTTCTTTCATACTATTACTTTCTTCTTGCAAAATTCATTTATACTACTACCTCCAAGAAGATTTTTTCCTTTTTTATTTTGACGTCACTTTGCCTATTTTAGGGCCGTGCCCACAACCTATTTTGAGGGCTGGATCTGCGCCTGTCTTTGGGGAATAAGAACCTTACACCCTGTTCTCCATACCCCTAAAGTATAACCAGCCTTCATGATTTAAAGTTGATTGGAAGGTAGACAACATTACAGTACCTTAAATTTAGTTTAACTACATAACTGCTGTATAAACAGTCGGGGATGAACATAATCGCCGCCTTTTTTTCTGATGGGATGTCATCTAATGACTCGTCCCGCTCAGGGCGGAGCGGAAGGCAGAGTCAGACTTGTACTGACTAAAACCCATCCATGTTCCTTCTTTTGCCCTTTGTGTTCCAGGACCGTGGTATCTCTTTCGAACAGTCTCGCAACCCTGGACATCATTGCCGCCTCGATTACTACTTAGCTCCGGATGTGCCCGTCAAAGTTCGTTCACGGTCGAATACGAACATGGGGCCACTGTTAAGATTGTTCCATAGGCCAGCACCCCTGAATACACTACCAACATTACAACAGTGTATGTTTTTAGAATATGTGTGTGTGTTGAGTAAGGCCCCGTTCACGATCTCAGTAATAATAAGGTTGCTTTATTCGTCGTTCTTTTTGGACCATGATTCTTTCTGAAATACCTTCGGATGTCCAGTGAAAAACACGGTTCATGTACTGGAGGGAAACAGACGACTACAAACGGGCTAATAAGCTACACTGCGTAGCTTCGTAAACAGCATGAGACATTAGTGCTACGAAATCTCGTAGCCGTGTTTTGAAAATGTCATGGATGCTGAAATATCAGGAACTCAAAACCAACATGGTAAAAATCCCGTTTCTAGTGTTACTAGAAAACAAGCCTGCGATTTTGATTGATATTATTGTTTATGATTATTAAAATGTATTGAGAATATCGCGGGGGTCCCGGACCTGTACTATTTAACCTGCACTTATGATTTTATTTATTGACTAAGGATTGTGTATATTTATATAAAATTGTAATGACTTGTTTACTTATCTGACATGTGCATTTTAAATTGATTTTTATTTTTACCCACGACGGAACTGAGATGGTATATGCGTTTGGGGTGAGAGGATGTTTGTTTGTGCAAATACAGTTGCCATTTTTCTACAAAACTACTAGTTCGATTTTGATGCAGTTTTCAGTGATGGGTTTGTGTTTGATTGGTGCATGTTCTTAGATAAGTTTTACGGTGACAACTCACCAGGGGGCGCTGCAGTAAACATTTGTTTGTGCAAAACCAAAACTACTAGTCCGGTTTTGATGCAGTTTGTGGTTGATTAGTGAGGGTTCTTAAATAGATGTTACGGTAGTAACTCACTAGAGGGCGCTGCAGTAGTATATTTAATATTAGTTACTACATATTTAAGGGGTCATTCATTCGGGCGAATGGCCGGAGCGACGCGTTATGTTCATAAACATAATATCTATGCTCTGAATGCTCTCCAAAAAGTTTAAAATAAAAAAAGCAAAATTATTTTTTTTTGAAAAACCCACGACGTTTAAAAAGTAATTGAAAAGAATAAAATAAATAAAAACCCCCAACTTACTTTTTAACCGTCGTGGGTTTTTCAAAAAATTTAATTTCCCTTTTTTTTATTTTTAACATTATCTATTGACAAGCTTTTGCATTGCCGACGATATTGTAGTCATGGCTGAGTCACTGAAAGACCTAGGACAAATGCTCGGTGACCTCAATAGTGTCTCCCACAAGTGGGACTTAAAATGAACATGGACAAAACGAAACTCATGTTTAATGTCCATGTTCCACCCACCGTACTCACAGTCGGGAACACTACTCTTGAAGTTGTCGACGAATATATCTACCTAGGACAGGCGGTCCGGTTAGGTAGGTCCAACTTCGAGAGAGAGGTCAATCGTCGAATCCAACTGGGCTGGGCAGCGTTCGGGAAACTACGCGATGTCTTCTCGTCCAAAATACCTCAGTGCCTCAAAAGTAGGGTTTATAACCAATGTGTGTTACCAGTGATGACTAACTGATCTGAAACGTGGTCTCTCATAATAGGTCTTATACAGAAGCTCAAAGTCGCTCAGCGGGCTATGGAGAGGGCTATGCTCGGCGTTTCTCTACGTGATAGAATCAGAAATGAGGAAATCCGTAGACGAACCAAGGTCGTCGACATAGCCCAGCGGATAAGCAAGCTGAAGTGGCAATGGGCAGGCCACATAGCGCGAAGATCGGACGGCCGATGGGGCAAACGGATACTGGAGTGGAGACCACGCATTGTAAAGCGCAGCGTGGGACGGCCACCTGCTAGATGGACCGACGACCTTGTTAAATGTGCAGGGAGTCGCCGGATGTAGATGGCATTGGACCGGACACGTTAGAAATCGATTGGGGAGGCCTATGTTCAGCAGTGGACAACAACGGGCTGAAATGATGATGATTGACAAGCTACCTTAATTGTAATTGCGTGTTTATGTTCATTTTGTCCTCCATTTTGTACGCCATATATTGGCAAAACATAGTGCACATATTTTAAGACAATATACTATCTGTAACCATACCTATGTTTAACAAAATAAATGATTGATTGATTAAGTATCAGATTATTTTGGTTTCGCTGGCTACTGGACTGATTGCTATGAATAAACTATAGAATGACTATGGCCCCTGCCAGATCAATCTTTATTTACTACGCTGATAAAATGGGGGGGGGTATCTTGCACGCTCATTAATGGGCCCCAAAAACTGTCGCTAGTACAAACTGACATAAAAACAAGGGAGCAAAATTTCCTGAGATGTTTGAGGAGTAGAAAGGTATACCACAGCTATAAGGGCAATCCCGAAAGATGTATCCAGATCCCTACCAGCATCTTACTGGAATAATTACTCTAAGCACGTTTGCTCTTGTGTTCACTTAAGCTGGTCAATAAAGACAAGAAAGAGGTTAGAGCGATCGGATTTGTCACATCCTAAACCCAGACCACAAAAATAACCTTAATTAAAACAAAAAAATATGGCCAAGCAAGCACAGACATCACAAATGTTGCGTTAATAATATCTAATAAAAAAACAATGCATTAACCCAACTATAACATTGACGCAATAACCGTTACCAAAAGTTTATCAACAAAAAATGTGGGTTCACATCATAATCATGCGAAGTTACTTTGATCATGCGCCGTTTAAGCGGGCCAATCGTAAAATAACAATAGTAGAATGGTCCACATATAAAAGTATGACGGCGGCGGCGGACCCTAGTCGATAGAGGGGTAACGTACCCTCACCGCTACCGCAAATAATAAAATAGGACGGTACACTGAGGCGCACAAGTGTTACTTATTTATTCATTTAAAATTCACGATGATGAAGAAGAAGAAGAGAGCGGTACATTCCTTCTTCTTCGTCGTTCCCTCAATGTTGTGGCACGACCACGTACGACGTGTCACCAAATTATGTAGTTTTCTGTAGTGTGAACCGCGTCTTACCATCTTGCCGGTTTCATAAGCCTTTCCACACAATGCTTAGGTGAACGCGTAATTTGTCCAAAATATTAATATTGTGGGAAGTCATTTGGTGATCTTGAGCTCCTCCAGTAAGGCATTATCTACCAGTCAACCTTTGGTTTAAATAAAATAATATTATGATAAAGCACATTAATAGACAAAAAATATCAATGCTTTGGTTACAGTACTTTCGGCTTCTTTAGAATTTTTAGAAGGCATGCCTCTTGAAAATGACTTCAAGTTATTGGAATTGTGTTCCAGTTTGCAGTCCCAAATTACATTGCAACTTCCTATAAGGAAAGAAAGGAAAAAAATCATTCGTTTAGCACAGACTTCAAAACAAACTCGCCTAACGCATTGGCATTAAATGGCCCGGAGTTCCTACAGCTGCCAATAAGCACAAAGCCAAAGGTACAAAATTTAAAAAAAAATATTTAAAGACCCACGTGTTTTTAATTGTTTAGTAAATTAATTTTCAGAGTAATAACTCTTTATTGTGGAGCAGAACAAATATTTCTGTATATAACCACTTTTGAGCGCAACTATACATAATTTTCCGGTCCGCAAATGTCAATCGTGGACCTTAAACGGCTAATTTCTTGCCAAATGTGACTTTGTATTAAGAAAATATATAAAAAAAACTTGGGCAATAAATCGACTTCATATTATCATCGATAGTAAAAAAAGTTTTTTAATCAATCTTTGGAAAAGTTTGACGAAAAAATGTTTACGCGAATTACTTGCGAAGTAATTTAAAAGATTAAGGTTTTGTTACCCGTTTTATGGTGGTTTACCTTCTTTATGATTGTTTGCGGACACAGTTTGTATGTTGATAACACCTGATTGGTCAGCAGTTCATGCGGTCATGCAGTAAGAAACAAGGTTAACATATGATTAAGCTCGTGAAAATGTAGCAATGAGCTTAGTTCCTGTAGACACTCAAACGACTGGAAGAGCTGCTATATTTTGTGGCCATTTATCCACTAACAAGCCTTGTGTCCATCGGTAAAAATTACGAACGAAAAAAATACGACGAATTTTTAGGAATCAGAAGAAAAAGGACCGGGTGTGTCATAGCGGGTAAGGCGGTACAGTGTCTGTCAGTAAGTAATGTTTTTTTACCAAAATAATAGAAGACAAACAATTATGTGATTTCCGATCTCGGAAAGGCCTCAACAAAATTGCTTGCCATACAAATGTGCAATACCTTCTCGAAAAATGATTACGATGTTTGTGCCATGGTTCAAGTTGTTTAGTTTGATGGTCTTTTATACACAATACCTACTCGAATATGAGCACACCTTTTTTGATACACGCTGTAAAATAACTTGGTATTCCATAAAATTACTGAATTATATGCTTTACCGGTAACATGCAAGGTGGCGACGACAATACGACAGTATATTAAAACACTGGTCGAAATTAATTAATAGTTATTAATTGCGGGGTCGGTAACCTGTCGGTTCTAGACTATTAATCTACCTACATCATATAGAAAATGCTGAAAATGAAAACAAAAATCTTGTGACTGAACTACTGAATATATTCGAATGAATTTTTGTATGCACAATGGGAACGTCATGAAGTATACGCAATTTAATTTACCGGGTTACAATTTTATGTTGTTAAGAACATAATTTTGGAACCGATGTTATTATAATTCATACTTAGAATCGTTTTCCCACGCGTTTGAATTGCTAAGTGGATGCATATTAGTACTCATGACTATATGTATGTACATCTTAACTTTGTAGGTAAAGTGGAATAGGTTGGGATTATATCCGGATGCGGACAAAAAGTGTCGCCTCCACTTCTACCGGAATTTACTGCCGACAGTATAGATTGCTCAATTCCTTACGAATATAAAGCTTTCGTACACGTATGATTTAAAGCGATACTATAAAAAGGTTGAATTTAAATAAATGAAATCCTGAACACCCCTTGAGACGAGCACTACTACAAAGACCCCTTGTCTTTGTAGTAGTGCTAACGAACAATTTTTACTTCAAAACCAACCCTGAAATCGTGAAAAAAAAAACAATGGCTGTATTCATTCGTATTTTATTTTTATTTATTCTTTACACTTTCTCGAAAACTAGTTCTTATCGCACTACGATTAGGGTCAACATGCAATGTATTTCACACGCGTGGATTTTTAATATTTTTCCGCACACGTGTGGAAATAAAAAGTTCTACAGATACAGATACTTATACTAAATCCAAATGGTTTCAATGACTAAATTATAGTCGCAGGTGTTTTTTTTTTTAATCTCAGTAAACATGTATGTGTCCTATGCGTCATATGCGTCTCTACGGCGTAAATATTTTTTTAGTATTTAAATTGTGTTTATAAATAGAATATCATAGATAAACATGATTATTAAAAAAAAAACTTTTATAAACAAATTAACATTTATTTGTGTTCTAGTAAGTTTGACAAATTTAAGCTTAAGAATATGTCCTGGTAACTGGTTTTCAGTTGCATCCGGTTATACTATGTATTCTAATATGTTTCATAATTGTCTCTTCTATTTTATAATTTAAACACAACCGTTGTAAATAAATAAATACCAGAAGCCGACCCCAACACAGTTGGGAAAAGGCTAGGCAGATGATGGCGCCTTTGAGAAGCCCACGATCCCTCAACAAAAAGATCGCTTCGCTACGCCAGCCATTGTACGGCAAACTTTATACGTTGCGAGACTCACAATGTGGCATGGAAAGTTTATGTCAAATTATTGGATTTTTCGTCCCTTAATCAGACACGTAAGGCTTTTGTACCCTAAGAAGTGTTCCGAAGCCATTTATCAAGGATTGGGTAACATGGGCACATGGGATTAGGGTGTTTGGGTCTCAACCATTGACTTATTTAGGGAGCAATGTCTCTACTTGCGACAGAAACATTGGTATTTTTATAGTGAAAAGTAAGCCCCATGCTTGCATATTAGTATAGTCAAAAATAGTAGGAAAAAATACTGTAGGCCTTTCTAAAAACATGGTTGTTGTATTCCTTTAGCACACTCTCGGACTATTGGTAATGACTGTCAAAGATCTCTAAATTTTCATAAGGGTCTATAGTGTCCAGATGGCAGTAGAACACTGACTCCTAAGTCACAGGTATTTCTAGTTTAGGAGTCAGGGTTTCAAATTCTGTGCGCCTTTAATTATTGAGAACTTTAGCTAGATATTAAGCATATTGTAAGAACTTGTATCAATAAAGTATTATTATTATTATCTACGGATAACGTCCGGGAGGTGTATCGGTAAAGGATGATCATCCTTCCACGGATCGACCTCGACAAGAGTTGCTGAACCTTGATAGACCCACGCAGCTATTACATTACGGGACGAGGCGCTCAATTTTTGCGACCAATTTTATACCGAATGAAATTCATTTCTAGTAAATGTTTAGTACGCACTGATCAGCCAAATGAAAGTCAGCTACCGAAACCATGGATGAATCTTAAGTTATTTACACATGTCTAAGTTGCAAAACAGTAGCCGGTATATAAGGACATCGTCAGATTAACGCTAACTCCTGTCCTACTATTACTTAGCAACTCGTCAGGGACGAAGTATAAAGAAGTATTCTTGAGATTCTGATATAGATTAATAATCTAGATACTAGCTCGTGCCCGCGACTTCATCCGCGCTGAGGAAACACATCCGATGGCATTCGGTAATCGTGTAGCTTTCCATTAGTGAAATTATTTAAACACTGTTTTAAAGCTTTCACGGTTTACAACTAAACTTATACTGTCTCTTCCGGGATAGTCCATTATCGGATTTTTCGGGAGCTCAAAATAATGGACTATCCATTATTTTGAGCTCCCGAAAAATCCGATAATGGACTATCCCGGAAGATATCCCGTAAGTCACAGTATAAGTTTAATAATTTATTTATTTTGAATTGTGTTACTTGAATAAAATTATGTTTTTTTTTTTACCTTATTATTTTCTTATTTCAAACACAATGTAAATTGTTTGTGAATAAAATGGAATTGAATTGAATTAATTTTTCAAATCTAATGAGGAGTTTCGGAGATTACATCCAAACTTTAACTCGATACTTGAATAATAATACATTGGAGTATAGATCTATCTTTCAGTAACATTATCCGCGTGCAAATCTTATATCCTTAGATGTTCGGGCTGTGAAGCCGGTCGGCAGTCGGTACGCCTACCTTCTCAATATCGCTACCTCGCTTGCTTCACTACTGCTTCGTTTAAGGGAGCTACCTCCGTTACAAGAGGAAGCGATTTATTATTATTGTTCAGAAATTAAAACATAAAAGCTAGGTGATCGGTTCAAATTTGTCGTTTGCTTTGGAGAAGATCTGGCAAGAAACTCCCTTATTAAACCCCGTGAAAGGATTTGTCACCCAGCCTCTGTGTTAGAAAGCGCTAGATGCACAACATGGTGTTTGAAGTTTGAAGGCTTATCTTTTTTATAGGCAATTACCTCCATCTGCAATCTGCTTTCCTTTACCTTACTATTGGGATCGGCTTCCAGTCCAACCGGATGCCGCTGAATACCAATATTTTACATGGAGCGACCGCCTATTTGACTTCGACCTCGTTACTGGGTAATACCCCTTGGGAACCTGTCAGACTTTCGCGTTGCTAAATGGCAACCGAGACCATGTTTTCCGACGCACGGAGGGAACTCGGTATGTAATGAATAGTCACCCATCCACGGACCGACATCGACAAGCACTGCTTAACCTCCCATGCAGCTGTTATTTGTAGCCACGAGCCCCTCCTCTGGCACAAATGAAGGCACAGCCAATATGTCTTAAATGTAGGATTTCATTAGCAGCGACTTGAGTTAGTTATATTTCCCCCGACTTAGCATCTCTTTCAATATCACAGTCATCTTCATTCCAGTTAAAATTAAGTTGCTGTTTGGTTATTACTGCAACTGACAAGTCTATAACTTTTTTGTAACCTTTGCCCCGCACTTTGAATCTCTCCTGTATCGTGGGTGTTTCCTCACATACATAACACAGAACAATAACCAGCAGGCGATACGAATATTTGTTCCGTGCGGAATTGAAACCGCGACACGCAGCGTAGGCAATCGCTCAGCCACTCCAATGAATCTTTTTTTAATTTTTTTTTTTAAATTACTTTTTGGTTGCCACTAATAATGTTCTTGATGAGTTTAGGGTTGCCCCCTAAACTACAGTCAGCTGTACTAAAACACATAAACTACATCAGCTAAACTTAGTTTGTTGGAAAAATGCAAGGCATATCGTGGCATTTGCCTAAAATCGCTCCCGCTCACGCACTAAAGCGCGACCTTAAGACGGCGAAGGAACAGCGGATATGAGGTAGGAGCGGATATTGCACAGACACTCACAGGTACATTCGGTAACAGTGTAAACTACCCGCATTTGGTTATAAATGTTGTTTGCCGAACATACACCGCTCGAAGTAAACACTTATATTACAAAGGCTTTTTCACTCGATTGTACCTACGTGTTTCTTGGATTTGATGCTATTGTTAATGTTCAGATAATGTCTTGTTTTGCAAACATTACTAAGCTACCACGCTACGGTACGGGATTAAATATGTAAAACAAGTTTCGAAAATTATAATAGCGCAGAAGAGCGCCTAATTTTTTTGATAGTGCGCTTTCTTGATTTAAATACTACAGTAAGACGTAAGTGCATACTTGTCGTACACCTGCCGCATACAAATTTTGCGCAAGGCATGAACAGCAAAATTTTCAAATAAAACATATGTCAAAATAACCCCTTATAAAAATACTGTTTAATAAAACACTATCCCCGTAACCTATCAACGCTGTATTCTAACGAGAGAGAAAAAACCGGCACCTTTACTTTTACAACACCCACTAAAACTTTTTTATGGCTGGCAACACTCGTAAAAGGTATAAATAAAATATAGCCGCTGGCAACATTGACAGCGGGCGAGCGCGGGAAACGTAATAATTTCCACGTTTTGGCGAGTCGAGTTGTGGGCTCTTTTCGATTATAATTTATAGCCCTGAATGAGGGCTGCGTTCGATATAAGGGACACTTTCCCGTGTATAATGCCATAAATACTATCGTAAAATTGTTTGCTTGCTCCGAACTGTAATCTGATCACGTCCGCTCGCCAATAAATGTGGAATGTGCGAATTTACACAAATAATTATATTATATTGGACGATGCGCGCGGATGAAAAAAAATGCTAATTGATACCGCAAACCGTTTTTGACAAACGCACTAAATATACGCCATAGACTAAAATAATTTATTCTCAGTAAATAGACCATATAGAGAACCGATACCTAAGTTCACCGTATTAAGAATACTTGAAAAACAACGTGGAGTGTTTTAAAAAGCGGAGTGAGTAAGCCAGGCTATAATGGTCAAACGAACCCTTCTCGCTAAAAGCTCCGGGTAGTTTCGGCCCCTTTTCCATTGGTATACCTCATAAACGATGGGCCGACTCAATTTTTCCAAGTAAAATAAAGGTAGGTGTAGCATGTTTTCGGCTTTTCGCACTCGAACAAAATTAAGAGGAAAATCGTGGGAGTGTATATTGAATAACAAAAAGGTTTTGTATGCATGAGGTTTTTTGTGAATGTGTCTATTGCAAGACTTGTACAGTTAAAAAAAAAGAATCATAATATTTTATTTAGTGTAATTTCGGCAAATCTCTTTTTCCAGTGTATTTGCTGAGTCTCCGCTAGTCGGTAATTATTACTTTTTGACCACTAGCCGCCTGGTTTTCAACAAATGGAAAATCACAAATTGATATTCAATTTGCCTTAAAATATCACGTTTTCTTATCCAAACTTTAATTTAATAATTATAATCCCTAAAACGGATTGAACTAACCCGGTAAATTGAACGGTACAACTTCAGAACCGACAACCGTGCAGTTAAGGGCACTTTCGAAACTCGCCGTGGAAAGGGATCATCGGGTACTCGAGTCCTTGACATGGCACTAGTGGCAGGAGCGAGTGCAGCTGTCCTGGAGCACGAAACACCGGCTAAAGGTCTACCCACACATATGAAGTCCGTGCCCGGGACGTCATAGGACCGGGGCGAGCCAAGACCGTGTATCCGTGTCTTTCTGTTCACACTCGTCAGAGACGTAACCGTGCCGTCCACGGGTTACGAGTTCACAGTAAAATTTTCGTCCGATTTCATTCCATACATTATTTTGGTACTTGGAATCCATAAATTTCAGCTGAGACAAGTCTGTCGCTATTGACACCGTGCAAGGAAACTATCGGCACACCTTCCCACGTCGCTGCGTCGGCGTCGGCTCGGGCACTGAAGCTCCGACAGGCGACGCTGGCACGGACATGGACGTCGATGTGCCTGAATGATTTCATTTACACCGATATTTTTTGGGACCCCTGACGTTACACGTCCATGTTCCTTGCACGGTCCTGATATGTATGATAATGATCACCGACATTTTGGCAGACGTAGGTATCAAGAGCGACAACCGAGAATATATGTAGAAAATCATTCATCTGCCTAGCCTTTCCCAACTATGTTGGGGTCGGCTTCCAGTCTAACCGGATGTAGCTGAATACCAGTATATTACATGGAGCGACTACCTATCTGACCTCCACAACCCAGTTAGTACTGGGTAATACGATACCCTTTGGTAAGACTGGCTGTCAGACTTTTTGGGTAACTGACTACCTGTAACGACTGTCAAAGATCTACAAATGACAGCCGGGACCAACGGCTTAACGTGCTTTCCGAGGCACGGAGGAAACTCGGTATGTAATGTAATGTCACCCATCCACAGGCCAACCTAGGCAAGCACGGCTTAACCTAAAGATCGACCCGAGCGGCTGTTATTATTTTGCCACGAGCTCCTCTCGATATGTAGAACATCATTGAAATTCAATGATAAATAGCTGTGAACTGACTGTAGATTTGTATATGGTGTGGGGTCGTAGTTTTATTGATTACTAGCTTTTGCCCACGGCTTCGCTTGCGTTAATTTAGATTTTGTCAATCAATTCGGGTTGTACTCTGCTTGTAATAATCTAATGAGAGCTATCGTTTTTGAGCTCACCAGATGGCGCCACTGTCGATTAAGGTCCTGTCAACAGTTCTATTTTATACTTTAAAGTACCAATAACTTCATAAAACGTTTATTTTATTACATATAACAACATAGTATAAACTTCAGGTTCATGTATATTTACAATATTTTCCATAAAATTAGCAAGCATGAAACATGTAAAAATCATTTTACCTCCAAGTGCTGAAAATTAAGATTCTAAGTTGATACTTAAAATCTTCAAGTCATAATTAATCAGGAATGGCTCAATCTAGACCACAATCGTGAATATTAGTAAAAATACGTGAAACAGCACGCAACGCGCGAACAATCTATGACATCTCACATTTCGGTGCCCCCGCGCTCCACTAGCGCCTCTAGCGGCGAATTCATACGCGAAAGCCCCCATTCAATCATGTTTCGAAAGACACGTGACGCCATCTAGCTATTATCTTAGGAACGTTGTTGTTGTTTTCTTCAGGAACAGTACTTTTTTCGGGAGGAAAGGCTTATGTCCGTTTATGTACCTACATCTGAGCACGTATATGCAAAACATGAAAACAGGATGATCGGTTTTGTGGTTTAGGCGTGAAAAGGTAATAAACAAACAAACAAACTTATTTTCGCATTTATTATATTAGTTAGGAAGTTAGGATTCTCATGTGCTCATGTTGCACTTTATTAAGTACTACAGAAGTTCCTACGACGAACAGAATCCGGACACCCTCACATAGTTTGACTAGACCGCTAGAACGAGCGAGACGGTCTCATAATTCAGACCTCCGTGCCAATTCGAAACAATCAAACCCGTTTCCTCTCATTATGACCACAAATAAAAGTGTGTTTAAAAAAACAGCGGGCTAATTGCGTAACACACTCACTTTCTTGTAACAATTTGACAATTAAACACAGTCATTAATTGCGTAACTCACGAAATCGAGAAGACCAACTTTGCAAGCTCGCAATGGATAATGATTTTCCTTGAAATCCCCCAGATTGTGATGAAAGGTGTTACGCAGTTGGGGTACAAGATTTACCTATTAAAGTAAGTCAGAAACAACCCTTAACCATCCCTGTCCGTTATTACAATAAAAATAAAATAGTACATACTAACAGCGAGGGATTCTTCACAGATTTCTTTTCAACTTTAAATCGAGCGTTAATTAGTTGGCGTGAGGACTTTGTGCCTTTTTTTGCTCGAGCCCAGTGGCTCACGTAATCAATTAAAGTTCTTTTTAATCTCGACTCAACGGTCGCGGCGACCGCCCGAGCGCAGCCATTTTAACTTAAAAAGTTTTGGTTAGGCAAACGAATTGTTTCAAGAGAGTCGTAGTTGTATGCACATGCATTAGCTGATCAGGTTCATTGCCTTGTTAGGGTTCCGTAGCCGAATTGCATAAAACGGAACCCTTATAGATTCGTCATGTTTGTCTTTCCGTTCGTGTATGTCCTAATACTCGTAGTTTCGGAATAAAGTGGCTGTGACAAACGTACAGATAGACAGAACGACGAATCTATAAGGGTTTCGCTTTCTGCCATTCGGCTACGGAACCCTAAAAATGGTTGTTTATTATAAGTACTGTGTATACTTTCCTACGCATTCACTAAAAAGCTGTTATTTTGAAATTACAAACTGACTTCAATTTTAGTTATTTGTTTAGATTTATAGATTCACATTTTCTGTTAAAAATGCTAGTTGACAATTGACATTGACACGAGTAGACAATTACAATTTATTACAATTAGTATTACAATTAGTATTTATTGTAATTACAATAGATGTATTTTTCGCCATTTCATATTTTACACGTGTAACACCACCTTAACAAGTCGTATTCGAACGTCGTATTAAGCGCGGTGACTGGAGGCAGACACCCCCGCCCGCCTGCCGGCGTGATGGGACTAAGAAAACCATACAGGACATTATCACGCTGCTAAAGGAGACCGACCCTGACGACCGCGAAAAGCCGACGTTCGTCGACTCACACAGGCTCTCTTCCGTCACATTCGACCTCGTTGATGTAACTAGCCTGTCGTTCTATTTCAGGCAAGTCTACTGGATGTGCAGAAGTGAGATGCATTTCAAAATGCCGTCGCCGAATTACGTAACGAACTTAATACGAAAAAAAGTAGCGTCAAAAGGCAACGGCATCTGGCCTATCTGGGTCACCATCTGATACATCGAAGGTTAACATGGGTCGCGGTGCTGGCCTCGATGTATCGTCAGCAAATTTTGCGTCAGCAGTTCCGTCTACGTCGTCACCGAAGAATGCTGAGCCTGCAAAGTGCGCTCCTCGCTGCCCCGCTGTTTCTGCAGCGTGTGCAAAATTCCGACATGTTCCTGGAGATTTCGCTATCGTAGTCACGGGCATAACTGCTCTCGCTGGGAAGCCCGTGCCTGAAAAAGCACCGATTCGGGCTGATGATGGCTTTGTGACGGTGTTAAAGAAGAAGCGCCGTCAACGCACCAATAAGAACTTAGGCATGACTCCTTTGGAGCCCAATGGGCCTATTCGTGTCGCGAAGCCGAACACTCCGTTGTATACACTACACCACTACGGCGGAGGACATCGTGGAGTACGTGCGTCAGAAGACCAAGTACATGGGCTACTGCAGCTGCTTGAGTCGCGCCGCGTTCGTGGTGCGAATACCAACGTGTTTTCTGTACCTCATCTTGGAAGAGGACTTCTGGCCGCCGCCGCCGCTGGCCGCCGCGAGTGGTGTTCCGTTGTATCCACGGGCCACATGAACGCACAGTGACATAGTGTACAAGTGAAGTGTTCAAACATAGTTCTAAGGTTCTATTTAGTAATACAGGTCAGAGGGTCATCTTAGGGGCGGACAAATTGTATATTATCACATGTATGTTAATCTGTAAGGTCTATCATATGTATGTTAGTCTGTAAGGTCTATGGGCCAAAGTCGCCTGAGAATAAATTAATCTTATGTTAAAGTCTAGACAGATTTGGTCTAGTCACATATCACAATCACTTTATTAGTCGTAGTGTTACTAGTTAGTTGTTAGTGTTATTAGTCTGTAAGCCTTCCTAAAATAAAAAAAAATAAAAAAATAAAAATAAAAAATAAAATTTACAATGATTTAAAAATCTGTACTTCCGGTTTTTAACAAGTTTACAAGTTAGCAAACTGGCTAATATCTTTCCTGAAAAAAGCCATATTAGCCTAAGAGATATTATATTAAAACATAACCTGCTGCTGTCTGCACCTGTTTCGTTGCTTATATTACCTAAATATAATAATTTGGAAACTGCTAACATGTCGCTTTAATCCAAGCTAACCCGGACGGACGGACATACAACACAATTTGTGTATTATTAGAGTAGCAGGAGGATTACGGGGAGTTTCCTTCAAGAGGGAGATATAGTTGCCAGGGAACAAGTTAAGATCTTAAGCGGAATAAAAAATGAAGCAATATTCACTTATCGTCGGGGATACTTCGATGGCGCATAAGTAGCGTTGGCAAATACCCCGTAAGTATAATGTACCAAATGTTTCAGGAGAAAAAAAATGAGTATTTTATTAATTAGGTACTTAGTGATTTTACGTACCAATTTGCATGTACCAATTGTTTTAGCTCATAACTGCGTAAGGACATGAAGTTATTTTTTACAAAAATTATGGCAATCCCAGTATTACGGTACTTACACTGCTGTCTTGCTTTATCCACCTCTGAATAAAAGTTGACCAATTTCGATAGTTAAGCGGTATAGAAACATATTTTTAAGTGTAACATGTTTAACCTTACTTATATAATAAACGTTTTCGAAATAAAAATCAAAATTTGAAAAATAAAGTTACTCGTGTCTGCCACCCTGCCTATCTTACGGGTCTCAAACCTGTATACAACAACTTTAAGCAAGATAAAATACAAGAAAAAACTTAACGCGATGGAAATAAGCATTTTGAATTTAAGGTTGATAGATGACCAACAATTCCAAAAACATACGCAAGAAAACTAATCTATTAGATGATCTTCAACATACGAAACGGTTGAAGTGTGCTGGACACGTAGCGAGAATCACAGATGGAAGATGGGCACAGTAGGTAACTCGATGGCAAGGCCCAGATGGCAAGAGGGCCAGCGAACGTTGGGCGGATGAAATAAAAACAAAATGCCAGAAATTACCGGACAAAAAGGAGATAAAAACACATGGAAAAACTTGGAGGAGGGCTATACCCGAACAGGGCCTTAACTAAATAAAAATGAATATTTTGTCAAATGTAAAAAACGTAATGTTTTTTTTTCTTTATTAGTGTATAGAGGGTTTGAATGTAATGTTAAAAAAATGTTAAATTTAATATTAAATGAAATGTATTTCTAAATGCTCGAAACGCTTTCGCTTGTTACTGGAGGCAAATTAAATGCTTGTACGAAGTCTGCGGTAACCATTTCTGTGGTTTTTGTTCCGAGTAAATATGATTAGGTTCACTTACTGGATTACACTAATCTAGCCCCGCCGAGCGTTTACAGAATACTTGATCACGTCATCCTTATCGGGGTAAGCAGAATAAGTGGTGAAACTAACTTTAAGAGCGCTTTTGGGAATAAAGATGAATGATGATGATGATGAGATGATTCATTGAAATGATGATAGATATTTCTAGTAGTTAGTCATGGGTCATGACAATAAAAAGGTATTGTCCTGACCGTGTCCGTGGCCCGGTGGCAAACTCGAATGTTGAACACGGCGTGAATGTATTTAAATAGTAAAAGTTCATTTTTAATATTGGGCTCTGGTAGGTACTACCACTGATTTCAGATTTACGTTCTGAGGTAGCAAATACCCAGTTATTTTCGTTTTTTTTTCAATCTTAGCATAACACCCAAATCCATTTTACGGTCCTATTAAAAAGAAACTTTACGCCTCGTCGCAAGACGGGCAGCCATTCGTTCGCAGTTTAAAAACTTCAAAATTGGGTGCTTTCTCGAGTCCGCGACGGCTTCGCACAGTCGTCGCTAATTTCCCATGAGGCGAGTCACGGCGAACCGCAAACTGCCGCGATAAACAACCCAGAGGCTACAAGAATTAATAGGCCCTATGTATCTCTTTTTTTATTTACTAACAAAGTTGCATTACTTTTTAGGTTTCAGAACGGTTACTTATAGAGGATGGTACTCAGAGCATATACCATCACCTCATATAGCAGCATTACTTTAATGTCACTTCAGTTTGGAAAAGAGCTACCAGCTACGTCTAGTCCCGTGTTCACTGTAATAACATGAAAATAATACTGGTCTACCATCATGGCGTGATGGAAGCCCCCAGAGTAAACATTTAGCGTCCATTTCTCCATGGTATACCTTTTTTTTTTTTTTTTTTTACCGGTGGGTAATCATCAAATAACCCCTCCCGCTCTGGGCTGAGCAGGAGGGAGTGTCAGACTTTTACTAACTAAAACCCATCCATGTTCCTTCCTTTGCCCTTTGTGTTCCAGGGCCGCGGTATCTCTTTCGAACAGTCCCGCAACCCTGGCAGAAATAGTATACCTAAAGCAGGGTTTGTGTGAAGGCTTAAAAAGTATTTCACCACACAAAGCGACGTGTCATGGCATCGTATGGCACGAGTCAGGGCTGACAGCGAAGCCTGACCAGTTGACCTACCATGACCTCCGATAGCAGAACTGATAGAATATTACTTCGGTTTGGGAAAGAGATGCCAAGCAGAGAGCTACACGTCTTGTATAACTCTATCTCTTTCCCATTTGGGGTTGGATTCCCATCCTAAGGATACATCCCATCTGGATTCCACTTTTGTTTTTAAATTAGACGCAGCGGTGCTACTAGCTGTACTTCCCACATAACCAAGTTACTGGAGAGGTTATTTGATTATAGGTATCATTCGCCCCATTTATAAGACTGATTGTCAAATTTTCGGTCGGAATTCTGGCTAGCCGAAGCTAACCGAGGCTAACCGCAACAACTTTCAAATATCTACGAATGACAGGCGGTACCGGCGTGCTTTCCGAGGCTTGGAGGTTTATTGAAAAAATAAATGATCAACGAAAGAGATGGCGGGACGAGCTGGACAGGTTCCTTCCGAACTGGAAGGAGGAAACGCGGGTTCGCGAGAAGTGGAAAGCGTGGAGGGAGGACTTTGCCCAGGAGTGCGACGGAGCAGGCTAGGAAAAAAAATTACCAACCATCTAAGGTAAATATAATAGCATTTATTGGTAAATAAAACAACATCACATTCGTCTGCGTTTTAAAACCACAACAGGGTGAATTTCAACAAGAGATTTTTATTTGTCATTTCGGTGGCATTTTTTTTTTCAATGTTATCTACATTTTTTTAGTGACAAATAAAACTTTGGCCTATTTTATAACATTGTGCGTGACTGGACATCAAATTTCATCAAAACTTACATCAATATTTAAGGATTAATTTTTAAGAGTTCACTGAAATCAAAAGTGTCTACCGAAATGATAAAAATTACCACCGAAATGATAGACTGAGCAGCCGTGCCGGGCAGCCAGGGTTCCGTACTTTGTTAGGTTTGATTTCCACAAATTTTAGATAAACACAGAGACAGGGCAGTAGACAGTTATTTTAATATCATCATTGACATCTCTACCTTTATATTTTTTTCACCTATGATCTACAAATAAAATGATTTGATTTGATTTGATGTTATGCTTTTAAAAATTAGTTAATATAAAATCATATCAACTGTTTATTATATTAACTGATCATTATATCAAATAAAATTATAGATTTATTTGTTACTCTTGTAAAATTTAGAAATTTTGTAATTATATCAAATATTATTTACTCATAATAAATGATATAAAAATAAAGTGACCTATAATGAAGATAAACCCTCGAAATAATTATTTTGTTGACAATTAGTAGGTATAATAATCTACACTGTGGTGACTCACACACTCATCACATTATCGTTGAGGCGAACAAATGTGTATCTAAAGTATACACATGTACTAACTACATAGATATATGTATACATTATATATCTTATTCACAAATATTACACAACAAATACACCCGAATAATCTAATCTACACTCTACACTTTGACACTTGGCGAGTTTTGATATACAATGACAGTTCTGCACGGGTAGCGTCAGTTGAAACCAACAAGAACGGTCATTGTATATCAAAACTTGCCAAGTGATGATCACTATGAACTGTCAACAGAGATACGCAATAGCCCTGCAGGACAGGCCACCGTGATGATAAAATAACACTTTGTAATTTATTTTTTGATATTTTAGAGGGTAGAAATCAATGTTTTTTTTTGTCAAGGTAGAGAAGTACTTATGTTGTTGAAAAAATATATAATATTAAAAATCAGCACATTGCACTACCGTTCTCAGGTTTGCCGTGTATTTTTTTGCTTGGGCATTTCACCCAACGACGTGTTTTTGTCTAAAACATTAAACACACGCATTCATGTTAGCTACGCGACGAGTACCGCAGAATTTTAATTTCTTTAATACTTTTTGGCGCCGGGAAAATACCCTGGTACACTATACAAGCAAAAAGTTAATAAACAAGTCTCACATTTTAATTAAAATCTAAGAAAGCGTGAACCATGTAATTATGTAGACGCACTACACAAATACTTACAAAAATCTGCGTTATAACAGTGGGCCTCGAATATAATACTTGATTGCTCAGAGTAAAAACAAAAATTGTAAACTTAAGCCCAAAATAAGACACAAGACATTGATGTGATCACAAGCATCAACATCTGCCTAGATTTTCCCAACTTTATTAGGGTCGACTTCCAGTCTAACCGGATGCAGCTGAATATCAGCACTTTACCTGGAGCGACTGTCTATCTGACCTCCACAATCCAGTTAGTACTGGGCAATAAGATACCCCGTGGTAAGACTGATTGTCAGACATTCGGGTCACTGACTACCTCTAACAACTGTCAAAGATCTACAAAATACAGCCAGGGTTGTTCCTGGCTGTATTTTGTAGACTTAACGTACTTTTCGAGGCACGGAGAAAACTCGGTATGTAATGGGTTGCAAGCCATCCACGGACCAACCTAGGCAAGCGTGGAGTTAGTTCCGACTATGGCCGCACACCAAAAGAACCATGATATGAGTGACAGAGATTATCTACAAAGTCAATTGTACAGTGTGTAGTGGGAGTACTGCCTGGGTGTGCTGTATCCTAAGTACCTATAGATAGTCAAGTTAAACTAATTACTTGAGTTTAAGTAATACCAGGGTTGCGGGACTGTTCGAAAGAAATACCGCGGCCCTGGAACACAAAGGGCAAAACAAGGAACATGGATGGGTTTTAGTCAGTACAAGTCTGACACTCCCTTCCACTCCGTCCAGAGTGGGAGGATTCATTTGATGAAATCCGACCCGAAAAAAAAAAGTGATTACATATTTATGAGATAAGAATTTGAACGATGCATACGAAGTAGAAACCGTCAAAGACAGCAAAGATATGAGTTCAAACTTTTGACAGTTCTAACTTCAATTCAGCAAATAGTAAACTACGGAATAAAAATCGTATCTGTTATTAATCTTTTAATCAAGCAATCACTTTGACTTGTTTGTAGATACGGGTGACGGTGCTCGGACAGCCTCTTTTCTACAGAGTATATTTTTACCTAGTAAGTAATGTGCATGACTCTATTTGACGCTGCCCGCGCCAACTCGTTCTTTCAATACAATTTCCATTGAAAATTTCACAAATATTTACCTACAGTACTCTCCTGACAATGTTATTCAAGCGCCACAAGATCCATGATGCCCGATACATCAATTAACTTTGATAGCCACAGATATATACGCATGTAAGTTACACACAGAATTTGTAGTACGGGAATGGACGCGGAGATGCTTCTAATTCCGTTGGGTCCAACAAATTTGTTCCAGTCTGGTGCAAATAGGTCGTGCCACCCGCCGCTCTTACAATATGTATTGTATCTATACTATCTGTATTTACCTACCTAGTGGCATACACCTAGAAGTACGCAGCCATAACCATGCTTCTGGTCTGAAGGCTGTTTATTAGCTTTCATGAAGTAATGCTCGATAGCCTTGAATTGACTAAAATTAGATGGCATCGTATGCTTAAGTACGTACGGATCGTGCGCTCGTTATATTTCTCGAATATTTGTTTGACTGTGAGTATAATAATAATAATATCCGCATCTAAATCCTGCTCGCTCTATAGGTTGATCAATATTGTCGTCCGTAATCTAGATATTCTGTTTAGGATAACTTTGGAAAACACCTTAAATGTAAATGTTTGACATCTAGCTGATTAGTCTGAAGTCCAATTGATATTGTAGTTTGCACCTTTTTGTCAAGAAGTGATTGGTCTTAAACAGGGTGTAAAGGAAGTTCACAAAATCGACAACCAAGCATTCTGTACATCATAATAATTCGATGCAAAAATGTGAAGAAATTATTGCCGCGTAACAACTTTTTTTTTGGGGGAAAAATCACATTTTAGGGTAGAGTAGAGTAGAGTAGAGTAGGGACTCCATTTTCCGCACTTAGACTCTAATATGGTCCGTTGTGCGTAGGTGTCCGGCTAAGTTAGCCAGCCTAGCTCCGCCCAGAAGCACAGAAGTTTCCTGGGAGCTTCACAGGCTTCGCGGAGCGACCTCACCGTTCCGAGGATTTGTTTGCGTTGGGTAGCCACGGCCTCGCATTCCAGGATGACGTGGGCGGCTCATTCTTCGGCGTCAAAGCAGCCCCTGCAGAGTGGGCTGTCCGTGGCGCCTATGTTAAAGAGATGTTTATTTAGGGGGCAATGGCCCGTTATTGTCCCTATTATTATTCTGAGGTTATTTCTACTTAGGCTGAGCAGTCGTTTTGTTAGTCGCGGATGTAGACTTGGTATCGCCATTTTGGACTGCCTGCAGTCCGTAGACCGTGACCATTTGTTGTTGTGAAGTTCAGTTGATCTCTGGCGAACCCATGTACGGAATTGTGAGAAAGGTAAGGGAAGGAGTGGGTGCGGGCCTAGCACTGCCATCTCGGAACCTCTCTTAGCAAGTTCGTCTGCGGCGTCATTGCCTAGGGATCCACTGTGCCCCTTTATCCACTGGAGGGTGATTCTGTTAGACCGCGATATACTCTCCAGGGCGTGGTGACATTCAAATATTAATTCACTGTTAGTTTGTTTGTTTTCTAGGGCTTTAAGCACAGCTAGGCTATCAGATACAAATCTGATTGCGTAGTTGTGAATCCCTAGACGCTTTACGGCTGTTGCAGCTTATGTTAGGGCGACACACTCGCATTGGAATATCGAGCTGTGTTCGCCTAGTGGTAGGTGAAAGTTGATATTGAGGTCTAGGGAGTGTACGCCAGCCCCCGAGCCGTTTTGAGTTTTAGACCCATCTGTATAGATGCGTACTTCATTGACTCCTGACTGATCCCTTAATTCCTCTGTTGTTTGTATCCTATAGCTTTTGTTGAACATAGGTTTATTAGGTGTCCTATCACACGGGGCAGCGCTGAGAGGTTGATACTCAATCACCCGGTCCAGGATGCCTGCGTGGGGACTGGTGTGGTTCTTGCACCATATGCCTAAGTGCATAAGCCTGATAGCTGCTAGTGCTGCCTCCTGCTGTATATGCAATTCAAGGGGAGTTATTTGTAAGGCTATCTCCATTGCCGCAGTTGGGGTTGTCCTCATACAGCCCGTGATAGCGGAACAGGCGTGCCTTTGGAACCGCTGAAGCCTAGAGACAGCGGTCGACAATTCAGTTCTCGTCCACCAAACCAAGGCGCCATATGTCAGCATTGGTCTGATCACCGCTGTGTAGAGCCACAGCGTGATCTTTGGAGACAGGCCCCACGTTTTTCCTAACATTTTTTTGCATTGGTACAGTGCGATTGTGCTTTTGTTAAGTTTGTAGTCAAGATGCCTATTCCAGAGCAATTTGCTATCAAGAATCACTCCTAAGTACTTAACTTCTTCTTTAAGTGTTAGTTCGGTGTTGAATAGTTTAGGAAGTTTGTGTGGTCCAAGGACTCTTTTGTTTGTAAACATTATAAGTTCTGTTTTAGTGGGGTTAACCGATAGTTCGTGTTTTGTACACCAATTCTCGATTATTTTGAAGGCTTTCCTCATGAGGTCGCATAAGACGCCTTCAAATTTCCCCGTGATTAGAATTGCTATGTCATCTGCATAACCCACCGAGTACAGACTGCTGGCGTTAAGCTCTGTAATAAGCTCATTTACTACTAGATTCCACAGTAGTGGTGACAGCACCCCACCCTGTGGGCAGCCCCTACTAACGATACCTCGTGTGGTGGTGTTCACAGTAAATTGAATAGCGCGGTATTTTAACATATTGTGAATCCATTGTATAAGCGTTGGCGCCACACCGTGCACGACTAATGCCTGGCTGATGCTGGCGAAGTTCGTTTTATCAAAAGCACCCTCAATGTCTATGAAGGCGCCCAGTGTTGGGTTTTTGGTTTTTAGAGCGTTTCCTATGCGTGTGACCACGCAGTGGAGTGCGGACTCAGTTGACTTGCCTTCGCAGTAGGCGTGTTGGTTAGGGTGTAAAGGTTTAAGTAGCGAGACTTGATTCCTAATCCGTCTGTCTCCCAGCCTCTCTAGTGTCTTCAAGAAAAACGAGGTGAGGCTGATGGGTCTGAAGGATTTGGGTTGAGTATAATCGCTTCTACCTGGTTTTGGAATAAAAAATATTTTTACTTCGCGCCATTTCAAGGGGATGTAGCGGTGGGCCAGACAGGCACGAAAAATCTTGACAAGGTATTCTGCTAGCGAGTCACCGCTCCATCTGAGCAAAGCCGGAAAAATACCATCCAACCCTGCTGCCTTGAAAGGTAAGAAGGTGTTGATTGCCCATATATTATTTTGTCTTTGTCTATTACTTCTAAAGCCACCTCCCAGTCTAGGTTGCTCGTAGCCCTTTCACTGTATGGTTCCCAGCTCTGTTGGGTCGCAATCCGGCAGCCCGGGAAGTGGGTGGTGAGAAGTAATTCGCTAGTGTCCGCATCGTTAATTGTGTAGGTATTGTCTGGTTTTTTGAGACATCCTATTGAATGATCAGTCCCGGCGGCGAGACAAGTTTTGACCCTCACTGCCTGGTTGCTATTCTCAATGTTAGTACAATAACGCCTCCAGCCGTTTTTTCTCTGAGGCGTATTAGTTTTTTATAAGTTTTACGGATTGTTTTGTAACGGTCCCAGTCGCCTGGCGACCGTGTGTTCATGGCTCTGTTGAAAAGCCTTCGCAGCCTGTTTCGGTGTCTTTCTAATTCTGGACCCCACCAAGACTGCCTTGCCCCCTGTCTTGGCACAGTGAGCGGGCAAGACTGCTCAAAGCTAGTTAGAAGGATTGATGTGAGGTTGTTTACGTGTTCATCTAAGTTGATTAAAGGGATTTCAGCAGGAAGGGAGGGTAAATTACCAAACTCTGCCTTGACTAGCCTTATGAACTTGGTTTGGTCTGTGTTTCGAGGGATCCTCCTCGGTTGTGGCTTTGGTAGGTTGAGATTGATGGTGTATCGAATCCATCTGTGATCCGAACATGATAGTTCGCTGGACACATGCCAGTCCTGGATGGAATTGGAGATACCTATAGTTGATAAAGTTAAGTCTATTACTGTTTGTGATCGTGCGTTAATGAAAGTTGGTTCTGAACCATTGTTGAGTAATACAAGATTATTGCTAAGAATAAAGTCGAGCATTGCCTCACCTCGGTTGTTGGTTTTGACATTACCCCAGAGAGTGTGATGCGCGTTGGAATCGGTTGCGACGATTAGTTCCAGTTTCTCCCTTTCGCAGTACTCCACCAGCGAGGCGAGCTCTGGTAGTGGCACGTCCTCGTCGCCTGGCAGATATGCCGAGGCGAGGACGATATCCGGGAGATCCTGTTCTATCCTGCAGAGCCTCGTTGCTGTCAGATCTCTTGAACAGAATTCGTTGATTAATAGGTTAGGTACATGTTTTGGGATAAAAATGCAGGTTCGTGGGTTGCTTACGGAGGTGTCTAGCAGCAACTTACCTCCGATGTTCGCAAGACCACATATTCTGCCGCCTCTAATCCACGGCTCTTGGATAAGGGCAATGGTCTTTTGGTGTTGGTTGTCCAGCACTCTGCGCAAGGTAGCCGACGGAGATTGGCTGTGCTGGAGATTGGTCTGCAGGATCCTAGTTGTCCCGCATGAGAGAAGAGCAAAGGCTGCTGTCATAGTCCTCTCTCTCCTCCCCTGCTGGAAAGCAGTCCTCGTCCGAAGTTAGTCCGGGCGAGGATGGATCCTGTGTGGGTACTTTAACAAGTGATTCGGCCTCCATGGCCGGGGAAGAAGCCCGCTCCCCCACCCCCTCTACGGTCTCCATCGCAGATGGCGACGGGGACCGCCTAGGCGGTGGTGGATCAAGCTTCGGTCCAGGCACTACAGGGGCCGTTGCGGTTGAAGGCGCGGTGGGCCCCTCACTGGCTACACCCTCATCCAGGAAACGGATGTAGATGCTGCCCATGAGGTAGTACACGCGCCTATTTTGGTCCTTGATTGTTTTGACCATAGACTCTGGCACACGGAAGAAGAGACAGGTACCCGGGGGCTCCTGTCTTACCCTCTCGTGTGTAAGGGTCCAGGTATTTATTTTTAGGTTGGGATTTTGGCGGGTAAGGAGCTTTAGTAGTGCCGGAGTATCATCGGTTTTCTCCGCAACAAACAGCATACATAGTGCCTTTTTAGGTATTTCGGCTTGTGGCCGTACGGTTAGACTAGTCCCCGGTATCGGGGACGTCATGTTGGTAGTGATCCGCTTGAGCCAGGCCAGCGTGAAAGCATCTTCGCACCAGGTTTTTAGAACGCCTTCGGCGAAGTGGGCCTTCCCTCGAAAGTGGATCGCGGTGTTTTCGGTTGGGTTGGAGGGGTCGGGATCTGCCATAAGCAGCGACCGCAGCTCTTTTTCGATGTTTAGGCGGATCCCCTCCGCCTGTTCTTGCGTCATGTCCTCAAAAGGCTCCGACATGACGGCGACGCACAGCTCATTATTTCTGTACGACGCGGCCGCTTCGGCGTAGCTCACCAAGGAACCGTCTACCATGTGGGAGCGAGCAGGCTTGCTCTTCTTGCCTATCCCAGTCGGTGTGACGGTATCCTCTGGTCGCTCACGCTTCTGCGCCCTAGCAGGAGGTTCCCCGCCGGTGGTTTTGGGTTTTTTACGTCCCCTCGGTCTGGAGCTGCGCTTGCGCTTGGTTACCGTGGTAGCCGCACCTGCCGGTGTCGATGTACTAACCGACACTCCGGCAGTGGCCGCCACAGTGTCATGCTGCGCAGGCTTGACCGGTACAGACAAACGCTTCTTGGAAGTCGTTGTCTTGCGGGATACGGTGGTCCAGGTTTGTTTGACCGGAGACTGAATGGCGTCCCTAAGAGACGACATGTCGATCCCGGTCGTGTTGGCTGTCCCTGCCGGTATGGCTTCGGTCAGACTCGTTAGGTCCCTCGCCGGGGCCTCTGACGTTGACGCAGCCCTAGTGGGCGCATCCACGCCATCAGCCACCGTTGAGTCGCCATGTGCGAGAGCTGCCCTAGGCCTAGCTGACAAGGTTGGTTCAGTCCCACAAACCCACGCCACGCCGGCTGCCCCCCCCCCCCCCCCCAATAAACCGGCCCTCGCATGACAACCCGCTTATGGGATGCCCCAGCCGATTGATCGTGGATAGCTACTCCACGACCACCCGTGTGAGAGGAAATCCAGACCAAAGTGATGTGTTGTGTGCAACCTGCTCCACTCAATCACCAGGATTCCTTCATCCCTCCGTACGGGTCCCCGCGCACGGCACAAACACGCGGGAGGTCATTGCTATCCATCATCTGCTCTTGTTCGATGATGTACACCCAGGGGCATGACCTCGCCACCCCTGTGCTGTTATCGCCTGGTGGTTTTCGTTGCGTCTATTTCTTAAGGAACTAGACCAAGAAACAGGGCGGCAACCACGTGAAGGAGAACACAACAGACTTGCCTTGAGGATCTACACGACTGTAGCGCTCACCCTCAAGACCCCGCCTCCTTACCGCCTCTGAGGGAAGCAGTAAGGTAGGCCTGTATCTATACTACCAAACAAAGCGCAAGCAAAGCATGTCGTTGTGCAACCGCAAAAGCATAAATACAAGCCCGCCACATTTTAGGGTAAAGCTCAATGTAAAGCACTGAGGTAACGCACTAAAAACTCTCAAAATGGCATTTTTTTTGCTAATTGTATTTTTTTTTTTAAATCTGTGAATTGGGATCAAAATTTCACGAAACATTATGGAGTCCGTCCTCTACATTGCTATTGCGTTCATAGTTACGGTTTTTGATATACAATAACAGTTCTGCACGGGTAGCGTCAGTTGAAACCAACACGAAAAGTGATCAATTGATCATCACTATGAACTGTCAACAGAGATACGCAATAGCCCTGCTGGTCGCGGGAGCAGACAGTGAGCGCCACTTTTGCTTACCCCATAGAGTTATAGCCACAGACTAGATAGGTTATAGCATCGACTGCGACTGAGCCTTCCCTAGCCAAATGTCAAATAAAAAAAATTACCATGAAGTGCGGGAGGAACAAAGCAATGGGGGTGCGTTTAAGTCAATTATCCAGTTTAAAATTTAAACTGACTAAACGCCAAACACCCCGTTCAAGCACACCGCGAGGTGAAAAATTAAACTGACTAAAATTTAATCTGCCCCGTTCACGGTCGTCCGCTGGTATAAGTTTTCGCCTGACTAGGATAAAATATTTTAGCGACCTTTTTACCTCGCTAAATTTTATTCTGCTGTCAGATTGACATTGACATTGAGCTGTCTGTTGTTCTAATTGCTAGATTCGCGCCCTAGAAACGAATATTTCTAACGAGTACTTAATCATCGTCTCCGTGAATTTAATTTGTGGATTATTGATGAAGTTATATTACATGATGCAAATTGTTGTAGACGAAAGGGGCAGAATGAAACGGCCGACGGGCCGATGCTCCTGTGCAGACGTCATCTGTCATTGTTAATGTTATCTCCTTGTTTATTTCTAAACTAAAACTATAGTACCAAACTAATTTCGTTCACGGTTCAAGTTGAATTGAATTTCGATGAAGATGACGAAGTAGAAATCTAAACAAAACAATAGTGAAATTCGAATGTTGCAGATGTTCGTTTCTCGTTTGTTTGTTTCGTTTGTTGTAAAATCCGAGTTTAAAAGTTTATCGACACCACTGATAACGCCGGCCGTCGCCAGATAAACGGTATCGCCTCATCGCCTGTGTTAACATTGTTGAGTAAGCTCAATAAACTCCGGTCGGAATTCAATAGCTATGGATTTAAATTTCTCGGAAATGTCTGTGGACACGACTCTTGCACAGGTATTATGTACAACTTTTAACAATATTTACAAACAATCTAACTTAAACGAACTTACGACTGTGTAACTATCAACAACTGAGAGAAATAATCGTCAAATACTTTGACAGATTTCCATTAAAAACTCATTAGCTACCGATACTTGTATTAAAATCACATAAAGCGGCAGAACTCTGCATAGATTAACATACCTTTCTGTGATGAAGCTATCTTTGCAGCCAGGTATCACAACAGTTCCCAGTTTAATGGCTTGCCTCTGCAATGGAAACATACTTACCAAGTGTCTTGTAATTTGATACAAAATATAAAATTGCTACCACAGACCATCACACCTGCTTCTTTGCAAAACAAAAATACTTAGTAAAGAAAAGTATCTTCAGGGTTCTAAGTATTTGGTGGTTAATGTATAGATTTTAAAATATACCTACTAAATAGAATACGTCACTTTGTAATGACCTATACAATGTGGAAGAGATCCGACCCACAAATGGTTACCACATATTTGGTACATCATTCTGACCCCCCATAGAAATGTTTAATCAACAATTTAAAAAAAAAATTGTTCCATTTATTTTCACCGTGTAGGTATTACACTTTTATAAGAAACAGAAGAATTTTTTGCATGTTTCCATTCCATCCTGTATGTGTATAAAAATTTGAACATACATGATAAGCCATTACACAAAAAAAAAAAACAATTTTTAAACAAAATAATAACTTTCAATTCCAGGAATATTTAAAGAAGAATGAACTTCTGCAATCGTATAATGATATAATCTTAGATAGTGATATATTATGTGGGCAAGATTCCTTCGCGCTTATCCCAGGCGACTTTGATAAAGAAGGTAAACAGGCGAGATTTAAGGATTTGGCTTCAAAGTTAAAACAGAATGCCACCTTAATTGCACAACTTGAATATCACATCAGAAACATACCCATAGAAGATACTCAAGCACAACTAAATCTTCTCATTCAGTATTTTAGGACGTGGAGTCCTACTACCTTATGTAAGTATCAAGTGCCTATGACCATATCATCTGTGCATGGGTTCAGATGACATGCCATTAATAATAATAATATTTTATTGTCACAAAGAAACATACATTAGTATACACTGATTAACAGGTTCTAACTACGCTGCAGAAGTCTGTATAACGATATCGTGAGCCCTGCCTCTTAAACTAGGATAACCTGTATCTTAAGAGACAGTGTTCAGCTGTGAGGTTACTTAAAAATAGGATTATGCAACTGCGGACTGCGCCAACTTATTGTTCGTGTTAACAATTAGATTTACTTTTAAACATATTATGTATGAGGAAAAAGAGGAAAACAAAAAAAATAAAAATAATGAAACGAAAAATTGTATAAAGCAGCAGTATGTGTATACCTGTGTAGTATGAGTGGGTGAAATATGTGTTTATGATGTATGTATGTGTGGTGAGTTATGAGAGTAGTGAGTGTTAGGTGTTCTAAGTGAAGCACTAAAGGCAAAAAAAAGCACTATTAGACAATGTATTTTAGTAGTGATTCAGTTTGTGTATAGTCCTGTTGAAGTAGCCATTCCATCACCTTAGCTTTTAATTTAAACTTATTGCAATCAAGTGTATCTAGCTCTTTATGAATTTTCTTGTAGATTAGTGCACTTAATGTGAAGTATTGGTGTTTGGCAAAAGCGGTTTTGTCGTGTACCTGGGGGAATATTGGTTCGTTTTTTGGGATCAGACGGTGGGACACTGGAGTGTCTTCTGAGAACGGATTGCAACACGAAGAGCTGACGAACTGTTAGTACCTTAGAGTCTGAGTAGAGTTGAGTTGTTGGATAGCGATAGGGTTTTCGTAGCATCACTTTTAGTATTGCTCTCTGGGCTCTCTCCACTTTAAGAAAACTAGTTTTAGCTGCACCGCCCCATACATTGATGCAGTACCCAAGAACGGACTGACACAGAGCATAGAACACCATTTTCAGAGTATCAAGGTTTGCAGAGGCTCTAAGTGACTTGAAGATATGTATCAGTCTCAGCGTTCTCGAGGTTAGAGCATCAATGTGTTTATTCCAGCGTAACCCAGCATCTATTTGAACACCAAGGTACTTCACATGATCGGTACGTGTGAGTGTTGGACACTGGCATGAAGATGTCCGTTGTTGTTGACAAGTGTGCGCTGTTATCGAAAGAGTGTGGTCCGGTGCGGTGCTCTGACGGATGGCGAATGGAATATATAATGTCTTGTTACAGTTGAGGGTCAGCAGGTTTAAGTTTAACCATTTTAATATTTTACGTAGTGCCAATTCTGCGCTACTTTTAACACTATCCCATGTTGGCCCGTTAACTATAACCACGGTGTCATCGGCATATGCAAATATCGTCGAGTTGGGGAGGGACATTCTGCATAGGTCATTTACATATATTTGAAACAAAATAGGGCCCAAGATGCTACCTTGGGGCACTCCGTAGGACAAGGTTTCTTCATCACTGAAGTGATTATCAATTTTGGTTCTTTGGGTACGGTTGCTCAGATAATCTTTGAAGATTTGGAGCTGCATTGTAGTAAGTAACTATAAAAAATAAGCATCAAAGTTTATCCCGCTCCTGGAAAAATTTCTCCTGTATACTAGGTGCATTTACAATCATTTAAACTCCATTCAATCAATCAATCAAAGCATTTATTTCAAGTAGGCCAGTTACAGGCACTTTTGAACTGTTGAAACAAAGATAACAATGAAATGTAGCTACAGTCCCAGTCACTAGGCATAAAAACTGTGAAAGTACTGTAGTTGCCCATTCCCTAGCTTAGATCCCTATGGAGAAGAACGGGCAAGAAACTCCATGGATACTCTTTTAAATCAGCATGTTGTTACAAAACCTTGGTTACATCATTCATATTGAGATGGTACATTATGTGAGAACGAAGTAGCAAGATGTGCACGTTAAACAAAAAAAAAAACAATTCAAATAAGCCGTGGCAACTAAGAGATGACCAGTCACAACTGACAGCGCCCGTTCACGAACATGACGCATGGATCAGCACCATTCAACTCGACAATTTTGAAGGGAACTAAATGATCCGACACACGCGCCACCATCAGCGAGACATTCCTCCTCTTACAAGTAGTAACACTTACTGGTATATACATCTAACCTTAACCTCAGGATGCCAGGATATACCAGGGCTTGGAACGGTTTTGAAATACCGGTTCAAATTGTTCATAAAACCGTTATAAAATCGTTCTACGATTAACCGGTTACTTACAAAAACGGTTTCGACTAAACCTAAATCATTTTGGATACCGGTTTTTACAGAAAATATTATTTTAATACACGTGCTAACCTAAATAAACCGGTTTTACGTTCGCCTGTAATGTAACAATGCATTAAAAGATTTAAAAACACATTGTTGTTACAAATTGTATCTGATATGTATGCGAGCGTAGTGACAGATGAAACGATGGTTAGCTAGGCACACTTTTATTTGACAAGCGACATGAGTTATATGGGATAGTTTGCAGCCACCCTAAAATTCACAAATAACAACATAACAGTATACAAGGTACGCACTGTACTCCTCACTCACTAATGTAATACTCAAATCGTAACCGTTACATTATTTTTTTATAATTGAACATGTAGTTTGTTGCCATACCTCTTTTTAACAAATGCTCATTTTGATCTAGTTTCAGTCGTCGCATTTGGTCGATCCGATGACTCGCTACTAGACTTGGAACATGGAATTGCGCTCACGAGGGGACACGTTATTGTTGCATCTAAAGCGCTTGTTCCTATTTGTCACCTTTTGGTACAACTGCAACTCGAAGCAGGGTAAGTTACGTTCGAAACACTACCAGACCAGCAACCCCCCCCCCCCCCCCCTCCCGAACCAAATTATCAAAAGCCGCAACGATAAAAATCTATACTGAAAAATATTAGTACGATACCCGGAAAATGTTTAAGGGTACAGAATCTACAATCCCATAACTACAAAGGTAACTACTAGCAGAGATGTGAAAATAATGGAGTCTAAGAGGGATGCTGAAATAACTGTTCCTGTGAATGAGACCCAGTCAAACCAGAATGACATGGAAAGTGAGGAGACTTACTACACTGATGAGGATGATTGGGTGCTTGTTGTTAGCCGGATTAACTGAAAAATAAAAGAAATCTGATTTCTAAAGTTAGATATTTTTCGGGTTGTACCCTCTCTAGCAGATCAAGGCCCCTCAATAGAATTTGTTACGGGCCCTGCGCTTGCTTAATCCGGCAATGCTTCTAAATGACAAGAAAGTGAAAATAATGTATATAAAGCAAAATAAATGAATATATTATTTTATGAACCATTATGAATATTGCTATATGCTATCATCGGACAATTTGATAATTTAGGTATATTTTGCGGGCTGTGGGGATTATAAAACAAACACATGATCATGCACTGACCAAGCAGAGCGCATATTGTTATTATTACAACAATAATAATTTATATTTCCGGTGTTGACAAATTTATTTAGTGACCAAACCCAGCGACCATTTCCTAGACTCAGCGGTTTACACTGCGCCCACCTACTTAGATGTAGCACGCATGTTTAGATGTAGCACTCGCCGGACGCTGCCGCGGCACCGCTCCTTTTCGTGGAGTGGTTTTCGCTGTACCTTATACATAGTTTCGGATTTGGCCATCCACGCCTACTTGAAAAATTCACCTGTATAATCAAGAAAATGTGAAGTGGGAGTCCTTCTGACTACAAAATGTTTGGAAAATTACTTACCTGCACTTTTGCCGTTCGGTAAAAAACCTATCTGTTATTTTTTTTTTCAGAATATCTGTACATCTACGACTTTTTATGGACAGCGAAGATAACTCGAAAGAAAAGCCAGTTAAAGGTATGTCTTCGATTTAGTTCTTTACAGTAAGAACGGTCAGTTGACATGACAGTTATATCGTAACTCCAATTTTTTTTTATGTCAATTTCATATTATGTTTCACGTATGTTTATATTATGTCAAAATTCATATAATTAATTTTAAGTACTTGTTTACCTACTTGCAATTTCAACTTTAGTATCTTGACAAACATTTTTGCTATAAGTAAAACGTTATATCTCAGCCGGAGGGTGATCTGTAACTCAGGACCTTCCTACTTCAGACACCTTTCTCTATATAAGATTGTGCTTAGACCAGCGCCTGAAAGAGATAAATAAAGATTTATTATTATGATTAATTGGCTGGAATCAAATACAAACTAAACACCCAAAGCCATTGTCGGCCAATAGTCTCTACTCTTAGGCCCTTTTCACGTGGCCGGCGAGCAGGGGGGTGTTCAGTTGAGTATCCTCAAATGACTCGTATATACTGTTTAGTCTCAAAATATAATTGCAAAATAGCAATTGTTGCAAAACTTTCAAATCTCAAAAGAGGCAAGTCTTAAGATCGCCGATCGCCAAGAAGCCGCGAGATCTGCTGCGAATGACGCTCGCGACCCATCCAGCGCAGCCCACCTCCGGACACCATACTCCTGACTTGACTTTCTGCAACTTGAACTTTTTTGCAACTTAGACGTTTTGAGACTTACCTCTTTTGAGATTTAAACGTTTTGCAACCGTATGTTATTTTGCAACTTGAACGTTTTGAGTCGAAACCCCGTGAACGGTTTGGCACGACGAGATGTGCAGCTAGTCAGTCAGTTACCTCTGTCGCTCATCTGCAAGGCTCACAGGCTCACTCTCGCACCTCTTTCCGGATAGCAACCGGGTTCGAGTAAAGTTTAACCCAGCCCTGTGCCCGGTAGAAACCAGCCGTGAAAAAAAGAGTCATTGCGTCACCCATGTTAATGATTATACAGCTTTAAAAACAAAACTCCTAGGATCACTTCCGATTTATGCTGGAAACCTCCAGAATGCTTTGTAACATCAAACGCATAATTTTATTTGGCAATTGCATAGCTACCCACACTGTTCCCAATCCTATTTAAATATCTTCATTAATTTGTATTCAGGGTTGGATTCTGGCACCGTCGCCGTTGTATCTGATGATGCTGATGTTGACTCTGCCGTTGATAAATTCATCTCGGTCTCCCAACAGGTATGTTTTACTGAATAAAATTATTAATAACGAATGTAAAAAGACTTAACGAAGCCGAGAGTCGTTTTTGTTCTACCTATCGTTTTGTTGTTTTGTTTTGTGCTGGAGCGAACCTGGGAACCTTCTGATTACGGTGATATTGAGATTTTACAAACACAAGTTATAAATGCAAATATCCGCAAGCCCCCTGTACCATACTACCTGTGCTATGAGTACGTTCCCTACATTGGACGCTATTAAAGCTTATTTTACTCCAAAAACTAAAAGTTGTTTCCCACCTTATTTTTACACAGTTTTACTTAGTTTTATGTAAAGAATGACTGCATATGTACATCCGCAGGTCCACCTTACTTACGGATGTCAGGTAAAAATGTCATATCCTATAGCCTAACTCTTCATTACAAAATTCAAAAATTACTGAAAATGGAGCATTGTACTCGTCAATGTAAACAACTTTTATTATAGGGCCGCCCCCTTTTCAGGTTTCCAGTTAACGCAATGACGTAAAAACATGTTATCTACTACATCTGCTAAACAGCAAACGTTCACATTGCAGGCCCCCTGGCGCTTGAGCAGGATCCTGGTGCAAGAGAGCGTCTACCAGCAATTTAAGGAGGCTCTTACCTGGAAATGCAAATTAAATAAATCCGAAAGCAAGGCCCCAACCCGCAATGTATTATGTTCGGACACCCTGACGTACAACGACAGAACCTTCCTGATAGATCCAGTGGAGTTGCTAGAGGAACAGCCGTCAGTTGTGACTGTCGAAGCCTTTAGGACCACAAAAGAAATGATATCTTTGGTGCAACAATATAACTCTCGCTACTTATCGCTATGGATAAATGGCGTAGCGGAAATTAATGAAGTCACGCATAGCACGACGGCGCCCGTAGTGTGGGTGAATACTATAGCTGACTTCAGAGGACCACCTCAAGTTTCGCATGTTGTTTTTTCCGAATATAAAACTGCGCCAATTAAAAAATGTGCCGAAGTCGCTAAGCTGTGCGGACTCTCACAGTCGTGGCTTAAATTGGATTTTGAAAGTCGTCGTGACATTCTGTGTGGTGTGCTGGACGAATACTTATTATTGGACCCCGAAAACGAACTATACACTGACATAAAGCATTCCATTTCGTCCTGTACCCAGAAATCTTCTTTCGTAGATGTAGGCAAAGATTATGTTTGCGTAGGAATGGTACAGCCTGAGGGTATGAAGAAAATTACAGACAAGTCGGTCTTTTTCTCTGAAAAATGTTTCGAGTCAATTTTACAAGGTAACTCATTTATCGTAATTGACGAATCATTGCCATACTATTCGGTACTTGAACTAAAAGGAGTACCAGTTGTTAACATCAAGTACGATTTTAGAGATTTGAAAGTTCCACTCTGGGACCCCAGTTGCTTCATGCGAACTCGCGTCATCTGGACAAACTCGGGAACAATTTTTGCTAACTGAATTAGCTTTATTGACTCGGCAACACTTTTTTGGTCATTTTATTTCTAAGTTGTGCGATAACTTCTTTGAGGAATAAGTAGTACTTAGTAAAGCTATTTACCCGACTACAGCGAAGCCAAAAGGAAGGGTTATATTTTTTGCCTATACTACTTAAGTACGTTTATAAAAATAAAAAAAAGTATAAGTTAGCATTAAGTAGGGACCGATTGATCAGGTTAAAAGATTAACCGGTTAGGCATGTAACCTATTTGTTTGGTTGAACCCTGAGATCGCATTTTGTCGGTTGTTGTCAACACAAGTGTAGCGAACAGCTGGTTTTGCAAAACAAATGTAGTACTTAACTTTAACGAAGCCGAAAGGCACTTGTTCTCGCCGTCAGTGCGATATTTTTTTTCGTTCTAGACCATACCCGGGAACCTTCAAGTTTTTTTTTAATACATGTTTTTAAACATGCATTCAAAAAAAAAGAAGAAATAATTGAAATTAATTTAATGAAAGATTTTTACTTTGAACATCACCACGACCTCCGTACTATTCAATCCATCCACCAGCACAATGTTTTGAGTTCGTTACATTGAGTCCTACTATAAAACGTGTTTTTCGTCCCCAAAATAAGTCATTTCCCAACAATAATATTTGCATAAAGTTACTTAGTTAGATGTACATAGTGCTTGGTTGACGGCTTCGTGAAGGGTTCTGTTACACCCTGTATGTTTATTACAGCCAAAGACACGATTCCAAACTCCTACCTTTTTACCCGACTGCCAAAGAAGGGTTATGTTTTTATTTCTAGTTTCCGGTATTTTGAACCAGGCGCAGGCGACACAGGGTCAGCAATAACTAATAATAGATAATTATATTGTTGTTTGTTTAATTATGTTGTTTATTATATTTTAATAAAAGTTCTATAGAATTTTTGTTCGTTTTCTTTCATTCACATGGAGCAGTCTAAATAAATGTTGTTATGTTGACACGTAAAAAATAAGTTTATTGGCACAAAAAACCTTTTTAAACAATACAAATACATTCCACATAGGTACATTGAATTTTAGGAAAAGGCTGTACAAATAGTTAAAACCCTGCCTCTTAAACTAAGGAGACCCTGTGACCTAGGAGTCCGTGTTCTTGTAACTTCGTGTACAAAATAAACCTTTATTTGTGTGATAATAAACCTATAATAGCCTGGTTTAACTATGCTTAAGAATGTAAGGGAGGGATGGCTGTGTGAGTGGGATCTGGTGTGGGGGGTACATAGTATTTTTTATTAATATGTGTCCAGGCGGGCCTATTTAATTAAAACAATTTTGGGCCTCTGCTGATATATAGGCCTGGCCTCCGCTGCGGAGACCAGACGATAGGAGAGATGTGACCCACCAATAGAATTTCGTTATTCATACTTCTCGTCTCAGTTTAGCTTTAGTGGAAACTGTTGAGCAAAGAGGAGAGATGTCTCATATTTATTTAGGCCAGCCACCGCACTCTGCGGAGACGAGGAGAGACGTGAGTGGCATGCGGTGGGCGGTGTGGCGGTCGCTAAACTGGGCGTGAGGTGACTTTGTAGTGTATGTAATTAAGTATCGTTAGTATTATTATGTAAGTGTGTGTAACCATACCTTATTTAGGATTAGCCAAGTAAGCAATATACTAACATCATGTACGCTGGACCTATGTGAGGAGAGAATAAAGCGAGACGTTATCCAGAGCGGATGTCTTTCATTTACCACGACACTTCATGGCGACCCTGCCATTCAAGGTTACATCGCGAGTGAAATTTGGGCAGTCAAATTGGAACATCATTACAAAATAAGTGGTTTTGTGTTGTAAATCATGTGTACAAACATAAACTTTTAAAACATGGGGACTACTCAAACGAAAGAAGAGACGATCATCGCACAGACGGCTGCTGGTAATGGGAAAAATGTTGCGACAACCGAGCTCGGCTACTCCAGCATCAGCACGACAAATATTCTCCTCACCCTGATTACAATCGTCTTACTGGCAGCGGCATGCTATACTATCTGTTATTATTACAAGAAGATGCATGTCAAATGGATGGAGAGGCAGCTGAACCGCAGGTCCTTACGTCGCAGGCAGACCTCAGTGTATTTCAAGAAACACGCGACCCGTGATGATGTGGCCGATATACCCGTGTAAGTGAAAATAAAAATAAAAACAATCATTTCCAAAAATTTTTGTGCCGCGTACGGTTTAGTGCTATATAATAGACAGCAGAAACATCAGTGTGGTGACACGTTACATGTGAAAAGTTAAAATATTTTCTACATGAGAGACTAAAAACCAATAGGTAATATACTATCGTGAAAATCTAACCGCTGGAACTATCACCTAATACATAACGGTTAGTGATGCTCTTATAGGCATTTAATTTTATTAATTTTACGTCTTATGAATAAGAAATAGCGTGTAAAATGCATAATTGTGTAATTACAAGTAAGTAATTAGTATAAGGTATTATTGTACTTCATAAATCGTGCACGGCGACTCACCGAATCCGATACCCCGCGCCCTATAAGGAATGTTTTCGCATTGCTTTCTATATTTGGAAGACAGATCGAAGAATTGTGGTGAACATAATTAGTTGCTAGGGTGATGTCATGACATTCCTTTATGTTTTATTAATAGATTATGGCCGATGATTTTATCAGAATTTATGAAGATTTAGTGGACATTCGTAAATATTTGATAAAGAAAGGACAAACTAGGTTTACGGGATCAATAGCGATAAATAAGTTAAAAGAGGCTAAAAATTTATTTAGTGAAGCGCAATTATTATATTCCAAGTTAACGCATGATTTAAAACCCGAATTAGTGACGCAATTGTCCACCACCTTCGATAATATTAAGAGTGCATTCTTAAAGATAAGTCAATTATGTACTTCCCCTCCTAGTGAAATAAAATTTGTAAAAATGGAATTTGATATTCGAACGGCGTGCAACTTAATTCCCCTTATGGACGGTAGGGAGGACACCACGAAACGATTGATTGATGCAGTTGAAATGTATGCGGACATGTTAGACGATTCGGGGAAATATCTTTTAATAAAATTTGTAATGAAAGGTCGCCTATCTGAGAACGCTAAGCTCCGTTTGTCGAATAGCTATGACACGGTTCCTTATCTAATACAGGATTTACGGAAACATTTATTAACTACAAAATCTTTTACCGCTATTCAGTCCCGCCTCCAAAATATGAACCAAGGTTTTAGGTCAATTGACGAGTATGGTTCAGAATTAGAAAAACTTTTTACCGACTTAACCATCTCACAGGCAGAAGGCGATACGTCAAAGTTCGCGATACTAAAGCCATTAAATGAAAAAATGGCCATTAAGAAATTTTCAGATGGGTTGAAAAATTCAAGGCTAAGCACCATCGTGGCTGCTCGCAACTATGGTAATCTCAAGGACGCCATACAAGGTGCTAAGGACGAGGATGTATCAACGCCTTCTACGTCCTCTAAGCCGGACGTCATGCAGTATTCGAGAAAAGGTCGAGGTAAGTTTACGCCTTCTTCAGGACCGAGGGGTCAAGGTCAACATGGTCATGGCAATGATGGTTCCTTTAATAATTATAATCGCGGTGGTTACGGAAGATCATTCCAAAATTCTAACCGGGGTAGGAATTACCCACAGGCAAATTATAACACTAGCCGATATTACCATCGAGGTAACAGGCGAGGAAACAATTACAGCCGTAATAATGTTTTTTCGACACAACCCGTAAAACCTGCCCAAGCATCGACGCAAGAGGTTGTTTCCCAAAATTGTAATGAAAATGTTAATCCCCAAAATTTGAACAACAAGCAGTTTTTTCGATTTTAATAATTATATTTTGGCTTGTAAGGGACGATGGCAATTTGTGTCATTTTATTGTAATAACAGAAAATATTATTTTTTAGTGGATACGGGTGCGTCAATATCTATTATTAAGAAAAATGAACTACCCGATTCGATGCATATATGTTATAACAGCACTACTATAAACGGCATAGGAGGGCAGATCAACTCTTTGGGAAACGTAACATTGAAACTTGTTACAGAAAATAATGACACGTTTACTCATAAATTTCACGTTTTTCAAAATTTACCCATCCAGGCAACAGGTATTTTAGGCTTGGATTTTCTATCGACTTATGGCTGCAATATCGATTTAGCCACCAACGTGTTAGCTGTTAATAATGCGGGTAAGCTAATTTATTTACCTATCTCGCCTAGACTTGATTTAACGTTTACAAAAAATAATTGTCTTGTATTACCAGCCCGAAGTGAATCGACCCATTTCGTAGAATTAAGCATAGATGCGGAAGAGGATTGTGTTGTTTGCTCGAGAGAGATAGAAAAAGATATTTTTTTAGCAGGTGCTATAGTTAGACCTAAAAATCGTAGGATACCGATCAAAATACTTAATATAAGAGATACAGAAGTAAGATTAGAAAATTTTAATCCGGAAGTTACATTTTTAAGCGAATATAATATTTTTTCTTTTGATAAGATTAATGCCAATGCTAATAGGGCCGAAACTTTACTTTCGTTGTTAAAATTAAATCATCTTAATTCTGAAGAAAAAATTTCTCTCGAAACAATTTGTACAAAATATTCAGATGTGTTTTTCCTGCCAGGAGATAAGCTAGCCACCACCAACGTTTACGAACAATCCATAACACTAAAACCTAACGTTAGTCCTACCTACGTTAAACCTTACAGACTACCACAATCGTTGAAGCCAGAGATTGATAGACAAATTAAACAAATGTTGAGGGACGATATAATAGAAGAGTCCTCAAGCGAGTGGAACAGTCCTGTGTTACTCGTTCCCAAAAAGTCTGAAGGCAGCAAAAAGTGGCGTTTGGTAGTGGACTACAGAAAACTTAATGATGTAGTAGTCGACGATAAGTTTCCATTACCAAACATCACCGACATCTTAGACTCACTTTCAGGATCAATGTATTTCACTCATTTGGACTTAAATCAAGGTTATTATCAAGTTAGTTTAAGCCCTGAAAGTCGTAAATATACAGCTTTTTCCACTAGCTCCGGTCAGTATCAATTAAAACGTCTTCCTATGGGACTTAAAACTTCGTGTAGTAATTTCAGTAGAGTAATGTCAATAGCTATGTCTGGTCTAACGTATGACAAATGTTTTATTTATCTCGATGATTTAATTATTTTTGGACGAAATCTAAATTCACATAATAAAAATTTGATAGATGTACTCGAAAGGTTAAGAAAAGTAAACTTAAAACTGAATCCGGACAAATGCCAATTTTTAAAAAAGGAAATATTGTATCTTGGACATTTAGTTTCTGCTGATGGAGTATTACCAGATCCAGAAAAAACAATTGTTTTACAAAATTACCCTGTACCCAAAAATGTAGATGAAGTGAAACGATTTGTAGCTTTCTGCAATTACTATCGTAAATTTGTACCATCGTTTGCTGAGCTAACATTACCTTTAAATCGGTTGTGCAGAAAGAATGTAAGTTTTAATTGGACAGCGGAATGTCAACACTCTTTCGAAATCTTAAAACAAAAGTTAGTTAGCCCACCCATACTTCAGTACCCAAATTTCTCAGAATCTAACGAATTTATTTTACAGACCGACGCATCAGGTGTAGCTATTGGTGCAGTTTTGTGTAACACTGACCTTAGACCCGTAGCATATACAAGCAGACCATTAAATAAGGCAGAACTAAACTACCCTACCATACAAAAAGAACTTACTGCTATAGTCTGGGCAGTCAAGTACTTTAGGCCGTATCTATTCGGTAGGCATTTTACTATAATGACAGATCATAAACCACTAATTTATTTGTTTGGCATGAAAGATCCCTCTAGCAGGCTGTTGAAGTTTCGTTTAGTTCTTGAGGAGTACGATTTTAGAATTTTGTATGTGCAAGGGAGGGATAATGTAGTCGCGGATGCATTATCCAGAGTAATTGTGACTTCCAGTGAATTAAAGAGTATGAATGAGAAAATTTCGGAAATTAATGTTATGACTAGAGCACAAAAAAGGAGAATGGATGAGAAGAGTAAGAATGAATCACCGCCAATTAGTAAACCCACCGACGAAGGGTCTGATCAGCCTAGGGTCGTGGAGTTACTGAGGAAGCCGAGTGATGTCGTGGAGATGATTTTGCTAGAGAAAGATAAAGTGGATAAATTTAGAAGAGGTAATTTGATAAGTGCCGAAGACGAGTGTCTCGCTTACATCCCTAGTAAAATGTTGTTATGTGTAAACCTCAACTATAGGACACATTTCTCGCGAGCCGAATTTGTGACTAAGTTAGAGAAGTTTAGCAAAAATATAAAAGCAAAAGAAGTATGCATAGTTAAAAATACTGAAAATGAAGAATTTATAAAAGGTTTATGTAGTGAAATACAAACATTACAAGACTGGACCGGTCCGAAACTATGCATACTAAGAGGAATAGAAAGAATAGATAATGAAAATGCAAAACAATACATTTTAAATGACTTTCATTTACTGCCTACCAGTGGGCATGCTGGTGTCCGCAGGATGACGAACAACATCAAGAGACGATATTTCTGGCCAGGTATCGATAAAGATGTTCTTGATTTTGTAAAAAAGTGTTCTACATGTCAGAAGACTAAATATAGTAGGTACACAAAACAGCCGATGACGATCACAACCACTGCGTCGTCAGGTTTTGAAAAAATATTTTTAGACTTGGTAGGTCCTTTAGATAAAGACGAGAATGGAAACTGTTACCTTGTAACGATTCAATGTGAACTAACTAAATTTATTGAAGCTTACCCTATAACAAATAAAGAGTCCGTAACTGTGGCAAGATCAATTATACAAAATTTCGTTTTACGTTTCGGTATACCAAAAGTTATAGCTACTGATAGAGGTTCAGAGTTTATTTCAAGCACTATGGTTGAAGTTTGCAAATTATTAAAAATAGAAAAATTAATGTCCACAGCATACCACCATCAATCAATCGGTTCTCTCGAAAATGCGCATAAGCACTTAGGCGCGTTTCTAAGGACTTATTCAGGCAACAACGGCTATGACTGGTCACACTGGATACCGTTTTGGTGTTTCAGTTATAATAATACCGTCCACTCAGAGACGAAGTACACGCCCTTCGAACTCATTTTCGGCAGGCCGTGTAATATTCCTAATAATATTAAGAACTGTAATAGAATAGGACCATTATATAACCCAAATGACTACTCCTTAGATTTAAGATATAGGCTACAGGTAGCGCTAAAAGACGCTAAACATAATTTAGAGAATAGTAAGAAAACTAGAAAATTAGCTTATGATAAGAAATGTAATCCTGTTACTTACAGTAAAGAAGATTTAATTTTAGTCAAAAGTGAACGGAAAAAAAAATTGGATAATATTTTTGAAGGCCCTTTTATTGTGTTAGAGGATATGGGCCCTAATGTCAAAATTCTAAAACAAAACAAAATTGAATTGATTCATAAGGATAGGACTAAATTGTTTCGTAGTTAATAGTACTTATATACTCTTATTTTTATTTTGTTTGTTGTTGTAATAACCTAGTGTATAAAAAAAATCGAGAGCTCTTTAATTTTTTTTTTTCTTTTACCCCCGGTGGTGTAGTGTATGTAATTAAGTATCGTTAGTATTATTATGTAAGTGTGTGTAACCATACCTTATTTAGGATTAGCCAAGTAAGCAATATACTAACATCATGTACGCTGGACCTATGTGAGGAGAGAATAAAGCGAGACGTTATCCAGAGCGGATGTCTTTCATTTACCACGACACTTCAACTTGATGGAGAGTGTTCCTAGCTATGGTACAAGAAAATGTGTTCACCAGTTTAAAGATCATCAGCTCTTTTCTAGTTTATGAGAGTGCGAGAGAAACTTCAACATATCAGGTGACCTACCATGACGTCTTAAAGCAGGAGTAATTCCAGTGTGGGAAAGAAATGGCGCCAGACGACCTTTATAGCTCTGTCTCTTTCCTACACTGGAATTACTCCTGCTTTAAGACGCCATAGTAACCCCCCTGGTGGCCTACCATGACGTCATAAAACAGGAGTAATTCCAGTGTGGGATAGAGATAGCGCTAGACGACATGTATAGGTCGTCTCTTTTCCACACTGGAATTACTCCTGCTTTATGGCGCCATAGTAATCCCCTGATCGATTCTAATCCTGTTACTTCAATGATATAGCAACCTTGACCTGATGCTGGGGCATCATCTGTAATCTGCAGGATACCTAACACCTCACCAACTTGTATCGTTTTTGGTGTGATTGGAATGATCTCAATGAACAGGTTATACCTACTGTTATACATAAATAGTGATCAGAGTTAATGTATATGTATGTAATCTATGCAGAAGGTAGGTACGCAGATTTCGGCGAGACATGCAAGATCTCGTGTCGCAATTTCGGGTTTCGATAGATTGTCGTATTATGTAGGTATTCATATAGAAGCATGTAATAAAAATTAAATTAAAACAAAAAACGACAATAATAATGAAAGTATGCTGCTATAGAAAGAATAACAGCTGTTGTTTGAAAATATTACCTATTACTTCAGTTAAAAACTAATAGGCAAAAACATATTCTATTTTGTATTGGGGGTTTAAAAATATATTAATAAGCATAATCAGCCTATAATGTTCCCACTGCTGGGACACACGACCTCCTCTCTATGAGAGGGAATGGACTATAATCCACAACGCAGGCGCAGTGCGGGTTGGTAGATGGCACATGTCTTCGATTTTTGGGTTCTAGGACATGCCGGTTTCCTCACGTTGTTTTTCTTCACCGTTTTGAGAGCAGTGGTGATAAATTACACAAAGTAATGCGCCTGTCAGAGTTCGAACCCACGACCTACTGTTCGTAAGTCGGGGCCGCCATCACGGGGCCACCGCTGCTATCAAATATACATATATATATATTAATAAACTTTATTATTGTAGCTATACCCATGGCCTACCATGGCTCAACCTAGATATCAATAATGACAAAAAAAAAACAATCACTTGACAACGTGCACAAGCTTTACCCAGCAGCGAAGCGCACAGAGCATCATAATATTATAATGCGAGGCGGCCCGTTTGATATTTATCACAATCACTTTGATTATACGCGAACTAATTAAGAAACCTATTTTGTGCCACCGTTCAACGTGCAGGGGCACTGGCGGTTACATTTAGCCGTTAAAAATAGTCCAATCAAATGTCACGCCCGTCAATAAATAGTTCCAATTTCGAAGACCAAACAAAAGATGGTACCCAAGCATTTATTATGACGTTTACAAGTAAATACGATATAAATCGTGTGAGAAAACGTGTGATTTGCATTGTTAGTATTAATACATTTTTTTAGCGGTTGAAATAATATAGGTATGAGTCAAAATTAGTGAGTACAGTTTAGTATGAAGACTGCCAATATGACCAGGAATAAGGGACAAGTTTATAGTGTTGGTAATTATCTGATGACTGGCAAGGTACTGGGGAAAGGACACTTTGCGAGAGTTGAAGAGGCTACACATAGGATTATAGGAAGAAAGGTAACGAAAGTTTAATATTAATCTACCCGCCATTAAGCCGGATGTTTGATTAAGTGAATAGTCCCTTAACTAATCCACCTGCCCTTAACTCATTATTCAACATCTCCAATTTACCCCGACCCTGAGCGAAAGATTAGATTGTCCTTGGCTTGGTTTGTTTATTGATTATGGGCCGCGGCAATATCTTGTCATTGTTTCTCGGCATGACCTGAGCCACCTGCCGAGGGTTTTTCACTGACGAGATGTAACCGTCAGTCCATGGAGACATGCGAAAACCATTCCATGTGAGCTATCCAACGGATGGAATTCGTGAATTTGAAACTTTATGGATTGGGTAACAGCAGTAAGGTGTGTATTGGACAATGAACAACTAATGTTTATAACATATCACGCCTGTACTTTTAAAATGATTTAATTTATTAACACGAACGTGCTACAAATACAGACTCCAGGCATATACCTGTCTAGAATTTTCTATTGGACGCGACAGTACAATATATATTTCATAAAAATGTAACCATCGATCGGCCTGATCGGCGTAAAGTCCATGCACTTGGCTTCTGGTTTGCAGGTACTTTGCTTTGTGTATTCATTGTTTTATCTCCATTAATCTCAAAAGTCTGAAGGCACCAGTCATGTTCTGGTCCCAGTCTACCACAGAGGCTGATGTACAAGCAGTAAGAACTTTTAGGCTGATTAATTACACTGAAACAATGTTGCTTATTCTCGTTTTCGTGAATCTTTTAATATTGATAGGCTCTTTTGTTCGCTATCTCGCGTATGAAAATGACCATTTACGCGTTAGGATCTTAACATACTTGCTATTCTATAGGCGAAAGTTTATTACTTTTTCAAGCACTACGAAACGGGTTTGGTTGAAATTTAAATTGACACACAATAGTTTATAACCTGGATTACCTAACACAGAGGATATCGGGATTTATTCCGGTAGTACTATCCCGTGGGACAATAACCGAACTAAAGCGGGCGAAGCCGCGGGCATCAGCTAGTAGTTTTATAAAGAAAGCTTTTTGCTCTTTGTCGTTGCAACAAGGGCCATTCGTTTTATTCCTCCCGAAGCCTGAATATTGTAGAACTGACATTTACCTATGTATGCACATACAATCGATAACATTGATCCGTAGTTTGATAGTTTGCGAAAACATGTCTGTTTAAGGTGGCAATCAAGATTATAGACTTGACGTGTATAAAGGAGGAGTATGCTCGTCGAAACCTTCACCGTGAGCCGAGGGTCATGGCGAAACTACGGCACCCCTGCATCGCGGCTCTCTACGAAACTATGATGGTTAGCTTAACAAGTATTTATATTCTTCTAATAATAACAAAAAATGGATGTGAGTATTATACAGCATGTACAGACGCCAGCACATCAAGCTACGACAATCTGTCAAATTTCTTTAATAGATTTTCAACTTTATCGCTAAAGCATTAGGTTCAAGGTTGGTTGGGAAACTTGACAGTTTCGAAGTTTTATGTGCTGGCGTCTGTACCAAAGAGTTGTGGTCATATTTAAGAGGAGGTGAGGACCATCAAACTGCAAGTTCTCCTTGGGACCAACATGGTCATCGCGAAAATAATAATCAGCTAACACCATTTGGGTCGAGTAGTTATTGAAGTACGTATGATGTAGGTAGCTTATTATTTGAGAGAGCGGTGGCCTGTGTCTAGGGTTGCCACCCGTACTATAATATAAAGTATCGTACTATATTTCAGTCAATGGGGGCTATCGCTTATGAATTCGCCGCTAGAGGCGCTAGTGTAGCTCGGGGGCACCAAAATGTCAGATGTCATAGATTTTTCGCGCCTTGCGTGCTGTTTTAACACGTATTTTTACAAATATTCACGATTGTGGACTATATTGAGCCATTCCTGATTAATTATGACTTGAAGATTTTAAGTAGCAACTTAGAATCTTAATTTTCAGTACTTGGAGGTAAAATGATTTTTAAATGTTTCATGTTTGCTAATTTTAGGGAGAATATTGTAAATATATGAACCTGAAGTTTCCACTATGTTGTTATACGTAATAAAATATAGTTTTTATGAAGTTATTGGTACTAAAAACAATAAAATAAAATTATTGACAGGACCTTAATCGACAGTCGCGCCATCTGGTGAGCTTAAAAACGATAGCCCTCTTTGATTTGTATTATAGAAAAGCAATATAGTTCGAAAAATACTATATTTTATCCCTAACTCAACTATTGACTGGTTTGAACTGCACCTTCAGCGCAGCACTGGGAGTTTCAGAACCAGACGCATTCGCGGCAACAAAACGTCAACTGCCAAACTGGCAATAATTTGTCGATGAATGCTACCCAATTTTCACATGTGTTCATTTTCTGCTGTTAACACAATAAAAAAACAAACATGGAAAGCGATGAGGGTTTTTGGCACGCCACCCAAATAAAACAAAAAAAAAGATAAAAGGCTTCAAACATTTATGAGCGAATAGGAGTCCGACTACCAATGGTGCAAAAAAGATAAGATAAAGGAAATAGAGCATCTATTAATGTAATTAAAAATGAATTGTTAATTTATTTTAATATTAATTTAAATTGCTCCGATTCCTGTAATTATTTTAAGAGTAATAGATCATTGGTGGCCAAAGCGAAGAGCAATAACAAATGTACATGGAATTAATGATTAAAAATAAATGTGTACTTTTTTCCCCCTGCAATTCCGAAAAGTAATATATTTTTTGCATCATTTTTGGGAAGTATACTATTTATTTAAAAAAAGGTGGCAACCCTACCTGTGTCCCAGCAGTGGTTAACATGAACATAATATCTCCATGTAATGAGGGCTATCGTTTTGGAGCTGACCAGATGGCGACACTGTCGATTAAGGTCTTGTCAATAATTCTATTTTATACTTTAAAGTACCAATAACTTCATATTTTTTTTATTTTATTACGTAAAACAATATAGTGTAAACTTCAGGTTCATATATTTACAATATTCTCCATAAAATTAACAAGCATGAAACATTTAATTATCATTTTACCTCCAAGTACTGAAAATTAAGATTCTAAGTTGCTACTTAAAATCTTCAAGTCATAATTAATCAGGAATGCCTCAATCTAGACCACAATCGTGAATATTTGTAAAAATACGTGTTAAAACAGGAAGCAACGCGCGAACAATTTATGAAATCTGACATTTCGGTGCCCCCGCGCTACACTAGCGCCTCTAGCGGCAGTTTCATACGCGATAGCCCCCATTCCCGAAGCCTTAAGCCGAGGCGTACCTACACATTTCTCCAGATACATTCAAGCCCCATGTAACATTAGGAGACGAGCCTATTGCCATCAACCGGGCACAAATCTCCATGGCTGCTACTGAGAAAGCCCTGACGGAAAAATCCATTAACACTGCTCGACCTGAATGATAAATGATGTTTATTTTGCAAATAGGTTTTTACCAACACTTTTACACGTCTCTTTTTTTTAAACTAGATGGGGAATCGCACACGAAATGTGCTTGTATTTTTTTTCAGTCGGGTTTTTTAGTTTTTTCAGCTACTTTTTTTTATTTCTAGCATTTTAGTTTAGTAACGTGAAAGATTTCGCAGACTATTTAACTTTTGTATAAGTTTTTAATACGATTACCGATACTTTAGGGGCATATTATATACCTACGCATTTTTATCGACAAATACACGTTTAGAAACACGAACAACCGTACAACAATAGGGACCGTTAAAATCGTACCTATTACTTAATTAAATTATTTAGATTTAAATAACTAGGTACGAAAATTTGATTTTAACAATATTACAAAACGTCATAACGTCTGTAATGTCTGGTCGACACTGAAAAGATAAATACGAGCAGTGAGTTACATCAGTGCAAATGCATTGGTGTGATGGTGCGCATCTAGTTTCCTTCTATGCGGAATCTAGAGCAGGTTATCTGTGGAATCGAACCCAGGACTTCATCCTCAGCAACAGCGCTTGTGACCATTACACCAATGAGAAAAAAAAAACCGCTCTTAAAATGAGTGGTTGTTACAGCACGGGCCGCGCCTGTACGTGGTGATGGAGGCGGCGGGCGGCGGCGACCTGTGCGCGCACGTGCTGGGCGCACGCGGCGCCGCGCGCGGCCTGCCCGAGCCACGCGCGCGCGCGCTCGCCGCGCAGCTCGTGTCGGCCGTGCGGCACATGCACGCGCGCGGGGTCGTGCATCGGTATTCACACGCATTTTTCCCATGGGATAGGTGAAAACTACAGGGGGCCTAAAATGGAAGCTTTATCAGAATCATAATATGAATCACGTTAAAAAATTAAAATTCTTAAAATGATCTTTATGGTTATGAACACAAGGTCCATTTTAAGAGTTTTTAATTTTTAACGTGATTCGTATTATAATTCTAATAAAGTGGCCATTTGAGGCCCCCAGAACGCCACCTATCCTTATCTACTCCTTTCGGCTCTTCCACGTTCACACATGACACTGATCATACACGCACGCCGGTTGCGAGTAATACGCACCTGACCTTTCTGAAGAACCTTACTTGTGGCCTCGCGACGCTGACATCTGCCTCAATAGTAGACTTACACTCATCCTCAATATGAGCAAACCAGCAAAGCACACTCTTTTATAAAATAATTATTAATATATTTTGTGTTCTATTTATTACAAACGCGTAAGTTAGTGAGGATGTTTCATGCAAAATCAAATGACCGGATTTAGATGAAACTTGGCACACATTTATACCGATGAGAGGAACGAACCCTTGGGACAATAACCGATAACTACGCGGGCGAAGGTCCGGGCATAAGCTAGTATTTAATAAAGTAGAAAATATCTTGTATAGGTAGAACTTTAACTATGATTCAGTCATTGAAGCCGGCTTGAGTTTCACTTTCGTCATTTGTGTTGTCTAAACAATGTTTCTTTCAGCGACTTGAAAATGGAAAACATCATGCTGGACAATACTAAGCAATTCATCAAAATTGTTGGTAAGTTCACAACTTTGACTTATTCCTATACTCTGTTTTTTTTTAACAAACTATTACTGAGTATGTCTCTCGCACATTTCCGATATTGACAGAGTGAGATGGGTCATTGGTCGGGGTGGGGCCAACGCCTTTGTTCTATTGTTAAGGCCTTTATGCTACGGACTTGATGTTGATAGCGTGGACCAATAGAAACGCAGTTAAAATTTACGGTACTCGTTTGTTAAAAAAACACGAGTATAGCTGCTTCAGCACAGATGCGCGAGGATGTGCAGCGAAAGTGGTGTGCAGCTCAAGCTGTACAAAAGACGCGATTTTGTTGGATATTTTCATGCGCATCCCTCGCATATCTCTAATTATTTTCTTTAGGTTTTTTTTTGCGATTTAAATCCCGAACTCCATACCGTCACGATTAAATTTCCCAGATCAGATATTGCCATCACAAATACGCTCATAGTCTTTAAATACTGAGTAAAACTATTTTATATTTGTTGTATAATACAGTCGGTCTATGGAGTTTTCGCACGACTCCCGAATAATTTCTTTATTTATGAAAGTTCATCCACTCTTTTAATTATTTTTTCGATTATTCGGTAGGCGAGTGGAAGGTACCGACTCCTGAAACCCAGAACCGTTGGATCGGTTCACTAACGAATTAACTTTTCTCTCTTGTTTCATTATGATTCCGAGTGAATAAAGCCGAATTAATGAAAAAAGTGAATACAATAAAGTCAACCTCTTGTCCTTTGTAGACTTCGGGCTGTCAAATATGTGGAGCGGCGGGGCGGCGCTGCGGACGCCGTGCGGCTCGCTGGAGTACGCGGCGCCGGAACTGTTCGTCGACGGCCGGCGATACGGGCCTGAAGTCGACCTATGGAGCATGTACGCAACGACACAACAAGCTATTTCTTTCTTTTAGCTATTGTTTCCAGTATGTAGATAAAGACATGATTTTTGATGCAATGATGATTTCAACCAAGAGAAGAGGAAGACAGACATATCAACATGTTTTGTGTGAATGTTTCGCCAGTGAGACGGACGGGGGGGTGAGCCTTTTTGGGTATAAAACCCTAAAAGGATGTGTATTGTATGTTGCAGAGGCGTGATCGTATACGGCATGGTGACGGGCGGGCTCCCCTTCACAGGCGCGGAGACCGGCGAGGGCAAGTCGCGACCGCAGCTGCGAGCCGCCATCACGCGCGGCTTCACGCGCAAGCAGCGCTCCGCGCTCGCGGCAGTCACGCCCGGTTACTAACACTTTACTATACTACCATCACGCGCGGCTTCACGCGCGGCTTCACGCGCAAGCAGCGCGCCGCGCTCGCCGCAGTCACGCCCGGTTACTAACACTTTACTATACTACCATCACGCGCGGCTTCACGCGCGGCTTCACGCGCAAGCAGCGCGCCGCGCTCGCCGCAGTCACGCCCGGTTACTAACACTTTACTATACTACCATCACGCGCGGCTTCACGCGCGGCTTCACGCGCAAGCAGCGCGCCGCGCTCGCCGCAGTCAGGCCCGGTTACTAACACTTTACTATACTACCATCACGCGCGGTTTCACGCGCGGCTTCACGCGCGGCTTCACGCGCAAGCAGCGCGCCGCGCTCGCCGCAGTCACGCCCGGTTACTAACACTTTACTATACTACCATCACGCGCGGCTTCACGCGCGGCTTCACGCGCAAGCAGCGCGCCGCGCTCGCCGCAGTCAGGCCCGGTTACTAACACTTTACTATACTACCATCACGCGCGGTTTCACGCGCGGCTTCACGCGCGGCTTCACGCGCAAGCAGCGCGCCGCGCTCGCCGCAGTCACGCCCGGTTACTAACACTTTACTATACTACCATCACGCGCGGCTTCACGCGCGGCTTCACGCGCGGCTTCACGCGCGGCTTCACGCGCAAGCAGCGCGCCGCGCTCGCCCGGTTACTAACACTTTACTATACTACCATCACGCGCGGCTTCACGCGCGGCTTCACGCGCAAGCAGGGCGCCGCGCTCGCCGCAGTCAGGCCCGGTTACTAACACTTTACTATACTACCATCACGCGCGGCTTCACGCGCGGCTTCACGCGCGGCTTCACGCGCGGCTTCACGCGCGGCTTCACGCGCAAGCAGCGCGCCGCGCTCGCCCGGTTACTAACACTTTACTATACTACCATCACGCGCGGCTTCACGCGCGGCTTCACGCGCAAGCAGCGCGCCGCGCTCGCCGCAGTCAGGCCCGGTTACTAACACTTTACTATACTACCATCACGCGCGGCTTCACGCGCGGCTTCACGCGCAAGCAGCGCGCCGCGCTCGCCGCAGTCAGGCCCGGTTACTAACACTTTACTATACTACCATCACGCGCGGCTTCACGCGCGGCTTCACGCGCAAGCAGCGCGCCGCGCTCGCCGCAGTCACGCCCGGTTACTAACACTTTACTATACTACCATCACGCGCGGCTTCACGCGCGGCTTCACGCGCAAGCAGCGCGCCGCGCTCGCCGCAGTCAGGCCCGGTTACTAACACTTTACTATACTACCATCACGCGCGGTTTCACGCGCGGCTTCACGCGCGGCTTCACGCGCAAGCAGCGCGCCGCGCTCGCCGCAGTCACGCCCGGTTACTAACACTTTACTATACTACCATCACGCGCGGCTTCACGCGCGGCTTCACGCGCAAGCAGCGCGCCGCGCTCGCCGCAGTCAGGCCCGGTTACTAACACTTTACTATACTACCATCACGCGCGGTTTCACGCGCGGCTTCACGCGCGGCTTCACGCGCAAGCAGCGCGCCGCGCTCGCCGCAGTCACGCCCGGTTACTAACACTTTACTATACTACCATCACGCGCGGCTTCACGCGCGGCTTCACGCGCGGCTTCACGCGCGGCTTCACGCGCAAGCAGCGCGCCGCGCTCGCCCGGTTACTAACACTTTACTATACTACCATCACGCGCGGCTTCACGCGCGGCTTCACGCGCAAGCAGGGCGCCGCGCTCGCCGCAGTCAGGCCCGGTTACTAACACTTTACTATACTACCATCACGCGCGGCTTCACGCGCGGCTTCACGCGCGGCTTCACGCGCGGCTTCACGCGCGGCTTCACGCGCAAGCAGCGCGCCGCGCTCGCCCGGTTACTAACACTTTACTATACTACCATCACGCGCGGCTTCACGCGCGGCTTCACGCGCAAGCAGCGCGCCGCGCTCGCCGCAGTCAGGCCCGGTTACTAACACTTTACTATACTACCATCACGCGCGGCTTCACGCGCGGCTTCACGCGCAAGCAGCGCGCCGCGCTCGCCGCAGTCAGGCCCGGTTACTAACACTTTACTATACTACCATCACGCGCGGCTTCACGCGCGGCTTCACGCGCAAGCAGCGCGCCGCGCTCGCCGCAGTCACGCCCGGTTACTAACACTTTACTATACTACCATCACGCGCGGCTTCACGCGCGGCTTCACGCGCAAGCAGCGCGCCGCGCTCGCCGCAGTCAGGCCCGGTTACTAACACTTTACTATACTACCATCACGCGCGGTTTCACGCGCGGCTTCACGCGCGGCTTCACGCGCAAGCAGCGCGCCGCGCTCGCCGCAGTCACGCCCGGTTACTAACACTTTACTATACTACCATCACGCGCGGCTTCACGCGCGGCTTCACGCGCAAGCAGCGCGCCGCGCTCGCCGCAGTCAGGCCCGGTTACTAACACTTTACTATACTACCATCACGCGCGGTTTCACGCGCGGCTTCACGCGCGGCTTCACGCGCAAGCAGCGCGCCGCGCTCGCCGCAGTCACGCCCGGTTACTAACACTTTACTATACTACCATCACGCGCGGCTTCACGCGCGGCTTCACGCGCAAGCAGGGCGCCGCGCTCGCCGCAGTCAGGCCCGGTTACTAACACTTTACTATACTACCATCACGCGCGGCTTCACGCGCGGCTTCACGCGCGGCTTCACGCGCGGCTTCACGCGCGGCTTCACGCGCAAGCAGCGCGCCGCGCTCGCCCGGTTACTAACACTTTACTATACTACCATCACGCGCGGCTTCACGCGCGGCTTCACGCGCAAGCAGCGCGCCGCGCTCGCCGCAGTCAGGCCCGGTTACTAACACTTTACTATACTACCATCACGCGCGGCTTCACGCGCGGCTTCACGCGCAAGCAGCGCGCCGCGCTCGCCGCAGTCAGGCCCGGTTACTAACACTTTACTATACTACCATCACGCGCGGCTTCACGCGCGGCTTCACGCGCAAGCAGCGCGCCGCGCTCGCCGCAGTCAGGCCCGGTTACTAACACTTTACTATACTACCATCACGCGCGGCTTCACGCGCGGCTTCACGCGCAAGCAGCGCGCCGCGCTCGCCGCAGTCAGGCCCGGTTACTAACACTTTACTATACTACCATCACGCGCGGCTTCACGCGCGGCTTCACGCGCAAGCAGCGCGCCGCGCTCGCCGCAGTCAGGCCCGGTTACTAACACTTTACTATACTACCATCACGCGCGGCTTCACGCGCGGCTTCACGCGCAAGCAGCGCGCCGCGCTCGCCGCAGTCAGGCCCGGTTACTAACACTTTACTATACTACCATCACGCGCGGCTTCACGCGCAAGCAGCGCGCCGCGCTCGCCGCAGTCAGGCCCGGTTACTAACACTTTACTATACTACCATCACGCGCGGCTTCACGCGCGGCTTCACGCGCAAGCAGCGCGCCGCGCTCGCCGCAGTCAGGCCCGGTTACTAACACTTTACTATACTACCATCACGCGCGGCTTCACGCGCGGCTTCACGCGCAAGCAGCGCGCCGCGCTCGCCGCAGTCAGGCCCGGTTACTAACACTTTACTATACTACCATCACGCGCGGCTTCACGCGCGGCTTCACGCGCAAGCAGCGCGCCGCGCTCGCCGCAGTCAGGCCCGGTTACTAACACTTTACTATACTACCATCACGCGCGGCTTCACGCGCAAGCAGCGCGCCGCGCTCGCCGCAGTCACGCCCGGTTACAAACATTTTTTTTTAATGAAAGCATTTCTTTTGAATGACTTTATTAGTCATCCTGCGTGCATTGAAACTGTTTTTAAAATATGGCTATTAAATAAAAAAGTAACATTTATTATATTTATTTATTTAATTTTTTTACAAAAAGAAAAAAAGCTTTAATATTATTATGGTTTCATGTCTAGTTAGTATATGCCTATTGTCTTTATTTTGGTATGTTTTTTGACATTTATTTCAGCGATTTATAGTCGGGCGTTGTTGTAGAACAAAAACTTTAACACGATCATGTTAGAGCGTATATATTTTTTAATGACAAGCAGTAGGTATGGTCGAACGCTTTAGAATCACTTCACTATCGGTCCATGAATATTCACAAAAAGTTTGTATTACACCTCGGGCGACATATCTGAAACAAGAAAAACATTTTAGAGCTCTTTACTTATTTTTATGTTATTTGTTTGTTTGTCATGCGTTCACGCCTAAACGGTTTAAATTTGGCTCACGCATGATCTGGGCTAAGACATTGAATTTTAAGAACATCAGCCTTGGGATAATTTTCGAACTTGAGAGCGTTCACGACTTACGGCACATCATACAAACTTTCAAGTCCTTATTTGTCGAAATGACCGAACCGATTTTAATGACATTTCATATGCATAAGCAGGTTATAGAGCACATTTTAGAAAAAATAGTGTTACAGCTAAATTAGACAGATTTTAAATTTTCCATAGAAAAAGTTTCCAATTATCTTTTTTTTTAAGACCTTTCGACAATGTTCTTTATAAATAGCTATATATCCTGCTTATATATGATAAACTTGTGCCTTTCGACTTCAATAAAGGTGTTTTTACACTCGTTTTAAAGCAATCAATTCTGTTGTATTCCCAAAATGATTGAAGGGCTTTAGTTTTGTCAGTAAAACGCAGCTAACGTAAACTCATCACGTAAGTAACAAAAAAAAAACGCAGTTGACTGAATAAATTCATATTGGATTATTGTTTATACCATGCCAAAATAAAAAATAAAATACAGTTCAGCCTTGTCCTACCCCAAGGGTGAGGCAGAGGTGAACCTAATAGTACGCTCACATTTCGCCAGTTATGTAAGTCCCATATAATAGGGAGCGAGGTCATCAACCGGGAACAAACCCAGACTCTGTGGCTAAAAGGGGAAATTCCGGATTGAAAAACCCAATAACACTTTGCCCGACCTGGAAATTGAACCCAGGACCTCATGCCCCAACGAGGCAGTGCCAAAAAATCACCTTAAATAAATGTGATATATTCGCAGAGTGCAAGACGTTTATACAGCAACTGTTGGAGCCGAACGTAGAGGTCCGAATGAAGATCGAGGAGGCAGCACGGCACCGCTGGGTTCGGCGACCCGGCATGAGGATGAAAACACATCCATTTGGCGTCGTCGAACCGTCCGCGAACAGAGAAGTAGGTGCCCCGACCGATAATAAATAATTCCCCCTTACTCAGACACACTTGGCTTCGGCCCATGGTGTAGGGTTTTTGTACTCTCTTACAAAAGAAGAAAAATAAAAAACTCGAAAAAAATATAGTAATGATTCGTTCGCAGATATATAGGCAGATATCAGAGCTGTGCTCGCGGCCGACGCTGGACGTGGTGACCGAGGTCAAGGGCGACCCGTACGGGCCCCTGGGCGGCATGCACAACATGCTGACGCACGCGGCCGCCGCCCGCGCCGCGCCGCCCGACCTGCTGTGGAGCTGCAGCGCCGCCTCCCCCGCGCCGCGCACCCCGCCGCCCTACCGCGCCGCCGCAGAGCGCGACCCGCCCGCCGCGCTGGCCCACGACTACGCCGGTGACGCGAGACCCCAGCCCGCCCCCGTTAAGAAGAGCCAGCTCCAGAGCCCGAGAATGATCAACAGACCCATCAACAATATGTACGGGTTAAAGAAGCCCGTATACAAGGTGTACGACAACGGCGACGGCGGCCTGGAGCCGCGGCTGCCGATCATCGACGAACATTCCAGCGCCGACGGGCTCGACGCTAAGAAGAGCATCCGGGGCAAGACTATCAAGACGCCGTGTGTCAGGAAAGTGAGCCTGGAGGAAGACCGGACTGTGAGGCTCGGCAGCTGTCCCAACAGGATCGGTGACAAACGCCTCGAGTTCTACAGGAAGGCTGGAGATGGTCTACCAAGGTAAGGAGTAAGTTTGAATAGAAGAATAAAATGCCTATCTAAGTCTCCTCAGCCACTGCCAGGGTTGCGGGACTGTTCGAAAGAGATACCGCGGCCCTGGAACACAAAAGGCAAAAGAAGAAACATGGATGAGTTTAGTCAGTAAAAGCCTGACACTCCCTCCTGCTCAGCCCAGAGCGGGACCCCTCCCGCTCTGGGCTGCTTATTTGATGATTTCCCACCAGAAAAAAAATAAAAAAGGCCCCTCAGCCTCGTTGGTCTAATGGTTGCAAGCGCCACTGCTGAGCATGAAGCCCTAGGTATGATTCCCGGGTCGGCAGTATTATTAGGTTTCTTCACCAAGATTTTCTCAGCAGCAGCCCGGAATTTGTGCCTGGTTGATGGCTCGCCCCCAACTGGGACTTAAAGGGGGAGGGGAGAGAGGTGAAATGAGAATAGAGGGAACGATAAAAGAACTACTTACAATTGTTCATTTTTTCATTTTTATTTAAACTGGTTTTGATTTTAATAGTATTTTAACTTGAGCTCTTTTTTCAGTTGGCGAGCTAGCGGCTCGATAGCACCGCCGCCGGCTAGGATCTTACTACAGAGCAATGCAGCAACCATCAAACGATCCTCATTGGGGTGAGTGCCCTGTGCCTTGAGCGCCAGAGAATCGCAACGAGTGATGCCGTGCAAGCAAATTATCGCTGTGCGGGGATTGGTTCATAGAGTTTCTATTGAATCTGATGTTTGATAGCACAACGAAACGCACCATCCGCCTAGGCTTTTCCCAGCTATGTTGGGGTCGACCTCCAGTCTAACGGGATGCAGCTGAATACCAGTATTTTACATGGAGCGACTGCTTATCTGACCTCCACAACCCAGTTAGTACTGGGTAAAACGATACCGCTTGGTAAGACTGGTTGTCAGACTTTCGGGCCACTGCCTACCTATTATGACTGCCAAAGATCTACAAATGGCACACCGAAACTATCGCCGCGATAGTTACACCCATCTAGTTCATGCCTAATGCACCAGTCCTGCCCGCCGATGATTTGCGAAAAGTGAATAGAGCAACTAGAATTAACTTCGAATAGTTTTGTCGCCAGGCTATGAGCGAGAGCGACGAAGGGCAAAAATTGTCGATTCGTTGTGACGGGCAAGGGTCTTAGGCGCGGTTTATATAGAAGAAATGTGGCGAGGACGCGGATAATCAAAGAAACCTAAAATGAACCTAATAGTTATGTGGCTTAGCATCGTTTTTGTCGGAGAGATTTGCGCCCGCGATTCCAGGAGACGCGCGACGCGACGGCACCACCACCAGGTGACTCGCCCGACAAAAACGACGCTATGCGACAACTATTAGGTTAATTTTAGGTTTCTTTGATTATCCGCGTCCTCGTCACGTCTCTTCTTTTTATCATTTACAAAAAAAAACGATTAAACTGACCGCTAGCTATCAAATGCATAGAACACTCGACAGTGTAGTGACATCTGAAGTGAGCTGCCCGCGTAGCATGACCACCGTAGAAACGGGTTTTATCGACGAAGAATCGAAAAAAATGAGATTGTGGAAAGATTTCTATCATCGCAAGCATGGCGATGTTAAAAATGTATGACAGACATGTCAAGTTGTATAGAAAGAGCTTTGTCGATTCTTGGTGGAATAGAGATAATATTGCCACGCTACGCGGGCTGTAGTAGTTTTTATACCATTCGTTTTGTTTTTTTAAAAGTACTCTCTTTCACAGTAACATCGTCAGTCCGCACTCGTCTTCAAATAGCAATTGTAAGAGCGAGAGGGCAATACCGGTAAGTCGCACTTAGAAATAACAGGCTTTACCTAAACCGAGTTCACAATTAAGTTTCCAGTTAGTTTAGTTTCCAGTTAAAGTATTCGGGTGGGTGCCATTTTAACGTGCTATTTATTGCGCACTATCATGTGATGACAACATGAACATAATTGTAATAGTAATTTTAAATGGTACGATTAGCATATTGTTCGAGTTGTTTTATCTTTACAGAAGCGGCCAATGTTACCTCTTCCGCAGGTGGGCTGGTATTCCACACGGAGTATAGGCAAGGAGACCACGCACCTACAGCGACTCAGACGCACGGCGCCTATGAAGTGACCCCTACCATCTACCCATTAGTACAAACGCCTAGCACTCCGTCTCATCGCTCGTTTAATTTAAAATTGCGCACTCTTCCACTGCATTTACTCCATGCAAAGTACATGTATACGCAACAAACAAATTCATCGCAATTAATGGTAAACTGGTAACAGCTACTAACTATCTTGAGCAGATCAGACAAATTTGAGCAGTCCTTACAATTTTTGCGCCACTGTCAATCTTTATTGCCCTTAAGCCGCGATGACATGGTCAGTGTGCTCGGACAGAGTGGACTCGGATACCTACTCTAACGCAACTCGTATTGTGGCAACTGTGGCAACCCATAACCCGAGCGCACTCGGACGACGGCGTCCGATCCGTGCAGACTCGGATCGCGTCCTACTTTCCCGAGCTAGCTCGTATACGAGTAGGGGAAAAAATGGCTTGTCATCCCGTCTTAGCTCTTCGATTAACATGTCTGCGACAATTCACAATATCCGACATTTTTCCATGTTGACTGTGAAAAATAATTGTAGAATGAAGAAAATGTTCCGAGTGAACTATATCAATATCTAACAGCTATCCTAGTGCACTCGTATGAAGCTTACTCCTGCGAGTCCGCTCAGTCCAAGCATACTCGGACCATGTAAACGTGGCTTTAAAATAAGATATTGCTCCCGCTGACAAGTTGGCCTAAATCATAGTGGTCTTCTGTGAAAGGTCTGTACTGACCGATTGGTAGCAGCCACTGTTGTCAACGACTGACGAATTTATGCGTAATAATATTGTTTCTACAATACTTCGCATTGTGTGCATATGTAGCAGAGGGCGCATCATTTTAAATTAGACGAATCTACACGGTTTAGGGGACATGGACGTGCAAAATGTTATCACATAATTCTAGATCCCCCAACGCAGAAATTTTTCAACGGTTATAAAAAAAAAATATGCTGCTCCATATATTGTGTAGGTATTGCACTTTTGTATGAAACAGCAGATTTTTTTTCATGTTCAACTATGGTGGGTCTAGAATTGTGTACTGCTTCTACCATGAATTCAGTTATTCAGATAGCTAGATAATATGACAGTTAATAAGAATTCATGGTAGAAGTTTGCGCGTCGATTAGACCCTGTATATCAAAACAAACCTTGCGATTAGTCGCTTGTGTGAAGCGGGCCTTAGTTAAAATTTTCTCGTGCTACCCTCAATGTAATGTTAAGCGAATAAAGCAGTTTTACTATGTTGTACATGCTCGACTTCCAAGGAATCGATTTTGGATTAGTATTTTTTGACATTTATAATAATGAGATTTACATTTTAAAAACTAAATAATAGAGTGTTATGTTATGCTTGTATGCATGTATTTTATTGAAAGAGTAATATAAGATGTGCACTACGTTTCTTTAGTTTTATTTGATTTATTAACTTAAGGTGCGCGCAAGTCACTATTCATCTTTCTCAGGCCGATGATGTTGACACTGACCATATGGTCATTTCAGACATAACGGAAAAATCCTTGTCGTACTATGGCTGCTATAATAAAAATTAAATTTAAAAAATCACTCCCCAATAAATTTTTGGGGGATATGACGATCTGCGACCAAAGTAGGAAACCTGACAGAGAAAACATCGTACAAACGGGGAATGTTAGTTAGTGCCCAGTACAAAGGGCAGCAGGACAAAATTATGAAGCTTTTGCTGTGGTTGTGGTACTCTGTGGCGCCACGTTCGTGCTAACTCGGAAACACGAGCATTACCGAAGCATCCGCGAAATTCGATCGTTTTTTTTTGCAATTTGTAGGTAAGTGTGTATGTTGATTAAAATACGATTCGCATCGGATTTAATCCCATTGATTTATTGGGAATAAATGAACGGAGAGGATTAAATTGATGATTTTAATGAATAAAATTCTGTAAATACATACACTACGGTCGCGAATCACCTGCGATTGCAAAAAACGTAATAAAATTTGAATTTCGCGGACTACCCTGGCCGTTTCCAACTTTCCACCTTAGGGACGTCGCAAATAGCTGACAAATATAATATCGCTTTGTGTTGCACTAAAATATTGATTATAAATTGCAATAACTAATATAGTTACACAGAATATTGAAATTTAGGGAAAAAAGCACTTGGCAACTTTCCAAATGCTTTTATTACATCTAAACCTGTTACAACATCAAATCCAGTGAATCCATCAATTCATTCTAATTCATAATTAGACAATATTTTATATATTTATTGCCATAATTAGACAATATTTTAGTGCAACACAGCGATATTTCGTCATTTCATTTGGAAATATTGATTCAATAATCAAAACAGTGAAATATTTGACAGCTTTTTGCGAGGTTCCCAAGTTCGAGAATGCACCGTACTAAGTGTATGTGTACCTGTCGTGTACTCGTAGGTGTAGTACGTGACGTAGGTGACGTCAGTGGAAGGGCATGTGCGAGGGGTTGGCCATGGCGGCCAGGCGCACGTACGTGGTGGCGTGCGGCCGGCACAGCGGCGGGGAGTCGCCCGCCAGCGGCTCGTTCTTGAACACGGCCACGCACTTCCACTGGTTCAGGTATTGCACTGGAAAACACAAATTTCATATTAAAGGAAGAAACAGTATTTATTGGAACCCTTACGTGATTAAAAAAACACCAATGTTTCAAAAACTGAGGCCAGCAGCGTGCCGGTGAGGTTCCAGCACACGCGCTACACGCACGAGTAGTGCTCCTGTAGTGTACTCACTCTTCCACAGGCGCACGGCGCAGTCGTCGCCGGAGGAGGCCAGCAGAGTGCCGGTGAGGTTCCAGCACACGCGCCACACGCACGAGTAGTGCTCCTCGAAGGCGGCTACCACCTCGCACTTGAAGCGCACGCTAGCTCCGTTGTTGCCGGTGCCGGAGCCACTCGACTCGCTGGAACAAAGACAAGAAGATAAGTGAAGACGCACGCGGCGTGCGCCATGTCATTCTGATTTGTATGTAGAACGATGCAACGTACCCACAACTTATTGTGTGACATCTCTCTAAGGCACTTGTCCCGCTAGTGAATAGGAAACGAGCTATGGCTAACGACTATTTTCTCGCTCATAAAATGTACAGTAGATGTACGTGTTCACACTGCCGGCGAAAACTCTCTAGACCCCTCTACACAAGAGCTATCAAAGAAAAAAACTCGCTCAGCAACACTCGCTGTGTTTTTTAGAGAGAGTTTTGTAGAGAGACTCTTGGTACTTATAAAAGCAAGCGACAGGGTGCGAGCCGTGCGAGCAATCTCCCGTCGGACGGACTCATAGCCCAGCGAGTAAACTCACTCGTCAGCTGGTTTCAAGTTGCTAGCTCTACTCGTTAATCGTTTCTGGCTAATCGTCGTTGGCGACGGGACAGGAGCCTAACTCTCACGTGCACATAGCGTGTACTTAGCTTCGCTTTGTACAATATTGTGGGCGGCGGCTTCCATCACGAGCCACGGCCACGCTATGCACGAAGACTTGATCTTTACACTTCCTATAGAGCAGTACACCCCGACTTTACTCTTTTGGCGCTTCAATGAAATTGTCTTATTGTGTTTGTGAAATGTATTATGGAAGTTCTATAGAAAAAACGAAACAAGTGCGTTTTGGAATACGCACAGTGAGCGTTCCGTAGAATAATTAAATAGCGTCCGTTGAATAATTATATTTAATTATTATCCCAAGAAGAAACCTACATTTGCAGTTGAAAATACATACCTATTTGATACATTCCTTAAGGGAGGACAACTACAAATGTACTTACATATTACATTACTTGTACGCACAATATTGAGAGATCTACCATATATTTTTTTATACAAATTAACGATTTCTTCTTTTCCTTGTGCTGTAAAGGCTCCTACACACAGTGCCGGCGGCAGGGCCGCCGGGTAAGCCGCCGGCCAAGCCGCCGTGCACCCGGCGGCATACAAAGCCACCGGCTTTGCCGCACAAAGGAGCCGCCGGCATGGCCGCCGGGGTGTGCCGGCAGGTTACGCGGCTTGTCGGCGTCAGTTCGTGCCTGGCATTCGAGCGGTAGTGGTGTGCGGTTTGTGTGTATTCAACAAATTAAAATGTCGTTTCATTGGGACGACGAAAATGTGTTGCTATTAATTGAAAAATTTCATGAAAATGATATATTATGGAATCCCAGAAATGATGCTTGACGGCTTTGTGCGGCTTGTGCCGGCGGCTCGTATTGCCGGCGGCATAGCCGCTCGTCATGAACCCGGCGGCATTGCCGCCGGCATGTGTGTAGGAGCCTTTAGACCTTGCGTCTTGCCAAACTTCATGATTCTAGGACAACAGAACCCCTTAAATTTTTATTAACTGACAATTGTCAAAATATCCGGCACAAATGACTTAAAAACCCTTACCTGTATCTTCTGATTTCGTTGACTTGGAAGATTTCTTTTTTTTACTGCTCCAAGGGACCATAGACCTAAATATGTCATATTAACTGTATATAATCACGAGAAACAGATAGAAGGACAACGAAGTGTTCCTATAAGGGTTAATTTTTTAGTCCTTTTGAGTTACGGAACCCTAAAACAAGTTGGCGGCGTTAGTTCCGAACTTCCGACTAGGACCACGTGCCAAGTGGGTAGTGGGTAGGTATTCTGAAGGATACTTACGCGATAGGCTCAATTTTAATGATCCGAACGTCTTTAGTGGCGACCGCCAGCAAGTGGAACGATCTGCCGAGGTTCGGGGCGAAGGCGATGTCGTTGACCGGCTCCTGTACCGAGGACAGGCAGTCAGTGCGCGTCCAGCGACGGGATGACTCGCTATACCTGGGCGTTTCATTGTTTTGTCAAATATTGGATAATAAGGCCCCGTTCACACGGCGTTGATCTGTACGATATTTTGCAGCATCATTTTAAGATCACATGGCGGTTCTACACTGCATTTGTTTTTAACTATTTAAATATGGGGCTATTGACGTGAGATGCCAACTTTAAACTGTAAAATGTCTGTTATGATTTATGAGGAAATAAAGAGGATTTTACTCGTAAACTGAACGTTTTATTTCAATCAACACAAACAGTACAGTTTTCACGCACGACGCCATTACTAGGATAACAACCATAGATAATTACAGAGATTATCATAGACACAGACCTAATATTTTATTACCACTTTAATAATGTCTTGCCGGACAGCGCGTTATGAACACCCTCTAAAATACATTCTTGTGTTAATTTGTTTAAAAACAGTTTCGATTTTGTACAAAAACAAGTGAATGTCAACTGTAAGGTACATTACAGGCAAATGCTCCAGGTGAGGGAGCGCCTTTTCATATAATACGTGCAGTGCAACACAGATGTTCAGATCGGCGTGGTCCTGGCTCGGCACAGTCGGGCGGCGAAATATACAAGACTTTATATTTTGTCGCCCAGCTCGTCTTAACTTGCTGTATCAGCATTACTTATAAAAAATAAAATGAAAAAAAAAACAACCCAATCTCGAACTCAATCAACTCGAAATCTGTTATACAGGGTGCAACAGACAACGACGCGAAAACGGTTAACATGTATTCAGAACATTTCCATTGGTTATTTATAAAAAAATCTGCTGTTCCAAACATTTCGACCGTGTAGGTCAAAATTTGCAGCACTTATGTTTTGGCACTTTTGTAGCACCAACAGTTGTTTTTTTCTAATAACTAATGAAAAATTTCTATGTGGGGGGGGGGCGGTTCAGAATGGTGGTAGCGGTTTTCGCGTCGGTGTCCCTCCTCCCTGTATACAAATACTCACAAATAGTACCCTCTAAACCTCTTATATTGCGTGCTTTTTTCAAATGTCAAAGTTGAAGTTTGAAATGTTAAAGTTTCTAGTTTTTAAAGGAAATTGAACTACAAACTTACTCGTATATAAACACTTTTCCATTGCAAGCGGTAGTCTTGTCGCCTTGCACGGTGGCCGCAGCATTTGTGGTGTTGGGCTCATCGCTGCCCACTGCTAGCATAGGGGGATGCACCACCCTAAAGACAAACCACTTTTATTTGAACGATAATTTCAATTCAATCGTGGAAAATACATGTTCAAAAAAATATAAATTCTTTACAATGCGACTTTATGAATGTGTTTGAAGGGGGAATCGTTTTCCTACAATATTATAGAATCGCTTTAAACGAGGTGCTCAACGTAAATAAGTTTATATTTTGGTCAACTTTATTAAGAAACAAAAGTCATCAAAATCAAATTTACATAATTCTGACAGCCCCTCAAAATACCCGCCCTTCGCCAGTTCGCCACTTCCTAGTATTTTGTCTGCGGAGAAAAATTGACGGACAGCATGAAATATTTCTATTTGTTAGATGTTTTTAACAGACTTCCAAACGAGGATGTTATACAGGCTGTCTCTTTGCATCCTGGTTAAATTCAAGGAGGTATAGTGGTTCTTGTCCCGAATCGATAATAAAAATGGTAGGTTTTTTTTATTTTTTATGGATATTTTTATTATTTTTTATCGGTAAGCGTAAACCACCCCCTTGTTTCCATACTGTCCATAATTATACTGTGGAATAAACGTTTGCGTTTGTGTGTGTGACGGCGCGTTTATAGGGCGAGGAACAGATGGGCTGCGTTATAATAAGGGTGATTTACAAATACAAATTTCCGTAAAAAAAAAATACCCTTTTTATTATCGATTCGGGTCTAGAATCATCAGTATAGATACCTTCTTGAATTTGACCAGGATGCAAAACGACTGCCTATATAAAATCATCAGATTTATTTTAAAAGGTTTCAGTTTGCTGTGTGGGGAAAGTTGAGGCTCAGTCTATCATTTCAAATGTTTTATTACCTGGATAACGATGGGTTCCACGACAGGCAACTTATTGACACTTTGGTTGGAATCTCATGCTGTAGAGTCCACTGTGCTAGGTTCATCACGTCTGGAGCTTCATATATTCTAAAAACACGAAAATTAATCACATAACAGTCAGAAACAAACTGACCACTGTTCTTAGAACGGTGAAAGAAGGATATCGTGAGGAAACCGTCATGTTCTAGACCTGAAAATTCGAATATAATGTGAGATCCGCACCGGACCCGTCCTGTGTGTTATCCAGTCCTTGTGACAGAGGGGGCCTGAGTGCCAGCAGATAATGTATATTATGAACAGACTCAATAGTACTTCCCATACCCTTGGGCTTATTGCAAGCATAATCAGCCTATAATGTTCCCACTGCTGGGACACACGGCCTCCTCTCTATGGGAATGGGCTATAATCCACCACGCCGGCCCAGTGCGGGTTGGTAGATGTCACGTGTCTTCTAATTTTTGGTTCTAGGACATGCCGGTTTCCTCACGATGTTTTGTTTTCCTTCACCGTTTTGAGAGCAGTGGTGTTGAAATAAACTACACAAAGTAATGCGCCTGCCTGGGTTCGAACCCACGAATTACTGTTCGTAAGTCGGGGCCGCCACCACTGGGCCACCGCTGCTCTCGGGCTTATTGCAAGGTTAATTGTTAATTGTCAAAGATATAAAAATGCTAGCTGGGACATAGGTCCCATGGAGTCTCTATATTTAATGGATGGTCACACATCCACCGAACGACCTCGGCAAGTGAACAAACGCACAAGCCCCTCCTTCGAGTTTTACATAAATGAAGCATCCTTACCTTATAATACCATCAGCTGAGCATGTGACTAGTAAGAGCCCTAAGTGCTTTGGTCCAAACTTGACATCAGTGACTGAGGTCCGTGAATCCACCAGGTTAGACCTCTTCAGCCAGGTTCGTAGCCCTTTCTCTGAGCCGGATGCTGCTGTATCACCTATGCAGATTGGGATGCATTTTTTTAAATAATTTGTAAAAACTTGAGATTAAATAAATAAATTGGGATATGATGTGCCAACTGTCACTTGGGTAAAAATGAAAGACACAACGGCCTAACAATTGGTTGACTAGGCGGCCAAGCTGATAATTGCTTTCCGTGGAGTTTAGGGGGGCAATGGTAATGTCCGTGGGGTTTCATATACAGCTGAGTCACTCGCATTGAGTATATCATACAATGCACTCACTCGCACCTGCTAGGCAGTCATAATTCTAAATATGTATATGTTTCGGTTAGAAGTGGAATATAATTGACTACCAAAGGAAGAGTTCCGATTTCTAGATTATGTAACTACTATAAGGCTACTTAAACAACACAAAATATTAACAATAAAAGTTATAAGCCTCGAAAAACATCTGAGAAAGCTCTCGATTGGCAGCTGGATCAAGGGCTTGATTCAGAAAGCAGTACTTCTGGACACGGCGCGTATTGTTAGGAGGTTCCTCTCTCAAGAGCCCTGACCACCGGTAGCTCGGACCCTGGTCCCAATATGCTGGTGGGCTACTATTTTTTATATTTTTAAAAATTTTTTTTTGTTTTTGTGATTTCAAAAATGTAATTAATATAGTCAATGCATGAATAAAGGTTATAACTTAATTTAAATTACTCGCAAGTAATTGAAATGAAGTCAGTGATTAACCGACTATTGGCCTCAACAAATAATCTCATGCTAGTCACCGACTATTCGCCAACTGCAAACAAGGCCGGATAGTCGGCTGTCTTGCCTAGTCGGGTACTAGTGGGTCGGTCTAATAAAAACATGTATAATGAAATAAAACATTTCAATTAAAAAGAAAAAGAGATAAATGAAAATCCAATCTAACCAACCAACAGATAACATTGTACAAACATTACTTATTCTTAACATGCAAATAAAAATTGAAGTATCAAAACTCAATAATACAGCCTGTAACGGAAAGGGTATATACATACCAAAGGTACAACTTCTTTGGATGATAACAAACGATATGGCAAGGGTTTTTTAATCCCATCTCTACATGTTCGGAAGTTATTATATGTTTTAATTCATTGATACCAGATACCGAACTTTTCAAATTGAAATAAACACATCACTAGCAATAAGTCAGCTGATCGGTGTCAGCGAACTATTTGTAAGTAAGAATAAACCTCTTACTCCTGGTAATTCTGAATAAAGGGTTCCGCATGTTTATTTTTTGTTTGCAAAATAATTTTACTGACTTTTCCTAAACTTAGATTATGTCTGTGAACAAGCTACAATTAATTTGTCTAGGTATCTAAATTTAATGAAATATTGATACCACTGCTTGCATTGTCACGGGGTCGTATCATTTACACACTTGTTTGTTTTTATGTAGTTTTTCTTTTGTAGAAGATTACTTTGTAGATAATTATTCATCATCATCATCTACCTAGCCTTTTCCCAACTATGTTAGGTTCGGCTTCCAGTCTAACCGGATGCAGCTGAATACCAGTATTTTACATGGAGCGACTGTCTATCTGACCTCCACAACCCAGTTAGTACTGGGTAATACGATACCCCTTGGTAAAACTGGTAGATAATTATTATTTAGATAATATTCCACCCGCCACCCACCTTACCATCGTACCTACAACACAGTAATTACCTAATTTAATAACAATATTCCACACACATAGTCAATCATCGTTGTGTATGTATGTAACCAGGTTTAGGTTTTAGGGTACACGTACCAATTGCAGTCCTGTAGTTTGAATTACTCCTGGTAAATTAAACTTCTAATCAAGTTTCAAATTATCTTATGTGAGTTAATATTTTGATTAAAGATTATTATTTGTTATTTTGAAATAAAAGCTCTGGGGGGGGGGTTCAGATTCTCACGTATAACAAACGTACAACATAATTATGATCGAATGTACCACATTAATGATCTGTAGTTGATTGAAATAAATGATTTTTTAATTTTGAATTTGATTTACGTAGTTAACTGTTATTTTTAAAACAATATTTTTTTAATAGCAAGGAATAGTAGCTTTATTTTGCATTATTGTTAATAATTTATTTGCTCGTCAGTCGTCGACTTCTCCGCATGTGGTGCACATCGTTCCCATCCGTGTGATACGCGCATAAGTTCTAATTGTTGTTATTGTTTTCGTTGTGTTTGTTTCGCGCTTTCTGCAATGGACCGGCCGTGGTAGTAGAACCGTCCGCCCGTCCGTCCGTGCTGGTGTGGACACCACGCATTGGAAAGCGCAGCGTGTGACGGCCACCTGCCAGATGGACCAACGCCCTTGCTAGAGTTGCAGGGAGTCGCTGGATGCAGGTGGTATTGGACCGGACACGTTGGAAATCGATTGGGGAGGTCTATGTCCAGCAGTGGACAACAACAGCCCTTACAACCCCAGGCCTTACCCCGTTAGACTTTTTTTTGTGGGGTTACATTAAAACGTAGTGTACACAATGCCGTGTGATACAGTGGACGAAATGAAAGTGCGGATTGAGGACGCTTTCAGGCTAGTAACACCACAAATGCTACGCAATGTTCAGGTGTCCATGAACAAGCGAGCGGCCTTGTGCATACAATACCATGGACACCACATCGAACCCCACCTTTAAAAATGTAAGTTAATTGACTAAATTAAGCAAAGCTGTAAGATTTTACTGTTTACTCTTTATTAAATAATAGGATGAAACTAGCTAACCTACCTAAACTTTGTTTCGATTTTTTATTACGTAACTTCTATTAAGTATCTCAGTTTTTACGTGAAATTTCTGGCTTGATATTAACGAGTAAACGGTAATTGTAAATCAATAATTAAATTACGCATTATTATTCATTTTTACATCACGGTCAAGTAGGTACATTCGGCGGCGCGGCCAGCTTGTTTGATTTCGTCAGTTCGCGCCGACAAAGACACCGCCTGCTAGGCTACTGAACAGTATGGGACTAGGCGCGCAGAATTACGTAAGAGATTTGATTTATTTATTAGACAGAGAGAGAGTAATATTGGCAAGTAATGTGGAAAGTTATTGACCCCCGTAGTGCGGTGACACGTTTTTATGATTTGAATTACAGAAACATAAGAAACCGAAAATTTGGTATCCATTTTTTGAGTATTTTATTTTGAGCTGAAACTTTGTATAGTGATTCTATACCAGCTGTAATCTTTAGTGGTTAAGGATAGTAATACCTTTTCCGTTACACGTTGTATAAAAAGTGAACTTTAATGGGATACCATGGAGTAACTCTAAACCTACTTAAGAACCTTTATACTTTTATCGTTGGATGTAAAATGTATTGACTGTTGGCGTACCTATTTTAAATAAATAAGTCTATTTTCTAATAGTTCTTACCAACTTCCTCCCATATGGCTGCAGTCCTGTCAAAGGAGCATGTGGCAATGACTTGTCCGAACTCTGGGTGTGCCCAAGTGACCTTCCACACGGAGCCGTGATGTGCTTTCCAGCTAGCTGTGAGGCGCCAACCACCATGGCCATCAGAGTCCCACACCTAGAACACCATAATTGCAATTTGAGAAATAAATTATGATACAGACAGATGTTAAGAAATGATGTGCATATAATTTATGTAATTGGTCACAAGTCGATTTTTTTTTAATTATTTTTTTATAGACACCCCGCATGTATAGGTTTGGAAAAAAAATATTTTTTAGTTTCAGTTCCATGAATTCAAAAAGAAAAAAAAGATTAAAGGGCGCTCCCCTTAATCTTTTTTTTTTATATAAAAATCATAAAGCGGTTTACAGAATACATCTACCTACTAAGTTTCAACTGTGTAGTCCTAACAGTTTCGGATTAGAGTGGCTGTGACATACACGGACAGACATGGTGAATCTATAAGGGTTCCGTTTTTTGTCATTCGGCTACAGAACCCTAAAAAGGGCCTCAGCTGAACACCTTAAAATTATTCCACTAAAATATCCAAGGCATTTCTTCCAAATTTTTAGAAATTGAATTTGAAATTATTGTTTTATTGAACTGAGGATTACTAAATACAATAAGCATTTGGTAATCCGGCTATGTTCAGCAGCATATGCTATTAGAAAAATCTATCAATTCACTCTTAAAGTTACCGCTATACTGGTCTATTTTAGTTACTTTCATAGAATAATGTCTTAAAGCATTTTGTTATGGGGACAGGCAGCAGACATTGAATCTATATTTATTCGGCAAAAAAGAGCCATTAGAGCTATATATCTTCGTAATTGCCATTCTCTAAGGGAACTGTTTAAGGACCTTAACATCTGCTCGGCTGATAAAAATGTTTGGCTCAATGCCAGTCCTACTCCTAAATTGATAGCATTAAATAGTATTGTTGGAGCTGCTGAAGATTGTACAACTATCTTTGAATTGTATAGATTCAATTTCATTAGTATTATATAACATTAGCAGACTATTTCGCATCTGTGTACAGTGTTAATCAACAGCCTACTAACTTGCGTCCAGGTTACTCCTTGTCTAATTACAGTATTTCTTCCATTAGCATTACTGAAAATGACATTAGAGATAGCATCAAAAAGTTAGATCTTAATAAAGGAGCTGGTCCGGATGGGCTTCCTCCTATTTTTATTCGTCTCTGCATTGATGCTATTGTTACACCACTGCAGATTATATACAATAAATCTCTTAAGGAAGATACATTCCCTGATTTGTGGAAAATCTCACACATTATCCCCATACATAAATCTGGTAGTATGAATGATGTTACTAACTATAGGCCAGTCTCTATTATATCACAATTTGCAAAGATCTTTGAGGGTCTCATATACAATGTAGTTTATTCCCACCTCCGTCATATAATTAGTTCAAAGCAACATGGTTTTGTGTCTAACCGTTCTACTATGTCCAACTTACTTATTTATACTACTTTCATTAGTTACACCTCAAAGGTGTAACTAAAGCTAGGGGTCAGGTTGACGCTGTTTACACAGACTTTGCAAAAGCATTCGATCGCGTTGATCACTCAATTTTTTCTTTCTATGAAACTGCATTATGCTGGCATACATGGCTCTCTGTTGCGGTGGTTCGAGAGTTATTTAATTAATCGTTCTCAAATAGTTGCCTTGGCGGGTTATGAATCTGTACCTTTTTCTCCCGGGTCTGGTGTTCCACAGGGCTCTAAGTTAGGCCCTTTGCTTTTTTTGGTATTTTTAAATGATCTTTTAGATTTAATAAATTGTAATTGTTTAGCGTACGCTGATGATTTAAAAATATACTGTAGAATATCGGACCTGAGTGATTGTGCGAGGCTTCAGAGAGATCTTGATGTCCTTCAACAATGGTGTTTCAACAACAGAATGACGCTCAATGTTAAAAAGTGCCAGACTATTACGTTCACGAATAAAGTGAATTACATCGAATTTGACTATCATATTGACGGATCAGTACTGACCAGAGTGTCGGTCATACGTGACCTCGGGGTATTCTTCGATACATCCCTATCTTTCCGCGATCATATTGAATATATAATTATTAAGGCTAAAAGAATGCTCGGCTTTATTATTCGTATGTCAAAACCTTTTCGTAATTACAGTAGCATTATTTTACTTTATAATGCACTAGTAAGGAGCTCCTTGGAATATTGTTCCACTATTTGGTCCCCCTATTATTCAAGTTATACTAATAATGTGGAATCTGTTCAGGCCCGTATTGTTAGGTATTTATGTGTGAAGAATGGGATTCGAAAAGCTATACCTGATTACAATGACAGGTTAAGGCACTTTAAAATGATTAGTTTAAAAGAAAGACGTAACCATTCTGACTTACTTATACTTCATAAAATTATAAACGGTTCCATAGATGCACACTTGATAAACTATTTTAACTTTCGGTCTAGCCAACGTAGTAAGCGTCATGCCTACATCTACATTAAATACCACATTTAATAGCCCCCTAACACGTATGGCAAGGCAATATAATGAAAGGTCCAAACGAACAGATTATCCCATTGATAATTTCTCCATGAGTTTCGCTTCTTACAGACGTTCCATTTTTAAACAATGCGATGAGTGCATGTCTATGTAGCTCAAATTGGTATGTTTTGTAGTGTTCTAGATTAAGGTCTACTAGATACACCTTTTTATTGCTTTCCTTTGTCTCTAATATTCATGTATCAATGTCATGCATACCTGTTATTTGCATGGTTACTGAAATGCCAATTTTTAGTTGTTATGTGATTTGAATTGTAAGTGACTGTGCTGTTGGTGTGCTTATTATAAATAAATAAATAAATAATCATATAGCCCATATTGTGTGAGTACTATGTACTAGAAACCTATCATTCACTGGAAACCTACGTCCATTCTTGACTTGAATGTGCCCTGGCAGTTGAGAGTATTTGTTGCTCACTCAAATGTCTCGCTGATGGTGGTGCGTGTGTCAGATCATTTAGTTCCCTTCAAAATGGTTGAGTTGAATGGTGCTGATACATGCGTCATGTTCATGAACGGGCGTTGCCAAGGCTTATTTAAATTAATTATTTTATTTTTTAATTGTCTCTTTTGTTTTGTTTTACTATGGAAACTTTTGATGTGCACATCTTGCTACATTGTTCTCACATAATGTACTATCTCAACATGAATGATCTAACCAAGGTTTTGAAAAATATTATGATTTAAAAAAGTGTCCATGGAGTTTCTTGCCCATTCTTTTCCATAGAGATCTACACTTTGGGATGGGCAACTACAGTACTTTCACAGTTTTTATGCCTTGTCACTGGGACTGTAGCTACATTTCATTCTTGTCTTTGAGTTGAAAAGTGCCTGAACATGAAATAAATGCTTGGATTTTGATTTAGTATTGAATGTATTTAAACCATCTAAATCCAAATCTTAAACTGCACAAATTAGTTATCTACAATGATTTTATTTTTGTCTAAACTCTATAATTCCGTTAATATCTATTAGGTTACCGCTGTTTTGTTTGTTATCAAGCCATACCTTCACATACTGGTCGCTGGAACAAGTAGCCATTCTCTCGCCATAGAAGTCGTACGCCACATCGTGAATCAAATCCTTGTGATCGGCGAATATAGTTTGAGATTCAAACAAATTAGTTGCCGTTAATTCACCCATTTTGTTGAAGAAAATAATAAATTTTAATTCAAACTACAATAACCTACCCTTTCTGCATGACATATCAACTGTCACAACCAAGGAACTTGTCAAGTTGTCACTTGTCAGTGTCACAAGTTATTTACAAATGTCAACCTAACTTAATATTTTAACGTTGAGGTAAAGGTAACGTTTAGTTTACCATAACGATCATTTTGGGATATTTCCAGTGGTTAATTTTGGGATATTATTTTCTTGGTATTTTAATTAGAAAAAATATTATGATATTGATTACAGTAAATAATTTAATTCTGTCCACATTCACATACTTAGTATTGTCTAGATGCAAATAAAACGAAATGGGTGGCCACATTGGCCAGTACTAAAAAAATGTTGGATGCGCAAGGGAAGGGTACCTTAAACCAAACGGTAAAACCACAGGGTAAAACACACTTTTATTTTTTCCTTTTATTATTTCATTTGATTCTGAACTTCCAAAGTCAGGGTAGTTTACCATTCCAAATTGAGTTTTCCATTAGGGTTTGTATGCGTTACCCCAGCAAGAAAATGTCTTTTACAAGGAATTGAGTTTTACCAATATTTTGTGACTTCAGAGCTATAAATGTGAGCCAAATATAAAATAATCGCGATAATCTAGAACGTCACGATAATTCATTTTCACGGAAAAATGATAGAGGCATTTGCGTGTGGTTGCGCTATATTTAAATCGGCAAATAATTATTTACTAGTCTTTAATAACTGAATAAAATAAATACTTATAAAAGAGGGATTCCACAAAACTGGTTCAGATTTATAATTTCCTTCGAATTCTAATATTGTCTTTTTTGCTCGCTTTACACTTGGCTAAATTCAGCACGCTAAGGTGGAAGCGCAAGGGTAGCCCGCGAAATTTAATTTTCTTACGTTTATTGCAATTTGCAGGTCAGTGTCAGGTTGTATGTTGATGAAAATATGAATCGCGCCAGTAACACGTATGGAGTTACAGAATTATAATCATTCAAATCATCAATACAGCCCTCCAAGTCCATATGACCCAATTCAATATTTCATGAAAAAGTCATCCAATGGGGTTAAACGAATTTGGGAGAGTTGTATTGATGATTTGAATGATTATAATAATTCTTCTTCAGACTTCATATGCCCGTACTTAGGTAGTGTTTATTTTGGGGTTCATAATTGTCGGAGTGCCCCAATTTTAACACTGTGACTAATTTCGACGTAGCGCTCGCCGGCCGCTACCGCGGCACCGCTCGCTCGGCTCGCACGTATTTGGTCACAGTTCTAACATAACCTAACCTATTTGGTCGGAGTGAGTGGAACGTTTCAACATCAAGGTAAATATCAAGATGTTGTAATAGGGCGTAGTCGACGTTGCCCTGCTACGCAGGGCTCCTATTTCTGTCTGCAGGGTTTAAAGACACTTAACACGAGGGGATAGCGGGGAGTGTCGGGGTGCCCCAAGTCCTGAGCTCGCTTCGCTCGCTCTTGCATCCTAATTTTTCCATGCTACAATGCCTTGTTTATGTCGATGTGGTGTATGTACAAAAGAACAACAAAAAAAATGGAGTACGATAGACGCATTCGACTATGTGTATAATTATTTAATAAATTATGGACAGCATAATGTCTACTTTTACATTTTCGTTGAAATAAAATACCATGGGAAAAACACTTAACAATATTCGTTAAAAAATGATTCTACTGTTTGTTAGGTTTGTTAAATAAAAAAATGTGACTATAAAATTCATTGAATTGTATTTCTGTGAAATATGTTTCATTCAAGTAAATAGTCGTTAAAACAATAACGTTCGAAATAAAAATACAAGGACCAAATTTTATATAGGGTCTATCTTTCATTCACGAAATGTCTTAAGGGGTCATTTTTCGTGATTTCGAGGTTGGTCCCATAGTAAAAGTTGTTCATAATGATGAGTACAATGACCCCTTAAAAGATTTCGTGTATGAATAGATACACCTTATATGAAACATTTTCTGCGAAACGACATTTTATTAAATTTCTGTCTGCGAAACAAGGGGACACCGTTCAAATTGACTTGTTGTGTGAAGCTTGGAACTTTTCATAAAATTCACTAACATTTAGATTTGACATTATAAAACTAAATAAAAGTTTTAAATATTCATATCACAGTTTTGCTTACCCGCATACAGTCCTGTAAAGCCATGGATGTAGCAGCACAAACTTCAGATATTGTAGATCTTCCAACCCTATATGAAGTGCTGATAATGTATAAAAGAATCCCCGACCCCACAGCTAGATACCTCTATTTTGTTTTTGTTTAACGCTCTCAATTTTAGAAAGTATAGCTCATCAAATTGTCACGTCTGTCCAATTGTTTGCTTCGATCGTGCTTATTTAGGAGCATAGTTTACGAGTATGCTCAAAACTAGTACCTATACTTAGTGTTAAAAGATGTGTACAGAGAGCATGCTATCTAGAGCATACTTTAAAGCATGCTTAAATATGAGCATGTCTATCAGTACCTTACAGCGAGTACTATGACACCATGGGCTGTGCATAATAGTACATTATGATATAAGTGCGGTAAGTTGAAAATTACAGCCGAGGCGATATTGCTAGCTCGAGCCGTAGGCGAGGGCTACAAGAAAGCAGAGGCTGTAATTATCAAAGCGCACTTAAGTCATACGACGTTTTATAACATATTTGCGAGGAAATAAATAATACTGTCTCTGAGACTTCTGGCGGTGTCGAATTAATAAATTCATCATTACTTGACATTTTCAAATAAAACCAATACAGCGAAAAGAAAAAGCGCGCGGAATAATTATTTTTTCTTGTTCACAAATTAGCTATGCGCGCCCATCAGCGCTTTTTTTAACAAAAAACAGCCAGTATTACTTACTAATAAAGTAAAAGTAAAATATAACCTCCTCCTTTTTTGAAGTCGGTTAATTAATATTTTTGTGTTTTTATTACAGGATAAGTGGTTGTAATTTATTGTCAAAATAAATTAAATTAAAGAATTAAATGTTTATTTATTTTATTCTACCTCCCAAAGTTAATTTTATTCATAAAATGTTGACCACTTTTATGACATAAAAACTCTTTGCTAAGATTTAAAAAAGTACCATTCGTTTTAGACGGAGTATCTTGATAAACCGTGCGTTTTACATTACAATACGTTTTACGCACAAGTACGTGATGAGATACAATACGATAATGAAATTAGTGAAATAAGAGCCCCTTTACGAGCAAATGTGTTATAAAATAATATAGATATGTACCGTGAAATAGATCTATAGGTGTGGAACATATTATAATTATTATTTTATCATAAATCAAAAAAATCTCTCGTGAGTGGTTTGATCACGGTTAATCAATTTTCACGACTTTGCGCTTTAAAACACCGCTTTACGTATGTAACGAATCGTACTCCATTAATTTGAACACGCTATCATTCAGAGCATTATTCTCATCTTACGTGTTCGATTATTTTTTGAGTTTCGCTTAAATCATTACGTCGCGTCGTCGCCGACGTGTGTTAGATTACAGTTTATTTAATTTAATCCACTTGTACCTATCATGTAATACTAACTGTAACGACTGTTAAAGATCTAGAAATGTGGTCTAGTAAACTCTCTTGCCATTTATTATCTGTGGTAAATAAATTTAATACTCATAAATTAATAAATTTTATTGATGCTATTGCTACCCCAATGCTGCTATGGCAGCGCGGTAGGATTTTGTACTAATATACGCAATCTATGCGTATTTTATATGAACTTACTGTAGGGTATAATAAGAAAATGGAAATGCGATTGATTTTAACTGAGTTTACTGTACCTATGCATTGCCGATTGTTATTTTTTTTTTTGCTGTTTGCATTTCATATCTAATGCTACATGCTACTTAATACTCTACCAGAGGGCTAATTCACGTACTTTTATGATGCGCCGATGAAGTTGTAGTGCAGTTGCAGTTAAGGTGGATGCGCAAGGATAGCCCGCGAAATTTAAATTTTCTTACGTTTATTGCCATTTGCAATTCAGTGTCAGGTTGTATGTTGATGAAAATATGAATCGCGCCAGTAACACGTATGGAGTTACAGAATTATAATCATTCAAATCATCAGTACAACCCTCCAAGTTCATATAATCCCAAAGAGTGACTTTTTCATGAAATAGCCATTGAATGGGGGCTTTTCTGGAATTCCCGATCTGAAATACGGAATGGATCCACAGAAAACCTTCGTCTTCTTATTGCTTGACGGCGTTCTCGGTCATCAATTTCGGCAGCGAGGGAAAAAATTCTCATAGCAAGTTGGAAACTCATATTCACTAAAAAGGTAAAAAGACAATTTAGAATTTCATAAAAAACGACTTGTAGTTAACTTGCCTACATACATTATTCCATTTTAAACACTTACAATAGCAAAAAATAAAACTTGATGCCAACAAAAGTAAATAACAAGGAACTTATGTTGCGCGCAATCGAAACTGCACGTTGATCGAATTGAAACTTAAAAGCTGTCATTTGAGACGTCAAACGAATAGTAGAATACCGATCGGTGATTATGTTGCGTACCGTAGCACGCACCAAAGACGCGCAACAGTAGAATACCGTTATTGCGCTTGCGTGACGCAAGCGTGTCTGTCAGCGGTAGAGAATACGAAAAGCGTTGTTTTGATCGAAACTTAACTGCAACAGCACTTTTTTAGTTACGTGAATTAGCCTACTGAAAGTCAAACGATGACAATGACGTGTCTCAGTAGTCACATATATATATAGAGTGGAATTTTTCAACGCCACCTGGAGGGAAGTACTCTAAATACTGAAGATAGAAAATTGTACATGAAGGAAACATTCCTTTATTTATGAAAAGAAATAAATCTGCATTCAAAGATTTCCGAAAATTCGCTTGCCACACTCGGGAATAGAACTGGCTAAATTCCAAAAAAATAACATCCTGTACTTTTATGGCATCAATAGATAGGGTCAATCATAAGGATCAAATCTCTCTAACAAACATGATAAATTAAATGAAAAGAAAACCATGAAATTTTAACTACTTACTAAGTTCAATGGGATAAGTTAAATTCGGTTTCAAATCGGGACTCTCCACTGAGACAGCTATTCTATGCTTGAAGCAGACTGTCAAGTACTATACTGATCGTAAAACACCAGTCTATGCTTGCTTCCTCGACCTTACGAAAGCGTTTGACCTGGTTTCCTATGATATCCTCTGGGATAAAATTAACGGCACATCCTTGCCAAGCGAATGCATTCGTATTCTCAAATATTGGTACGGAAATCAGGTCAACGTAATTCGATGGGCGGGGACGCTGTCTGAACCATACAGATTGGAGTGCGGGGTGAGGCAAGGAGGTTGACCTCACCAACGCTCTTCAACCTTTATGTAAACGCACTCATCGAGAGGCTATGTCGGATGTCATGTTGGTGGAGTTTGTGTAAACAACATTAGCTATGCGGACGACATGGTGCTGCTGAGCGCCTCGGTCTGTGGCCTGTCTAAGCTGCCCGGCATTTGTGAGGAATATGCTCTCAGTCATGGCCTGCTCTATAACGCCAAGAAAAGTGAGTGTATGGTTTTCCGGGCCAGGGGTAAATGTCCAGATAGTATCCCTAGCATCAAGTTAAATGATATACCGCTAGAGAGAGTCGACACCTTCAAATACCTTGGGCATCTAGTGACCTCTGACCTGAAGGACGATATAGACATTGAGCGGGAACGTAGGGCGTTGTCTGTTAGAGCGAACATGATAGCTCGCAGGTTTGCACGATGCTCGAAGGAAGTAAAAAACACTCTTTTCAGAGCATATTGTACCAGTTTTTATACGAGCGCCCTGTGGGTTAACTATACTCAAAAACAGTACAGCGCCCTACGAGTCCAATTCAACAATGCCTACAGGATGTTGTTGGGGCTGCCTCGGCACTGCAGTGCGTCGGGGAAGTTTGCTGAGTCGCGCATTGACTGCTTCTATGCGACGATGCGGAAACGGTGCACATCCTTGGTGCGCAGGGTCCGCGCCAGCTCCAACACCATCTTGAGAATGATGGCTGAGAGGTTCGACTGTCACTACATTAACCATTGTTGTATGATTAATGTGGTGAAGACAATTAAATAATCTTATATATTTCATTGTTTCTAGTCTTATTATGTTGAATTTTGATTTTATTTTTTATTTCAATTATAATTTCCGTTTTGTGTACCTACCTTTGTTAATTTTGAATTATGTCTTTAATAGTAATTTATTTTGATTGTAATGTTAAATTATTCTCTTTTTAATTTTGGTACTGATTCTAATGCTAATTTATTTTTACTATGTTAATCTAATTTATTCATTTTATTTTATATCTGAACGGCGACTGTATGGATCAAGTTATCGGAAATAAATAAATTTATTATTATTATTAAAGGTCTAATAAACTGAAAAACTTTCTTCATCGAACAAACATGGTAATCGCGAAAAAATTGTCGTTCATTATCTCTCTCAAAAATTAAAACAATCACACTAAAATTGAACGGCAGTAATAGAGGAGGATATTATAAAAATTGCATAATTATTCCGGCTTAGGACGCACGTTTGACCTAATTGTTTTTATACATGCTGATTTCCATTTTTGGGTTAAGTTCTAGAGCGATGTTTGGCTTAATTTTGTTTTTTTTTTAACTAGGTTAGAGCCTGAATTATCAACAAATCACGACACAAAATGACAGGAACAAATAAAGCAGAGCGAGTAAGAAACAACCAAATTACAAGTAACACCAAAGTGATGGATATCTTGATCAGAATTGACCAGCAAAAATAGAGATGGACAGGCCAATAGGATGAAAGCAAAGCAGGAGAAGTGCTGTAAATTAACAACAGACTGGTATCCCAGAAACAGTAATAGGAGCAGAGGAAAACAACAAAGGAGATGGAAAGACGAACTAAACTAGCAAGTATTATCTAGAGGAGAGCAGCTTGTGATAGACTTCAATGGAAGCAGCAGCAGCAATTTTTTCGTATACGCCATCAACCGGGCACAAATCCAGACTCCGAGGCTGCTGCTACTGGGAAATTCGATATTATATATAACTCCTGCAGTCAAATTGAAATTGTTACTTTTAATTACAAATATAATAATAACATCACAAAAACTTTGAGGTAGGTACAACGATACCGCAAAGGTACCGGTACAAGTGACAACAATATTAGCAAGAGGAGGACATGACAAGAAGACAACCAAGAAATATATTTATTTGCTCTTCCGATTACGCACTCAACGTGTAAACCCTAAATACTTTTAATTGTGGTATAAATTTCCCTCCAACACTTCTTAGTTTTAAGTAACTTTTATTAGTTCTTCATTCACGCGAAATTGTGTCGAAAAGTTTATGAAGAAAAACAATTTCTGCTTGTCAGTAGTGACTTTACATAAACACTGTAACCAAATAAAAACAAACCTTATTTTAATGCGGTTAGGTAGGTTTTCGAATGGTTAGAAAAGCGTAGGGTGGATGGCACTATCATCGGCCACATGCATATCACGTGAGCGGCACGCATCATCTCCGATATCTTCTTTGCTTTGACGGACTCGTTTGTTTCAATTTGTTGCCGCGCCGATATATTCCCGACCCAGATCTAAATCTCAGATAATTATGATCCGTAATGATATTTTAAATCAGTGTTTTGAACGAGCTATTTATTGAGTTTGTGGAAATTGGATATTCTAAATATAAAGCAGTTGATGAATGTTTTTCGTGTTTTGTCTTTTTATTCACTAATATTTTTGCTAATAGAATTGTCAGATATAGTCTCAAACTTACAGGCCTTATGATTTTATGACACGTGGTGATAATAATCTGAAAGTTCCATCGCCATTATTGACGCTGTGACAAACGACATCAGTTTAAAAATATAAATATACAGTAATATAATAATAATAAGTGAAATGAATGACAATATGAATTTTATTTCAACAGTACGCCATTTATAAATATCGCGATACAATGAAATAAAGTCGTCATCCCCAGGGAAAGAGCCAGGGAACGTGCTAAATGCGTTAATTTGGCCTGAATTTAGTGGCCCGGAGTAATTTGCCACGGGAACGCATGTCCCAACGCAATATGACCCTGTAAAGACAATTGACCCTCTCACCACATTATTTTAAGTCAATAAATAAATATAGACTTTAAAGTCTTGTGTTTAGAATGCAATTTTAAACTGCGAATAATATTATTAGTAGTATGAATAGTTAACAAGGGTTATATTTTTTTGTTGAGGGTCGTTACTGTAAAGACTTTGCAACAGTTACGTTTTTGTTTGCTTAAACTCTTCATAATACGAACATATCGATCGCACTCGATAGTTATAATGATAAATTGGTTTTTAAATTAATACATATATTTTTACGCTGCACGGCAAAACATGCAATCTAACTAAACATTGTAAAAACAAAATATTGTAACATCTGACACACCGTGTAACTACCTAAGTTAACAAATAAGTTTCTTAATCTTAACAACAACGAAATGCCAAAATTCACAGCATTTGGTTACAAATACACAAAAATGTAAATTGATATTATTGTCCACTAATAAAATACTGGTAAATTGCGAAACATAACAATTTTTCTTAATGGCACAGGTAAATTCGTTTATAAAAACTATGCCAAGCGAATTCATTAGCAATTATTGTTATTCAATATAGATTTGGCACTTTATTTTGAAGAATTTTGAGTTAAACCCCTTTTTAGCAGTCACAAGTTCACAACAATTATTTTGTGTTACATTTCATGATTATCCATTATTTAAACATTTTTTTTTATCCTGAAAAATTTGAGATTCTACATATTTTGTTAGTTCAAAATATCCTTGTAGGATTTAGAGAGCATTATTAGTGAGATATTACAATTACAATACTGCAAATGTGACCGTTTTCTGTGTACATTTTTTTTGGAATGTTTTCTTTTTGTGACATTATGATGACTCCATACTACGAATTTCTTCTAAAGAATCATGAAAATACAAGTCTGCCAGAGACACAGAATCAGTAAAACATTTTAACATCTTTAATTTTTTAGATTCATTACAAACTTAGAAATAATTATTTTTCGCCTTCAGCTGATCAACTTCAAATGCTAGTTTTCTATTTGTTTCAACTAAAGCATTTTGAATACGTGCCATATTCTGTATTTGATCACTCATGCCACCCAATTGCTTCTCTAAATACAACTTCTGCTTAGTAAGAGCCATCATAATATGGAGGAAATAGTTTCTGTTGTCATCAGACACATCTGTAAGTGCCAACTTGACGAAATCTTTAAGTTCTTCAATAGCCTTTGATTCTACGGCCACAGGTGGGGCTGAGATAGGTGGCTTCTGAAGTGACATATTGACATTGGACCCTCGAACATCATCTAGACCGCCATTTGTCACCATAGGTGTAGCAAAACCTAAGTTTTCAGTTGTGTGGCTATTTATAGGAGTGGATACTTTGCTAATATTCTTTTCGGCATCCAATTGATGGTACCTAGCATCATGTCTGTCACTCTTCCTTTCAAATTCTGTGGACTTGTTCACTTCCTCTTCATATTCATTTGATTTGTCAAGACCCATCATAACAAGGAATGAGTCTGCTTTAGCGTCACCTCTTTGAGGGGAAACATCCAAATAATTTCTTGGTGGTGAATCAGAAATAAAGAACATGTCTGATGTTCTAGAACGAATCGGAGAAGACATTTTGGTTGGTGAATGTATGCTGTCTGTATCTTCACGAAGACTAATGTCAGCCGATATCATCTTCCTTCTGGTTGGCTGAAATGCAACCTTACGGACTTCTTCTTCATGTCCTTTTAATACTTTAGATGGAGTTTTAAGGTCTCTGAGATCATATATTAGCACCAGACCATTTTTAGTTCCCAAAGCAACTAGGTTTTCATTATTAATTGCTAAGGACGTCAAAGTGTATGAGGTTTTTATTGTTGAAACAACATTCTGTAATCTAACATCATACACATTCATGATTTTATCGTAACCAGTTGAAAACAACACATCTCTATTAATAAGCGAGTAAGCAATGTCACTGATAGGTGATGCGTGGACATTTTCAAAGAAGGCTTTGTCTTTGTTTGTGGTGATATCACGAATTACAATATGGCCTTCATCAGTGGCTAGACCAAGCAGGGATCGACTCTCATGATGAAACTTCATTGCAGAGATACTCTTTGAGGAAGACAGTTTTACTGTTAGCACAGGAATGTTAGATACAAGACCGTAGATAACAGTATCCCCATTTTGCATAGATGCGGCAAGACTTGTGTTCTTGGCGTTATAACTAACATAGTTCACGCAGGACTGTTGGGGAGGGGTTGGGAATGTTTTATTAATATTTTTGGTTTTAGTGTCCCATATCATGACGTTGCCGCTTCTAGTGCCAATGGCAATGTTACGGTGGCCCTCACGATGGAAGCAAGCTGACCAGGTGTCTTTCAATGGAATATGCTGCAGAGTTCTGATGTCATGGTCAGCTGGACTTAGTATTTCCACTACTCCTTTAGAATTGACCTGAAAGAAAACCACAAATTGCATTAATCAGTATTATTATTTCACACAATAAAAGTTAATCTCACAATTGCTGTTAGGTCAAAACAGGATCAAATTCATTAAATCTCTCATTATCTTTACAATGACGAAAGTATACTCCCAAAGATACCCAACAGAAAGAATGAAGAAAAAAGTCTAAATACTAAATAGTTCATTGAACACTGCTTGCACAATCCTAATGTATCAATTTGGCCTTTTTAGAACAACCATTGTATGCTCACGGACAATGCAATACAGCAATACTTGGCACACCCTGAGATTATCATTGACCTAACTAAGGCTATAGAAACATATTATACCTAGTAATGTGTTTGAGTTACCTAACACCTCTCTTTGGGCAAGAATTTTTAATTCAAATATGTACCTCAAGTTAATAATTACTAAGTGATATTTATAAACATACCTGCAATAGATATTTGCTATCATCACTCCATGATATATCCCTCAATAGACCTTCGTAACACCAGTAACTTTTTTTCAAATCCCAACTGTTGGTGTCATACAGAAGTAACCGGGAAGTTATTGCAGAGAAATACATTCCTAAGCTTATAGTGAAGGGCCCGGTTACCGACAAGTATTTTCTCCACTATAAAGCTTTAATTGAATGTATTTATTAAATTATCATCGTGAACAAAGTCGCGGAAAACAAATTAAAAACGTAAAATTTTGACAACTATGATGACACTAAATTGGATGTGTTGCCCAATGCCTTCTAGAAGATGGAAAGCAACTAAATAAATTAAGGGCAGATGCAGATGAAATATAATAGTTTATTTAAAATAAATGTAGCTTATTATTGCTATATTTATTTTGCAGTCTGCAGTTTTCGATGCAAGTTTTTCCACAAATCCAAAATTAAAGTCACAAAATTAAAATCCAAGTAAAATATCAAAAGGATCAGGCGATGCTTCCTCAATCCGCTCGCCTTTCTTCGAAGTGACAAAAACTTGTATTTCAGTAGCAATTTCAGGAAATAGAAACCGTTATTTTAATACTTGTAAATCTTTTAATCACTTTAACGTCTGAAATAGAAAATTCTTTTTCATAATAACATTTTGTTATTGCTTCGAAATGTAATAATGTTGCTATACACCGGCTCTCCCTCAGTAGGTAGTTTACTGAAATACTGACTGACGGACCGGTGACGTGTACTTGTTTTTGTTGCGGTGGCCGGACTACTAAATCACCATTATTTTAACTAATTTCCTGCATATTTGTAAGTATTTGGTGTATTTTTGTATACTCAATAAATTTCTTGACATCTTATACCCAAAATTATAGAAGTGTGCGAACTTTGTAATAAAACAACCTGTACATTGGGCTTGGGTGGTGATGAACTGATGTTAACCATAATACGTTAGAAAATCAATCTTAATTAATAATTCATGTGCACCTCTGTACAAAATGTGGAAGCATCCCAGAATAATCATTACTATAATTTTAATCAACTCCAACAAAGAATATGAATTAAGTGCCAAATTATATGCTGTACAGTACATCTGAAGTAAAAATCATCTAGGCAGATGATGTTTACTTCCTTTTCCTAACTATGTTAGAGTTGGCTTCCGGTCTAACCGGATACGGCTGAATAGCAGTATTTTACATGGAGCGACTGCCTATCTGACCTCCACAACCCAGCTAGTACTGGGTAATATGATACCCCTTGCTAAGACTTTCAGGCCACTGACTTCCTTTATCGACTGTCAAAGATCTTCGAATGTCGAAGGGACCAACAGCTTAACGTGCTTTCCGAGGCAAGGACATAACTCTGTATGTAATGGGTGGTCACCCATCCACGGACTAACCTAGGCTAGCGCGGCTTAACCTGGCGATTGACCCGAGCGGCTGTTATTATTTAGCCTCGAGCTCCTCTACATCACATACATCTGAAGTAAACAAGCTTACTAAACAGATAGAAGCTACAGTTATACAGAAAAAACACCAAATACTACCAAAATCAGTGACTAAACATAGAGAAAAGAAATCCACCAAGAATGATTAAAGGTTTAAAAGAGTAACTTTTTTATGTAATCACTTACATTAAATCAGTATCCTTGTTTTCCAGCTATTTCCAGTCACCATGATCACGGACATCCAATTGGCTGTGTTCTCCAACATCCTGGGAGTCTCTATATTTCTTCTAGTAATTCTTTATCACTACATCAATGCCAACAGCACAAAATAAAGAAGGTATTTAAAGAATAACCTTAATTTGATTATTACTTTAGAAAAACTTAGTTTGTAATAATGTTTCTTTTAAACAGAGTCCATAGTGGTATAGTAACAATATACTTAATAAAGCGTCCGTGGAGCTCCTTACTCTGCCATACCTCCCTGCGGTCGTTAGTGTCAAGCGCTACAGGTTTGCGCCAGTTCTCTTTAGCCAAAGAGACTGGAGTGAGGCCCTTGTCCACTGTGCCCACATCTCGATGCATCCCCACGTCGGCTTCTAAGAAATATTCCCTGAGACTGCATATCTCGCGATTGTGGAGAGTCTTAGCGTTAAAAAGCCTCGACCCCCACACCTCCGTGGGATGTACAGTCCCATAACCGAAGAATGTGGGTGATGCATTTGATATGTCGTCAACAATGTACGGACCTTCCTATCCAGGGCGTCTAGTTCTGTTTGAGACCATTTGAGTATACCGAAAGAGTACTTAATAAATAATATATGTATTAATTATTTACAAACTAGTCTGTCATGGACGGCTCTTATCTCAAGTGTGTATGTGGCATGTGGCAGATAATGGCCCACCTTGAATCTTGCGCTGCATGCCCTGGCACCTGCGCACTTTACGATCTGCTGCATCAGCGAGAGGAGTTCGCATAGCTGAATTTTGGGGCAAATATATTTACCCTAGACACCTCATGGTCGTATACCTCTTTATGCCTAACCATTCGTCGATTCGACGATCATTTTTAAGGTGTATATTTTCAACTAAAATGTTACAGTTTTGTAATGTTCATTAGGTACATTAATTTATTAAAGATTATATCAATCATAAAACGTTTTACCTAAGGGTCAGTTCGTACTAGAAGAAGAAGCCAGTGATATCGCGCTGCGCTGCGCGCCGCCGCGAGTTCGCACAATGAAATGTGTATCTTTGTAGTAAATAAAGTTATGTTTTGAGTCGCTCTATTAAAATGTGCGCTCAGTGTAGGTGTCACGTCGCGTCTCGGCGTGAACTGACCCTAAAACAAAATTGATAATATTTTTGTTTATTACAACTTGTAGCAAGGTACTATTTTTTCGGGGATTATTTCTGACAACTTACTTAAAAAATTAAAAATACAATGCCCTTTCTTCTTTGGCAAACTAAAATAATAACATTTTGACTAATTTTTTGAAGCGCAACTTGTGTAAAAATCAACTTTATGTTCACCACAAATGGCGGTGTTACCCTTTGAACAGTACGTCTTCGTCATGCGCTTTTTATGTGAGCTGTCCACAAACTTTTATTTTTTTCACACTTCGTGCTTTTTTGGGTTGAAAATTGAGGACCTCGTGGCTAAATAATATTACTTGCCTAGGTTGCTTCGTGAATGGATGTCACATTGTCCACGTACCGAGTTTCCGCCGTGTCTCGGAAAACACGTTGAGCCATTGGTCCCAGTTGTCATTTGTAGATCTTTGACAGTCATTACAGATAGTTTGTGGCCCGAAAGCCTCTTAACTAATCTTACCCAGGGTGATCACATAGGCCGTCGCTCGATGTAGATGGTATTCAGCTGCACCCGGATAGACTTGAAGCCAACCGCAACACTGCTGGGAAAAGGCTAGACAGATGATGACTTGGTTGAACGTTGAATTTAGCTGACTACCCTATGGTTGGACGGTTTATTTTGTGAATCGCTTTCATAGTCGTCAAACTCAAAATTTTCTTCATTTTCGCTATCAGATAATTCCCCTATAGCACTAGCTAGTGTCCTCCTCTTTCATCAATAAACGCTCAGTATTATCATCTGATATCGATTGTTTCTAAGTTATTGGGAAAAAACTGCAAACAAATAGGTACCACTCGTTGCTATCAAAAAGTATACACAAAACCATTCGTTGATTCGTCGAAACGACGTCTGATGCCCAGTGCCGGATGATAGCAAACTGCACACACACGAAAGAACAACGATGCTGCAGGCAATGCTCAATTCTTTATCGATATTATATAAAGAAATCAGCAGGGGGCCTAAAATGGCTGCTTTATCAGAATCATAATACGAATCACGTTAAAAATTTAAAATTCTTAAAATGGAATTTGTACTCATAGCCATAAAGACCATTTTAAGAATTTTAAATTTTTAACGTGATTCATATTGTGATTCTGATAAAGCTTCCATTTTAGGCCCCCAGACATGCTAAACACGTTGGACTTAAAAAATATTTTCCGCGAATTTAATACTTACCCGTAAAAGTCGCAAATCATATTTCAATAAATAAATGAAACATGCTTAGATTTCAACTACACACATCTCTTTCGTCTTTCATAAATATAATAAGGTGGTAATGATCTACTTAGTTGTAATAAATAAATACTCGTTATTTTTTTTTAAATACTAGGTTATGGGATGGGGGGCACAGGCATGGATTGCTTAGGGCATCACCGAGTAGTCGTCATCTCATGCGTTGTTTTCTATCTGAATTAATAACCATGTCTTTGTTGTTTCAGGTAGAACTGTCAGCTGAAGCAATGTAATCATTATATTCCTTAAAATGTTAAGATGTAAATAAATTAAGTGTTCTTACTATTTTGTTTTTAATTTTCACATAAAAATATCTAATGAGAGCATAAAAAAATGACTTGTTTTGTGGACTTGATTTTGTTTATTATGGTTTTCACCTATGAAATTGCAGACAACGATGTAGTGCGACAGAGGCCACAACTGTGTCACATCAGCACTGCTATCACTAACTTGTGAAAATGTATATATCTTCAGTAATTTGTAGTTGAGACCACCATGTCATTCAACAGAACCAGAGGCAGCTGGCACAGGTGATATTAGGAAGAATTAAAAATACGAGCAAAGAAACTCGGGAGGCCTTTTTCTGGCCTTCCGGATATGTGAACTTAAGACCCATAAAAGACCCTACAACCTACATAGTAGGTGGCAGGTCTGGAACCTCGTGACCCACCGACACAATCAAATGGATATTAAATTTTACATGGGCTGTTTTGTTATTATTTATAGATTGGTCTTTGGTTAGGTTAAGCGACGCAGTTGCCAAGGTTGGTCTGTGGATGGGTATCCATGATTACATACCGAGTTTCTTCTGTGCTCTACAAAAGCCGGTGGTCCCGGCTGTCATTTGTAAGTTAAGATAAGATATATTTACCGGACACTAACCTGCAAATTGCAATAAACTTAAGAAAATTTAAATTTCGCACAGTCTACCCTTGCGCTGGATTTTTGGCTATGGCAACCATAGAGGTCATTTCTAATAATGGCAATTTTGTTAAATGATGGAAACGAAATTTAACGAAACATAATTAGCATGCTCTGTGGATAGAAATGGCGCACAGAGCAAGAGCATACTGACGTTTTCAGACATTTTTGTCTTTACAAAAATATAAATAATACAAAACTTTATTGCTGAAAAATATTACAAAAAGGTTTACCTACCATTGGAAAAATTAAAACATATTCGGTGGTGAAAATATAAATCAAATAATTCTTCTTTATAAACTACTACTAAAGGAATAGGGCATGGACTTTGTTTGTTTGTTTTGAGTCGTTTCGAAAATTGTAACCTTGTCTGTTTGTAGTTTTCGACTTCGCGACAATGTCAAATGATTTGGACTGTGTTCCAGAATGTGTTGAAACGGTTGAACTCTATGCTGTTGAAAGAGGTGATACAAACATTTTTTTATATAAAACTGCCCCACCCACACTAGTAATTCCCCTGTATCGTGTGTACATTTACAAACATTTAAAACTCACATACATACACAAACAGTCGGACCTCGAACAATTAGTTACCTTTATGCCATACAAGTACTTGTTTTGTTCGGCGGGGATCGAACCCACGACACGCAGCGCAGTAGCCAACCGTGCCGTTTTTGTTGCATGCAGTTTGTCCACCCACCCGACTTAGACTTAATGGTGTAATCTTTCTTTCCATGACAATAATTTGTGAATGTAACAAAATATAGTCTCAAAAATTAGTTGGAAAAAAAAAAGCTGAAACAAAAACCTAGTTGAACAAAATACATAGTTCAAGTTCCTTGGAATATTCCAATATCTTGGATCAAATACCTAGTTTAAACTTAACACTTTGGTCAAAGGGGCGGACTTTTTTTCTTCTTTAATTTATACATTTATTTGTCAAGTTGCAACTAAAACTGCAATAATTTATTTTTACAGACCAAGTAACAGAATCTGAATATATTTTAACAACATCACAGGTCAAGTTATATAAAAAGTTAAAAAAATTCAAGTTGAAATTAAGAAGATGCAAAAACAGAGGAAACAAGTTGCTCAAAATTGAGAATATGGTCCAAAATATATTGTCAAACAAAGTATTTATGGATTTGGTTGAAAACAGTACCAGTATGGAAAAAGTACTAAACCTACTACAAAGTAGGAGTCAGAAAAGAAGAAGGAGGAGAAAATTTACCTTTAATGAGCAAATTACGTCTTTATCTATTTACTCACAAAGTCCAAAAGCATACCAGTTTATAAGTAAAGTATTTCTATTACCAGAATCTAAAACTTTGGATAAGTTCATCCAAAAAATTGTCATTCAAAGACAAAGACAAAGACAAAGACATTTATTCGTAGGATACGGTAGGCACAAAGTTGTTAAATAGAAATAGCATAGTTCAGGACATATCCGCCGCTAGACGCGGCATACGAATATTTACATTATTTACACATGAAAACACTAAAATTTTACACTCTATTAGAATAAAGCAAAAAAAAAAAAACTAAATGTCTAAACTCTTTATAATCTAATACATAAAATATAAAACACAACATTAACATTAACCTTGGATATAATAAAAAAATAAAATAAAAACATAAAAAAGTGTATAACAATATCCAGTATCTACCTATTATATTTAATATCTTCAAGAAATTCTTTTACTGAGTAAAAAGTCTTTTGAAGTAGCCATGATTTCAACTTGTTTTTAAAAAAATGAAGTGGTGACTCTCTTATTGGTCATTTCACCGGGCATAAAAAAAGCAGTGTTAATAAAATTGAAAAATAAGGCAAAACTTATGTGGGCTAAAACCAGGCTGTGTGTGCTGCTGTTTGATGAAGTTTCTTTACAGAAAAATATTAGTTACAATATCCTGGATGACAAAATATATTTCCTTAAAAAAGAAGGAAGTTCTCCGAAGTTTGCCAGCCATGTTGTTGTATTTATGTTGAAAGGGCTTTTTGAGAATTACATCCAACCAATTGTTTACGCATTTTCCTCTGAGCAAACAAAAGCTATTGAACTCAAAAAATTCATACAGATTATAATTAACAAAGTTAGACGAGCTGGATTTGTAGTTGTAGCAACTGTGTGCAAACAAAGAGCCAATAATCAAGAAGCTATTCAGAGCCTTATTGAGGACACAAGAAGCGAGAAGTTAGAAGATGGAAAAGAACACAAAATAAATACATTTTATGTTGGACAGTTAGAAATTATACCTCTCTACGACCCCCCAAATTTGTTAAAAGACTTTAGGAACAATTTACTGAATATGCCACTGCTACATGAGAACAAAGGAGGCGAAGTGTGCACAACCAAGTGGGAGCATATACAAAAGCTATATGCTGTGAACCTTGGGACTAAAGAAGATTTCAGATTTCTGCAAAAGTTAACCGACCAACATGTGGTGCCTGGGAAGATAAACAAAATTAAAGTCGAATTCGCTAGCCAAGTATTTAGCCAAAAAGTTGCCGCATATATGAACTTCAACTCTCGTAAGGACTTCATATCAAACAGCATTGTTGTTAAAAATCAAGTTCAAGTTTTTCTGCTTCTATTAATATTCAATTATTATTTCAGATCATGGAGTTCTACCACCTGAATGCAAGGATACTGCTCTCTTGATACTATTAATTGATCAACTTTTTGATACCATGAATGGCAGCCCAGGGAGGAGAGAACTAGATTGGAAACCACTATTAGGTGCTCTAATACCGTCACCAAGATGCCCACATCAAAAAAAGTGGAAAGAAGCGAAAACAGTTTTCCACAAAATGTCATTATTAAATGAAAATAACATACATGGTCCCACAATAAAGAAATATTTGTGGAATATTGAAGGGTTTGAATATGTATCATGGAAAATGGCAAAAAAATATGGAATAAGTTCTGTTTGGACTAGGCGTCTTAATCAAGACCCATTGGAAAAGTTTTTGGGGCCATTACAAATGGAACTCTAATCCATACTCGCTTTGGACGTGGACTTGCAGACACCAGCCCGTTATACAATACAATGGGGACATCACAGCTCCTGGGTGCTGGAATAACTTTGGAAACCCAGCTGGTGTCCAAACATCCTTTAATTTCATGAGATAATATGATTTGTGCGATATATTTGGGAAGATTTTTGTCTATCATTAATTAGCCTGCAAAATATTTACTTTAGATTACTTTCCTAGATTAAAGCCAATCAGTGTTAGTAATTGAAACTTTGTTAAACCAGTAAACAAAAGGAATAAAAATTTTTTTTTTTTTTAATAATTAAAAATTGAGAAAAAAATAATGATTTGATGCATGTAATGAACCTAAATAAAGATTTTGATTTTTCGAAGATTTTGTTTCATTAAGGTTGAGTACCTACCTAGTGGTGCCAGATAATCTCAAATCTTTGGGTAAACTAGGTACAAAGTTATAAAAAAACAGTGGTAAGACTGGTAAATAAGGCCCAGACTCCACCAAAGCGGAGACGAGCAGAGATGTGTGAAGTGGAAGGGAGAGATGTACAAAGCGGCACGTCGCTCACAGCACAACGCACACAGCTCACGTGTCCGCTGTGCGCTTGGCCGCCGCTATACGGCTAAGAGCTGCTGTGAACCTGCCAACAGGGGTTCGAAACAGCAAGGCCCAGCTACGGGCGCGTAGCTGGGCCTTGCTGTTTCGAGCGCGTTCGTGAAGGTAGAGAGGAAGAAGCCCCCTAGTCGGAACCAGTGCGGGACCGCACTGGCAGGACCCAATGGGCTGCGTCCGGCAATACCAACGACGCAGCTTTATGTATCCCGGCTACATCACACCACGAAGGTTGAGGAGATCGTGGAGTATGTCCGATCGAAGACCAGCTGGACCTTGAGGGTTGAGAAGTTGGAACACACAACACGAATTTCAATTCTTTAGTGGTGCAAGTTCCGACTCATCATATTGAGACCTTCCTCAAGGAAGAGTTTTGGCCGAAGGGTGTCATGTTTCGACGTTTCCACGGAAGGCTACGTGACACCCCGCAGCGCAACACGACGCCGTCACTTCGTGTACAGTAGTTATTTTTTCCGGTTTTTATAAATATGTATGGCAAGGGTAGCCCGCGAAATTTAAATTTTCTTACGTTTATTGCAATTTGCAGGTCAGTGTCAGGTTGCATGTTGATAAAAATATGAATCGCACCAGTAACACTTATGGAGTTACAGAATTATAATCATTCAAATCATCAGTACATCCCTCCAAGTTCATATAATCTCAAAGAGAGACTTTTTCATGAAATAGCTATTGAATGTGATTATATGAACTTGTAGGGCTACCCTTGCGCATCCACCTTAAGGTATTTATGCTAAGGGTCCACCCACCCGAAATAAATGATATATTATTATACAATGTACTCTGTGGCCGTTTCCCATAAAGCTAGGCGAAGAAGTGTTAATATAAATAACAATCTTCTGGTGGTTTATAACACATCTCCCCTCTTGTCTCGTCTCCGCTTCGGTTTACTTACTTGCAAACAAATGCAACAGATGGCGCTACACGTATCATTTTTCGTTGGCGCTACTTATTTTCTAGTATTAAAAAAAATTATGATGCTGTGTCATTTTCATTTATTAGGCTCGCCCTAACTTTATAGGCTCGTAAAATTTGAATGTCTTTGTTTATTAAACTGTCCTAATCCCAAAAACTAGCTGGAGAACATGGGACTCAGATTTTCACAGAGGTACTTATATCGAACAAGCTATTTGGTATACACGCGGAAATTTTCACAATCCAATGCCGAAGCGTATACTTTTCCAAATTTTATTTAATAAAGCTTTTTTCATTAAGAGACTGACTCTTATTGACATAAGCTTTATAAAATAAAATTGCAAACAATATTGTCAGTATACTAAGATTGTGAATATTTCTGCGTGTATAGCTTGTTCTACCGTACTTACACAAACTCAATAGGTAAAATGTATGATAAAACTCATGTACGTACATTATGTTTATTTACCTGTACCATTTCCGTGTACATAATCCTACTTAAAATAAAGGACAAAAGAAACCTATCAAATTCGAGGTTGTTGCTAAAATTTTCAAGCTCGCTATGCTCGCTCTTTTATGTTTTTCGATTGATGGGCTTTTCTGTATAGATCGACGAAAGTAACTCCTTGAGTCAGTGAAACTAACATATCCGAGGTGGAGTGCAAACAATTTCGGGCTGTTGTCATGGAACTGAAGGCCCACCTCCCTGGAAAAAATCCCGGCGGCGCCTATGGTGATGATGAAATAATTTTAACAAAGAAAAGTGCGTGCTTGCGTTTTCAGCATTGCTCATCCTATGTGGGTAGGTACTCTATTCAGAATACAATAGGATATAATTTATTTGCATAAAAACATGATAAAGAAGATGGTACAAAAATTAAATACAGAGCGTACATAGGTACATGTTAGCGTGCAAATTTTTCGTGCATGCTTGCAAGTTAGTCATTACATTTTTTTGTCTAAAAATTCTTTTACACTATAAAAACTATTAGTGGACAGCCAATCATACAATTTACTTTTAAATAATCTGGTATTTACAATTTTTAGGTCACTCGGTATCTTATTAAATATTTCTACACACTTAGACAAACAGCTTTTATTATATTTAGCTAGCTTTGGCATGACATCCAGTACGAGTCTGTGAGGGTCGCGCCGGTGGTGTACATCGTTTGCTTTTGTTAATAATTCCTTATGCTTCAACACAAACATACATAAATCTCATATTTATAAAGAGACAGTAGCTGTAACAAACCAAGTTTTTGAAATACTGGCCGACAAGACTCGTCGGATTGAAGCCCGTAGATTGCTCGAATACATATTTTTTTGTGCAATTAATGCTCTATTTTGATCGGTGCTATTTCCCCACATAATCAATTTCGTATTTCTTTGAGTATTTCTTTACAACTACAACCGACATAGGCATACCTATTCATTTGTAGGGCCTGATGGAATTCCACGCTTGGAAATATTTACAGACCAGCTTCTTTATGTTTATAACTTAGCCTTACAACAGCCACGTATCCTGCAGAGTGGAAAATTTCACGGGTTACCCCTGTACCTACCCAAGGTTGGCGTCAGGTCAAAAGTGGACAATTGTAGTTCTATCCGCCTTCGGTAAGGTGTTTGAATGAATACTTAATCGGTACATCACCAGGCAGTCAGGTCAAGTCCCAACTAGCCGAGTGTCAGCATGGTTTAATAATTAAATCTACTGTTATAAACCACATCAATTTTTTAGACTATGCCGTCGCTGAGATGGATAAAAATAAGCAAGTTGACGCAGCTTATTTCGACTTTAAAAAGGCTTTCGATCGTGTCCAAAATGACGTCCTATTAAAAAAAAACTGGCAAGGCATTCCATTCTCTTGGTATTGCTATGAGAGAGGCAAATACATTCAAAGACAGGAATGCTATAATAACACTGTACGACGTGACTGTGCCATTCTTTTGTACCTACGTAGCAAACTCACAATGCGCTGGTATGGGATCCGCATGAGCAAAAATATAAACTCATGACAGAACGGGGTCCAACGGAAATTTGCTCGGTACCTCTAAACGAAAATAAATGGATGGAGGTACTACCCCTATTTGTCGTCTCTGATTGTCGCGGGAATGGTGGGCATCAACATGTTAGAACTTAGACGTAAGTGTGCGCTGTTGATACACTACTATTTACTGCCATACCATTTTTTTTGTTTTAGGCCATACCTGGGTACCATCTAGTTACGGAGATATTGGGGGTCCAAGTTCCAATTTTTTCACAAGTTTTTTTTTAAATACATGATTTAATGAAAGATTTTTACTTTAAACTCCTCCACGACCCCCAATTAATCCATCAGCACAATGTGTTGAGTGCGTTACAGTTCTACCGTAAAACGTGATTTTTCAACCCAAAAAAAAGACGTTTCGCAGCTATGAAATTTGCGTAAAGTAACTTATTTTGATGTATGTACCTACATAATGCTTCGTGAAGGGTCCGGACCGTTTACATCCTGTAAACCTACCTACTATAAACAAAAAATGTAAGTAATATTGTGTCTCACGGCTGCGCCAAATTGGCCCAGCTAGTGACCGATGCTGGAACGTTGGACGCTTTACGCTGGAGTATAGGAACACCACTGCCTAACCCTCAGGGAAACATAGGCGTGATGTTATGCTGGTATTTAGCACAAGGTAGGCAATCATCCACTCAGCTGATCATAGTCCTCTTCTCCCTACATAGGTAGTACCGTAGATATTATTTCTACTTATTATCGGTGAAATTCGAGATTTTCAGAATTAGCAAGGCCCATGAAAACCAAGTCCACCGAACTACCTACCTAGTAGCCAAGTAGGTAGGGACCTACATCCCATAGAAAAAAATACAGAACTTCTATCTAAAGTCTATAGTGTCTATAGGTAACCTACGTGCTGTCCTACCAATACCCAGCCGGTTTCAATAACATAATCCCACATCTAAAAGTGCGCTGATGACTTTCAACTCTTGGCACTGAGCTGAGCGCTGTAATTCCAACAGCGCGCTTTTAAATTCATTAATTCAAATAATCGGCATTATTTTCTAAGGTTAAATAAATGGTTGGAGAAGCTCGTGGCTAAATAATAACAGCCGTTTGGGTCGATCTAAAGGTTAAGCCGTGCTTGCCTAGGTTGGTAAGTGGATGGGTGACCACCCATTACATACCGAGTTTCCTCAGTTCCTCGGAAATCACGTTAAGCCGTTGGCCCCGGCTGTCATTTGTAGACCTTTGACAGTCGTTACAGGTAATCAGTGGCCCGAAAATTTGACAAGTAGCGTATCGTATTACCCATTACTAATTAGGTTGTGGAGGTCAGGAGGCAGTCGCTCCATGTAAAATAGTGGTATTCAGCTGCATCCGGTTAGACTGGAAGCCGACCCCACATAGTTAGTAAAAGGCTTTAGAGATGTTAAACAAATGGTTGCTTTGTCCTGAATAAAGGTTATGCGGTTTGGTTGATAACACATAAAGGGTTTCATTTTCTACTCCATCGACTCTGCCTATCACAGTCCCTAGCAATACATTCAGAGGCCCAAGCTGCGCCAGAACACATGTGTTCCGACTCCCACATCGAGTCCGTCCCAGCTAGTCTTTGGAATATAGGTATTCCATTCATCCAATACTATTGCACAAGACTGTTCAATTAGAATTCTATAAATGTTTAACACGACCATCATAATAATCAACTTAGTAACAAACAAAATACATCTTTTTAGGTCACGCTTATTCTAACAAATTTACCATGACGAGCAAAACTGTTTGCGAAGCGTTCGACTTTGTTCTTGCAAATCATTTATTTAATTTCCTGTCGATGTTTTCGCTACGGTCATCTGTTTTCGTAACGTGTATCTTCACGATATTTAACTATGATTGTATAGGTAGAATAAGCATCGTAGTCACGTAATACTTCGAAACAAAGTTTCGGTTTTGATTATAGATCCCATCTCTTAGTAATTAATTACAGTAGGTATGCACTTCTGGGCACTATTCCCATTTGATAGCGATGTGGATGAATATTTTTGAAGCCAGGTAATTCTTTTGCCATTTTGATACATTACGTACAAGTATTTTGATCTCCTTTATTCATTATACATACAAAATAATAAAACATTTAAAATGATAAAAATAGTGGTCCGCCGGTGTAGGGAGCAGGGTCTCCTCATAATGCGAGCTGTATCGAGGTGTACAGCCTTGTGAATCAGGCCCTTGATGCAACCGTTTAGAGAGAGCTTCCGAGGCTCTCTCTAAACGGTTGCATCGTGGTCGATGGTCGTCGAGGCTCTTGGCCATAAGACCATTAGCCGTCACGACAATAACACAATGATAGCCGAGTTCACATTGCACATGTCGACAACCTCGTGTGCCAAGTCGAGATATTTAATTTGTTTCTCTTTCCCAGCTTTTACGAGGTTCTCGTCATGCGGGATGGTAACGGTGCGCTGATCGGTATATCACCACTATTTCAGGCTTACCGGCGACAATAGTCCTTTCAGTAATAATAGACTGATCCCAGTACAGTGCGTGACATGGTCTTTCTCGAGAACTGGGTCGGGCACGTACTTGTACCTCAGTTTTCACAAGTTTATATTTCAAGGCAAGTTGCTGGTGCATAATCTGGCTGCTTGGTTGATTGGTTGTGCCTGTCTAAATACTCGCCGTTAGCCAGACGAGAACAACCAGAAATAATAAATGTCTGATGGACTCATCCGGGCGGTGGCATATATGTCACACGTCAACCGTCCCGTCCTTCATAATATGATTTCCGGTTACGGTAGTTGTTCGTCAACATACAAGTATTTTGATTATTATTTTAGATCTATTTGTAGTTTTGTTATGTTTCGAAGATTCTACATCTAAATAAATGCATTGTAGTTTGTAAATAATGTAGATACATACCTAATTCAATAATATAGATGAATTACTTACATAATTCCCTAAGTACCCAAGTAACACAGAAAGCATTCTAACAAACGAATAGCAAACTTGTGTAGAACTTAAGGTCCTTATAAACTCATAAATAAGTTCACCGAGCATCTTGACGCTTTATATTGGTATTTCAAAACCATTATGATGCTTTACACTGAATAACGGTTGGATAATAGCATTAATAGCATATCAAAATGCTTTTGTGAGCCCTTTAGTTTTAGTGCAGCAAACCACAACGCACCTGTACGGCTTTCAGCAGTTTTTAGTGCATTTGGAATTACAGTAGCATTTTAAGTAGTAAATAAATGCTTAATGCCATTTAACAGCACAAATATGAACCATTATAATGCCACGTAAATCCGCTATACAACTTTCAGTTGTTTTTAGTGCCTTAGGGTCTACAATAGCATTTTTAAGTAGTAAGATAATGCCTAATGCTATTTAAAAGCTTAAACTTTTACCGTTATAATGCACCGTAAAACCGTTATACAGCTTTGAGCTGTCTTAAGTGCCCTTTGTTGTATAATAGCACTTTTGATTGGTAAGTTAAAGCCTAGTATTGCTGAACAGCATAAACGTGAATCAATGTAATGCTTGCATTTTTTAAGATCAACTTAGCTGTGTGGTACAGCTAGCAGCTCTTTAATCAAATATACGTGAGTTATTGTAATGCATAAAGCTGTAAATACATTCATTTTACTGTATTCGTAGAACCTTTTGTCGGACATATTGGGGAAAAGCACATATCAAATGATCAATAAAACAACAGCAATTTTTATGGTGGATTTTTATTTTCATTACTTCTTGATTTTGAACTATTGTCGTCCAGGGTGCAAACGTAGTAGTAGCAGTATATTTATTTGTGTTTAACGTGCCTGTGTCATTCGCGTCTGTGTCTGAATGTTCTTCCATTATTGATAATTCAGCTTCGGCAAGCTCATATGTTCAAATATTGTTCATTTTAAAATAGCACTCCTATAATGTCCATTCTTTTTATCGGGCTTGGATTGCTCATCTTTCATTAATTCGTACTGTGTCTTTTTAGGCGGCCACCACAATTTACCATTTTCCTCCCACAAAGACTACCTCGTATTGTTTTTCCTTTCTCTCTATCGTCTGTTCTATTTTGTACGGCATTGTATGGTTGGTATAAAAATCACTGAAAATAAGAAAACAATATTTTTAAAAAGCATCACCCATAAAAAGATATTATTGCGTTTTCTGAAAAGTTTGGCTATTTTAAAGTGATGGCTACTGTACCTGACTACGTACTATACTACACCGGGTATGAAATAAATAACGATCCTTTCTAAAAAATAGTTACGGAAAAATATCTTAATGACGCCTTTTTATCAACTTGGCAAACAAATCAAATTGTATAAATTCTGAAATGGGTTTTATTGTTTAGCTCAAGGATCCCCAAAATTGCGTTCAAGTAATGGCACTACTTCAGTCTACATCAAATCTACTGGTATACTAGTGAACCCATATAGACCTACTTTATAGACAATGCCACTACAGTGGTTCATCAAAAGCCTTCTCTCTTGTCTCTGGCTTAATAATGGTTCACGTGTGAGTATTTATACAGCTGGCAGCATTAATTAGCCTTGTTAAAGGTTCACTGGGCTGCTATACCCCGACACCATTTTGTACATATTTTATAACCAAAAAAAAAAACATTCGGACCTATTTATGAAAGTAAAAGACCTTTAACATAATGATATAACTTGATTTAATACTGCCCAACCAATATTATTATTTTAATTAAGCAAAATTCGTTTTATACTAGGAATACACAATTGTTTTGGTGATTTCACACATATTTTAATATGACATTTTCTATTAAAACCACAAAATATCGAAGGCGCGTGAAAATTTTCAATGAAACTTATATAGACATTTACAGTAAACTACATTGCGAATAATATTTGAAGGCATGAAGTAACAAAAACTTACCCATTATTAGAAATTTTGTTTTGATGCAAACAAATATGGTGTCACTCACTCAGTTTTGACAGTCGTCGTCCATATTATATTCCACGTTAATTGTATTATGACATTTGTACCGTGGTATTAGAGATGTTTTTGCAATGATGTAGGGTTTATTTAAGTTCTAACTGTGAACACTTAAATAGCTCCAATCATTCTTTTACTACATTCTAATGCTAGTCTAATGCTTTTGTAATGCAAACAACATCTTCATTATCAATAATATTGCTAGTATAATGCTTCTGTAATGCGATTGGTAACTTCATTGACCGTAATAATGCTTCTGTAATGCGATTGGTACGTTCTTTGGCCACAATAATGCTAATATAATGCGTCTGTAATGCAACTAAACAACTATTGTGAACCTAATTAGGATCTAGAGCCGTATAATTTGTGCCCAAATAAGCATTACAGTAGCCGTATAAACGTTTGTAATGCTACTATAGAACTAACTCAAAATGCGAAAACGATACAGAAATGCTGTAAGTCGGCCGTTATACTGCTTTGATGTGTTACTTGGGTAGTAAGTCAAAGTTTTTTTGCAAATAAAAAACTGAATAACTTAAAATAATTACTAATTCCACAACTGAAATGTATTAAATATTTTTAGAATGACAAAAGCACTTTCAGCAGCCTTAAATTAACCAATGTTTTCACATCTTTTGCAAATAAGAAGTCTACATGATTGAACTGTTCGTGCGGTATCTTGTACGTGTCGACTACATTGCGGAGCCTCTTGCGGAGCTGCTCCACGTCCCCGGGGTGCGCCAGCCAGTCCGCATCACTGTAGAACAAGCAAACTGGCGCTGTTATCTTCTCCAACGCATATCTCGGAGCCACCTTAACACCGTACCTTTTCATATTCTCTTCACTGCCATAATCAAACTTCCTAAAGTCCTCGGATATCAACCCCTGCCCGTAATGTACGAATTGCTTCATTGATGCGCCAGACGGCATATGCCCATATATCACGGGCAAATTCGTAACATTGAGCTGCTCAAAATCAAAACCAGCGATAATAAATAAAATATTGCTGCATAGAATCGTAACTATAGGTCCTGTTCCACATGTTAACAGCTTCAGCGCGCTCATTACCTTATTGTCCGGTAAAAACTCATACAGTCCGAGATTCTTTGAAACGCCGTGCCATATTGATGTTCCGGGAGATAATAGCCTCACCATAGGTGACCTGACTTTAGACATATAAGCTACAGGGGACAACGCAATCATTACGGATATCTTTGTATTATATTCAGGTTTTTCAGAGGCCATTACGAAAAAAGCTGTAGTTCCTTGAGAATGGCCGATGTATTTTAGCGATTTCATACTTCTTTTTCTTAGCACAAAATCGATCATAGCTGGTAGATCGTATATGCCAATTTCATGCCACGAGAAGTCCCAGAACTGTGCATCGGACGGCTTCACGCTGATATGGCGACGGGAATGCTTGCAGCCTCGGGCATTGCCCATCCAGACGTCGTAGCCTTGGTCCGCTAGCTGGTAAGCGAGGCCGCTTTCGGGGCCCGCTATAATGTAATCGTCCGCACTACCAAGTAACCCGTGCATGAGGAACACTGCTGGTCCGGTGCTGGGGATCCTGAACATTGTCAACACATAACCGTCTTCTGTCCTGACTTCGTGTTTCTCTACTTTGTATCCATATTTAACAAGCATAGCATCGATACTCATCCTTGCATCCTCATTGCCTTTACCGGCATTGAAAGCAGCAATGAACTTATCGACTGCATCTATTGTGTTTGTTTTGCTGATTTGTGATGTAATTTGGACGGGCCCCAGAGCCCTTGAAACCGCAAAGGGCAGCCTAGTTATAAAGTTAACAGCTGCGGCGAAAGTATTGGAGGTCAAATACGCCGTTGAAGTTACTATCGGATGTTTGATGAAGGTTTGGGCTATGTTCTCAGTTGTTTTCGTTAAGGAACTCGAGATTAAATGATCAGCCATATTTCCGTTATTTTCTTAAGTTGATAAGCGCGAATAAAATAACGAATATTTTGGCCATTACACGAGTTCTCCGAGTTTGAACCGAGAGTGAACTGTCCGGATTCCATGATCGACCTTGTCTGAGTAAGTTTTTGCGATATAATCTTTCCGCTTATTAGTGATGGGTAAATGAAGTCTGGTCATTGTCAATAGAACCAAATACTAAGCTGTGGTAGGGTGATACTAAAGTTCATGGAATTCATTTAATTATCACGTCATGTTCTAACTGGTACCTGTACACAACTTAATCATATTTCCTTTACCGGTGTAAGATTGTATTGATGGGATTGGTTGATGTGTAAGAGTCTCATTGAGTGTCAGGTAAACAATATACCTACATAATATAACATTACAACACACTTGTTATCACAGAATAGTTAGTCTGATTAGGGTGACTGGTAATTAGTGACCGATACTTAAACATTTTTTTTATACTGATTCACTATCACAAAAGCCGCATGAAATTCGCGCGCGCGCGCCTGTGACCTATCAGCTGTTAGCCGCGAGACGCCGTTCTGTCTCATTACTAACGTACCGTGTAACAGTGGGTAGGCAGAGCACCCGTGCGACGCGCGAATTTCAAACGGCTGTTGTGTTATTGTGAAAGTGAATGAGTATATAAAAAAATGTTTCTTCGGGAAACTTGTTCGGTTATCATGAGTACAATCACGTGTTTAAGTATCAGTCACTAATTACCAGTCACCCTTTATAATAGTAGGTACCTACTACAGCGCTCACTGGCGGTCGACCACTATATTCACCCTTATGCCCTGAGTAATAAGGTTGAAAAGTACCTATCTACCCAAGGATACCCACATAGTTTACCTTGTTTTGTTTAAATCCAAGCCAGGCAGACGGGTTACTTTGTGTCGATCATTTATTTCACCACCACTGCTCTCAAAAACGTGAAGGTAACTGGAAAACACCGTAAGTAAACCGGCATGTCCTAGAACCAAAAATTGGAAGACATTGTGACATCTACGAATCCGCAATTCGACCGCACTGGGCCAACGTAGTAGATTACGGCACGCTCCCTATTACTAAGAGCAGGCCTGTACCTATTAATTCCCACTGACAACATTAAGGTTTATTTCATTCCTTCATTTTTTTGATCTCAAGGTACACTACCCTGTCCCACTAGACAGGGTAGTGGGGCCAACGAAAATACGGTTTTGGTTTTTCCCGTTTGCCCCACCAGTGGGGCCAGCGGGAATACACCATCTAAGTACAGGTTAAGGTCTATCTGGATCCAAATGTCATCCAAATCCTTAGCACCTAATAGTTCCATGCGGTAAGACCATACTTAAGACATATACACACATCAAAAGTGTCTAGGGATCAACATATATTTTTGCAATAACTTTTCTCCTGATTGATATTAATTAAAATTTTCTTTAAGGATTCATCAAATAAAGTGTTTTCGTTTGTCACAGTAACGATAAACCAAGTCACCTTTGCATTAATAAAGAAATTTGCCATTTTCCTAATAAAGGGATTTTTGACATTTGAACCACTAACACAAAAGTTCGAAAAAAAGACTGAAATAACAGTTTTCTTTAAAATTTTATTGGGTAACTTAAACAATTAATAATCCGTGTTTCTACCGCGAACACTAACAACACAAGAACATCGGTTTGGCATACTCAAAATGAGTTCATCCAAATCACGCTGTGGAATGGTCGCCCATGTTCGTTGCAACAACAAAAAAAGGTCTTCTTGCGACTGGATACCCTCCATATTCGGCAGAGCTCTTCTCTGTAGCATATCCCATGCATGCTCAATCGGATTCAAGTCTGGCGACTGAGCAGGCCAGGGCAGGACATTGATGTTAGCTGCGGCGAGAGTCTGTCTTACAACTCTTGCGGTGTGCGGTCGTGCATTATCATGCATTAACTGAAATAAGGGACCGATTTGCACTTGTAGAGGAACGATGACGTCTGATACAATCGTCTCAGCATAAATTTGAGCGTTGAGGTTGCCTCTGATCCAAATCAACTCAGTTCTTCCGCCGATCCAAATACCCGCCCATACCATGATGGTTCCACCACTATGGACTATATGGACTATATATGGACTTCCTGGCAGGATTTTAATCGCTGTTGGCGTCCAGGGGTTCTCCAGTGTCGTATACGTCTTGTATCCGGTCTCATACCAAAACGAGACTCATCAGAAAAGCACACGAAACGCCATTGTTCTTCTGCCCAATTTCTGTGTTCAAGAGCCCATTGATATCGTATCCTACGATTGTGCATTGCTATAGGTGGTACCCGTAGCGGTCTTCGGGAATGAAGGTTCACTTCATGCAAGCGGTTTCTGACTGTTTGGTCGCTAATTAAGTTCCCTGAAGAGTGATGAAGCCTCACGGCTAACATCATGGCGGTTATTGTTGGAGCTCTTCGAGTTAAGATTTGAATGTATCGGTCTTGTCTCCGTGTGGTGCAGCGATACCGTCCTCCATGGCGCTCAGCCACGGTACCAGTGCTTCGGTAACGTGTCCAAAGTCGACTGATAACACTCTGACTTGTATTCAGAGCTAAAGCCACAGTACGTTGCCGGGAACCAGCTTCTATCATTCCCACGGCTCTGAGCATTTCTTCCCTGCTTAAATGACGTCGCCGCTCCATAATAACGTTGGTTTTAATCAGTAGTAGGGAAACAGTAGCACTAATAATGTCTTCAATGCGTTGTATGTTTTTATAGGGAAAATATTGACAGCTGATTTTCATCTTTTACTCGAATTTGATTCACAGTTCCTGATTCAAATTATGAAATGCACCAAAAAGGATCCATATAAATTTATATAATCATAAATTTATTACAAAGCCACATCTCAATCTCAAGAAATCCACATAAAAATGCTTGATCCCTAGACACTTTTGATGTGTGTAGTTACTTTTGCTGTTATAAAGTATTACTTAGTAGGTATGCATTTATGGATATATTATTATTATTCATCCGCCGGAAGTGTGTCAAGCTGCAAGCCTGCATTCAGGAGCAATGATGCCACAGAGAGACACGATGACACGACACACAACAAATATTATAATAACACCCCTCTTTTTCGTCGGAGTTACAAAATGATAATGCATAGTAAAGTTAAGCCTAGTTCCAAAGTTATGAACTCGAAAAGTATATGGTTAGAGGACACCCGCGTTAACAACAGTCTGGTTTTGTCCCGGTTGATGGCAATAGCATCGCTCATCCCCTTAATTTACCTATACCTACATTGAGATAAATAACTACTATAAAGTACACCCCTGCTTAACCTTTCGGAGTTTACAGGCGTGAGTTTAGAGAATAAAACCTTTAAGACCTTTAAGACGGGTTAACCTTTATTCTACGCCTCCAGGGTTTTCACCAAACCCTAAAAAATAAATAACCCGATTAAAACGCCTGTATGGGTAACCTTTTTGGTCCGTGGTTTTAACTATGGGTTGTCGTTTTACCCAGCAATTAAAATGTGAAGGTGAGTAACTCATTAAGTTGAGCTTGGTTAGACTCGAAGACGGCTCGAACATAATTATGTAATTGGTTAAAAGCTAGGCAGAGAGATAGTAAGTAATCATAAAGGGTGTAACAATTAAGACCCTTAACGAAGCCGAAAGGCACTTGTTCTCCCCGTCACGCGTCATTGCGATATTTTTTGTTCCAGACCATACCTGGGAACCTTTAAGTTACGGAGATATTGGGGGTCAAACTTTTTCACAACGTTTTTTTTTTCATGTAAGATTTTTACTAAAACACCTCCACGACCCCCGAACTATACAATCCATCCATCGGCACAATGTTATGAGTCCGTTATGTTGAGTCCTACCGAAAAACGTGATTTTTCACCCCAAAAAAACTCGTTTCCCAGCAATAATTTTTGCGTATAGTTACTTAGTTTGATGTAGGTACATAAAGCTTGGTTGACGGCTTCGTTAAGGGTCTTGTGACACCCTGTATAACGCTGTCTGCAGAAATCGAGTAACCAGGATGATTTTCTCACGATTAGAGAATAATAAAAATATAGTTTGGTGTGGACCAAACTATATTTTTATTATTCTCTACTGGCTAACCTATCCCTCAGACCAAACCGCGCTCTGTCTTGGTTTGTTATTTGGTCTGAAACCTATCCTATAATGTATAGGTATGGATACAGTCCATGATGAATCGAAATGTAAAATTTGAGAAAAACATGATACACAACATTAGGTAATTTATAAATCCAAATGCTAACATTAGATATTATGATAAGAGATTATTAAGTCATTTACATTGCGGGTGTTTTATTTTCTGATGTAGATACGAATAACGATTTGGTGCAGTACTAATGATAGATCAACTCACACACTGAAAAAGAAAGAGTAGTGGCCTAGTAGAAGAGATACCTACTGCATGGAGTTTTAGAAGAATGCCTAATGCCCGTTTTCCGTCCGTATGCCTCCGCCGCGCCGGTAAGGCTGCGTTTTACCAGAGATGTGCGAGACGAGGCGAGGCGGAGCGAGGATGCTTTGCGACGCTGTGAAACGGTGCGCAGAATGCAGATGCGCGGTACGAGGATGTATAGCGGGCTCGTTTCAGACTGACTGCAATTTTTTCGAGTGTACAACATAACATAGGTATCTTATGTATAGCTATCGTCTTGGACTTATACATTCGCCAATTACTGGTTCACCAGCATTCACAAAAATAAGTGATATGATAACATAAGAAAAATAAAATTTAAACGAGTGGCTCTAGAAATGATATACAACAGTAAACTCCTTAAATGTAAGAGTTTACTTAGCTTCCAAATATAAAATTCAGAAAGAAAAATGGAATCGCGCGACGAAAATTAAAAAAAATACATAAAAAAATATTAGTAGGTTACTAAAACAAATAAAAATAAGATCATACATAACTATCAATAAAAAGTAAAGGAACTTCCCTCGCAACACATTCCTCCCAACACAATCTTCGCAAGACATTCGTCGCAACACATCCCTCGCACACATCTTTGCCTTGTTTTGTGTGTACAAAAACCTCGCTCCGCTGAGCCGTTTCCACTAAACCTGTGCTGTGCGAGGATAGGTAAATGAAGTGATTCTATTGGTTCTTAACAAACACATTACTCGCAACGCGTCCTCACTTAGTGGTTACTTTGTTGGGCTGCGTTTCCACCAGGGATAGGCGAGGATGCGTAGAGACGGATGTGTGTGAGAAACAAACGAACTAACGAAACGAACAACTAACGAGAAACTTGATCTAATGCTATTCTCCCTGTTAAATGCAATAAAAGCGTAAATTAAATTTGATATATGCCATCCTCCCCTCGCAATACGGAACTGGATATAGTAAGATGTGTATCATCCTCCCCTATAAAAGACGAAGCCGGTTGTGAAGGGGACGATAGCACTACCGACTTCCCCCATTTGACTCGATGAAAGGATAGAGAGAGGCACATGGACGGATGGTAGCAAGTCGTTCATTAACACTAGGCGACTCCCAAATGAATGGCTTAAATAAAACGTTCAGTTGGATTTTCAACGCAACAAAGAGTTGAAATTCCAACTGGATATACTTTCAGCATTCATTGCCGCTTGTGAGATAATCAACTAATCACCCTAGCTAACTTATCATCATCTGCCTAGCCTTGTCCCAACTATTTTGGTATGGGCTTCTGGTCTTACTGGATACAGCTAAATGTAAATACCAGTATTTTAACATGTAGCGACTGCCCATCCGACCTGCTTAATTCTGTTACTGGGTAATAATGATACCCTTGGTAAGACTGGTGGTTAGACTTTTTGGACTTCTGACTACCCATGGTACCCATACCCATATAACTATCAAAGATCTATAAATGACGGTCGGAATCAAAAATTCAAAAGTTCTGCATGTCTTCCCAGGCTGGGGGGGGGGGGCGGTATGTAATGCATGGTCAAGTACTCCTTCGTGGACCGAATACGGCCAACATCACTTAACCCTACAGATCGACCAGTCCAACTGATTTTATTAAGCCTTGAGCCAATCAATTGTTCAATTCCCGGGTTGGGCAAGGTAACTAGAGTTTTTCCATATATTTGCGGACTTTCCCAGCCCGTAGTATGCATCTGTTCCCAGTTGTGTAATAACTTTTACGTAATTGAAGAAATATCACAGCTCGACTCAACCTGAAATAATAATGGAAACAACAAGTCACTACTGAAACACCACGCTTACATTAGCTTTAGGGTGAATGTGATGTTACATAAAAAGTACAATATACATATTTTAAAAAGATCATGTTGGTAAAATTAATCGTGTCCAAACGACATCATCCGACGAGCTGTTGTCACGGTCGGCGTTCCAGCTGTTTTAAAACGCAATGGCTTGGCACGCGACGATGGCAAAAGACCGGACGGCATGTCTTTGTTTCCTTGGAAGCTGGGTAGGTCTTTAGTGTGAGATGCAATAAGTGCCCATACTCTTCCACCATCGATATAACATCTTTCAAGCTCATCGTGCTGTGCTGGCGCTGCCGTTGCGACTACGGAGAACCTCAAGCGGCGTAACCGTAGTGGAAACTATATTTTCGAGCCGTTTGGGGTTAAAGTCTGGAGCCGTAGGGTCCGAGTGTTCACAGCAAACGCCTAGTTGACGTTTCCCGTGACCCGGGCTATGGCTTTTGCCTTGATCAGAGGCTACGAGTTGCCATACAACGTGACAACGCTGCCAGTCTTTTGGGAACGTAACCTGCTAACAGCATCGAGGAGAAGTTTTCTAAGGCCTTTTTATAGTTTTTTGTTAGTTTAGTTAATTTTATCTTTTTCAATCGTAATTATGTACCTATATTAAACTTACTTAGCTCGTTTTGAACAGTTTGGACATATTTCTCAGTAGAAGCCAGAAGCCTACAGTTTTACTATCTTCTTTCTTTATCGTGGGGTTAGTGCCTAACCTGGTGTCAGAGTTTTTAGGCCACCCATGGGCCTCTGACTTGGCTTTACATGCCGTCGAGAGATATCTCGGGCATGGCTTGCTGGTTTCATCACGATGTTTCCCTTCACCGCAGCAAGTGATAATTATATAATACGCACATAAATCAGAAAATTCAGAGGTGCGTGCCTTGGGTTCGAACTCGAGACCTATGACTTGGCAGTCCGACGGTCACACCACTAAGCTATATTGGACATAAACATAAATGTCAAAGGGTGTTGCTCTATGTAACCTACACCTCTGCCTAACACTTGGCAGAAACACAGGCATGATGTTAAGTTACTTAAAAATCGAGCGTAGTCAGCACCAACTTGTTTTCCATAACATTATTATTGCAATAAAAAATTACAATACTATGACGTGCTCAACAATAATACTAATTCATCGTTTTATTCCTTGGTAGCCAAAACACTTGAACGTGGGTACAAAGTCTGAAACGTTTTTACTTATTAAACATTTCCTCGGGTCATTGTGCTGACTAGGTAATGAGAGCAAAGTTAATTACGACATTGTTTGATTTTGTGGCTTTCCTAACGAATTTTACAGCGAAATTGACAAACACCTTTTCACAAACATTAGGCGACATCTAACTACTCCAGAATCCGACAGCTTAGATTACTAGATTAACAACAAGACACCATCTAAATAACGGCTCAATAAAAAATTTGGCATTTTTAAGAAGATACAGGGGGGACATCTACCTACCCGCACTGGGCCCGCGTGGTGGATTATAGCCCAGTCCCTCTCATAGAGAGGAGACCTGTGTGCCAGCAGTGGGAACGTTATACGCTGATTATACTTATGCTACAGGGGGTAAGGTCATAGAGGAACAAACGATTACCACGTATTCAATACTCATTCTAAGCCCCCATATAATAAAGGCTGTTACAAGACCCTTAACGAAGCCGAAAAGCACTTGTTCTCACAATCCTTGCGATCATTTTTTTGTTCTAGACTATACCTGGGAACCTTATAGTTATGGGTCAAAGTTCCAATTTTTTCACAAGTTTTTTTTAAATACAAGTTTTTAATGTAAGATTTTTACTTTAAGCACCTCCACGACCCCCGTACTATTCAATCCATCCATCAGCACAATGTTCTGAGTGCGTTACATTGAGTCCTACCGTAAAACGTGATTTTTTACCTCAAAAAAGAAAGTCGTTTTCCAGCAATCATTTTACTTAGTATGATGTACTATAATGCTTGGTTGACGGCTTCGTGAAGGGTCCTGTTACACACGATGAAATTCATTCATTTTGTAACAATATGCTGATTTAAAAGAGTGTCCAAGGAGTTTCTTGCCTATTCTTCTCCATAGAGATCTACGCTAGGGAATGGGCAACTACAGTACTTTCACAGTTTTTATGCCTTGTGACTGAGACTGTAGCTACATTTCAGTGTTATCTTTGTTTCGACAGTTCAAAAGTGCCTGAAACTGGCCTACTTGAAATAAATGCTTTGATTTTGATTTTGAACGAGTTTATACGACTTTTAAACCCCAGCTAAAGTTGTTAATTATTGTTTATTAAGGAAAGAGTTATCCAGAAAAGATATTTTTAAAAGTTTTGGAAATATTTGTTTACATGAAAACTACAAAGTCCTAATCATAGTCAACTTTTTTTAGTTTTGTTGATAACTTTCTCATACAACGAGTCAACATTATTTTATGGCATAATCCTTGATAGGTGATCTTCGAAAGTCTTGATCTTGGTAAAAACAGTCCCCCTGGTAGCCACTCATACTTCCTACGTTTACATGGAAAAAGCCTTAACTTTTGGTGACCCATGCAGTAAAACGTTTCAAAAACTTTCACTTTCAGAAAACACTTTGGAACCTAGTTTTTATCTTAGTTTGCAACAGGAAATCCGGAAATCCTGAATAAATGTAGATATGTACTTTTTAACTTATCTGTAATAAGAAGAATTTCTAAACGCTAAAACATTGCGCGTGCGTCCTTATGTCAATAAATGCTAACCACCTGCACCTTTGACGGACGAATGATTCATAACAACACGCCTAAGCTATTTAGTCCCCAAGAGGTAGGCAGGGGCGTATGGAGGACACCACACTTCACCATTGATTTTTAGCGGCAATCGAGAGAACGTGCAGCTTATAAGAGATCTAATTGAAAAACACTTTGCAGACCCTGGGTATTAAGTGGCCCGTGGCTTCAATCAAATCAAATCAAAATATTTTTAATTCACATAGGCCTTAGATGGGCACTTATGAAACGTCGACAAAAAGGTGCACGGTTCGCGTTGGTCGTTTCCTATGGAGAAGAACCGGCAAGAAACTCCATGGTTACTCTTTACAAATAATTTGGTGTTACAATATTACCATGTAACAGCATATATGATGGGACACCCTATGTTGGTATTCCTCGAGCTTAATTGGCGTGCTTGCTTACTTAGCCCGTCGTGGAACACCCACGGTTATGGTGATCGCAAGGACCTCCGACTGTTATCGAAAATGCTGAAGTAACTCTGTGTCTGTCTGTTACCCATACACGCGTTTTTTTTGTTTGATGCAATTGAATAAGATTCTTTTTATCCCGACAGTACGTTCTCGTGGGATAATTTCCGGCCTCAACGTGGGCAAAAGCTAGTTCTCACTATGTAAATGGGGTAGAACCGACTTGCTATTAACCGGGCACAAATCCGGGCCTTCGTACGAGTTTATGCTACAGAAAATTTTCAAAAGAACATACTTGTACAAGAGTAAGACTTACTTAACTTAACTTACTTATAGAGTCGATCCAGAGATTGAAGCCAACAGTGTGTCAGTTGAGTCAGAACACATGAACGATCGAACTCCGAAACCAAAATTCAGTAATCGCGCTTGCGACAACGAAACCAATGAGGATCGTACAAGGTGGAAGGCACACCGACGCAAAAACGGTCACCACGTATTCAGGATATCATTCTGAGGCGCACGGAGCACCCCCCACATAGACATTTTTGGTCGGTTATTAAATGTCAGTCGGTCAAATTGTATGGAACAGCTGATTTTTAACGGACTGTCTTCAAAAAGGAAGAGGTTCTGAATTCGGTTGCTTTTTTCTATTTGTTTCCTCATAACTCCGTCATTTGTAAAGCGATTTGAAAAAATCTTTTTTCATCTGAAAGGATATGGTTCCCGATTGGTCCCATAGAAATTTTATCAAAATCGCTTTAGGAATTTGGTTGTTTTTTTCACGTTAATTATCACATCACGCGACATCGCGTGCAGGCGCTTTGATGTACATCACGCGACGTCGCGTGATACTTGCTAGTTAAATTTGACACACTTCCCGATTTCTGATTGAGCTGAAATTTTGCACGCGTGTGTATATCGCGACACAATGCAATATTATGATGACAAGGAGCTGATCTGATGATGGAGCTGGACGGTGGCCATAGGAACTCTGTAATAAAACTACGCAACGCCATCGAATTTGGACTCGTTTGATTCGTCTTGACAAGTACTTTAGTCCTAAATGGTAAACAGGGTCTGATGATGGAGTTGGAAGGTGGCCATAGGAACTCTGTAATAAAATGACGCAAAGCCATCGAATTTGGACTCGTTTGATTCGTCTTGACAAGTACTTTAGTCCTAAATGGTAACCAGGGTCTGATGATGGAGCTGGAAGGTGGTCACAGGTAGTCCGTAATAAAATGACACAATCCCATCGAGTTTGGGCTCGTATGATTTGTCTTGACGAGTACTTTGGTCCTAAACGGTATCCAGTGTCTGATGATGGAGCTGGACGGTGGCCATAGGAATTCCGTTATAAAACGACAAAACCTCATCGAGTTTGGGCTCGTATGATTAGAATTGACGAGTACTCTATCGAACTTCTAGTTACAATGTAAAAATTAATTCATGACAAGAATTTGTGTGGTAAACAACAAGTAAAAAGGGTAAAATAAAAAACTTTCTTGCGAAAACAAAACCGACTTCCGAAAAATAACTAAGTAAAACGTCTAAAATAACTTGACTTTCGGAAGTCGATGGCAAAAAAGATACAAACAACAACAGACACCGACTACCGAAAGTCAAGTTATTTTAGACGTTTTAGTGTTTTTTTCGAAGTCGGTTTTTTTTAATAACCGCTCAGAATTATGTACTGAATACGTGGTAACGATTTTCGCGTCGGAATCCTTTTCACCATGTATTTAAAGGTGATGCAGACGGATCAATCCAGATGATGGGATTATATCATTTCGTCGAGAAGTATGGGATTTTATTTCGGTTTCGGTGAAGTACCGGTTCTCTCTACATAAGTCTTTGGCATTATCTGTCATTAATTAATTTGTCGGAAATTATCCCACGGGCACGTTGTAAATATAGCCTATGGCACTCGGGGATAATGTAGCTTCCTATTAGTGAAAGTATTAAAAATCAGTTCAGTAGATCCAGACGATTACCTACAACCCCTCCAACCTCACAAACTACCTCTTCATAATATTAATATAGATTACGTTTATTGTATGTCGAGTTACAAATTACAATATTGCTTGGCTGTCACGTACTATATTACACCTACCTAAAACATCGATTAAAAAAAAAGTAAAATCCATATAACATCACGCCCGTTATTGCCGATAGGTTAGGCAGAGATGTACCTAATGCTACACTCGCATTTCGCCAGTTATGGTTTAGTCCCATGTAATAGGGGCAAGCTTAATGCCAACATCATCATCATCTGCCTAGCCTTTTCCCAACTATGTTGGGGAATTGGGGTCAGCTTCCAGTCTACGGTTAGACTGGAAGCTGACCCCAAGTCTCCAACATGTGCAACGGTGCAGCTGAATACCCGTAAGCGACCGTTTGAAGCGACCCTAACCCTCCCAGCCTAATGACAACAACCGGGCACAAATCCAGACTCCAAGGATGCTACTGATGTAGCGGCAATCGGCGGCGGCGACCTCTCGCGTCTGGCCCTGGTATTGAACCAGTTTATTATTGGATGATATTGGTTATTTGATGATTTCCCATCCGGAAAAAAAAAAAACAAAAGTATGCTACTGAGAAATTCCTGTTGGAAATATCCAATATGACTTTGCCCGACCGGGGAATCGAACTCAGGACCCCATGCTCAGCAGTATCGCTTGCAACCATTAAGCAACGAGGCAGTATGTTTATTTATTGCATATTGTGCGAAATACAATATTATTGCTTAGCTGTCGCGTTAGTATAACATCAATTAAAATTCGTTGTCATGTAGGATTGCACTGACAGCAAAAACTTGTAATATTATTTTGAACATCACGGCTGTATTTTCCGAAGGGATAGGCTAAGGTGTAAGTGTAAGTAGTACCCCATAATGTTTTCCGGTTAGATAATTGCTATCACAAATTCACAACACATCATGTGCTCCGTGGGATTTACATCGGCAAAACTTCACCTCCTTATTCCCATTAGGTTAGAGATGGAATTCCGAAATCCTAAGGGAACTCTTGTGCATCTCATGCTTCTAGATCTAGACCCAGCAGCCGTTCAGGCTGTGCGTTGTCTATCACTATCACTGGATGAATGAATTTCAGATTTTTATTGTATAAGTAGATTATTCAGTATACACCCAGTTTCGTCTGGACTGGTCCTGTCCCGAATGCCATTTATAGATCTTTGGCAGTCGTTACAAGTAGTCAGTGGCCCGAAAGTCTGACAACCAGTCATACCAAGGTGTATCGTATTACCCAGTACTAATTGGGTTGTGGAGGTCGGATAGGCAGTCGCTCCATGTAAAATACTGGTATTCAGCTGCATCCTGTTGGACTGGAAGCCGACCCCACCATAGTAGGAAAAGGCTAGGCAGATGATGAAGTAGATCAATCAGTAGATAAGCCCATGTCTCCAGTAACTAAGTAAAGGGATATATTTCTTGGTATTCTCAACGGAAGCTCTCAAAAAGAATAAATTTTCCCCATTTTTGCAACATTTTTCATTGATGCTTCGCTCCCATTGGTTTTAGCGTAATGATATGTAGCCTTCCTCGATAAATGGGCTATCCAACACTAAAATAATATTTCAATTCGAAACAGTAGTAGTAGTACTTTTTTTAAAGCAAACTAACTACAGAAGTAAGTCAAACCGACCTATAGCCAACTGAAAACAAATAGCCCTCGATGTTCAAGTGGTCGAAAGCGCTAGGTTTACAACTGGGGCCTTAGTCTGCTATTGCAATAGTGTCAGAATGGTCTATCATTGATTTAATAAGGACCCGCGCAGACGAATTACCCCTTGTACGCACTTCAAACGAGTTTCGAACGCGCTTCAATACGCCGTGGGCTAGGGGCCTTATTAAATCAATGATAGACCATTCTGACACTATTGCAATAGCAGACTAAGGCCCCTGGTGAGGTCCTGGGTTCGATTCCTAGGTATAGCAAAGTATTATTGGGTTTTTCCTTCAGGAATTTATCACGTTTTACGGTAGGGCTATATGTAACGTACTCAAAACTTTGTGCTGATGGATGAATTGAATATCACGGGGGTCAAGGAGGTGTTTAAAGTTAAAAATCTTACATTAAAAACATGTATAAAAAACTTGTGAACATTTTGGAACTTAGACCCATAATAACTCCGTAACTAAAAGGTTCCCAGGTATGGTCTAGAACAAAAAAAAAAAATCCCAATGACAGGGAGAACGAGTGCTTTTCGGCTTCGCTAAGGGTCTTGTTACACCCTTTAGTTCACCTCATTTACCAAACTGTTGAAATACCATTCTTTTGCAAAGACCCAGGTTCCACTGCGAAGTCAAAATTTGGAGGCATATTATAGCAGGCACAAGCGTGTTATTGGCAATTTTGTAACTTTCAAAAGTGATTTTACTGTATTGATTGCAATTTCATGTTACTGCGACGAACATAGTGTTTTGAAATAAGTAAAACCTATCGTTATTCCAGGGGAAAATCACTTCTGAATTTAGGAACCAATGTGGACGGTGATTGTCCCTACTACGAAGACAAAAAATGGGAGTCGAACCCGGGCCCCATGTTCACTCTACAAAATTTAGGGAACCGCAGATTTTTCTTTTCGCATAGGTAGGTATTCTGTTAGTGCCAAATTTAAAGTTGTTCATAAAGATGATAACATGACTTCCTCTGAGGTTTTCAGTTATTTCATTCACACCTTGTAAGTACATACAAAAACTTGACAAAACCCTGGATAAATAACAAGCACATTTTGTTTCTAAGTTAGCAATATTTTTCACATGAAACGCACTGTGCTGACGATGCATTCAGCGCGATGCGCCGGCGCCGTCGCTGCTCACACACACAGACACACACGTACTCGTATAGCAGAATCGGCAAAATATAATATATAAATACTGCTAATTTCTCCACAATCGACACACATCAAACCGACAAGATGAAGGCAGCTTGTGTGTTAGTCTGCCTTGCCCTCGCCCACGGCATCACTGCCAGTATCTTCAAGCAGCAAGAACGAGGAGTGGACGGCCTCGACGTTCAGCAGCTGGAGTACATCGATCAATACCAGCAGCTACACCGCGACCAGCCGACGGTAGGCCAGAAGCAGCGTGACCAAACGCTCCAGAGCCAGAAGAACCGTGGCAAGCAGCAGCAGAACCAGAAATACCGGAACCAACAAATTCCGGAGCAGAAATACCAGGGACGAGAGCAGACATACCAGGGACAAGAGCAGACGTACCATGGACAAGAGCAGACATACCAGGGACAAGAGCAGACATACCAGGGACAAGAGCAGAAATACCATGGACCAGAGCAGACATACCAGGGACAAGAGCAGCTGAACCAGGCCTCCCAGTACAAAGAGCAACTGCAACAATACCAGCAGTCTGCTTCCTTGAACTCTCAAGAATGGCCATCCACCCACCAGCACTCGCGTCGCTCGCACCAACATCATGACAAGAACCACCATCACTCTGCCTCCAGCGAAAGCTCTCAGGACTCCAAAGAGTGGAGATACTATGGAAACCAGCAGCCAACACTACGCGATAACCAGAAGTGGAATTGGCCTCTTATCAACTCAGTTATGAACAAGGACAACGTGAATTCCCAGGTTTATGGCGACATCATTGAGTGGAATGGCTTGAGGATGGCTGTAGGACCGAACTCTCCAGTCCAAACCCCAGAAGACATCGAAAAGATCTTCGGTGACGCCCAAAAAGCTATGAGGCACATTCAAGAAGAGGAAAAGGTCAAGTTCCACGAAGTTTACGAAGTCGCCAAGCAGGAAGTCAATGAAGATGTTCTGCTTAACGCTACCCAACTGGCACAAAAGTACGAGTACCCCATCGAGGAATACTCTGTCAAGACCGACGATGGCTACGTTCTCACTGTCTTCCGAATTCCTCCTAAGAAGCAGGTCCGTGATGTTCAGAAGAAGCCTGTTGTGTTCTTGATGCACGGCATCCTCGGAAGCGCTGATGACTGGCTGCTCATGGGCCCCGGCAAATCGCTCCCTTACTTGCTGTCTGACGCCGGCTACGACGTATGGCTCGGCAACGCTCGCGGCAACAAGTACTCCAGGCGCCACGTGACCAGATATCCCGCTATGGCTGACTTCTGGCAATTCAGCACCGATGAAATCGCACTTCACGACTTGCCAGCTATGATCGACTTTGCCTTAGAGACATCCAAACAGGAGAAGCTGTACTACATCGGACACGCCCTGGGATCCACGGCCTTCTTCGCGCTCACCGCCACCCGCCCTGAGTACAACAACAAGATCATCATGATGTATGCTCTGTCACCCATGGTATACATGACGAACGTGCGCAGCCCGTTGTTCCGCATGATTGCCCCTACAAGCAAGTTCCAAGAGCGACTCCGTCGCCAGATTGGTAACGAGGCCTTCACTCCAAGCAAGGAACTGATTCACACTGTTGGCGGAGCTATGTGCGAGAACGAGATCGGCTGCAAGAAGGTCTGCTCAAACGTGAACTTCGTCATGGCTGGTGTCAACGTAGATGGCATGGACTTCAACGTAATCCCCGTGGTGATAGGACACTTGCCGGCTGGTACATCTGCTAAGGTTATCAAACAATACGGACAAGGCGTTGCCTCTCACGAGTTCCGTAGATACGACTACGGACCCTACATCAATGAGCTGGTGTATGGAAAGATGGAGGCTCCCAAATACAACTTGACCGAGGTCCAAGCCCCCGTCACCCTGTACTACAGCGAGGAGGACTGGCTTGCTCACCCTAAAGATGTAGTGAGACTGCAGAAGGAACTTCCCAACGTCAGAGAAACATACAAGGTGCCCGAAGAACACTTCAGCCACATGGACTTCCAGTTCTCAAGCAAGGCCCCCGAGATGGTTTACCAACGCATCATCGAATCCATGCAGGACCAACAGTAAACTTCACTAAAGCTGTTTAGATAATTAATTCATTGTATAGACGTATCGTTATTCGTTCATTGTAATTGTAATAAGTTATTTTTTGTACTTTACTGACGCATTAAATAAATCCGTCCATATTTTTAAAACTTGGTTTATTTTCATGATAGGCTCCAATTTTATTTGAAACATTCCGGCCGTTCTATGTATAAAGTTGTGTAAGCTCGTCAACGGCGTCAACCCATCCATCAAGAAAAATGGTGTAGATTGGAGAAATAACAATACCAACATCCTATTATGATAGCGGCGAAAAGTTCAGTTTTCTATCTCTCTGCAGAGACATAGGTAGAGACACACAGATATCTCTCTATCTGCATATTCCGTAACTACAAAACTAGGCATGATTATAGCTATAACTGGTACCTTTCTTTCTTTATAATCTTTTATAGCCATTCGTTTATTAGCGAATACTGAGTGAGACTATGATTTTAACTTGTGATTAGTTAAAGGTAATATTCACGCACATATCTGCCGTAGCACTTCAATTTCAACAAGCGTGAATTCATTATCATTTAAAAAGGTATTACGTACCTTTTTCTAATCAATGGGTGACGGACTAGACTGGGTGACTGGGCTACCCGAGCCAAAACAAGTACCTACAGCAAGTATTTACAATTACTACACCTTTTTGCTTAGTTAAGCGGTCAATTGATTGGAACGGGATTACACAAAGATGTTTATTTTCGTATCCTACGGGTAATCTAGACAGTATTACTCAATGAGTTGAGAAGGCGGTGAAAACCGTGCTAAAATATCTTTGTGCCCATTTTTCCATCAGTTCACCCAATTTTAGATAGATGTCGCTACATAAAACGGTTGAATGTTTGACATTTAAACAGCCCACGCTTTGTTTTGACATATACACTTGCATCTGTCATCAAATCGTTGTCGAGCAAGCGAGAATGCAATATGCATATAGCCGAGAAAGAAAGGGATAGATGCGCGGCGGCGCTGTAGCTTCCCGCCGTCCCCCGTTCGACAGTCGCGCTCTGTTCGGTTTGCTGTGCGTAGTTCAGCCGTATTATTTTTGTTTTCCTGTGATTCAGTGATATTACCAGAGTTATTTCTATAACTGGACGAAGTTATTATTGTGTACTAGTGACTGAGTGTAGAACGAAGTGTTCGCATGGATTGAGTGAGCAACGATGTTACCTCCCACGGCCGGTCTATCACAAGAACAACGCGACCGGCCCGACATGGCGTACCAGCAGCGTCAGGACGTGAGGGAACTCACCAGAGAAATCATCAGAAGCGCCCGAGTAGCAAACAGACAACATTCAACATCCCCTGGAGGTGAGCCGGTCCAAAATCAAAACGACGCCACGTTTCCGCCATGCTTGTCAAATTGACGTGATACGTCAAGGTGACATTTATATGAAAACAGCATTTTTCGGGGGAAATTTACAATAAAAACAAAGCCTACAGCTTACATAATTGTGTAGGAATCATAAGCGGAGCAAACTAGGGCTATTACGTCACCAAGGAGCCCCATCTTGCGAAAGGAAAATGGCGCCAATGCGCCACATTGCTTATCATTAGCTGGGTACCTATACTATAGTTGATGCATTTTTACAGTATTTCAGGCCTGATAAAGTCATGAACAGATGTTATTAGTGTTTATCGTTATGTAAGTGAAGATTCTCTAGTGCTTATTGTTAATTTGGCACGTGCTTGGGTTATTTTTAGCTCGTCCATTTGTGACCTACGTAACGTGGTCGCATCGCGTCACCCCGATCGATATTGTATGTGCATTTTTTACCCATGTACTTCAATATTTTACATATTGATGTCAGTCAATATCATAAGTAGAAACGTTTACATTCTGTTTGTTGTTGTTATTGAATTCCCTTTGACTTTTATAAAATGTCGCGGTGACAGTAAATTGACAGCACTCAGCAGTCAAGACATAAGATGGCGGCCGGCCCGCCCGCCATTGGAACTAGTCAATTTTAGTTCAATCACGCGCTACACCAGGTGGCGCCATTGTCGCTTTGTTGATATTTTCAATTTGATTGTAGGTAATCAAGTTGACGTGTTTAAGAATGAATTTAATATGGTCCTACAGCCTTTGTTCTTTCTTACCGTTACTCAAAGAATTAGTTTTGTGCGTTATTAATATCAGTAGGTATTGTTGTGCAAAATGAAATCATAATTAATTACCAACATACGATAAAAGTTTAATTTTCATCACACACCATCATCTGCCTAGCCTTTGCAGGTCAGCTTCCAGTGTAACCAGATTCAGCTGAACAAACAAATCAACTATTATCTGATAATGTTGAATACATATTTATACTATATAATTTTATTATATTCTTAGTTATTTCAAAAGATTTTCCTTATGCAATTAGACTTTCACTAGTTTCACTCCACCTGGTTTCACCTACAATATAAACTTTCCATAATTTAAATAAAAATCTCTCTCCACAATATATGTAATTTTATATCAGAGCCTCAAAATACATAATATCATACATTTGGAAGATATATTATTATTTAAAAAAAAATCTCTATGTTTATTTTAATTATAAAATGAAAGAATCACCAACAACAACATTGCAGTTCTTCCAATTATCAATATTAATCACATTCTAAAAACAAAAAATCACCAATGAAAAAGTTAAGAAAATCAATGCCAAAAGAATGACAAACTGTTTGGGCATTGCTGCAGTTGTTTTCACTTAAAATATTTTGATGTTTTGTTCTTACTGGTTATAGTTTTTTTTACCATTCATGATTTATTTATGTACACACAAAATACTTAACAGAACATTACATTAAGACAGAAGAGCACAAAAGTACTGCTTATTTCATAAGAAATCTCTTCCAGCAGACCTGCGAGAGGAAAGTTTGATTAGAAATGTAGACACAGTGTGTAGAAAAGACAAACCAGGAAAATTTCAATTAGAACTTAAAACAAAAATATACCGTAAAATAAACATACACACAAATATACATACATATATGTATAGAATAAATACTAGTACTGTGAATATATACCTATAATATATATCCATAATATTAAAGTATAGAGGAGAGGTAATAAATACTCTTTGACTTGCTTTTTAAATAGGAATAAAGTTTTAGAATCACAAACGTTAATCAGCTTCTATAAAAGGAAAACTAATTTGGCTGCCTTCTTGGTGCCTCACCTATTTATTATTTTAGCATCAGATTAAATATTCTTTCACCCCAGTGGAGGACGAAACTGCACTTAGCAATTTGCTTTATTATCTGTTATTCTTCTTCAGTTATAAATATTTTGATTTTGTGGATTGCCAACCACTAATCAATAGGGGCAGTTTTCTGTGATACTATGTCCCTTGACAGAATTTGGTTGGTTTTGTTGCATTAAAAATTGAAATAAACCAAAAATTAAAAAAGCACTTGATTTTAATCATGATTTAAATCTGGTGATTAAAACATCTAAACCCTGCCACAGATACATATTTATTATACATGAATAGTATAAAAAATGAAGAAACTATAAATAATTATTATATCAATGATCCAAATTACACAAAATGTCTTCTATAAATCTTTATCAATCATTGAAACCTCTGTAAACAGATAAGAGAATATTGCCCTTTAATTTATAAGAGTATACTATAATTAGAGAATGGATATTCCATTGCTTATTTACCTAAAGTAAATTGTTTCCCAGCCATAAGCTACAAAATTTTCAAAGAGGTTTCTTAAAATGCCAATTTGGTCCCGGGATCGCAGTATTTCACAAATAATCATCATTTCAGCCGAAAGACGTCCACTGCTGGACATAGGCCTCCCCCAAGTGTCGCCACACTGACCGGTCCCGTGCAACTCGCATCTAGCGGATCCCCGCAACCTTCACCAGGTCATCGGTCCACCTAGTGGGAGGCCTTCCAACGCAACCTTGACCTGAAAATCGTCAAACCTGCGCGCGAGACGATTCGTGATGACTCTTGAAAACAACTTGTCGACATGGCTTAGAAGTGATATGGGCCTATAGTTCTTCAGCCGGGCATTGTCGCCCTTCTTGAAGAAGAGTACCACCACACCCCTGCACCATGCCTGTGGCGTTTTCCCCTCGAGTATGGCAGAATCAAACAGCTTCTGAAGGGCCTTAAGTACCGGTTACCCCCCCGCCTTCAGGAATTCGGCCGCAATTCCATCATCACCCGGTGCCTTGTTGTTTTTAAGCTGTTTCAGAGCCATCTAATCTCGTACAGGCTGACGTCCGGGATTTCTTCGGTATAATGTCGGGTCAGTCTAGCTCTTGGGTCGTTTGCTAGATCTACAACGGGTTTACTGGTTGAAGTATACCACTGCCCATAAAAACTCTCGATCTCCCTCAGAAGCTCCGGTTTGGCGGATACGATTCTGCCATCGTCGGTCTTCAGTTTCGTGAGCTGGGTCTGCCCAATAGCCAGATCTCTCGCAAATACCTTGGAGCCTTTATTCCGCTCAATTGCGTCTTTAATACGCTCGGTATTAAAGCGACGGAGGTCGCTCTTCAAGGATTTAGAGATCCGTCTATTGAGCTGCCGGTATTTCCACGCCTCATCTGAAGACTGCAGGATCATCTCACGCCGCTCCTTCATGAGCTTAAGAGTATGATCAGAGAGCTTTTTGTTCTTATCTGCACGACGTGTCTTGAATTCGTATGGACAGTTTCCACGAACCCATCGTTGTATTCGTCCACTGAGCTTCCTAGGCACTCGAAACGATTCTGGAGTTCAAGCTGAAAGCTGTCGGGGTTTTGGATCTGGATCTGTGCTGGACGGAGCGTAGACTTCATCAGTCGAGACCTTTCAAGCTGGATATTGACGTTCAATGTGCCTCTTACCATGCGGTGATCGCTCCCGGTTTTCACCGAATTGATCACAGAGACATCATTGAACATTTGCTTCTTGGTTGACATGATGAAGTCAATCTCATTTTTAGTTGCACCATCGGGGCTCTGCCAGGTCCACTTCCTGTGCTCACGCTTTTTGAAGAAGGAGTTCATCATAAAGAGGCCCACCTTCTCCATAAAACTAGCCAGTTGCCCCACCCAAATTGCCCCACCTGCAGCTCATCCCCGTCTCGTTTGCCCAGTTTCGCATTGAAGTCCCCCATGACAACGGTGAAGTGAGTTTTGAAACCATGCATGGCTTTAGAGATATCCTCATACATGGTCTCCACTTCATCGTCGGGGTGTGCCGAGGTCAGGGCGTAGACCTGTATGACCTTTAGCGAATACCTTGAGGATATTCTGAGTAGTACGCCACCCTGTTCGACACACTCTCGATCTTCACCACATTATTCACAAGGGACTTGTGGACGATAAACCCAACACCACCCTGTGACTGCCGGTCACCCTCTCGGAAATAGAGCAGGTTGCCGGATTTTAGGATTATCGTGTCCTCCCCCTCTCTTCGGACTTCAGATAATCCCACAACACTCCATCGCAGCCTACTCAATTCCTCTTCGAGTTCCGTTATCTTCTCGTCGGTCCGGAGTGTACGCGTGTTATATGTTGCCAGGTCAAGTCGTCGGTATAGGCAGCCGGATCCCTTCCGGAGATTCTTCGCACCCCTTGCCACGCCGTCACCTTGACCGCTACCATAGTCGAGGGTAGACGGGCTGCCGGGTACTAGGGGCCATCTTTGTGTTGCGCTCATCATAAAGGGGGTATTGCCATAATCGCCACGCTTGGCAGGCGTGTTGGCGATCGCAGTACGGTTGTCCCAAAAACATAGAAAACGCTGCTGCCCATTCTCTGGCAAGACCCTTTGTCGCCTCTTACGACACCCACGGAAAGATATGGGATGGTGCTATTCTTTACGTCCGACACCATACGGAACCACACAAATAATAGTGTGTATAAAATGTAGTACTCATAAGCATAACGAATATTTAAAACCAGGCTACAAATTATCAATAGTACTAAGAGTATTATATTTTGTTTACTCAAATCTGCATCTGCAGTTTAACACCCAAACTAGGCAAACAGGTGTAGCCAAAACAGAGAGGGCACCTCATGAAACATATCCTCACATGAAACAGGCACAGGCTTTGGTGTAACCTGAATGATGTAACCAAGGTTTTGTAACATTTGATTTAAAAGAGTGTCCATTGAGTTTCTTGCCCATTCTTAGCCATAGAGATACGCTTTGGTATGGGCAACAATAGTACTTTCAGATATTGGCCTTGAGACTTGGACTGTAGCTTCATATTTTTGTATTTGTTACATTCAAAAATGCCTGTAAGTTTGAGTTTGTGCATACATCAGGAAGCATTGTATTTCTCATCTTAATTTTGTAATATGTATAAGTTAGCACCAAACATCAAAATGCATTAGTGACCTTTATATCTCAGAAACATGACACTAGATATATATAGAAGATATTGTTTCATTCAATTCTTGTCTATTATATTAATTCCAGCTATTGATACAAGCAGGTCTCATGGGGGGCTACAATTTTGAAAGAAAAATAATATTACAGACAGACAATAGGCAAGGCCAGGCTCCATACTAAAATGTTAGAACTTCATTTTAAAGTCCTGACTAATAGCACATTTGCATGTCTTTTGTTTTTTCAAAAGAATACTGAATTGGAATGGTTGGTCACTGAAAGCAACCTTGGCTACTTGAGGACCTATCTCGTTTTGCTAGGACTAAAACGCCTACCCCCATGGGTAAAGCGCAGGAGTTTATGTATAAAATGTTCATGCAACCCTCCTTCCTAACAAGCAGATCTTATATCTCTAACATGATGTACATAGTCATCATCTAGAAAATCAAAATAATATTGTACAATCACTTGATAAACTCACCCGCAATGCCGTAGACCGACAATGCCGTCATCGACGACAGTCTACGCGTCGTCGATGCCGTACCCGTGTACTGGCTATGCTCTAGTCTAGGCAATGGATGAGCAAAGTCTATTAGAAAGATGTCACTTAGGGCCTGTTTCACCACCTATGATTAAGTTCCCGTGAACGTATTTGGCAGTTAATTTCATACAATCTCTGTTCCATTTTTTAATTTATTCGGTAAGTAGTGGCTATTCGGACATTGAGAAATGGGCAATATTCACAAAGTGCCATTTATTTCAAAAAGTTCTGTATACTTTTCATTATGTGACGTCATCATTGTAATGGTCATGTGTTTGACGTAGGTAGTACCAACCTAGGTAATTCGAGAAAATCCAGATTCATTAAAAAATCAGGTAACTATCATGGTGCCGTAACTATGCTCATATGGTTAATTCTCGGAAAATCAGTCTCGCTCAGTAAACTTAACACTAATGTTCAGTCTTTTCTTGTAAAACTCGTGTATGTCAGTTGATCCCAACATGCTGGGTGAATGATGAATAACTTACTTTTCCATCAGTGTCATAATGGATCGCTCCACACGAATCCTGCTGACCCATTTTATTACGCGAAACGCGAACCATCAATCATTGTGACGACACAGACTTGCGAAATGACAATAGACTCGGATTATCATTTGGCGCCATTCGGGTCAAAGTTCAGCTGTATTATATTGGTAGTGAAATCAAAAGCCATTGCGTTTTAGGTAAAGAAAATTGCGTGAATGCATCTAGGCACTTTTGTAAGTTTTAATTGGATCTAGCTTTTACCCGTTTTTGCCAAACTTTTTCAGGTTGGCAAACTACGGCGGAAAAGTAAAATTATCCGTTGGGAACAACTTCATACCAAGATAAAAAGGCCTATTTCCTAAATCAGGTCATGTCATGATGGTTTACCCATGCATCCGTTTAGCTGTAAGAAAGTAGAATTAGCGACAGGATAGTAAATCCGGAACAATTTGAAACATCTGACAAGTACCTATATGTATAGCCACGGGCGCAGCTAGTACCCAGTTATAATTTAAACAATCATTGCAACACTTCAAGGTATTGCATTACCTCGGTGCAGTTAACGCAACTGAACGGCTTGTAAAGCGGCTCTGTTCTTATCTTGGCCGCAGTCTCGCGCAGATGTTGAGATTGTGTTCCGGTTTTGATGTCCACTCGAGGCCTATTCTTTCAGCTATTGTGGGTAAAACTATTTATCTAGAATTGTTAATGGTGTAGACGTAGATAGAACGACTGAACGACGGTGAATAGATTTATTTATATGGCTAAAGACTGATGACTTGGTACAATCTTGAGGTAAAGTAGACCAGTAGGTACGCTCGGTGTCTCGGCTAGATGATCACTGTTTGACAATCGCCAGGATGCAAGTGCAACCCATAAGATGCTTTCAATTCAACCATCTCTTAATGTTCCCTAGAACCTAAGCTTGAGGATAAGTTGCCTCCAGTTGCAAAATAAATTATGAATCAATGGTCAGTCACAGTGTTTATGATATAAGCATATTACACAAAATCGCTGTATCCGTTCATCGAAGTGTAATCGAAATTTTTGCTACCTCCTTCCTTTGCCCTTTGTGTTCCAGGGCCGCGGTATCTCTTTCGAACAGTCCCGCAACCCTGGCAGGCGTCGGTCCTTACGGGGGTCCGTCCCTGTTTGCTGACTCTCCTTGAGGCGCGCGTGGAACACGAACGCGCCGTCGACACGGCCTGTCGTCATAAGACGGACGGACGGCGAGCTAGCCCATAGCTCACCGTCCACAGGCCCGCGCCTACGGTGGCCGGTGGCCACCACGTGGCCCCCGACGCCCGGTGCGTCTCCCGCGGCGGCTGGGACGTGAGGTTCTCTCCCTCTCACGTTCCGCCACCTCCTTCGCTAGCATGACTGCTTCGCAGAAGGAGGTGACGGCGAAATTTTTGCTACCTGCCATTGTGATTTGGTTGGTTTCACCTTCACGAATTTGAATACTTGAAACTCCCAAGTTTTCGCATGCATGATGCAGCTTTGGGGTTAGCTGACTGACGACAAGAGATATTTATAGCTTCGAAAAAAAAGACTGCAATAAGTTTGTCAGCTAAAAAGCATAATTATTCCTTTTATAGGTGAAAGTGAGGGTCAAAACTAACCGGGGCTGCGGGGCTGTTCGAAAGATATACTGTGTCCTCGGAACCCAAGGCCAACCCAAGGCTATGAAGGAACATGGACGGGTTTTAGTCAGTAAAAGTCTGACACTCCCTCCCTACTCCTCCCAGAGCGGGAGGAGTTATTTGATGATTTCCAATCCGAAAAAAACAAAAAAAAAAGGTCAAAACTAAGCGCGAAAGCTATTTTGATAAACCGTTCAACAGCTTTTGTAAGGAATTTTATCTAAGCGTTTTTCTACCAAGACTTCCGACCTTAACGTTATTCTTGGATTTATTCTAATGCATGGTCCCCAAAGTGCGCTATGAATGCCGAAAGTTTGCTAAAGAGGTCGAATTGACTGATTTTCAAAAAAGGATCCTTCGTTCTAGTATACTTTCTTTAGAAATGTAGTCTATAGGCGGGCTTTTCTCCTATTCATTTTTCTTCTCCAGAATTTGAGTTCTTGTTAAGATCTTGACACTACTATCTATGCTCGTCTTGATTTCCCCTATCGGTCTCGACGAATCAAAGACAGTCTTTGGTGGACCTAAGCGGAGAGGACATCTACCAATCACAGTGATTGAAATCGACACTGTAATTCCGGGCTGTCCTGTGATTGGTCTTGCGCAAATCCTCTGCGCTCCGCTCGTCTCCATTTAACACTCGCGTAGTTCTAAGCTAGTGCGGTATCGAAACAATACATATGTAGTACATACATGTACCGGTGTACGACATATTGTGTTCTACGTCTCCACTTGCAAAACAATACGAGCTGAACAATGACAGGTTCACGAGAACAGTGTACAGTGCTTTGTCCCCGCTGCGCGCTGTGCTAATTTACTAGGACAATTTTAACGCACCGTTATTTGCTTTTGTTAGGTGTTTCTAGATTTAGGTGTTTTTAGAAAGATAGATAAATAGAGAAAAAGAAAATAGATAATATAAGAAATAAGAGATAGGTCGATGAATAGAGAATACTCAAGAGAGATGGAGATCTCTTTAGAAATAAGCATCATCTTTGTACAGACGCCAGCACATCAAACTACTACAATCTGTCAAATTTCTTTGATTTTCAACTTTATATCTAAAGAATTAGGTTGAAGGTTGATTGAGTAGCTTGATGTGCTGGTCTGTACCTATGTTCCTTTATTTTCAGTATTTAGTGTGTGCATCATCTGCCTAGCCTTTTCCCAATTATGTTGGGGTCGGCTTCCAGTCTAACCGGATGCAGCTGAATACCAGTATTTTACATGGAGCGACTGCCTATCTGACCTCCATAACCCAGTTAGTACCACACCCAAGGGGTGTATCGTATTAAATTACTGGGTAATACGATACCCCTTGGTAAGACTGGTTGTCAGACGATCTACAGATGACAGCCAAGGCACGGAGGAAACTCGATATGTAATGGGCGGTCAGCCATCCACAGACCAACCGAGGCGAGCACGGCTTAACCTAAAGATCGACCTGAGCGGTTGTTATTATTGTGTTAAATAAATAATATGTAAAGATTACATCTGGTTATCTTTCACATTATCAACGTACTTACCTAATAGAACATTTAGGCGATGCCGCTAAGATAAAGGTGACAGGCCAGTAATTGCTGTCTACCGGAGTTTTGTTTGCATTCGTATCCATAACAAACTCGGTTGTGTGTACTAAGTAACTTATAAGGTTACCAACTCACAAATGCTGGTTATCTAGGTAATCCTATCAGTCGATCAGTGATCGCGGTTATACGAGAACACTATCAGTCGTGGATTGAAGTTAAGTCGGCTACAGTTTGTTTATAATTTGAAATAAACGCCTTTGAAAAGTGGGCGTTTATGTCAAATTATAAACAAACTGTAGCCGACTTAACTTCAATCCACGACTAAGAATACCGGTGTTAGTCTCGCGGTCTATTCCTTGAGAATCTCAGGCAAGAGATAGCTATTATAATAAAACCTGTTTGTTTACCAATAGCAACAGTGTGTGTTTATGTAGGTACCTATATCATTTAAAATTCGTGCCATATTGAAATAAGATAGAAAGATAAAAAAAAGATAGAGAGATGGTATAGATGGGATGGGAGATGGTAAAGATAATTAGGTATGTAAAAGTTTATTCTGGAGACAAGCTTGTACCAAATTTGTAGAAGTCAAGACAAGTTTGTAGAAAATGATTCACAAAACCGACCCAAGGTATTTTCATTGATAAATCCAAGCAAACATCAAACTTAGTTCTAATTTTAAAAGCTAACTTTTCGGGCATAAACATGTCCAACATGACCCACTTGCTGGAAAGTCTTAAGTGTCCATACAGTTGCACTTTTGAGGACCTAATGAACGCCACTGGCGCTGCTATTGGCTTGACCGTTTATTTTTCTTGACATGGCACAAATGATTAAAAAAAATACCATCGCCACGTAAAAAAGTTGATAATGTCAAAGAGTTATCAATATCGTATCAAGCTCTCTTTAACAAGCACTATTGACCAAACAAGTTAATATCAGGTCCTGTTGTCGGTAAATACGGATGTCCTTGGACGTATTGCGTCACCCCCCGCGGACGTTCACCCGCATCGATCGTACCCCGGGTCCCGGCCACTTCCGTCCCGCCTCACATCTAACGCTATACTTACACTTTGAGATGACACCCTAAGAAAATTAGCTAGAGAGAGCCCTTGGAGGAAAATATGAGAAAAATACCGTGCTTATTTACGCTAGCAACTTGACGTAATATGTTTTGAAAACCTTGATGGTTTCCTAAAAATGGGCTGTTTGAATGTTTGAGAGCTTTTAGAGGCAAGCCTAAAATTAAGCAATATTAAAGTCACCCTAATTGGCTTTCGGAAAGATCAATCATGGCTATTTTTAATTCAAATATCAACTTTTTACATTCAATGAATAGTCTCTTTTCTGACAAAACCATTCCACATTGTCTTGTCTTGTTAGCTCCCATCTCCCATAGCAGAATTTTTTATAGAACAATATTCCTGTTAACATTATAGATAGGTACAAAAGTTTGTAAATCATCACGTTATTAAAATTGCCAAGCAAACAGAAACGTATGCGACTCACGTATTCACAAAACAAATGTTGACTATCTGTTATGCTCAGGGCTGTCAACCGTTCAAATATAATTATTTTAGGCATTTTTTGCTCAATCCTAATAAGGGCAATACAAACAAACGTGTACGGTAGTACGGAACCCTTCGTATGTGCCTTGCGAGCCCGACTCGCACTTGACCGGTTTTTATAGCGCATGAATATTTAACGGCGAGGGGTAAGTAAAGTGTTCAAGTTGCTACAGCGTCGAACTTTCCCGAAGAAATAGGTAACGTTAAATAACACGTCACGCCTGAATTTCCCGATGGCCTATAAATAGCCACACATTCCGCGAGTTCTATGTTTAAGTGATGTTATGGGGCCAACCCATTTAAGGCAATCATATTACTCACTAGCGACCCGCCCTGGCTTTGCACGGGTGATTAATATACATATAAACCTTCCTCTTGAATCACTCTATCTATTGCTGAAAACTGTATTAAAATCCGTTGCGTAGTTTAAAAGATCTAAGCGTACAGACAGCGGGAACGACTTTTTTATACTATGTGAAGATTAGCTTCTGACCGCGACTTGGTCCGAAATTATTTCACTAAAAAGCTACATTATCTCTATATTTACAACGTGCCCGTGGGATAATTTCCGAACAAAAGGCGAGCGAAGCCGCGGGCAACAGCTAGTAATACCTATTAGTGAAGATAGTATAGACAACCAGACACAGGGCTGTCACGGAGAAATTCCTATTGAAAACACTGCCCCGACCTGGGAATCTAATCCTGGATCCCGCTCAGTTCGACTTATCTCACTTGTGACTTGAAGAACGCGGCAGTCTAGTATCACTAACTTCTGGTAGAAGCTATTTTCATTTCCTTTGAACTTCAAACAATCAAATGCCGTAACATTAAATCAATTCTGATTTGGGCAACCCTAACTATGAAACATGTAAATAATTTACCAAAGTCATGAGTTGACAATAGAATCGGGTCACGCGTGTTTTCAAAACACGTACGACGTGATTTTTACAGATTTCTTCGAAAATTAAATATTACATGAAAAGTATGGATGACGCGTCGCTTATAATCCTGAATAAGCAGTGTAGTAGATCAACAGTTCTTTGGAAAAATTGTTGCATAACATGTGAAATAAGCATTTTGTAATTGCATTTTATTTATTTCCAATTTTAAGAACATCGTTATATTAAATTCGTTGTTTGCTTTATGTTTTCTCTTCTTCTTTTACACACTGTGTCTACATCTCTTTCTATCTACTCTCGTTTCGCAGGTATGCTGGAAGAGATTTCTTTAGAAATAATCATCACCTTTGTACCTGTTTTTCTGTTCCTTTCTGTATTTAGTGTGTATTTAAACATTCAACAAGAAAATTTGGGTTTATTTAAAGGTGAAGAATGAATGTTGATGAATGGAGAGGCAGAGGATGGCCAAATTAAAGACGGATTGATTGTGTGAGGAATGATATGAAAGAGAAAGGAGTAAATGATGCCGTGACGTCTGACAGGGAAGAATGGAAGAAGAAAACGTGAGAAAACGTGTTGCGCCGACCCCAAGTAGAATTTGAAAAGGGGAGGAAGATGATGGTACTTATACGCGCCTTCAATGATTTAGTATTACGTTTTATGGGCTGATACTCCTATAATTTATTATTGCATATGAATGTCTTTTTTTGTTCCTAACAACGCTATCCTATCCACCGCTTATGTTAAGTACGTTATGAAACTAGAATTACACATTTAAAAGCATACCTTAACTGAGAGACCGAGGTATATTTTTAAACGATACTTACACGTAAGTAAATTGTCTAAGCGGAATTCTTGGCAAATTACAAATTCAAAATGCGACGAAGCTTTTACGTTTGAAGATCTCGCATTATTGCAATTCGTAGGAACAAACAATGCCTTAAATCTTTATTAACAATCAAAGCTAGTTTTACAATTTTGTGACATCAAAGCTAGACACCAGAAATCTCCAGATTACTTTGCCCTTTTTTATCAGTTGGCAATATCCAATAGCACCTACAGTGGTGTCCATTAAGACCTCAAAAGTGCAGTTGTATGGAAACTTAGGATAGTCCAGTAAATCGTCGTGATCTAGGCAGTGCCGCACTAACTTTGTGTGTCGGACGTATCTATTATCCCCCATTTGTGCTACGCTACTGAAGGCGCCTAGCTCTTCGCTCAGTTCTGAGCCGACACGATTTATTTGGTTAGCCATCGGCTAGCTAAGAAGAAAATACCGTGACCAATACCACTATCAACATTTAAGAACTAGTTACATATTTCTAAACAGAATTAGGTATTTCTTTGCAGCACGCGACCGTTTCCCGTCGACATCCTCCACAGACGACAACGAGAGCGGCACAGATGGCGAAGCTGACCGCTCCCGTCGGGTCAGCCTCGTCCACGGCGGCATGTCCAACCCACCGCCCGGCATCGTGTCCATTCGCAAGCGGCGCGGCAACCTGGCCAAGCACTCCGTGAAGATACTCAAGAAGTGGTTGTACGACCACCGGTACAACGCCTACCCTAATGATGCTGAGAAGATTGCGCTCAGTCAGGAAGCCAATTTAACTGTTTTGCAGGTGCGTTTTATGCGAATTTTTTTATAGTACAACTGGGAGTTGAGATGTGTATGCATATACCTTACAGACTAACTTATATGTATAAGATAAAATATAATTTGAGAAACCAAATAAGACCATTAAGAAAGACCGAAGAGAGACTTTGAAGGACTAAACGCTTAACCCAATAGTCCTACGCGGTGTCACCTCCGAACTTAATACTAGCCTATTACTGTCCCACTGCTGGGCAAAGGCCTCTTCTCAACAGAGAAGGCGACGAGCATTGATCACCACGCTTGCTCAAGACGGGTTGGTGATTTCAGACTTTTTATAAGTCCAGGTTTCCTCACGATGTTTTCCTTCACTGATGATGTCTGTAATGTCCAAGATGAACTAAGAAAGTACACATGAATTGAAAAAGTCACATTGGTACTTGCCCGGATTTAAACCCACAACCTCATGCATGAGAGGCGAGGCCTCCTCTGGGCCATCACGACTACTAAAACTAAGAAAAAACGTCTTTTTCGCTTTTATTGCGTGGAAATAAAGCTAAAGCATAAGTATAAAGTAATGGAGACTACAGTGTGATTTTATTAGTTTGGAAATTCATGCGCTACCTTTGCCCTATTATTGGAACAAAATCAAGTATATCCGTGACAGAACAGGACCAACAGCCTATTATGTCAGTCTAGAGCAAGATTATTGCTGTCCTCAATGAACATATGTCTTTTCCTTCCTCTAGGTATGCAACTGGTTCATAAACGCGCGCCGACGCATCCTGCCGGAGATGATTCGCCGCGAGGGCCACGACCCGCTGCACTACACGATCTCACGGCGCGGGCGCAAGCAGCCGGGCACTTCTGGCGGCAACGCCAACACTGCTGGCGTCGTCGTCGCTTCCTGGGACGGTGTTGAAGTTGAGGTAACTTATCATCTACCTAACCTTTTGCCAACTATTTTGGGGTCAACTTCCAGTCTAACTGGTTATAGCTGAATACCAGCATTTTATATGAAGCGACTGCCTATCTTGACTCCACGACCCAGTCACGATACCAATGGGTAAGTCTGCAGGTTGACAGACTAACTATAGAAAATAAATATTCAAAAAAGGAAAGATTCAAATATCGATTTTTATGCTGAACATCCACCAACCCTTCTATGTACTCCAAATTTTATCATTTACATTTAAGTTTACACATATTAAGTTCATAAGGATGTAGGTTAGAAGATAGGACAAAAAGTGAAAACTCTTCCTTTCTCCACAGAACGATGGTGACGCAGACCGCAGCGCGGAACAAGAATACAGCGACGGTCTCCTAGTTTACAGAAGCGACGGCGACGAAATAGCTGACGGAGAGGAGGGATACTCGTCTAGCGCTGTCTCAGAAGAGGAGGTCAAATACGACCCCTCTGTGTGGCAGTCCGTCATACGGTACGGACCGGAGGACCGGGAACTACACCCCGCTGCCCGAGGGTTGGTTTCTGATAGGTCTTTTGTGATTGTTACAAATCAAGCGACTGCGGTGATTGAATGCGGCGTTTTGTGATGTGACCTTTAGAAAGGGGAAATGAGAACGATGACTTTAAAAAATATATGTTATTTTGGGCTTTTTAATTATAATGTAAATCAACTGTCTGTCTTTCGGGAGTTATGTTTTTAGAGTGAGTTATCATGTGGTATTTAGGTTGCTTGTTAGTTAGTAAGAATCTCGATTTGCATAATTATACAACACAATCTCGACAATTGTTCGCTAGTCTGGTGCTAGTCGTCATGTTATTGAAGCCATTGTTTTGTTTTACAGTTGAAATAACTCTTTTGTAATAAGTCTACTGTCAACTCACCCGATATTTTTGATGCAAGACGCGACTGCGCGTCGATTGTTTTAATGGCTAGGAAGTCGCGAGAACCATTTTGAACTACTGTAAAGATTACCCGTAAGATTTTAATCATCGGGTTAGAGTCTAAGTTTTGTTTTGTAACGGGGTTAGCCTGCGATCAGTGCTTTGTCTGTTTCTCTGTGCTTAATCTGCAATATTTTAATGGTTAACCCAAATGTTATATTATGAGGGTTTACTCGTGTAATGGTTACTCAAACATATGGGTTAGGTCTAACCCGTTGACCTTTTCCCTGGTTTGAACACCTCCATGCTCCTGCTTGCTCCCGTACTATACGTATTCCTCTCTGCAACAGTCGTGGCGCGGGCGTGGTGTCCGTGCGCACGTCGGAGTCGGAGGAGGGCTCCGAGGGCGCCGGCGGCTCCGGCGACGCGCCGGGCGGCTGGCACCCGCAGCTGGCGCACCTGCCGCAGCTGCCGCACCCGCTGCGCCGGCGCATACAGGTACACACACCGTCATCATACAGCTCGGAGGGCTCCGGCGACGCGCCGGGCGGCTGGCACCCGCAGCTGGCGCACCTGCCGCAGCTGCCGCACCCGCTGCGCCGGCGCATACAGGTACACACACCGTCATCATACAGCTCGGAGGGCTCCGGCGACGCGCCGGGCGGCTGGCACCCGCAGCTGGCGCACCTGCCGCAGCTGCCGCACCCGCTGCGCCGGCGCATACAGGTACACACACCGTCATCATACAGCTCGGAGGGCTCCGGCGACGCGCCGGGCGGCTGGCACCCGCAGCTGGCGCACCTGCCGCAGCTGCCGCACCCGCTGCGCCGGCGCATACAGGTACACACACCGTCATCATACAGCTCGGAGGGCTCCGGCGACGCGCCGGGCGGCTGGCACCCGCAGCTGGCGCACCTGCCGCAGCTGCCGCACCCGCTGCGCCGGCGCATACAGGTACACACACCGTCATCATACAGCTCGGAGGGCTCCGGGCGGCTGGCACACCTGCCGCATACAGGTACACACACCGTCATCATACGCATACCTATCTACCGGTCCTGTGCTTCACGCATCCAACAGACTCCCGCGACCTTCAAGGTTCAGGGTTGGTGATAGGATAGACCCATCACCATCCCGGAACATCCTGTTCAAGATCCAAACAACAAATTTTTACACACTATTACAGAACACAGTACTCGCGAATATGAACAGCTTCTAAGCCTTATTATAGAAACAAAAGTAAAAAAATCTGCTACTACATACTTCTATTTCTTTCGTATGAGACCCGCTTTGGATCAAAACGGAAAAGAGACGTGCAGGAATCAACAAATCACATTGGTTAAAACCGACTTCTAAAAAAACACTAAAAAAGTCTAAAATAACTTTACTTTCGGAAGTCGGTGTCTCTGTTTGTATCTTTTTTGCCACCGACTTCCGAGTTATTTTAGACTTTTAGTGTTTTTTTAGAAGTCGGTTTTGTTTTCGCGGAAAGTTTTTTTATTTTACCCTTTTTAGTTGTAATATACCACACAAATTCTTGTCATGAATTAGTTTTTACATTGTAACTAGAAGTTAGTTAAAGTACTCGTCGAGACGAATCATACGAGCCCAAACTCGATGAGGTTTTGTCGTTTTATAACGGAATTCCTATGGCCACCGTCCAGCTCCATCATCAGACACTGGATACCATTCAGGACCAAAGTACTCGTCAAAACGAATCATACGAGCCCAAACTCGATGGGATTGTGTCATTTTATTACGGACTACCTGTGACCACCTTCCAGCTCCATCACCAGACCCTGGGTACCATCTAGAGACAAAGTACTCAACAAGATGAATTACACGAACCCAAACTCGATAGGGTGGGTTAATATGTCGTTTTATAACAGAGTTCCTATGGCCACCTTCCAGCTCCATCATCAGACCCTGGTTACCATTTAGGACTAAAGTACTTATCAAGACGAATCAAATGAGTCCAAACGCGACGGCGTTGCGTCGTTTTATTACAGAGTTCCTATGGCCACCTTCCAGCTCGATATTCAGATCAGCTCCATGTCATCATAATATTGCATTGTCTCGCGAAATACACATGCGTGCAAAATTTCAGCTCAATCAGACATCGGGAAATGTGTCAAATTTAACTAGCAAGTATCACGCGACGTCGCGTGATGTACATCAGAGCGCCAGCACGCGACCTCGCGTGATGTGACAATTAACGTGAGGAAAACAACCAAATTCCTAAACCGATTTTGATGACATTTCTATGGGACCAATCGGGAAGCATATCCTTTCAGATGAAAAACGAATTTTTCAAATCGGTTTACAAATGACGGAGTTCTGAGGTAACAAAAAAAAAAATAAAAAAAAAAAATACAACCGAATTAAGAACCTCCTCCTTTTTGAAGAAAGTCGGTTAAAAATCCACATAGAATCCCTTCCCGCCAAACTATGATTACATATTCCTCCGGCATTCCATTTCTAAATGAAACAAACTTTTTATCAGGTGGTGCCAGCCAATGTGAGCAGTGAGGGCGAACGCGACAAGTTCAAGTGTCTCTACCTGCTCGTGGAGACGGCCGTCGCAGTGCGTCAGAGGGAGAAGGAGGCAGAGGAGGTCCCCGTCTAGTGACCGACAGGTATCGTGACCGTCATTCCCCGTAATAATCATAAAATAATAACTCAAAACAAAATGCTTTGCACGACTATGACCCGCCCACTTGTACGCAGCTGGGATTTTCGCTTTAAGGTTGATCGACCGCAATTGTCCACGGTTGAGCGTAGCTGCAGTGAAATCATCATCATTCTCTTGCCCTTATAGGAATAATTTATTTGGATTCGGCGCAGCATGTCTTCTGAATCTCATGAGTCACTCCCTTCCTAGCCATATCTTCCTTCACACAGTCCATCCATCGTTTCTTGAGTGATCTTTACTATTTTACAATAAGGTCGCGGGTTGCTGCTAACGACTGAGAGATTTTTATTTTTGTCACAATACAAAAGTCAACAGTCCTTTACGTGACGTACGAATTGTAACGTGATTCATATTACTATGATTACCGTAATAAGATGGTGTTAAAGCGGCCGTTTTAAGCCCCCTGTACTGTGTGATTGTGACTATTCGACGTTCTGTTTATTGCTTGTTCTAAGTGCGCCATTTATGCACCTCGTTTCGAGTACCATAAGTTCTCCTGGAAAAACCTTTCACAACGAACAACACCATTAAAGTGTTTACCACATACTACTTTTTTTTCTGCTGGTATAAATAAACTAATTGCTAATTGTAGTATTGTGGCTAATTGTAGAAATAGGATCCAAGGCCCTGTATACACGTACTCAAACAGCGCAAATTAATTTCCTCGACATTCTTTCAGCAACATGTTTATGTGATGAGTTGTGGGAAACAATGTTGCAGTGTTGCTGGCAACATGCTTATGATCCTTATTCATGAGAAGCAAAAGAACATCTCGGAAGCAAAATTGCTGGATTGATGCATTTATACAATTGACTTTGTAGAGCAACACTTTACAACATGATACCATTATGTATTTTTCTTTAACTTTTGGGGGTTTTGTTATAACTTTTTATTTACCCGTGCGAAGCCGGGGCAAGTCGCTAGTTTATAATATTGTTGTTGTAATTGTTACAGCCTATGCAGTATGGAGTGGACTCGGCAGCGCCGCCAAACGGAATTGTACGTTCAAGACGCGGTATTTAACGTTACAATCTTCCACTAACCTAGAGTTTAATATCGTTCGTTTGTTTATAATATACACTAATCACGCCGCTAGTTGACAGCGGCCTAAGAGCACACCAGCAGACTACGGTAGTGTATCCTTCACTTAATTTCAAGTGCGCTTTTATTTGACTTTAGTACTTCCGTTTTATGTATGAAAGTTATCATGGGTTTTCGATATGATTCGCGAAGACTACAGTTTTGAATGTAAAATGAAAGAATGCAAATTATCGTAAAAAATAAGTCGTGTAACAAAAAGAACATAATTATGTCATCTACTGGAATCTGCATTCTGGCTATATTGTTTTTTTTTTTTTTCCGATATTAAGAAAAGAGGTCTATTTTATGGTTTTACTTTCTAGATGTCTTAAATCAGTAATATTATATGTATAGACTGTTGTTACAATAGTAGATGGTCAATATTTATAATGATTAGCATCACCAAGCCAGGTTGGGTCCCTTAACATCGGGTTGTCTGCGGACCTGTGTACATCAGATAGCAGATTAAAATAAGTATTTTAAAAGGTTTGATAAATGAAAATTTATGTTTTTGTATAAAGTGATTTTTTTACTGGGACAGTATGGGGTAATCCAAATCTATGGGATTCACGGAAACTTCAGCACTTTTTTTATGAAAATAATTTTTCAATAACAAAAAAAAACACGTATGTAGCAACACTGTTTGTGAACAGAAATTTTATGTTAGGTTTATCTTGAAGGTTTCTATTTTAAGTTTGACAATGATTTTCAAAATATTAGGGTGCACTCAGTATTGCACGATGCCATCTTGTCTTGACAATACGCACTCGTAAATATGGCATTGTCAAATTTCCGACTGGATACTGAACGGTGACTTCTGACAGGCACACCTTGCCAGATGCCTTGCCTTGCAGATGTAGAATAGCAGAAGTGACGCGTGCCAACAACATGTTCTCACTGATGAAGGAAAGGGCATAGAACTGAAATGGCATCCCATCACCAATTTAGGCGATGAGGCGACTATGCCAAAATCCATAGTAAAAAGTCTTAGTGTTAACCTTTGTATTTTTTAGTATTGAACTTTTTCTTTGTTCATCCAAAAGCTCTTTAGTAGCAAACTTACCTCAAATGGATATTTTGGGGGCAGAATTAAGTCTACTAGGGATTTTAGAAGCTTGGTCCGAACGTCACTCAGTACTCAAGCATTAATCCAATTGCTCTTAAAACGGCGAAGAAAACCGGCATTTCCTAGAACTAGTGACCGACCGAAGACCGAAGCCGATTAATCGGCTATCCCCACAACCTTCGGCTGAAGTCGAAGGTTTAATGACCCTAAGAAATTCAGTTCAAGATTGGCATTATATATTATTACTTAGGGCATAAGAATGAAACGTGGCAGACCCTTATGTATGTCACTTGATAAAGAACATTGTAACTTTAATGAGGATGCACATGCATCCTACAAAATTGTAAACTGATGCGTCTTGACGCTGATCGATGTATTTGATCATAATCAATGTATACTGTAGAAGTGAAACATATTACCCAAACTTTGGTAGTGCACGTTTTACATAAAATGAAAACTTTTATCGAGAAACAAAATTGTCACAAGGTTTGTGTAATTTTTTTTAAATATTTTTCTTCCAAATGTGGCTATATGTTTTCACTGCTGGACATGAGTCTTCTTATGATCGCCTAGTCAGTATCAGTATTGATATGACTGGCACTAACCAGTAAAATGATGACAAACATATTTTTCACATAACTTTTGATCAAACTGCCATTATAATCGCATACTTATGATAAAATCGTGCACTATTAAAGTATAATATAAAATAAACCTACTATTTATAATATTTTTGTAGGATACATAATAACGAATATATCAGTAGCCTTCCTATATTTATAATTAGAATGACAGACTGGTTAATCCTTATCTATCGAAAGTATTTACTCTGCTTGTACTGTTCCTAACTATCAAATAAATATTCAAGTTTTGAATTATTATAATACGAATACATTTTTTATAGGGGTTCTGTATATTCACCCCACTAATCAAATTCTCATATAGTCACGCCATTATGGCGAATAAATAAAGTATCTAGCGGTAGTACGGACTAGATAATATTTACTATTTTAATCCATAGAGTTTCATACATTACAACTAATGCGTGAACATTCACGCCACCCATTTGGTCTGCATCGGCCTTTATTACACTGGGAGACTTGGAGCATTTATAAGGCCGCGCTGCAAAAAAAAAAGTTTTATGGTGGGTATCTCACCAGGCTTTATTGCTTGACCAACGAATCATCTAATTTGTAGTTCAAGCATGGTTGCGCCCATGGAGTCCCAGTATGATATTGCCCTTAACCGCCTCCCATATCGTCTCAAAACGCCTCAAAATGATTGTTCTGCAATACTTTGTATAACTAACTTACGAGTATTGTATGGAGGCTATACAGGCAGATTGCATTCTCAATTTCATACACATTAACTAGTATTCTTTTTCTTGTATATAGTTTGTACACATACATAAGTGTACGTTAGGTCTAAAGTTTTGTAGATCCTAGTTATATGTTAATGCCAATGAGGCAAGGTTTATAGTGTTACATCCCGCGATAATTCTCGTGATAATTTATTTAAGGGTGATACCAATTTATATATGAGCAAATATCATAGAACTTGAATATTGTAGCTATTTATAGAGTTAAACTAATTGGCACTGAATTGCGGGAATCACCCTTTAATTTTTTAATAAATTATCATGATAATTATCAGTTATTGTGTTAATTTTTCTATCAATTCTTATGAAATATGTATCAACTTAAGCAAAAGCTTTAAATGGGAGTGGAGGTACATTTTTTTGCATAAAAATGTTTTCCTATACTAGATAGCAAATCTAATAGAATTTGAAGAAAGTAACTTCAGGTTAGCTTGGCTATCTAGCGTAATGGCTGCCTCGATAAATGTCGTATACATTTAGAAAGTTTCATTCTAAAGTAAAAAACATTATAAATAACTCGCAATTATGTATAACCAGCTTAGAACTCCAGGACAAAATGCTACATAATATAACATCACGACTATAATACCCGAAATGGGTAAGCAGAGGTTTTAGTCATTTGGTTACGATTAATTGGCAAACTTTTTCCTCGATGTTATTTTATAGCTTATTAGAGTTCTATGTTAATGTTTTGTATTTATTTACTGGTTGTGAATCTGAGTCGTCGCTGTGTGAACAGATGTTCTATTTGTTAAGGCCTTTTATGTACCATTTCGTTTGGTAGGCGTATTGAACAAAAAATCATTTAAGTTGAAGAATTTAAAAGACGCAACTTTAATTCGACTTTATTTGCTCCAAAATAAGTCCATTTTTGTAACAAATAGACTCGTTTTAGATCAAATAATATGTTAGACTAGTACCAGTTATCGCTAGTACTGCTTCAATATGTCTACTAAACTTTGAAATTAGGGCTTCACGAATGCTGGCGACGTAACCACATGAATTTTACGGAAAACATTATTAAGAGTCCAAACATTATTTTTAGGGTAATCAGAAGCATTGATTACATTTTAACAGCCAAACCTCACAATATCGTTACTGACGAGTTCCGATTGAGATTCAATCATTATGATCACTCGTTTAATATAATGGAAAATAGGTACCTTGTTATCAATAAAGTATATATTTAACCACGGAAAATGTATTTGTACCGCAATTTACGTGCACAAATCATGTTCTATGAGAATATGATACATAATTTTAATTTAGTTTTTAATTTTTAGTTTGACCAACCTTAATAGTAAGGTAACTCTATCGTCGCCTAGCCCGTTGCGCTTAACTTAAGCAGTCAATGTTAATTAGCTCTTAAGTCGTTTGCTTTAAGGTGACTTTTCGTTTAACTCTTAATTATAAGTAGGATGTCATTTTCGTTTCTTAATTTACCTGAGTACAATAACTTAGAACTAGTATTTTTTCGTTCGTGTAAATACTCCTGTGTAAGATGCGTAATCTGTTAGTGAATAAAATAAAAATGATTTCAAAATAATATGTTTTATTATCTATACAAATAAATAAGATTGAAGTGTCTGTAATATCAAAAAGATTTTTTTTTTTTAGTTTGTTCGGCTAATCTCCGAAACGGCTGTACCGATTTTGACGGGACTTTTACTGGCAGATAGCTGATGTTTTTTAGAAAATTAATTAGGGTTCCGTGCAAAAAAATAAAACCCTTGAAATTGGTACTTACCAAAATTCGATTAAAAAAGGAAGTAAGTAATATTTTTTATAATAATTTCACGCGAACGAAGGTCGCGGGGAACAGCTAGTATGTATATTAAACTTGTTTTAAATCCTAGCTGCCGCCATAGTAACCAAAGACTCACGAGCTTTATTGAAAAAGATGTGTCAATGGGGATGACAATTTGTGAAACTAATGGCGCTAGCATCGCTAGTTCCTAGCATCGTCATTGGTTGAAAATCTGGAAATCTCATTTTTTATTTCAAAGAGCTTGACCTCATTGGACAGATGGTCTGTACAGTGTACAGTGGTGGCGTCATCTGCTTTCACTTTCCAACTCCATTAATAATGTTGAATTATTCCTCGTAGATAAACTTTTGAAAATCATTCACTTGTGTTCCTGTAAGATACACTTTTTAAAATCCTGAACAGTTATTCTTTCTAGATACACTTTTAGGTACAGTTGTGCACTAAATAATTATTGATGATGAATTGAAAGCATACACAATCTTATTCCTATTACATGACTATGACATCAGACCTCTATAGTTACTGCTGTCGCAATCAAAGAGGATAATTTAATTTTTTCGTAGTATTATTTTATGTCATAATTGTAATTGTCACATTGTTTTCGGGTAATGTGTCTGTATGAGTGTATGATTTCTATTATGAGTCAGTGTTAAAATGATACATAGTTCGATATTATCTCGAGCAATACATACATATATACTTAATTTTGATTCATACAAAGCTATTGAGACTATCAAAGCATTATTATTTATTGTGGTAATTATATAATTAGTATATTAAATCCTAAACGAAAACCATGATAATCCGACAATACGCTAGATTTTAACAGATCATAAAAAAAAAAAAAAAAAAACAATTTTATGTTTAAATAAGTTGCAGTTTTAACTGAAAATTCTGTTTCGGACACTAACTAATTGTACCCTTTAAATTGTTACAATCAAATGTCAGAAAAAAATAGTTTGTTATTGGTATGACCAGCACATATAAGGTATACACGGTTCCTTCCCGAAGCCGTCTACCAAGCATTGTAAACATCAAACCCAGTAACTACGCAAAAATTATTGCCGGAAAACAACTGATTTTTTTGGGGTGAAAATCGCATTTTACGGTAGGACTCAATGTAACGCACTCAAAAAACATTGAGCTGATGGATGCATTGAACTTGAACTTGACTCGCATGAAGGGTCCCGTACCATCGTTTCGTTAGTAGTCGTTCTACCAATTACGGATCATGAGATACAGCCCACTGACAGAGACGGACAGCGGAGGCTTAGCAAAAGGGTACCGTTGGTTACGGAACTCTTAAAAAGTATCGCAATGACCGGGAGAAAAAGTGCCTATAATGTTCGTTAAGAGCATTTTTACTGGTCTTATCATTATTCAATATTTATTAACTAGTAATAATAAATAATTACTAACTTATGTGAAACGGTACTCTGTTATAATGTTTTAAAGAACTGTTCAAACTAAGGCGAAACTGACGCGGGACGCGACTGTGCGCATATCTATGGTGCGCATCAATTGTTTTGACGGCTAGGAAGACCTGAATAAAAACACATCCAAGTAATTTGATGCAATCAGAGCGCGACCGAATTTCGTTCCGCATCCCGCGCGGGATACGCCAGAAAATTTGACTAGTGGGCAAGAGATGGAGCTACACGTCCTGTATAGCTCTTTCTCTTTCGCACACTAGTAATACTCCTATAAGAGCTGGTGGTAAAGGCCCTAAGCTTTAACCTTTTGAACGGCAAAGCATAAACGCACGCGCGTGCCCTCCACGCCAAGCCCCTACCATTTTGTCACGTTGCCATTTTGTTTCGTTTGGCGTACAGTACAGGGCACGCGCTTGCTTGTCACGTATATGTGACAATGGCGTTCAAAAGGTTAAATTAGTCCGCTTGCACGATATCTAATTTGCTCTTGAAGCTGTTGCGTCTCTTGGCTGCGCTGGCGCCGTGGTCTGCTCCCGGAGATTTCCTCTTGCCGGGCTCCTCGCCCGTAGCCTCAATCATAATGTCCTGGGTTGGTATCTCCAGCAGTAAGTGGTCGAAACTGCTGCTGTTTCTACCCAGCTCTTGTTTGTCATCTGCAGACAATATTACGCTCAGATTTTAGTAACATAACATCGTGCATATAATCCCCGATAGGATAGGCAGAGTTGTACCACGTCCACCAAGTCCCATGTAAAAGCGAGCCATCAGCCAGGCACAAATCTGGACTACGGTTTCAACTTAGAAATACGTAATGGAAAAATTCATAACACAGCCTGACCTGGGATTTGACCCCAAGACCTTACGCTCAGCAGCAGCCCTTGCGACCGCTATACCAATGAGGCAGTGATATTTACCAGGGCTTGGAACCGGTTTTGAAATACCGGTTAATATTGTTCATAAAACCGTTATAATATCGTTCTTCGATTAACCGGTTAATTACAAAAACGGTTTAGACTAAACCTAAATCATTTTGGATACCGGTTTTTGCAGACAATTTTATTTTAATACTCGCACTAACCTAAATAAACCGGTTTTACTCAGACTCCATTCAAGTATTTTGTTGCACTCACGACAATTAGAACGAAACTACGAGCGCGGTCGAACACAATCAGCTTGTGAGTGCGTTATTTATTGGCGTAGAGTGACTAGACCGAGAGCTTTATTATTGTAGATGTAAGAGAGATGGCGTAGTAGATAAAACTCTTATTAACCGGTTAATTTCGCTCAACAGAATCGGAATTTGTAAAAAACGGGTTCTCCAATTAACCGGTTAAAACACCGGTAACCGAAACCTAAACCGCAATGGTTTCTGGTTTGGGGTCAATGACCGAAACCGGTTTGGAAAATTAACCGGTTTCCGAGCCCTGATATTTACTATTGTGACGGGGGCTATTGGCACTCATAACCTCACTCTCGCCGCCAGTCCATCTCAATAATTGACCTGTCTACTGAAACAATATATTGTACCACTACATCCGACTTTTTAGCGTAGAGATAGAATACTTTCTCTCTCTACTATTCTCCCGAGCCACAAGATACAAAAGATGCTTAGTTTGTGGCTATAGTTTTGCTTCTATTGATAAATAAATTTATTTTAATTTGATTTTTTACTTCTGATCTAGTAGCAGTTTTTCGATCCAAATATTCTTCTTATATTTTGATCAAAACAGGTACATACTATGCTGTGTTTTAGTGAGATTAGAATTAGGGGTAAATAAGAGATTGCAAAAACCCACCACCTCCATAGAAAAATGCATGCTCTTGTATTCAAATAAGGATGAAAAGGGATTACAGGAAGTAAATAATTTCGAAAATGTTTGAACGAGACATTATTTAATTGAACAAAATTTACGTAAACTTATAAAACAGAGATACGAACTCATTACCTTTTGTTATAAACAAAAATTTAAGTAATAATAATAACGCCAAAAAATTGCCTACAATTAGAACATACAATGTTTGATGCCTACCTACTTTGTACTTACAGAGAAATATAATTATCAAAATGACTTTAGAAATAATGACTGCTAAGTGCTACTTATCAAAAATATGTAACTACTAATATTATCACGGGTCTTTATTTACATAACAAATTGATAATTATTTGATGGCAGATGGGGTAATGTATGTAAAACAACTGAAATGTTTTCTTAGGTACAATACAATGCTAGTGTAATGTAATTGTTTCTTCTTTATAAAGGACTACTGACGCTAAACAATGCGAACTCTCAACTGAGGTGTGGTTGTATAGTGGCATTGGAGGTCGAACACACTTGTCCAGGGCGGCAGTATTAGTTGGAGATCATAAACAAAAAACCCGAGCGAAGTAATTACTACAAATATGTTCGGCTATTTCTGGTAGGACTTCGTTTGGCATCTATCATAGCTGAATCATGTATGGGACGGGTCAGCACAATTCGGACTAAGCCGAATAGCTTTTTCCCGAACGTATACTTCTACTTTTATTTTACTTTTCTATGATTTTGCTGTCAGTTTGCTTCGAATCATGATGTTCCGAACATGTTGTAGTACCCCTTACATACGCGGAGGCAGCATTTGATCTACAATCGTAAACTTCCCTTATGCTAGGAAGTAGAGGCACCATAGTTCTCATAATCTATAGACTTGTAGTTGACAGTAAACCGATCATTGAAAATCATTTACATTTGAAAATTTCCCACCATTGTTTACAAGCACCTCGGCTTGATCAAGCATAAATGATCCTACTAATATTACTGTAATTACGCGGCATAACTGCGACAGTTATAAATCCTTAACTATCTATTAATATTTTGGTACTAGTAATGTGTTTCTAACCGAGTCCTTGTTGCTTCATGAGTTGCTTCAGTCGGAACTCCTCCTGGGCTTGTCGCTGGCGCCGCTTCCGCTCCGCTCTCGCCTGTTCCTCGCTTAGCCCGTCAAGTGCCATCTTTGGTAGCTCCTGTTCCACAATCATTTGTTCATTCTCCACGCGGATTGTTTTTGGCAGCTGTATGGGATCGGAAATGGGTAAAATTATAAAAATAATAAGGGAAAGAAAAAATAAACTAATAAATGCCATAGTTCTGATGTTTTTTGGCAATGAAGGTAATGTGTAGAGAAAGTTATAATAGCCACTCAAAGGATGTAAATAAATTGGGCATACAATGGATCAAAAAGGTAAACTGATAATACAAACTATCAATCAAACATTAAATAAATCCAAACAATTTTATTTCAATAAAAACAGTTATTTACCGTGTATATCTACACAGTAAATCTACATACATATATCTATGTACATTCGCAATTCCATTCATTTAACACCTAATTATGTAACATGGTCATAACCCAATTCTTAATGTAATCATAAGATGAAAAATATTAAAATTTCCTAAAGTTAAAAACGCTGAGTAAAATTTGACAGGTCATTCACAAATCCTTTTGATAAACTCTAGTAAAACACACAAGTGTACATCAATTATAGGTAGATGTGCGAATTCGAATGTATTTTCACAAAAATACTAGATCAAGATAAAAGCAGACATTCTAAACACTCGGACACACCGACTTCTACCAACGTAATGGCGAGAGAGACGCCTGACCGTCGACAAAACTTACAACTACATACAACGAGGAAAAATTACATAAAAAATAGTTCACCATTTTTGAGATTTCAAACTTACCAATATACCTAACGTACCTATAATACATTTACTATTCTCAAAACTACTGCAATACTCGTGTGAGCAGGTGTGGCAAAAAACTTCCACAAGTGTATAAGAATAACTCGCTGATAAAATACTAGTGGCTAGTGTCGGCCGGGTGGCTAGGGGGCTAGGGCTAGGCGCGACGGGGCGGCGGCTAGGCCTTGTCGGGTGACGCCGAGGACGCCGCGCTCGCATCCTCCGGGAACTGCTTCTCCACCTGCTCCGCCACCCACTTCTTGACCTTCTGCTCTGTCCAGAAGCCGTCGTAGAAGATGGTGGGCTTGATCCAGCAGCCCTGCGCCGGCGGCGGCGGGGCGAATGCGACCTCGTCGGGCGGGCGGCACGGGCCGCGCCCGTTCACCACGAGGTTCTTGGGCGGCAAGTTGAAGTTGAGGTTCACGTTGCCGGGCGGGCGCTCGTAGCTCTCGTAGGCGAAGTGCCATCCGCCGCCGCCCGGGTACTCGTAGTACGCGTTGGGAAACACGTGCGGCGCCGGGCCCGCGCCGCGCGTGCCGTACAGAGGCGGCACCAGTGGCGTCATCACCGGCTGCAGCACGAAACTTACGTTGGAGTTGGGGCGCGGGTGCGGCGGCGGCACGGCGGGGCCCGGGGGGCGCGTTGGACCTGGCGGGGGCCCGGGGAGCGGCGCGGGGCCTGGTGCCGGGGGCCGGTTGGCGGGCGGCATGCTGGCCAGCACGCGCGCCGCGTTCTTGACAGCGGGCGGTGGCGCGAGGGGCCCGTTCTGCACGGGCGGGGGTGCGAGGGGCCCGTTCTGCACGGGCGCGGGCGCCTGCGGGGCGAGGGGAGAGCGCATGTGAGGGGAGGTGCCACTGTCGGGCTCCTTGCGCGCGGCGCGCTCAAGCGTCACGTTCCTGGGCTCGGCGTGCTTGTTGGCAACGTTCTGATTGTTCTCCGAGGAAGGCTCGGGCGCGTTAGCCGGCGCGTCCGCTCGGTGTGCCTCGATGATCTCAGTGAGCTCTGTGGCCACGCTGCCGCCGAAACTCAGCAACGTCTCGCGTAAAGCATTTGTTACTGCACACTGCAAATACACAAAAAATAATAATTATAAAACAAGCAACAAATTCACCAGATGTTGTGAATTGAACAACGAAAAACTATACAGCTTAATCATTTAGTTGAATTAATACCTTTCTAGATTTGTAAATGGCGAATCCCTTAGAGTTGGCAGTTGAGGTGGCATAGCCTATGTTCTCACGATGTATGTCGAAGCTCTTCACTGTTATGGAGACAAACGCAACCACACCTGCACAGTACTTGCCATTTGTGAAGTCAACAAAATCTAAAACATACAAAATGAGCTCTTCAAAATCATGTTGGAGAAAATCTAGTTAAAAATACATTCACTTTGGACTTGCAGCTAAACTTATGCTTGCACACAAATGATAAAACCTTTACGGAGTTTAAAATAGTAATCTAGAGGTATAAAAATATACCAAGAATGTTTGAGAACAGTTATCGTATTAAGTACATAAAATACACGCTTGGATATGGACAATACAACGTTAATGTTTTCTCCATTGTTTGTCTATGCATCACTCAAAGGTTGACTGGTAGAAAATGCCTATAGCATTAAGACCGCCTCTGTACGTTGTGCTTGAAGTGTTCAATAAATACAAGTGTTTAAGAGGAAAAACATTTTTATTTATACTACCTAGCTCTTGCTTGCTAACAGACCAACTCCAGTTGTTGAAGCCCCACTGCGAGTGTCCAAAGTTAATCAGCTGCAGCCGACGTTGCTGCTGATCACTGTCCTCTTCATATGGCAATGGGTCTGGCATTACCGAGCAGTCCGGCTGAGGAAAATCACATGATATCAATTTTAAATTAATAATCTAGACATTATTAAATAGATGTTTGTGAATATTTTGGTGTACCTAATAATTGAAATAATTTACACAATCAACTACCAAACCTAAATAAACACAACAAAACGCAACAAAAAAGTAAACAATAAAATATCATACAGTAACTAACCTCTGAAGATCATAAAAAATTGATTAAACTCAAGTCAGGGAATAATAATATCAGTGGAATATTATAATTACGGCCTATTGCAAGCCGTACAAGCGTCTACGACTATTGATACGAAGAACATTTGCGACAAAACTGAAGGTAAAAATTTAAAAAATAACATAGTTTCTTTGGGCTGAAAATAGTTGATAGGGCACATGGGAATCTTAGCTACTTATATTCAATATGTGCCATTATAGTCCACGTCATTAAATAATAAACGTTATGTCTGTTTATTTACAACCAACAGTTATTTAGCTTTCGCGTACTTATGGTAAACAAGTACGCCACTCGAAAACGCGTTCAATTATTGACAGGCCAAACTACATCTAATAATGTAATTATTACGAAAATTGCTGGATAAGTGGTTTTATTGCACTTTCTAACTACTGTGTACATAAAGACCGGGACAATTACCATTTTGATACTGCAATTAGCAACGGGGAATCCAGGTTTCCTTTGCATCATGAATTAGGCTAGCGCGCTTTAATCAACATGCCATTTATGTTCATTTAAAAGATAGGTACTTTTGTATTTGTGTAAATAAATCTCCTATTAAACAACTTAATGTAAGTTGTTCTCAAATAATTGGCAAAATAATTCCCAACAAAACAAGTATTGACTGATTGACATTTTGCGCGGAACTTCCGTTTTTTTTTTTTTAGTTTGCCCTTATGCGAAGGCTGTCATAACTTTCGATTCGACCGTAATGCCTTGGGAACTTCCGTTTACAATATCCAAAAACAAACACCACTTTTTTATTATAGGTGTGATAGACGTCCACATTATTTTAAATCGATTGATTTTTTACATTGAAATTTCATTTCACACCGCATGGCCCTAGTGTTTCAACCCCAAACAGCTCAAACACATAACTACGACTTAAATTATTGTATTTGCGCCGTTTGAGGTTTTCAGCACCAGCAGCAGCCGCCCCAGCGCAGCCCATTACGCTAGGAATATGGGATGGGCAAGGGTGTCGACGCAAGTTGCATTCCATACCAAAGGCCTACCCAACTTTCATAGCACTAAGGTCATATAATTTCTAAGGTTTCTTCCCATTGACGCGTGCCAAGCCAGTGGATGAGATCATTATTGATTGCGTGAGGCGCAATCCAAACTGCACTCTTACTGCAAGAAAGGATATTGTGTCCGAGGCAGCCGACTGCTTCACCACACAGCGATGTGGACTTGTTGAGCGCATATCAACAAATTTCAATATATTTTAAATGGGGAAAATATAATGACCACCAAAAATAACTTTGTGACTACTAACATCTATCACTTAAAATAGTAAATGAGCACCAAATTTTAATGAGGTGTTTGATGACAAATTAGTTTTGCCTAGGCTGACTTGGGGCACCCCGACACGGATAGATTAGGTTAGAAGGGTTATTATTCTCAAAACGTTCGTGGTTATTTTTCTAAAAAACATTCAGAAGTAGGAGCCTCGCGTAGCGGGGCTCCGTCGACCAGCAAGGCTAATGGCGTATCGCTGTTGACAGTTCATAGTGTGTGATCATCACTTGGCGAGTTTTGATATACGATGACAGTTCAGCAGGGCTATTGCGTATCTCTGTTGACAGTTCATAGTGATCATCAGTTAGCGAGTTTTGATATACAATTACCGTTCTTGATGGTTTCAAGGACGTTGTACGACTGACGCCAGTGTCACCTTATTAAAACACATATTTACTGCGTGGGAAGAGGTACAAGATGCCATAGGAATTTTCTGTGACCTCTCGAAAGCATTTGATTGCGTAAACCATGAAACCCTACTCTTAAAACTTGAACATTACGGGTTAAGGAAACTTGCGCTCAGTTTAGTGAAATCGTATTTAAACAATAGACATCAGCAAGTACAAATAAATGGTGTCAATTCAATGGGTTTAAAAGTAAGTATGGGTGTACCACAAGGTTCGATATTGGGTCCTTTCCTCTTTTTGGTATATATTAATGATCTACCCCATTTATTTAAAACCCAACCACAAATGGTGTTATTCGCTGACGATACTTCTTTAATATTTAAGATAAACAGACGTGCCACAAATCTCGACGACGTAAATAACGCCCTAATGCAGGTCATAATTGGTTCACCGCTAATCATTTAGTATTAAATGGGAAAAAAACGAAGTGCATAAGATTTGCTCTACCGAATGTTAAAAGTAGTGATAGTGACATAGTATTGAATCAAGAGAAACTGCAATTCGTCGAAAATAATGTTTTCCTGGGGATCACGCTCGACTCAAGGCTACAATGTGGTCCGCATATAACATCTCTTGCAGGACGGCTGAGTTCAGCAGCATATGCTGTTAGAAAAATCCGCCAATTTACTGATGCAGATACCGCGAGGCTAGTCTATTTTAGTTATTTTCATAGTATTATGTCATACGGTATTTTACTATGGGGACGGGCTGCAGACATTGAGTCTATATTTATTCTGCAGAAAAGAGCCATCAGAGCCATATATGATCTACGTAGGCGCGATTCTCTAAGGGAACTGTTTAAGGAAATTAACATCATGACAGTACCTTGTCAATACATCTATGAAAACATCATGTACGTTAGGAAAAATCTGCATTTATTTAGTAAAAGAGGTGACAGACACCACTGTAATACTAGAAACAAGGACCAACTAGTACAGCCAGGTTTCAGGCTAGCTAAAGTAGACTCATCTTTCATGGGGTACTGTTTAAAATGTTATAATAAAATACCTCCCCACATTCAACAACTGAATCAGACAAAATTTAAATCTTGTACAAAACGTACACTATGTAGGCAAGCATATTATAAGTTAGGGGATTACATCGATGATAATAATGCTTGGCTCAATGCTGGTCCTGCTCCTCAACCATAGGGGCAAACTAATCAGAAGCTCATGTGAAATTATTGTGGAAGCTGCAGAAGATTGTAAAAATATCTTTGCATTGTATAGATTCAATCTCTTAGTATTATATAACTGCATAGCAATGTGTGTTTATGTACTGTAAAGCTACCATTTACATTTAGTTATCCTTCATTGACTCCTTGAATGTGCTCTGGTGGCTGAGAGAATGTCAGGCTCACTCAAATGTCTCGCTGATAGTGGCGGGTGTGTGGGGTCGTTTAGTTCCCTTCAATATGGTTGAGCTGAATGGGGCTGATGCATGCGTCGTGTTCGTGAACGGGCGCTGTCAGTTGGGACTGGTCATCTCTTAGCTGCCACGGTTTATTTTAACTACTTTGTTTTTAAATTGTTGATAGTTATAATCTTTTACTCTGGACGCTCTTAATGTGCACGTCTTTCTACATCGTTCTAACATATATGTATAATCTCAACATGAATGATGTAACCAAGATCTTGTAACAATATTTTGATTGAAAAGAGTGTCCATGGAGTTTCTTGCCCATTCTACTCCATAGAGATCTACGCTTTGGAATGGGCAACTACAGTACTTTCACAAGTTATTATGCCTTGTGTCTGTAACTGTAGCTTCGCCTTTGTTTTTCTGACTTTCAAAAGTGCCTGCTAAGGTCTAATTAAAATAAACGCTTTGAGTTTGAGTTTGGGTTCAACTAACGCTACCCGTGCAAAACTGTCATTGTATATCAAAACTCGCCAAGTGATAATCACTATGAGCTGTCAACAGAGTTGCGCAATAGCCCTGCTACACGGGTAGCGTCAGTTGAAACCAACAAGAACGGTCATTGTATATCAAAACTCGACAAGTCAGTCAGTTCAATTTCTGGTGGTAATTAACTGAAAAAAAAAGTTTTGGGTTCTAGTTTCACGGTAAAATGGGGATTAAATTTGGTGATCATTTACTAATTTTGGCAATCAAAAGTGATTTTTTTGCCGTTACATTTTGCTAATTCTGGTGGTTCGTTATCTACAAGCCTATTTTAATGAATAGAAATTGAATATGATTTTTAGTCGATTTTTATTTTTATAAAGTGGTATTCGTTCAGACTGAACATCGATTGGCGATATCAGCAACTGTTGCGCTTATTTTGTAAACGACAACGAAATTATCACACAGTGCTGCTAGTTCTAAGACTATTCCTATACGATGGGTATTATGAAATAGAAGGCGCATAGTAGTTATTAATAACAAACTAGCAATGTTATTTATTAATAAAATATCCAATAAAAAAGATTAAAAAATTAATACAACAGGGGCATTTTTTTGGAAGGCTAGTCAAGTACAAAAACTTAAATGCCAAAAGTGTTACAAAAAAGTTTTACATTTGCCTCAAGCTTGGCAAAGCGGCAAAGTCGGTATCATATGCACCAATACAGATCGAGGGTCTCTCAAAGGAAAAATTAAAACATTTTCGGAAGCGAAAACATACATTAAAATAATTCTTGTCTAAACTACAAATAAAAGAACAGGACATGAACGTATAACAATCAAAATTAAAATCAACTATACTTAATCAAATAAAAACATAAAATCGTTATAACTAGTTTAGTCGCTTAATCACCCAGCTAATTTCAACGGAGAAAACATGAACATCAAAGCCGTAGAGTAAAGTAATGTACCATGGGGATCACCAACGGGGATTACCAATTTTAAGTTGTTGTGGATGCTGCAGAAGAATAAAAATATTCTTGCATTGTATAGATTCCATATTGCATTGCAGCACTTGTGTGAGTACTATGTACTGTCAAGCTACACTTTACATATATTTATCTTTCATTGACTTGAATTTGCCCGTGGCTGAAAGAATGTCATGCTCACTCAATCAAAAATGTCTAGCTGATGGTGGCGGGTGTGTCGGTTCATATAATTCCCTTCAATATATAAAAAAATCCATCCATCTATGTTTTTTTTAGTGAAAAAAAGCATATATAGCATTTAACTCAATGTTAATGTTATGTTGTTGTTATGTATGTTGTTGAGTTAAATGCTTTTGAGTTGGAGTTTGGTAAACGGATCAAAGCGTAAAAGCTAGTTAGTTAGTAACTATTTTTTATGCCTATGTTAGAAATAGCGAAATGCCTTTCATCTGAACAATCTGTTTGAAATTATCTAGTGTCCAGCCTGAGTGTTAGTTTGGTAGTTTAGTATGACATAGCTGTCCCGCACCGCACCACACTGCTTCTTCAGGCACCGCTTCAGTTATGCTGTACGCAATACGTTTGTAACTAGCGAAGATAACATAGAGGTCGTCAATTCAAAGTGTGACACGACGTCTTCGATTGACCGTGGTGTTAAAATGTCTAAAATGAAGGGAGTATAATTTATAATAAAAAAATGTGGGAAAATTAGATAAAAGAGGGAAACACAGCGCCTTATCATTTATCATTATGGCTTTTGGCGGGAATCTCAAAAAAGACGCACTTTTTAATTTTTCTCAAAGTTATTTTCATTCAATTTAAATACTGTATATTGTTTAAATTTGCTGTAAATAGTTTGTTATCGTCCTGAAAATGGACGGGAATGAGGGGAGCGAGGCTGAAGCCCCGAATCCCAAGATTCGGAAGCGGACTTTTGGCGCTGATGCTGATGACCATGTCGGCGGCGGTGAGGAAAGTGACTCTATTAATTACGCACCCTACTTCAAGCCTAATTATAAAAGACTGTATCCAGAGCATTCGGCTAACACGGAGTTTAAAGTTTTTGTAGAAAGTCAGGACAAAGAACGATTGGGAAATAAAAGCCCCATATATTTAAATCACATTTTCGCAACGGACGTTAAAGGTGTGGTGGCCATACGCCGTGTCAATGCGAATAAAATCGTAGTCGCGTTTAAGCAATACAACACGGCCAACAATTTCATCAACAATGCGAGCTTCCTTGAAAAACATAAGATGAGGGCATATATCCCTGCAGCCCAGATAGAACGAGTTGGCATCATCAGGTTCGTACCAACCAATATATCCAACAAAGAGTTGTACACAAAGCTTTCTTCTGTCTATGAAATTGTAGCAGTGAGAAGATTTACAAAGAAAGTGGGACAGAACAGGGTACCGCTTCAGACAGTCAGCATTACATTCCTATCGAATTCGCTACCAGATTCAATACAATACGACCTATTCTCATATAGAGTTTTTGACTATATATCACCCCTTTTGCAATGCTATCGCTGCTTCAAATTCAATCACTCGGCCAATGTATGCAATGGTAAACAGCGCTGCAGCTGCTGTGCTGGAGAACACTCCTACAAAGAATGTGACAAGCCCAATGAGCTCTGCTGCATTAACTGCAGTGGACCTCATTTGGCTATCTCAAGGACCTGTCCGGTTAAGATGAGGAAAATGTTAGAAAAAAAGGAAAAAATTACTTATGCCAGCATTGCTAATACAAAGAAGGAAACTGACTTCCCTCCTTTACCGGACCGCTCCGAGTCTGCTATTAAAAATAAGCAAAATATAATTAATAAAAATAAAGAACTTATTGTAAATAAAAACAAAATGAAATTGTACAATGTGGATAGTGTACATAACACACCCTTAAACTCAGAAATTATGCCTGAGAAGAAAACCGCACTCAAACCAAACATTAAAGCCCAAATCATTGCCAATAATGATGTATTAATGGCTATAGTCCATACCCTAGTACAGCTAGGCAACAAATCGGACGATGTGCCCATTACCACGTCGTCTATCAAAGACATGCTCATCAAAAATCTATCGACATAATGGATCTGAGCTCTAATATTTTAAATTCTTTATGTATTGCACAGTATAATGCTCAAAGTTTACATAGTAAAAAACCTTTATTAATAAATTTTCTACAAAATCAAAATATAGATATTTGTTTAATAAATGAAACTTGGCTAAAAGACCAACAGAGTTTTAAAATACCTGGCTATAATTTCCACCATAAAAAATCAGCTAACAGTCATAATGGAGTAGCTATCATATTAAAGCCCTATTTAAAATATAGGGTTCTAGACACCCGTTTCTATGAAGATATTCAGACTATTGCAATTTCAGTATCTACAAGAATAGGCGACATAACATTTTTATGTGTATATTGTCCACCTAAATCTGGGCATATAAGAATAAATAGATTGCGGAATATTATCAGGGACCTCCCTAAACCTATATTTGTAAGTGGCGATTTTAATGCCCATCATATTGCCTTTGGATGCGTGTCCACAAAAGGCAGGGGGCAAGATTTGTATAATTTAATTGATGATAGTGACTTATGTATAATTAATAATGGTGACTTTACTACAGCTAATCGCCCTCATTGTAATCCATCGGCAATTGATGTCACTTTCGTTAGTCCAAATCTGGCGCCACTTTGTGAGTGGTCTGTTCATGATGATACAATGGGAAGTTATCATTATCCAACTATTACAAAAATTGCAATTTGTGCTAACAAATATCAAGTTAATCCACCTGTTGATAGATTTTTATACATTAAAACTGATTGGAGTAAGTTTTTTGAAAAATCCAAAAATATTTTCCATGACATGACGATTGATGAAGAGGATCCAATGTCCACTTACCTTGAATTTTGTACTCGCCTCGATGCCTTGAAGGAAATGGTGATTCCAAAGTTAGTTAAAACTGGTGATTTTAAATGTAGAATTCCAGCTCCTTGGTGGAATTGTATTTGTGAGCAAAGTGTAATTGCATCTTACAATGCTCTGAAACTGTACAGAAGTGACCCAACTATAGATAATTATATTAATTATAAGAGATTAGATGCGCTAAAAAAACGTACAATTTCAGAACAAAAGAAGATTGGTTGGAACAAATTTTGTAACACTTTCAATAGAACTACTCCACTAAGTAAAATTTGGAACCTTATTAAGAGATTTAAAGGCATCAGATCTGGTAACAAATCATACAGGGATGAATTTATTCAACCATTTTTGAAAAAAATATCTGATAATAGTAACCTTATAGATAGTACTGAATATAGCCATTATTTTGATCTCAATAATGACAACCCAAACTCCAAATTTCTATTAGATCCTTTTACATGGACTGAATTCTCAATGAGTTTACAATCTAGAAAAAATACAACCCCAGGTTTAGATGACTTCCCTTACATACTGATTAAAAATCTCGATGATGATGTAAAACATTTATTCTTAAAAATTCTTAACAGTCTTTGGCGTAAACAAATAATACCAGAATCATGGAAAACACAGTGTGTGATTCCCATATTGAAACCTGATAAACCACCAGATTTAGCTAGCAGTTATCGTCCAATCTCGTTGTCCTCATGCCTTGGAAAGATCTTTGAGAATATGTTGAAGAATCGTTTAGACTGGTACTCTGAATCCTATAAAATTATTCCACCACTGCAATATGGATTTAGGCGCGGTCGTAGCTGTGCTGACAGTTTCATTTCCCTAATAGCAGACCTGAAAAGGGCAGAAAATGGTAAATTACATACAGTTTGCGTATTTTTGGATGTACAAGGTGCTTTTGATAATGTTGACCCTGGCATACTTGTCAAAATATTGACTGGTAGTATAGGTTTACCTGGACTTGTATCCAAATGGATTTATGACTTCTTGAGTAACAGAAAACTCTTTGTCAAACATAATAACATCTTTTATGGACCAGAGTGGGCCAGTAAAGGCACAATGCAAGGTGCAACTCTGTCGCCCTTGATCTATAACTTGTACACTTGTGAAATATGTAAATATGTTGATACTCAGAATGTTAATATATTGCAATTTGCTGACGATTTAGTTCTGTACAGTTCAAATTCTAATTTATGTGCAGCTATTGATACTGTAAATATAGCACTAGCAAAACTTCATGATTATTATACTAATAGGCTGCATCTTAGAATTAATGCTTCAAAAAGCAGTGTAATGATTTTTGGAGATGACAACCCTACTACTGATGTTATATATGCTGCAGACAGCATTCAAAGAGTCAACCAGCATAAGTTCTTAGGTATTATCATTGACCAAAAACTCAAATTTGAAGAGCACATTAAATATATTTCAAAAAACTCTTACAAAGGACTAAATGTTCTAAGATGCCTGGCTGGGGTATCTTGGGGAGCTGATCCAAAAATATTGTCAATACTGTACAAAGCAATTGTAAGAAGCCACTTTGATTATAGCACTTTAGCTTACATTAACTGTACATATGTACATAGATTGGATATAATTCAGAATAAGGCTCTGAGAATCATCTCTGGAGGAATGTGTTCAACTCCCATACGAGCCATGGAAGTTGAAACCAAGATCATGCCCCTTATTTTGAGGAGAATATTGCTCTGTGAAAGATATTGCATCAAACTTTTGTCATCAGCTAATAATGATGTTATCAAGAAAATAGTCCCTCACCTAGTGAATGTCTCTGGTCCATTGTCTTCAGCAGATGTACTGTTGAAGGGCATAGCTCCACAGTTGTGTCGGATTTATCTGGAAATATGTAATAAATGCACAAGGATTAAAAAACAGTCCCAGTGGCCTTGCTATGCCCACAACTATGTTAGTATAACTCATCCAATTCATGTTCTAGAACACAGAATCTTAAATAATAATGACATGCTAGAATTTTTGTCAGAAAATAATAAGTACTATACTCTATACACTGATGGCAGTAAGGGAAATAACTATGTGAGATCTGCTTTATATGATCCTCAAACAAATTTCTTTCAAAGCTTTGTTCTGAACAATGAATGCTCAATATTTACTGCAGAAGCCTATGCAATCTTAGAAGCGTTAAAGTTAATAAGTCATATTCACCAGTCTTACAAATCCTTTTTAATTTTAACTGATTCATTGAGTCTTTTGGAAGCTTTAAAAAATTTGAAATTGAGTTTTAAAGCTAACTATATTTTGTACAGTATTAAAGATATTATTTATAAGTTAAATTGTAATGACATTGAGATATCTTTTATATGGATTCCTTCGCATAAAGGTATATCTGGAAATGAAGTAGCAGATAGAATTGCAAATAAGGGGATAAATTCATTGGATGTTCAACATGTAACTAGTGTACCCTACACTGATTATTATAACTCGATAAACGAAGAACTGAAAAATCTTTGGGTTGAAATGTGGCAGAAAGACCAAGAGCAGAAAGGAAAATGGTACGGAAGTATCCAAACCGACTTACCAACAAAGCCCTGGTACGACGACCTGGAGTCAGCCAGCCGGCACTTCATCACCACGATTAACAGGCTTCGCTTTGGCCATACCACCACACCAGCCCACTTATCCCGTTTGGGCATAATATCAAGTGATTCTTGTAAATTCTGTAATACACCGCAAGCTAACGCTGAACACCTGGTTTTGAACTGTCAAAATTTTGCAATTGAAAGACTGATACTTGCCAGTGAATTGAGTGATATCTTACCAAATAATTCCTCCCGCCGCCTGAATGATATTCTAAAAATTAAACAGTGTTTTGTGCCGATTTTTAAATTCATTAAAAACAGTTGTGGAAGTGTGTAGTGGGGAAAAAAATAAATAAATAAAAATAATAATTATTATTATTATAAGTGTATAAACTACAAATTTTTCAAATTAAGACTTTTAAAATAAAGACTTGGCTTAAAGGTCTTGTAACCAAGCCAGTGGCATAGCCACAAATAATTAAAAAAAAAAAAAATTTATCATTATGACATTGACAGTTTGATTATCCGGCAACATTCGGACAAGTGCATTTTCAGGACAATCTCAACTCAATCAAGAGTTCATGCATGTTTTTTTTCAACCGTAGACTTTTCATAAATTGCGGAATATTGCGATCACAGTAGGGAGTGTGCCACACAGATCAAAATGGCTAGGGCGACAGAATTTACTGAAATCGATGGGAGTGTTTTAGAAGGCGTAAATATCATATTTTTATTATATCTTTTGTTGTTTGATGTTGAATTAAAATGTGGACAAAAATATTTACAGGGCGGTCAAATACTTCGGACTGCGATTTCTCTAAGCGCTATTCTGGGAATACCTGTGCGGGTGACAAACATACGAGCTAATCGGAGCAAGCCGGGCTTAGCAGCGCAGCATCTCATAGGTAAACTTACAAATTATTGTTTAGAGACAGTCTAGCTGGGCGTTTCCAAAAAAATACCAACAAAAATTTCATTGAAAATAAATATTTTCTTAACTTTTTACCCTACACTGGCCAGGCTAAATCATGGCATATAATAATGCAGCAACAGCTTTATATTTTGAACTGGTGAGTTGTTCCTGCTTCCTTTCTTAGTGCTGCATTTGCTCTGCCCTTCAGCTACTAGTTAAAATATTCAAGTATTCCATGATCTGATTTAATCAAATAAAATGATCATGATGCATTTCAATTTGAAAATGGTGTAGTTTATGATTTGTGTTATTGAATGTTTACTCCAGTCATGATAACAACTCTATGTGACTAATATTAACACTATTTTACAAACCTTATTATGATACAGTGGAGTTTATTCAGAGACGTTAACATACATTTTTTTATAGTTTAAATTTCTCAACTTCATTCTGTATTTATGAGCATACCCCTTAAAGTAGTCATTTCCTTAAAATCAGAATGTTTATTTGATAATGCTTATTAGCAAGGCTAAAATTTATTTATTGTCTCACTGTAGAACGAGACTTTTTTAAATTCTGAGAGCACAGGCCCTTCCTACCCGATGTTGAAAAACAACTCACATATCACTAGTCACATCATAGAAATATGTTTGGAGAGTCTAGAATCTAAATAAAGCCTAAATGTTTAAGAAATAGAGAAAGGAGAATCTTTTGGAACACTCACAGAAATAAAAATAACAAAAGGACATTAAAACCAAGTGTTAGAAGAGGAGCACCTATGATTATGACCCTTGAGCTTCTATCAGCAGTTGTTCAATATTTTGCCATGCCATGCAGCACCATGCTGAGAGACAAATTCCACGTCATCTGTATTAGACAATCTTCATTTTTTTTTTACCTGCCTCTGAGCCGTAATTTGTGCCCTATTGATGGCAATAGCCCCACTCCCTATTACATGGGACTAAAACGTACCTGGTGAAATGTGGGTGTACTATTAAGGTACGCGTCTATTGGCCCGCGCCGGACGCACCGCACGCACGGCACGCAACGGCTTTTAGTTTACTTTGTATGATTTCACATAGCGCTGCGGCCACTATCCGCGCCGCCCGCCCGCAAAAGATGCGTTGCGTGCCGCTGACGTCACACAAATCAGTTCGGCGCTTCAAATTTATTTCATGAACCCACATCTTCTTCATCTTCCAACAAGCAAGTAATAATAATAGCCCTGACCTGTAGCTTGGACCCTGTTCCCGATACTGGTGCTACAATTTTTTATACTTCTAAATGTTTTTTATATTGCTTTTTTATGGAATATTTAAAAATGTAATTGATTTGCAAAGTTAAAAATAAAGGAAATATAATATTTTCATCACACTCGAAATCGAAACTAAATTAAAAATTCGGATACAGTGGATGCATGCCATCGGCAAATCCGTTCAATCCTTTGTGTGGCGTGCGTACGATGCGTCCGGCGCGCGCCAAAGGACGCGTACCTTTAGGTACACCTCTACCTAACCCATCCATATGGTATTACGGGCATGTTGTTTATTGTTCTTCTTTTTGTTTCAAATTATATTGATTTACCAAAATTGTAAAAAATATAGTCGCAAATAAATAATAGGCTAACGTAAGTTCATCCTTGCTATTCAGGATAATATTAGACAAACAAAGGATACCATTTTTTTTGTTTTAGGCTCCATAACTTTCGGCGGAATGACATAGTTTGCATTTCTAATGCAACCTCCAAACATGTCTTTATAGAAAGGTTCTTTTATTTTTTAGGCCCATTTCTGTACAATAGATTAAATAGAAAACTAAGTATATATAAGTTAATTTACTTAAGCTGTAAAAAATCTATGATTGCATTTTTACAACTAATGTATTTTGCACAGACAGAAGATCTACTTGTTGTTTGCAAATAAAGTGCTAACACGCCGTTTTTAATTTTACTTTTATATAAGTTTACTTTACTTTTCTGGTAATGTTAATTTATTTATTTTAAGGTTTTAAGGTTTATGCAACTTGTAGTCTGAAACACAGGTTCAATCTAGTTCAGGCAAATAAGCAAATGTGCTCTATTTTTATTGTTAAGACATCGTATTGTAATGTGCCCCTTTTTATAAATAAACGATTATTATTATAACTAATTATGTTTCTACACAATTGCACAATATCCACATGCAAAAAGCAATAGCAGTGAGTATCTTTTGACGTACAGGTATAAAGCTAGTCGCAGACATGTGCAGCGCGAAGCTTAGGGGTGACACCATCGGCTCCACCGAGATCCAGTTCATACCCGGGAAGCGGATCAAGCACGGACACTACGTCGCCGACACGCGCACTGCTGGGTGAGACACACGCCTTATTTGTGCTTACTAGGTTATTATTTGCTTTTATTTGTTTGTTTTGCGCTGAAATTGAAAAACACATTACACTGATCTGTGAATTATAAACTTGTTTAGTGTAATGAAGGCTATCGTTTTTGAGCTCACCAGATGGCGCCACTGTCGAGTAAGGTCCTGCCAATAATTCTATTTTATACTTAAAAGTACCAATAATTTCATGAACAGTTTATTTTACTACGTATAATAACATAAAGTAAACTTCAGATACATAGTATTATTATACATAGTATTTGGCACTGTTGGCGCAGTGGCTGAGTGATTGGTTGCTGCGCTGTATGCCGCGAGTTCGAATTTGTGTGGCCTACAGGTAGTTGTTCTGGGTCTGGATGTTGCACACACGATACAGGCGAAATTCCTAGTGCGGGGAACCTTATTAAAAGGAAGGAAAAAAAATACAATATTCTCCTTAGCATTAGCAAGCATGCAACATTTAAAAATCATTTTATCTCCAAGTACACACGGCTACACATCAAGCTATACATTTCCAGTTTATGCTGATCTGGCATTGCATAGGATTTCTGTACAATGCGAGGTCAGCTTATACTGGTAATGTATAGCTTGATGTGTAGCCGTGTGTACTAACAAATAATATTCTAAGTTGCTGCTTAAAATCTTCAAGTCATAATTAATCAGGAATGGCTCTAGTGTGAATATTAGTAAAAATACGTACTAAAATACCGGACAAGTGCAATTCGGACTCACGCACGAAGGGTTCCGTACCAATATATTAAAAAAAAACACGTTTGTTGTATGGGAGCCGCCTTAAATATTTATTTTATTCTGTTTTTAGTATTTGTTGTTTTAGCGGCAACAGAAATACATCATCTGTGAAAATTTCATCTGTCTAGCTATCACGGTTCATGAGCAATAAGGATTTACAACGATCAATTTCCACCCTTGGAAGCCACATAAGACGATCGTCTTTGGATTTGTTACCTAGACAAAACAGAAATGAAGCGGTCGTTTGCGTAGCATTAATCATCTGCCAAGCCTTTTCCCAATAATTTTTGAGTCGGCTTCCGGTCTAACCGGAAGTAGGTGAACACCAGTAGTTTACATGAAGCTGCCTATGTGACTAAATATGACTGATTGTCATACTTTCGGGCTACTGACTACTCGTAATGACTGTCAAATATGTTTAGACAGCCGGGACCAACGGTTTTACCTACGTGCTTTCGGAGCACGGAGACGACCTCTCACGTAAAAAGTGGTCACACATCCACAGAATTCGAAAAGCATTATAAAAACAAATTAAAACCTGTAGGTACCGATCTGGATTTTAAGGTAGTCATTGATTTGTGTAGTTCATAAAAAAATTACCTACACGCCTACCTTTGTACGAAATATTTACATGGTAGCTGTGTTACTGTGCAGCTAGACTAATTACACTTAATTACACTTGCTTGTGTGTGGGAGGTACTTAAGGTGGATGCGCAAGGGTAGCCCGCGAAATTTAAATTTTCTTACGTTTATTGCAATTTGCAGGTCAATGTCTGGTTGTATGTTGATGAAAATATGAATCGCACCAGTAACACTTATGGAGTTATAGAATTATAATCATTCAAATCATCAGTACAACCCTCCAAGTTCATATAATCTCAAAGAGTGACTTTTTCATGTAATTGCTATTTAATGTGATTATATGAACTTGGAAAGCTGTATTGATGATTTGAATGATTATAATTCTGTAACTCCATACGTGTTACTGGCGCGATTCATATTTTTATCAACATACAACCTGACACTGACCTGCAAATTGCAATAAACGTAAGAAAATTTAAATTTCGCGGGCTACCCTTGCGCATCCACCTTAAAGTATATTTTTCTACAAGAAAGAAATCTAAGTATCGTTGTGGGATAGGACGCCCACCTACCTACTCGTCGAATCTTTGAACACCGCAAAGCCGACGGACAAATTATTTATAACTAGCTTTTGGCCGTACCTTCGCCCTCGTAATGGATGGCTATTATCCTACGAGGGCTTTCAAATATAGCTTGACACTCGGGAATAATGTAACTTCTATTAGTGAAAGAATGTTTGAAAGCGGACTCCCTACATCCAAACAAGGCTTAGGTACATACTCTCTAGAATATTATTTTTACTAGTAAATACCTATGGAAAAAATCTGTTATCTAACGCAAATTTAAAAACTATTTGCTGACTTATAATGATTGAAAAAGGCCTTGACAGTGAAACGTATCTGTGCAGGCGGACAAACATATAACTAAAATAAATGTACGAAATTGAACATGTCGATGCGTTTTTTTTTGACAAGCAGCGCCATCTTGAACTGCACAATAAAAATGGTCACACTATACTGAAATATCTGTCAAAGTCCAGTGTCCGCAGCCTGTCTGGAGTCTGATTCGGACAGTTTGATCGCACCCTTATTTGGAGCTATGTATCCTATCTATGGTGTCGTTGAGCTCCTTGGGTTATGAGTCGAGCTACACGATCACTGACAAATGCTTGCACTGACTGGACAGGTCCACTCAAATCTGTTTGGTTATTTCTTCAAAAGACCATCTCAGACATTAATCTGCACGGTCATCATATGACTTGACCAATGTCTGGACTTTAAAAGAGACAATGACCTCTGAGTTTGTTTCGGCTGTTTCTTCTCAGAGTAGTCAGGTACGAAACACCGGCCCTATCTAGTTTTAGAATCGACGTGTAAAAGTGTTTTGTAAAACCAATTTACAGAAATAAATATGATTTATGTGATTGAATCATGAATCTTAGATAACTTATTGCCGCTATCCAATACCTACTTTAGCGGTATGTACCTAACTACCTACACCTAGTTAGCTTATATATATATATTTTTTTTTTAATTAAACCTTTTGAATAAAAAGATTCTGCAATGGATTTTAAACTTTGCTTTGATTAGCAAGGTGCTTTGTGAACGTTTTTTTTTTGTAAGACTGAATTCGTTTCGAACAATTTTTTGCACAATGCCGTGTTTGCAAGACTTCGTTCGTGAAAACCAGGCTATTCATTTGCTATGAACTTATTTTGCCTTTCAATATACTTCTTGAGTTTTGTGTTATTTTTCCGGCTTCAGTTACGTCTGAAAGTTTATTTAATTTTCGCGTCTCCTTTACCTGTGTTTTTGATATAATCTACTAATTATTACATGAAATATTTTCAACATTATGAGCAATGGTGGTCCAATGATAACGACGAGTGAGTAGTTAGCCGTGAGTTCGAGGTTTCAAACCCATGCTGGCATTGTACTTTGCGTGAATTCATTCATCACTACTGCTCTCAAAACGTTGAACATTTGTGACATTCGCAACCGCGCGTAGTGGATTGTGGTTCACTCCTATTCACAGAGAGGAGGCCTGTCCCGTTATAGGGTTGCACCTCATCTGACAGTACGGAGACACGGCGCACAGTGGGCTGAAAATAACGTTTCATAGACATACAAATTGTTTTTCTAATTTGACCTGTTTCTTTATTGGAATCTGTTAAGACATGCTTCTTATTGATATGTTCTAAGTATGAAGTCATAAACCACAGGAAAAGATACACTTTCGATTTTTTTTCAGAAACTTTGTATGGAGAAAAACATAAAATAAGCTATATCTCGGCTGTCGCGTGAGTGCGGGTTAGTTTCTTTCACATGATTTTTGCTCTATTTTTTTGCTAATTTTTGATGTATAACACCACCCTCGCAGAAGTGCGATTACTGAGAAAAAAATAATTAAAAAAAATATATTTTTTGTTTCCATCTACATTGGCTTTATTAACAAATTTTAATCATATATCTCTAAAAATCATAGCATAGCGGTCATATAATAACTGCAGTGCTGTTTAGCTTTCACAATTTTATAATAATAAAAAATATGCGGCTTATATTATAGACATATGTTTTTACCTAATTTGTTTATGACACACTAATGGGTCTTGAACAACCTTTTTGAAACAATGGATTAATTTTAATCAGTAAGTACCTACTTACCTACCTATTGTTTTGTTTCAACGAAATCATTATGCACCTGCGGAATTATGATGGCTCATTAGGTAGGTGCGTAATAATTTTTAATCATTACTAAGAATTACCATTAATATAAATAGTAAAATACCATTATTTTGTCAAAAAACAGAAAAATAAAAAAGACACATATAAAGAAAAAGCCGACTGTGTTAAAGGTACATAATTAATTTAAATTAGAAAAGCAGATTATTGCAGGTAGAATAAACAAATTGTACATGAAAATAGAATTACGTTTCAAGGCCAAAGAACTAACATACCTATTTCGTAATTTGTTTATTTCCACCTGCAATAACTTGTTTTTTTTTCAATTTAACAGTAAATTTAAAAAAAATATACAACAAAACAAAGTTAAAATTCTTACATAGAATAATATTATTTTTATAATTAATACACTAAAGCTTACTCTTATATAAAACAAACGATTCCTTCATAACCTAATGTTTACAATAAATCTAAGCTTACTCTAATATTCATCGCTATCACTAAATTCTGAATCTAGTTCGGATTCCGAATCCAACTGCGAAACATCACAAAATTCTAATTCGGTTTCCTCCTGACTCTCCTATGATTAAAATTTGTTAATAAAGCCAATGTAGATGGAAACAAAAAATATTTTTTTTTTAATTATTTTTTTCTCAGTAATCGCACTTCTGCGAGGGTGGTGTTATACATCAAAAATTAGCAAAAAAATAGAGCAAAAATCATGTGAAAGAAACTAACCCGCACTCACGCGACAGCCGAGATATAGCTTATTTTATGTTTTTCTCCATACAAAGTTTCTGAAAAAAAATCGAAAGTGTATCTTTTCCTGTGGTTTATGACTTCATACTTAGAACATATCAATAAGAAGCATGTCTTAACAGATTCCAATAAAGAAACAGGTCAAATTAGAAAAACAATTTGTATGTCTATGAAACGTTATTTTCAGCCCACTGTGCGGCGTGCTGCCGATGGTCCCGTCGATGCTGCTGCGTGCGACAGCGTTCCCGATCTGTTTCTCGTTCTAAGTAAATAACGGTTCTGCGACTCCGTGCTGCCAGATGAAGTTCAACCCATAGGCTGATTAACACAATCATCATTTTTTTGCCACTACACTTTGGGAATCGAGCCCAGGACCCATCCTGGGCTCGATTCCCAGTGTTATTGGGTTTTTCTATGACTATCAGGAATTTCTCAGTAGCAGCCACGGAGTCTGGAATTCTGGATTCATGCCTGGTTCATGGTGGGTTTCCAGATCTAAGAAATATATTCCGGAGGAAATTCCGGACTTTGAATCACATTCCGGTTTCCGGGCTTATCTTTTCTTTGAATTTTTTATAATTTTGTGCTGCGATTTTTTTTTGCAACATTGCATTAAGAAAACTGCAAAACATTGCCGGGTGGTTAAGATATAAATTAAGTGTTAATTAATTGTTTTCAATTTTAATTCGTTACTAGCTTTATCTCGCATTTACGCTCGCGTTATGGTCGGAAATTGGTCGACTTCCCATTCGTTCTAAACAGTTTTCGAAATCGGATCAGAAGTTCCGAAGTTCCCCATACGTCCAAACTTATTTTTTTTTAATTTTATTTTATGCTTTGCTCCACTCTAGAACTAAAATAAGAACTCACAAACAGTCGAACTCGACAACTACCTGCAGGCCACAAATATCAGTTCCGGGCGAGAATCGAACCCGCGACACGCAGCGCAGCAGCCAATCGTTCAGCCATCTCTGCGCCATCCGTGTCGTCGTAAAATTTAAAAGTATAGTGCCTGTCTGGGTTCGAATCCGCAACCTCCAACTCGGCGTGAATCATGTTGTTATGTTTCATATTTTTTGGCCCGTAGTTCGATCAGCCTGCTGATGCAAATAGCGCTGCCCTGCGCCTTGCTGTCTGACGGGAAAATAGTTCTGGACCTGAAGGGAGGGACCAACGCTGACATGGCGCCGCAGATCGAGTACATGACTGAGGTGTTCAGGAACACACTCAAACTCTTCGGAGCTAATTTTGAAATGAAGATGCATCGACGAGGGTAAGTATTTTTTGTAAAAAACAGACAGACAGGCAGACGCTTCTGTCAAGTAATTTTTTGCATTTTTTTTGTTTCCTTCTACGTTCACTTTCGGGAAATTTTGCGCTGACTTTTAATTTCGAATTGAAGAAAGAATGTTTGAAATCTTTACTTGCGTGTATTATGAAATAATATTAGTGCAGATAATTTGTTACGTAAGTGCCATAATGAATGGCCACTCTTGCAAAGCCGTTTTTTACCCGACTGCGCCAGAAGGAGGATTATATTTTTCAAGAGTATGTATGTATAATTGTTGGGCACGCTCTGTGGCCTGAACGGCTCGATGGATTTTAGCTGGAGAGGTGTCGTTAGATTCGTATTTACTGTGAGAGTGACACTGGGTATATCAAAATAAAAATTATTGAATAATAAAACAAAAAAAAACGGTAATTTAAAAAATTAAAAACCCGACTTCGTAAAAAAATAAAATTAAAAAAAGCATAGAACATAGCGACTTAACAGTCGGGACCCATTAACATATATAGACCGGCTTAAATCGTCCTAATAATGGGTCCCGACTGTTTAAGTCGCTATGTTCTATGCTTTTTATTTTATTTTTTTACGAAGTTGGGTTTTTTATTATTTTAAATTACCGTTTTTATTTTAGTTATCGCTTACTTCTTTAATTTTGCGCTTGGCCGCTTGTCCATTATGATTATAACAGGTTCAATCAAAATGTCTAAACTTATTAGCACTTGCAACATTCTATTACCTTGGAAACCTTGGTTCTAGATACTACCCCAAGGGCGGTGGCTTCGTGACGGTGGACTGTATGCCCGTGTACAGGTTCGCGCCCGCTAAGGTCTTGGACCGCGGCTTCGTCAGCAAGATCACTGGCTGGAGCTTCGTCGCGGGCACGCTGCCTATGCGGGTAGGTGGAATTTGAACATTATGTGTGACGAGTGGGTTTATTCTTGTTTGACACACATGTTCTAATCTGAAGTCTTGGACCGCTGCTTCGTCAGCAAGATTGTTGGCTGGAGCTTCGTCGCTGGCTGGTATAACCTTGAATGTCAGTGTGGAAGTGAATTTGAATATTACATCGAGGATTATCTGGATTTAAGCGAAGAATTTCCAGTAATCTTTCCTTAATACTCACTTTTGTTATATTTAGGAACAGTTGTGAGAAATTTCAGGCTTTAAGACCTAGTCATTCGGACAGTTCATCTGTTCGTGAATATAATAAGATTCTGTCCTCTTTCAGCTGGCATCCCAGATGTCTGAAGGCTTCAAAGATAGCTTAAAGGACCTGAACCACCGCACCGAGATCACTGTGCTGAAGGAAGACCCTAACATAGCGCCCCACAACTGCAGTGGTATCATGTAAGGACAATGTTTTACTATTTATTTATTTTACTTTGACTTAATACTTTTCAGCAAGTACATTAGTTAACGGAAGGTCTAAACATGATTCATAGATTCATCTACAAAACAAAAAATGCTGGTAGGAAATGACTAGGCTAGCCTCGTCTGCCGTGTACCAGGGCACGGCAGAGAGGGCAACCCGTTCAGATGAGAAGCTTTGGGCCAATATGTGGAGCCCTGACACAAACAGACGCGGCAGACCCCGTAGTAGACTGGGCGCGGACCCGCTGGAGGTGGGGCGCGGCGTGGTGTAATGTTATGTTATGTTATGTCGGTGTGTGTGTAGCGCGATCTGCGAGATGACGTCGGGCTGCCGGCTGGGCACGGCCGCGCTCGGCAAGCGCGGCGCGGACCCGCTGGAGGTGGGGCGCGGCGTGGTGTAATGTTATGTTATGTCGGTGTGTGTGTAGCGCGATCTGCGAGATGACGTCGGGCTGCCGGCTGGGCACGGCCGCGCTCGGCAAGCGCGGCGCGGACCCGCTGGAGGTGGGGCGCGGCGTGGTGTAATGTTATGTTATGTCGGTGTGTGTGTAGCGCGATCTGCGAGATGACGTCGGGCTGCCGGCTGGGCACGGCCGCGCTCGGCAAGCGCGGCGCGGACCCGCTGGAGGTGGGGCGCGGCGTGGTGTAATGTTATGTTATGTCGGTGTGTGTGTAGCGCGATCTGCGAGATGACGTCGGGCTGCCGGCTGGGCACGGCCGCGCTCGGCAAGCGCGGCGCGGACCCGCTGGAGGTGGGGCGCGGCGTGGTGTAATGTTATGTTATGTTATGTTATGTCGGTGTGTGTGTAGCGCGATCTGCGAGATGACGTCGGGCTGCCGGCTGGGCACGGCCGCGCTCGGCAAGCGCGGCGCGGACCCGCTGGAGGTGGGGCGCGGCGTGGTGTAATGTTATGTTATGTTATGTTATGTCGGTGTGTGTGTAGCGCGATCTGCGAGATGACGTCGGGCTGCCGGCTGGGCACGGCCGCGCTCGGCAAGCGCGGCGCGGACCCGCTGGAGGTGGGGCGCGGCGTGGTGTAATGTTATGTTATGTTATGTTATGTCGGTGTGTGTGTAGCGCGATCTGCGAGATGACGTCGGGCTGCCGGCTGGGCACGGCCGCGCTCGGCAAGCGCGGCGCGGACCCGCTGGAGGTGGGGCGCGGCGTGGTGTAATGTTATGTTATGTTATGTTATGTCGGTGTGTGTGTAGCGCGATCTGCGAGATGACGTCGGGCTGCCGGCTGGGCACGGCCGCGCTCGGCAAGCGCGGCGCGGACCCGCTGGAGGTGGGGCGCGGCGTGGTGTAATGTTATGTTATGTTATGTTATGTCGGTGTGTGTGTAGCGCGATCTGCGAGATGACGTCGGGCTGCCGGCTGGGCACGGCCGCGCTCGGCAAGCGCGGCGCGGACCCGCTGGAGGTGGGGCGCGGCGTGGTGTAATGTTATGTTATGTCGGTGTGTGTGTAGCGCGATCTGCGAGATGACGTCGGGCTGCCGGCTGGGCACGGCCGCGCTCGGCAAGCGCGGCGCGGACCCGCTGGAGGTGGGGCGCGGCGTGGTGTAATGTTATGTTATGTCGGTGTGTGTGTAGCGCGATCTGCGAGATGACGTCGGGCTGCCGGCTGGGCACGGCCGCGCTCGGCAAGCGCGGCGCGGACCCGCTGGAGGTGGGGCGCGGCGTGGTGTAATGTTATGTTATGTCGGTGTGTGTGTAGCGCGATCTGCGAGATGACGTCGGGCTGCCGGCTGGGCACGGCCGCGCTCGGCAAGCGCGGCGCGGACCCGCTGGAGGTGGGGCGCGGCGTGGTGTAATGTTATGTTATGTCGGTGTGTGTGTAGCGCGATCTGCGAGATGACGTCGGGCTGCCGGCTGGGCACGGCCGCGCTCGGCAAGCGCGGCGCGGACCCGCTGGAGGTGGGGCGCGGCGTGGTGTAATGTTATGTTATGTCGGTGTGTGTGTAGCGCGATCTGCGAGATGACGTCGGGCTGCCGGCTGGGCACGGCCGCGCTCGGCAAGCGCGGCGCGGACCCGCTGGAGGTGGGGCGCGGCGTGGTGTAATGTTATGTTATGTCGGTGTGTGTGTAGCGCGATCTGCGAGATGACGTCGGGCTGCCGGCTGGGCACGGCCGCGCTCGGCAAGCGCGGCGCGGACCCGCTGGAGGTGGGGCGCGGCGTGGTGTAATGTTATGTTATGTTATGTTATGTCGGTGTGTGTGTAGCGCGATCTGCGAGATGACGTCGGGCTGCCGGCTGGGCACGGCCGCGCTCGGCAAGCGCGGCGCGGACCCGCTGGAGGTGGGGCGCGGCGTGGTGTAATGTTATGTTATGTCGGTGTGTGTGTAGCGCGATCTGCGAGATGACGTCGGGCTGCCGGCTGGGCACGGCCGCGCTCGGCAAGCGCGGCGCGGACCCGCTGGAGGTGGGGCGCGGCGTGGTGTAATGTTATGTTATGTCGGTGTGTGTGTAGCGCGATCTGCGAGATGACGTCGGGCTGCCGGCTGGGCACGGCCGCGCTCGGCAAGCGCGGCGCGGACCCGCTGGAGGTGGGGCGCGGCGTGGTGTAATGTTATGTTATGTTATGTTATGTCGGTGTGTGTGTAGCGCGATCTGCGAGATGACGTCGGGCTGCCGGCTGGGCACGGCCGCGCTCGGCAAGCGCGGCGCGGACCCGCTGGAGGTGGGGCGCGGCGTGGTGTAATGTTATGTTATGTCGGTGTGTGTGTAGCGCGATCTGCGAGATGACGTCGGGCTGCCGGCTGGGCACGGCCGCGCTCGGCAAGCGCGGCGCGGACCCGCTGGAGGTGGGGCGCGGCGTGGTGTAATGTTATGTTATGTTATGTTATGTCGGTGTGTGTGTAGCGCGATCTGCGAGATGACGTCGGGCTGCCGGCTGGGCACGGCCGCGCTCGGCAAGCGCGGCGCGGACCCGCTGGAGGTGGGGCGCGGCGTGGTGTAATGTTATGTTATGTCGGTGTGTGTGTAGCGCGATCTGCGAGATGACGTCGGGCTGCCGGCTGGGCACGGCCGCGCTCGGCAAGCGCGGCGCGGACCCGCTGGAGGTGGGGCGCGGGGCCGGTGCTGCGCTGCGCTCCGACATACTCTCGGGGTGCTGCCTCGATACACATCTGCAGGTAACACATTTAAACATTCTAACAATACACGGGACGGAAGGTCGTTTAGCGAGCTATGTAACGGGCCATGTTTGGAATCTTTCTTATTATTGCTTCACGAATTCCCTGGAATTCCGAATTCAGATCCCTCGTTCTGGATTTGGAGGGAACAAATCCGGGTGATTCAGTATAGAACGAAAGTTGTTAATGTTAACGTAGTTCTCAGAATAGGCAAGCTAAAGAGATGACCGTGGGGGTCGGCGTGTTGTTGAGTGGAGACCGCGATCCCAAGTGTGGGAGGGGGAGCTCAGGTCCCTCGCGAGGGAGGGGAGGGCCTGATAACAGCTGGATGGGACTTGCCGAGAGTCGAGTTGTATTGGAGAGGTCTGTGGGGCTGATCATGAGTCAACTGTTACGAGTCAGCTGTTATCAGCACAAGTGTAACGTGGCAAACTTGGCTATTGGTCCTATTGTACAATTTTCCATATTGCATGAGTATTCCTCTTGTAGTTTCCATACTGTATTATTAGAAAGATGACTTTGACACAACTGTTACAGGATCAAATGATAATATACATGGCGCTGGCCGATGGCAAGTCCTCCATGCGGGTGGGCGACATCACAATGCACACCAAAACTGCTATCTTCATCGCTGAGCTGATCGCCAAGGTACGTTCTTTAACCGATATTAGGCGGTTCATTCTATTGATTTATTCTGGATCTCCAACAAAGGATACCTAGATATGTACAATAGAAGTCACAGTGATACATCAATCAGATAACTTTTGCTTTGGGGTTCGCCACAGTCGGATAAAAAGGTAAAAAAGGTCATTACATTCATTTTGAAATCCTTTCTTTCGGCATTGTCACTCGAAGTGATACACCTGAACAAAAGTAAATGCAGAAACATTAAGATGGCGTCGTTAGATCTTATTAAAGTCACGCGACAAAACATTCATGTACAACAAACTGTAGGCAAATTTTGGGGCAAACATAATAATTATTTAAACTTTTTACATTGCAAGGATATAAAAAAAAAATCTGGGATTTTTATAATTAATGAGTTATGGTCACACTGGCTAAACATCTCAATATATTAAAAATACGTTGAATTCTATATTCATCTCTCTCTCTTTAGACATTTTTAAATATAAATACTAGCTTCCGCCCGCGTAATTTATTATTTTAGATTTTTATTATTTTCTTTATCGTGTGGTTAGTGCTTAACCTGGTGTCAGAGTTGCTATGCCGCTCATGGGCCTCTGACTTGGCTTTTTGTTTTTCGGATGGGAAATCATCAAATGACCCCTCCCACTCTGGGCGGAGCGGAAGGGAGTGTCATACTTGTCCTGACTAAAACCCATCCATGTTCATGGTCTGGGTGACCAAGACTAAGCTATCACTGCTAATAACCCTCTTCAAAATATTAAAGATGTCGCCAGTGCGATCGCAGTTTGAAATATCCTTGAACGAATATAATTTCTTTCAAATCCAGGTAAAGTTCGAGATAGTGGAAGACGGGGTTCAGAACGTGATCTCCTGCAACGGCTTGCGAGTGCTGAACCGTCACCATCACATGCACCAGGCGGCGGAGGTTCGGTACTAAACGAGGCATCACCTGACCCGCCATCTTGCACGACCACTACACGCTGCCATACATGGAAAGGACTATCTGGACTGACAAACAACATAAGCATAGAATAATCAGGCTATAATGTGTCCAGTGCTGGGACAGGCATCTTCTCTATGAGTGGAGTGGGCTGTAATCCACCATGTGGGCAAACAAACAATACATAGAAAAAGTTGTTTTATTGTAGGCTTGCGTTTGTCAGCAACTCTCCTGATTCTCTGAGCTCTTCAGTTTCAACGATACGTTTCAGGAATTGTTGCTGAACCGTTCGTCACTTTAGTTTGTAAAACAAATGTGTTTTGCTGAAAAAGGAATTTTAATACCCACTTAAAATGCGTTACAAGTTAATTTTTTACGTGCAGTTTCAGTAGTCGTTCTGATATAACTTTAATTTATTTAGTAGAAAATCAGAAATAAAATGAAAACAAGAATTTGTATAAGAAAATATCTTAACACAATCACTGACGATGGAAGCCGCAAGCCACCGGCCTCATGTACAAGCGAAATATTCGCCCCTGATATACCAGAGAGGTACTTTATTTTATCAACTTGGTTTCATCGGAGACCAAAATATATCGAACTTATCGTTAGTATCTTGAAGCACGGCTACCGTAGCTTCAGTAATCGTAAGGAAGGAATGGCAGTCTTTTAAGTTAGAGTAAGCATATGGACTGAACTAAGAAACACCAATGACGGTTTTCATAAGTCAAATGTAATGGAACTATCTGGAAGCTTGGCGAAGGAGTAAAAGGAATTGATTAGTATTCGAAGGTTAAAACCAGTATTTGGAGATAAGTGAAGTTTAGTCCGACTGCCGTAGAGCAGGACTTCTTCTCCTAAGCCGCGCCCACACAGACCGCCCGACGCCGATGTGTGGACGCGGCTGTATAATCTTGTGCAATTTTCGTGTGATATAAACCATATACGCATTTATATATATTATGAAGGACCATTACGCTTGTAATAGCGGTCATATTTATATTAACTAATAATGAAACACAGTCTACTATACATATAGACTTATGTGATGTTTTATACTGTATTCGCCTCCCGTTTTACAAACGAAAAACGGTATGAGTTCAAAACAACTATGTATTATGTATATCTACTTCAATACAGGAATATTAAGTGTCTAAATAACGTGTTTTTATTATGAATGTTGTAAGCTTTAATGTGTTTTCGTGACAATGATAATATTCTAAAATATTGCCATCTTACGAATTCTAATAATATTATAATGTGGCGCGGTAGCTGCACGTCGCGACATATCGTCGACGATCTAAGTTAACCGGTTGACTGGTATCGTCTCACCTCGTCTGCCGCTACCGTACGATATTCTAACACTAACTAATAATTATTAACTTAATCCATAGATAATAATCAATTATTATTAATAAATGTTAAGAAAATATTGATGTGTTGTTTATTTATAGTGTAGCAACCTTGTTTGATTCCTTACAGCTTGAGCGGCGCTAAAAGGTGCCGGGGGTCGCGAGTGATGGGTTTTTAAAGGAAATTTTGATAGGCACCTGCGCGATATTTAGCGGACGCCCTACGGGTTCAGGGCCGCGTGATCCTTGGTACCACCTAGTTGTACCCACACCGCGTGTAGTGTAGGTCGTACTGCCTATTTGCCTATCGTAGAAGACCCAATCGAACTATCTTAAACTATCATTAGATACTGCTACAGGGTCCATAATTGATTCGATGTTATAACATGCCAACTATATTATATGTACACACTAGCAGACCCGCGCAACTTCGTCTGCGTCACATAAGAGAGAGAGTGTTAGAGAGAGTGGGTCTTAGGCACTTATTCTACAATTCTAAAGGAGCTGAAACTTTCTTTGTTTTACGAACCACTTGAGAACCAGTACATACATAAATAAAATATTTCAGTCATCCATATTAAAGACTTTTACTACTATTAGACTTTTTAACTTGGATCTCTTGAGGTAGGTAAGTAGGCCAACCTGCAAAGCACGCGCCATTCAACTAGGGGCTGCTGTCAAAAGAAATCCAAATTGTCCTAGGCGGGCCAAAACTGAAAAGCTCGTTTCGCTCACTCTTGGATCCTAGATTCTCCACAGAGGCCCCAAACAATAGATTAAAAGAGGTTCTTGTACACAATGAGTAATAGCGCCCTTAGTCTTGACCAGTTTGTACTACTTTGGACCTGACAAAAAACACATTCGTTTGTGCTGGTGAAGGAACTTATTGCCTCTGGTTATTACATTGGCCAGGGGGAAGTGTTGCCTACAACCTGGCAGCCCCGCTAGGCTCTTTGACACATTACCAGCTGTCGGCGTGATCAGTATTTTGATCCCGTTTATTGTTTGTTGAGTTATATAGTTGTAATAATGTAAAATAATATAGAATCGGACTAACATACCACTTAGGAAAAACGAAATCAAAAGAAATTTATTCAAAGGCCAAGAATCAGTGCTAGCACAACTTTGAACGTGAAAATTAAAAAGAGGACTAATCGCCTACCTTTCACCAGTTCCTAGATACTTTAGCTTTAGTTGGAAAAGAAGGGGCCAAAGGGGGAGCTTTGGCCCCTGAAACATTGGATATGTAATCCAAAAATTAACGAAGACTAGATTAAAATATCACGCCTGTAAACCCCGACGGGTTAGGCAGTGTACGCAGATTGGTTCACAAATAAAACCCATGCAGTAGACTGATCTGATTTTTTTAATTACAGTTTAGTGTTCCACATTACCATCACATTTATAAAGTTACATTCAAAATGTCTAACTATACACGTCATGGCGTAATCTTTTATCTATACATACATACAAATAAATACAATTGAAGTGTTTGTAATATCAACATATCAGCTTTCTACTGAATGCATATGAAAATATAATACGGTACGTCAAACAATTTAAAAAAAAAAAAATTGTCTGTCTTTTAGTTCCGGCTAATCTCCGAAACGGCTGGACCGATTTCGACGAGATTTTTACTGGCAGATAGCTGGTCTTAAAAGGCCTAAGGCTACTTTTATTTTAGAAAAATAATTAGGGTTCCGTGCAAAAAAATTAAAACCCTTGAGATTGGTAACAAAATTCGATTAAAAAAGGGACTTGTAATATTTTTTTTATACTAATTTGACGCGAAGGTAAGGAAGGCAACAGCAGTTAAAAATAAACTGTTTGTTTTCATTAACTTACGGAGGAAGCTCGTAGCTCGGAGCTATTGTGTCGTTCTTGTTGTGATAAGGAGTCTGATAAATACAGAACATTGTTTAATAATATATAAATAGGTATCTATTAAGAATATTTTATAATTAGACACCTATTTATTACGGCTAAATGTTTTACTATTTGTTCTATGTTCCACGAAAGGTTTCCGCGGAATTTTAACTAAAATGTCATAGATGATGATGACGATAGATTTATATAATTATGCAAATCTATGATCATGTGAATATGCATATTTCAAAGAATAATTAATTATTATGTTGACAGTTCCCGGCAAATGGCTAAATGGGACCTTTTTAATCAACACAATGATTAAAGAACAATTTGTAGGTAGGTAAGTACTACACTATGTAGTCAAAGAATATTTCTACCTAAAATTTACTGAACTACAACCCTTGTCGCAAAAAAACTCTTTTGAGTGTATAGGGAAGTTTCCAATCTCTTAAAGATTTTTGCCTTTAGTGTTGTAAATTTGTTATAATTGGTTTACTGGGGCTTCTGAACTATCCAAACTACAAATAGTTTGTTAAGTATTAGTTTTGTATGAAGTCATACTTTAAAATTCTAATATATAGTACATTAACTAGTGTACATGTTACGTACACCTCGAAATTCGGTCAGTGGTGGTTATTATCATATTCGAAACTAGGTACTACCAAAAGGTGAAAGTAAAAATATCATCAAACCACGTTTATATTATATATTTATTGTACTTAACATAACTATGTTTAGAAAAAAGTAAAATGTTCAGAGAATACTTTTCGTCGGTAACTTTTGAATCAATATTACAGATGTTAACAACATAAACTTATTAATAAGTTTGACAGAAAACAAAACATATAAAATGATTTTTCCATAAAAAAATACCTTAACGAAAAATAGTATAAAATTATTTTATTCAACATAAAAAATATAGAAATAAATTTAGTCGCAGTGTTGCTATAATTTAAACAATTTCTTATTACACTATACATCAATCTGGTATATCTAAAGGTTTGAATACAGCGGGACGATGAGGTCAGGTGCTGGCTGGAATGTACGTGGTTTTACAATTAATTACCTAAACTAGGGCCATGACTCCCACCAAAACTCATATAGCTCGACTTCATGAGACGCATTGCGTTTCTTCACAAAATTTTGTCCAAAACAGCTTAGTTATGTACTAAATAAATGCCGTCAAAATTTGATGCTCTGCACTGAGCAATAATATTTTTTATACACCCTTTTTACCGTAATAATTTTCAATCTGTGACGCGCTTGTCCTATAATTATTTAAAACTTTTAAATTAGTCAACCTGACGTCATCGTCAACGCATACTTAGACATTTATTTAGTAGAATTTTTATTTTCTACGATACGAAACACCGATGGAAGATACGACGGAAGTCTAAATTATATTACCCTTTTATTTTTTTTACAATAGCGACATTTACGTACATTTAATATACAAGACATCACATGATGCAGGACCGTTTACAAACCGTGCCGTGTTTAGAGAACATTTTTGATCGCAAGGTAAAGATAAAATTAAACCGGAAATTTTATTGATTTCAATTTAAAAATAATGATACATAGTTACACATTTCGAGAATAATTTTATTACAATAAAAAAGGAGCATACACGTAGACAATACATAATTAGAAATAGTCAATTTTAAGCTCAAATAGAGAAAAAGAACAAATAAAACAGTAGTATACAACCAAAGAGGACACAGACGGTTTCAAAACGGTCTGTGGCTGTCAAACGAGGTCAGAGCTGGCCGGTAGTGGCCAGTGACGTCACCGGTCACCGCCACCGCCGCGGGGTAGAACATGAATGTACTTAAATGGTACCGGTGTGCTGTAGTTTGTGCTCTGGACATTAACAAAGTGTGTCTATTCAGTCTTTTTTGACTTGCTCGTGTCTTCTACTGCGGCTTCGACTATCGCGGGCTGGTCCTCGTAGCTGAGGACACGACAGGTATTATGTTAGTTAAGAAATAACGTATAAATAATAGAAATGTTCTAACAATTATAATTGTAAAAAAAAAATGTACTTCTCACAGGTAAAACGTACGGACCTACTCTACCCTACTTTACTAAGATCTTGCAAGCTCGATTTTAACAGTTTCGATTTTAGCATGCTTTTAACAAATAAATTATCTTTATCTCACGGCGTCTGGATTTGTGCCCAGTTGATGGAAATGTGTTTGTACTATTAGATTGACCTACACCCTTCAGGGATTACAACAGTGAGGTTACTATATGTGGTCGCCACTAGATGACGACGGGCATGGAGTACTCACTTGAAGAGCGCGTTGATGTCGCCGCGCAGCAGCGCGAGCGAGAGCGGCGTGGCGAGGCAGGCGGGCACCAGGTACAGCAGCGCCGGCTGCGCGTGCTTGAACATGTGCATCACGAAGATCGTCGCCAGCAGACCCACCACGTACGCCGTGAACGTCGCCCTGCACACACAGATTTATACATTATCAAAAAAATTAAAAGAGTATGCTTCGATGGTTTGGTCACGTGGAGAGGATGAGTGAAAAGCGACTAACAAAAGGTATTAATTTGTCAAGGCAGATGTAAGAGCTCCAAGGTTTTAACGATTATATTTAATATCGTTGCGAGTACATTTTTCTTGTGTAATAGTCAGTTCCTAGTCCTACGACAATAGGGAATATACATATAATTTTGCCTTCACTTAAATCAATAAAATACAGTTTCTATCAACCCAAGAAAACAATTAAAAATTAAGTTCAACTACCTACTGTTTGTCACAAAAAAAAATAATAGTCTCCTAAAATTTTCTACGATAGTTCGAACATCCGTGATCCGCGGCCATTTATGTCATGTTATGTGACGTCACTTACCCTTATCTCGATCTGCCTTGTTTACATCTAATTTGTTACCCACAATAGAATAATTTTACTAATTGTATGTGGCTTTACTCAAGCAAAAATTGCAATAACAATATTATAATAAAATCTTAGAAACTTCTTTAAATACTTTTCAAATAAAAGTGTTTCTTCGACACAGTATTTGACGTTACTACCGGCGTTATCGAGGACGATGAGCATTGAGTTTGCGTTCCGTTTCACCAAAAACACTACATAAAATATTAAAATGTAAAATAAGTGTTCTGTTAGAGAATTATCCAAGTGAATGTTTTTAAAGACCAATACAAGGTATTTTTATGAATTAAAAAAGTTTTGTATATTTTGCATAATATATTGTCAAGTTAAATTCTCGCGGAGTCGGTGGCTTGGCACCGTCCCAGCCAAACGGTACATTGAGCAAGCAGTTTCTTACATAAAGGTGTTTCAAGTTCAAATAAAATTGTTTGTAATCTGTCAAGGAAAAGTCGTTGTGTACAACTAGTCTAAATAAATGTATTTAATCCATATCAGCCTCTTTACAAAAGTAAAAGGAAACGAGCGAAGATGTGCGGAGTCCTGGACAATCAACAATAGGCAGACTTGCAATAAGTTTAAATTGACAATATCCTTTCACATGCAAGGCGAAAATTAACAATGCGGCCGATATCTAAATATAAACGTTCTGTGGTTCAACCGTCCAACTACAAGTACAAAAGAGCCGAAGCATGAGCTAAGTGAAGTTCATAGGTATCAGCCTCAGAATAACATCACACATGAAAAATCAAGCATGGTGGACAGTGAGATCCCTTAACAAAAGTTGAAGAAAAGAATTAACTTTCAAACGCTATTCAAGGCTTCAAATTTTGGGCCGGCCCAATTTATATTGCCATTGACACGCTTAAAAAGATTGATAAATAATTGTTTGTCTAATTAACCCGATTTCCGTGGGTTTAACAAAGAAAAAACATGTACTTAAAAAAAAAAAGAAGTCAAATACATAAGCTCGAATTTAAAACTTGAATTAAAATGAGATCTAAAGTTCTTTCACAGTATTTTAATTTTGGCAGCTGCAACTCAACACCAACCTTAAATTAACGTTAATAAAGATCACTGTGACTTCGACACTGATGTAAAGTCAAAGGTCAAGTAATTACTTCACTTTTGACAACAATATCAAACATACCTGAAGAATAAGACTGCAAGAGTAGAGGAAGACCTAAGAAACGACGGACGGACTGTGTGAAGGATGACATGGCTAGAAAGGAGGTGACTGCTGAGGTGACGAGTAATAGAGAAGTATGGAAGAAGACAGCTGCGCTGAATAAATGCAGGAGAATGATGATAAAACATACCTGAAGTAAAACTCGCTGTTACGCTTGAGACTCTTGTCGAAGCGCAGCAGCAACGCGATGAAGATGCCGGGCACCACGATGTCGCCCAGACCCAGCATGGCGAAGTTGCTCGCGTCCAGACCGTTCACTAGCAGGTCTTGAGGGAACACCACTGTGGAGACAAGTTTTGTACTAATGTGAGACTTTAGTTAGGGTGACAATTTAACTCTAACAATAAGGGAGTTCATTCATAAACGCTGGTTTAGTTGGAAAATGTGTTTATTTCACACGTGCCACAAGTCCACACAACATAAAAAGAAAAACCGAAATCTAAACAAAAAAAGATAATAATTACGTGTGCGGCTGCGCCAAATAGGCCCAGTTCAGCAAAATGCCGCCCGCTGACAACTATTGCCCACACGCTGGTTTTCTAGGAGATGTTAACGTCAAAATATGTACGGTTTAACGCTATTGCGTTTATGAATAAACTCCAAAATATACTACATCCCAGATAAAAAGGTTTAAAAACCATTTGACCGAGTAATCAGATCAAATTAATTTTTGGACGTCAAAACATAGGGACTACGACAATTATTGTGCTTAAGCGCTAGGGAAACATTTGTAGAGGGTGCGTGCGTGCGGCTTAAACCAACAGGCTTCATTTGATGGACAACATTTTACCCTCGACATCGGAGAACTTACATCGCGCACTGAATTTTCGACTCTCAACATTGAACCGAGTATGGAGAATCTCAGTGAGTAAATGTGTGCGATTAAAATAAAAGCCGCGTTAAAAATCACCCAAAATATCGTGAGATTTTTAAAAGAACTTTTCCCAAGGCGTCAACAAAAGAGTTACCTACAATAAAATCCTAATAATCTTACATACAAACGTCCCCTCATTTCTTAGCAAATAACCGATGACGTGCGTTCAAAGTTGATCGGAAAGAGGTTTTTTGTGAAATGTCTTCTTGACTTTCACAGGTTTCCTTGCTAAAGGAAAACATTGGAAAAACTTTTAGGCAACCAAACTGAAAATAAAATGAAACTTTCTGCTAACCAGTTGCGAAAGTTACAAGTTTTTATAAAGGAAACCATTCAAAATTATGGACTGGTAATGGCTACGAAAAAATAATTAACTTTGAAAGGAATCACGTTGTATAAATCCTTCGCCACTGTTACCTACCGACCATGACACGTGTTTATGTTCCAGACGTCTCAGTGGCGGTGTTCCATTCCTCATGAACATATGTTTGATCTAAATATTAATTTGGATTCAGCTAATCGAGCATCGTTGGCAAAAAAAAAAACAGCTGTTCAGTACATTTTGTCGAGTTATGCGCACAGAAATCTATGGGGCAGTCGATTTTTTTTCTCGATTTCAGTTTTGGTCCCATAGTGAAAGTTGTTCATAATGATGAGTCCAATGACCCCTAAAGAGGTTTTGCGTTTATTCTGTTATACGTTGTATATGATAACCTATACCTACCTACCTTTTTTTTTCCACCTCGTTAAATTTTCTCGACCACATAATTAATTCGAGATTTTTAATGTCTGAATTGTCCTTATGTTTTTTCTGTTTCCTCAAGCCAGGAAAACCCTACTTCCTTATTAGTATCGCCGGGTAGGATACAAGCAGGCCTTCAGATTAACCATACATTGTTCGAGGATTAAGCTTGGCATAACTGGACTCACACGTTTTTTCTCTCATCCCCTTGCCAAGTCAAGAAATCGCTCCCTCTTCTCTCATATCGTTGGTGACACCAGTACTCGTAGTATGGTTTATTACAATCCTAACCACACTCCACTACAACCATCATACATGGGTATACAGGCTGTCGCTTTGCACCCTATTCAAATTCAAGGAGGTATCTATACTAATGATTCTCGACCCGAATCGATAATAAAAAGGGTAGGTTTTTTATTTTTACGGAAGTCGATATGTGTAAACCTCCCCCTAGTTTCCATACTGTCCATAGCTATACTGTGGAACAAACGTTTGCGTTTGTGTGTGTGACGGCGCGTTTATTGGGCTAGGAACAGACAGGCTGCGTTTTAATACCGGTGATATACACTTACAGATTTCCATTTAAAAAAAAAACTACCCTTTTTATTATCAATTCGGGTCGAGAATCATCGGGTGCGTCTCATAACGTATAAACTCATTAGGTCTAATTTCATTTTATTATCGTTCATAAGATATAATCAACGTGAGATATACCAACTGTTGATATAATTTCTTTACATATAACATTTATTTGACGACCCGAATGGCGCAGCGGTTGTGAGGCTGCCTTACGTTCTTAGGGTCGCGGGTTCGAATCCCGGTAGGAGCAAATGTTTGTGTGATGAGCATGGACATTTGTTTCCGAGTCATGGATGTTTATATGTATAATAAGTATGTATTTACAAACAAAAAAGTATCTATGTAGTAGTATCAACTATCTGGTGTCCACGACACAAGCCTCGTTGCTTAGTGTGGCACCTAGATGGTGCTGTGTGTAATGTCCAGCGATATTTTATTTTTATTTATTTATTCTAAAACTTAATTAGTGTAACGTTGTTTGATATAACGTTTATGGAATCGAAAATTATTAGGTCTAACGTTTAATATAAAAAAACGTCATTATGGTTAACACCCCGACTCGGATAGGTTAGGTTAGAAGGATAAGGCCGAAGCGTAGCGGAGCGAAGCTCCCGCCTTAGCGTTCGTGATTATTATTTTTTAAACCACCCAGAAATAGGAGCCCCGCGAAGCCTCCGTCGACCTATCTTAGCGCAGGTGGTAATCAGTTACTAGTTATGTTGTAAGTAGGCGTTTTCATCATATTAGACCAAATAAGTTTTATATCTTTTGAGTGGTATGTCAAACGATTTTATATTTAATGTATGTTATGTCAAACGATGTTATATTTAATGTATGTTATTTTTATAAAAATTAGTTATATTAAAATTATATCAATCGTTCATTATATTAACTAATCGCTATATTAAACAAAGTTATAGGTTCCGTTGTTATATGTTGTAAATATTAGAGATTTTGTTGTTATATCATCTCTTACTTACCCGGAATCATCAGTATAGATACCTCCTTGAATTTGACCAGGATGCAAAACGACAGCCTGTATAATTGGTACATAGATGTTGTCATAGAAGATAGTTCTCCATTTCAGCCTTCATCTGCCAAGCCTTTTCCAAACTATGTTAAGGTCGGCTGGAGAATACCAGTATTTTACATGGAGCGACTGCCTATCAGATTTTCTACCATGTAGAACAGAGAGTATATAATCACTACGTTTAATGTAGAATAAAGCCCGTAAAGAACATAGTGAAAAGTAACAACTGACAAAGACAAACACTGACATAGATAAATAGACATGGTGCTAGAGTTAAAAATTATTTTGTGTTACATTTGTTTCACTACTACAGTCCCTTCACACTTATCTTACTACTGACTGCAATCACCAACAACAATCTTAAGGTGGAAGCGCAAGGGTAGCCCGCGAAACTTAATTTTGTTACGTTCTTTGCAATTTGCAGGTCAGTGTCAGGTTGTATGTTGATGAAAATATAAATCGCGCCATTAACACGTACGAAGTTACAGAATTATGTTAGGGTTGTATTGATGATTTGAATGATTATAATTCTGTAACTCCATACATGTTACTGGCGCGATTCATTTTTTCATCAACATACAACCTGACACTGACTTGCAAATTGCAATAAACGTAAGAAAATTTAAATTTCGCGGGCTACCCTTACGCATCCACCTCAATATAACCAGAATAAAATACAAGATGAAAGAGATACCGACGAAGCTAAAACGGTAGTTCTGTTCGAACTTAATGGCGGCTCGGAAGTTAGCTGCGAGTGACGGTCAGCGCATTATACAGTCGAGACGATGTGTCCTCTGCGCCCCGCTGAAACCTAACCCTCTTATTAATAAACACGGAATAAAATTACACCAGGAATAACAAAGGAATAACCATACATTTTCAAAGGTTTAAACTTGGAATAACTTTAGTCTGTGTTTATTAATAGGAGGGTAAAAGTTTACGTTAGATGTTTCGAACCGCAATAAGGTTTGAATTGAACTATACCACGTATTCAGGACATATACTGAATCCCCCCAAATAAGTGTTCATTGGTAATTAAAAACAAAATAGCTCTTCCTTAAGTTACGACCATTTAGGTATAGTAGTTTTGAAGGAAACAGCTTTTTTTTAAAATAACCGACCAGAAATATATAAAGGGTGTAACAAGACCCTTAACGAAGCCGATAGGCACTTGTTCTTCTTTTGTTCTAGACCATACCTGGGAACCTTCTAGTTACGGAGATATTGGGGGTCAAAGTTCAAACTTTTCACAAGTTTTTTTTTTTAAATACATGTTTTTAACGTAAGATTTTCACTAAAAACACCTCCACGACCCTCGTACTATTCAATGCATCAGTACAATGGTTTGAGTGTGTTACATTGAGTCCTACCGTAAAACGTGATTTTTCACCCCAAAAAAAAAAAGTCGTTTCACAGCAATAATTTTGTGACTTAGTTTGATGTACATAATGCTTGGTTGACGGCTTCGTGAAGGGTCTTGTTACACCCCGTATGTGGGGTGGGGCCTCAGAATTGTGTACTGATTACGTGGTAACTGTTTTAGCGTCGGTGTCCCGGCCACCTTGTATACCACTTTGATTGTCACAGACTTGTCAGTGATGCGATATATCACAGGTAAAATAACAGTTACAGGACTGTACTACTCAATCACTCACGTTTGAGGGGAACGTCGAGATTTTTTGGCGACGCTTTCCATGACATTCTTCATAAACATCTCGCGCCGAAATAAATCGTTTTGTGTAAGTTCTTCGCTTCGTTGTTTTAGTTAACTGTTGTCTTACGTAAGCAGCATAAAACGACTGAATTAAATATAAATGAACTTTTTTATAATTAACATAGACTCGAACCAAAAGATGTAGTAACAAGTAACGTAATTATGGGACACACATTGATCGATATTGAAAAAGAGCACAAATTATAGCAGCGCGTTCGTCACATCGATGCGAAAGGCGGCCCATACTTTGAGGTCTTTTGAAAGGAAAACCGACGAACGCCGCGCGCCGTCGATTAATGTGTCGTGACCTTAAAACTAGTACTCTTGAAAATATGTATCTATAAAAATAAATAAAACTGAAGTGTGTTTAATATCAAATGATCAGCTTTTTGCTGAATGCATATGCAAGTATATACGGTACTAACTGTCTGTCTGTTTGTTCCGGCTAATCTCCGAAACGGCTGGACCGATTTTGACGGGACTTTTACTGGCAGATACCTGATGTTATAAGCTCTAACATAAGCTACTTTTATTTTAGAATAAGAATTAGGGTTCTGTGCAAAAAATAAAACCCTTGAAATTGTTAACAAAATTCGATTCAAAAAGAGAAGTAATATTTTTTATAATACTTTCACGCGAACGAAGGTCGCGGGCAACAGCTAGTCTTAAAATAAATTGAAGTTGTACCCGAAACTGAACTTTAGACGATGGACAATTGTCCGCCGTACAGAAATGACCGCTGCCCGCTGAAACAAATCCTGTCCATTGTTTGGTCAGTGCAGCACTTACGTTTGATAGGAGCTTCGAAGGACTTGGCAACGGTGACCATGACATTAGTGCCGAACACCCAGAAGATGTCGTAGATGAAGAGGCCGCACAGCAGGATGCAGCCCGTCACCACGTTGTTGAGGTGCAGCAGCTCCACGCCGTTCACCGCGAAGGCGATGCCGAACAGGTTGTTTGCTATCCAATGCTGGATGGACGGAAGTTAAGGTGAATGTTTTGTTGGTATCAAATTTTACAGGTGTTATGTACTTACCTATGTAATGGTAATATTAGGGTCACACTTATCGACGTAGAATCGGCTCGATAGCTTACTCAGATAGAGGCTTTGTTCAGGGAAATGGCTATGCAATCAAAGCATAAAAGACGTCATTTATCTCGTTTAGGTTCGGTCAATTAAATGCGCCAAACGTAATACGTGACCGGTTCAAGTGGATTCCGTGTCGGTAAATTGATGTTACGGTAAGTTTTGTCACAACACAACGTATTGAGAGATGCTAAATCCGCCCTTTATCAGGCTGGTATGATATCTAATTTATCAATTGGTGTAATTGAATAACAGAGCCGAGAGTGCAAATGTGTCACTTGTGCACTATAATATCTCCTGCGTACCTAACTAGTCTCCTGCCGCTGTGAGGGAAACCTGGGCGTCAAGATGGGCAAAGACCTCTCCTAAGTTGTTAGAAGAACTCTTTTGACGTGCCACCTCAAACCAGAAGAATTATTAACATTCGCTGACATAACAACTTTTAACAAAAATATCGGTCCTTACCTTCTTAAGCAGATACCAGCCTCCCATGCCGAGCGAGATGATGATGCAGATGATGTCGTATGAGGTAAACTTGTAGTTGATGATGTCTGAGCGCGTCTCACCCTCGCCCCGTGTGAAGTGGATGTGGTACGACACGTTGGGCACCGATGCTGGCACCATGAACGAGATTACTGGGCTGAGGGTGGAGAATAAAGAAAAAAAAAATAGATTATTCTTGTCTGTCTAGACTTTTCCCTGACTTTCAAAGAGTTTTAAGGTATATCTTAAGAAATAAAACTAAAACACGAAAACCATCGTTACTGGTACACCAACACAATATTTACCAACTACAATAAAATAAAATATTTACACATTTACACATGATTTATTAGATTTGGGACAAGACCTTGTGTAAGTATTACTCTCAGGGCTCGGAACCGGTTTAAAAAGAGCGGTTAATTTTTATTAAATATCGGTAAATATATCGTTCCTTCATTTACCGGTTAAACAAGTGAACTGTTTCTATGTAACCCAAATGATACCGGTTACATAATCACAAACGATTTTGACACCCAAGTTAACCGGTGAATTCCGTAATTCGTCATTTTTTTTCGTAAAGGAAGACGGCGGCGGCTACTTTGCGAACTTGCATGCGACTAAAATTTTGTAATAAATGACATCGCAACATCCAGACCGTGCGAGCGAGGGTGGCGGGAGCCGGGGACCCTACCAACTTGGTTTTAACCGGTTACTTTTAACGATCAAACGCAAAATTTACTAAAACCGGTTTTTAAAACGAGCTTATACGTGCCGAAAATATAGTAATCTGAAACCGCCCTAAGAATCAAGCCATACAATTATGACCAGTGTTACACGCAGTCATTTCCACTGGTGGCAATGACTGCGTCTTAAGAGTTGCAGGTCGTGGGTATGTTACGAACCCAGTCAGGCATTTTATTTTGTGTCATTTATTTCATTATCAAAGAGCAGCGGTGGCCCAATGCTACCGGCCCCGACTTACGAACAGTAAGTCGAACTCTGGCAGGCGCATTACTTTGGGTAATTTATTTCATCACCACTGCTCTTAAAAACGGTGAAGGAAAACATGGTGAGGAAGTCGACATGTCCTAGAACCAAAAATTCGAAGACATGTGACATCTACCAAGTACCAACCCGCACTGGGCCCGCGTGGTGGATTATAGCCAATCCGATTAGAGAGGAGGCGGTGTGTCCCAGCAGTGGGAACATTATAGGCTGTTTATTCTATTTAATTATCTCTCATAACAGAACGGCCCGCACTCTCTCTCACTGAGAGGAGGCCCGGGTCCACGCAGTGGGAACAATATTGAATAAGGCCGTTTATGGTTATGTTTCACAATGATGAAAGGCCTTACCTAAGAAGATGGCTCAGGGCAAGAACTCCGAGGAAGAAGAAGTATCCAGTGAGCAGTAGATTGATGTACTCCTTGGAGAAGAACTGGAAGAAGATGTACAGTCCAAACAGTGCAGCGGAGGCGATCAGAGGGAACATCAGCGCGTCCTTGTTTGACATGGTCTCAGCACGCTCGCCTGATTCCTGGGGACAAGATAACATGTATGGTTCAGGCAGTTCAATATTCTAGTGTTGGTGGAGCAGATTGTACTCTAATAAATTTACGACTGCCTCGTAGGTCTAGTAATCGCAAGCGCTACTGCTCAACATAAGGTTGTGGGTTCAATTCCCAGGTTGGGTTAGGGCTGTTTCTGCATTTTTCCATCTGGAATTTCTGAGTAGCGGTTGCAAACTCTGGATTTGTGCCCGGTTGATAGGCTGATCGCCCCGGCCCTATCACATGGGACTTACAACATCAATATCTTTTTATTTAAATATTCTATTAATAATGTAGAATTGCAAATGTCAACTTGACAGTATACTGAGCAGGTCTTACAAGAAAAATCTGGATTAATACACCTATTTAAAAAAAAAATTAGTGAAAAATAACATCAAATGGAAGCAAGTACAGCAAGACGAAGGGGACGCCAGCGATGGCGTCCCCTTCGTCGGCATGTAAAGTCCTGCAGGCTAACCTCCACCACAGTCAAACCGCGACGGCTCAGCTGCGGAAGTGGTTGGAGGTTCAACATACGGCCGTTGCCCTGATCCAGGAGCCGTGGATTAGGGCTGGCCGAATACAAGGTCTCTCCAATCTTGGAGGTAAGCTCCTAGTTAGTACAGATCACGACAAGCCAAGATCGTGCATTTATACGACACGGAACATAAAAACACAGCCACTAACAGATTTCTGTTGCAGGGATATCTCTGCAGCTAGGCTGCTGATACAGCGTGGGGACAAAGAAGCAGCTGTGGTCTTCGCCTCCGCTTACATGCCCGAGGCAGAGGAGCCGCCCCCACATGACCTCGCCCGCCTCGTGACATTTTGCGAGAGCTCAGGGCTTGAGGTTGTCATAGGCGCGGACGCAAACGCTCACCATCCTCTGTGGGGCATGGACACTCCAAACGCAAGGGGTAAGGCTCTAGTAGATTACTTGTTTACAACTAACTTAACCCTACTAAACACAGGTTCCGAACCAACCTTCATAAATAGACGAAGCCAAACAATCATTGACCTCACTCTGGCATCAGAGGGTGCAGCGGCCGCCACCACCGGCTGGCAGGTCTCTAAGGAGGCATCCTGCTCGGACCACAGGTGGATCCGTTTCGACATACAGGTCAATGTGTCACCAATACTGCCACGTCGCAACCCGCGTAATACTGATCGGGCTACTTATACGCGCACCCTCGAAACCAAACTTGCGCCGATAAACTACTGGATGACCTACGAGGACGCGCCGCAGATCGACGAGCGTGTAAGTCATCTCACAAAATCAATGCTAGACAGCTACCAATCCTCCTGCCCGGAAACCACTCCGCCTACAACACCAGGGAAGCAACCATGGTGGGGAGCGGATCTGGAACGCAAACGCGGGAAGGTAAGGGCAGCCCTAAACAGAGCAATGAATACCTGTGCTGATGAGGATTGGGACGTTTATTACGCGGCCAAATCCAGCTACAAAAAATGCATTAGGTTCAGGAGCTCCACCGGATGGCGGAAATACTGTGGCAACATTGAATCCTGCCAACAAGCAAACAGGGTAAGGAAAGTATTGGCACAGCAGAACCCGACTGGGCCCGCTGTTCTTCGAAAACCCGATAACACACTTACCACTTCACCAGAAGAGGCGACGCGCGTCCTTATCGAAACTCACTTCCCAGGTTGCGCTTTCGCACAGGCTACCAACTGGACAGAGGTAACTCAAACACCTTCAGTAAACGACTGGCGCTATGCACAAAAAGTGATAACACTGGAGAAACTCCAGTGGGCGATCCAGTGCTTCCATCCTTTCAAGGCTGCCGGACCGGACGGAGTCTTTCCCGCCTTATTGCAGTGGGGAGGGACCTCTGTCGCCAGCAGACTAGTACCCATAATGAGAGCGTGCCTGGCCTTTAGATACGTTCGTAAAGGTTGGAGGGAAGTGAAAGTTATATTTATTCCTAAGCCAGGTAAGAGTGACTATACTAACGCCAAATCCTACCGACTGATCAGCCTGACCTCCTTTCTCCTCAAAACCATGGAGAGAATCTGTGAGAGAGAGCTGAGGGATGGCGCTTTAAAAACGATCCCACTCCATGCGAACCAGCATGCATACAGCTCGGGTAAGTCCACTGAGTCCGCTCTTCATCTAGTAGTCGGCCGGATAGAAGAAGCGATTCATCAGAAGGGCATCTGCCTGGGCACTTTCATAGATATCGAAGGAGCTTTCGATAAAACAAACTTCTCCAGCATTAGCACCGCCCTCTCCCGGCACGGAGTAGAACAGGTACTGATTGACTGGATTACTAACATGTTAAGCAAACGAGTGGTTCGCCTTGCAGAGGATCAGCTGACAGCCAGAGGCTGCCCCCAAGGGGGTGTACTATCCCCTCTTCTCTGGAACCTTGTGATAAACGATCTCATCACTAAACTCAACGCGAACCAATTCTATACTATAGGGTACGCCGACGACCTCGCCATCCTCATTTCGGGGAAAGTGACGGGGACAATCTGCAATCTCACTCAACAAGCGCTACGCATCGTCAAAGTCAAAGTCAAAGTCAAAGTATTTTATTTGTTAAACATAGGTAACATGGTACATGGTATAAAATTTGTGTTGTATCACTATGTTTTGCCTTGCAAGGCGTACAAATTAGGCGTAAAAAAATAAAAAAACTACAAACTAGATAAAACTGTTTCAAACAAGTAACGTCGTAAACAAGTGGATCGGACATTTTTTATTTTATTTTATGCTTTTATCATCTAAAAACTCATTGACAGAGTAGTAAGCCTTTTCAATTAAGAATTTCTTAAGTTGCGATTTAAAATTATTTATGTTGTTCATACTTTTAAAAGTTCTTGGTAGTTTATTGAAAATCTTTGGACCCATGCCGAGACAACTCTTTGAGAAAAGTGCAGTATTGTGTTTTTTTGATTTTAGTGTGCTTTGGTGGCGTCTAGTATTAAGATTATCAAATTTAGACAGATTATCCTTAACAAATATTGCAATTTCATAAATGTAGAGGGATGGAAGCGTAAGTATTTTTAAACTAACGAAAAATGGTTTGCAACTTTCGGTGGTTTTTAACAGACATACGGCTCTAAGACATTGTTTTTGGGCTTTAAATGCCATTTCTCTGTTGGCAGAGTTGCCCCAAAATATTATGCCGTAACGAAGAGTTGAGGAGACATATGCATGATATGCAGTAAGGACAGTATTACGATTCGCAACCTTATTCAAATTGTGTAGAGCATAACAAAATTGATGAATTTTTTTAATCATAGTCTCTATGTGTATTTTCCATGTCATGTTTTCGTCCAGCCAAATACCTAGAAATTTGGTTCGCTCCGTTTTAATAATCTTATTTTGATCATAATTAATGTCAAGAATTTTAGGATTAGTTCTTTGTTTAAATGTCATTATTTGAGTTTTATTAAAATTAATCTGTAAGTTGTTATTATTTAGCCATTGAATTATTAGACTTAGGCTACTGTTTATGTCATTTTCATATGAGTCACTATTTTTACCAGAAAATATTATAGTACAGTCATCAGCAAATAGGGTCATAGGATGAGGTATGGTTTTCGGAAGGTCATTTATATAGCATAAAAATAATAAAGGGCCAAGCACACTTCCCTGAGGCACACCATAATAAATTTGTCTCTCTCTTGATTGGTAATTAATTTCAGTTTTAGTTTGAACATCGACTGCTGTAATACGAGTTACCAGTTTTCTGCCAGTAAGGTATGACTTTATTAAGTTTAAAACTTTGCCCCTAATGCCATATTTGTATAGCTTATTTAGAAGGATTCCATGGTCAACAAAATCGAAGGCCTTAGTCATATCCATAAATAAGGCTGTTACAGGTATTTTTTGGTTCATATTTGTAACTATTTCATTGACCAATTCATAAATGGCCATGTTTATGTTTTTAGACTTTCTAAAACCATACTGCTCTTTAGCTAAAATGCCATTCTTTTCAAGAAACATGTATATACTGTTATAAATAACTTTTTCAATTATTTTGGAAAATATTGAAAGAAGAGCAATGGGTCTGTAGTTTTGTATATTTAGAGGATCATCCTTTTTATGAAGAGGTTTAATTACGGACAGTTTTAAGTCTTCGGGAAAAATACCATGTTCTATACATAGGTTAGTAATATAGCTAAAAACCTGTGAAATTTGAACAGCTACGCTTTTTACTATCTTAGTCTCAATGTCATCAAAGCCAGAGCTATTCGTATTTTTCAGAGTCGTAATTATTTTATAAATGTCAATTGGTGCTGTGGGTGATAAGAATAATGAGTTAATGTTTGAATTTGTTTCTGTTATTTTATGGTTCGAATTGTTCATTGGCTGTATTTGGTCAATAAAATGATTATTAAATAGTTCTACAATGTCAGTTGGATTTGTTACGTATTTATTGTCAATAAGGAGTTTGTAAGGACTGTTCCTTGGAATGTTATTTTTTGATGAGTTTATAACCCTCCAGGTTGCTTTACTTTTATTTACAGCATTATTGATAAAATGGCTATTTTGCGATTTTTGGGTCAATTTGATAATTGTTTTTAAACGTTTGGAATAGGAATTGTATCTTTGTTTATTGACTACATTTGGATGCCGCCTGAAGGTCCATAGCATCTCACGTTTACGTTTAGAGCACAGTTTGATACCTTTTGTGATCCATTTCTGTGGTTTGGTAGTTACATTTTTTATTTTCTTTAAGGGGAAACACAGATCGTAAAATAATTTGAATAAGTTTTGAAATTCCTTAAATGCATTGTTTGGATCTTTGCAGCTATAAACACTATTAAAACTAAGACTTTGGAGAGCCTCTTTAAATTTTTTGACATTTTCCTGGCAAAAATCACGTTTATAAGAGAACCAGTGTGTGATCGTACAGGTCTTTTTGACGGGACATTTTATAATTTGAGCTGTGTAAATCACCATCGTTGAACGGTGGTGCAGAGAATTCGACCTCTCAGTGAATCCCACGAAAACTGAACTTGTCATGTTCACCCAAAAACGAACACTAGGCCCCTACCGCCCCCGGGGGGTAACTCCGCTGCCACGGCAAATTGTCGCTCAGCGGACAGACCTCCGGCGCGATCTCATGGCGACATGGAGAGAGCGACTATCGCAACCCCGTGCAGGGCACGCCACAATAGTGGCGATAAGTCCCCTCTTTGAGGAGTGGCTAGAGAGGCGCCACGGCGCCCTCACCTTCCGCCTGACGCAGGTCCTCACCGGACACGGTTGTTTCGGGAGGTTCCTGCACCGAATCGGGCGGGAGGAAACGCCCGGGTGCTACCATTGTGAGGATCGACCGGAGGACACGGTGGAGCACACGGTGGAGATCTGCCCCGCGTGGGCGGAGCACCGCCGTGTCCTCGTAGCGGCGATCGGCGGCGGCGACCTCTCGCTTCCGGCCTTGGTTCAATCCATGGTCCGGAGCGAGACGGAATGGGACGCCGTCACCTCCTTCTGCGAAGCAGTCATGCTAGCGAAGGAGGTGGCGGAACGTGAGAGGGAGAGAACCTCACGTCCCAGCCGCCGCGGGAGACGCACCGGGCGTCGGGGGCCACGTGGTGGCCCCCGGCCACCGTAGGCGCGGGCCTGTGGACGGTGAGCTATGGGCTAGCTCGCCGTCCGTCCGTCTTATGACGACAGGCCGTGTCGACGGCGCGTTCGTGTTCCACGCGCGCCTCAAGGAGAGTCAGCAAACAGGGAGGGGTCCGTAAGGACCGACGCCTGCCAGGGTTGCGGGACTGTTCGAAAGAGATACCGCGGCCCTGGAACACAAAGGGCAAAGGAAGGAACATGGATGGGTTTTAGTCAGTAAAAGTCTGACACTCCCTCCTGCTCAGCCCAGAGCGGGAGGGGTTATTTGATGATTTCCCATCGGTAAAAAAAAAAAAAAAAAAAAAAAAAAGGCCCCTACCGCCTACCCAAACTTTTTGATACAGAACTCCAATTAGCCGACGAGGTCAAATACCTAGGAGTCATCCTGGACAGTAAGTTAAACTGGAGTAGTCATATAGACAACAAAATAAACAGGGCTTGCATCACCTTCTGGCAATGCAGGAGAATGATAGGTAAGAAGTGGGGCCTATCCCCCAAAATTATACTCTGGTTGTACTGCGCGGTGATTCGACCCATGATCACCTACGGGGCAGTGGTCTGGTGGCCACGCACCAAACTAGCTACAGCCTCCATCAAACTGCAACGCATGCAAAGACTTGCCTGTATGGCGATAACAGGCTGCATGAGGACCACTCCGACCGCTGCTCTCGAAGCTATGTTGGAACTCCCTCCCCTCCATCTGTTCATACAGCAGGAAGCGACGATGTCGGCGGTACGCCTTAAAACACTACAACTTTGGGGTAAGAAGGTAACACAGCACACTGCGATACTGGAGGGATTCTACGAGTTCCCCCTGGCGAAAGCAACAAACGATCGGATACCCAAACAGTTCGTATTCGATAAAAAATACAAGATCCAACTCCATGAAGACCACCGCTGCGAGGGACTAAACCCCGCAGAGCTGCGGATCTTCACGGATGGATCCAAAACAGGTACTGGCACTGGAGCTGGAGTCTTCTCTGAGGATCTCAACATCCACATTGCCGCTCCACTAGGGGCCCACAACACGGTATTTCAGGCAGAATGCATGGGCATTACCCTGGCGGCATCAGCTATCTTAGCCAGAGAGGTTGTGGACCACCCTATTCGTATACTCTCAGACAGCATGGCTGTACTGCTAGCACTAAACAACCACATAGTCAACTCTGGGTTAATATACGAGTGTCATCAACGTCTGAACCAGGTTGGTAATCTCAATAATATAACCATCCAATGGATAAAAGGACACAGCGATTCCCGAGGCAACGATGCAGCGGACGATCTCGCTAGAAGGGGATCAAGTATGGCAGCGGTGGGACCCGAACCCATCGTGCCACTCCCTTTCGGATACCTACGCACACTGGTAAGGAAACGAACTAGTGAACAACACCACAAGCTATGGCTGGACCATGGCGAGTGCAGGCAGGCCAAGGAAGCACTTCCTACTATCGACGGCCGCTTCACCAAACGGGCGCTTCGGCTGTCCAAACCACAGCTGCGCACAGTTACAGCCGCCGTCACTGGACACGGCTCTTTTAATAAACACCTCTTTGTCATAGGAGTTACGGACAGCCCCCTATGCCGAGCCTGCATGGAGGTAGACGAGACAGCAGCCCACGTGCTTCTGCACTGCCCAGGGGTTGCAGCATACAGGGTAAAGTACTTCGGTAACCCAGGTACTCTCCGCGAGATTACCAGCAACATCAAGGCGCTGCTGGCCTTTCTCGGGGAGTTAGGGTGGATCGAATAGATTTCCCACCCGCACGCAAAATACGCGCTTAGACGTGGAGTTGCGGACACCAGCCCGCTATACAACATCAAATGGAAATATAATGAAATAGTGAGTCTAATGTTAAACATGAAAATAAATGTAACAAGGACCCATGCAATTATATTAATTGACAAGCAACCCGGGGTGGGTTGCTTGTGCAATGTTAATTATTAATCTTCCTCTTGAATCACAACCTAAAAAAAAATATTTCTCTTCAACTAGTGTGAATAAATGGAAATCGTTTCCATAATATGAAAATATAATTAACCTACAAAATACGATGAAAATCACCGTGACACGACAATCTTTTATGGGGACCTAAAGCTCCTAAAAAAAAAACCGCATCAAAATCCGTTGCGTAGTTTTAAAGATACATACATACATAGGGACAGAGAGCGGGTGCAGCTTTGTTACTACGTAGTTGATTGACTACATAATACATTATGCCTTTAGTACCAGCCTTTTTTTCTCACGCACAGAAGTCATGCGCATTGATCAGCATGCTTAAGTTCTTCATGGCCATAATCATATGACGGTCTATGCATCATACGCTTCTATTACTAAATGTTGTAAATTCTACCAAAAGGAACATAATATAAAGCTCACATTTCAATGCTTTTACTATACACCAAGTCAGAGTTGAGTTGATTAAAATGAAAATGTCTAAGATAAACTTAGTAATTATGTAAGAACTGAAAAGTCACATTAGTACTTGCTTGGGTTTAAACCTCTTGCAAAGTAATAAAAATCATATTCTATTCAACCTCTTTGCGTAATTGATAGTTCTATTAAAACATAAATATGTATGTAAATTATTTCCTGAATAAATAATACCCAGTAATCATTTATTGTCACCATTATCATCCCACAAACAAAAAAATTGGTACCTTATCAAGAAGTCAAAGTCTAGCTTGATTCAGCAAATTACTAGTTATATAAAATAACATTCAGAATTTAAGTGCACTCATAAAAAAAAAATCCATGTTACAATGCTTTGCTACGCCTAAATTTGTGACATTTTATCACAATTTTCAGATACAGTAAATTGATTTGCATAATTTGAAGGCTGAGTGAGGACTGTGAATAGTTGTTTGTGCGTAACATAAAATTATTATATTTATTTTACAACATAGTTTCTATTATAAATTTCCTGTTTACAAAAGGTTTTTTACCATATAGTTTACATTAAAAAACATTTTACGCTAATTTTTAATATTTTGCTGGTCTCATGTCTTTCCCATTTTTTACTGATCTTTTTTGCAATTTCATTTTATTATTATCCATTGCCATTACTTGAAAGTGAAAGGAGGAAATTTATTTAAGTTTTTTTTTTGTCAATTTCATCTCCATTCAACCCATATTAAAAGTATAATCATACTATGTTTAAATACACACGTACTTGGTAAATTAATGTTGAGATTTCAAGCATATTTATAAAATACAAGCTGAAGATAAAAGCATAAACTTCAAGTTCTTAGGGAAGTACCTAGGTAATTATTAAGGAAATGGCATGTGATGGAAATCAGGTTTTTCCTCAATATACTGCAATTATTATATTATACATTTCATTTATTTTATTATATATTTTATTTTATTTTACATTTATAAGTAAAAAAAAACATGTAAAATGTTCTATGATAGTGAGAATTTTAACACTGATTATCAGTGACGACCGTTGACAAAGTAGTCATTAACTACATTGATTCATTCATTAATTAGAACCGAGAACTTAATGTTATGTTTTGAACTTCATCGCAAGTTCGCAGCAAGGTCCTATGTATAAGATTTGACAGGCAACATATGCCACGATGTATAACGTGTATCTTTCTTATTGGGACCGACCAAATTCAACAAGTATGTGATAATATGACATCCTAGCATCAGAAAACTCTGTTCGGTCTTACCTTTTGCTCCTTCAGGTATTTCACTGACCGAAAAGCACCAAAGAATATCGGTAATACAGCCATAATCACTAAACTCAAGTATGCAATTGCGATGCCTTCAATGCTCGTCGGCGGCTTTTCTGTAACATTTTGTATAGTTTCCCTGACAGCCTCTTCAATGTTCACTATGGGGATTTCCGTAGCTGATTCTGCCATTTCTTATGAGTTATTTGCCGAATTGCGTGGCGAGATGGCTTTCGCACTACGGCGGACCAAGTTTGACAAGAAAATGACAAGTGTACAGTTAGATTTGTTTAGTTGGTCAACTGTAATCGGTGATCTTGATTCTAGAGTGAGAACAACTCGTGTAAAGTTGTCACTTAAAACCGTAAATCTTTTCTGTTCACAAAATGAAACTGCCTGCCCGACTAAACATTCAAAATCCTGATTATTTTCTAAGATGGATTACCAAGAACAATATTCGTTGAAAATGGCCTTTTCGCAAAATGTGTGAGTAGAGCCCAAGCCTGATTTTACCGGTTTTTGTCATGTTTTTTATTATATTGGCATCACATTCACATTCCATTTCTTCCATATTTCGTATATTCTGTGCTTCCATATGTCAAAATAAGTCAAACACAGGATACTTTCGTTTTTAATTTTTCGCTCGTAATAAATTATTTATTTCGTAATTGTCATGCCTATGTGCTTAAATAATTGCAGTTTTCAAGATATATCATAAGTAGTGTTATTTTACTTATTAAAATGGAAGTATCGGGTGGCGCAGAAGAAGGTTTTGTCAGGGAATGGGCCCCTTGTTCGCATATTTTAAATTTAATTCCGCCTAGGATACAGACTGGCATATTTTCTAACGAGCTGTGCTTAACATGCGTGGACGCGGTGAGCGAGTACATAGCTTTGGGCACGAACGTGGGGCTGGTGTACTGGTACGATCGGAAGAAGGGAAACATTCAGAGACTGCGATGCGAGGTAAGACTCTCTCCTAATTCAGTGGGTCAGGGACGGGGTTTCCCCACACTAATCAATGGTTGTGCCCTTGCAAGTATCCAGTACCTAACGCAGTTTATAAGGACGTTAATATTAAAAAATAACTGGTGCTAGTTGTAGGTGATAATATAATATTCTTCCATCAAAACTGTCTCAAAATACGGTCAGTGTGTCGAATGGTCTCTTAAGATTCATGTAAGTAGCTAACTTACATGAATCTTAAGAGACCATATGAGTCCATGTGTGTGTGTGATTTCTTCCAGTAAAATGCTATCTCCAGTTTACTTTAAATAAGTATGCTTATTGAGTATTCATTTAATTTATTATAATCTCCTTTTTCTTTACATAATTAAAGAATTTATGGATAAAAAAAATATTGTTTACATTTTTAAATGTTACAAGTAACAAAAATTATATAAAAATCATTTAAAAATATAAAAAATAGTAGCCTACTGACATCGGGAACAGGGTCCGAGCTACCGGTGGTCAGGGCTGATTGATAAGGCTGATGACTCCTAACAATATGCGTGTGTCAGTGTCCAGAACTACCTGTTTCTGAATCAAGCCCTTGATCCAGCTGCCAAGCGAGAGCCTCCTCAGATGTTGGTTGAAGTTATTGTCTATTGCTATTATTTTTAATTATAATATTTATTATCCATCTAAAATTTCATCCGGTCAATTGCTGTCCCTAAAACACAACACGTTAAATGTCAGTACACAACCTCATTTTGTCTAGTGACAAAGGAGTTGTTTGGCAACCAACAGCACTAAACCGATTTAACAAACAGTCCTGCAATTATTGAACATGATAAGTAAAAGAGTGTGTCTCTGACTTCTAATGAGTTGAGCAACCAGACCTTACGCTGTATTCACACATACAGTCAGCCCCAAAAAGATGTAAACACAGACAAGGAACCATATGTATTTGCGTTGTCTACAACCATTACTCCATAATCGTGTGTGATATCTTTTTGAGGCTGACATAAACACACACCTTTGTTCCATGTGGGTAGGTAGAAACTACGGATCATTTTGAAGACGTAATAGACAGTAATTACTGTATTCCCTAATGTAAGGGGACACTTAATGGATGACTTTTGCAGCTTAACAAATGCCTAGTAATAGGATAAATGCCTTGCTGAGGGTTGAAATTTCAGTGCAATTAATAAAGCGTGTAAAAATACCCTTAACGAAGCCAAAAGGTAGTTCTTCTCCCCGTCATTGTGATCATTTTTTTGTACAGGACCATACTAGGGAACCTATTTACGGAGATAATAATAATAAAGCCATTTATTCAACAGTACGTAATATAATTTCTTTAATATCTAAGTTATATAAAATCTAGGTTGTCTTCTGCTGATTGCCAATTGGCAAAGGCCTCCTCCAACTTTTTCCACTCGTTTCTGTCCTTGGCAACCCGGCTCCAGTTGTAACTCCAGTGTAGTTACGGAGATATTTAAGGTCAAAGTTCCAAACTTTTCACAAGTTTATTCAAATACTAGTTTTTGGATAATAACTTTACTTTAATTACCTCCATGATCCATTTACTATTTAAAGCATCAGTAATAATTTTTTCGTAGGGTTACATAATTTGATGTACGTAATGCACATTAAAAGAATCATAATTATTTACAATAAGGAATGGAAAAAATATTAAATAAAATACTTAGAAATAACAAGAAAAAGTCATCTTTTGTGCGTCCACTAACAGAATGAGCACAAGAAAAAGTCATATACAAGCATTAATTTAGTTATTGCCGTGTTAGTGTAAACAGGCATTCAATATTTTTTTTTCTTCACCACAAAGTTGTAGTGTAAACATTATGAGTCAACAAGATAATGAAAACTGACTAAAAGATAAGATTTGTTTAATTTCTTTGTGAACATGGTTTAATTATTTTACTAGAAAGTATTGCTTATCTAAATACTTTCAACATTGATACCCACTTGAACGCAATAAAATTTTTCATGAATCATACATTTTTGTAATTCGATAAATAAAAATATCATGAAACATTAATAATATCGAGTGAAAGAAGCAAGAACCATATATGAATGCGACCGCAACCGCAAACCGCAGCGACAATGCCACTCAATCTTTTTTTTCTGGTTTCTATGTAACTATGAAAAACGCTTCTGTAGAGGGCGACATTGCCGCCTGGCGCTGCGGTCGATCGCAGACCGCAAACGACTTTTTTTTTCTATGTCAAATCACTATCGCGAAACTGAACAAGAGAAATGCCGCTGCCATCAAAGTTGTGACGCCGCGTTCAGAATTTAAATCGTACCGTAATGTCGTCTTGCTTGCTGGGCTCTGTCGTTGCGATTGCATGACGTTCTTGCTGCTGTTTGCGGTGAACTCACTGTAGAGAGAGTAGAGGTGAGGCTTTTATTGTTTCTTTATTTAGTTTTCTTTTTCGGACTTGTTGGCCCTGTGTTCCGATTCCCAGGATAGGCAACGCTCCATGTGCCGGGTTGATGGCAATAGGCTAGCCTCCTATTCTCTCTTCTTAGTCGCTCACTCTTGACAGGGTGGTCGTGGTCATGGGGGTCGCCCACAACTGCGCCCCTAAGCCCCCTAGCCTCCTATTACATGAGTCTTAAACATAACTAGACAAAATGTGGATGTACTAATAGGTACCCGACGTACCCGTCTGCCTACCTCGGGCGTGATCCTATTTATTTTTATTAGATGTACAATGTTACTATTCTGTAAATAAAAGATTTTTATTCCACAATTATTTTTCAGGCGTCCACATCTCCAATAACATACGTAAAGATAGTGAGTACAGTTGACTACATGGTGGGGGCCGGCAACGCAGCCGGCCAGGTCACCGTGTTCCAAATACCCAAAGAGCATCCCGAGAATGTGCCCGACACCTTCAAGCCTAAAGTGGAGCCCAAAGTTGAAAGGTGAGAATTAAGTTATGTGAAATACAGGCCATAGCATTTTTTTGTGTTTCATCCATAAATTTATCTTGAAAATTGGCAAACCATACATACATATTACTCGAGTCGCTTTTCACAGCTTCTGTGTGACCACGTTTCCATTATCATTTAGAGAATTATTTATCCTGGAAGATTTATGTGTTACACATTCATATTGAATAAGCAGACTACAAAATAAATCTTCTGACCAGTTGTAAAAATTGGGTGCCTAGGCCATGTACCTCGATCGAAGCAGGGGCGGGTAGCTATAGCTAGTCAGGTATAACATATAGAGGCGACAGAGGTTTACGTCAAGAGTTGTCCTGTGTGTCCTCAGCTTAAAGTGTAAACAATAGTAAAACCTTGGTGATATTTTATTCTGTTGTGGTCATGTAATACTCCTGACCTTTGTGAAACCACAACAGCGCACGGCTCAAATACAATAATACTATCATAACAGTATATAGATTCTAGATTTTCCTAGAAAAATTTAATCAATTCAGTTAATTTTGCACTAATGCAAAAGTTGCGTCAGGTATTGCGACTTCATTTGTTGATCATTTACCATCTGGCTAGCATTTTCCCAACTAAGTTGGTTAGATCGGACTGGAAACCCAGGACGAGCAAGGGCCCCATCATAGTTGGGAAAAGGCTAGGCAGAAGGTTGATATAGCGCTTTATTTCCAGATATACAATAGGAGAGTTACACAAAAGTAAAATCACAGCAATAGAATGGTCCAAAAATGGCATGAGACTGTTCTCGGGTGATAAGAGCGGCGTTATCATAATGACTGAGATCGACTTCTATATGGTAAGTGTCCGCTACTATCTGCCAAGATAATAACACAACTGCGCTGTGTTCGGTGTTTATTTGTGCACTTATTTAGATTCCAAACAAGTCAACAAATACGAGGTTTTGGAAAAATAACTACTGCACCTAAAGTCATTCTAAAATCGAATTAATTTCCACCGGAATAACGTAAATATTTTATTTAAGTGGCAAAATAACTTAAATTGGAAACAGGACTTTGAATGAGAAGGTCTTTATTTGCCTATTGATTCTTTTGCAAGGTGAAATGTGGCCCAGCCGGACACTTGGTGCCTGATGTATCGAATTTATGTTGGTACTGTTCAAATCTGCACCAACATTAGTAAATAAGATGTTAATAAATAGGTTTAAGTTTGGATGTAGGGGTAAATCTTCGGAACTACTGACCGGAATCATCCGCGAGTTTCATAGACAATATTAAAACAAAAACCAGTATGATTCCGTGGGATCATTTTCGACCAAAACGTGAGCAAAGCCGCAAAAGCTAGCTGTCAATAATTTGTAGATGAAAATTTTATTTGAAGAATGATTTGGTAGCCTTTTGTACGGATGGATTATGTCAACTTAATACGCTAATACTCTTAGAGATTCGAGTTGTTTAAAAAAAGGTTGCTCTTTCACGAACGAGACCGTTAATAGACTGATTGATAATATTCGGTAATACCTACTAATCTTGTTTCTGTTTAGAAAGTCGTTTTAGAAGTGTGCTTAAAATATCAACCTAGAGCAATAACTGGTCTACTCCTTCCTGGCTAGTAATAATAAAAAAAAACTAACGAGACCTACTCAACTACTTCTCTATGGAAGTATCTTAGGATCCAGTATTAATACAAAGGGGGCTTCCGATGGGGGTAGGCAGAAACTACTGAACGCCTGCTACGATCCTTACATACTCCTTTTGCTTCGTCCACGTCCGTACATCTGGTGGCCTACCATGACGTCTTAAAGCAGTTTTAATTCCAGTATGAGAAAGAAATGGCGCTAGATGACCTATATGGCTCTGTCTCTTTCCCACACTGGAATTACAACTGATTTAAGACGTCATAGTAACCCCCCTTGTCATACATCCAAGTTAATTCCAATCCCCATTTTTATCCAATTCTTTGATACATTTTTTTCTCGTCGGGAAGATCCTGGTTAGTAAAAATAATAAAAAAATATTTTTTTTATCGCCAGTGTTAATTACGTGTATTAATAATATTGAGCGGAAACAATGATAACATTGTGGACAATGTGACAAGACTTGTCGACGCGGAATCGATCTTTAGCCTGACAGACTGAGCTTTTAAAGACATAAAATACATGTTTCGCCTCGTTTCAGGACTCGATACTTCGGCGGACTATATTAGCTTAGATTAATTGCTTTCTCAAAGGACAACCACTGCCTTAATGTTCGGTAACATCGCCGCCATTGTTTGTGAAAAGCTAAAGCGAATATGATACTAATTTGTAAACTAATCCCACAGCATCTTTGCAAATCAATGGAGATTGTAAACGAAGAACACGAGATCGTTCAGATGAGCTACTATCAGAACACGCTGCTAGTGTCGAGCGTGTATCGCAGCATCGTGTGCGAGCGACGCGACGCGCGCTGGCACGTCAACCAGCTGGGCAAGAAAGAGCGCAAGAGGTGAGCTCGTAGCCTGTGACAGACGAACTGACAGATGTATCAAGCGTGGACAGACAATCAAACTGAACAACATTTGGACCAACATGGTTATCGCGGAAAAAATAACCCGCTTACAATGTCTTTCAAGTGCCAAAAAACCATGCTGCAGTATAGGTGCATTAAGAGACATTTGTGTCGCTTGCTTCTCTTTAACATCCTTTTAAAGTGCGTTAGTCTCACGTTCCGCGTATTGCCGGCAGCCTGTGCGCGCTGGGCGCGGTGTTCCAGCACTCGTACGCGCGCGCCGGCCCGGCCGCGGCCTACTGCGCGCGCCCGGGCCTGCGCCTGTGGCGGGCGGACGCGCACGGGAATGTGCTGCAGACCTTGTTGTTCAAGGTACGTGCTAAAGAATGAGAGAAAACAAAACATTTGTGTTGCTAAAACATGACAAATAACATAAGAAAGCTCAAACTGAATAATAAATAGGCTGAAAATATACGTCATACTCACGCAAAACGGCCAACCCTCAGCATAATGCTGTGGCACCATGCTGATGTCATGCTTTGTCGTTCGACTTCATTTATTGAACTTTAAACAGGTTTTCTGAACATGTATGACCCATAGCATTAATATTGCCAGTAGTCAGCCGATACATCTGATGTTGCCATACCGAATAAACACTTTCAATTAAAAAAATCTAGTGTTTTTCCTAATTTTGTGTAAATAAATACATTAAAAACCTCTTCCAACATTTTCTAATTCCAGGAGGCGATATCAAACCCGCTAACAATAGCGGAGCTCCTGAACCCGAGCCAACACAAACACTGTCACAGCCAACACGAGTACAACCTGGGACCACTACATGTGTTCCGCGAACACTTCCTGGTGTCGCACAACGAACACATGCTGTACATACTGGACCCGCGCTCGCTCACTGCGGTGGCCGTCGTCGATGATCTGAGAAGGTAACTAAAAAATCAATTTACAAAAAAAATGAAAATAATTTAAGCTTCAGAGTTGCTGCGAGGCTGTTCGAAAGAGATACCGCTGCCCTGGAACACAAAGGGCAAAGAAGGAACGTGGATGTGTGTTAGTCAGTACAAGTTTGACACTCCCTGCCGCTCCGCCCAGAGCGGGAGGAGTCATTTGATGATTTCCAATACAAAAACAATAAAAAAAAGGAGGCAGGAGTTAAAATTCAAACGAACCAAGCCATCGTTTTGATATCTATATCTGTGGCTTGTAAAGTCCCACTGCTGGGCAAACGCCCTCGCTATTTTCACTCTTCCAAAGAAGTACGTGTTTGCGTTACTCGACAAAATGTTAATGCACAAAATATTTGCGGTTCTGGGTGGAATTCACAAAAGTTGTTTAAAATGATCAGTACAATAATATTAGTTTACAGAATAAAACAATAAAGTTTTATGATTTTTAAGTTACTATATGCTTTGTGTAACTGAAAACCAGTGAGGCACTTGCGCCCAATTTGATTATCCGACTGTTGATTTAGATTTTTTTTCTGTTTGAAAAGTGATTAATACACCTTGTAGATGACTACAACATAACCTTCCTCACAGGATCCTGTCAGTATCGGTGAACAAGGCCGAGATCTTCGTGCTGGAGGGCGCGCGCTCGCTGCTGCGCCTGGCGCACGCGCCCGAGCCCGCCGCGCTGGCCGCAGGTCTGTTCAGCAAACTTCACTAGCCATCGCACTAGGGCACGTAGGCTGGATGACGCGTCTAACACTAACTTTACTGTGCTATATGACTTATGTTGCCGTTAAAAAAATTATGGCTGACAGCTGTCACAGATGATAAATAAATGGAGTGCTCAGTTCTTCTTAGCGTGTCGATGGCAGTCCCTTAGTAGGCCCAGAAATTAGCTACTAGTTTAGCGCTATCACTTGCGCTTGCGCTTACGATTCATGTGTACCATTGTTAGTGAAACAGCACCATATTTGTTATCCAGGCTAGAATAGTCTGTAATTCAGCTCAGTTCTGATTAGGTCTTCAAGTGATGCAGAGTTACCATCTTAAACATAACATACATCACGCTTGCAATCCCCATAGGGAACGCCTCTGCCTAAGCAGAAGCGTACCGTACCATCTTAAAATATTGACAAAAGAATATCGTTTGAGGGGTTCAAACGATATTCTTTATCTCTCCCAGTTAACACTTTAAAGAGCCAAGCTCCTGACCGAATTTCGGCCATGGCGGTCAAAGACTACTCATCGAGGCTAATCTGCTCTAGACTATCTGGGATATCCGAGGGAGATCTTATAGTGTATAAATGTTTGCGCAACCTAATTACACTCTTGGTCTTCTCTTAAAATTAATATAAGGTGTCGTTGAAGTTACAATAATTAAACTTGAAAGTTTCCTAAATACTCGTCCTAATTGGAGTAAAACAGGACGCCGAACTAATTACAATGGGCACTCCATTTGTGGCTAATCTGTAACGGTTTTATATTCCTACGTGATTCTGTTTTCTCGTACCAGTGTAACCGGTGCCTTCCAGTTTATATGCTCTATATGAATGTATTGTCGTACTTATTTGCGCACGTTTTAAAAGTTAAGGAATGGTTCGCTATGACTGAATGCAAGTTAATTTAATTGTTAATTGTTAGAATATGGACTGTTTTTATTTAGTTTATCTGACCTGTATTTTAGAACGATACTCAAGCACTTAATATTAGTAAATTTATGTCGACATTTGTCTGAAATATTTTAAACAAAATGTGTGCTTGATCATCCTTCTAAACTAAGGCTTTAGTCATTATTAGATCACATTAGATGTAAGATAATTGACTTGTTTAAGACATGTTTCGAAAATAAGCAGGTTTGAGTGTTTGGAAGAGAAGTTTTTACGAACTGTAATATACTAAAAATCAAAGATTAAAGTTCGTTATATGTGCCACAGTACTTATAAAACGTAAATAAATGTTTACTCTACAAAGAGTGAGCTAGATTATCATCACATAAAACGATGGATACGGCGGGTGTTCACAATCTAGCGATTTATTTAATTGCTGAAAAGTCTAAGATATATCCTTCTGCCATACTCTAGCTTGCTAGAATTTTCTACACTTTAGGACGCACAAAGAGGTGATTAATATTCGATAAAAATAAGAATTACGCGATACGGCGATCCACTAGTTGCCAACCATGGCAACTAGTGGATCGCCGTATCGCGTAAAATAATGAAAAGCGTGGTCGTAAAACGTGAGAGCGAGATGACAGGAGACTCATATGTATATGTAATTTTTAATTATTTCACGGTTCTACTCGCATATTTTAGGACCACGTTCCGAAATCAAGACTAATTTTAATCGCTTATTTCAGTAACTTCTATAAAAAATTGCACAGAATTATTTTAACAAAATTTTACATATTATTTATGAATTTATTGTTCAGATACAAAACCAATTTGTATTGTCAATTCCCTTCAGTATTTTCCCAAGAGTAACTCAAGTGTTGTTAAATTTTCATAGCTTGTCGACTCGCCGATATGACATCAATAAGTGCAATTTAAAGTTGAACTTTATACACTTCGGGTTGGCACGGCACAAAATCGCATTTATTGAACAACAAACCCGACCTGAATCAATTACTACACTTAGTGTTCATTCTGAATCTTACGATAGCCAAGTTCGGCATCTACCATCGTTATACAAGGTGTTTATTTTTGATATACCATAACTCTAGGGCATGAAAGAGACCATATCAAATAAATTCAACGAATCAACTGGCATGTTAATTATTTTTCAACTATAATTTTTCAGTCACGATTATTAATTAATGTAAAACACTCTTGCATAAAAATATGACAACGTCGCATTTTCTTAGCTTTAAATGGTTTGAATCAAAATGAATTACTCGTATTTATCAATAAAACTTACATTAATTATGATTGATGATATCTTCGACACTATGCATTTTGGACCACAGATTCTAGGACATTTTGTACTTATAGGATATAACTCTAGAGCAGGGATCCCCAAACTATTTTGGACAAGTGACCCCTTTTCCAAAATGAACTGTTACCTCAGACCCCCATGGCCAAATTACCTACTTTTAAGATCAACCCCCTTATTCATAATGGTCCGCTAACTTAAAACAGCTGCTACAGTGTGTTATTTTTCATTCTGACTTAGGTCAATAGACTTAAGTTAGCAGACTATTATGAATAAGGGGGCCTATCTTTAGTTTTTTCCTATTGACACAAAATACCTAGGTACTAAGGTACCAATTGGAAAACTTTGCACTTGGTTAAGTGAGTAAAATTGACTTCATTTTCGTATCAAAATTTAACAAAATAAAAAGACATACAATTCAGTAAATATCAAGTTTAATTTATAACGATTATTACAAATTAGGTACTTAAAGAATTTTAAGTAGGTAGGAAATTATATTTAAAAAAGTATTAATTCGCAAAGAGAAAATAAAACATTCAGTGTGATGGATGAACCTGGTGACTATCTACCAATCTAGCTACATCCGGTTCAATATTGGTGAGTTGCAGCCTTAAATCTCCACGTTCGTTGATTTTCAAACGGTTTCTTTGTTTCGTCAAAATGTTTGTTACCACACTGAAGCTTTTTTCAACTAGGTATGATGATGGAAAAGCGATAAGGTATTTTTCAGCAATGTTCCACAATGTAGGATACTGTGTTTCAATGTTGCGTTGCAACCAGAACTTCTGATAGCCTTGGTTGAACTTCTGCTTAAGCTCTTCGTCTGTGCTGATGGTAATCAACTCTTCTTGCATTATCACATTGGCTTCTTCTATGGCTGTGGTATTGTACGGATTTATTATCCATTGAGGAATTTGTAAATTTAAAAGATCCTCAAACCTCTCCGTAAAATCCTTGTGTAATGCGTCCAAGTGAGTGACATATAATAAAATGTCATCATCTTGAAGCGTTTCTGGTAATTTTGACAAATGCAGAAACTGCGAATATTCTTTTCTGCCTAAATTTTGTTTATAAAGGATTAGTTTACCCACGAAGGCCGATATTATTGATTTTGTTTTAATCAAGTTAAGATCGTCACCCTGCAGCTGCAAATTAACTTTGTTGAACATTCCAAAGATATCAGTCAAGTAATAAATATCTGTTTTACAATTGTTCAGATTTTCTTTCAAATTCGATCTTTTTCTTGTAAAAACTCCAACACAGATTCAAAAACGGCTGAAAATCTTTCTAAGCAAGAGCCTCTTGATAGCCAGCGAACTTCAGTGTGAAGAAGTAATCGAGTAAAGACTTCGTCGTTTTCCTCACATAGCTGAGCAAATAACCGAGAGTTCAAAGAATTGCTTCGAATCTTATTGATAGCATTTATTACATATTGTAAAGACTTATGCAATCTAGGACTCAGCTTTTTTGCTACTAAATGCTGCCTGTGAATCACGCAGTGAATGACCAGTACATCAGGCAGTTGTCGCTTTAAGTGAGCTATAAAACCACGATGACGACCAACCATAGACGGTGCACCATCAGTCGCAACAGAAACAATGTTCTTCCATGGAATAGCTTTGTCAGTAAAAAAATGTTCCACGGCCTGAAAAATTGATTCTCCTCTGATATCAGTCTCTAAATATGTAGCAAAAAGCAGTTCTTGGCACATATTTTCATCTTTGATATATCGAACATATCCTAACAACAGAGCTTCATTGCCGGGTAATGTAGACTCGTCCAACTGGAGAGAGAATCTGTTGGTCTGTAAGAACTTGCATAAAATGTTTTCCACATCGCGTCCCATCTCGTCTACATTGTTAAGGACCTCCGCAATGGCTGGTAAGATAAGCTGCTCTCCAATTGTGTGGGGTTTCCCCGACTTCGCTATTAGTAAAGATATATTATAGGACGCTCGTAAACCATCATCGTCTTTAATAGATGATGACGCAAACATCGATCTTATGGATGGCCTTTTGTCTAGTTTTTCTTTAAGTGCTTGAAAAAATGTCAAGGGCTTACTTTTTTTGTCAGCATGTACTCTCGATAAGTGGTCATCCATTTTTGAAGGCTTCATGGCATCGTTACTGAATACTTTTTCACATATGAGACACATCGGCAAGTGTTGATTTGATGGAGATGCAATAAATCCGAACTTCAAGTAGTCCAAACTGTATTGTCTGCATTTTTTTTTCGTGTCCGCCATCATAAAACTCTCAGTAATCCTGCAAATAAAAAAATAAGAAACTAAGTACCTAAATTAAAAACAATACCTAATAAACTGTTAAATTTACTGGTAAATTTTTACAATTGAAACAACTGAGGCAACTGCAAACTGTTGCAAACAATCTACAGATAGCTCAACTGATCACTATCACACAGTGTGCAGTGGGGCAATGCTGATGCGCTGTGCCGGATAAAAACTGTTTGGTACTTACCCTGTTAATTTTTCATAAACTGCAGATATTGTGTGGTTACGCTATTAACTCGCGTAGGGAGCTCAGCATTTTGTAAATTCTTTTTCAGTCACTTTACTTCACTTAATTTAGCTATGTAATAACTTTGTAATCTCTTGAAATAAATGAGTACTTATATGAGTTATTATCGTTCAAGCTCCAACGAATTTCAAAACGCAAATGAACTTTCAACCTAAGTGCAACCTCGTTAAATAGTAAAATATCAGGAACATGTTTGGACTTGCAACTTGATCATGAATTCGTTCGTGTTAAATCGCGCAAGCGTCAAATAGAGAGCAAGTCAAAACGCGCCTGAAAGACGTACGCTCGAACTCATTATCTTGCACAAACTTGTCCACACTGACTTGCCGAGTTTTTCATCTTGTACGAACTTGAGGCTTTATATTACTACAACAATGCTATTTCCTACATAAATATTAATTATTCTTAGTACACGTAACACAACATAAACAATACAGTACCTACCTACCTATCTTGAAAGTTTTAAATAAGAACTTGTGTTAATTTAATAGGGGTCGATTTTTAGACCTCGTCGACCCCCATAATCAGTTTTCGTTTATGTCGACCCCTAGGAAACCGATATCGACCCCAAGGGGTCGATATCGACCACTTTGGGAATCCCTGCTCTAGAGTTATGAGGTATAGAAAAAAAACACGTATAAGAAATACTGAAATAAGTAAGCTGGGCATTTATTTGAGTTAACCCGAGTGCCCCTTCCGTCACGTAAAGTAACATAAATATTTGCCATTTCCACCCGACTGTGCCGAATTATACCGACCCGAAACATGTATGTACCCCTCACGATTAGAAGTCGACAGGCATGATAGTATTAAATCGGTTGTTATTATTATACAGCGTGTAACAGAAAGGGTATAGTCATAAGCAAGACTGTGGTACGGACCATCAAACTGCCTCATACAAAATTTCAATACCTACTCGACTCAAATGTATCGGACAGCTGATTATTTTTTACGATTTCGATGGTGATCCCATAGAGAAAGTTGTTCAGTTTGATGGTCAGTACCACAGTTTTCCATAAGACTATACCCTCTCTGTTACACGCTGTATATCATGTAATGTGTTCAATACAACGTTGTGAACTACAAGTATTATGAACATATTTCCGTCCGCTTTCAAGCATGCATATGTATATTATACAGTTATACATAGTATTTCCACACACAGTTTATATGAAACGGGGTAGATGTTAACATGAATATGTCTCACAAGCTTAGCTCTTTAAGCTTATACGTTAATACGAATAAGCTTAAACACATTAGCGAGTTGTGTGTGTGTGAGTTGTACATTTATCGTTTTTGAACAATAATAAAAGTCAGTTCAACGTACTAAGTGATCAATGCTGCAAGAAGGCCTAAAAGTTCGTGGTAATAAAACTGTAATTTACTTTTTAGTCAATTATAAAGGTGCCTATAAAATGAAAATATCTAATTAAATAACTCTTGTACTAACATATCATTATATACCTAGGCCATAAATAGGTAAGTATAGTGCCATCATTTATAATTTTGGATATCATGTTCATATTTTTTTCTATGTAGTGTTGTCCAAATAAATGCTTTACCGAATGAGCAAACACGGGGACATCAATGACCGTAACTAACATTAGGCGATAACTAAAATAAAGAGCAACTAATATTTAGGCAACAACTTTGGTATCACTCAGTTTACGTGAAACGAGCACACATTTCGGACATTAAGTTTTCCTTTGGTTAATATACTTTTATGGTTTAAATACCAGTATTTTCTAACATAGTGAGTTCAAAAAATACTATACCTTGTACCTTAGGTGGTGGAGATAAGATTCATTTCAGTTTAGTTTATCATTCACATTTTTACTTCTTCTTATTTAGATGATAAATCATTGCCTATGGCATTAAGTCCGCCTCTGTACTTTGTGCTTGAAGTGTTAAATAAATAAATAAGTTTAATCATTTAAATAAGAAAATAATGGAGACTTCTCCATTAAATATAGCTCTGTCAATGTCATTTGGGTGCCAAAAACTCCTCGTAGCTTTATAAACCGCGTTCAAGAGCTATCGGTGTCATTATTGATACTCATAGTGTCATCACGTTCACTTTAATAGATGACATTAGGCCTTCCCAATACCGGGCCATTAATACGGATCATAGAGAGTTTGAAAAAAATTCAGCTTTGTCGTCACTGTCAGTCATCAACACTTGTAGTGATACAAGTATCTTTTGTCTCTCAAATGATGTTGCCAGAAGGTCGCTAATGGTTAAAATTTTGTGAATAATTTTGAATAAACGAGACGGTGCGGCGGTGTGAGTTCCGGTTTTAACGACGCATCTAGAGCGCCTGGTGCAGCTATACTGAGTGATAGTCTCGTTATAAAATTTAGGGTTGCGCCACATTGTTTGCACGGAATCGCATTTTCCTTGCTGCCATCCTTTTCGGTCGCTCAGAACCGTCATTGGCCAGATCGAGAAACAGAGTGAGAGTGCTATCGCACGCAGCAGCATCGACGATGCGCTCGGAAGGACGATTCCGTGCTGTAAGATGAGATTCAACCCTTTATATGTCATAAAGTATAAATAAAAACTTTACATAGAAAAACGAACACACGTCATGTTAATATATCAGAATTCCCAGACATACATGATTACAACATTGCTTATGAACAATGTATTTTTTAAAATAAAGTTGTGAGATTATGATGATATAGAAATAAGATTAATATGTAATAGTACATAAGTTAGAATAGTTAGAGAGTGCCTTATTCATACCAAATCGCGACCAATGTATTTCTTACATATTCATATGTATATAGACAATAATATATTGATAATTGTTTCATGTGCTAAAAGTAGGTAATAGGTAGTAAGGTACGATTATCTTTTTCGCCAACTAATATGAAATACACAAACTGTCACTTACGGGATATCTTCCGTGATTGTCGTGATTTCGTGATTGTGTGTTGAATTACAGACAATCACGGAAGATATCCCGTAAGTAACAGTTTATGTGTAAGTGTAAACCGTGAAAGTTTAAAACAGTGTTTAATATGAAATATATTTATTGAAGTATATATACTTATATTTTACTAAATGGCAGTGTGGGAAAAGGACAGTGTTGGCTGATAGCTCTTGTCTCGTTCTAATTTCATTTGCCAGGCCAAAACGAAATATTCCAAGGCCCAATTTGTCAAAAACGTCAATTGTTAGATATTTTTTACTTAAAGAATAAGATTACGGATTTTACAGCATTTTCCGCTGGATTTGGGTCCTCGTGGTGGTTTAAAGCCCACTGCCACTCCTAGAGTGGAGGCCTGAATCCCACAAGTGGGAACATTTTGGGCTACTTATGCTGACTTATTCTTATTATAATTAACATTTTGTTGGTTTTTAATCGCCAGATAACTCTGGCGATTGAAAAACCAACCGTAACATTAACTTAAGTTGGCGCAGAAGAGATCAATGTATTTTTTTTTAATAATAATGTGACTACCATTTATAATATAATAAAAATAATATAAGTTTCAATCTTAAATTGGGAATCTAAAAAGTATTTATTGTAGTGCAAAATACTTTCGTTTAGATAAGACATCACGTACTTAAACTGACTATATTATTATGTACTTATATACATTCCTATTATACATTGTATGCAGTCCTTGCAGTTATTTTAGCTCTGACAGGGGCAACCGATTATCAGCCTTATTTTAACTATTATAAATGTCACTGATTTTGACAATATTGCAAAGTCAGAGGTAAAATAAATATGAAAGTAGTGTAACTGTCATGTAACGTCATTATTGTGACGTTCTCATGTCCATCTTGTATGTTAAGGTGCACACGTCAGTGTTAATGAGTATGTGCTCGTATGTGTACGCACCATTACGGTGCTCGTGAAATTGGCTATAAGTATCAACTATTTTACTAGAATTTAAGATTGGTGCAGAATAAATGTTAAAATTTGAAACGAAGAAAATTAAGAATACGTTTTTATTCATGCTATGTATCGCAAAAATAATTAAAAATATGAGTTAGTTCTTTGAAAATGGCATTTAGATAATGTCTAGATTTTTTATAAGATCGGATTTTTTCATTGATATTTTATTTTTGTAATGCTTATTGTAATAATTAAGTTAGAGACCGACACATTTATTTCTGTATATATCTTTTAAAATATTGCAATTTAATGTAGACTAGATCTGTCGCTTATTTAAAGCTTCGTGTACAGGGTGTTCCTTTTTGGGCTTGTTAAAAAGTAATGTATTTACAGGGTAGAACATTTTAAGTAGTACTTAAACACATCATAAGTATCTAGTTACCCGCTGTAGTTAGATGATTGACAACAATTTTGTTTCAAGTATTTTTTTGGTATAGTTGCTTGCAAAAACAATATTACACTAGTGTTTTACTACTAATCGATTTATATACTAGTTTTTATTTAATTTTAGTAAAACACAAATGGTTCTATGCCACATTATCAAGACTACCAAAATACTTAACTAGTTTAAATACGTTTTTATTCAAATTATGCATGTTATGAATATTTTTGCAAGCAATTGTATATAGATGTGTTGTCTCGATGTCAGCATGGCCATTGACTTATATATAAATATATACATGCACAACATACATAATGCATTTTTATTTTATATCCAATCACCTTTCGCTTTTGTCTATGTATATTTATGTATACGAGCAATGGCTTTGTTTGTGTGCTTGTTTGCTGCTAGAGTTTGCTAACAACCCTGCTATTTGCATTTATGCTAACTAACTAAGTTGCAGATCGGCTGTGGACACCGGACATTTGTACATAAGCTGTCTGAGTTCGATGTCTGGAGTTCGCGTCGCAATCTGCCCCTACCGGTTTAAAATGAGCTTAAATGCTCATATTTATTTCTGTACAGTATTTGAAAAAGGTTCTAGAAAAGTTGTGAGATTATTCCCTGCCATCGTTGTGGGTTCGATCCCTGCTAAATTAGAAATTAATTGTATTGCACATCAAACTTATTGAAATTAATTCGTTAGTTGCAGTTTAAACACTTCTTTTTTTAAAATTAATATAATACTTTTGTAGTTGAAGATGTTTGATGTGCATCGATGGCAAGCTATAAACAGTACTGATTGGGGCGAACGATCATCAATATAAATGAATTCTGTATATAACATTTTGCATGGCATATTTATGTATTTAATTATTTTTTTTAGAAAAGCTTGCAGAGTAAGATGATTTATATTATTTTCGTTTTTTTTTTTAAAGATTATTAATATCAAAGTAACCGAAAGAATCCTACCAAATCAAGTATCTTTTCCAACAGAAGAGCGGATGAACATGATGACGAAGTCCCTCACATCGTCTATCCAGCAAGCGGTGAACTCGGTCCGCGACTTCACGCACATCGACCAGACGGTGCCGTACATCTCCAGCGTGCTGGAGCAACCCATCTCCATGTTCACAAAGAACGAGCTCATAGAGACAGGCACCGTCGCCAGCGCAGAGGAGTGCTTCGAACTACCCCCCATCAAACATTTACCCCTAGATCTCTCCGAGAATGTTCTAGAATCTATTGTGAACGAGTTCCGAGATGTCTCCAGCGATGCAGAGGAGATCAGGCGGGTGAAAACAGAAGAGTTGCAGAGGAAGTTGAAGTTGTATAACAGCATAATGGAGAAGAAGTACGATGGGGAGCTGATTCATAGTAGCAGACGGAGTCGGCGGCGGGAGGGAGGGTCGGGGGGCAGTACCCCTAGGATGGCTACCCCGGTCAGGAAGGCAGCTGACAATGTGGCCTATACCAGCCCCTGTGTCATGAATGTCAGCGTTTATGGGTGAGTAACGACTTGTCAGTGGCTGTGTGCCTTCGCCCAACGTAACCACGCTTCAGCATCGATGACAATATAGAAATGCTACTGTCGCGCGTTGCAGACTAACGCGGGATACAGAGGTGCGTTTACAAAGTCCGCGACAGCATCGCTACGATATGTTGCCGTGGGCGAAGGGCCTAAGTCCTTACAAAGTTCCGTAATCTCATCTTTTTATACAATATTCGTGTATCAACAATCGTATTTTTAAATTCCAGAGCCATACCCCAACAAAACGACGAACTACTCGAGAAGCAAATAGAAGAGAAAGAGAAGATCCTCGCTAAGATGTTGAACTTGGAGTCGCTCAGCATAGACAGCCCCAAGCTTGACAGTCAGACCCCCCCGGACCCCGTGCCGACCTTCAGACACGTGGACATTCTACCACCACCAGAGGTAACAACCATCACGGCTAAACCTGTTCAGAAACCAGCAAAAACTCCGATTAAAGACCCCAGTCCCATGGACTTAGTACCTAAAGTAGTCCAACTACCCAACACTTGGAACTTAGAGAATATTGAATTAAAGCTAGACACAAAACATAACGGGTTCAAAGACAGGTCCCTGCTGTCGCCCGACGAAAACTTAGACAGTGAGTGGGAAATAATCTGATACAAAATGATGACGGAATCTGGTATGTTTTATACGTTATGAAGTTAGACGCCAGATTTTTGGTTGTACAATCCAAATAAGAGCATTTTTTTTTTAAGAAAGGGCATATATATTTCATACAAATAGTAGTGAATTAGCCAAGGTTTAGAATAACTAAAGAAGTTTAGGATCCACAAAAAAATCATAGCATTAAGATTCGATACCTCCATATTTACTCGACGGCGGCGGAGCCCAAAAGTAGAGTAATGATTTATTTATTTATTGAGAAATCATGGATTGTACAACCCCAAAATGAACCAATTGCGACGACTTATGAAAAATATAAGTACCTACTTCTTAAGTGTTGTAATTTGTAGGTTTCTGATTTGATACCAAAATCAATTGAGTGGCAATGGCAGTGAGATGCAATCGGTGTGTTTATGCACCTCACACACACATCACATTTCAAATACGTGTGTAATATAATTATGAATTATGCAACTGTACGATATGTAATCGAAATAGGTAGATCATAAAACCATTCCTAAATGTTTATTTGAAATGGCAATTAGAAATAAAAATGCAAATTGTTGGCAACTTTCTCACAGATAACTAAAATCTACCTGTTTATGGTCTTAAAAAAACATTTGTAATAAAGAGGCCGTTTATACTAAATAGGTTAGTTTTATAATCTCATACATGAATAGTCAATAGTGTGTAATGGACTAAGAACAAATAGTATTCGTTTGCAAGACGTTGCATTTAGTTTAGAGGCTTATGGTGGTTAGAGGCTTACGGTTCATGATTTATGGCAGACTAGAACATTTAACGTATGCAATAGTGTGTAAGCTTCTTAGGAACGTTACTTATCGACTTACGGCATTTCATACAAACTTTCAAGTATTATTTTTTCGAAATGACTGAACCGATTTTAATGAAACTTCATACGCTGCAGGATACATAGCTCTAAAAAGTTGACAGAGCAATTTAGAATGTCTTTAAAAAAAAAAATTGGATATATCTGTTTGTATGGAAAATCTAAAATCGGTCTAATTTAGCGGTGACACTATTTTTTAAAAATGTTCTCTGATAACTTTTTAGAGCTATTGATGTGTATGTATCCTGCTTATGCGTATGAAGTTAAATTAAAATCGGTTCAGTTATTAACAAAAAAAAAAATACTTTTAAGTTTGTATGAAATACCTTAAGTCGTTAACGCTTTTAAGATACATTTTCAACAGTAAAAGCCAAGGTACAATTTCGAATATGACCACAACCGCAAATCGCAGCTTTAAAGCTGAACCGCAAGACACCCTTGTTTCCTATACAGGGATAATGGTAATATTTGGTATTGGTATATGACAGCAATCCGTTAACCCCATGGTCGGTGAGATCATTTGCAACCAAATGACCCCCTTTATGACCCCTATGCAAATGTCAACCATTTTCGCGTAATTCGTTTTTTTTTTTTTATAACAAAAAAGTAAGGCATGGAATATTGTTGAATTATTCTTATCTGCTTGCTTACACTTTAATACATAGGAATCAATCATAAAATGACAATTATCTTCAATAGTTTTTAAATCAGAGCTACTAATTGTTATGGTGTTCATAATTTTGAGCAGATTTTTCGACTAAAATAGTCGATTATTGCAAAAAAAAACACAAAGTACTTTATCGGGTTATAAGGGGTTATTTGGTTGCAAATGATCTCACCTACATCCCCTCAACGGATTGCCGTCTGATTACCAATAACCCAGTATAACTGTACGGAAATATATATTGCCGTATTCCGAATTCGTCTCGCTGCGGTCTATCACAGCGATTTGGCTTCCTTGCCGCGGCGGTTTGTAGTTAGTCTTCGCCGGAATTATACACTCATGAACATTGTTTGAAGAAGAATTGGTCTTGGTCTAAAAAACGTGTACCTACCTGCAAAAATGTCTCCTTGTTATATTGTTACGTCTTCTTTAGATACTCGAACTTTTCACAATTTGAATACAAGATGAAAATAAAATATGAAAATAGAACTTGAGTGGTGGCTATTGATAGTTATAAGTAGAAAATGTCCTGAAACCGCATTTAATTTATTATAAGAAGAACAATAGCGACATTTTGTCAAAAGGTTTCGAAAATGGAACGAGGTATTGAACTGTATTTGACCAATTAAGGGTGTATGCGCATAGTATAAGTGATCACTTCAGAAGGGAATGTGCTTTTACGCTCTCAGCTCTCTTCTTCATTTCAGTTTGAAAAGTGTACCGACATTGTAAATCACAATATTGTTTTAACATATATTTTTTTCTTTTCACGCTTATCTGAAAACTATAGTAAATCTAAGGGATGTAAGGAATATGATCAATTTTTTTTTATTTACTTTTAAACGAGAAAGAACAAATAAATCTTATGTTAATAAATAAATATCGCTGGACATTTCACACAGCGCCATCTAGGTGCCACACTAAGCAACGAGGCTTGTGTCGTGGACACCAGATAGTTGATAATACTACATAGATATTTTTTTGTTTGTAAATAAATATACTTATTATTATACATATAAACATCCATGACTCGGAAACAAATGTCCATGCTCATCACACAAACATTTGCTCCTACCGGGATTCGAACACAGGACCCTAAGAACGTAAGGCAGCCTCACTACCGCTGTACCATTCAGGTCGTCAAAGTGAAAAGTCAATGTGTTAAGTGAAAAGTTATCATTCATTTTACATATCGATGTTTAGAAGCTTAAATAATAATATTATTGATGGAATCTATAACCTTTCAAGTCACAAATCGGCCTTTGGATTCGAAAATTTGAACAGTATTTGATTTAACGAAAGTATTATTGTCACAAATTTTGACATAACAAGGAATCTAAATTTATTTTAAGTTTACTTCGTCGTTCAGGAAAATACTGACGAACTTGAAGTAAATATGTAATATGAAACGATAAAATAATTTATAATTACGAACTGCCCACTGATGAGTAGTGGCTATGAATACGTACTATAATTCTCTACGCACATTATAAAGTTTACTATAATATAGCGTTTGTACACATCTGTGCACGTGTGTGCAGTTAGCAAAATAAGTAGATACTAAGCCACAATTTTATAAACCGCTTTTTATTTATTACCTCAAATATCATGAGTTGAGACTGAAATAGTCGATGATTAAAAATATTTCTCAATGTAAGATGATAATTTATGTGATCAAAAAACTCAATGCTGGCACTTGACTTGTTGTATTTGTCCAAATAATCACGTCAGTCGGTTATTACAAAATATACCTTATTTTTATAAGAATGATATTCATTTTGTGTAAACGAAATAGCGCGAATATTGTGCAAATACGCCAAGTACAGTAGATAACATCACTATTTAATTTTATTCACTGTTAAAAGTAGTCATTTAAACTAGCATAATGGATAAAGTTCCTTGCATCACAAAACATAATAATGTATTACCTAAGGCTGCGTACGTAAGGTGCGTAAGGCGGCGTGCTGGTAGAAACCACAGATGAACGAAGATGCGTAGCGAGGGATGTGTGTGAAACTAACCAATAATATCTCTTCTTTTTACAGCTTGCGTTATTCTAGCTATGTGATTGGTTAGTTTCACACACAACCCTCGCTACGCTCTTCTCTGGTGGAAACGCAGCCTTTTATATACCTAAACTTTAGGAATACCACATGATACACAAATGCTTTTAAATGCAATGTAACACAAAATACTGCCACAATGCAGTTATGTTCTTAGTTATCCTTCTATATTTTGTTTCATTAATCAATATCATTTAAGATCAATTCATTTTTATTATTTCTAATCAGTGTTGTATAAATCGGCATCTATAGAATTATCTACAAGGAAATTTTCAATTATATATTTGTTTTAATATTTTCTTATTTATTTCTTTATACAAATAATTCCGTATTCAGCGAAAATGGCTGTTAAATAATAAGTGCAACAACAATGGTGGCTACCGCGTATGAATTCGGCATAGAGCCGCTAGTGTAGCGCGAGGTCACCGAAATAGTGTTCGCGCGTTGCGTGCTTTTTATCACTTATTTTTACTAATATTCACAATTTTGGTCTACATTGAACCATTCCTGACTCTTATGACTTGAACATTTTAAGTAGCGATTTAGGATTTTATTTGTTAATACTTGGAGGTGAAATGATTTTTAAATGTTTCATACTTGCTTCATTTCATCTGAAGTTTACACTATGTTGTTATACGTAATAAAATAAACTTTTATGAAGGGATTGGTAACTTTATGGTATAAATATATAAATTATTGATATGACCTTAATCGACAGTGGCGCCATCTCGTGAGCTCAAAAACGATAGCCCTCATTAAGCTAGAAATGTATAAATTGTGATATTATGTATTTTGTTTTTGGCTGGAAAATAAAGTATTTGATAATTTACCTTTTGTTTTTATTAAGTTTTCTTCGAAATGTCTGATGAACGAGGAAGAAAGCGATCAATCATGCGAATACGCGATAGTCGCGTTCAAATGTCCTCATTTGTTGCGAAACTGAAGGGGCTCACTGACGTTCCTACTTCGCGTTCGGATTCGCCAAATAATATTGCTTTGATTAGGACGCAACCTATATTTCAGGCTTTGTATGGCTAACGTGGGACACCATTGTAACCTGTGGGGTAGGTAAAGATAACAAGTCGTTATTGGTATTCATGGATGCGAGATGGATAAGTCTGATGCGCTCGCTTGTCGTTATTGAAAAATAATATGAGCGGCGCTATATGGGAACGCCTGCGCGCTTTTCTACGGATATTTTGAGGGCACGCAGCGGATACCGATACGGTGACAGCTAAGCTCGCGCGGGCGCGGATTTACTAAAGATATTTTGATAGCGGGCAGTTTTAGCGGGAAAGGCTAGCAGCGCTTAGCCCATACCTCTTACCCTTAGCGTATTCCTCGGATCTGTTTTTCTCTTGAAATATAATAATCTATAGGTATAGCGGGAGATCTCATGACTACTAGATCTACGTCATTTTGTAAAAGCAGTTAAACCTTTTCTGCGCTCGTATATTTCAGAATATTTTCGGATAATTGAGGTATTTTTTGTTCACACATAGAGAATAGGAGAATAGGAATGAGGATAGGAGCAATAACGAGCTCGAACAATTTTGCTTTACGCCTCGGAGACATTGTTCTCTATAGTTGCCAGAGATTTCGGGAAGTTTGAACTTTGAACCCCCAAAACCCCCTGCCTATGGCGCTGACGATGGGAGACACCAGGCTAAGCGGCCTGTGCGTGTGCACTGTGAACCTAATATATCAGAGGCGGACTGCTAAAATGTCAAAATTTTAGCAGTCCGCCTCGGATATACCTATTAGGTTATTTTGTTCATTCCTATAGATGAGAATAGGTATTACTCCGGCAACTTAAACGGAATTGATGAGGCTGGCTTTGCATTAGCGACCGAAGCGAGCTTGAAAATGTTTGCATTCTGCCTCAGAAAGGTTGGGTTCTATAAGTCTTGTTGAACGATTAATTTAAAAATTACTATTTTACGATTTGTTAATTTGACTTGTACGATTTTAGAGGGGGTTATGACCCCTGTGACCTCCCTCTTCCCTCTCTCGTTAGAAATGTTATAGCCCTTCTATCTGGGGCGCGGCGGCCGGAAGTCGAGTTATGGCGTGAGTCCATTTGAATAGGTATGCTGTAGACCTCATCGATCTATGGCCGAAACAGTACTACGTAGAGTACGTAGGTCTTCTTGGAGTGTTGGTATGTATGGGGGAACCTTTACACAGTCAAAAATAAAACACGAGTTGCACATACAAACTTTATTTGCATAACACGATGCAATGTTACTTATTGACATTTCGCAGTACAATAAATAAACGCGAAAAAAAAACAATTTGGTCCATTACCGAATTCCGAACTAGCTGTCTAATATACAAATAAAAAATACTGTCTTTTCAACAATTATTTTATACATTCTTTGTTTAGAGCTCTGTAGTTCAATAGATAATCACACAAATAGCTGCCGTTTTTGCAAATTAACATAACATTGGAAGTGGGTCTGAAACATTAATTTAGACAAAATCAGATAAGGATTAAAAATAATTGCCCCCAGTTCACATCGACACACATCTTCCAATATTGATAAAAAATAAGTCATGATTCAAACTATATAGAAGTACAATTCTATTACATTAACATAACAAGAGCTCTATCAATCAAACGAAAACGAAAAAAAAGAAAAACACAAAAATATCAAGAAAAATGGTAACAAATTGTGATCAAGCAAAGCGAAAGAATGTAATATATTCTCATGATATTTATATATTGAGAAACAGAAAAACAAAATAATAATACTTTCGATACTTATAAAAATAAACAAACGCGTAAAGGCTTCCTAATTAATTGAAATTGGATAATTGTTGCGATTGCAATTATAAGGGCACGACAAACGAGAAACAATCGATACTTAATGAAATTGCTATTGGCCTGCACTTCGCCCACTGCGACTTTTTGTAGCGATGTGCTGTCGTCGCGGTTTGTCGCATTTGCAACTCGTGTCATCCGCGGTGGTATCGAAGCAAACATGCGGCTGTTTCTAACGACATCGGGAGAACGAAGAGAGGAGTACAGAGGGAGGGTGCCGCACGTTTGCATCGCAACTGAAGCGCGATACTAGCGATACAGAATCGTGGTTACGTTGTCGAAGGCAAACAGCCAGCGACTGCATCGCAGCAAGAAAACTCGGTGGGCGGGGGTCCTTAGAGGACAGTAAAGAGGTTCTGACAAAAATCAATCAAAGTATTTCTAGCGCAACTTTCTCTGTTTGATCTTGTATAGTTTGCAAATACGAAACAATTTAATTTATTATAGAATGCTTTCTTCGATAGATTCCTGCCACGATTCAGTCTCACAACTTTTCTCCGACATTATACATCATTCCGAAAAATGCCTAAAAGCGAATTTCACGCAAACGATGTTCAGGTGCTGACTGTCAATATTCTACGCCAATTATGACTCTGCTCTTGAACGCGATTTACATTGCTGATCGCGTTCAGTTTCTTTAATATAAATCGTTCTTAGTTGTGCTGTGTGCCAAAATGTCAATGTTCATTCATTTTTATTAGTAAGTGTCATAAGTTTAAGTACAACTACAGCTAGATACAAAATTGGTCAGTGCGTGTTGATATGGACGCGACCTACTATACTAAATTAGACTATGGCGGTCACCCACGATTCTGAGTAAATTTTTCTAACTAATCAACCCACCCTGTTTGCCTGTTCCCAAGAGACGCATCGGTTCTGAAAAATCTTCAATCATAGCATTAAAACCTTTTCTATTGTAACATCTATAAAACCGGAACGTAAGGGGATGCCCACACTTATCGACGAGAATCGGCTTGAACCGATCATTTGTCGCATTTAGTTCGGTGCGGTGTTGACTCACGTCGTCCGAACCGACATGAGGCAAATTATATTTAATGTTTTCGCTGTAATTACATGGCTCAAGCAGATGCCGCGGCGCGTTAATGAGGTTATTCCCTTAAAATCTAATTGAAAAGTAGATTTTTGATTGTTTTATGTGCATGATTATTGCATTAACGCATTAAGACACAGTGTTTTCAGTAATGCAACTATGTTGGGAGCAGCTAAACCCATTGCACATAAACTTCAAAATAAAAGCTAGGACTGAATATCTTTTAGTTCCGGCATAACACTTGAAGTGTTATTTTCTATTGACCGTTGTTATAAGATCTATCGCCTCGCGAAAACATAAAGAGATCTGAGCTTTCTCTACATACAAAGTGTGAGCTTCTATCACTACGTTTTGAAAAAAAGATGATAGCGCTATTTGTTATCTGAATAAATTAGTAAAAATTTGAGAAATCTGTCAAAATATAGCTCTTTTTTCAGTTTCTCAAAACATAGTAATAACTGACTGCCGTAGGAGTTTCAAACTACATCCTTAACCTTTTAATACCTAATCATATCGAACCGTGGGTGACGCCAACGAAATAAGCTATACAAATAAGCTAAACATTAATAAAGATCAGCTGAATACTGCTTTTTGACTAAACACACAAACATAGGCGCCGCGCATCCATCATTGCGCGGCAACACGTTATATAGAAATGGTATACCAACAGAAGCCTTCAAGCTTATAGAAACGTTTTAACAAGTTATTAGACTTAAATATCACAACATATAGCAAATTAAGCCGTATACACATAAAAGCGGGACATGTGTTCCACGACACTGAGGTGACCAAGTTCTTTAAACACATTGTGGCAGCAGTCTCATAAATTAATTTAATATATTCAAACCGAGTAATATACGTTGGAGAACCAACGTCCTGGACGGAATTTGGCAGTTCTAATAATACAAATATACTTTCAATTTCAAATATCAAGTTTGTAACTAACTAGGTTTATATTAAAGCAAATATAGTTTTTGATAAATTAAAACTCATTTATTTAAATACGTTTTAGGCCGCATTCCGAATTACAAAATAATCACTCACAGCGCTCACATCTATATTTTGCGTTCCGTTTTAGATATCACGATTATGACAGCTGAGACTGCTGAGAGCTGTCATCAATTTGCAACGCTCGTGAACGCGTTCACACTGAACATAACCCCAAACCGAAACGTTTGACAAAACCTATTTTTAAAAATGGGCGATATGTTGGTTGACTCTGCTGCACATACAACCCTCCAAGTTCAATTAACCCCATTCAATAACTATTTCATGAAAAAGTCACTCAATGGGGTTAAATGAACTTGGAGAGTTGAATTGATGAATTGTTGAATTGATAATTCTGTAACTTCATACGTGTTACTGGCGCGATTGTTATTTTCATCAACATACAACTTTACACTGATCTGCAAATCGTAAGAAAATTTAAATTTCGCGGGCAACTCTTGCGCTTCCACCTTAGCAAAACAACACAACCTGTGAACAGAACTGTCATTTTTGACAGCGCTCACGGTGATATTTATTTGGGGCATGGTCGGTGTAATCGCAAGATGGCGCATGTCATGACGTCATCTATGACGATTCAACGGACATCAATATCGCGCTCACGGTAATTCGGAACGGGTTTATGGATGCTCAAAGCGATTACAGCGTAATTCGGAATGCAGCCTTAATAACCAAAATATAAGGTAAATGAACCACGTCTGGATTTGTATAACCTATTAAAAGAAAGTGCTGTCCTGATTCAAATGTTTTATGATCTCAACCGTAAAGATGATGGTTACGAAATAGAAGTCGAAGCATGATGTTGCAATAGGCTCGTCCTCATGGGACCTCAGCCAACTCCTCTAAGGAATACGGTCGTGAGGCTATGTTATATGATGGCGACTGACTGTATTATTATGACTGAATCTTTTTGATATATTGAGAATCTTTCTTCAGCATTCTGCATTCACATGATATGATGAAAATAAATAATAAATCGACTTAAAACTATCGAAGTCTTTCAAATCAGTACACAACTCGGTCCCTGAGTGCCGTGAACAGTGCCCTTACAACAATACCGTACAAACGCACTCGCCAACATTCCTCATCCGATAATACTGACCCTATGAAGTAAAATATCTCCAAAATACGCTAGTCTTGTGCCTCAGTCTTTAATTCTGATGACCGAACGATATTATTTACCTACACCTTTAACCTTGCGGCTTGAGTATGTATCCCAACAAAATGTATGAAAGGTGTTAATAGACCCTTAACGAAGCCGAAAGACACTTGTCCTCCCCGCCATTACAATTTTTTTATTGTTCTAGACCATACCTGGGAGCCTTCTAGTTACGGAGATATTGGAGGTCAAAGTTCCAACTTTTTTTATATATTTCTTTTTAAGGTTATAATTTTACTTTAAATACCTCCGTGACTCTATTACTATTCAATGCATCCATCAGCACAATGTTTAGAATGCGGTAAATTGAGTCTTACCGTAAAACGTGATTTTTCACCCCAAAAACAAGTCGTTTCACAGGTATAATTTTTGCTTAGGCTTACTTAGTTTGATGTATAGAATGCTTCGTGAAGGGTCCTGTTACACCTTGTTTAAGGCCCAAATATGTGTCACAATTGAGTAGTCTAATATGGTAATAATGTGCCACCGTTTCTTATTCCTATGATGGAAATGAGTAGTGGTGACGATTTTGGAGTCACTTCAACAATTAAAAATACAAACAATAATTTTGTTTTGTTTGCAATAGCTGCTTAATGTTTTTCATTTTTCCATGAAGAAGAAAACGTTTTACTATAATATTGGAACAATATCGAAACACTGCGAATTACACACAGGCAACATTTTACATACAATTACGTATCTCGAAGCCTCAAGTCCTCAACAATAATTTATTTAAATATAAACACACTAAGCGAATTTTATTCCTCAAATACTAAACAGTATTTAGCCTAGGACTCCCAAACATTGTAGCACTTCCGTAAAGAAAGTTCCCCTCAAGCCGCTCCCTACGCCTCTTAAACCTACATTTTTGGCAGTATTCGACGAACCAACATATACAAACTATCATAGCTAGTTGCTTTAATATGACCATCGTAATGGCCATCTGTAAATGTATTACATCGCCTCTTTACATCGAGGTTGTCTTTATTTCAAAAAGCGTTTGCTTTTTCTCTAGTCCATGGTACACTTAACGAAATAAATAAGTAACCAGGCCAACTAATCCAAGTTTTATGTTTAAAACATATTGTGCGTGTGCTCAGTATTCAAATATGTTTCACTATTTCTTCGTGCAATAAATAGGCTGGTTACTTACGTCTTTCGTCGACTTCACATCCAACAACGTTGTTATTAAAAAAAATCTTCGATAATACAGGGCGGGAGAGGCATCAACAAACGGTTCAAGTCCCAAGACTCGACCTCTGACTTTTCGGATTCATGTGCGTATTGGATAATTATCACTGCCCACTGACTACCTGTAAACGATCAAAGATCTACAAATGACAACCGGCACCAACGTATAACTTGCTTTGTAATTACTGTCAAAGATCTACAAATGACAGCCGGGACCAACGGCTTAACGTGCTTTCCGATGCATGAAGGAAACTCGGTATGTTATGGGTGGTCACCCATCCACGTACCGACCTAGGCAAGCACGGCTTAACCTTAAGATTGAATGTAAAGCCGCAGCGTCGAAATTTTTAGTCGGTTATTTAAAAAAAACTGTTTCCTACAAAAGTGTAATATCTACACGGTCAAAATAAAAATACATAAATATTTTTAGTGAACCAACGAAAAATTTTGATGGGTCTAGATTCATGTGCTAAAAATGATGGTAACCAATGTACCTTCCACCCTGTTTGTTTTTAATATATTATGCGTATTTAAAATAACAAAATGATAAACATTTGAATGAGAAGATTTCTCAATTTGTATACTTTACTAATAAGCCTAATAAGTGAAAAGCAATTTTTGTTGGTACTATACAAGATAATTTTAATTGTGAGTGAAGTGCTTTTCATTTAAGTTGCGATTTAAAGATTTAAGTTAGGTGCATCCGCACCGAAGTTACTTTTGTGTGGAGCAACATTTACGAATGTTAATGGCCAAGAGTGGTTAGCAAAAAAATATAGCAAAAGCCCTAATATTAAGAGTTACTTAATGTTATCATGTTGCTTTACACAAAAGTTATTTCGGTGTGGCTGTACTATTGGAAATTTATTATAAAAAATACATATATTTTTTTCCAACAAAATTAGGCTGTTTGTCGTTATCAAAAATAGTTACATTTTCTGTTAAGTACGTATTTCTTGAGGCTTTATTTATACGAAAGATAGCTTTGAGGTAAACGATTTTAACTATACTTTCACAGAAATGTTTACACTTTTCATTCATTGGGTGAATTTGAGAAACATAAAATGTTTCTGGTCTAATATAAATTATTATTAATGTATTACCGCGCTCAATTGTGGTCGAACAGTTTTCAACCTTATTTTAAGGACATAAGGGTGAAAAGTGGTCGATCGTCAGTGAGTGCTTTAGTACGCACGGCGACCAATCTAAGCTACGCTATACGTAACCAGTTTATGGGGATCTCTCATTGTACTTGAAATCTATACAAAGCAAGGCCATGTTATACGGGAATGTATAGCTTGATGTGTCGCCGTTTGTACATTCGCGAATCAAAAAGGATCACCAGTCCATGTCAACTCATCACGCTAAAAGAAAGGACGGCATCTTTCCTACCTATCTTTCCGCGAGTGTACGTTAGCCGTTGGCGAAAATACACCTCGTTTGATAAAAATATAGACAGCCTTAAAAACCAAAATCCATATAAAGTAATATACTGTATATTTCTCAAAATATGTAAGAAAAACCTTCATGATTTTAATTTTTAAAGAGCTTTAGTGTACTAGTTTTTTTTTTTAAAGGCCGTTATTTTTTGTAAGCTTCAGTCCTATCGTACGTCGTGGTGATATGTGTGACGTATTGTCACATTTATATGCGACCTGACATAAATTTCTTGCGCTCGTCTTTTTACATATGTTTTTACAGGACGAAAGATATTACCTATCATATACTATTCAGATCTACAAACAGTCTATCAGAACACAGTTGTCTTGAGATTCAAAGACAAACTGAAAAGTCTCTTAAATGATTCGATATGTCTGACGAATCAGTTCGATAAAATGTCTTTTTTATCAATTATCGATAAATCTATCGACCATCACTACACTATCGGTATATCACTTACTGTCATGCCTATTACGGGCAACTTTGATAATTATGTAAGCAATGTAAGCATTATCCGAGCAATATCAACATTGAGATATTTTGTATTAAAAATTACAACGCATGAGCAATGTCGATAAATTGAATTTGGAACCTGGTCAATAAATATAGTTAAGTAGGTTTTACCGGCATTGCCCGAGCGATGTCGATATTTAGCTTAAATGGCAGTCTTGCTTGAAGTTTTTAAGTGTTTGCAATCAATTTCATCTGCACTGAAGAATAAATTAAAGTTTATTACTGTTATTATAGACAGGAGACAAATTGTGTGCAAAAAAAGCAGACTTGTATCAAAATTCGAGAATGGTCTTTGTTCAAACCATATCAGCACATAATAACAAAACATATACATATGCAAACTGTCAACATGTCCATACTTACGGCTTAACTAACTTATAGTATAGGCGACTAGTTCAGGCGATATTGGTCCTCGGCGACATGACGATGTAGTGGTGTTCCATGGGGGGCGGCGGTATGATGGGTGACATTGGCATGTAGTCGTTTTCGATCTCATCTTTTAGGCGTACTTTGCTCATTTGCTCGTGTCCTAGGAGGAGGTCGACGATCTGTTGTGGGAGCGAGAGAGCGGCTACATTATCCTCCGAGAACTCTATGGAGAGGTCCGCTTCGAAGTCGAAATCGTTCTCAAGACACTCGACGGATTTGGAACAGCGGTTAGTCTGTACATGCTCCGTGTCGTCGAGAAACTCGCAGCTTTTCGTCTCGCCTTTAGACAAGTTCCCTGTGGTGATCTTTAAGTTCTTCATCTTGCGACTGACCTTGAAACTCTTGAATATGTCGCGTGTGGGTGTGAAGTCGAACTTTTTCTTTTTAGTTTCGACGTCTTTGTTTTCTTTTGATGTTTCGGATTTCTGTGAGCCGGTAATGCGAGAGTCGCTTTTGAGCCGCTTTCTGTAGGAAAACAAATAAAATGAAAGACGGAGCACGCAAATGGGTTTGTGTTAACTAAAAACTACTGGGAAGTATACGATAAAATCGTTCTCTGGTAAAAAAAGAGATAATTTTCTTGCTACAATCCTATTCTAGGCCAGAATTAAAGTCGCGTAAAAAATTAAACTGAAAGGAGCCGACTTAGAACGGGCTTTCAAAAACTCGACACTGATCTCGAGTCTTTCCACGTTTGGGATGAATGTTAACGTTTAGTAGGTATAGACAACATAGTTCTGTCTGGGCGAGTTTTGGTACTTACTATACATGATCGACACAAACCAAGAGGGGCCTATGCCTAGATGAGTGTGAAGTAAGTCGGGCTGTGGATGATGTCGATGGTGACACATGCTATGGTCTATGGTCACGGTGCTAGTTACCTGAACACACTGAAGGGTTGTCTCTTGGGCAGCGTGTTGGTGTGCGCGTGCGTCAGCGGCAGCGTGTTGCTGCAGCGCGGCAGGGAGCCCAGCGACGAGTGCCGCGTGACGTTGCCTTCGCGAGGGGGCTTGGAGCGGCGGCCCCACGTGTCGCCTGCTTTTAATGTGCTGTAATGGAACAGTGAATATTTTACAATGCTCAGAAGCTGCCCTAAGTATAAGCGAAGCAAGGTGAGCCAGTTGCCAGAGGGGACAGCAATACATGCTCCCGCCGTGGCTGGGGACCCTCGGCGCCCCCAGTAGTTTTCGTCTACGTGTCCCGGACGTCACTCATTTTATGCTGGTCACTAGATGAGACATTTTATATATTTGTACAGATTGAACGACATAGAACGCCTTATAGCCCATTGATTCCAAGCCTAAATAAATAAAATAAATAAAAATAAAATACATTTATTTAAAGCATAGCAGCTCATAGGTGGTGTACACACAAATACAGACAACGCACAAGGGATAATAAACATAAAATAAAATAAAAACAAAAACACGACATCTAACCGGCCCTGCTGACGGCAACATGCCTATCACAGCAGTGCCGTATGTATGGGCAGTCCATCCGGTCCGCGATCATCGCCAGGACAGCATTGGGGCTGCCCCACACCCTACGCACCAGAGACGCGCCACGCTTGCGCATGGTCGCATAAAAGCAATCCGTGTGTGCCTCAGCGAACATACCTGAGGCGCTGCAGTAGAGATTACTAAAGTCTGCACAGCGACAAACCACTAACAGATGGAGCTTATCATATTTTCAGTTCACTTATATATTTTGCTTTTTGCAGATTTTATCTACACTAATATTATAAAGAGGAAAGATTTATTTATTGATTATTAAAGATTTATTTATTTTATTAAAGATTTATGTATTTTTGTGTTTATGTTTGTAATGAATAAACTCAAAAGTACTGCGCCGATTTCCAAAATTCTTTCACAATTAGAAAGCTACATTCACCCTGAGTAACATAGGCACCCGTTCGAAGCCGGGACGGGCCGCTAGTGTTATATATTTTTAATGTTGTGATGGTGTCGTGAAGATTAAATTATTTGACAAATCATAGATTCTTTTGGCACTCGAATGATATTGTCAGCTTTGGTAAACATTTGTAAAAAGTGTCTATGGAAACGTAAGGTTGTATATCTGTTAAAATATACTAGTCATATCAAACTATGAAAAACAGATAAAAAATTAGCAGAAACTTCTATCTATTTTTTGTAGAGCTGTTGGTACCTGAAGGGATGTCGTGGCGGCAGCGGCGGCGGGCGGCGACGACGCATGGTTGCGTACACGCACTCGCCCACACACTCGTACGTCGGCTCCTCGCACAGCTGCGCACACACATGCACGTATTATTACTATGTGTGTCATTTAGGAATGTAAGAGGAAAACTACTTTCGCAAATCGATGGTTGGCAATGTGAAAATAAGAGGTCGCTTATTGATGTTACGACAATATTTAAATAAGTTTTTTTTTTGTGTTTTGCCTAAAAATTTAGTTACATTTTTTTTTTCTATGGAAGCTGGCATTAGCACCGTCATCCTATCGCCATTTTATTTTTAGTGTAAAGTTGCAGGGTTTAAATTAAATTAAATTATTTAAATTAAATTAGCTAGCGAAACTTCACAGAACTGTTGGATATCGATACCTAACACGACAAATTAACGAAAAAAATGAACTGTTTTAAGGTTACGTTAGCATTCGTGTTAAGCTATCGATAATTCGATACCCATCTCGACTGCAACGTTTTGCTAGCTAACTCGAGATGTTCAATGTTAAATCTCACATAGTGAGATCTCAACATGAATATATTTTTAGCTATTAGATGAAATGGTCACCTTACCTTGAACACTCCATCAGGCACATCGCAGGACGTGTAACTGCACAGCGTGTTAGTGTTGGTACCCTCGGGCAGGTCGGGGATCTCCTCGTAGATGCCCGACGCGACCGACAGCAGGGACCGACGGTCCGATGCGCTATGCAATACATATTTATTACTATGAACAAAAATTGCGCCACAATGTTTCGGCAGCATGCCGTGTAAAATCGTTTCCGGCAACGATTTTCTTGAAAGAAGAATGGTGATTTTTTTTGCTGGGACTTAAAGTAAAAGTCTAGAACAAAAGATATTTAGACCAAAAAACCCGGCCAAGTGCGAGGCGGACTCGCGCACGAAGGGTTCCGTAGTATTTCCAAAAAAAAAAAACTTTATTTGCGTCAACTATATACGTATGGGGATACCCTTTAATTTTCAACTTTTTTTATTTTTTGGAATTTTTCCTTTATCTTTGTTGTAAGGCCTTGCTTTTTGCCAAATTCCATGATTCTAGGTCAAAGGGAAGTACCCTATAGGTTTTCATTCCCTTGTGAAATCGTATAATATGCGACACAAACAGTCATAACTTTTGATCGCGTTGACTTACAAGTTTGATTTTTTCATTACTCTAAGGGGTAGCAGACTTGAGTATTTGGTATTAATTTCAGCTTGATACCGCCACGCATTCTTGAGAATACGGGTCTTGACAGACAGACAGACGGACAACAAAGTGATCCTATAAGGGTTCCGTTTTGCCGATTGAGGTACGGGACGCTAAAAAGGACATAAGTTTATTACATTTAAAGGCAAATTATCTTTCAAATACACTAAGGAAAAAGAATGACGATTTTTGATCTTGATTGATAAAAAATAAATATTCTTTTGTGTAAACCATAGAGACCAATAAACCCACAAACAATACAAAGAAAGAAAATGCATCTGTCGGAACTACTACCGATGTGCCTACAGTACTACCTGTCATGTGGTGACAGAGTGTACATACCTATCATCGAATGAGGTCACAGAGTGCGTGTTGAAGGGTAGCGCGAGCGCAGCAGTGGACAACAGCTGTACTTCGCCGCTGTAGCGAGACAGCTGACCCGTCGGGATGTGCTTAGACTCCTGGTGACAAAGCAATACAACATTTTAACACAAAACATCAAGCAAATATAAAAAAAAAACCTCCTGACCGTTTTCGGTCACGGCTTAACGTGCGCACCGAGCCACGAGGGTATCATACCGCCTGTATCATCGAAGGGTTTGACAGAAGTGTGCTCCAGTAGGTACACATTGCCATCAACCGGGCACAAATCTAGACTGTGGGCTGCTACCAAGACACTCCAATTTCATGGAAACATCCAATAACACTTGGTCCAACCTGGGATTCAAACCTTAAGCTTAGCAGTAACACTTGCGACTACTAGACCAGCGAGGCAGTTAATAAAAAAATATGAAAGAACAACCGTTAAAGTATGAAGAAAATACATGATGTCTATTATCTTTTTTAATTTTGCACGTAAAAAATTTGATACACGGCGTGTTTTTTCACTCTGTCCAGATATGTTCCGGTTTCATATAAACTCACTCTCACCTTAGACATGACGAGGTCTATATCATCCAGAGATACTTCTGAGGGGCCGCTGTACCAACTGCTGCGGCGGACATCACCTGTGACAAACACATATTTTTTAAATAACCTCCTATGCCCCATATATTTTGGGCACACGTAACGCATGCTTCGAACTGAACAAGATTTTGGAAGGAGAATTAGCGTAACCAACTCTTCGACACAGATTCGATTCAATTAATGAAACATGCATAATGTTTGAATATTATTTTGAGTAGTAGTTATGATTTGTATGTTTTGAGTAGAGGAAGACCAAAGAAACGATGGATGGACTGTGTGAAGGATGACATGGCTAGAAAGGAGGTGACTGCTGAGATGACGAATAATAGAGAGGTATGGAAGAAGAAGACATGCTGCGCCGACCCCAAATAAATTGAGATTATCGCACGAGAATGATTATGATAAGTTATGATTTGTATAACTAGTGACGTACCCATATCAGTGTCGCTACACTTAGGAGATCGCAGGTCTCCCTCACTCTTGCTGAGCTTATGTCCCGCTCGCACGCCGCCACCACTCAACGCAGCACGCAGCGCGCGCGCAAGCGAGCCGGCTAACGGTGACGAGAACTTCAGCTCCCCACCGCCTTGACTGAACTCACTGAAAAAAAAAAAACTAGTTCAGAATCGGTTCATCCGGTTGGGAGCTACGATGCCACATATAGACACAAGTTAAATTTATAACTCCTCTGTTTTTTCGTCGGAATTAAAAAGGAATCAGCGATAAGACCACAACCGTATTCATAGAATTAAGAAGTCTATAATGGTTAACGCCGCGACGGTAAAGGCTCATATGCCACGACACCTGCGCACTTGATGACCTTATGAGTGACTGCATCAGTGCGTTCGGGAAGTTCGTGTAGCAGAATTTTCGGCTTAACATATTTGACGTTCAAATTACGTTTTAATGGCATAATTTGAATAAATGGCAAAAAAGAAGGGCCAAATTAAATTAGCTAACGAGGCTGCATAAATGTGTTAAGATGTTATTAAATTTACACGAAAAATTTAATGAAAAAAAAATCTATTTTAAGACTAATTTTCCTGTCTCAAGATTACCTAAGACTACACAAGGATTCGCCAGACGTGATACACAAACAAAACATTATTGAACTTGTTTATGCCTGAAAAGAGGAAAATATAACTTGAAAATATTGTATTTTCCACACATCTAGCTTATTCAGTTGAATCATTTGACGTCAATGTGTTGACAAATAAACGGTAGTAAGAAGTTGTTTACTACTCATACATTTTGAAAACAAATATTAATTATAGTTAGCTGTATTACGAGTCTACCACATGTTTGAGCACAAATGTAATTAGCATAATAATATAAAGTACCCATCGCTGGGACCAAAAAATACCGCTCTATCTATATGTCATTTTTTAGGCCTCCGTTTTAACCCCTACGGAACCCTATTACTAATACTCCACTGTCCGTCTGTCTGTCACCAGGCTGTATCTCATGAACCGTGATAGCTAGACAGTTGAAATTCACAGATAATGTATTTCGGTTGCCGCTATAACAACAATTACTAAAAACAGAATAAAATAAATATTTAAGGGGTGCTCCCATACGACAAACTTTTTTGTTTTAAATAATGTTACGGAACCCTTCGTGCGCGAGTCCGATGCGCACTTGACCGGTTTTTTTTAATCTTTGCCCCTCTCCATAATTTCTGCTATACCGCGTGTGCGTTTGCAAACATTTAAACTCACATACACAAACAGCCAGACACTGAACAACTCTCTATAGGCCGTGCAGTAATCGAACCCGCGACACGCAGCGCACCAGTCAATCGCTCAGCCACTGCGCCAACCGTGACGTCACAATCGTAAGTTATTATTGTCTACACAAATCTTCCTACCTAACCCTAAACCAGGTCATGTTCTATCCTAATAATATTATAAATTCGAAAGTTTGTGACGTTTGTTTCTTATTCTTACTCTTTCACACAAAAACTCCTGACGGGATTTGGATGAAATTTGGCTCAAAGATAGTTAGAACCTGGATTAACATATAGGATACTTTTTATACCGATTGTACGATCTTGTGGGACATTACCGAACTTCACGCGGGCGAAGTCGCTGGCATAAGCTAGTATGTAATAAACATTAGTCGATGTAGGCTTTTCAGACTATTATTCTGTTTACCCAGAAATCCACGACATTTGTTTCGGTAATTTCTAAAAAAATTAAATCGTTTTTCAACACGAAAATCCAATAAATCGCTTCGACAACCATTTAATAAACGAATACAATTTCAAAGTGTCACAGCCTTTCTAAATTGCAACAGCACGGCTCTGAGAATCAGCTTATTGTGCATTGTGTGAGTTTTAAACACCACTCACTACTGGGCATTATGCAATTTCAAATACGCATTTGCTTGTTTACTATGACCGGATTCTTTTGCGCCGGGAGAGAATAGGTTCATCCCCTTACGCAAACACAGGTGCACTATCGTCACTTATTTTCTTTGTTAGGACGGCAATCTGACACGACCGGAGAAAGCAGACGCAGGACCAACGGTGTAACGTGCTTTCCGTCGCACGTAAGTATCACACTGCATCTTTCGTAATTCTAGACCGCTAGTGAAAGATTTCTAATGGTCATCATCACTCTCCTGCCAACTTATTTGCGGTCGGCGCAGCATGTCTCCTTCTTCCATACTTCTCTATTACTCGTGATCTCAGCAGTCACCTCCTTTCTAGCCATATCATCCTTCACAGAGTCCGTCCGTCGTTTCTTTGGTCTTCCTCTACTCTTATAGCCATCTACATTCATACTCAATATTTTCCTCAATACATTCTCCGCATCACAAGTCCATACCAGGAAAGATTCCTAATGGTAAAACCCAATAACACCTTGGAATCGATTACAGTACTCCACGCTTTAGTCGGATTTGTGTCTACAAGACCACCGGGTGTGGAACTAAAACATAGTTGGCGGCATGTGGGTTCGAATCTAACCTTACACTTCGATCAATACATAAGTATCTTGACTACTCTATCCTATCGGAGTAAACAAAAAATCTTATAGGCATTGGACTGCGTTCCATATGTATCACTTTTTCAGTCACACGTAACTGTCAAATTTTCTCAATGAACCTTGAACTTATTGCTTTAGCGATAAAGTTGAAAATCTATTAAAGAAATTTGACAGACCGTAGTAGCTTTGGCGTCTGTATGAGCAAAATAAGCAAAAATAAAACGAAATACTTTTGCAAAGTCACGTTAGACGTTTCCGTATGTCGTGTGCCTCTGTATTCTAAGTAACATTATGTTTGTTACGTAAATCTTCGTGAGAAAATAAAGTTTAACAGCATGATGTCTCAACCAGTTACCGTTTGAACTTTGCACTGTATTCAGTGTCCGTATTATGGTGTTGTTTATTTTATTAAACTTGGCAATTGGATTTTACCATCACCATGTTATCAATTACCACGTTTCATAGGGGCTGGTAGAGCAGAAGTAGCCCAGTGGTGGCGGCCCCGACTTACGAACAGTAGATCTTGGGTTCGAACCCAGGTCATTATTTCATAACCACTGCTCTCAAAAACGGTGAAGGAAAACATCGTGAGGAAACCGGTTCTAGGACACGTCATCACATGTGACATCTACCCGCACTGGCGCTGCGTGGTAGATTATAGCCCATTCCCTCTCATAGAGAGGAGGCCGTGTGTCCCAGCAGTGGGAACATTATAGACTGATAGGCATATATGCTATGCTGTAGGGGCTGGTGAGTCTCGCTTTTTTATATTTAAACCTAAAATCATTTTTTTTCAAATGTATTTAAAACACAAAAAAAAAGAAAGCAGAAAAGACATTTCCTTAACTTGTGTCGTATTTTGACTACTGCATTATGATAAGGTCATCAGTAGACAAACTTCATACATACAATCACTCTACTATGGGCTTCGAATCCAGTAAAAATGTTAAGCTCGACCTAAGCCCCATACACCGAAAACAAAGTTGCGCAACATTGTTTCAACAACATGTTTATGTCTAGCGGGAAACAATGGCAACATAATATAAACCTGTATAACAAAACGCAGCGCCACATCAAACGTTGCGTCATTGTTGCTCAACATTGTTTCCGAGGTGGTGATGGTTTATTTATTTTATTAGTTATGTACACGCAGTAGACAATTTAAGAAAACAGCGTTGTAAGATTTGAGCACAATGCTTATTTCTTGAGAAATTTCTTCCAGCAGACACGCGAAAGGACAAAGGAAAAAAAGCGTTTAACCTTTAGAACGCCATAGTCACATATACGTGACAAGCAAGCGCGTGCCCTGTACGCCAAACGACACAAATATGTGACAAAATGGTAGGTGAAAGGCTTGGCATGGAGGGCACGCGTGTGCGTTTATTCTGTGATGGTCAAAAGGTTGATAAAACACCAACCTATCAACATTAAGAACACAAGTTCTGTTCTTATCGTCGTCAGCGAGGCGCACATCCCTGATATGTTTCCACTGGAGGAAGGTGGCGAGCTGCGCGCGCGCCACGACCACGCCGCCCGAGGTCAGCGTGACCACGGTGTCCGCGCTCAGCCCGCACTTGCGGGACAACTCGGTCGCGATCACGCTCACCGAGTATGAGTCTTTGAGCAATGGTTCCGTGTCTGAAAGATGAGCAAGCATGAATGTGAGGGCCTTTTTGCATTGACAATTGAAGCCAGATTAAATAACTACAAAACAAGTTCAACGTTGGTGTGCATGTGTGTTGTGTATGGTGGTATACCATTATACGATAACACGCACGTGTCGAATCTAGATGCATGGTTTCAAAGAAAAGTTCCCAACTACTTTTCTCAAGCTTAACTTAGAAAAATAATTCTGCATAGTCAGCACCGATTTTCATTAAGTTTAAGTGATTATATTATCTATCACAACTTATATATAAGGCTTTGCTATTCTTTATTGCAATGTGTGTGTTTTACTTGTATGTAACACACATCCAATTTAAATTCTATTTTCGCAAAATGTTCTAACTTTAAATTTTAATGCAAAAATACCCTCAGAAACATCAAACAAACAGCCAAATGAAATGTAATTAGTATGATAATGCTCTGATGTATGTTATCCAATGAGCTTATGACATTGAGGCATAGTAGACAACTTAACTAACACAAAAATCATACAACACAGTGTTAGGTACACATCAGTAGAATGTAATGGTTGATATCAGTGTGCGTGCGCACTAGCGAAAAACTCACATAAAACATGATGTGTGGTTGTTACTACTACCGATTTCTAAGGAAAAAGATTACTAAGAAAAGAGAGACACGAGATTTCAACATATTTTTTATGTGAATGTTACGTCAGAGCGCATGCACAGTAAGTAATATCCAGTGAGTGTTGGCAGTAAACATGCGGTCAATTACTCAGTTTGGCAACAATGAGGAAAATAATGTTTACCCAATAACAGTGAAAGCTTTGAACATAACATGATTTGCTTAGTTTGTGTACTTCTTAGTTATAAATATTGAGTCATTTTCGCTTTCAAAGTTCCACCTTCATCATTTAATATTATGATAATCAAAAGGGGTGTTGCCTATAAATTAGGGTGATGCATAATAATGCCCAGTTGATACAGTGGAGTACAGTCTCCATCAATTTTAGGCTTTACTGACCACAACTCAAAAACTTCCAAAAGTAACATTGAGAATGTTAACTTTTAAGGGTTCTTGGTCGTTCACTACACGACCACGAGCAAGACCACGACTTTTGGCCGCAGAAGCTTCGACCAGGAAGAAAAATTGGTCGCACAACCGAGCGTCCGAAGCGTTTTGCAAGATAGCGGCCGGCCATGCGACAAGTGGTCGTGGCCGCGTAGTGCGCGAGGTCCCTAATACGAATAGCCTGTCGAAAACATTATACACCAGCTTATTCTTCTTATTAAATTTCTTGGTCCTATTATTAGTCCATTTTAATGGCGGTCTGTATGCTACTGTATGTGTATACTCCAGCTGAGTTTTTCTAATTATCTAAAAAGTGCTAACTCATACAAATAAAGCTAAACCGTTTTGGTCAAGGTAAGTCCTATTATAAAGTTGACACAGTATTGAAGTCTACAAGCTTTAATGGGTGTGCCAAGTCCTTGGCCCATTTCAATTGTACTGAAATGTTACAAATGACGTCTTGTTTAAATGCAGAGTATATGTGTGTGTACACAATAGACGCAGAGTTAAAGCTAGGCTCACACTGAGGCGTATCAAGACCGAATATGAGGACGGACATACAACTGCTAGGAGTCGATGTATGGATGCAGGTAGGATTACCATTGAGAAGTTCGAGAAGGTACCAACAATAATATACCACTACCTACATTTTGTACTCGATTGTTCGAACGACAAATAATTTACTATTTAAGTTTTTTTTTTTATGCTAAGTTTCTCATATTTAAGTGAACTATGTATGTTCTTTTTGAGAAATAAATTTCTTTAAACCGAAGTTCTGACAAAAATCCGAACATTAGCTAAGAAGTAAGCACATTTTTTCAGAAATCATTTACTATTTTGACTCTCCGAAGAAAGCAGTGCAGACGGTGACAAGGCGGGGGGGCCAAAAAACGATGGCAGCACTATACAGGCGAATTTGGTGCAGATTGCACCTCAGTCATTCGAACCCTAATAGATCATTGTGTAGGTATTACAATTTTAAATGGGTTTTGTGCGTATTTGCATTGAATGTTGTGACGTCAATGGCGTCGATGCAAATTTCAGGCCATGGACGGGTGTACTGTTGGCGCATGTGATATGAATTCGGACTGTACGAAAGTGTCCTTATTTTATTTGATGACGTAAATTAATAGCGACTTGTTATATGTAGACGGGTAATTTACTAAAATTCTAGGGGCTGTCCTGATAATTTTAACTTTCAATTAGCCAAAGCAGTAGATTGCAATTATCAAAAGTTACAAAAAAAGTCCCAATAACCCTTACAGCTTACACTAATATTAGTACTTTGTTCTTCACTATCTGATTGAGACACAATGGAACAGATGATAGTAATCCCAGAACTAAATTAAAATGACACCACTAAGGTGTTCGACCTTGCCTTCATCTGCATACAATGCAGAAATACAAATATATCTCATAACAACATTCAAAGGTTCCATTGTGATTCCACATGACTAAGGGTTTGTTGACTTATGTTGAAAGTAATTAATTGTGAAAATGATAGTTTAAACCCAAAATGCATAAATATTAATGCTTTTTAAATTTTGACAAGTGATGTTTTTCACTTATTCCAAAATCAAATATCATTTATCAGAAGGCTGAAAATCAGCATTTTTTGGACACTTGAATATCCAACATATTTAGAATATTTATATGATTTAAAGTCAATTGTCACACATATTACAAGGCATCACTTTAAAATGGCACAACCAAATTGGTAGTTTTTTTTTTGTTGATTTTGTGATTGTCAGGACAATTTTTATATGATGAAAGAAAATTTTGCTGTTGTGTTCTGCTAACACCATTTTTTATTTTCTTTTTAAATTGCAACCGTGCAAAGCAGGGGCGGGTTGCTTGTTATAAATACAATTTAGTTTGAATTTTGGAAAACCTTGACTATAAAAATACTAGCACCTAGATACTAGTATGTGCTATCTTTATTATTCTGAAAAATAAAGATTTACCTAGATAACGCAAGTATCATGATCCATATGAAAACCACATTTTTTTACTTCCCATGATGACATTGTATGCACTATTTAGTAACTATACAAAATAGACTATGTTTTTGTTCTTGTCTATAATTAAGTTCTTGACTTGTAACATTGCTGTTTTAAACAAATTAGCTTGTTGCCACAGTAGCCACGTTAAGCATAAGATGGTTAACCTGGGCATACAAATTAGGTGCTTTGCATTATCTAACCATATCTATATCTGTGATGAAAAACTACCAAGACTTCCAAAACCAAATGGTGACTCAGTTCCTTGATTTTTTATCTGTACACACAAGTGAAGGAATGTTTATTTTTCAGTTGATCTATTGATTACTATTCTGTAGTATGTATTCATAGTTACTATGAAGTTAGACCAGTAATTGTAGTGCTTACATAAGCAACGGGTTGGTTACATATGAACCATTTGCAGGTTCCCTAAGTACACAGTGTATCTAGGTCACACACAGACATACTAATGTATGTATTGAGACCTAGGTGGTATTTTCCCTTGAATTGTGTGTAACAGAGGTAGGTATTTTTTAAATTTGTGTTTCATGGATTATTGAATATCTCATTGACATAATTTTTCAGTGTTATTTTTTGAATAATAAATAGTATTTTGTTTACAAGTTGTTTGTGGGTGGACATGATAGTTTATCTCACAATAAAGATGAAGGAACTAAAAGAAGTCCTATGAGTCATATTGTTACAAAGGACACATTTTGGATGAAAATGTAGTCAAAATTAGGTTTCACATCTGTGGCAATTTGGGTAATCTGATATTTCTTTTATATTTCCATCATATTATTGATTAAATAGGTAATTAAGTTCTTGCATACATTAAGTTTTAATAATTAACTAATGAACCAATGTAAACAAAACGCAGACAGAATCAAAGTTCAGTTTTAAGCTTTCACGGTTTGAAACTAAACTAGCTCAAAATAACGAACAATAGAAGAACAACAATGGAAGATATCCCGTAAATGAAAGTATATGTTTAGAAACAGTTGTCCCAGTAAAAATAAATTGTACAAAATAGGAAATGAAAAATTAAGCCAAAATTTGTTTGGACTTTGATCACATGTAAAAAATTAACAATAATGAAGGTAGACACTCACCTAACAATTTGTTCCCATTTAACAAAGCTCGGATTTTTTCCATCCAAACTTGAGTGTCATGAAGCGACTGCGCTGCAAGCAACACGCGGGGCTTCCGCGGCTCGTCAACGGAGAACACGGCGAAGGCATGCGGCCGCGTGCGAGACTTCGCTCTCTTCACCACGCAGCCCAACGGCAGCTCCACCGTGCCAGCTGCAGCACCTGCCTCGCTGCAGTACACCGCCAGTGAGGCCCCCGAACACGTCGGACTCGGTCTCAAAATACACCATTGTCTTTTCCACGACTGACAATAACAAAAATAATCAATGCCACAATGTTGTGATACATCCCATTGCATAAATTACACTTTACGAAACTTACCTTGAAAGGATTTAAGCCCAAATTCGATTTGAACGGATACTTTATTTCCAAGTATCCGGACATTTTGATATTTCCGATTTTACAGTGTAAAAATCATGTCTAAATTAAATACAGTTGATTAATAAACACGAGATGCACATGTTCGTTCAATCAAAAAATATTGTTTACAAAAAATCATAGACAAACAACAAAAATAGTGATTGGTCGTTTATTTAAAATCGATATCTTAAAACCGGTTTTTCCCGACGGTTTGTGTGTGTCTATGATTCCAACGAAATGCAAAAATTATAGAAGATTGTGTTTAAAACAAGAAAAAATTGCAGCGCAACATTAATTACAAGCAAGGTAGGAATGAAATGGCAGTCAAGAAAAAAAAAAGCAGAAACTTATAGTAAGTTAGATACAAGGTTACAAGAAAAACAAAAAAAAAACGTTGTCAATGACATGACAAAATGTCAATGTCAAATTGTCAATTGTTGAAAAAGGCTTCCATCACCTGACGCATTAGAATTAGTATTTTTGTGAATTGAAATCAATTGTGACTACTTAATTGATGCGGAATTAAAATAAAAACGAACACCAGTTAAAAGATAACAAACAATAGATCCATAAACCTTTAAAATGAAGCTACTTCTTTCAATCCTCTTCACAGTATGCACATTTTCTTACGTACTGTCTGCAATCAATATTCCGGAGGAGGAAGTTGGAAACGGCAGATATTCTATCGAGGGTAAAGTTTTTGCACCTGAGGATCAAGAGTTGGGACCATGGCAAGTTGAAACACGTGTCCATGTAAATGGTGGTGAATACATAGGCTTCGTCAGAGGAGACGGAACATTCGTCATACACAATGTTCCCTCGGGTTCATACGTCGTTGAAATCATACATCCTGATTACATGTACGAGCCAGTCAGAGTAGAGATCAACTCCAAGGGCAAGTTCCGAGCTAGGAAAGTGAACTACATTCAGACATCACAGGTTATCCAGGTGCCATACCCACTGAGATTGAAAGCTGTGTCGAAATTCAGATATTTCCAGGTTAGAGAACAATGGAGATTAACAGATTTCCTGTTCAACCCAATGGTTATCATGATGGTGTTGCCACTCCTGTTCATCATGATTTTACCTAAAATGATGAATGACCCTGAGACCAAAGAGGATTTGAAACAGATAAGCAACTTGGCAAAGATGTCTGAAATGCCTGAAATGTCAGAGATGTTTACTACATTATTCAGTGGTGGTGCTGCAGCCAAAGCCTCTGCTTCAAAAGCTAAACAAGTTAAGAAACGGCAGTAGCATTGTGCTAGTCCAGTTATTGATAAGTATTTATGATCAATAAGTTTATTGATATGTATAGTGATGTAAAAATTAAATAAATTGTTAAAATGAGCTGTGTTTGTAAATATTTCCTTAAGAGGCCGGCGACCGATGCGTTTTTCATACAAACGTAATACCAAAATAACTTGTAAATCAAAAACATTCTTAAGGTACTGTCTCTTTATTCCGATCGAAATACAAAATATCTAGGTTCCCAATGAAATATTTTGAATGGACACTGATTTAAACAAGAGTTATGAGAAAAATAAGTTTTCTATAGAAATTTTAAATTCCTCATATCTCGTCTTTATATCATTGTCCTTTCAAAATATTTCATTGGGAACCTAGATATTTTGTATTCCAATCGGAATAAAGAGACAGTACCTTAAGAATGTTTTTGATTTACAAGTTATTTTGGTATTACGTTTGTATGAAAAACGCATCGGTCGCCGGCCTCTTAATGTTGGTTCTTCTTAGATAATGGAATGCTGATGTGTCAGTGTTGGAATTATTTTAGTGGCACCTTGTGTGTGATAAATATTATTGTTGGACATATTGGAGTTGGGTATTGATATATCTGAAGATTTTTTTGTACCATCATACTTGTTCTTTTTAACCTGACTAACATGCCAACATATTTTATCATTGCCGGTCAATAAGAAAAATGTGCTTGAAACTAAAATAAATAGAATTGTCTAAATCCAAACTAGACTGGAGATTAAGGGCAGCAGGGCAGGGAAAAATAAACAGGGGTTGGTAATACCCCTTGTGTAGGGGTACACAAAGGGTATTACCAAACCGTTTTTTTTTTTTTTTTTTTTTTCGCAAATTCAAAGTGCCCATCTGCTTGCTGGGTTAAGTGATTTGCTTATGTCCCTAAGGTACTGAGTTGTTGTTGTATGTTTAGTCGATACTAACTTCAGTCATAACATCATGCCTGTAAACCCCGAAGCACATCCCCAAAGGGTTAGGCAGATATGTACCTAATAGTGCACCCACATTTCGCAAGTTATGTTTTGAAGTCCCATGTAATAGGGGGCGAGCCTAAAGCCATCAGCCGGACACAATATCTGGACTCCGTGGCTGTTACTGAGAAATACCTGATGGAAAAACCCAATAACACTTTGCCCGCACGGGGAATCAAACCCAGGACCTCATGCTCAGTAGTTGTGCTAGCACCCACTCGACCAACGAGGCAGTCAACTAACTTCAATCTCGTCAGTAAAATATAACTAAGGATTGACTTTTGGCCAAAGTTACAAATAATTAAAAAAAAATGTTATTTCATAAGGTTTTATTTGGAAATAAATCTACAATAACCACTCTCCTAGTCTACAGAGAAGCTTTGTAACAACTTAGATACACACAAAATACATAAAGTAAAAAATCAGTCATTGGTAATTTGGACGGAAACTACATAAGTAACTTGCTCACATTGACTTACAGACATGAGATTCTTTTTTTAAATTTACTTTTACATAATTATAATTTTCATTTTTCTCTGTTGGTAATTTTGGACGGGACATTTTTGTACATGTCATAATATCTAAATAGTGATCTAAATTCTATCGAATATATTTGATGAATGTGGCATTACAATACATAAACATAAGAAATAAATAGGTACTCTCAGTTACCACAATACAAAACTTATGCTACTAATTAATTAATCATATAATTACAAATCAATGTATATTTTTCATTAAATATTTCCAATAATTTTTAATTTCTTTTAATGTCTTTTGATAATATTGTTAGTAAGGCATTATGATTGACATTTTTGTAACATCAATGCAAAATAATTATTGCTTGAATATTTCACTGTAAATATTGTGCAGTTGTAAGAATTACTTTACACCACCAGATAGTTTATTTTGAAATAAATTCATCAGATAGCTCTCCTATCATCTGCATATAATTATTTATTTTTCAAACACTACATAGACTTAAACTATAATATTTACATACAATTGCTGCACATTGCCTTCATATAAAAATATATTCGAATCAAGGCAAGGACGCATTTTATGCTTTTCACCATCACAAAATTTTCTCTCTTTTCAATTTGATCCAAAGCAGTTGTAGATTTCGATATGTATGGTATATTCGATTTATAGATTATGGATACGTTTGTACAAGACATAGAACTACTATCAGATAAAATAAAAATAGGTAAAGTAAAATAAAATGCTGACAGCACCCAGCAGAATAGAAACCGGGCATAACATCAAGATTCTTAAAAAAATTACACCAATAATAAAGTCTTTAAAAAGAGATTCTGAAAAATTGATTGTTTTTAGGCGAAAATAATAATGACAAATTGTAACACAGTTAAAGTAAATCATATAATAGTATTTTTATAATCTACACAGTACAAAAAGTGGATTTGTCGAATTTAGACATGCATCGCGTTTCCGTTTCTAATAAATTGTCAAAAATGGATAATGTAAATATTTGATAGTGTCTAGCATGCTAAACTTAAAGAATTGTGTTCCTTTCTCTTCTAATAAAAATATCACTTAGCGACACATTGAATGTTCACGTCAAGCTGCATTACCGAACTCCAAACGCTGTGATGCACATCTATTTTTAACACTTAAACTACAATGAACACTTCTTTACTAATACTACATCATGGAATGGAGAAAAGGAACCATTGTTGGAAAGGGACCCCTAAATCATAGTCGTCATGGAAAGGGGAGAGGTTCCCAAGTTTATAAGTGGTGGTTTAAGCACTAAGCAGTCAGGCCAAGACACTGGGTGAAATCTAGCGTGTATTGATCAAGCTTATATTTATCTAATCAGCCGAACACCTGTGTATTGCCTGCCAAAAGGATTTTTTTTAAAAGGTATGAGATTAGGCCCAATTGGTAACAAGTTGGTACAGTGTAACCTTGTGATATTAATTTTTAGCTGTTTTTCCCTTAAAATACACACATGGCTGTCAAGTGTCAAGGCTTGCTACAATACCATAAATACAATATTGTGTAACTTTTTGTATATGCATATCAAAGGTCTGTCTTTTCATAATAATATACATAATTATAACTAATTTCTAAACGGTGGTTAGTATGAGACTGCCAACTTAATATGATACTGGATTATACATATTTGATCTTATCAGATTACAGCTGCACAAAGCAGTACATAGTCACTGAAGCTTATAATAATAATAATACATGCTTTTTTATCTGCCACTTGTAGGAAATGACACAAAATAATAATAAATTGATTTTGTGTCGTAAGATTTTTTAATCTGAATTGGTATAAAAAATAATGGGTTATTTTCAACAACCCATATGTACCTAAAATGTAAATATTTGTCTATTTTTGAAACAGCAACCACGATTAAAGATTGAATTAGTCTTTAGATGATTTAAAAGTTAGGTATTTTTTCTATAAAGTCAATGAATACCAGTATTTACCATGTATAACCAATAATTAGAAATATGTAAACTGCAAGCAATAATACATTACAGACAATTCATCAGACAGTGCAAATTCTGAAACTAGAAACTGTTTCTACATTCACTTCCTCATCTACTCTGGAATGGGCAGGTTTGGGGTGTCATTTCCAGGAAGGCTTCATACCACTTATACTTGGTTGTCTTTAATAAAAACAGCAGTTAGCAGTTTTGTATTGCTACTTTGGGTACCGTGTTAGTCAGTTGTTTTTTTAGAGTAAAACTGAAAAGCGAAGCGAGAGTGCTTCAGTGGTATTGTTAATCTATACTTTTTTATCGCCCCTATGGTGACGCCCTGTATTGCTTTAACTTTAAACTTTCACTGATCGTGATCACTAATTACTTTTTTGTTGTGTACAAATCTTAAGAACATAAGTAAATATAACAAGTAATTATCTGTGATTGTAGTCGCTCATGAGAATTTGTTATTGTATAAATTGTATACATACTATCTACATTCCTATGGACGCTAGCTTCTTGCAATCGTAAAATGGCTTGCTTACAGAATGACTACTGTTATCAGCATATTATCTATATCCTAACATCAATTTTCCTTAATAAATTGAGATAATGAAAGCTCGGCGTTTGACATAATACTAAACGCCAACATTCCTGCCAGACATGGGCATAAAACGTGCGAGTGGAATTCTTTCCTAATCACGTTTCATGACCGCAACTATGGCGTAGTTTTAGATCGGGTGGTTTTTTTTTGTACCAATAGATATTTTCTTCTCACTGGGTATCAATTTACAACACTTCTTGAGCGTAAGTATGTCTGTTGCTTAAAACGAGTCATTCCATAAACAAACCACAAAGTTTTGGTATTCTATTTTCAATAAATCTTTTACAATATCGATTGCTTATAAAACATACCTATGAGATGCCATAGAGATTCATTTGCGGTCGTAAGTACCGCGCGACGGTTACAAGGACAGCTATGAGTAGAAGGGGCGTCGCGACCGCTGTTCGTAAGGCGTTATTGTATATCGCGCAGTACGGACATTGGGAAGAGCCGCAGACTTCGCAAATGTTCAGGAGGTAGGTCGGTAGCGCGTCGAATATGCTCTCGTTGAAGCGTTCTGTTGGGGGAAATGGATTGTTTTATAATTCACACATGTCATACAAAATCATAGACATTTTTCTTTCGGGTTTTTTTTTGAATAGCTTAGTATTGACAAAGCCAGTAGGTTGGTAGAGGGGCTGACAGCGAGGTGTGAACCACCACACTTAAGTACCCAACTTAAATGTGGTGATTAAAGGAGGACCTCCTCTACTTTCGGTAGTTCGCGGTGTGAACCGAAGTATGAAAAGTGGTGAAACGATGCTCGTCCGGCTCGCTCGCTAGCTGGCGGTGTGGCCTGCGCCTAAATCTTGTAGAAACTATGAAAAATATACCATTTTCTGGTCATGATCGAAATCATGGAAATGCTCTTCGTGAAAGTTCACAATGCTTCTTCTAATCTAGAACTGACAAGAGGACAAAGTATAGAATACTGACCGGGTGCGTAGTAGTCGTAAACACGCATGGGCAGGTATCGCGACATGTTAGCCACCGGGAACCAGCGCTCGATCGTGAAGTTCACACACGTCGGCTCTTCAGATAGCTGAATAAAATGTTGCATTTTAATAAGTTTTATCACATATTCGCGTAACCTACAACAGCTCAACTTGTTTTATCTGCAACAATCATAACTCTAATACACATAAATCAACAACAGTATATTTTAGACATTTTTAGGTCCCCTTTTAGGCCCCCTGTTCGATGCTACCCGATAGATGACGTACAATTGGGGTGGCTTCTGTTCAGCAATGAACTAATAGGCTTATTATAATAATGAAGGCATGGCAGGCCGCTAGTACTTACATAATCGAAGTAGAAGAGTATCTTGGTGGGCAGGTACTTGGCCCGCTGCAGTGTGGGCACGCGGCGGCTCAGTACGTAGGCGTCCAGCTTCTGTTGCTGGATCATGTAGCCTGTCGGGACGCCCACTTCTAGGATGGCCATGCCGGAGCGCGGGGACTCGGATAATAGAGTCCAACTGTACACAAGTTGGGCAGTGTTACTTTATTTATTTACGTACATACAAAACACTTCAAAATAGGACAAAGGTACTAGGTAAGAACAGTTAAGTAGTTAAGAGCAGAAAGTAGATGGAGATGGACAGGACACATGACGAGAGATAGTAAGTTAAAATGGACAAAAATTATAACAGAGTGGCAACCCCGCGATGGTAAAAGGAAAAGGGGAAGACAGGCAAAGAGATGGATAGACGACATAAGGAAAATTGGATGCGCTACCTGGCCTAGAAAAGCTAGAGACAGAAATTAATGGAAACAGCTGGAAGAGGCCTATGTGTCACAGGACACGCTGATCACTAAACCGGAAAACCAGACGTGTTAGATTTAAGTTTTTTTAATACTACTAGATTGTACTTGTGTTTAGTTCTTCAGCAATAAAGGCTTTATTATTACTAGATAAGAACTGTATGATTTTTGGAAAAAAAATCTATAAACACAGCAGTACATTAAAAATTTGTCATAGATATATTTGTATACCATAGACAAAAGCTTTGCTACAGACCATTATATTTTATTTTGATACTAATTTATCAATTTTGCATGAAATGATTGTTAACTTAAAAATGGGTGAGTACCTATAATTTTATCGGCACTCATATTATGAAATCGGAATAGAGAAGTGCCGTTTGCCAACAAAAGGTAAGGTGGTTCATGTTGTGATGTAAAACTGTTGAGATTGACCAATTATAAGGTTGGCAACATCAATACGCTAATTGCGGTTATTTACCACAATTCTAATGAACATTAACACTTTAATTTTCACTTTTTTTTGTTTTTGGTCTTTAACACTACTTCTGTTGTTGAAACATGTTTATGACCTGGCGCATCCCTGGAACTCGATGTGCGACTGATTCCTGCCGTAGAAGTGATGCGAGGAGAGCAGCGAGAAGCAGTTGAGCGGCGGCGGCGTCTGGAAGCGCGCGATGTCCACGTTGTACTGCACCGACATCTGCAGGATCGCGTACCCCGCGCCGCGCGCCGTCACCTTCACCGTGCCCCACGCCTCCGGGATCTGCCGACACAAGTTATCCGGTTTTACCGTTGGTTTTACTCACGGACTATAGTTGTCATTTTTAGTTAAACCTAGTGATGTTTTTTCTTTCGTAAGCTTTAGGGAACTCTGACGAAAAACAAACACAAATGACTATCAACTCTAGTTAGAGTACTTAATGGGTCGTCAAACTAATGTAGCAAGTTTCCAGTGACTGTCGCGAGAATCCACTGGACTCGAGAAGTACACAACCAATCGCTGTGGATAGCCACAGCGATTGGTTGTGTACGGTTAGCTTGACCTTTGTTCAACAGGCGTCTTCTTCATTTATCGGTGTCCACGCTCACCAACAGCGACGACACGTCTCGCAGTACCTCTCACAAGTATCACTAGGTACAGTAACACTCACATCAATGAACTGCATGATGGCGAGGTTGTCTGGCCGCACGTGCAGCGTGCGCGTCTCGCCCGCCAGCGCCACGGCGTCCACGCTCACGGTCAGCGACGACACGTCTCGTAGACGCTTGCGGTTCGTGTACTCGATCAGGGCGCGTAGGCTTATGTATGTGTCCTGGGTGGGAAGAAAGTCATTTAAATTATTAATCTGCAACCAATCCAGGCCTTGATACAGAAAGCAGTACATTTCCTAGGCAGAAATTGCCATCAGTTCGTAATAGATGCCCACAAACCTGTGTGGAAGCCCACCCGCCGTCCTGCAGCCTCTGCGAGTTGAGCCACATGACGATGGGCTCGTTGTTGTCCTGGTGGTCCATACACGCCAGCAGCGCGTACGCCGTGGCCGCGATGTTGTTGGAGTCGTACTTGTAAGGCAGGCGGGGCAGGAGGAACGGCTTCTGGTTCTCCATCTTGTATGGCGGCTGGGGAACCGGTTCCTCACCCCAATAGCTGAGCCCGCCTGTGCGAGTTTAGGTGTGTTAGAGTGATGAATTTTTAACTTGTCAAGTTTTATTTTATATGCACAAGCATTTGAGTGTCTATCGAGTTTTTGTTCTTGTTTCTGTTAAAGTTAGTATGTGTGTTACCTTCGTATCTCTGGCGTCGCTTGAGCAGCCTGTAGGCGTGCTCGGAGCTGGGCGCCTTGGCGTGCGTGAGCGCGTGCGCGACCAGCGCCAGCGCGTAGGCCGCGCCGCACTCGTCCAGCAGGCGCAGGTGCCGCTCCAGCCAGCGCACGCCGCGCTGCTGCGCGCTCGACACGCGCGCGCTCAGGCCCTGCACACAGATACGTGCGACGTTAAAACGTATCACATTGTATGTGTTACTCGCAATCGAATCGATTCGATTGCAAGCACGCTGGTGAAATAGAAGCTGCAGAAATCGAAAACAAAGAAAAACGACTCGACTGTTTTTGCTAAATGGACTTTAACTGTAGTTTATGTTTCTGCTGATGCAGTGGGCCCTTACCCATCGAGATGACTGAAGAAGACTTAAAAAAAGTTCTTTGGACAGATTAATCCAAAGAAATATTTGGATCAAAACGACGAATTTTTTTTCGACGTAGCGCCGTGGGAAAGGTGATGCCAGATTGTGTGATGCAAGCCAAGTGGTGGTTCCATTATGGTCTGTGGATGCATCTCGGGCCTTGGAACCGGAGATTTGGTACGAGTCGCGGGAATCATTGAAAAGGAGCAGTATAAACGAATACCACAACAAAAGGCCGTTCCGTCTGGTTCAAGAGCGTTAACGTCGTACGACATTTCATACAAACTTTCAAGTCATTTTTGTTTCGAAATGTCTGAACCGTTTTTAATGAAACTTCATACGCATAAGCAGGATACATATATCTAAAAGTCTTTAAAAAAAAAAAGATAATTGGAAATTTGTTTCTATGGAAAATCTAAAATCCAAATTTTTTTTTTTAAAGACATTTCGAAAAATTCACTCTCAAATTTTTAGACATGTATCCTGCATGCTTATGAAGTTTCATAAACATCGGTTCAGTCATTTCTAAAAAAAAAAACTTGAAAGTTTGTATGAAATGCTGTAAGACGTTAACGCTCTTAATTTAAGATTAATTGGAAATGGTTTTTTTTCCAACAAGATAATGATCCAAAACATAGTTCAAAATTATGCAGGGTTTAGAACATAAAGAAACAGAAAGGGTGCTAAAAACATGTTGTGGCCCCCTCAGAGCCCGGATCTCAACCCATTTGAGCTTTTGAGGAAAGATCTTGATAGAAATGTGCGCAGTTGTTGTCCTTCCTGGCAAGAAGACATGGGAAAGGCTTTACAAGAAAGCTGGAAAAATATTTCAATCGACAAATTGAGTTAAGTCGGACTACCGCAATGAAACAGCAGCGGGGTGTGGCTGTGGAGCTGTGTCACAAACTATACTCCACCTCCTATCCTGTCCTCTTAGCCCAAAAACATGTAGCCCAAGTGACCTCTGCGCTGCCACCGACAACGCAGTGGAATTGGCGAAGTTCTGGGCTAACAAAACATAAAAATTGTCGTGCCAGCGCAGCGACACGAATAAGAAGACGACAAATTGAATGCTCGCCGACACTAGTGAAAAAAGTATTAAAATACAAGGGGGGGCTTTTTGCCGAAAAATCTGTTTAAAAATATGAACGGCATTTTTAATGTAAATGGTTGATATTGTTTGTTTTCTTCTTGTTGTATGTATAGTAAATAAGTATTGTTCGGGCGCCTCCGACTCGGCAATCTTCGGCTGCTGTCGGATGACAGCGGGCGACGGCGGGCGGCGGCGAGAGGTGCGGGGCGCGCGACGTGCGGGACACGGGCTACCGACCCACTTTGATACCAATCTCTGAAGACGACGCGCGCGCACAACAGTTTACCAACAGTATTATTGTACCTATTTTGGATTATACTATTTTAAATTACAGTCACTACTTTTAGAGTTCAGTCCTTAGTTAGGTCCGTAACAGTAATTTAGTTAATAATTAAACCTCTTTCTTTGTATTTTGAGTTTTATTTTATTTTCCTTCTTTGATGTAGGTAGTCTTAAACTTTTGGCAGGCAGTGTAACATGGTGAATGTTAAAACGCAGACATTCTTAATTCTGGTCTAACCGAAAAAGACAAAGGGATGTTTTCAAATGAATAAGTAAACCTTATCTTACCTCTCGCACTCCAATATCCTTTAGATTCTTGACAGTTTCCAACGTGATCACCACTTGAGCAGTTAGTGTGATGTTTCGCTGCATTATTATTGAGTTATTGACCTGTTAACAAGATATACTTTATGTAAAACTGGAGCATACAGTGATTTCTGAAGGAAAAATTTGGTGGTCACAGAAAATCTTTTCTCTTCATTGCAAGACCAGGGCAGGAAGAGGATACACCGACGCGAAGTCTATAAAGTTTCTAGACGATTCGATTAAGTAAGAGGTCCTGCAAAAAAACTGTGACGTGTTAAACATTAGACATAATTTTTCTACTGCCTGAAGTCAATGGTCCCTTAGAATGTTTTTATGGATATCAGATGCTTCACCCGAGGTAACTGTTCATTCGGGTGACTGTTCACGTTTATTTGAATAATGTTTTCTTGTTAATGGGTTTTTCCAACAAGAATGTTTTAGTAGTAGCAATCACGGAGTCTTTATTGGTGCCCGGTTGATGGCAATAGGCTCGCCCCCTATTACATGGGACTTAAACATAACTGGCAAAATGTGGGTGTACTTGTTAGGAACACTGCTGCCTAACATTTAGGGGACTACAAGGCTAGTTTGATTTACAACTTTATAAGGCAAGGATATTATAACGAGCTTTTTCTTCGAGTGAAAGATGCCGATGAGCATGATGAGCAACGCCACCTACAGATGGTTTTTTTTTTAATCTTCTTTTTTCACGGGATTTTTGTTCACAAATGCGACGATGTCAATCCCACCGTAATTTTAAATATTAACTTAGTTCCTAAACTAATTTAGCCTATCAAAATAACATAACTCAATAAACTTCGTCTAATTTCTTACCTAATAAAAAAGAACATAATATTTTTGCTGCTTCAGAAGCAGGCTTAGCTAAAATACCATGGAACACTCCAACATCCATTACTGACAATTTCATCGCGTCGATAACTGCGTTTCTCTTAATAGTATATCGGACACATTCCACCAACACTTGCTGTGCATCCTCTATCTTGCCACAGACCTCACAGTTTGGAGTCAGATTTTCGCATGAGATAAGCAAAGTTGTTTAGTGGAATATGTCCTGACCGCAAACGATGCACAGCAACAATTTGGCTTCAATTCAGTTTCGACCCGGTGAACCAAGGTATATGAGGAGGCTCACATTGTATACTTTGTTATTCTTTTATTACAGTCCACATTACACTTTATTTTTCATGCCAACAGTTATTCGAAAAAAAAAAAAAGATTGTAATCTTACTTCAACAGCGCTTGGGTCATTCCAGCCCGCATGTCCGAATGCTTCTCTATAGAGGCTGCTGTTCTTAGGCACCACGATGGTGGAGTTGTCATTTCTGTTGGGCAGCCACGTCACCTCGTAGAACGCGCCGTCTGGCGTCTGATGGTCCAGCACCCACGATACAGCCATTGAAATCACCTGCGAAGAGAGGCTTGGATGTAGAACTAGTTCTTCTCTGGCTCATCATGTGCCAAGGCTTTTCCCAATTATGTTGGGGTCAGCTTCCAGTTTAACCGGAAGCTACTGAAGACCAGTATTTTACATGGAGCGACTGCCTATCTGACCTCCACAACCCAGTTAATAGTGGGTAATACGATACCCCTTGGTAAGACTGGTTGTCAGACTTTCGGGCCACTGCACTACCTGTATCGACTGTCAAACATCTACAAACCGTTTAACGTGCTTTTCGAGACACGAACAGCCCAGACAAGCGTGGCTTTACCTAAAGATCGACCTGAGTAGCTGATATTATTTGGCCACAAGCAGCTCTTAAAAAAAAAAAGTTTTTTATTTTATCTCAAATGGTTACATTTCAAAATATGAATGAAACAGCCCCAGTAAGTTATTAATAATACTTGAGTTGGGGTTGTCTCGCTCTTTCCCTTAATTGATAGTTACAATATTGAGATTTTATAAAATAAGAAATAAAATAATGAGAACAAATAGAAACAAAATAATTAGCAGCTCTGTGCAGTGTGTGATTGTATGTGTATGTGTGATTATAGTAGTGTGTGATGGTGGATTTGTGTGTGTGTGTTTGTGTGAGCGTGTGTGTGTTTGTGTGTGTGTGTTTACGTACTTGCTGATAGTGCCATTATAGTCGAAATTGATAAAGAAGGTAAGTATTCATGTAATTCGGTCTAGAATATGCTCTGCTTCTTCATATGTTAGAGTTTTTAACCACTCGGTTATCGCCTTTTTGCATTGATGTAAGACCTCGTGGTGGAACTTTAGTTTCGCGTTAATTTTGTTGTATATGTGGGCTGATTGGCATACATACTGACGCCTTGCGAAAGCCGTTCGTACCCCTGGGGAGTAAGCAACAATATCTTTTCGTCTCCTAGTCTGTCTTTCTGGGTTAACTGGAATGTATTTGTGTAAATATAGAATTATATTTAAAAGGTATAGTTTCCTGACTGATAATAGGCCACTAATTCTATATAAATCGACTGTGGGATATCTGTATGGCTTAAAATACATGACTTTTAAAAGTGACCTTTGGGCTCTTTCTAACTCTAGAAATTTAGTTTTAGTAGCCCCTCTCCAAACTGGTAAGCAGTATGTGATCACTGACTGCGCGAGTGCTACGTAAATGTTGTTGAGTGTCATTTGAGGCACCACATGTCGTAAGTTTTTAAAAATCCATATAAATTTTCGAACACGCGACATAATAACCTCAATATGCGAGTGCCATGCTAGACATTCGTCTACTATAACTCCCAGGTATCTAGTAGACGGGACTTGTTTGATGGATTTACAGTCACAATTTTGCTCCAAGCTGTTTGCACACATATGGATACGTACCTCTTGTAGTTCTTCTCTGACTAATGAGGTTATTATATGAATCTGATAAAGAACTGAAGCAAATTCTTTATCTTAATTAATTAGAATTATTTTTCTGAAAAAGAATCGATGTGCAGCTCTGAGTAAATAATGCCACTAGTGGCTCAGCTTCACTGACAGTAGTCGCGTACTGTCAGGAAAAGGCTAGGCAGATGATGCTTTCTTTGACGGTTCTTGCTTCTTTTAACTTCTTGTCTATTGCATAAGAAATTACTTAAACTGAAGTATAGATAGGGGTGTCAGTTTTAATTTCAACATAATTACAGAAATCCAACCATTCTGGTATGTGTGTTAGTTATTAAATTATAGTTATTTACCTCAGGATCGATGTATATGAAGTTCTCCCACTCATTGAACGACGCGTCTTGGAATATTTTCGCGCAGAATGACGTCAACCAGACGCTTGAAGCCGATTGGTTCCTGATAAGAACAACACAAGAATGTTTCAGTAACAACATTTAAAAGCATTTGTCTTAGGTCGCGCGAATAAGCGATCGTTGCGTTCATGTGGAAGTTACTTGTTCGGAAAACCGGAAAGGCTCATGTTTGTGAAGGGGTTTTTACCCGGAGGGTAAAGTTAGTAGTAGGAAAGAGATGCGATTTTGTTTTGACAGCGCCGTGTGTACGTCCGGCCTTGTGAACAAGCGTATATAGCTTGTCATAGTTGACCGTGCGCTGTGCCTAGCCGCGGGCAGGCGCGCACTCGCGGAGATGAACCGTGGATAGCGACGGCGTCATGACAAGCTTCCATAGTGCTTCACACATGACTGTACTGTCGCGTTGTTCGTCTTCTTTGCGCACCGATGACAATCTAAATTAAATTGACTCATTTGTCGTCTGTCTGTTGATCAGTTTGTAATGTTGATACTCACCAGTCGCTTCTAAACAAGCTGAACGATCCGTCCGGTTTCATGAAGGACAGCTGTCGCTGGTACAGTATGTTCATGTGGTAGAACGCGTCTCGCTCCAGCGTCCTGTTGCGTTGGTTGATCAGACGCATGTAGAGGGTAAGGTACATGTTGGCCGCGAAACTGAACATGTTCTGTTCGGCTGAGTCCTGTGGGGGAATACATAAGCTTAAATTGTTGAGTACTAGAAAATAGAAGTTTATATACAATGCATTGTAAAAAAGTAATTTACAGCACCTTGTACAAGTAAAATATTGCACAACAAGCTGTAATACTCCAGTTTAAATGGTATGTCAAAAATACCACATATTTGTATTCCTTTTTGCATTGTATTTGTATTCATTTATTGTCATTTTAATTAATGTATAATGTAGATCTCAAATTACCTTATTTTTATTTAATTTTGATTGTAGACAATTTAATTTGACAGAAAAAATATTGTGTTAATTTAATTTTTTTTTGGTGTGTATTTATTTGTCACTGATTACAACAATGACACTGACAGTGATGACAAAATTATGGATGTGCCTGAAATAAATGATTTGAATTGAATTGAAAGATAAATAAAAGCAAACTACAAGCGGCGCGCTTTCGCAGCTACGACAGCTGACGCGCGACTCGTGCGGCCCCTCCGCGCGGTAGTAGGGACCGTGCTCACCATGGGCAGGTGCAGCAAGCTGGTGGCGTTGACGGGCATGGTGGGGAACAGCGGCCCCACGACGTCGCCCACCACGGAGATGCGCGCGCGGTTGGAGCCGAACACGTAGTAGCGGTCCACCTCGTACGGGATCACGGGCGTCTCCGTCACGTTCACGTGCATGTACTGGAACACGTACGCGCGGTTGGACAGGTCCAGCAGCACGGACTGGTGCCGGTATTGCGGGATGCCGTCCGGCTGTGGACAAAACGTTATGTGAATTTGTGTTCGCACACAGTTGTCAATGGAAACTGTACTTACCGAGTGCATAAGAAAAAAACAAGGATTTGTTTATTTAAAGCACATGACACAGTGATTTATTTTTTATAATAATAAAAAATATTTGTTTTCAAGAATTAGCAATCAGCACATAGACCCGCGTACATTTTCCGTTGTATCTTGTGGTTCATACAAAAGTGCAATGCCTAGACGATCAAAATGTTTAGAACAGCTGTTATTTTTTTGTTAATAAATGACAAATAAATTAGCTATTGATATGGTCCAATTTCTTAAAGAATTGTTTGTTTAATTTTTTTGCTTTGACAAATTTCGGCTATCCTGATTTTATTAAATAGGGTCGAACGGCATGACAACTTGACCTAAAATTAAGTATGCCTAGTGTTGTTTTCATAAAAGAGAACTAAGGTTCCCCGGTATCTCTTATGGATTCGGATTTCTTGCAAAACTGATGCGAGATCTCAGTTTTACGCGATTTCGGTGTAATTAAGGATTGCCAACGAGTGGTACTCGAAACAAAATATTCTTTCAAAAATAAACTCACGCTATGTTCCCATAGGGGTAGACAGAAACCACACAGCGCCACCTGCTGCGACCCCATTTTTTGTTTTTTTTACCGATGGGAAATCATCAAATAACCCCTCCCGCTCTGGGCTGAGCAGGAGGGAGTGTCAGACTTTTACTGACTAAAACCCATCCATGTTCCTTCCTTTGCCCTTTGTGTTCCAGGGCCGCGGTATCTCTTTCGAACAGTTCCGCAACCCTGGCAGGAGTCCCGCAATCCTGGCAGGCTTTACTTTTTAAATTTTCTAACATACAGTAAGGTACACTTAAACCTTCACAAAATGCACTTTCTACCCAGGACAGGCAACCACTGCGTAAATAATGAAGTCAATTCATAATAGTTAATCTGCCGCATATGATTGTGTGTCTCACCTCGACCGTGATCTTCTTGACGTAGTGATGTTGTCCCATGAGCGTGGAGGCGTGTAGCCGCACGTGCACGTGCCCCAGGCGCGTGGGCACGACGGGCACGTACACCGTGGCGGCGTCGCCCGACGTGATGTACACGAAGAACTGGTGCTCGCCGAACGACGTGCGCGGGTTGTACGAGCGGACCTGCCGACAACCGTTATAGCTTACTCAGGCACTTGATGGGTGTAAGGTCTGACTGTTTAATCAATGAGTTGAGGAGACATTATGACAGCTGTAATAACAGAGCCAAAGAAAACGCACGCTATCAACTATCATAGGAGTATACTCCATTCATTGTACAGCTTTACGAGGGTCTTATACTCTTCGCCGTCGTATTGAAATCCCAACAGTAAATTAACATCTAGGTTAACATCATTTCGTCGCTTTATGTTAGTTTAAACAGGCATTCGAGTAGTTTTGTTTAATCGAACCACAGTTTTATACCATCTTTAGTTCAAATCAAATCAAAAACGTTTATTTGTGAGAATATGGTACAAATAGATGTTGTAATATAGGTTCCAGCATATCCTGCCATAATATGGCGTACAAATATTTTTTAACAGACACTAACTTTAAATATTAACCTATTAATTTATCAAATATACAGAATAAAGTGTGAAAGATATATTATTATAGATTGAGATTGTATTGTAGAAATAATTATAATTAATACTGAATATGTAGTTTGTCATGGGTGGACTAAAGACTATTTTTATTTTAGTGTATTGGTCACTAACGACTTATCTTCTAAGTATTCTTGAACACTGTAATAGTTTTTTTCTAATAACATTCTGGGCAATACTCTTTTGAACACCGGCAATGGCAAATCTTGAATGTTATTTGGCAAATGGTTATATATAATAACTAGCTGACCCGCGCAACTTCGTCTGCGTGCGTGCGAACATAAAAGAAAGAGAGGTTAGAGAGAGTGTGCGTCAACCTTAAAAGTTAGACATATGGCCATTGCGGATATTTTTTTAGAGCTTTTTAAGAGGGACAATTCCGACATACATGATAATTGCGTAACTTTAACCGTTCACGCACAACGGAAGCTCTCAAAAGGAGTAAATCTGGGACAATTCCGACATACATGATAATTGCGTAACTTTAACCGTTCACGCACAACGGAAGCTCTCAACGTTCGGGAACTCGCTGCTTCCCAGTAGTGGGATGCGGCTGGCGGGGTGTGGGCTGTGCCCTTTGTCCCGCGGTATCATTTTGTGCCCGTAAACAAACGGGCACCGTCATTGTGGCGGCCGTGTAGGCCTCGGCCAATGGCGAGCGCGCTTGCGCCGCTCGCCTGTGAGTTAGTGTCAAATTGTGACGGTAGAGGCGCCACGGTGTTAACCGTATCTTCACGCCGCCTCGGCGGTCTGTCACCGCTAGGTGGAACTCCCGGTGCCCCGGGTGAAGCCCAGCGGATGATGACCAGCCAGAGGCGGCTGGGGCTGCCCCTACCGGGCGAAGGGCCCCCGCCCACAACGTTATCGAAGCTAGCCGATGCGCTCCGGGCTAAGGGGCCATGTATGTATGTGTGAGCGGTATTGTGTTGTGTAACACCGCTCATGTTAGCGAGTAGGTAGCGAGCCCGCGCCGCTATCTATCGCGTGAGTCAAATGTGTGTGGAGTCATGTATGTGTGAGGTGGGTGGTGAGCGCCGCGCCTATATTAACTTAGAACGCGGCGTTTCACCTATGTGTGAGTACTGTAGTGTTGTGGAGTCTGTTTGTACGAGTGTGTCGCGTGTAGGTGAAGCGACATACTCGGGAGTCAAGTCCGGTGGGTGACGTCACACGTCCGTCACGAGGTCACGTGGTAGGCGCCTGGGGTAGCGCGGGGGGCGCCCCGCGTCAGGCGGGCGCGTGTGCCATGGCGCTATCTGCGCGATGTGGGGCCAGGCAGAGGCGTCGGCGCGCGCGAACATGTTGGACGCGAGGCGCCGGCAGAAGTCTTCCAGGCTCTCGATGTTGAGGTCCCGCTGCACGACTGCGTTCCTCACGTAGCGAGGTGCGGCGACGATCTTCCGTAGAGCTAGATTCTGTTGGGCTTGAAGTTTTTTCCTGTTCTTCTCGCTCGTGAGGGCGAGCCAAGCTGGGGCTGCGTAAGTGAGCAGTGGACGGATGTACGTTTTGTACACCCCCAGCTTGGTGCGCAGCGGGAGTCGGGACGAGAGCACTGGTTGCAGCAGGAAGCGGGCGGTCCTGCATTTAGCGACAGCAGTGCAGACGTGTGACGTCATGGAGAGCCGACTGTCGATTGTGACCCCCAGGTACTTGGCCTGTCTGAGCCACTCGACGTCGACTCCCTGTAGTTTCAAGGGTGGTGGTTTCTTGTAGCCGCCGACAGCCAGCGCCTGTGTTTTACCCACGTTCACCGATAACCTCCACTTGGCGAGCCATTCTGGCAGAAGATCTAGCACGCGCTGCAGCTTGACTGCCGCGTGCTGCACGTTGAGAGAGGTGGCGATATAGGCGGCGTCGTCCGCGTACAGCGCGAGCGTGGTGTCCGGTGTGGTGGGGATGTCATCGGTGTAACATGAGTAACACCATGGAGAGACGCAGCTGCCCTGCGGCACTCCGGCTGCAATGGGACGGGCGCACGACAGCGCTCCGTCAACCACCACCCTGAATGTCCTGTCCTGGAGGAAGGAGGAGACCACCCGTATCAAGCGACGAGGCGTGGATGTTGCTGTCAACTTGTACAGCAGACCCGGCATGCCAGACACTGTCGAATGCTTTTTCCATATCCAGGAATGCTGCAACTGCTCGCTCCTTCTTGTTCACCGCCGCCGTGAGCAGGTGCAGCACCCTCGACAGCTGGAGCGTCGTAGAATGTTCCGAGCGGAACCCGAACTGTTCTGGACGCGGTGTGACGTGTTGCTGGAGGTGTCGCAGCAGGAGCTGTTCAAACACCTTGGAGATGCTGGACAGTAATGTGATGGGCCGGTAGCTTTCCGGCTTCAGGACGTCTTTTTGAGGCTTGGGCAGCATGATGACGCGCCCCTCCTTCCACACAGCCGGGAAAACCCCGGTGCGTAATATCCCTGTGAACAAGCGCGCTAGCGCCGCTACCATTCTGTATGGCAGATGGCGCAGCGCGGTGTTGGTGATTTTGTCCGCCCCCGGAGCCTTCTTTGGCTTTGTTCTGAGGATGGCGCGTCTGAAGGACATGGCGAGAAGAAGATTGGGTCTTCATCGTTGGCTACCGGCGAGGCGAAGTACTCTCCAAGGTGCCTCTCGACTGCTGCGATGTGCTCGGGGTCGTCGGTCGGGTTCGGCTGGAACTGACGCTCCAGGTGTTCCGCGAAGATCTCCGCTCGGTCTGCTGCGAGGTATCTGGTCGCCCCGTCGCTGTGGCGTAGAGGGCGCACCGGGGCTGGGGTATTCGAGAGCGTCCTGCAGAGCTTGTGCAGCGACGCCCAGTCTCCCTCTGCGGCGTCGATGCGTTCCTCCCAGCCCTCGGCGTTTAACTCCTGGAGCTTGGCCCTGACCTTCTCCGCCAGACGGTTAAGGTCCCGCTTGGTGGTGGGACATCCAGTGTCCTGCCACCGCCTGCGTAGGCGCCTCCTTTGGGCGATCATGTGCTTGATGTGGGCGGGGAGGGGCTTGTAAACAATCTCCCCCGGCGTCGTCGGCATTGTGGTTGTCGCCTCTTCTAAGGCGCGCTGGGTGCAGGCGGTGACCTCTTCCGCTAATCTGTCCACGTCTGCGGCGGTCTCGACGGGCCAAGTGGGAGTGGTGGTCTCCAGCTTCTCTTTAAAGGTGTCCCAGTTTGTGGTGCGACGTGGCGCAGGAGGCGAGAGTCTTGTCGGCAACTCCGATAGGACGACGAGTACGGGGTGATGGTCCGACTGTAGCTCGTCGTCCAGCACTTGTTGGGTGAGCTGGCAACCTAGGCCCTGGTGGATCACGATGTCCAGCACGTCCGGAGAGTGCGCCAGGTTGTCTGGGTAGTGGGTTGGTGTGTCAGGGCCGGACACCGTGTATCCGTGGGCCTCCGCGTCTGTGAAGAGTCGTCCGCCCCAGGTGTTCCGCGTCCGGCTGTTCCAGGCTTCGTGCTTGATGTTAAAGTCGCCGGCAAGGAGTGTCGGGTTCGGCGACATTACGATGCTCCTCAGCTCTGTAATGTTGAAGTCGATGGAAGGTGGATGGTAGGCCGCGTAGATGTTCATATCCTTGCCGGCGACGTGGAGTTGGACTCCCAACGCCTGGAAGGTGGTGGCTGTCACCTCTGGAAGCGGTTGATGGACGACCCTTCGGTTGACCAGCACCGCCAGTCCGCGGTATGTCTTGCCGAGCGTCGACTTCTCGTCCCTCCTGTAGGTGAAGTATCCCGGGAACCTGGTCTTGTCCGCAGGCCCCAGGAGTGTTTCCCCTATGAGCGCCACGTCGATCCTCTGTTCTCTGAGGAGGAGGCGGAGAGGGGCGACCTTTTTCTGCAGGCCGCGGGCGTTCCAATGTAGTATCCTTAACGAGCTAGACATTGTATATAGTTAGTAACTCCGTCAGCCCGTCGAGGATTACTGCGCCTGCGTCCTGTCCCTGTCTTATTGCCCTGATAAGGTCCATTAAGAGCTTGATGGCGCAGGCCGTGACTTCCTTCTGGTTCTGGTTTGGCTGGCCCTCTTTCATTGAGTGGCCAGCCTGTGGAAGGTTGTGCTGCCGCTGCTCGCGAGCGCCAGCTGGGTGTTGGCTATGTTGTTGCTGCTGATGTTGTTGTTGCTGTTGTTGTTGTGGTTGCTTCGTGGGCCTTGTTCTCGGGAGAGCGGCGGCCGGGGCCGCGCTTGCGAGGGGAGCGGGCTTCTCCTCCCGCTTCCCTTTCCTCGGCTCACTAGGAGTCACTGATGTAGTAGTGGCGGTGGGCTGTGCCTGCGCCGCGACAGGGACAGCGCCCTCTGTTGTTTGGGTCGCGGGGGGCTGGGTCTTCTTCCCCCTCTTCTTTCCCCCGCGCTTCCTCTTCTTCCGCCTCGAGGCAGTGACATCCGCTGTGGGCCCGTTTGCTGTTGCCATCAGTGTGGTGCTGGGGGCTTCGTGGTCCTCTGCGTTGGCTGGAGGCCCCTCTCTGGGCCGGCGCTGGCTCGCTGTGGTGGCGACAGTGCCCGCCCGCTTGTTGGCGGGGAAGCTCTCAAAAGGAGTAAATCCCTATTATATACTATTACCGATGGATAATCATCAAATGACCCCTCCCACTCTGGACGGAGCGGAAGGGATTGTCAGACTTGTACTGACTAAAATCCACCCACGTTTCTTCTGTTGCCCTTTGCGTTCCAGGGCCGCGGTATCTCTTTCGAACAGTCCCGCAACCCTGGCAGGCCTCTCTCCTCTCGGATACCTTCCCGTTTGCTGACATCTCTTTGAGGCGCGTGTGGAACACGAACACGCCGTCACCACGGCCTGTCGTCATAAGACGGACGGATGGCGAGCTAGCCCATTACTCACTGTCCACAGGCCCGCGACCCTCGACAGCCTTACGTCTTCATCTTTAGACACTCGATGACAATCATACACCAGCTAGAACGAAAGTTCTCATCAAAGTTCTTGAAATGGGCCGAGACACGATAAAACTGCTGTAAACTGTTGCGGACCTCTTGCAACTGCCTTCCGTCTCCATCGTCAGACCTTTGATGATAGACATACTCCAGGCAGGTCTAAAGTTCTCATCAAGGTGCATGAAATCAGCCGAAACACGATATAGATGCTGTAAACTCTTGAGGACCTCTTGCAACTACCTTCCGTCTCCATCGTCAGACCTTCGATGACAGTCATACTCCAGCTAGGTCTAAAGTTCTCATCAAGGTGCATGAAATGAGCCCAGACACGATATAGATGCTGTAAACTCTTGAGGACCACTTGCAACTGCTTTCCTTCTCCATCGTCAGACATTCGATGAAAGTCATACTGGCAACTCAGTATGGTTTAAAGTTTTCATCAAAGTGAATGAAATGAGCCCAATAACATTATACCTGCTGCAAACTGTTTAGGACCGCTTGCAACTGCCATTTGTCTCTATCGTTTGACCGTCGATGACAGTCATACTTCAGCAAGGCCTAAAGTTCTCATCAAGGTGCATGAATTGAGCCCAAACACGTTATTGTTGCTGCAAACTCTTGAGGACCTCTTGCAAGTGCCTTCCGTCTCCATCGTCAGACCTTCGATGACGTCATACTCCAGCTAGATCTAAAGTCTTCATCAAGGTGCAGGAAATGAGCCCAAACATGATTTCTCAATTTAAAAAACAAAAGATCATGTATATCGGACTTCTCTGTAAAAAGTTATGCGTGGTCAGGTCATACATAAAATAAAAAAATATAGACGCGTCGAATTGAGAACCTCCTCTTTTTGTTACGTTGGTTAATAAACCAAGCTTCAGACATTTGACACGGGCGAGGGTCATTCTTTCACGGAAAACTTAACACCGCGACTCAGAAAATGGAGTGAAATTAATAGCGCCATCTATCGAGCACGAAATTTAACCGTTAAAATATAATGCATGTAAAGCGATCGAACACACACTCTACAGGGTTATAGCGTCATGTAGACTAATCTAGAGTACTTTTTGCTCTCAGACCCGATTTAAAAGTTATCTTGTGAGCACATTTTTATTAATTAGTACCATTTTGGTGCAATAGATGTCGTTGCATGTATCTTACACAATGATGGTAAGTTCTTCTTGAACACTTTAAATTTATAAATCTTTTGATAGAGAGCACTGATTACAGCATGAAATAAAAACTAAAACCTTCTCTAAGTTCCCCACAATATTTGTGCATTGAATCTAATCACATTGGTTTTCCCAACAACATGAACACCCGCCTCGCAGCGCGCGCGGGTCATTATTTTGATGCGGAGTTATTTTAAAACTGTGATATCTCCTAAGATATTCATCTAAATTGAATAGTGTAAAGGGCAATTTTGGTCACAATTGAATGCTTAAGATGACTAACATATTTATTTTGATAAGGATTAATACTATGTCGGTAAAAACACCTTCGCAAATAAAACATTAATTTTGACCAAATTTTAAAATCATAAAAATGGTTATTGTGAGTCAACCTTAAAAGATAGGCATGTGCCGTCGCGGACTTTTCTTGAGACCTTTTTAAGAGGAATAATTCCCTGCTACATTATATTTGTGCAACTTTAACCGTTTACGCAGCGCACGCAACGGAAGCTATCAAAGAGAATAATTTTTCCCCGTTTTTGCAACATTTGTCATTGATGCTCCGCTCCTATTGGTTGTAGCGTGATGATATATAGCCTATAGCCTTCCTCGATAAATAGACTAACCAACACAAAAAGAATTTTTCAATTCGAACCAGTAGTTCCTGAGATTACCGCGTTCAAACAAACAAACAAACTCTTCAGCTTTATAATATTAGTATAGATTGCCATGCAGTAGGTATTTCTTTTAAATAGCATTAATTTTATTTGGGGTAATTTCAATTTGTCTTTGTGTCGTGTTTTTTTCAAATAAATGATAGTTTTTTTTTACAAAAATGCTCAGTTCAAAAATATAAAGACATGGTAAAGACAGTATTTTTAGCTTTTGAAATAATGGTTTACAGCTATCTAAAAAGTGGGCTCCACACATTGCCCGGATGCATTTTTTTTGTCCTTTAAAAACTCTTTGCACAGTTTTTAGACAGTTAGCAATATTTTATTTTCCGTGCAGGTACCCATATCTTAAATGTGTTTAGCTCATTAGAAAAGTCATTTTCTACAACGACATAGTTTGATCGTTATTTTATGTAGTTACGAACTTAGATTTTTCTCAAAGTTGCAATCGTAATTTACGCACGACGACCAATCAAGGTATACAAAACCAGTTTATGCGGATCTCTCCTTGTACGGGAAATCTATACAAAGCGAGGCCAAGTTATTCTGGAGTAGTATAGCTTGATATGTCGCCGTGTGTACATGATATTGGTACTCACAATGCCGTTCTCCTCGACGTGCACGAACTTGTAGTCGGGCGAGGCCGCCAGCACCACGACGGCCTCCACGTCCTGCGGCTGGTAGTTGAACACCACCACGCGCAGCCCCACCTGCTCGCCCTGGCGGCAGCGATCCGGACCCTCCACTTTGATGAAGAACGGCAGCACGCCTATGTACTGCGCACAACATACTACTTACAACACAACTCACACAGAAAAAACACTTATTTGCATCCAAATTACGCATAAAAAAACACAAAAAGTTACAGGAAAATATTCAAACCAATGAATATCGAAATTTTCTTAAATTAACCGTCAAGATATTTAATTGTTTTGGGAGTCAGCAGATCTTTGTTAAAATGAATGATTGTTGTGTCTAGAATTTTTTGTAAATTTACAAAATAATATCGTGTGATGTTTGTAACACAGTACTTACGCGTTTAGGTTCCGTCAACATGCCAAGACCGAGGCTGGGAGACATACTGAATGCTGAAACTATCCAATGAGCCGGTATCTGTAACAAAAAAAAAATGATTGCCTTGAAAAACTTCAAATTGTAATCAAAAAGAGATTCTGAATACTCATGCGCATTATTTAAGCGCCAAACATCATCTAAAAGTTGTAACATTACGCTCAAGTTCCTCTACCAATAAAATGAATAGTCTTTATTTCGCGCAGGTTAAGCTTCAAGGTTACCTGCAGATAAATATGAACTAGTAAGTAAGGCTTTTATCCTCTAGAGGGTTCGAGCTACATGCGGCGAGAAAATATTTAACGAGTTTTACAGTAAAAGCATGACCACGACTCTGAGCGAAGCGACTTGCGGATAGTGCTCACGTGAAGGATTCAAGGGAAACGCGCTTGACGCTGGAGGTGCATCACACACGGAGCAGCTCCCCCCCCCTGCCGCCGGCAGCTCGTGGCACCCCCCCCCGCCACACGTAGGCAACCGGCGGGGGCGGGGGCGCCTCGAACTAGGCTTATACCGGCCATCCAGTCACGGTACCGTAATGACGAGCACGAACAAGACACCGCAGGACTAAGAACGCGAACGGGAGCGAACACACAGCGACATCGCACACCGTAGCCGTACATACCTGCGGCACATCCACAGTGAACACGTATCGTCCGTGCGGGCCGATGTTGACGTCGCGCCACAGCCACACGTTGTCGTACTGTCGCTGCACGCGGTTGAACCGGAACTTGCGGAAATGCGTCAGCTCGAACGACTTGTTTATGTCGTTTTCACCTGAATAAAAATAACACCACATTATAAATCATCATTTATTCCTGCCCTTGACACTTGAACCGTACTACGGTTGGGATCGGTAATACACAATTTCTGCTTCCATGCTCTCCTGCTATCCTTAAAGCATAACGTTTTATTTAGTCCCTTTTCTTTCATATAATTTATCTGTCAGATCATGACATCATCTAACTGAAAACAAACACAATCATAGTGAAGATCATTCATTAAAATATAGCAAATGCGTCAACGGTTAATACTTAATTTCTATCCGGCCGACAAAAGTCCCTCGTCTGTGCAGGCTCTTATCGCTTTCATTAGGATTTCATAATAAACGCAGGTCAGCCTCAAATTAAACTCGGTCTGAGTTAAATATAGCAAGTCAGTTGCGAAAGTCAATTTGCTCCAATTTTTTTTTGCAATTTACTTGTATGAGCCCTGCCTGTGCTGTATTGCCTGTGCATTACATTTGATAAGTTTCGATGGAAGAAAATATTCTTGTTGATTTCTTGATAAAATATTTAGGAATTGTAACAAAATTATTTACAATAAAACGGACGAAAGTGTACTCAATTATAATTCAATAGTCACTTTACAATAAGGTTAATATGCTTATTTTAGCGATCTAAATAAATGTCCCGATGTAATCGTACATACATTACTTAATGTTAGGTAAACTGAATCAAATTTTTTTTCGAGTCTGTGTTTCTCATGGTATATTACATTAAATATTTATTTATTTTATTTATCTAAATAATGTTACGTTGGTTTGGGCCCAGTAGGTGGCCACGCCAATTGCGAAATCAGTGGTGTTTTTTAGGCTTTCGCAAGTGAAAGTTTTCGGGTACTTCGCACCGCAACATAATTATGTGAAATCGTTTGGTCAGGAGCAGCAATCTGACTGGGCTATATATAAACTCACAATTAGACTCGTCGGTGTGGTCGGGACAGTCGTAGTTGCCGTCGCAGCGCTTGGCGAGCGGGAAGCAGCCCCCCTCGAGGCACTCGCCGAAGCCCTGCGACACGTTGCACGTCGTGTAGCGCCGCGTCACAGCCACGTCGCTGAACACTATGAGACCCGCGTATCTGTACCAAACATTATGTCACTTACACAGTTGCAAGTTAAGTACACCTCAAAATCGCTAAATAAAATAAGTTCTAAAACAAATTGGTAATGTAAGTTTCCAGATGGCACTCACGGTTAAAAACACTATCAGGTCTGATTGCTATTGTTATTGATAGCTGCGCGGCAGTGTTAAACATTGTTTAATAGTTTGTACATGTAGTTATCATAGTTTTTATTCTAATATTGTTAATCCCAAATAAACCATTGTATATTAAAAAAGTGTATACTCACTCGAAGGTCCTGTTAGCGTCAACGCCAAAGGTGGAGGAGGGGAAGTACACGAGGTCGTCCGCGTCGCCAAAGTGCGAGCGCCACGTGTACGCGAACGTGCCGTTCGTGGACTCGTCGAAGTGAGACATTTTTGATATCACCTGGTAGGATGTAGTTTACAAAAAATTGTTGAAGTATTTGTTTAGGAAAATCACAAAAATAAGAATATCAGAGGAAAACCAATACAGTTTACAAAATGGGTTGATTTCAGCATAGTGCTACAAAGATCAAAATTAAACGCCTCTGCACTCTTATTAGTTTTAAATTCAAATCATTTATATTAATCAGGCCAATAAACCTTTTGAATTTTAAACTTTACAAATAGTATTGAAGGTTTCATAAAAAGTAGTCAGCAGCAAGAAACTCCATGGTTTTTCAGTATGAAGTCTAGTTTTCAGGTTGAAGATAAAATAAGCTTATTACAAGAACATATCCAATCCCCAGCGAGGTTCTGGCGACTCAAGACGCTGTCTATTTTCTTGTAAAGTTTGATGTTCAAAAGTGTCTTTTAATTGTCTAATGGAAAAGGTTGACCAAAGCTCATTGTAGATGGCGTGTCAATAGGTAAGTCCCAATCTGGCCAATGAGGTCACGTTATTTTGCAAAACATACAGACAGATTTTCAACGAACTACGATGCTTGGAACGAGCTATGTCAACGCTCACTGAAATAAAAGGTTTTACTTTCATAAAACGTTTGTGTCATCTAAGTCCGTAGTTGGCCCAGTTCAGTTCAGCAGTATATCTAAAGGGTGTAACAGGACCCTTAACGAAGCTGAATGGCACTTGTTCTCTCCATCATTGCAATCATTTTTTTGTTCTAGCCCATACCTGGGAACCTTCTAGCTACGGAGATATTGGGGGTCAAAGTTCAAACTTTTTCACTAGTTTTTTTTAAATACATGTTATTAATGTAAGATTTTTAAAAACCTCCACGACCCCCATACTATTCAAACCATCCATCAGCACAATTTTTGAGTGCGTTACATTGAGTCCTACCGTAAAACGTGATAAATCACCCCATAAAATAATAATGTTTGCGTAAAGTTTCCTAGCTTGATGTACATGATGCTTGGTTGGGTGTTGTTATACCCTGTACAGTAAAGCTGACCTTAGCGTATGTGAGCTCGTTGCCGGCCTGCATGGTGTAGAAGGTGTTGTCGATGCCGGACAGCCCCACGTAGGCGCCGGGCTCCCCGTAGATGGCCACCTCCACGCGCTCGCCCGTGCGGTGCTTGCGGTTGTTGATGAACACCGTGAACTGGGGTACATGCGCAACATACACTTGATATTCTATTACTAAATATAAAAGCAAGCATAGCCTATAGTGTGCCAAGAAAATATTAACATGAGTACATAAAATGTAACAAAAAAAAGTCCTAAAAAGGGGATTGCTGTTTGTTAAGGGAATTTGACTTACTATAATATTTAATGACTGGGGTTTTTAATACTTTATACCTCAAAGAAACGAATCACAGTAATAAAATTGCAGGAGAGTGTAAAAATGGTTCATAATTAGCATGCGAAATGAGAGTTGAAAAATTGTTTTATACGTTACTAGCGACCCGCCCCGGCATTGCACGGGTACAATATTTTACATTTAAACCTTCCTCTTGAATCACTCTCTCTATTAAAAAAACCGCATCAAAATCTGTTGCGTAGTTTTAAAGATCTAGGCATACATAGGGACAGACAGAGGGAAGCGACTTTGTTTTATACTATGTAGTGATTTGCGGTTCAAGTATTTGACTCTGAAATTACGAAAAAAGTACTTACACGATAAACGTTTGATACTGTTGGCATTCGTTTCTTAAAACAAATTTTACCTAATATCTTCAACATACATCACGCCGGCAATCCCAGAAGGGTTAGGCAGAGGTGTACCTATTAGTACACCCACGTGTCGGCAGTTATTTAGATGTCCATGTAATAGGGGGCGAGGCTATTGCCATCAACCAGACACAAATTCAGACTCCGCGGCTGCTACTGAGAAATTCCTGATGGAAAAACCCAATAACACTTTGCCCGACCCAGGAATCGAACCCATGACCTCATGCTCAGCAGTCGCGCTTGCGACCACTCGACCAACAAGGCAATTATCTTCAAATACAGTAATAATTATTTTGGAATTAAGTAGTTTCAGTAAAATGAATTATCATCAACATATTATTAGGTTGGTACTTTAATCCACATTGGTATTGACTGGCATTTTTGTGGTCGGTTCCCGCACGTCTCCACTTTGGTGGAAACCAGGACCGTATTGCGTGAGGTCTGTCGACGTCCGGTACAGTAAAGCCTAGTGGATGTGCTCACGTTGTTCCTGGAGATGCCGTTGACGGGGAAGGTGAGCGAGTCGGCCAGCACGTGCGCGCGTCGCTGCGCGCTCCACACCAGCACGGTGGCCACGGGCGCCATCTCCGCCGACACCGTCACCGCGAACGTGCGCACGCCCTCCTGCGCCATACAACACACAAATTCGTACCACACACATCAATAAACAATACAATTGACCCCGTCCAACACAGTTTTTGAAGCCTTTTAAAAAACATATAAAATAATGTTCATCTACAAATTGACTACAATCTTTCTAGCCGCTGTGAGAGCGAGAGCGTGTTTTCTAAGAAGTATTTTAACAGTAAAATCCTTGCCTCAACACCCATCTGAAGATTCTAACGCATCCACGAAGTAAATCTATACTAATATTATAAAGAGGTAAAGTTTGAACCGATTTTGAAAATTCTTTCACTAATAGGAAGCTACATTATCCTCGAGTGCCATAAGCTATATCTACAACGTGCCCGTGGGATAATTTCCGACCAAAACGCGAATTTAGCCGCAGGCAAAAGCTAGTTGCAAATAAGAAACGAAACGAGAAAATTTCATGTTGCACAATTTCATAATTTGCCAAGCATAGAGAAGTACTTCATTACGACTGTTGCTAGAAAAGGACCTTCATCATTTCAGCCGAAAGACGTCCACTGCTGGACATAGGCCTCCCCCAAGTGTCGCCACACTGACCGGTCCCGTGCGACTCGCATCCAGCGGATCCCCGCAACCTTCACCAGGTCATCGGTCCACCTAGTGGGAGGCCTTCCAACGCAACGTCTTCCAGTTCGCGGTCGCCACTCCAGAACTTTTCGGTCCCATCGGCCATCCGTTCTGCGAGCAATGTGCCCTGCCCACTGCCACTTAAGTTTGGCAATTCTTCGGGCTACGTCGGTAACCTTGGTTCTCTTGCGGATGTTTTGAAAAGGAACTTCATTGGAAGAAAACCAAATTAATTGATCAACTAAACGTAAGAGATAAACAAGTTTACCTGCATGATCTCCTGTCCGCTTGTGAGAATGATTCCCTTCGACATGACGACGTAGTTGAACGACTCCATGTAGAAGTTGGTCTGCACGTGGAAGATTATGTACTCGCCCACCTGTGCACCGATCAAAACATGTTACGAACATTAAATATGAAGATTCGTTTGCCGAACGCCGAGCACGAACGGCCTCAAAGCAATGCTGCCGGCTCTCAGCGAGGTGTTTGAAAGGCGAGGTTTTGGTATTGCTTAATCAAATGCTCAAACACTTTACACCAAGGAAATTTTACATGAGAAACAGTAAGGTTTCACCAAAGGACGTTGAACGACAGACGCCGGTGTCAGCATGTTAAAACACATATTTATAGCGTAGGAAGAGGAACGAGATGCCATATGAATCTTCTGTGACCTCTCGAAAGCATTTGATTGCGTAAACCACGAAACCCTATTACACTTGGGCTCTTGAGCATTAGGGTTTAGGGAAACTTGCGCTCAGTTCAGTGAGGAGGTTTAGTAGAGTATCATTGGATGGCGTACTATTGAGCAAGTGACTCACCCTAGCATCAGTGGTACTGGTGGCGATGCGTATGTGCTGGTTGTTGGCGCTGTAGTGCGCGATGAAGTGCACGTCCGCCGTCGCGTGCGAGCCCACCGCGTCCACCAGCTGCGCGCTCAGGCGCACGCCCGTGATGCCGTTCAGGACCTCGCGGTAGTTGGGGTCGTTTTGTAGGCCTGGAGCAAGGGTGGACTTAGTGGAAGCAAGTATTAGAAGGTCGAAGGAATACAGGTTAAACAAAAGAGCTGTGGAGGAAATGGCTTATCGTTGATTACCTCATTATAAATTTTTGTTTTGCTAGCTGTAAGCCACCCAAACACAATAAAATAAAATGCCGTCGCGGGCATGCACCGATCCTTACAACCTCAGGGGTTCCGGAGATAACACTGTCGCCGCACCTCTAGGCTGCGTATATATATATGCGATGTTGCCAGTCCGCAAACACAGTCAGTATTTGGCTGCGGGCGACGGTGCTGTGTTGCGTCATAGGTCACATATGCAACAGGCGTGTAGCGCTTCGTCCTACGATTTTCTTTTGTTCATCGAAAATAAAAGCAAACCGGGTTGCTTTTATTTTACCACAATATGTACTCACGTAGCAACTTATAGAGGTCGAGCTTGAGATGCCACACGGCGTCGCTGCCGGGCACGAGCGCGGGCTGCTGCGGGTCCAGGCCCGCGCCGCGCCCCTCCACCTGCACGTGCACCTGCAGCGACACGCCGCGCGCCTGCCAGCTGGGCAGCGGGGACCCGTCGTGGTACGATACCACCATCTGCAACGACACGAGCCTCAGTTATTGAGCTCGACGCCATACAAAGGGAAATGCCACTTAATTGAAAGCAAGAGTGTCCAAGGACTTTCTTGCAGGTTCTTCTCCACAGAGATCTACTCTTTGGAATGGGCAACTTTAAGCCTTTTATGTTGTGTCTTGTGACTGGGACATTAGCTTCATTTTTTTAATTTCGATAGTTAAAAAGTGCCTGTAACTAATCTATCTATTTGAAATAAATGATTAGCAAAATCTAAGCATTTCGTAAAACCACAGTAACAATTTAATAGATAGTTAAAAAAAAAAATTCGCCACCCGCGTTTTTTTTTGCATTTCCTTTGGAATATTTTTTTTTCGAATAACTTTAAATTCGACTAATTCATATTGTGGCGTAATAGTGTGACCTGTATACATTCATTAAACGGCAATTAGGTCTGTTTTTTTGTTAATTATTGTCGATGTAATGCATATTTCAAGTTTTTTTTGAAAATTTCCTATTTTCTTTATTAATTTTCTAAAACATCGACTTTTAAGATTTAGACTTCGTTTAAATTGGTGACTGATGCTTTTTCACAGATAACTGGACGTAAAAATATTAAAAAAAAAAACGTAAAGTTTTTTTTTTAATATTTGAGTGAAGTGACCAACAATTAATTCACAATTATCAGGAAATCGTCTATGTAAAAGTTAAAGAAGGCCATTTTTCTCAAAATATTTAGAAGACGGTCAACGTAAATATTATCCTGAATAAACTCTTATTATATCTGCTATTCACAGATAACAAAAACTAATAACAATATTTGGAGGTACTCGATAAATGTTGATTATTGCTGACGAAGGTGGAAAGGGGCCGCTGGTAAATTTACAAAAAATATCGTAATTCTAACGTAACCATTTCTCACGATTTCTATCTAAGATTAGTTGCAAGCTGCGCGCAATTTAATATCAATACCGATACCGATACCGCTCCCAGCTCTTAGCGATAGAGGCCTTTTGTCATGTTTTATTTTTCAGCAGTACAAGTATTCTTACATATTTTTCTAGTTATTATACCTCATTAGATAGCTAATAAAATGAGGATTTGGACTATAATTTGCACATTGAGTTAAATAGAACCATTACGAAAAAAAATCGCCTTCATTAACATAGACGATTTTCTGCTATTTGCAAATGAAATTTTAGTCACTACTCTCATATTTTACATTTTTTTTTTAAATTTTTATATCCAGTTATCCGTGAACAAGTATCAGTTACCAAATACAAACGCAATATAAATATTAAAATCTGGTATATTAAAATTAATTGAAGAAAATAGGAAATTTTTCGAGAAAAAAAAGTCGCGAGCGGCGAAATCTTTTTTTTAACTTTCTTCTCCACTTCTCTAGGAACTCAATAAAAAAAGTCCCATGGAAATCCGAGCACTATAAACTTCGTTTCATCTTATTCTCTAATTGCACTCGACTAAAAGTACATAGTTAAAATTGGACATTCTAAATTACACAAACCAATTTAAGCCTCACAGAAGCTAGATACCTTTTTACTTTCACTACATAAATATAATAAAATGAATAAAATGATATACTCACATAAACATCAAACGGCATCGAAGGCTTGAAGACCTGCGGCGTTCCACCAAGGAAGCTGACTTGTAGCGAGGAGTTGAAGATCCGTGCGATGCTGTAGCCTTCAATGACCTCATCGAGGAATGGGTCGCCCACGGACGCGGTGATGATGACCTCCACTCCGTCGAGGGTCGGCACCAGCTGGGCTAGCTCCGACATCGGGTATTTGAAGTCGTATGTGCCGTTGAACTGCGAATTTACACGTATGTAGGTTGTTTGCGTGTGTACTGACACAGGATGATTTTACTCCACTTTTAGCGATAGCGGAAAAAATAATCTTAATCCGCTTTTCAAAGTTGTAAATGTGTATAGTAATCTATTTATCTCAAAAAATAATGAGGTAATAATTTTTGAAAAAAAAAAATACAAGAAGATACCTCCTTTTGGCGATTCAACAACATTCATTGCGTTATTTTGCGTTGTCGAGGAGACGATTTTTCAGCAATAGATTTTATGAATCCCTTCAAAATGAAGAGGATTATTGGGGGGGGAAATAATGCTCAGAAATAAATAGAAACAAGTCCAAACGATACTCACAAATCTCAAGTACGGCAGTTGATCATAGTACGGGTTGTTGTAATAATTGTTGTACGTCGAAGTTGTCGTGTAAGTGTTGTAGTTGGGGTTGTTGTTGTTGTTATTGTTGCTGTTGTGATCGATCGCGTACTGAGTCGGGTCCGGCTTTAGCATCCAGAATGGGTACTTTTCATCCTGGGAGAAAAAAGTTAAAAGATGATGAATGTAATGCCCAGATTTTCTTTTACCTGCGTCTTCAAGCGTATTTCTTTTTTACTTTCGATAGCAAAGTAGAAGATATAGGAACATCAGTAGTGTAGCAAATCAAAATAAAATCGGAGAAATTGATTGTTTATCAAACTGACACACATCAATTTGCCTTGTTATAGCCATTTCATTAATTTCATACACTGTTAGTTGAGTTTTCAAGTAAAAACTTTACTGACGACAGTCAGTCAGCGGCATGGCAGTTTTTATTGACCATCTCGAAAACAATTTATCTCCCTAACTTTACAAAGAGATTGTGATTGTAAGACACCTTTAATGAAAAAATCAACTTAAGGTACCACATAAATTACTTTTGAAAGTATATATATTAAAATAACCTAAAGTGACTAACGTATTAATAAAATTAAAAAATGGCGTCCAAAAACTCCTCCTCAACGCAGTCAACTAGTAATGTACCCAAGAGACTAGCAAGTGGGGTCCGAGCGCTCACAGCCTTTTCAAGGATATTTCCAAACGCTTAGTTGACACTTCCCGTGACCCAAGGGCTGGCTTTTACCTTGGCCAAAGTCTTACTATTGAAAATTGATATCATACAAAATCATCTAACAAAACTTGAATTATTTATCGTCTGCCTAGCCTTTTCCGAACTATGTTGGGGTCGGCCTCCAATCTAACCAGATGCAGCTGAATACCAGTATTATACAAGGAGCGACTGCCTATCTGACCTCCACAACCCAGTTAGTACTGGGTAATACGATACCCCTTGGTAAGACTGGTCGTTAGACTTTTTGGGCCACTGACTACCTGTAACGACTGTCAAAGATCTACAAATGACAGCCGGGACCAACGGCTTAACGTCCTTTCCGAGGCACGGAGGAAACTCGGTATGTAATGGGCGGTCACCCATCCACAGACTAACTTAGGCAAGCGCGGCTTAACCTAAAGATCGACCTGAGCGGCTGTCATTATTTTGCCACGAGTACTCCTACTTGAATTATTTATCCATGACGTCAAAAGATATAATATTAGTTTAATATTCAAACTTACAAAGTTAAACATCCTCGTAACCACTTTCTGCTGATCATACCACCAGTCAGGCTGCTCCAACTGATTAGGCTGCCCAGGGATGTACCGGTTCTCCCTATTAATTACTCGACCGAACTCGTCCACGCTCGTTTGTCCATAGTTGTCGTATTGTTGCTGGTAGTTGCCCTCGTACTGTTGCTGATAGTTGCTGTCGTTATAATTGTTGTTGTAATTGTTGTTGTTGTTGTAATTGTTGTTGTAGCCAGTGTTGTAGGGGTAGTTTTGGCGGACTGTGGAAGATAAGTTACGTTTAAAGTACATTTTGAGTGTTTTGTTTTTTATTTTCATGAACTCAAACTCAAAGCGTTTATTTCAATTAGACCTTAGCAGGCACTTTTGTAAGTCAGAAAAACAAAGGCGAAGCTACAGTCACAAACACAAGGCATAATAACTTGTGAAAGTACTGTAGTTGCCCATTCCAAACCGTAGATCTCTATGGAGAAGAATGGGCAAGAAACTCCATGCACACTCTTTTCAATCAAAATATTGTTACAAGATCTTTACTACATCATTCATGTTGAGATTATACCTATATGTGAGAACGAGTGAGTGGGGCAACCCGCTTTCTGGAATTTGTATCTAAGACAGTCGAGGATTAAATATGGTATTATTCCCCATAGTGTCGTTTGGCGATCGTATTTTCTTGTGCCCAAATAATACATCGCTAAAAAAAAGGGAAAGTTGGAGACGAATCAAAGTACCGCGATAGTAGTGAATAACTCCATTTAAGTTACTTTGTGTACGATTGCATCGCACATTTATTTAGATCGCTAGCATAAGCATTTTAACCTTATTGTGAAGTGGCTATTGAATTATAATTGAGTTTTTTTTTTTTTTTTAGGTATGACCACTCGCATCGCAACAACTCTACTGAGGTTGGAGCTGCTTAACCGGACTATCCTGTGGTGGCCGAAAATTACTTTACGGCCCCCAGCCAGGGCTTACAAACTAAGGATTTCACACATTAAATGAACAGACACTAAGGGCACCCCCTGCGGGGTTCGGGCCTAGGCTTAGTGCGTCATTGAGGGGAGGGCAACTAGAGTTTGGCTGGGTCGAATTATTTAATGGGGAATTTAACGTTACATGCTCAGCGGCGCGGGCTGGCTCGTCGAGCAAGGGTTATAATTGAGTACACTTTCGACCGTTTTATTGTAAACACCTTTGTTACAATTAATAAATATTTTATCAAGAAATCAGCAAGAATATTTTCTTTCCATCGAAACTTATCAAATGTATTATAGCAAGCAAGGGCTCATACACTTTACACTTTGAATTGTAATTTAACACACAGGTGTGTCACTGGAGAGTTTGTCCCGCCACTTCTACCCAACTAGGATATGGTGAAGGGCCAACGTTTTCGGAAACTGTCTTATGCAATGAGGGTTATCGTTTTTGAGCTTACCATATGGCGCCACTGTCGAGTAAGGTCAAGTCAAGAATTCTGTTTTATACTTTAAAGTACCAATATCTACATAAAAAGTTTATTTAAACATTTAAAAAAACATTCTAACTCCTAGTACCTACTAACGGAAAAAATCCTAAGGTGCTACTTAAAATTTTCAAGTCATAATTAATCATGAATGGCTCAATCTAGACCACGTCAATATTAGTAAAAATAAGTGATAAAAAATTAAAAAATCCGACTGCGTAAAAAAATAAAATAAAATAAAAAGCATAGAACATAGCGACTTAAACAGTCGGGACCCATTATTGGGACGATTTAAGCCGGTCTATATATGTTAATGGGTCCCGACTGTTAAGTCGCTATGTTCTATGCTTTTTATTTTATTTTTTTACGCAGTCGGGTTTTTTAATATTTTAAATTACCGTTTTTTCTGTTTGTTTTATTATTGAATAATGTTTATTTTGATATACCCAGTGTCACTCTCACAGTAAATACGAATCTAACGACTCCTCTCAAGCTAAAATCCATCGAGCCGTTCAGGCCACAGAGCGTGCCAAACAATTATACATACATACATACTCTCGAAAAACATAACCCTCCTTCGGGCGCAGACGGGTAAAAAGCACGCAACGCGCGAACTCTCTAAAACACCAGACATTTCGGTGACCTCGCGCTACGCTAGCGCCTGTAGCGGCGAATTCATACGCGATAGCCTACATTACGATGTTCATGAGCTAAATATCAGCCTAATTTTTAGGAGCTTTGCCTAACACAATAGTTACAGTAATACTAATACTGTTAGCCAGTTCTGGGCAAAGACCTCTCCATGACTTCCAGATTCTTTGAACCAGGGCTAAGGTGGACGACTGGTCGTTGGTTTTCTCCAGCTCGTACCGCCATCTTGTAAAAACTGAACGCTATACATATTTGTATTGACCTCTTACCTCTAGTATACTGGCTCCCGCCATACCCTGTAGGTACACCAAACTGCCCCCTATTATTGAACTGCCCTTGCGTGTAGTACCGCGGCCGGTACTGAGGGATCGGCCTGATGGTTGCCTTTAGGGTCAGATTGCCCCGCACCGGCGCGCCAGATGTATAGTTAGCCATGATACGGCCGTGGATGAACGGTTCCGTGTTGAAGAAGAACGCGGGCATTGTTACGTTTACCTGGGTGAGGAGATGGTAGAAATTATAAACAGTTGTTTGGTTTTTTCAATAGCTTGTTCCAGCTTATTTGATAATTATTTTATTTATATTTAAAGCTGTTCTAGCAAAACAGCATCAGCTGTTCTATAGTTATGTGACTGTTATTTATGAGCACAAAATACCAATTCCTACCAACCACATTATGACGCACACCAACCTACACCTAGTTTTTTTTTTTTTAATAATAACATGTATTGTTGTAGGTACATACCTCATATCGCGTCTGATAGTACTCCTCAACGAGGAACTGCGTCTCCTCGATCTGTCCCAGCGCCTCGACGCGGATGTACCACTCGCCGAACAGTGGCTGGTCCGACATCTGGTACTGCAGACTTACTGTGCCGAAGTTACTCTGTATTCACATAGACGGATTTAATATTAACTATTCGTCTATGTTTCTAACAGATACGCTTAACAAAAAGATTGTATATAAAGGGTTTCACAAAGGGTTGTGGAGCGGGCTATGTGAGTCCTATCGTTGAAAGACCGTCTGTAACTCAGAAATCTGACGTAGGACTCTAGTCCAAGGTGTCTAAATACGGGTAGCGGTTCTGAAATTGAGTTGGCTATAGAATAATAATAATAATATCGCTGGACATTACACACAGCGCCATCTAGGTGCCACACTAAGTAACGAGGCTTGTGTCGTGGACACCAGATAGTTGATAATACTACATAGATATTTTTTTGTTTGTAAATACATACTTATTATACATATAAACATCCATGACTCGGAAACAAATGTCCATGCTCATCACACAAACATTTGCTCCTACCGGGATTCGAACCCGGGAACCTAAGAACGTAAGGCAGCCTCACTACCGCTGCACCATTCGGGTCGAAGATACTTGTAGAATAGAAGATACTTGTAGATTTGTGCTTTGCTTATTATTGGACTTGTGGGATGTTTGTTATACCGGAAGATGGTGATGTTTCTTAGAAAAGAAGTGGGTATCGTGGTAGTACAGCCGCATCATCATCTGTCTAACCATTTTCCAACCATGTTGGGATTGGCTTCCAGACTAACCGGATGTATCTAAATACCAGTATTTTTTATAGAGCGATTTGTTGTCAGACTTTTCGTCACTGACTACCTGTAATGTAATGGGTGGTCAGTTGGTCACCCATTCACAGACCAACCTAGGCAAGCGCGACGCTGTCAAAACCAAACCACTACCATAGAATTGTGTTGAGTGAAAATGGAATAAATCCTGAGAAACCGATATAATCATTTGGGGTCTTTATACTCTTCGACTCTCCTAGACATATAATCATTGAGTAATTTCCTAGGCTGAAGAACAAATGTATTTAAGATGTGATTCGCATCATAAATAAGTAGTATTAACAATTCGTTTATATTATTATAATGCCCAATTGCACATGCTGTTTAGATATTATACCAAGATCAAAATAGTTATGTATGCTCAATGTTCAACCTACTTATCACCATGCACTAATTATGTATGCAGTTAGAAAAACGTATGAGTGAACTCCTGACCCCATTGTATAACTGTTTATTTGCTAGAGTTCGGGCTGCTTCGGAATTCATTGAGACCACTCAACTAACTCTGATCAAATAAAGTATAATTATGATGCTCTGTGATGAATACTTTTCTTCTGTTGTAGACAAGTAAATCTACAGACCAAAAATGTAGCTGAAAACCAAGTTGACCATACTGATCGGAGATCGCAGTTTAACTAACATCTAAAAGGATATTTCGTCAGTATCATTGACTTTTAGTAAAGTAGCATTTTTCCTCGTGAAAAAAATATACAGCTGTCAAAAAGAACCTTCTCTTTTTAAAGACAACAAAAAAGTAAAACTAGCTACTGAGTATGTTAGTAGGCGTTAAGTGTGCGTTAAGTCGTAAGATATCTCGTATCATTTGGCTACAGTAGGAGTGAACAATGGTCTCAACGCGACACTAACTGGCCTATCCGATCGAGTGACAGTCGTGGCTGGGTGGCACAATACCACATTATTAACTTATCATGATTCTACCATACTTTGTTATGAAGTGACTACAAAATAGTGTGGTTATGATTTATGAATGCCCCCTGCACCCTGCACACAACATGACATCATGTTTGTTTCTTCTCCATAGGAAACAACCAAACCGAACCGTGCACATTTTTGTCGACGTTTTATAAGTGCCCATGTTTGTTGTTTGTTATGTGAAATATTTAGATTAGCTAGGCAGAGCCCTATATTACTCCCACATGACGCCATTTATGTTTAAGCCATAGACGCCAGTTATGATAGAGAACTGAGACATTTTGCACATTGTTTTAAGGTCAAAAAGTGACTTTTTCATGAAATAGCTATTGTATGTGATTATATGAACTTGGAGAGCTGTATTGATGATTTGAATGATTATAATTCTGTAACTCCATACGTGTTACTGGCGCGATTGTTATTTTCATCCACATACAACCTGACACTGACCTACAAATTGCCATAAACGTAAGAAAATTTTAATTTCGCGGGCTACCCTTGCGCATCCACCTTAAGTCAATTACAATTTTCATTTTTAGCCAATAACAAAGAAGAGTTATGTTTTATCAATGAAATTATCTTGACGACCCGAATGGCGCAGCGGTAGTGAGGCTGCCTTACGTTCTTATGGTCCCGGGTTCGAATCCCGGTAGGAGAAAATGTTTGTGTGATGAGCATGGACATTTGTTTCCGAGTCATGGATGTTTCTATGTATAATAAGTATGTATTTACAAACAAAAAGTATCTATGTAGTATTATCAACTATCTGGTGTCCACGACACAAGCCTCGTTGCTTAGTGTGGCACCTAGATGGCGATGTGTGTAATGTCCGGCGATATTTATTTATTTATTTAATGACTGATTATAACGAGAATACATTTTGTCTCCTTTGCTTTCCTTTGGTGATATTTATAAATCGAGGTGGCCAGTACCTCAAAGCTTAAACAAGATATATTTAGGGGTTGTACACTGTTTTACAGACAGAAGTTCAAAAGAATTTCGTTTCATATAAAAATTTTCACATATTATCATTTCACAGAATAATCAATACGCAGAAAGCTTGCTTCGAAAAATCTTAAATCATATATTTATGTTACAAATAAAATTTAACGTTTCGATAATTCATATCATAGAATAACAAATCAAATATTCTTTGTACTCATATTGTTTAGTTAATATAAAACTTATTACCAAGAAAAACATTTTATAGAGTGACAGTTTCTAAAATGTTTCAATTCATACCTTTGACAAAATGCATACCCTCCAATAGAATTAAAACACCATGAAATTTACTTGGACTATGTTATCATTGATAACACTATTATATGTATATACCGTAGATATGAAAGCGTTTCATAATTGTCGGAGTGACCTAATTTTGTTACTGTGACCAATTTCGACGTATCGCTCGCCGGCCGCTACCGCGGCACCGCAGGCTCGCTTCGCTCGCTCGGCTCGCACGTAATTGGTCACTGTTCTAACCTAACCTAACCTATTCATTATTAAAAGTCAGTAAGTCCTAAGTCATTATTGAAAGAGGTGTGCAACTGTAAACATTGTCATGCTCAATTAATTAAGTTATTTTAATTTTATTTTCTGTGTGTAATCTCACATGTCTATATTTTATGTTTTACTATTTTAACTGTTTATATATTTTTTTTAATATTGTATGTCTTATAGCATCGTATTGGACAAGTCTGTAAGGATGTTATAATTGTTGGTAAATAAATAAATAAATAAATATTTGGTCGGAGTGAGCGGAACGTTTCAACGTCAATCTTCTTCGAACCTAACCTGTCCGGAGTCCAGGGGGCCTAAAATGGAAGCTTTATCAGAATCATAATATGAACCACGTTAAAAATTTTAAATTCTTAAAATGGTCTTTATGGTTATGAACACAAAGTCCATTTTAAGAGTTTTAAAATTTTAACGTGATTCGTATTATGATTCTGATAAAGCAGCCATTTTAGGTCCCCTGAGCTCACTTCGCTCGCTCTTAGATCCTAAGTTTTCCTTGCCACAATGCCTTGTTTATGTTGATGTGGTGTGTGTACAAAACAACAAAAAATTATGGGTAGCATAACGTCTACTTTTACATTTTCGTTGAAATAAAGTACCATGAAAAAAAACATCGAACAAACAATATTTGTTAAAAAATTATTCTACTGTTTGATACGTATGTTAAATAAAAAAATGTGATTTTAAAATTAATTGAATTATATTTCATTCAACTAAATAGCCGTTAAAACAATAATATTCGAAATAAAAATACAATAACCAAATATTATAAGAAACATTTTCGGCGAAACGAAATTCTATGAAATTTCTGTCTGCGAAATAAGGGGACACCATATTTAGGTTGCTCTGTCTAAAAATTGCAATTGTAGCGTCAACAGTTAGTAGTAGAATAGTTTCCAGAACGCAATTACATCGTGGTTTCCCCTGGAGAGCTATCAGCCTTCATCTTTGACGGTCACACATCGTTTAAACAAACACAAGGAAGCCGTACCACAGTAACTTGCATCAAATATCACACCACTACAAAGTGGATAGGTACATTACCTGTCTAGAGAGCCATCTCTTCATGATGCGTCGGTTGGGATCCAGGATGAACACGTCTATAGCTCGCCCAAACGCCTTCAACTCAGTGTTGATCGGTATCACACGAAAGCGTACTGAAAAAAAAAGGATTTTTTTTTCGATTTTTTAAGAATTAAAAGTCGTTTTGCTATCTTTCTTTTCCATTCTTTAAGACCTTTAGAGATAAACCACAAGCAGTAAAAATACCAAAACGAGTGACTTAAGAGTACAAATTGGGTGACTAAGAGAACATACTAAATACAGGAGGAAAGCAATTTTTGCAGCTTACTGTTTTGGCAGATCGCATACATTATACAAGCAATAACTGAGTATCCTAAGATCTATGTCGAGTCCACTGGGTGTATGGCATATGCATCAGACTTAGTGCATAGCATCAAAATAGGGAGTTACGGCCTATGGGGCAATTCTAGTTCGCGTGCCAAAGTACTCCTTTGACACTTCAAGTGCAAGTGCAGTGTATTTGTAGATTTACTGTACCCATTTTACTAAAGATTTTTATATTCAGATTTTTTATGAAATCTTGTTTTATTATCTATCTACAAATGTTACAATTTTTACAAGCCAATATTTATGGTGTGTTTATCTGTATACTAATATTATAAAGAGGTAAAATTTGTAAGTTTGTATGTAGGGGGTAAGTAATCTCTGGATCTACTGAACCGATTTTGAAAATTCTTTCACTAATAGGGAGCTATATTATCCCCGAGTGCCATAGGCTATATTTACAACGTGCCCGTGGGATAATTTCCGACCAAAACGCGAGCGAAGCCGCGGGCAACAGCTAGTGTGTAATATTTATTTCATCATAAGTCCAACTAGAACACAGGAACACAGCTTGTAGATATAGGTATTCCATAAAAGAACTTTCATAAGCTCAGAATGACTAATAATAATGAGGACTTTTCAACAACATCTAAGCACTTACCAGTTTGTCCCTGCATGTAGACAGGCTTGTCCATCTGTATGAATATGGTCATGAACCGTCTGGAGAACGAGAGCTGCGACTCGTTGACGAAGGCGCGGCCTCCGAACGGCGTGTCCAGGTATAGGCCTTCCACACGCAGCTTGTAGTCACCAGGCACTGTTGTTGGGGGCACCTGGGGAAGGTAGGTTAGTTAGTTGAATGAGTGGCAAAGTTTAAAGAGATAATATCTCCTTAATATGGAAGTTGAGGACCTAAAAAGGAAGTGTTCAAATTCTATTATTATTGTCCCAGTATTATACACTAGGAAAAGCAGTTTTGTTTCTATACAAAGGTTTATTGTTAAGCTTTGAGAGCAGACAGGCTTACTCATAGACTTCAAAATGATTAGGTAAGATACTACTTATCTATTTTAAAGTTAAGTATGTTATTTTAGTATAAAGATAGCTTACCCTCATATTCAATATTTCAGGAACACCCTCTTTCACCCTCTGGTTAACATCAGCAATTTCCACTCCATTGCAAGAGATGGAGGCTCTGATGGTCATCTGCATGCGAGCTTGAAGAATGTTCGCTGATATCTTGTAGATCTGGCCTGGACGCACCATTCTAGATGCCACTATGAAGTATGTTCTGTGAATATAAAACTTTATTGTAATTCTGTTTTTGAGATTTTACATAAACATGTACATTTGTTGAATTATTGTACATGCACATTACTCACCAGTCTGTCTTATGAAGATTGACTGCCTTCATAAGACAGTATAGTCTAAAAAGACATGGAAGAACTTTAATTAAGAATATTGTGTTGTGCCTTTGTTAATGGTTCAAGATGTTTAATCAATTGCAGAACCCAGACACTTGGCTTAGGAAATTGAATCTTTTATGTATTGTATTGTAAGAGCAAATACTTTTACACAGCATTGAGTGACAAAATTGTTTAGCCACTACAAACTGCAAGCAATGGCTTTAGTTTTGAGGCTAACATGGAAAGGTATGATGAAACTTACGCTTCATTAATGATGACACTCTCATGTTCCAAAGGGGCACCCTTGAATGCAGTGTAGGTCCTGCTGCTATCCCAGGAAGGTCTCGGAGTATTTTCAGGAGTATACTGGTTCAGATTGTAGTTAACATCTTGATTCCTGTTCTCAAACTGATTGAACTTCTGATCTGGGCTACGATTTATATCATATTGACTCCGATTTGGATCATATTGATTCAGATTTGGATCATTCTGACTCCTGTTTGGGTCATATTGACTCCGGTTTGGGTCATAAGGGCGGTTGGGATCATATTGCTGTGCTGGATTGTTTTGGTTACGGTTCTGATATTTCCTGTTTGGATCATATGGGTTGTCATACTTTGGATCAGAGTTGAGGTAATCGTTTGTGGGGTTTGTTTGTTGAACATCCGGATTATATGTTGGTGATGCATAATCTTGTGAAGTGCATAGTTGTAATACTGTTGTAGATAGTATGTAAGTTAATATTAAGAGATTCATAATTCAGTCTTTGATTTTGTCTTCCTGTAACAAAAATTCACACTAGTTACTAAAAAAATGTGTAAGACCTAGACAAATTCATAAAAATAAGTGGCGTAAAAAGCTTTTAGATAATTAATCACTAATTTCAGAATTTCAACCTGTTTTTTACAGCAAGTACATGATAAATACTTTTCTGCGTGCTGGAGCAGCTCAGAAGTAGGAGAGTACTTTGTACACTATCTGCAGGCTACACTTTACATTTTATGGAGTTTCAACAGCATGAAAGTTAACAATACTTATTTAATTTTGTACCAATGAAGGCCCATGACAACCAAGTAATTACCAGTATTCCAGCTTTAAGTATTTAGTCAAATCTGCTGGTTTATGTCGCTGCTATAGAAACAAGGCATGGAAACCAACCATTGGATACATTTTGAAAAGATTATTTTAAATGTTAAGAAAAATCATAGCGAAATAACAGTTGATATGTTAGTTAAAATCAAGATTCGAATTTGCGACAATCGTTAGCCAACGTAAACACCGACATCAGACTATTTGTCAGTTAAAAGTTCAGTTAATTACATAACACCGGTCTCATAAACTAAACTATACCTAAATAACTAAAGATAGAACGAGTTTAATACTCGATTAACCTTAATTTTAATTTAATAATAAAGTTAACAATTCGCTAACCTGAAGTTAACGCCCATGGATACTCTCCGCTTTTATATTTTAAGCCAAGAACACAACCACATTTGCACTAAAACTTCACTTTACTATCTAAAAACACACAAAACTTACTTAATTTCAAAGAAATTCATTTAAAATAAGTTTAATTCAAATAAATAAACAAGAACGTTAACAACGTCTCATTACTCACTTCATTCAAGAAAATGCGATTGTCGCGCAGCCGCACTTCACCACGCCCGGCTAGTGCAAAAACCGGTATATTCCGTTAACGTTTTAATGTTATCGTAAATTCTACTTAGATTCCACTAAATTTATAAAATTTGAAAATGCATTAATTTGATGACAGAAAGTAACGCTTTTGTTTTAAATTGCTTTTTATCATGGTTTTATTTAGGCGTAGATTTTTACATTTTTGAGTATTGATTTTCTTGTCTGTGGAAAAGAGCATCCGCGCTGCGTATGTGTGGAAAAGACGTTAAGTTTAAAAATGTATAAGATAACTAACTTTGAAGTGAAAGCGTTTGGAAAGCATAAATATACTATACGTGTTACGGTCGGAAATCATATTTTAACACACAACCTAGCAAATTGCAAAAAACTTACAAAACAAAAGCATTTTGCAGGCTACACATGCAGTTCAAGGCAGTGCATCGATATGTCAAACTTGGTACAACTATTTCATGAAAAAGTCACTCAATGGGGTTAAATGAACTTGGAGGGTTGTATTGATGATTTAAATGATTATAATTCTGTAACTTCATACGTGTTACTGACGCGATTCATATTTTTATCAACATACAACCTGACACTGACCTGCAAATTGCAAAAAACGTAAGAAAATTTTAATTTCGCGGGCTACCCTTGCGCATCCACCTTAATTCTGTTTTATTATTTAGTTCTGTGTTTTCCCGCCTGCACAGATAAGTTGATAGAGTGTATCGCCATTTGCCGGCTCTTCCTTCAGTCGCCATGTAGCCATAACATTTACGTTCCTACTGACCAAGGTAAGCAAAAAAAACCTGTAAAATATTTTCCTCCGTCCTGTAATACTTTCAGCACCAAAAAGAATAACTTACTTAGGTACTGTAGTATGATTAACATGAGTTCAGTGGTAGGGTGAAAAAACGGTAAACTATGTGCTACCTTATTAAGCACCGCTCTTTGTGCTCGCTCGATTTTAATCATGAACGATTAGCCAGCCAGGGTAGTGAGATGAGTTGTAAGTATAGCTGCATAGAATACCGCATGTGAGTGTGACTACTTGTAGTCTTTGTAATTATCAGTCATCAATCAACGTAACATGTCATAATACGGTTGTCCTGTGCCGCGTACAGACTAGACGCCAGCACATCAAGCTGCTACAATCTATGGAAACATTTGACAGTTTCGGGCAGCTAGATGTGCTGGCGTCTCGCGTCTGTACATTCTGACGTGATGCACACTCAGCGCACAGAAAGTCGCCCAAACATTAGACAGAATGGATTTTTTCTACCTCATTTGGAGGGAAAGTACTCTAAATACAGGAGATAGCAAAACTCAAAGGAAACATTCCTTTATTTTTTTAAAGAAACAAATCTGCATTGAAAGATTTTCAAAAATTCGCCTGCCACTCGAGAATCGAACAGACTAAATTTTTTTTAAATAACATCTTGTACTTTTCACTACATAGTATAAAACAAAGTCGCTTTCTCTGTCCCTATGTCCCTTTGTATGCTTAAATCTTTGAAACTACGCAACGGATTTTGATGCGGTTTTTAATAGATAGAGTGATTCAAGAGGAAGGTTTAAATGTATAACATTGCACCCGTGCGAAGCCGGGGCGGGTCGCTAGTATGACATAAATCGATAGGATCAATCATAAATAGATCAAATCTCTCTAAAAAACATTCTAAATTAAATGAAAGGAAAACCATGAAATCTGAACTTATAAATTCAATGGGCTATGAACAAGCACTTTTACTCAAAGGTCCATCCTATTACATAAGTTAGTACCTAATTTAACAATTGAAGAAAGAAGATTGCAATTTGCACCTTGTTTGTTTGTGCAAATGGCAGTCTTCTTATTTATACATCGATCTTCGTCATTTTAATAATGTATTTAATGACGTCAAAGATAATTGTTAATTAGGTACTAACATATGTAACCGGATGGACCTTTGCGTAAAAGTGCTTTATCATAACCCATTTTTATAAGTTTAGATTTCAAGGTTTTCCTTCCATTTCATTTACCATGTTTGATATAGAGATTGGATTCTGTGACCCTACCGATAATGATGCCATAAAAGTACAGTTGCCATACAAGTTATTTAGGATTTTATTCGGTTCGATGCCCGAGTAACGTGTGGCAAGCGAATTCTTGAAAATCTTTTAATGCAGATTTGTTTCTTTTTATTAATTAAAGGCCTTTCTTTTCTTTATTCCTTTGAGTAAAACTTGCTATCTCCAGAATGAGGTTGAAGAAATATTCCACTGTGTATACTTGAATAATGCTATGTTATATTGCTCCTACTACTGCTGATATTCAACAGATTTTGGTTCATGTAATTTTATCATCACCGCATACTTTGGGACAAAGCAGTCTGCCCACTTCTTCTTTTTCGTGACGCTCTGGCACGAAATTATAGCTGTTGCCCGCGACCTTGGTTTGCGTTTTGAATCAGATTTTGTTAAGTACCTACCAATTTCAAGGGTTTTGTTTTTTTTTGCTAATTACTAAAACAAAAGTAGACCTATGTTAGAACTTATTACATCAGCTGTCTGCCAGTAAAACACCCGTCAAAATCGATCCAGCCGTTTCGGAGATTAGCCGGAACAAACAGACAATAATTGTAAAAAAGTGTTTTTGTTCCAAGTGCCGTATATAATTTCATATAAATTAAGCATTCAGTAAAAAGCTGTTATTATGATATTACAAAGAGACACTTAAATTTTATTTGTTTGTATAGATTAGCCCAAAGATTCTCCCCTTCCATGGCTTGGCCGGTGGCAGCGCGGAGGTCGGCATGTTTTGGGGCTCAGTGGAAGGAAGGCAGGATAGGAAGTGGCGCAGTCTACGACACAGCTCCACACCCACTCCTCGCCGCTGATCCTTCGAGATAGTCCTGCTTCACGAGATTGGAATTACATCTTCCCACTTGGGTCCGCAGGCAGTTCAGGGACTTCCATGTGGACCATTGGAGGTTGGATCCTGTAGGAAGATGCTCACAGGCGGTAGTAGGTGGAGGGGGGGGGGGGGGGGCAAGTATTTTGCCACAGCTAGCATCGGGCGTCGCCGTCGCATGGGTTTCCTGGTTAGGACGTTGCGGATTTTAGGAAGCTCCGCGTGCTTTTTGTTAGCCGTTGCATTGGTAGTTACACGCCAAATAGTAACCCAAGTAACACAGAAAGCATTCTAACAAACGAATAGCAAACTTGTGTAGAACTTAAGGTCTTTATAAACTCATAAATAAGTTCACCGAGCATCTTGAAGCTTTATATTGGTATTTCAAAACCTTTAGGATGCTTTACACTGTATAACGGTTGGATAATAGCATATCAAAATGCTTTTGTAAACCCTTTAGTTTTAGTGCAGCAAACCACAACGCAGCTGAACGGCTTTCAGCAGTTTTTAGTGCATTTGGAATTACAATAGCATTTTAAGTAGTAAATAAATGCTTAATGCCGTTTAACAGCACAAATATGAACCATTATAATGCCACGTAATTCCGCTATACAACTTTCAGCTGTTTTTAGTGCCTTAGGTTCTACAATAGCATTTTTAAGTAGGAACATAATGCCTAATGCTGTTTAACAGCACAAATATGAACCATTATAATGCCACGTAAATCCGCTATACAACTTTCAGCTGTTTTTAGTGCTTTAGGTTCTACAATAGCATTTTTAAGTAGGAAGTTAATGCCTAATGCTGTTTAAAAGCTTAAACTTTTACCGTTATAATGCACCGTAAAACCGTTATAGCTTTGAGCTGTCTTAAGTGCCCTTTGTTGTGTAATAGTACTTTTGAGTGGTAAGTAAAAGCCTAGTATTGCTGAACAGCATAAACGTGAATCAATGTAATGCTTGCGTTTTTTAAGATCAACTTAGCTGTGTACAGCTAAGTTGATCTTAAAAAGAGCTCTTTAATCAAATATACGTGAGTTATTGTAATGCGTAAAACTGTTTATACATTCATTTTACTGTATTCGTAGAACCTTTTGTCGGACATATTGGGGAAAAGCACATATTAAATGATCAATAAAACAACAGCAATTTTTATGGTTGATTTTTATTTTCATTACTTCTTGATTTTGAACTATTGTCGTCCAGGGTGCAAACGTGCCTGTGTCATTCGCGTCTGTGTCTGAATGTTCTTCCATGAATGATAATTCAGCTTCGGCAAGCTCATATGTTCAAATATTGTTCATTTTAAAATAGCACTCCTATAATGTCCATTCTTTTTATCGGGCTTGGATTGCTCGTCTTTCATTAATTTGTACTGTGTCTTTTTAGGCGGCCACCACAATTTACCATTTTCTTCCCAAAAAGACTACCTCGTATTGTTTTTCCTTTCTCTCTATCGTCTGTTCCATTTTGTACGGCATTGTATGGTTGGTATAAAAATCACTGAAAATAAGAAAACAATATTTTTTAAAAGCATCACCCATAAAAAAGATATTATTGCGTTTTCTGAAAAGTTTGGCCATTTTAAAGTGTACAGGTATATTTGATGGCTACTGTACCTGATTGATACACCGGGTATGAAATAAATAACGGTCCTGTCTATAAAATAGTTACGGAAAAATATCTTAATGACGCCTTTTTATCAACTTGGCAAACGAATCAAATTGTATAAATTCTGAAATGGGTTTTATTGTTTTGCTCAAGGATCCCCAAAATTGCGTTCAAGTAATGGCACTACTTCAGTCTACATCAAAACTACTGGTATACCGGTGAACCCATATAAACCTACTTTATAGACAATGCCACTACAGTAGTTCATCAAAAGCCTTCTCTCTTGCGTCTGGCTTAATAATGGTTCACGTGTGAGTATTTATACAGCTGGCAGCATTAATTAGCCTTGTTAAAGGCTCACCGGGCTGCTATACCCCGACACCATTTTGTAAACATTTTATAACCAAAAAAATTATCATTCGGACCTATTTATGAAAGCAAAAGATCTTTAACATAATGATATAACTTGATTTAATACTGCCCAACCAATACTATTATTTTAATTAAGCAAAATTCGTTCTATACTAGGAATACACAATTGTTTTGATGATTTCACACATATTTTAATATGACATTTTCTATCAAAACCACAAAATATCGAAGGCGCGTGAAAATTTTCAATGAAACTTATATAGACATTTACAGTAAACTACATTGCGAATAATATTTGAAGGCATGAAGTAACAAAAGAGTCAAAAACTTACCCAGTAAATTTTGTTTTGATGCAAACAAATATGGTGTCACTCACTCAGTTTTGACAGTCTTCGTCCATATTATATTCCACGTTAATTATATTATGACATTTGTACCGTGGTATTAGAGATGTTTTTGCAATGATGTAGGGTTTATTTAAGTTCTAACTGTGAACACTTAAAAAGCTCCAATCATTCTTTTACTACATTCAAATGCTAGTCTAATGCTTTTGTAATGCAAACAACATCTTCATTATCAATAATAATGCTAGTATAATGCTTCTGTAATGCGATTGGTACGTTCTTTGGCCATAATAATGCTAATATAATGCGCCTGTAATGCAACTAAACAACTATTGTGAACCTATTTAGGATCTAAAGCCGTATAATTTGTGCCCAAATAAGCATTACAGTAGCCGTATAAACGTTTGTAATGCTAATATAGAACTAACTCAAAATGCGAAAACGATACAGAAATGCTGTAAGTCGGCCGTTATAATGCTTTGATGTGTTACTTGGGAAGTAGTTGTCTGGTTTAAACTCTGTTTGTATTTTTCTACTGCGTTTGCAAATTTTCTTCGAATCTGTGGAGGAGCCATGCTACCTGTGGGGTGGCTGTCTGCCCAATACACCGTATCATACCTTGACCGCCTATAGGAACGGGTCGGGAAAAAAATATTATTTGTATTGAAAAGTAATAAGTATGAGGAGACAACTATGCTCAACATTGTCTTTGTCGGTGGCGATACGCTCCGTGCATGGCACGCGACGGTGTTGGTCGGTGACGGCACTAGTCTAGCTAGTGGGCATAATCTCATACTTTTCAATACAAATAAAATTGAGTTATAACCGCTAACCGCGTCGGTATGATACGTTTTAGATTAAAGTCCGTGTTATGTTTCTTTCCGTGCCATACGTTCTTAACACGGTCATGGTTGTCCGGTGTGGTGGGCAGAATCCTTACGATACCAAACTAAATCGTCGAATCGACGAGATTAATATTTTTTCACATAGGTAAGTATTAACTTATGTGAATAAATATTAGTCTCGTCGATTCGTAGCCAGCAACTCAATGCTAATGCTGTGTAAAATTGTAAATTACATTCATGTAGCTACTGGCCTACTTATTGAGATCGTTAATTTTATGTTCACAATCCGGATTTCAATGTACATAACGTGTTGCTATACATAACTAGGTAAGATCTAGCCAGTCAGCCCAAGATTTAATTGTGCTTGCGTTGCATTAAAGCAAATTCTTGCACATGAGGTTTTAAGTTCTTGGCTGTAATTTACAATCGATAATAACATCATTCTAGCGCCATAGTTCCCCGGGTATCCAACACGATTTTACTTAAGTAGAGGTAACCACACCCACATTTAACAGGTTTGAGGCTGCGTTTCCACCAAAAATATGCTAGGCCGCTGAGCGGTGCGAGGTGTAGCGGGCTCGTTTCAGATGCAAGCGGTTACCACAGCGTTTAGTGACTGTTATTTTTTCTCGGCTCACGTCCGTTTTCACTAGAGCTGTGCTGAGCGAGGCTAGGTAATTGAAGTGATTCTATTGGTTAATTTATTTCGTGTATTCCCGTTCGTCCCACTGACTTCGTCCCCGTAGTGGGACGAACGGGAATATACAAAAATAATATTTAATTTGTTCCCGATAGTCCCATTCATGATTTTAGGGGGACGAACGAGTTCTTAGATTAGCGCCATTCGTCCCACTAAATAATTTTGTGCGTATTGTTTAGTCGTTGTTTCGTAGTTTACTTTCAAAGGAGATGTTTGATTTTGCGCTACTATGTACACTACATAGATAAGTAGGAAAAAATAGGGGAATTTCATAAAAATACTAACAAATTAATTTGAAGAATGGTACAAGCGTACAAAAATGATCATTTAAATTAAAAACGTTTACTAGATTATACAGCGAAATTTACATAGCGTATACATATGGCGCTAGCCAAGGCTCCATACATTTCTGGAACATCTCCTTTGTCGGGATATTATTATTGTGATATTTTAACTGTGATTTTTATTCCTTAATAAATGACAGATTTTTATTTTAAAATTTGTTTTTTTTTTTACCACTAAAACAACCAGTCTGAAATTATTTGCGTGGGACCAACAGGACTAAAAATACATATGCATATAATAAAACAGTAAAAAAACTGTGTCTGTACATTGAATATATTAAAAAAATATTTTTTGAGGGGGGTTTGGAAACAGTAATAGAGCACGAATCCAAAAAAAAAAAACTGTCTGTTTGTCTGTTTGTTTGTACACGCTAATTTTCGGAACTACTCGACGGATTTAAATGTTTTTTTCTTTGTTGTATAGGTATTAAATCTGGGCAACATATAGGCTATAATTTATCTTGGAAACTTGAACATCTGATGCAGCACCGCAACTGACCAGCTAAACTATAAGAGATACAAAAATGGTACCATAGCAAAAATTGTTCCACGTGATGAGCATTTTCTGCTAAGAGAATAAATTTGAATATCTGGAACACCTGAAGTGGAACTCCAAGAGCCCAGCTACACTATAACATAATATATAGGAATGACATCTTAGCAAGAGTTGTTCAGCCTGATGAGCACTCTCTGTTGACGTATAAAAATTGAAGATCTGGCACACGCGGTGTGAAATTCCAAGCGCCCAGCTACACTATAACATATAATAATAGGAATGAAGACTTAGCAAGAGTTGTTCAGCCTGATGATCACTCTCTGTTGACGTATAAAAATTGAAGATCTGGAACACCTGATATGGAAATCAAAGCTATCACTAATTTCACTGTATAATTATAAAATAACATAAGCTGGGAGTACCTCCACGTGGTGAAGGCGGTAACAGTTTAGGACTGATTTTCGATGAATCATTGAAAATTTGACTCTACTGGCCAAAACTCCCATTTATTATTTTATTTTATCAAATAAACCAGTAATAAACCAGAATACCATAATAAGCCTTCGGGCTTATGTTATTTGAGTGTTTAATTTCCTTTTTCATTTATTTTCGTGACACGGTAGCCTACCCGGTAACGCAATATCATCAGAATTAAACTCTAACTATGCCTAGAAAGAGGTCAAATCTTTCCCAACGTTCCAAAGGAGCTAAAAGATTGAGGATCATAAGATCCCAAGAATCTACCGAAGAGCGTCAGGAGAGACTTGATGCTGTTCGAGAAACCTCTCTCCGTAGAAACCTAATCGGATCGCGAAGCACACCTGCGTTCTCAGCGTATTTACGCATTTACATCCAGGTCTCTAGAGACCAGTGAAGAAAATGATGCGCGAATGACCGCTGATCGTGAACGTCATGTATTGTCTCGTGAGTCGCAGACGTTCACGGATAGCGAATTGCGCATGAGTTCTCAGCGTATCTACGCATCTGCTTCTAGGTCTCTGGAGACAAGTGCGGAACGTGATGCGCGACTGTCCGCTGATCGTGAACGTCACGCATTGTCTCGCGAGTCGGAGACGTTCACGGATAGAGAATTGCGCATTTTTTAAAAGTTATTTGCAATATTATTGTTAATTCAGTGTACCCTTGGGATCCGCTGCAGAATAACGGGAAGAAAAGGTATTTGTTGTGTAGGTATTAAGTCTGGGCAACATATAGGCTATAATTTATTTTGGAAATAGGAACACCTGATGCAGAACCGCAACAGAACAGCTAAAGTATAAGAGATATAAAAATGGTGTCATAGCAAAAATTATTCCACGTGAAGAGCATTTTCTGATGTGAGAATAAATTTGGAGATCTGGAACCCTGTTGTGGAACTCCAAAGCCCAGCGACACTATAACATATTAAGGAATGACGTCTTAGCAAAAGTTGTTTAGTCTGATGGGCATTTCCTGTGGACTTACGAAAATGAAAGATCTGGAACGTCTTCAATCGTCTCGCTCATCCCGTTGTTTTCCCTTCCCGGGCCTCAGAATTCTACATCAGACGTTTCAGATATTCGATTTTCTTGACGACCCCGTTGTCGCTGGCAAAAGCAACAGGATCCGCGTACGAAGTCGCGGGCAGAAGCTAGTAATTAATAAATTATTCACGTTCGTCCCCCTAAAAATCATGAATGGGACGATCGGGAACAAATTAAATATTATTTTTGTACGTTCCCGTTCGTCCCACTACGGGGACGAACGGGAATACACGATTTATTCGTGTCATTCAAATCTCGGAAAAACATTTTGTCCGAACTGGGGAATCGAACCCATGATCTCTGTTAAGAGTCGTGCTGTCGTCAAAATTTCTTGGAAAGAAGAACATGCAAGTACATACTTTACCTTTAGCAATTCATCACCACTGCTCAAAAACGAAGAAGAAATAGGTACATCGTGAGGAAACCGGTATGTATACATATGTATCATCCACCAAAACACAGTGGGCGTGCGTGGTAGATTTTGGTCCAGTCTTTCTCACAGATCCGAGGCCTGTTTGTGGTGTTAATTAGAAGAACGTTACGAACGGACGAACTCGGGTAATATTCATTTTATTTCATGTATACTTCTTGGTGTTGCAAATTCCGCCACTTTTATGGCGGTTCGGTGATAGCACATACGCACTTTACATAATTATATATTGTTTTTGGTATGTATGACCACGCGTGCAGCAGTGGGAACTGGCTATATATTAAATGGTGTTTGGTGCAGGATATTACTTAGAGGTTGGTCTGCATCTAAATTGGGTAGCGTATGCACTATACAAGTTAGTCTACACTGTTCACCGTCTGATATTCTCACCACTGCTATGAAACTCTGTAGTTAAGTACATTTTTATGGTCATTGCGGGATGCAAGAGATAACTATACAGTGTAGACCTTATTTTCTTGCAGTTCCTTGCTACCGAGTCTACACTGCTCTTCATAGCATTTGGTGGTGGAAAGGACGAGCCTATGGACGCTACTGAAAGTAAACTCGTCGCCAAAATTTGAGCTGAATCAATTTAGATTGCCTTCGACACGCTAAGTGCTCTTCAAATAAAATGATAGGTTTTATGTAAGGTTACTATTGTAGCATTGTACATGTACTACTCAGGTAATAATGATCTACAAAGCTCGTTTACAGCAGATAGTTACTTACATTCGTTGACGTTAAAAAGGAGAGCTGTTGATGGCCATATCGTCGTTTTCTAGAAATACTTTTTTATTGTTTCGTCTGGTAACGATACAGCTGTCATGTAGATACTCAATGTAATGCATGTACTCTAGGTATGGTTGAAGGATAGGTATTGCCCTCTTGTTCAGTCAATTGATATAAGCTCAATAATGTGATCTAAACGAAATTCAAATTATTTCACTTGGGAGATAACAAGGCTATTAATGTGTGTTCATGTTGTGAGCACATGTTAACAGTCAAAATAAATATCTATGATACTAAAGAAATAGGGCATCATGAAAACTTGTAAAATAATAAGGCAAGATTTTATTAAGTAATCATCTCCCACTGTTAGTTGAGTAATCATTATACATATCAGTGTATTACAGAGAGGCACATTGACAGGGATAACAAAATAAAAAATGTTTTGATTGATGAAATTCTAATTAACCACTGAATTCTCCACAAGTTAGCAGGATCTCATAAACAAAGGAATTGATCAATAAAAATAAATCACGCGAGGTGATAGGATGTAAGATTGAGACTCGTCGGATCGCAGTACGATCGCGTAAGAACAACTGTATAACAAGACGAACAAGAGAGTCCAGTAGGGGTTCGGGTCGCTCCGGGGCCTCCACGCTTCATATTGAAAACTCATTATGTACGCCAGCATCCAATTTATCTTTTGTCAAAAAAATCTGTACAAAATATATTAAATATATACTCTGTAATGCTAAAACTGTAACGCTACCTTCCTCAATAGTTCAATCACGATTATTAAATGATTTAAAACACAATAACTCGTTCACGTCGTGCAAGAACAAACATTTAACGTATCGACGAGCGCCGGCGGCGCTCGCGCGGCGGGGAGACCTATATACAAGTCAACATTTTAAAAATCATACACCTCAGTCTGTCACGTGAATACCGCTGCTGCATCTGATTTATAATTCCGTTGCATTAATTTCATACAGTCGTGTGGTCTTACGATCTAGTGTCGCGTATCGCGTCCTTTGCTTATCGTCCGTGCGTGGCATCATAATATACATAGTTTATTTTATATATAGGCAGTCGCGACGAGGCGTGTGTTAGTTCCGCTCCTCATCGCAGTCGCGGGAGATGTGTCCGGGCTTTCCGCACACATAGCACGTCTTGGTGCCGTCGGGGCAGTTGCGTGAGATGTGGCCGGACTTGTTGCAGTTGTAGCAGGTCTGGTTGGAGCTGTCGCGGCCGCCCTCGGGGCAGTTCCGTGCGATGTGCCCGGTCTTGTTGCAGTTGTAACACGACGGCTCGTCCGGGCTCTGCGCGCACTCGCGCGCTATGTGTCCCGTGCCGTTACATCTGTACCACAATAAATACGAATATTAGATATACCAGCCTAAAAATCTTTAAACTTTAAAAAAATGTCATTATTACACATCGACCTTTCTGCCTTATTCAAATAAGACAGAAAGGTCGATGACAAGTTAATTGGGCACGTGTGCCGCCAAGGTCAATGCCAACAGTTCAACGTGATATTTTACCATTTAGTGGACACACTACACTTTCTCCATGACCTCGTTGCTCAGGTCAGCTATGCTGAATGTCTACAATACATCAATCAGTTATTGATTACACCAGAAACAACAAATGCTTTTTTACAGGTCGAACAATTACTTCAAAACATTAATTTGGTCCGAGGTTCAAAGCTTTTCATGTGATGATTTCCGGAGATTCGAGCTAATAACGGACAGTAAAGAAACATCAAAGACGTTATCGAAACTGGTTTTAGATATGATCTAATGATAAACCGACGTGACTCGGATAAGAATCGCGGTTAGCTACGTGCACCCAACCTTACTTAAACACGCCCAGCATGGAATAGCCGATAACTAGGTAGGCCGTAACGTAACAGAAGCTTGCCTCGGGCTAAACTAGTTTAACTTAACATTGATTTTATAGAGTTGCTGCACAGAAATAATTGCAAATAGAAATATCGATCGATGAAAGATTGCCTATTATGATTTATTAGTGTTTGGACACTCAGTTTGTAATAGGACATGTAGGACTGTTCAGATATTCCTTTCACGCGAATACTGTAGGCGCGTGGCACTTGTTTCCTCGTCGGCGCACGCTAGCTCGGTGATACACGCATGAGTCGAGCCGCTCAAACGTGACCACTCATGCGTAACGAGCCAATGGAGATACTTGATGTCTACACGAAACACGTATCGTTTGAAGTGTCGTTAACCTATAGAATGCTACAACTAAGAAGCTTGATTGATTTACTCTGCTGCTTCAAGCAACCACTCTGAACGGTTGAGCAATGGGTCACCGATCTTACGTCTCCCCTTCGACTCGCCCAATAACCATTGACTAAGAAACACGTAGAGGTCGGAAGGCAGAAAGTGCTTTAGAACCAGTTGTCAAGTTTTCGCTGGGACTTCAACCAATATTCGGATCCGTCTGGTTGCACTGGAAGCTAATCTGATCCTGCCAGGAAAAATACTGAGATGATGGTAATATTAACCTGTAGCAACGATCGGCCTCCTCCTTGCAGTCTCGCGCGAAGTGTCCGGCGCGGTTGCACTTGAAGCACTTTTCGCGCTGGCGGTTGAAGCCAGAGTCGCGAGCACCCTGCACGCCGCCCTGGGTGCACTCGCGGGCGAAGTGCCCCGTCCGGTTACACTTGTAGCATACGCTCGAACTCATTGTCTGGAACAATAGGATGCACTCCGTTGATTACACTCTTATCACTAACATAACGGTACCTCTACGAGAACAACCAACTTACAGATATACAACTTGTAAAATACGTTACGCTATTTATTTTCTATAATTTGAAACGGCTCAAGTCATGACAATTTCATTGTAAGATGTGACGATAAAACACGTTTTGGGGCGAAAAATAATACATTCAACATTTTGACCTTGTAATAATAACCTTTATATGATACGGTCATTCGCCTCGTCTATCTCTTTCTTACCCCTTTTTCGAGCGATAAGTATAACAGAGATATCGAGTTTAATTATTTGCACAGAAGTTCTGCTGACGTGATGACCCTGAGGTTGATAACGCGCTTCATGTGCCAAGATCACGGCAAATTACGGACGATTGTCACCAATTGACTCGCGGCGAACATTTTCATCGAGATGTTAGAGGGAGGCCCGGCACGATGCAAAACAATTGAGAACGTGAACGTCGCACATTCCACAAGGTCTGTTGACTTGAGTATTTTAGCAGCAACTCGTGCCAGCGTTTAGTGAGGGGACAATGCGTAGTACTACAATGTTGAAGCACAAAAAAAGGTAATGAAATGTCATACAAGTTGTGACTTTCTAACAGTAAGTCATTTTTAGCAGTTCTCTATTTTGCGCTATATCATCAATTAATAACTTTTGTTATCATAATATTGCTCAGTAAAAAATTATTGATTATAATTATACCCAAGCCATAGCTGGAATTGTATCAGAAGAAAAATAGGTCAGCACTAAGTGCATTATGTAAGTCTCAGAGGGCAAACAAGGATTTATAAGACACCACAATTGATTGAAGTATTGTCTTGACAACATAATCCAAAGACAATGATGTACATGAATTAAATACTTTATTTGAACAGATGGTAGCAGACTTGTGTACATTTCAGCTAAAACAATAAATTATATAAACCATAGTGTTAGAAGCAATATTAAGGCCGACCTCGACACGGCGACACCTTTCTTTGGCCTCTAAACTATTGATCAACATTATAGCAAGACATTATTGAGTTTAGTTTTATTTGCATAATCAAAAAGTTTTTATACTTGTATAATTAAGTAATCACGATACGACATTTTCACGGTAGGTAAAATGTAGTTCATATTAACAAGAGATTTGGTGAAACCAAAATAAAACCTTAATATGAATGCTCTTGGACTATGTTCTAATGAAAAGTAAAACAATTCAAAACCTTGAGGTCAACCACATTACTTGGCGATAAAATGTAAGCAGATTATAGGCGGGGATAGAGTGAAAGCTGCAAGTGGGAAAGTCATTAGCTTGTAGCAATTATGATAACTAGTGTATGTACAGTCACTATGTAAATGGCCCACACTGTGTACCAAACGCGTAATAGCAGCTCCCCAGAGAATTAAGTCTTGTTTGGTTAAGTGTCCACTAACTAAATTGACCACTATTTGATGAAATAAGTGTATGTATATTTTTTCACTCAGAGAAATAAATCACAAAATTGCCTCGAAGCATCTTCATTAGTCCATGACATCAATGAAATATAATTATGATAAAGACAGAAAATAAAATTATACTTTGGGTTCTGTTGTTTCTAGCATAAAAGTCAAAGAGCAAAGTTAAAAATCTTACCAAGTCTGAACAGTAAAGATTTCAAAACTTATCTCAAACCAAATAAAAGACAATTTAAAACAAATAATTACTTTGGAAAAGGCTCAACATCAAAAATACAAAGTCTTACATGAATTTTAGCGTGAAATCTAGTTGGTTGTGGTGCAATTACATGAAATGTATAACTTTCTAAATGCAACTGTTAAAGGGTCAATGGAGCAAAAATTTGAAAGTTCTAACTGTACTCTTGTAGAAGTGTAACAAACCTTTTTATATTTATTTGTGATTGTCTTTGTTGGAATGGTTTTTTTTTTTTGATTATATAAACTTATACAGCCAGGAAAAAAGTTTTTATTATTTGAATTTTATTGGTATATGGTTGGTTTACCTTGTGTGCTTAGTAATTAGTTTTATGTACAGATATTGAAAATTACACAATAAATAAATTATTTATCTTAAAATGTTCACAAAATTCCGGTATTTTAATGATTTTGCTGCCGATCAATTCTTAGAAAGTGTATAATGAGAATTGTTCACCAACAACATTCGACTTTCTTACTGAGAAATTCTGCTAAAGGCAATTAATCAAACAACAAATAGGTGCAGAAAGCATTGTTGAGGATTGAAAACAAGATCTTGGCAGAATTAATGATGCCCTTGAATATTATTAGAACAAGGGTCAATTTGTTGAAAAATATACTATAACAGAGTAGAATAATCAATTACCGCTAACCAATAAGCATAATATTGTCTCTACTGAAATGATGTCAATGAATTCTTATGTATAATAGCAGATAATACAGATGCACCATTTCAATGTACATTAATGAGTCCTTTGTGTGAGCATGTAACAGGTAGATAGCATAACACATGCTTAAAACTAGACTTGAGTTGCAAGGTTCATAGAGGCATTATACGTATTATTACTTTCAAACATGCTGTTCATAGTGCAGCGATGCGTCATTGTCTTATACTAACAGAGAAAAAAAAGAAAGCTACAAGAAAAGGCATGATAAATACTTCGGGAGCTGATGGAGATGGCAGAGTGATGACGGAGCAATTTCAGTAATCTTTGCAGCTGCAATTTAACGAATACAAATGAATCCCGAAAGCATATTTCGAATATAAAATTACCTCAACAGCAGCTATATGTGTCAGCAACGAGTCACCGTTTGTCAAACTAACCACGTTCAATAAACAACCTAACTATGATGCGTTGACATAAAAATATCAGATTTTTACTTGGAAGCACTTGGGGATTGTGCACCGTTGCTTTATTCGCTGATAATTATAAGAAAACACATCTGTAATACACGTACGCCGTATAGCAGCCTAACCACGTGTAGAGGTACCGGTAGCGCGCGGTTTCACAATCAATGTTGCACTTTTCACTTACCGATTAGATGTGAAACTTCTTGAGCACTTAAATCACTATTGATTCGATCGTTTCACGATCAAATTTTTAATAAGATTTACAAATAAGATGTAATTTACGATGCTTCGTTTGCAAGGAAGCCAGCCACCATCACTACGAATTCGTAAAAGACATTTTGAGCATAGACAATGTAGCTAAAAAGTTTTCAACGCTTCTCCAACGTGACGATCGAATGATTAAAATTATATATTTTTTTTCAATTTAGTCAACAACCTCAAATGGATCGAAGCAACAAAAACATGCAAGCAATAAGTTTTGTTCTATTGATTTTGCTAAGAAATTATTTGAATTATAAAAAATATTTTTCGCTACACGCTCATAATTGTCTATGACTCCAAGTCCAGAGACCAAGCGGAAATACGGAAGTCGCAAACCATGGCTTCAGCCAATCAAAAGTTCCGTCAATAAATTACCAATCAGCTCTTCTTATTTTATTGTAAACCAAAAATTTCAATGCATCTCAGTATAAAGAAAACAATTTAGGAAGTTTCAAATTACTGCAAAGTGCGCATGAAGTGACTCAAGTGACGAAGTTTTAATTTTGTTAGGTTATTTAAGTAGTGTCAAGTCAGTCAAGTGAACTGCACGGTGTTTACAAAACTACAAAAACTATTTTAAAATCCGGTGTTTATAAGTTAAAAGAGAAGCCAAATCGATTCTAAGAGTGCGAATTATGTCTGCGGAGAAGAGACGCAGCAGCGTTGATAACAATGAAGAAGCTGAAGAGACCGATGGCTGGATTGGGCCTATGCCCGCCGAGGCATCAAAACCTAAAACTAAAAAGAGAAAAGGTAGATTTGTGATAAAAATCCTTGAATTACAGAGGATGTGTTGTAGATGCAGATGGTAATCAATATATTCTTGTTTCCAGTGTTGGATTTTGAATCTCTGTACATCGAGAACCTGCCTACGTCTGAGACCTACGAGTTTAGTTATATGCATCGCGATGTGGTCACTCATGTAGTGGTCACTAAGACAGACTTTGTGATCACCGCTAGTCAGGATGGCCACTTGAAGTTTTGGAAGAAACAGGTATACACTCCTTTATTAGTTTAGATTGTTTGATAGACTTAAAAATCCATTTAATCAAGTTGTATGAAACAAAGGGCGGGCTGCATTTTGGCGCCTAAAGATTTAAATTGCTATGAAGTCTAGATTTACTTGGTTAGAGTGTATGTGGCGTGGCATAGTGACACACTACTTAGGTACATGGAACCTCTAAGTGAGACTGTTGATTCCTGTGGATTTCATTAAAAATATTTTTTATTATCATAAATATAACGGTTTGAAAATCATTATTTTTGGTAATTCCAAACATTTTAGAATTCCCCCGTGTTCTGAACACTTACCTAAAATGCTGGATGTATGGCAACCCTAGATTTAAGGACTTCCTTTATGTTGCAGATAGATTACTAATAGAAATTATTTAGGTTTCTCTAAAAGCTTCTTCCCTTAGTAAAGATTTATCTTTATTTATATGTATAGTTTAACCTAGAACTAAAACATTTGATGTTGTTTTCCAGGAAGAGGGTATAGAATTTGTGAAGCATTTCCGTTGCCATCTAGCACCAATCAGCCATGTTGCTGCTAACACCACCGGCACACTGCTCTGCACTGCCTCTCTGGAGAAGACCATCAAGGTGTTTGATGTTGTTAATTTTGGTAAGATAATAATATAATGTTGAACCAGATTTCTGATCATCATCATCAAAACTGATGGCTTTTTTACTGCTGTATCAGTATGTAAAACGGTATGTGGGAACCAAAAAATTCCGAGACATGTTACATCCCTAATTGTTATGTGTGGTGAATGGGGGCCGCCATTCACCACACATATCGCGCATGAATGCGCCACTAGAGGCGTTCATGTAGCGTAAGGTCTTCAGAAATATCAGATGTCATAGTGTGTTCGCGCGTTGCGTGCTTCACGATTGTGGTCTAGATTGAGCCATTCCTGATTAATTATGACTTGAAGATTTTAAGTAGCACCTTAGGATTTAATTTTTAGTACGTGGAGGTAGAATGATTTTTAAATGTTTCATGTTTGCTAAGACCTTACTGGACAGTGGTGCCATCTGGCGAGCTCAAAAACGATAGCCCTCATTATGGCACACTCTTGCTCACAGAGAAGAGATCTGTTTTCTAACAGTGGGGAAAGTTTAAGATGCTTATTTATGTCTCCTAGAAAACATCACTTCTAAACTTTATTGTATCAACAGAGTCTGTAGAAATAATAAATATGAGACTCTTTAAAAGACAGAGATAATGGACGGAAACTCATATTCTTAATGTAGCCGTGGATGATAATTATAATTCCTATGTGACCTTTCGCTAAACATCTTGTTCTAAAGATAACGTAATTCATTATTGAACAGTCTCTTAATTGATATTAGATAGTCACAACAACAAGAAATGCCTTTGAAATAATGTCATGAGTACCACATAAGTAAACTAATGGGTGATTCTGTTTTTTTTTTTACGCAAAAATGGTTGAACGGATTTGGATGAAATATAGCACACAGATAGTTTATAATTTATAACCTGGATTTTCACATAGGATACAATACGGTATGATCCCGTGGGGCAGTTATCGAACTCCATGCGGGCGAAGCCGAGGGCATAAGCAGGGCCAAAACCAGGCCAGGGAAGAAACCATGACCTCAGGTCAACCCTTATCATCCTCTACTGTTCTCTTTTTATAATTTTATCTTATTTGAGACTAGCTACAGCTAGTCTACGCGAAGGTCGCGGGCTACAGCGCGACCTTCGCGTGAAATTATTATAAAAATATATTACTTCTCTTTTTAATCGAATTTTGTTACCAATTTCAAGGGTTTACATTTATTTACGGAACCCTAATTATTTTTCTAAAATAAAAGTATCCTATGCCAGACCTTATAAAATCAGCTATCTGCCAGTAAAGGTCCCGTCAAAATCGGTCCAGCCGTTTCAGAAATTAGCCGGAACAAACAGACAGACAAAAACTGAAAAAAATGTGTTTATGTTTTAAGTGCCGTATATATGTTCATATGCATTCAGTAAAAAGCTGTTATTTTGATATTACAAACAGACATTTAAAATGTATTTATTTGTATAGATGTTTAGATATAGATACATTCTTCTCCTTTTCCAGACATGATCAACATGATAACCATAGAGTTTGAGCCCTATGTTGCTGAATGGGTTCACTCAGCGGGGGATCCTATATCTGCACTTGCTATGTATGTATTACTTTTATCTATACTGAACTTGATATTCATCATCATAATCTTGCTGCCCTCGTCCCATATTACTTGGGGTCGGAGCAACACGTTTTTTTCTTCCATTCTTCCCTGTCAACCGTCATGCTATCATTTACACGTTTTTCCTTCACATCATTCCTCACACAGTCTTTCCATCATTTACTTGGTCTCCCTCTCCATCTAGCAACATTTATATTCATCACTCTTTTAGTCACATGCGATTCGTCCCTCCTCATCACATGTCTATACCAAGACGGTGGATTCCCTTTCAACTTTTTTGTAACTGGTTCTGGTAGATGTTATTGTTACAGAATTTAAAAATAAATTGTTTTCGTTCAGTTGATCAATTTATTCATGTATAAGAATAATATACATACATGTTACGGAAACCAACAATCTAAAGTTCTATGATGAACGAAAGTCATTTTTAACCGACTTCCAAAAAGGAGGAGGTTATATGTGCGTGTGAATGTATTCTTTTTTTTTCTGTTACCTGATTTCTCCCCCATTTGTGGACTGATTCTCAAAATTCTTTTTCTATTTGAAAGATTATACTTCTGAGGTGGTCCCATTTTAATTTGGTGAAGATCTGATGCTGATCTTCGGAGATATACTATGGAACTCTTCAAAAATAGACGGCAAATTTGTCGTGATTGCTGCAATCGCTTGGATGTTTATTGTTTATACAACATCATGACGTAACATCACGCCTGTATGCTCTGAGGGGGTACGCAGTTGTGTACAATACACCACGATTTCCACTTATTGGGGATAAGCGCACTACCATGACATGTATTGTTCATCATCTGCATCATTTTCCCAACTATTTTGTGGTCGGCTTCCAGTCTTACCTCTCTTCCGGATGCAGCTGAATACCAGTATTTTATACACACAATAGCCACGACATAAATGTTAGTAAAAAATAATTTCTAAAGCTATTAAGACCTTCGCGTATGGTCATCAATATCTCATGACGCTGAGCTGATGAAGGAAGGTACAATTGTTTAACGGTTAGGAGTTAGGTGACTTCTTGTTCTAGAATAATGTATAGATAATACGACTTGTCGTTATCGATAGTTGATTTCTCTAGAGACAACAGAGTGAATGCTAGAAACTAGAAGTATTGATCATTTTAACCGACTTTAAGAAAAGAACTGTTGTTGTCATTTAGACGCGTATTTAATCATGTAAAATAAATTCGTGGCGACATGGGAACAACTAAAAATGGGAAAATAAAATCTTTTTTGCAAAAAGATTTTATAGATTGTTGATTTCTAAATAATATTTTTTGCTTTCAAATACCTTAGTCCCTGCTTCGTACAGGTGTAATCTACTAATTTTTATTTTATTGTGTTTGGGTGGCTTACAGCTGACAATACATACATGTATAGTGAGGCAATCAACGACATGCCATTTACAAGCCTCCACAGTTAGCAATAAACTATTGTTGCACAAACTAAACTAAGTACAGAATCGCATACACTAATGTGACGATATCCCCTAAAATCGAAGATTTTGGGCTAAATCTAAGTTAAACTTTAATGTTTTGTACACATAATACAACTTCTGGAGTAAATCAACCAAAATGTCTCCAAGCAATGGTGACAACTTTACCAAACCTCTTGAACTAAGCGGCTTATCGACACTAAAAACGACGTCGTTGTATACTATGTATAGAGTATGGTCATACTGTTATATTACACTAAAAAACACTACAGCGATAAGACCTGCTATTGTACCCATAGTTGCAAAAGCAGTGTTGTAAAAGAGATGTGTAACAAAGTACAATAAAGATGTGTACAATAAAGTAAAAGTACATCTATCTTTCCTTTTTACCAACAGCTCAGAGAAAGCCAGCAACAAGATCCACATATTCGACGGCACGCAGACAGTGAGCACGCCGCTCTACACCTTCGAGACCCTTCATCAAGCCACCGTCACCACTATCGCTTACAACCCAGTGTATGAAACGGCTGTCTCGGTGGATAAGCAAGGTAAAGGCAATGCCAAATCATTTATTTCGAATAGCACATCTAATGAGGGCTATCGTTTTTGAGTTCACTAGATGGCGCCACTTGCGAGTAAGGTCCTGTCATTCATTCTATTTTTGTACTTTAATGTACTAACAACTTCAAAAGAAGTTTATTACGGCTAACAGTAACAACATAGTGCTAACTTCAGATACATATTTTCCCTAAAATTAGCAAGCATTAAACATTAAAAATCATTCTTCTTCTAAGCACTAGCAAATTAGATCATAACTTGCTACTTAAAATCTTCAAGTCATAAATAAAATCAGGAATGGCTCTATCTTGACCACAATCGCGAATATTAATAAAAAAGCGAACACACTTTGAATTCTGACATTTCTGTAGGCCTTACTCTACACGAACGCCTCTAGCGGTGAATTCATGCGCGATCCTAGTTCAACCCAGTGGTATTGGCTGTGGCTCTTTCCTTTGTATATGCATAATCTCAAGACTTTTTTCCAATGGGAGGTAGGCAGAAACCACAGAACGCCATTTGCTACGAACTTTACATACTCCCACCACACCACTACTCAGAGGAAAATATCGTAAACCAACCGGCATGTCCTCGACCCAAAGAAAACAGGACATGTGACACCTACCAACCCGCACTTTATCACCACGGCTTTCCAATTTCGTTTATCATTCGCCTTCTCCGACCAATCCGTTAAGAATATGTCCACATCGTCACAGCTACATAGTACTCTTTTATTTTAGGTATCATTGAATACTGGACAGGCCCGAAACATGAGTATAAGTTCCCGAAAACGGTGAACTTCGGCTCGAAGCTAGATACAGATCTGTACGACTTTGTGAAGAATAAGACGTATCCGACTGCGCTTGCTTTCTCTCCCGACGGCAAGAAGATGGCATCCATCAGCCTGGACAGAAAGGTAAGATGATATAGTGCTGATGTTTTTGTGGATGACGTTTTCTGGTTTCCATGTTGAATTTCAAGCTTTCATTCTTTTTTAAACACTTTTCTCTAAGAAAACCCATTGAAATAGTCATTCAAGAGGATTAAACGAATTTAGAGGGCTATACTGATGGGCTGCGGGACTGTTCGAAAGAGATACCGTGGCACCGGAACACAAAGGGCGATGAAGGAACATGGATGGGTTTTAGTCAGTAAAAGTCTGACACTCCGACACGAGTTATTTGATGATTAAACATCCGAGAAAAGGGCTATACTGATGATTTTAATTCTGCAAATACATACGTGTTATGGTCGCGAATCATATTTGTTCAACATACAGCCGGGCACTTAATCGCAAATTGCAAAAACGTAAAAAAAAATATTACGCGGGCTACCCTGTCGCATCCACCTCAATTACATTAAAACCTATTTGAAGGTTAATTATGGGTATGGTTAGACTTATGTTGTACCTGTATGCCCCATATGGATACAGACGTGTATAGTAAACATATGTAATATTCAGCCAGGCACTGATCCAAATCAGCTGCACACAGATTCCCGAAGTGTCGTCCACGCTAGCACGAGTTGCAATAAATGTCAAGCGTCGACGACTCTAGTGTCGGGCACGTGTGTCTGACATTGATAACAACAAGGTATATTCTCTGTTAGCCTTTAGAATAGCGATACTTTGTGCTGAAACTATGTTGAAACACACCAACAATACAAAATAATCCCGAACCAGGGATTGAACCCAGCCAGGACCAACAGCAGTCTCAATTGCGATCAGGGGACGAACGACAGTCCTCTAACATTAAAAACCCTGAACACTGTAAATCTCTAAACCGTTTGAGCCCAGTATGTAATAAGTAGGATGTTTGTCTGTTGATGTAATAGGTGCGTGTGTTCCATTTCCTGTCAGGCAAACTGCACAAGGTGCTGGACGAGAGTCTCCAGCGCTTCCAGGAGTTGCAGCATCAGACGCAACAGCTGCCCAACATGGAGTTTGGTAGACGGTAATATCATTATTATGCCCCCAGCTTGTTTTTCCGAGGGTTATCATGTGTTTCCCAGTTAGTGGGTTGTGGAGGTCAGATTGGCTGTCGCTCCATTTGAAGCTGACTTTTAACCACCCCTTACATAGTTGAGATAGGTTAGGCAGACGATGATGCCCAGTTTGATGGGCCAAAGACCTTATACGTGTTGTGCGGAGGAGTGGGAGTCGTGCCGCAACTTGAGTGAGGCCCATGTCCTGCTGTGGACCTCTAGCCAGTCACTCTTGAGTTAATTCAGTTACAAGAAAAGCTTTAGAATTTTGCTAGTTTAATATTGTGTACATATTAGTGCTTGGGACTGTAAAATCTACAACGCCTATAGATAAATTGAATTTGTAATGTTGTGCATGTTACAACTTACAATCTTATTATACAGGGTGTAACAAGACCCATAACGAAGCCGTCGACCAAGCATTCTGTACATCGAATTAAGTAACTTTACAAAACAAATATTGATGGGAAACTTTTTTTTTGGGGTGAAATGTACGTTTTACGGTAGGACTCAAAACATTGTGCTGATAGATGGATTGAATAGTACCGGGGTCGTGGAAGTGTTTAAAGTAAAAATCTTACATTAAAAACATGAACTTACAAGAAAACTTGTGAAAAAGTTGGAACTTTGACCTCCAATGTCTCCGTAACTAGAAGGTATGGTCTAGAACAAAAAAAATATCACAATGACGAGGAGAACAAGTGCCTTTCGGCTTCGTTACGGGTCTTTTTACACCCTTTATTAGTATAAATGCGAGTGAGGATGTATGAATGTTTGTTCCTAGTCTTAAAAGCAAAAACGGTTGAACGGATTTGGGTGAAAATTGGCACACAGATACTTTATAACCTGGATTAAGGTATAGGACTTTTTATCCCGGTAGTACGGTCTCTTGGGATAATTTCCGACTCGGCTCGGGCGACGCCGCGGGCATAACCTAGTCTTAAATAAAAATAAAAGGTTTATTAAAAAAAAAAAACTTAAACCTCACCATTCAATTTTAGAAGAAGAAGCTGTAGAGTAATATTTCTAAACTGGCTCCCAGAATGGCTGCCGAGCGTGACCTAGAGAAGTCAGACTCGGTCCACCTCGCCAACGTACTATTCGACACGAGCGGCCACTTCGTGATCTACGCAACCATGCTGGGCGTCAAGGTGGTCAACCTGGTCACCAACCGCTGTGTCGCCATGCTCGGGAAGCCGGAGAACTTGAGGCCTTTACATCTTGCGCTGTTCCAGGTAAGCTTTCCATCTTAGAGGAGATGGTCTATTGCTGCCATAATGTCAAAACGTAC